>CM067845.1:383536388-384786388 GCA_034509565.1 Triticum monococcum
GCGGTGTGAGGCTGTCGTCGCCGCAGGGCCTGGCCAGCGGTGGGAATAGTAGGGGGCGGTGAGGCCTCTGCGGCAGCACAGCCGGCCACGGGAGACAGGAGCATGCGGCACGACCGGTGCTGCTTTGGGCGGCTGGAGAAAGAAGACCAGAGGTTGAAGAAGCACTACGGCCGTTGGATGGACATCGTACGGTCACTGGAGCTAGAATCGTTCATATTGACTAAGTTGACAAAGCCCTTCATCCCCGTCAACTTACTAGGCCCACAAGTCAGCCTCCCAGCAAGGTGGGTCCCAGCTAGCCGTGGGAGTATTCATTTTTTTTGTGAGTAATAAGGAGGCACTTCCGGTGGGTCCGAGCTGACAGCGGGGGTAACATTTTTTTCGCGAAATACGGTGGCCCGTCCGGTGGGTCCCAGCAGTCAGGGGGAAACGATTTTTTCGCAAAATACTAGTGGCCCATCCGGTGGGTCCCCGCTGTCAGGTGGAGGAATAATTATTTTCCACGTAATAAGGAGGCACTTCCTTGCGGCTGCCGTGGACCCAGTTGTCAGCCTCTCCACGTACAGTACTCTTCCGATGGAAGTCGGTCGTTGACCACGTTGACCACGCCGCGCCGAGAGCACCAGGGCGGTGGACGATGGTGAGGACTAGGAAGGGGACGACTCGGAGCCGGGGAAGACGCAGCAGTGGATGCCCACGCGAAGAGGAGTACGAGGGTTCACTGGTTCGGCTGCGGTGTGAGGCTGCTATCGCCGCAGAATAACAGGGGGTGTGGGTGGGTAGAGGGATGGCCTGGCCAGCGGTGGGAGTAGTAGGGGGCGGTGAGGCCTCCGCGGCATCACAGCTGGCCACGGGAGGCAGGAGCACGCGGCACGACCGGCGCTGGTTTGGGCGGCTAGAGCAAGAAGACCAGAGGTTGAAGAAGCACTACGGCCGTTGGATGAACATCGTACGGTAACAGGAGCTAGAATCGTTCATATTGACTAAGTTGACAAAGCCCTCCGTCCCCGTCAACTTGGTAGGCCCACAAGTCAGCCTCCCACTATGCTGGGTTCCAGCTGGCAGGGGGGATATTCATTTTTTGTGCCTAATAAGGAGGCACTTCCTTGCATGCGAAGATAGCTGGTGGGTCCAACATGTCAGCGGGGGGCACTTTATTTCACGAAATACAGAGGCCCTTCCGGTGGGTCCCAGATGTTAGGTGGAGGAATCATTATTTTGCGCGTAATAAGGAGGCATTTCCTTGTGTGCGGCCATGGACCCAGCTGTCAGCCTCTCCACGCACAGTCTACTTCCGATGGTGTCATTCGTTGACCACATTGACCATGCCACGCTGAGCGCATCCAAGGTGGTGGACGACGGCGAGGCCCCGGACAACAACGAGACGGAGATGGGAAGACGCGGGAGTAGAGTCGCAGACAGAGAGGTGTACGAGGGTTAACTGGTTCTAGTGCAGTGTGGTTTGGCAGTCGGTGGAGAAGAACAGGAGGTTTGGAGGGGTGGAGGGATGGCCTGGCCAACGGTGGAGTAGCGCTTCATAGCGAAGCGTGCTAAGTAGAGCTGCTAGCAGCAGGAGGCGGGAGGTGGTCCCGACGGCGCTGGAGGAAGAAGACAAGAGATTCAAGATGGATGCCAGTCGTTGGATGTAAATCCAATGGCTAACATGTCAGAATCATTTGTTGACTAAATTGACAACGACTTGCATTGGCTTCGACCTATTGGCCCACATTTCAGCCTGCAAAAAAGTGGCACGTATTCAACCCATTTTTCAGAATTTATAGTCTTTTTTGCGCGGTAGAATTTACAATCAATTTGATCTCTTTTTGAATTACAGCCATTAGCTGGGCTGGGTGAACAAATAATGTAGCGTCCATGCGGCCCGTTTATTTTATTTCCTAAAAAATTACAGGCCATTTGCACTTTCTCGAAATACACGATTTTGCTGGGCTGATTATAATTATAATGTTGGGTTGGGCCAGCAATGTTATCAAAAAATAAAAAGGGTCTGAGCATTTTGTTATAAATATATTTAAATAATAAGTGATATTATTACATTCATCCTTAAATCTTACCAAGCTTTTGTACACAATCACTAGGATTTTCGTGCCAAAACAATCCAGGATTTTATTTGTTAAGAAATTATTTTTATAAGTTAATAAGATGTGGGATATTGTTTTCTTACATATGTAAGTATCTGTTAAATATATGATGACAATAAAAATAATATATAATAACATATAAAATAATTTTTTTAGAAAAACAGGGAGCATCTCCCCGGTTCCATTGCTGAGAATGAAACCACAACATATTCTGATACAGCAGCTCAAAGAGCAGTTCGAAAGCAAAGGTAGAAAAGCTACAAACTAGGGGGTGGATGAACAAGTTCTCTGAATAACACAAATCACCCGAGCAGTGCCAAAGGCAGAGCGGATAGAGCACTCAAATGACACAAGGAGGGTCCAGCGAAGCTTTCATGGTCTTCAGCCGAGGGGCCGTGTCAGCCTGCAGCAACCAGTAAGCAAGCGGAGACACTGGGTTGGAAGGCGTAGCATGGTGGATGTCCCTCTTTTTCGGCGCCAGGTGCCCATCATCTTCATCAGAGATCTTGAGACGAGCCCACGGGTCCATCCCCAGAGCAGGTCGAGCCTTGTTCAGCCACAAGTGATCGCCAACGGTTTCTGTAGGGATCTTGTTAGGGTTTCCACGAAGCTCATCAACTTGTCCTTGTCCGATTCGGAGGAGAGAATCGCCCAGTTCCTCACCATGTTCCTGATCAACTTCAAGACCTGCGGAATGGAAATCCAGGAGGTGTTACTAAAAATCATAGCATTTCTATATTTCTAGAGGCACCAAAGGACAGCTGAGCTAACAGTGTTTAAAACTGAGCACTTTTTGGTAGCAATCCAGAATCTGGCGACAGATTCGAAGGATGAGCCAATCTGACTAGAAAAATATTCCTCAATGTGGGTCCAGAGATGTTTAGCAACTATACATTCAAAAAATAGGTGAGAACAAGACTCTTGTTCCAAGCAGTAAACATAATCAAGGGGTTTGATGATGTGTCTCTTCCTAAGGTTATCCCTAGTCATCAATTTGTTTTTGGAGAGAAGCCAGAGAAATACATGAATTTTAGTGGGAACTCTCAATTTCCAAACAGCAGGGATAAACACAGGTTGAACCACTCTAAAGTTGATAACATGATAGAGGGAGCTGGAGGAATACTTCCCCTTATTGTCCAGCTACCAAATCAGGGCATCCGGCTCGGTAGTAAAGGTAATGCTTTTGGCAATTTCCTCCAACTGGAACCATTGTTCCATGAGACTATCACTAAAGTTCCTTCTAAAAGAGAGTTTTAGGCATTGGCCGTCCCAAACTTCATTGAGACTTTTGTTAAGCTCATTGTGGACAGAGTAAATAGGCCAAAATTGGACTGCTAGGGGGGACGTGCTAAACCAAGTATCTTCCCAGAACCTGGTTCTGCTCCCATCCCCTATGTTCCATCTGTAGCAAAATTTCATAACATGCATAATAGATTTTAATCTTTTCCAGAATCCAGAGGTCTTAGGGTTGGAGGAAGGGACAAAAATATTAGGTTTATTTCCTAGGTATTTATGGGCAATAAGAAGCTTCCAGGGTTTCAGGTCTTCCTCATAGAATCTTTTAATCCAAGACCCTAGAAGACAGATGTTAATTTCTTGGAGGTTAGGTATGCCTAGGCCTCCAAAATCTTTTTTCATAGAGACTAGGGCCCAATTAGCAAGGTGTAGCTTCCTATTTCCCTCAAAATCATTCCACAAGCAATGAGACATTTGAGAATTGATGAGGTTCACTGCCCATTTAGGGAACTTGAAGAAGGAGAGGAGATACACTGGAATGCTAGCCAAACAAGCTTGTATGAGGATCAATCTACCTCTGTAAGAGAGAAGTTTGCCCCTCCACCCAGCAATCCTTTTAATGATTTTATCTAGAAGGGGTTGGATATCATTTCTCCTCAGTTTATCATAGTGGAGAGGGATACCTAGGTACTTAATGGGGGAAGTTACCTTTATTACAGACTAGAATAGAGAGGAAGTCAGCTAACTCCTGATCATCCATGTTGATAGGGATGAATTCACTTTTAGAGTAATTGATTCTCATGCCTGAGACTTGTTCAAACCAGGTTAGAACAGTTTTCAGATTGCTAGCATGTCTGGAGTCATTGTCTAAGAAAAGGATGGTATCATCTGCATATTGAAGGCAGATGATGCCACCAGGGCAGACCTCAGGACAGAGCCCTGCAATCAGACTATGATCAGCAGCTTTGCTCAGCATTTTAGTAAGAACGTGCACTACTAAATTAAACAAAAGCGGGGAGACGGGGTCACCTTGCCTAAGGCCTTTACCAGCAAGGAAAAAATCACTTTCACAGTTATTTAACTTGACCCCAACAGACCCCCCATGAGTAAGTTGCTGGATCTAACTCTCCTCTATGAAAGGCTTGGAAAAGATCTAAGAGATCTTTTTCACCAAGTCCCAAAAATGTTGGTAAAACAAGAAGGGAATCCCATCAGGACCAGGAGCCCCATCAGGATAAGAGCTAAAAATGGCTTCCTTCACCTCTGTCTCTGAAAAAGGGGCTTCTAGCAGCTCATTTTCAGCAGGAGAGACTTTTTCAGAAGCAGAGAAAAAATTGTTTTGTAGAGAGAACCCAGAAGGGCTTTCTTTCTTAAACAGGTCTTTGTAGAAGTCACTAGCCACTTTCAGCATCTCATCTACCTCAGTAACAGGGACATTAGGGCCATCAAGGGAGTGAATGAGGGTTTTCTTCCTCCTCTGGTTAGCTACTGCATGGAAGTAAGCAGTATTTCTATCACCCTCCTTAATGTTCCTATCTCTAGACCTTTGTTTGGCTTTGATTTCTTCTTGAAGCCAAATTTTCTTGAGCTCTCCATGGACAAAGTTTAATCTATTAGTCTCAGCCTCAGAGAGGTCAGTGGTTTCTGCCTTAATATCTAGAGAATCAAACTCAAGGAGGAGAAGCCTTTTGTATCTTCTAAGATTAGCTTCCTCACTGGAGTTCCACCCTTTGGTAGATTTTCTAAATCTCCTGGTTTTGATCTGCCAATTTTCTAGGGGACAGCTGCTCCCAGTAGGCTCATTCCAGATTTTCCTGACTAGCTTAGTAAAATCTTCTCTAAGCAACCACCACTTTTCAAATTTAAAACTATTGCTCTTTGGACTTTGGTTAAGACCAGAGTCCCAGAGCAAAGGAGTGTGGTCACTACCACATCTGTGCAGAGCTCTACAACTAGAAAGGGGAAAGAAACTATCTAATTCTGTGTCACAGAAAATTCTTTCAATGGTGGACATAATCCTGGAGCAGCACTTCCAACATATCTAGTAGAAATGTGTTTTCCTTCTGATAGGGCAATTCTCAACTTTATGGGTAACCATTTTGTAGATAAAACAACTCTTGGGCTTGACACATTTATCCAAATGATGCCCTGGTTCCCCATAGTTGTAGCAGATCACCCCGGAGTATGCCATAAGGCCCGAAGCAGGGGCAGGAGCAATTTTCTGGATGTCCTATCTCTTCTTTTGCTGATTCTTGCCTTGAGATTTGCCACTGATCTGAGAGTCAGAACCACCAGCAGATTGATCTTGGGCAATTACAGGAGCCTGCCCATATTGTGCCCCCATTTGGGGCGGAGGTGGGCCGTACCACTGCCCAACCGGCGCTTCCCCCATTGTGATAGGGGAAATTCATCGGAGTTCCTTGTTCCTTCTCATCCTCCAGCCAGATGTTGTCTCTCAGGAAGCAGAAATAACCACCAGACAGCTCAACTGAAGCAGATTGCAAGCCTAATTTCAATCTTCTGTAGGTTTGGGGGAGAGGTAAGGTAGGGGATCCACCTACTCCGGCTCCGGTGGCGTGCTGGTGGGCAGGAGTCCAGTCAAGCATTCCCATCTCGCAGCACGGTGTGGATCTCCTGAATTCACTTATCCTTTCGCCCATCGAAAGAACGCAATCGGCGGCTCACTGGGGTGGGGCATCCTGTGCTTCTCCGAAAAATATCCTTCGAAGTAGATCCGTAGGGCTAGATTCAGCAGCTCCCAATCCACATGATCCTTGCACATTCGAGCATACGTGCGCGAGTGAGAGAACGGATTCGGTCCCTCCTCGGCTTCTTCCCTCGCAGCTTCCTCCTCTGCTTCCCTCCATTCACGCGTGCACTGGGTCCAGGAGAGAGCGTCATCGCGGATCCGCATCGCCCGCTCCCTCCAACTCCTCCCTCGAGTCTCCCGCAGCATCGCTGGCGCGATGGAGTCGAGCGGCTGGGGCACCCACGGAAAGGCTTTGTAGACATGTGGGAGATGCATCTTGTACATCTTCCTGTCTTCTAGCCATTTCCCCGTGGATATGGCCGGCGACTCCGTGGGGCACGCGAGCGGACTTGCTAAGGGGGGCAGGCGCGCCAAGAGTCAGGAGGCGGGGGGTTGCGGTGAGATCTATTTGCCAATTACTCCCTCCTTTTCGGTTTATAGGGCTCAATTCAAAAATCTCACCAACCAAGGTAGATGATGAATGGTGGAATACTTTTTGTAGTTTGCCAAAGCACCTAATTAATGCACTTGTTTTCCTCAAAAAATTATGTTTATCAATGCATAAATTGCAATGCATGCATGCATAAAGTACATGCATTGGTCAATTTTCTCTTAATACTTGCATGCAATGATTTAATGCACCTTGGAATCTAAACATGTGATGGAAAACAACCAAATTGAGCCTTATAAAATGGAAAAACTAAAATTTTGAGATAAGCCCTATAAACCGAAAAGGAGGGAGTATGTGAACTAAACAGTCAACATATAAAATAATTTAAATATATATAATATAGTTAGAAGGGAAACATAAGTTGGACCTGGCGTTCATATTCTTATATAGAAAAATAGAACAGACCTCTGCCTTTTCTTCAAAAAAATACATAAATTGGGCTGCCAAAAATAAAACCTCGGATGGGAGGTCCATAGGCCGGTCGATACATGACGGCCCTAAGAAAATACAAACAGGCCTATGGGCCTCCCATCCGAGGTCGTGGGCTATGCATGTTAAAAATGAAAGCCTAGACAGGGCAGCCCAAAACCACGTCCAACACTTGCCTAAACTTCGTCCCTCGTTTTCTCTGTGTTTCACACACTCGACATTGTGTGGGCATTTTGACTGTGCATCATATGAAGATGTGCTATGCATGAATATTGATCAGCATGATGTTAACTGGCTGGTAGTTCCATTTTCGACCATGAATAAACTTCCAACATGATATTAACCCTGTTTGAAAAGGCCGTGTTAATATAAATGCTCTACCTCTGAAAGTTGCAGTTTCTTATCTGAAACTGAATTTGCAGTTTCTTATCTGAAACTAAAACTTGCAGTTTCTTCTCTGAGAATCACATTGTCTGCACTTATATACTCTTATGAAACTACATTTTTTAAGTGCTAAAAATAGATCTCTAGAATTCATAAAATACTTTATATGCTCGATACTGCAAATCTGAAATTCAAAAGACATTCATATCTGAAAGTACTCTCAAAATACACAACACAAAACACAATTCACAACCTGCAAATACTAACAACCCTAAGCTCCTCCTGACAATTCACAACCTGCCCGACTATTGGGCTGGGGGGGACAGCCCCGTCCTATTCCTCGGCGGCAGACAGCCGCCCCGTGAGACGATGTGGACGGCGAGGGAGACGATGGCGGGGAAGCGTCGTCGGGCCAACTGCTTTTCTCCTCTTGCAGTTGGGTTCGGTCGACGAAGACTCCACCGGCTCGCTCTGGCAGGACACCCTCACAAACGGCACCCTGTAGATGCTCGATCCTTCAATCTCTGGTGGATGCTCCATCTGGGATCGATACTCCCACCGCCGCTCCCTCACGATCAGATTCGGTGAATCTGTTTGCTCCATGGCCCAGAGGAGAAGCTCTATGTACTCCGACGCAACTTCCTCCGGGAGTATCGCCGCCTTTTCGCTCTGTTGCAGATATTTGGCCATGGATGTCGCCGTCGCCGCTAGTTGGTCCTTATTGTCAAACCAAGACTGTATCTCCAACATCCTAGCTAGCTTCACAGGGTCGCCGCCTGCGATCCTCATGTATCGGTTGTACTCCTCCATCGATCTACTTCTCCACATCACCTTCACTCGCCGGCGGTGGTTTTTGAATGGAAGAGGAGAGGAGCAACACTGGTTTTGGATTAGAACGGGAGAGGAGCGATGCTGGTTTTGGACTGGAACAGGAGAGGAGGGGCGGTGGTTTTGAAATGGAAGAGGAGAGGAGCGGCGCTGCATTTAGATTGGAATAGGAGAGGAGCGGCGGTGGTTTAAGAGGAGAAGAGCGGAAGAGCGGCGCTGGTCTTGGAAGTATTTTTTTGTTTCGCGTATTTTGGGTCAAAGTTTCACCATGTACTGTATTTGACAAGCAAAATGTGAATGCATGTCACCAAAAATTGTATCGTTTGGTTCGTATCTGAATGTACTTTCAAATTATACTCCCTCCATTTTTGTATACAAGGCCACAAACTCATATTACAGGTACCAAGGTAAAAATCAATGCTATGTTTAAGTCAATGTTGCAAGCTAGCTTGTCACCTTGATTGTCGTGTTAATTAATGTGTTTTTTCTCTCCCAAGCACAACAAGCCAACCCTCTTACTCCTCATTGGCTGATTAATGTTGGGAATGCAAGCTAACCTTCTCACTCCCGCATGCACACAAGGGATATTAGTGTCCTCGGGTGCTAGTACGAGGCAAACGCCATCAATTTTGCCTCGATTAATGTTAGTGGCCTTGTATAGTTGCAAATTGTAATTTTGATAGTGGCCTTGTATACAACATATAACATATATTTTATGTGCAAAAATCATGGTCAATTATGACCCAGAATAAAATGGAGACTAGTTAATGTGGGGTTGCTTTCTTAATTGATGGGTAAATTGATTTTGATTTTGATCAAGTCAGAGCGTGTCGGCCCTCTCGTCCAATCCTAAATCGCTGCCACACGCTCCTATCCCTCTTCTCCATTGCAAAACCACCTCCTCTCCTCTCCATCATCTCCATTCCAAAACCACTGTCTCGCCTCTCCCTCTTCTCTATTGCAAGACCACCGTCTCTCCTCCGTTTTCTAGACGCTTTGCTCCATGGCGCGGGCGCAATCCATGGATACAAAATTAGTATACTGTATACTATTTAAAAGTCAAGGGCGGGGCTTTTCCTCCACGGTAGGCGACAGGGCAGTTCCACCTAGTCGGTTCAACAGAGACGCTAGAAGACGAGGGAGTAGGCTGCTGCAAACGTAGAGCTCTGTGATTTGACTGCGAGTTACTGCTGGACAGGTGGGGCCCCGTGATTTGACTTGCCATTATCATTTTAACTGCGGCGCTACGACCGGCGTGAGTCTCCCAGATTCCTGACCACCTCCATACAGGTGCCTCTCCCAATTCTCCACCAGGTAGTAGAGGCTGGCTCTTGCATGAGAGCCCACGTCTCCACTTTTTCCTTGCCTCTCTTTCCTCCACATATGCAAAAATGCCATGTAAAGCACATGATTGTACTTACTTTTACTTGTTCCTACAGGTGCTTAAGCTTGCCACATAGGCATAAAGTCTGATGTGGAAAGTTAATCAAGAAGAGAGAGACTAGTTTGGTGACCCAAGGAAGAAACGGTGCTAAGCGCGTGTACCTAGGTGAAAAGACAATTTTGAGTCTATAGCTAATTAAATGAAGCAAACTTAACAACAACATTTCATTGGAAGAGGTCACTCCTTGGCAAATGCAATAAATACGCGCGCTTAGCACCGTTTCTTCCTTGAGTACGAAGAAAGAGATAGAGAGGAGTAAAAAAATACACTTATAGCCAACCTTGTTGTAGTATGAGTGACTAAGTGATGACTATGTATGACATGCCAACATCAGATAGCCTAACGCACCGTGTTAAATCTCCAAGGGCGCGAGCGATGCGATGGTCGTGGTAGGCGCGACCATGATACGGGCTGCTGGCAGCCCTTGGATCTGAGATCAAAAAGTCGCATGCTAAGTTATTGAAAAGTTGCAGAATAACCCTCCAGGATAGGATATTCACTCATAGGTCTAGAATCACGCCATGCAGCCGTTCGGTCTCAGATCCAAGGGCTCTCGGAAGCCCGTATCATGGGAGAATGGAAAGCCACTACCCTGCCGTTCGCATGCTGGTAGTTTGCTCCTACTCGTCCCCGCACGTCCTTCAATACTACGGCGGTTCGCTCCTAGTCATCCCGTCCATTCACATTATGGCAGTTCCACTAATCCTAACCCTCCTCCCAAATCCATGGCGTCCCAAATCTCCACGATCGGTGGTGAGTACAAGGTTAGAACCATCACCGGCGATGAGTTCGACGTCATCTACACCCGTTCTTCCACGACGGTGAAAGGATGCCTTTCTCGCTTCAGATGCATGTTCGAAAACTCAGATGATGAGTGGGTCGCTGGGCTAGATGTTGAGTACACCACAGTCCTGGGACGAGAGAAGGATCTAAAGGACGAAGAGAGGAAGAAGCCCACCGTGATCCAGGTTTGCGTACATAACGTTTGCTTGGTCTACCACATATGCCATGCCGACGTTGAGTGCCAAGATTTTAAGAACTTCCTCAAGAGCAACCTAGTCAAATTCATTACTGTAGACTTTGGTAACGACAAAGAAGTCCTGCATCGGATAGGCCTCGTTGTAGGCAACACCTTCGACCTCCAGAAGAATCGGCTGGTGTCCTCTCGTCAGCCTTCAACGCTGACCCTGGCAGGAGGCATGGTTCATCCTTCGTACGGTAAACTGGATAAACCTCATTACACGTTTCATCATCATGCATGGCAGCGGAATGTACTAGATATAGACCACATCCACTACGCTGCAATGGATGGCTACCTTGCTTCAATATCTACAAGGGTTGGATGAAGAGCAACAACCAAGTGTGCGGTTCAAGCAAAGAAGTATCGGCCAAGAGGAAGAGGGACAAGGACGAAGTCGAGGACGTGGATGAGGACTCCGAGTAAGGTGGCAGTGTCGTTTCTCATGGTGGTTCTAATGCAGTGTCTACCGGAATAGTTGCAAAGTTTAATTTCAGGTGTGCTTAATTTAATTTGAGGGGTGTGTTGTGCTGACCCCCCAGCAGAACTATGTTATGTTTCTTCTCGTTACTTTAACTCTTTCGTATGTACATACTAGTATTTCTTACATTTCATCTTTTAGTTGGTATAGTACTACCACTCGTTTCTTCACATTATATATGTACAATATATATGGCCAACATCATATAGCCAGCAGTTTAGTTGTCAAAGAATTTCAGGGTGCTTAGTTTTGTCAAAGAATTCCAGGATGCTTAGAGGGTGCTTGGATCCAAGGGACCTATTTTAGTCTGACTAAAAATAGTCTCTTTAGGAGGCTAAAGTTCCAAGCACCCCTGACTAAAGAGGGGCTAAAACTAGTCTTGAGACTAAAAAATTTTAGTCAGGGGTACCCCTACTAAAATGTGGATTAGTCCTCTCTCTACTCATTTAACTCCTCTCCTTTAACACAGGCGAGTTTTGGATTGGAGGGTTTGGAGGATAATAAATGCTCATTAACTTGCTTTTAGACTT
This sequence comes from Triticum monococcum, assembly GCA_034509565.1. NCBI lineage: Eukaryota > Viridiplantae > Streptophyta > Magnoliopsida > Poales > Poaceae > Triticum > Triticum monococcum. The sequence goes on from CM067845.1 coordinate 383,548,038, forward strand.
TTTAGTATTTGGATCCAAGCATGGGTGAGGCTAGCATGTTTTAGTCCCACTACTTTTAGTCATGGGACTAAAACGTATCCAAGCACCCTCTTAGTTTTATTTGAGGGGTGGGTTGTGCTGGACACCATTATTGTGACTAGCCTTTTTAATAGTACTATATGCATAATTTGGTGAGAAGCGCTCTCTATATGTACCACCTTTTTTGTAATTTCAAGTTTTGCTCCATGGCGCAATCCATCGATATTACTGTTGTACAAAAGTATACATTTTTTAAAAGGCTAGAGAGCAGGCAGTCTAGCTTGGTCGGTTTCACTAGAGGCAAGGGCCTTTGTGATTTGACGGCTCATTACTGCTGGAAGGCATGGCCTTGTGATTTGACTGCTCGTATAAATGCGCCAACGACCTGATCGAGGAGGAGCAAACAACCGTGCGGTATACTCAAGTTTTCCACTGGAGTAGTACTGCGACGGAGGAGCACGAAACACGACAGCCCAGTGCCATATGGCGATAAAAATGATCTAATTTTCTAGTCATCTCATTGATAGCATTGTTCTATTCATTCCCTCAAAAAAACATTGTTCTATTCATGCCTCGCAGAGAACGTGACACGTGCGGCGAAACACCCGAAGCAAAAGATGAAACACAGGAGCAAAAGAAGAAGGAAGATTATCACCCCAAATGATCTAATTCGCCACGGAGTCGTAACTGCTTCTTCATCGCCTCCACGACCTCCATCTCCTTGCGTGTCTCCTCCGCCATCTTCATCATTGTGTCCATGACGCGGCATTTCTCGACGCGAGCCTTCATCATCTATTCCACGGCCATATTACGTACCTTGACAGCAGCCGGGTGCTCGATGCGGAGCTTCGCCAACTCTTCCTTCTGTTCCATGGCGAGGGCCTGCAGCATCTTCATCGAGGAACTACTATTCTCATGCAGCTTCTTCCAGCCATCGTTCTTCTCCTTCAATAGGTCGATCTCGTGGCAGACCTTCGCATTGTCCTCCCGAAATCGCAGGATTTTGCCGGCCGCCTTCTTCTCCGAGGAAATGCTCTTCTTCAGCAGCATCACCAAGCCGGCAGTCAACTCCCCCTGCTGATTGAGCTCAACGGGCATGTCGTCGAGGCTCTCCTTCAGCAACTCCATCAAGCCTTGGATGAACTCCTTCTGCTTATTGAGCTGATCGGGCATGCCGTCGAGGGATAACGACTCCAGCTCCGCCGGCTCAGCATGTTCGCCTCCGCGGCTAGGGCGCTCCTGGGAGCCATCACCTACCCGTGAGAGATCTTTCGAGGTCTCTACATGGCGGCGAGCCCTCTCTTTTTTTCCACAGCCTTGGTTGCCGCTCCCTTGTTACGAGTAGTTCTCGACCTAGAGCTCTGCTCACCGGCCATGGCAACGACGGACGAAGAAGAAGCACTTATGAGGAGGAAAGGTAGAGTGATTTTCGGTTAGTTAGTTCCCTATTTTATAACCTAAGTACTAGCACTAGTACTAATACCAGCATAGTGGGAACACGTTCAGGTTTGGTACGTACTACTAGTAGGTGTGAGCCGGCTTTCGAATGTGATGGGAACAAGGTAAAGATTAATTGATGGTTTTGGTTTCGAGGCCCGAAACGGCTCCCGATGAGTTTAGCGGAACATAAATTTCAAGTACTACACTGCTCAAATGCGTAAATATTATGTTACTGTCAAAAATTGGCACAAAATATGAAGGAGACCAATGGAAGTACTACTAGCAACCCACGATATAACTACTCGCATGCGCAGTGGAGTAATAATGTCTTTCTTCCGCCCTCACGTCGACTCAATTTGCATGCGCTGTATTAATTGACCATCAATGAAGTGAACGACTTTAAACGCGTCAAATTATCACATGGGGTGGATCTTGGTACAAAATTGCATCCGCCCATGTACCCGCGTGTGCGTGCGAGGAATGAGTGCGTGCATGGCGTGCGTGCACATCTTCGCTTCGTGCATGTACCGCCAGTATGGCTCAGGGAGGACGAGTACATTCTTCTGGAACCAGCAACACGTCACTATGATCAATCCACGCAAGGAGGTCGCGACAACGCCTACACATGTGCCACGTGGCTTCATGAACTGTAAGAGAGACACTGTGTAGCGTGCCATTGGTATTCTAATTTACGTGTTTTGCACATACTCGAAGTACTAGTAAGGTACACGTGCATTGCACGCATCTGATTTTGCAACCAAATTATGAATAAATACCACACTATAGCATGTAAGCTCTGAGTCATATATGCCTGATGTAGCCCTTCGTTTAATTCTTATAGTTCATCTCATTCAAAATCAATTAGTTTTTATAAAAAAGCTAAGAACACGGGAATAGGAAAAACATGGGATTATAGTGGAATGTCGTCTTGAATCCTACAGGATTGTACAAGTGTTTGATTGTGCATAGAAAAAACGTAGAATTCTTTCAAAGAGGTTTGAGTGGATGGATGTTTCCTATGAAATCTAGTGCAAATGAATCATATGGAAAAATTCCTATGGTTTACAATCCTACGAATCAAACAACCAAGATAGGAAAAATTCCTAATGATTCCAAAATTCCTTTGAGAATCCTTTGAATCAAAGAAGCCCTTAATCTATTTTATGATTCATGGAATTGTGCGTTGTAAAGCATACAGTAAAAACAAATAATGGCAATTCAACTAGAAAAAAGTTTGGGCAGTTATGATATGGAAGATTCTAGAACAAAAGAGAACCACTGTTGTTTTGAGGTTTGTGCATTATGCTTAAGTTCAACCATGGAGTCTGCTAGATTGTACATGTGGCAAAATCCGGTGGGGGGCTAGAAGATGGTGCGAGGGGCCGAGTGGAGGGGGACTATGAAGGAATGCACAAGTGCGAGATCGATATTTAGAGAGAGGGGGCGAACATGTGCGCTGATGCGCAGTGGCGGAGCCATGAAAAATAAATGAGCTAGGGGGGCAAGCATTGCTAATCCTTTACGAGGAGGGTCAATTCATGAACTTAAACCATTTTTAGCAGCAATTGTCTAATGATCACATTCATATTAGCCTTGATATATAGTGATGTTAGGGGGGAGGGGGGCAGGGCCCTTACTGCCCCCTGTCTTCGCCATTGTGCACGCGTCTAAGAGATGAAGCGAAAGGCATGGATGATGAGAGGGGGATGTTGGATACAAAATTAATGTGGGTGTATTAGCTATATATGTTAATCCTATATAGAGAGGTATAGATTGATCGATGTGGACGTGGGAAATAGGGTGAGACCTCACTGGATATATCAATTGATCGGTTTGTGTGGAAAACTATGAAAGACCTAGCTATATACACACATACATAGAGGAACATCGATCGTTGCGCATGCACGCGTGAGAGATAAAGAATGCCCGATATGATGGAGAGGGGGATGTGTGTTGGTGTGTGCCTTCATGGGAGACCGACCTGAAGAAAAAGATTGCATGCGTGTGATGGATAATGCCGACTGGTAGTGTGTGTGCATGCATGCACGAGAGAAAGTTAGTGGTACAATTATAAAGAGAAGACTACTGTGTGGGTGTAAAAGAATAGCTGAATAGGTGAGGTCACAATCAATGTAAAGTTGAATTCAAATATTTGAATAAGAGATCCTGATGTTTGAAACCCATGCATGCATGAATATAACAGAGATCTGCGCGGTGTGGTTTGGAAACGAGCATGTTGTAATGTATACACATTGAACAAGGTCAGACTGATTTGAATTTGAGATACCGATGGCAGACATCATTTGGCCACGTCGCATCCGTGCATGGACACACTATTATAATTGGAGATGATGGGCGGCTTTTGCATCACATATCTATATCTATACCCCTATATATATAATATTTTATATATTTTTTATATTGTGTGCGGGTAACTTTAACTTTGAAAGATGGTCGTTGGATGAGGCGAATCCGATGGTCCAAAGATGGCAAATTTGAGCACTAATGGACGTTGGATATCATCTAGATTCCACCAGATTTCGCCACATGTATAATCTAGAAGACTCCATGGTTGAACTTAAGCATAATGCACAAACATCAAAACACAAGCACTTCTTATTTGTTATAGAATCTTCCGTATCAGAATTGCCCAAATGTTTTTCTACATGATTTGCCATTATTTGTTTTTACATTATGTCTTATGACGCACAATTCCATGAATCTTAAAATAGATTAGCTTTCTTATAAAAACTAGATGATTTTGAATGAAATGAACTATAAGAATTAAACGAACATCTACATCATGCATATATGACTCAAAGCTTGCATGCTATAATGTGGTATTTATTCATAATTTGGTTGCCAAATCTCATGCGTGCAATGCACGTGTACCTTACTCTAGTCTAAATGGTGTTTGTGTGTGTGTTGTGCATGTTGACGTGCAAATTGTCTTTTTTGGGTACACGTTAAGCTTGTTCTTCCGAAATTTCAAGCCACGCCTTGTTATGCCGAAAATTCAAGCTAGCATCTCTGTCTATCGTGCTGCGAAACTCCCGCCTCTTCAACCCACGCCTTGTTATATTTAAGATATATCTTTGTCTCGTTGTGCTCCGACAACTCCCTCCATCTCAACCCGCGCCCGTGGTACCCCTGAACCAAAAGAACCGCCTCAAATCGATGGGGGTACTTTCGTAACTTACCCCACATTTCGGACAAGTGCGTCTCTAAGACATGGTTCCCCACTACCATCCCATCCGCCCACCCATTCGTACACCGAGGCCGCGAAAACCCACGACGAAACCCCACACCCTGCTCCGTCCGCCACCCAGCCGGAGCCTCTTCCCCGACGACGTCGTCCATAGCAACACCTCGACGTCCCTCATCCACCATACCGGATGAGGATCCATCGTCGATCTCATCGTCCCGCCGGTTCAGCCACCCGTCCTCCACCTCCAAGGAGCTGCCCCGACATTCCCCTCGTCTTTCACGCCACCTCCATTCCCACACCGCCGTCTTCACCTGCACCACCGGAAGAGCATCATCATCACCGTTTCCTCGAATGAAGCCGCAGCCTAATCGGCGCCACCAAAGAGGTTGTACACTAATCGCCGCATTTTCTTCTTGATTCGATCTCACGGTGCTGCCGGCGCTCGGTCCCGAGCCGACACGGCGCGGCTCCATCCACGGCGGCGTCGTCGGCCACTTCCTCCACGGCGTCGCTCCCTCGGCGGCGACGTCCACATCAGTATGACCTGCTGCTGCTTTAGCTCTCGCTCGCGCTGCTGCTCTGCTCTTGCTCTCGGTCCCCTGCCTGGTCTGCTCTTGCTATTGTTCTTGCTCGCGCTACTGCTCTCGCTCTTGCTCTTTCTTGCGATGTTGCTCCGATTTAGCTACACTTCACTCCGATGCCGCCGGGGTGAAGGAAGAACCAGCCGCAGCGGGGAGGGGGGCCCGCCGGAGAGTACCCCAGTATCTATCTTAGGTTCAGGATGGGGCGGTGGTCGCCGACGGTGGCGTGGCGTTGGCGGGGCGGTGGCATAGGGATCGCCGGAGAAAAAGCTCGGCACGAGGGGGCCTAGAGGGATGGCCGGGGCGGCGGCGGACCGGCGGTGGGGAGTGTTTTCGGGGCGGGCAGGGCGGCGCACCGCCGGCCGCGGGCGGCGGGGGGCTGCTGTTTGGCCAGCTCAGGGGGGTGGAGGTTGAAGATGAACCGCAGGCCCTTGATTTCGTATCCAACGGCTGGAAAATCGACTGACCAGAGATGAAAAAGTTAATCGACCAACGTGTAGCCTCACCTTGCTAGTGCGTTCAGTTTCGACAACAAAATTCAGTTTCGACAGCAAAATTCAGTTTCGATAGTTAAGTTCAGTTTCGACAGTTAAGTTCAGTTTCGACAGTTAAATTCAGTTTTGACAGTTAAGTTCATAGATGAGCGGCTGATGTATTTTACATCTAGCAATTTGTGGTTATGTATTTTACATCATGTATTGGAGATGCTATTAGAATTCCACTCAGGTTAACGTTGTTTGTTGTCTCTCTTGTCCTGCTTCAGCCTCGGCATCGTACAACTCACCGGAGCTGCTCCAACGATGAAACCCTCCATCACAGCGGAGCAGTACCTCGGGCTCCATCTCCAGATGCCTAAGATCTTCTTCCCCTCCTCCGGCAGCCAAGTTAGCCGAAGCATCCTCACCGGCCAACCCAATCACGCTGAGATCGACATTGCTTCGCCAAAGAGGTTGTACACTTGTTGCATCTCTTTTTTACTCTACATGTTATATATATTGTCCACTGACCACTCGTAGTAACGGGAAATACGATTATTTTATCCTACTATATGACAAGAAGTGAGGTACCAGGCAACTTAGCTATCCGTGATGGACTCTCTTGAATGCCATCATTATTCATCTCTGCGCGTTTGAGCTGCGCATTTGTTGATGGGCCTAGGAGTTGAGCTAGTATGGCAGTGGCCTGGGTCTAAAGTAATAGAAGTAGCACAAAAACATTTTTTAGTGTAGGATTTTCCTTGCTCAAGCTTGCCTACTAGAATCGCCAGTGCTTGAAAGAAAAGTGAATGAAAAACATCGGAGTTGGAAAGTTTCCTATGGTACTACTTTTCATGAATTTGGTGCAAAGGAATGGAGCAAAGGAAAACTGTGGGATTTGTTCCTTTAGTGTCTCCTTGAAAGAAAAAGCGTAGGAATTCTAATTTCCACTTCTCCTCCTTTTCATATTCCTATTCATCAAGAAGAAGACTAAGAGATAGTAGCATAAAAGCATTATAACCGTACATTTTCTTGTGGTTTGACTTAATCTCACCATGCTTTTTTGCATCCTGTGATCTTCCAATTGTTGTTAATCAAACACCCAGATTGGCAGAAATACTGTGTTTTTAAATTCTTTGTTTTGCACATGCATTCCTATCCTATTCCTGTCTATTTCCTATCCCTGCATTGTTAGAATCCTCAAATTCAAACAAGCCCTTACTCAATTACTTCTGTTACAGATATGTGTCAAAGAAAACCTTGTGTGGTTTGTCCTGCTCCTGCGGCGCTATGTTCCACCCCAGCTCAGCTGCTCCAACGACGGAAGGGTTCACCATAGCAGAGATCCGCTCTCTACACTATCTTTCACTACCTCAGATCTTCTTCCACGCCGCCGGCAGCCATGGCAACTGCATTACCATCTTCAACTAAGCAGATGACCTTGAGGACTACACGGGTCCGCAAGAGAGGTCGCCCTCTTCCGTGTCTGCTTACGTTATGCGTCACTTAATATGATGACATGCTACATTATCGTCGTGTTCACCTATTAGACTCCGAGTCAGGTCCAAACTAATGCTAAAACTTGAGTTTTTAAATGGTTGTGGGGTACATATTGGGGAAGCAATTAGTACTATCTGTCTACTATCTGGTTAATCTCCGGTGTCTACTATGAGTTTCATGTTGGGTGCAAACAAACATTAATGGAGCCATTGTCTGTATTTTTTAACTAAAGCTATTATCTGCCTCCTATCATTAGTTTTGGGTCTATCCACAGTTTGCTACCATCACTCTGGATTTGTGCATACACTCCTTACATAATCTCACTATGTTTTATTCCTATGCATGCCAGTTATTGTACACAATGGAACTGATCATGTAGAGCAAAAGAGACGAGCCTTGCGTGGCAATAAAATTTCATGCAGACATCGTTCCATGGTGGGCGCAAAGGCAGACCCCCTCCACCCATTTCGGATCGTAATTAAGAGGAAGATAACTGTTATGAGGGGGATTCAGAAGGAGAAGACCACTCCTATGTACCCCATGAGGTCTTCGCTCTAACTTGGCATGCTGATGTTGGTAATATCATGCATATGGTGCCTTGCATTGCTTACTGTATACATTAAAGATGTCATCTGCTTAGTTTAGACATGCTTTGTGTCAATGCCATCTGTTTAGTTTCTTTATTGTATATGTGAATCATGCAATGCCATCTTGTCTAGCCAGGCATCATATATGTGAATTTTGCAATGCCACCCTGGTTAGCCAGTCATCTTATATGTGCATTATATCATGCCATCATTTTTTTATTACGTGTTAAATTTGTCAACAATTTTAGTACATTCAATTACTCTTCCTGTGCATCAGCCATTTGGCATGGTCATGGAAAAATCTGGAGTGGAAACAAGGTCTTCAGAGCAGACAATGCTATCTGACGAAGCGCATGTCTTGATGGTTACTGATAGCTCCTCAGAGGAGGATTCAGAGACAGATGACCAGTCATATCCCCCCCCCCCCCCAGGTGCATGCCCTAACTTGGCAGGGTTATGTTGCTCATATCGTGCGTATGGTATCTTGCATTGCTATGTCATTTGCTTAGTTTAGACATGCTTTGTGTGAATGCCACCTGTTTAGTGTCTAATTACCATATATGTGAATTATGCAATGCCATCTTGTTGTAAGACATTATATATGTGAATTATGCGATGTTATCTTGTTGCAAGGCATTATGTATGTGAATTATGCAATGACATGCTGTTTAGGCAAGCGTCATATATGTGAATTATATCATGCCGTCCTTTTTTGTATTTCTCATTGCTTTTGTCGACAATGTTTGTATATTCAACTGCTCTTCCTGTGCATCAGCCATTTGAATTGGTGATGGAGAAATCTGGAGTGAAAACAAGGTCTTCAGAGCAGGCAATGCTACCTGCTGAAGCAGATATCTTGCTGGTTACAGATAGCTCTTCAGAGGAGGATTCAGAGGCAGATGACCAGTCCTATTATCCCCTGTGGTGTATGCTCAAACTTGGCAGGGTTATATTACTCATATAATGCATATGTTGTATTGCAATGCTTAGTTTTTACATCATATACACAATATTGAATGGCATCTCCTTAGTTGACACATCATATATGCAACTGCCCTCTACTCACTTCCTTAGTATATAAATCATATATTTGAACTATGTCATGCCATGATGTTTACATAGACAGCATGTATCTGAATTATGGCATGCCAACCCATTTTCTAAAGACATAATATAGTTATATCATATCATCCTGTTTACATAGTGATCATATTTAAATTATGTCATTCTATCCATGAATTATATCATGCCATCATGTTTCCATCGACGGCATGTTTGTGATTTATGGCATGCCAACCACTTTAATAGACACATCGTATAGTTATATCATGTCATCCTATTTACATAGTCATCATATTTTGAAGTATGTCATTCTATCCTGTTTAGTTAGCCATCATACATGTGAAATTGTGTCATGCTATCCTGTTTAATTAGCCATCATATATGTGAAATTATGTCCTGCTATTTGGTTTGCTTAGACAACATAAATGTGAATTATTTCATGCCCTGTTTTCTTCCCTACTATCCATTGCACCTGTCTATCTTACAATGTCTGTACATTCAATTACTTTTCTTGTTTATCAGCCATTTCAATTGGAGGGAGTGATGGCAGTATCTGTGGGAGTAAAAACACGGTCTTCAGAAAAGATCATGCTACCTGTCGATGCAGATAGAACCACGGTTGTACTTGCCCAAGAACCAGCCCCACCACACATAACCCACACTCATGCAGAGAACTAGCTACACCCCTTCTAACCCCAACCCTAGTAGATAGACACCCAGTTCCCGTTGACACAACACCGTCTCCACCACAGAGCACCCAAACACGAGCAGTTAGTAAGGCAACTGCAGTGCCCAAATCACGAGGACCACCACTCCGAACCCAAAGTCAATGCTTAAAGTAGAAGAAGAATTGTTCTCAGGTCAGGTTCCGTTGCTATGGTTCATACTACTTTGTTCTTGCATCACTGTATTTACTGATACCAACTAATTTCAAATTTGAAGGATGCAATTGAAACTCCAATGGCGCAATAGGTATGTTGTAAACCTGTTTCTTCAACGTGTTTGGCTGTTTACTGTTGTAACTTGCTCTATGTTGATTTCAGTTTCAATTGAATAAACAGTTATGTTCTCATGCCATGCACATTAAAAGTGTTGTTATTGTTGTGTAGTTTCCCACACTTATATTCTGTCTATGATGCTTTGTCTTAAATAGATATGATTCGAACTGTATCTATCTTGATTTGGCAACATAAACTAGAATGATATAGACCATACAATGACCATACTACATAGATATATGTTTGTTTCATGTTGTTATCCTGTCGACCTTACTACTGAATTGGTTTACCAAAATGAGTTTCATATACTACATTGTAAACCTGAGATGTGTTTGTTTGTTTCTCTTTTAGAACGCGAATAAAATATTGGAGAAGAGTACCCTGTTATGCAATGGTAAAGGAAGTAATGCAGATAAGGTTCAAGATAGTGAGACATCCCTGTTGGTCTCCAAGAAAGCTGATAAAACTATATTGAAGACACTGAGACAACCCCAAAGTCTTGTCTTGATGTAGTGTTCGAGTTACTGGCTACCACTGCTGGCACCAGCTCTTCGAACTCATTTCCTGAATCAGTTCGGCTTCTTGACTCTCAACTTCAAGTTGAAAGACATCGATCAGATGTTATGCGACAGGAAGACGAAGGACTGAGGAAGTCCCTGCCGAATTCAGATGCATACTTTCTGGTGCAACAGCAAGCGCTGGAGGACTTAAGTGCCAAACAAGAGAAAGTTAATAAGCTTGCTAAGCATCTTGCCAGCATTATGGGTACCCAGTATATTGTTTCTTGAGCTCTTCTGAAGTGCTTTCAGTTCTGGACTTGTTTTGCTACAGCGTTTATATGCTGCTGTGTTCCCTATATTTGCACTGGTGGCGAACTTTGATGCCCGGTGGATGTAATATGTGTAATAGCCGTGATAGCCTAGTGTAAGTTGCTTGCTTATTTATTTCCTTGTTGTCTTGCTTATTTGTTTGATTGTAATCAGTGCAGTTCTTTTTCTGCGGTTTGCTAGTGGCTGCAATAACCTATTTTTTAAAACTAGGCCACAATAACCATGGGCTAATATTTACTGTAGTGACACTGGGCCTCCTACGGGCCGTAGAAACAGTGGGCCTTCTACGGGCCGTCTAAACAGTGGGCCTTCTACAGGCCGTACAAACAGTGGGCCTTCTACGGGCCGTAGAAACAATGGGCCTTCTATGGGCCGTATCATCAATGGGCCTTCAACGGGCCGTATCATCAATGGGCCTTATATGGGCTGTATGGTCGATTGGCCAAACATGGGCCAAACAGACCGCATTCTGGCCGTAAACGGGCTAGAGTTGGAATCGTCCGTTCATGGGCTGACCATAACGGGCCATCGTTAATAGGACGTATTTGATGATGCTATGAAAGCCGCCCAACGTATTAACGGACCACAAATGGGCCGACTGTAACCACGGGCTGAATTTGGCCCACAAGCAGAAAATGACAGTAACGGGCCGTAAGTAAACGAATGCTGGAAATGAGCCCAAGAATAAATGGGCTCTGAGAAGGCCGAAATATAACATGGGTTGGCGACGGCCCAACGGAATAACGGGCCGTTAATGGGTATAAAGTGATACACTATTCATTATGGGCCAGTTTCACCACGGGCCGTTAATGGGTGTAAAGTGATACACTGTTCATTACGGGGCAGTTTCACCACAGGCCGTTAATAGGCCAAGAGTTACATAGGGGCCTTATATGGGCCGAAAGACGTCATGGGCCATACATGGGCCAGAAGTGAAAACGGGCTGGAATCATATTGGATGGCCCAGATGACGCTACTGGGCCTAATTCGGATGGGGCGTAACGGGCCTTGGGTTAGCGGGCTGTAAATGGGCTATATGCGAATAGGCCATTAATAGGCTTTCCATGGGCCGGCCTGCCACCTTTTGACCAAGTCAAACGGGCTGGCCTTTTCACAGGAATGGGCCTCTGTTGGGCCGTGCCACGTGCCAACGTATCATAGGCGCCTTCTGTCCAATGAGTGGATGACATCTGTCCCGATGATGAGCCGACACGTGTTTCCTCCAGCCAATGATGATTTTACACATGGAAAATCCCCATTGGTCGGGGCTGTTAACGGGTTATCAGATCCAAAACCCGACCCGATAGCTTAACGGCGTTCCGTTACGGTGGATGCCACGTGTCGGTCACCCTTGACGAAAGCACTTCTGTGACGCGTGATTTATCGTCATGGAAGTGGACACTTCCATGATGATAACTTTGGTAATGTCATGGAACACTTCTACGACAGCACAGGTATGACTATCTTGATTCTGTCATAAATTTTTCATGGATGTACATGCATGACAAAAAACACGACCTACTGTGACAAACACGTATCATCATGGAAGTGTATTTTTTTTTGTAGTGACCCGCCATTCACCGGACGCTGGACGACCACTTCCTCGTACGATGTATACATGGTGGATGCACCAAAGGTGAACAGCGGCGATGACAAAGAAGATCCAGTTGAGGATAAACCTCCTGAGATACAATCAAAACGCCGGCGTCAGCGGCGCCGCTCTAAGTCACGCCGCAGTAAAGATTGCAACACCGGCACAAGAGAAGATAACACTCCGGAAGGTGTCGAAGACAATGAAGACCCTGTTGACGCAGCTACCAAACAGGATGAATGGGAAGATGGGCAGGTTAGCCCTGGTAAACAGGCCACACACGAGGACTCGGAGGACGGTAATTATCTTCCGCTCTCCGAGGATGAGGTGAGCCTTGGCACCGAGGATTTCATCGTGCCTGAGGAACCTCTTGAGCAGGAGCGCTTCAAGCGCCAGCTAATAGCCACTGCAAGGAGCCTGGAAAAGAACCAGCAGCAGCTTCAAGCTGACCAAGATCTGCTCAACGATAAATGGACTAACGTCCTAGCAGCCAAAGAATAAGGCCTCAAGCACCCGACCAAAAGCTACCCGAAGCGCAAATTACTACCTCAGTTCGACGACAAGGCACCGGAACACATACCACCATCACACAATGCGGCTAACCGACCACCACGTGGTCTGGACAAAGCGGCAACTAAAGCCGAACACCAGCCCGCCCCGCCTCACCACAAAGGCAGAGGTAAATCAACTCACGGTCATACATATGACCTTCGACATGACCTGAACAATAAAGCATGACATACCAGATCGATCTATGGATCGTGAGGACATGCCTCGACACGCGACGATGGCCATCTATTCAGACGCACATGGCATAAAAATATCAGCAGAGTAATGACTTGGTGAAATTCTAAGTCTCTGAAATCAGCAATATCACAAGAGCTACTTTGCATGCATGTGCTAGTCACCACATTGATCACAAAAATACATGGAATACACCCCTGTAAAGATGGCATGGCATAGCCCAAAATACATGTAGAGCTCATGCCCATATGCAACACACAACAAATGTAGCAAAAATGACAAATGCTCATACTCTGCTAAGAATCAGCACCTAACATTTTATAGCACTCTCGCATCAACGATTTGGGCATCAAGATGGACTCAGACAAGCATGTCACAATGGAACAAAATGAAGAGCACATCATGATGAACATTCTGATATATCATGCAAGCAAAACAGATCTACGGATGAGGAGTTATGGCATGACAAACAGGGCATAAAAATAACAGAAATCAGGGACTTAGCCAAAATTCTACCCTGCGAAAAAGTCAACGGGCCGGATCGGGTCGCGGATGCGGAGCAGATCAGGCCAGGTCGAGGCAGAGGAGGACCCGGGCGGCGGTGACGGCGTCTTCGGCGATGTCATCGCCAGCGGGGCGGCGGATCCGGCCGAGCTCGGGCTCCCGCGGCCGGATCTGGTGATGGGCGACGGCGGAGCTCCTCCGGGGGCGGAGCGCGGGCGGCACGGCAGGGAAGGCAGCCAGCGGTCGGCGCGTGCGGCGAGGCGCGTCGGCGGGCGGCGACCGGCGAGGTGACGCGGGCGGCGCGACTGCCGGAGTCACGGCGGAGCTGCAGAGGCGGTTGCCCGCGGTCGGGGGCGGCTCGGGCCCCGCGGGCCGGATCTGGGCCGCGCGGGCCCGCGGCGGTGCGCGGTGGGAATGGCGGCGGAGGCGACAGGTGGCGCGATCTCACTGGCGCGCGGTGGCGGCGGGTGTCTGCCGGGCGAGAGGGAGGAGAAAACTAGGGTTAGACCCGAAATTTCGGAGGAGGTCACCTATTTATACCTAGAAGGAGGTGGGAGTGTCCAAATGGAGTGCGGTTTTCGACCACGCAATCATGATCCAACGGCGGAGGACATGGGATAGGTTTGGATGGGTTATTGGGCCACTTTGGAGGGGTGTTGGGCTGCAACACACACAAGGCCTTTACGGTTCCCCGGTTAACCGTTGGAGTATCAAATGGACTCCAAATGGCATGAAACTTGACAAGCGGTCTACCGGTGGTGTACCAAGGCTGCTTGGCAAATCTCGGTCCATTCTGAGAATGTTTAACACCGGCTCATGAAAAGAGGCAAAAGGGGGCGCCGGAGGACATAGGAGTGTCGGATTGCAAAACGGACAACGGGGAAAATGCCCGGATGCATGAGACAGACACGTATGCAAATGCAATGCACATGATGACATGATATGATATGCATGACATGAACAAAATGCAAAACAAAGACAAGAACCCAACCACGAATCTCATAACTTAGAGTCGAAAATGGCAAGAGTCGGAGTACAAATATGGTAAGTTACATCCGGGGTGTTACAACACTCCACCACTGATCTCGTCCCAAGATCTAGGACTGAAAGAACTTCGGATATTCGGAACGGAGGTGGTCCTCGCGTTCCCAGGTGGCTTCTTGGTCGGAATGATGTGACCACTTCACTTTCAAGAATTTGATAGACTTGTTGCGGGTCTTGCGCTCAGTTTCTTCAAGGATAGCAACGGGATGCTCATGATAAGATAGGTCTTCTTGGAGATCAATCTCTTCGAAATTGATGGTGCAGTCAGGCGTCTTGAAGTACTTGCAAAGCTGTGACACATGAGACACGTCGTGCACATTTGCAAAGTTGGATGGAAGCTCAAGTTGATAGGCGAGGTCGCCTCTTTTGCCAATGATCTTGAAAGGACCCATGTATCTAGGATTAAGCTTCCCTTTGATACCGAAGCGACGAGTTCCTTTCATTGGAGAGACGCGGAGGTAGACATGGTCTCCTATCTCGAAAGCCAAGTCACGATGGTTGCTATCATAGTAACTCTTCTGACGCGATTGTGCGGCTTTGAGATTTTCACTGATGACTTTGCACATTTCTTCAGCCTATGTGATTAAGTCATTGCCAAGAAGTTGGCGTTCACCAGTCTTTGACCAATTAAGAGGAGTACGGCACTTTCTACCATAGATAATCTCGAATGGGGCCTTGCCCAAACTTTCTTGGAAGCTGTTGTTGTAGGAGAACTCGGCATATGGAAGACAATCCTCCCACTTCATACCAAAAGAAATGACACAAGCCATGAGCATATCTTCAAGAATTTGATTGACTCGCTCAACTTGTCCACTAGTTTGAGGATGGAAGGCTGTGCTGAAGCGAATGTTGGTGCCCATGGCCTTCTGGAAGGAATCCCGGAACTTAAAAGTAAAGATACTTCCACGATCTGAAGATATCAACTGTGGATTGCCATGCAAGGAGACAATCCTGGAGGTATATAGCTCTGCCAACTGAGCTGCTGTGATAGATTCTTTGATAGGAAGAAAATGAGCCACTTTAGTGAGTTTGTCGATGACAACAAAGATAGCATCATTTCCACGCTTGGACTTGGGAAATCTAGTCAAGAAGTCCATCTCAATATGGTCAAACTTCCATTCTGGAATGGCAAGAAGTTGGAGGAGACCAGCTGGCCGTTGGTGTTCTGCTTTCACTCTTCTGCAGACATCACATTCATTCATGAACTGAGCAATTTCTCGCTTCATTTGAGTCCACCAGTATGACTGCTTGAGGTCATGGTACATCTTTGTACTTCCAGGATGAATAGATAGGAGTGAATTGTGAGCCTCGTTCATAATGACTTTACGTAGATCACCCTTATGAACCACAATTCGATCCTCGAAGAATAGAGTATCTTTGTCATCAAGGCGATAGCACTTGTACTTGGGTTGGCTCTTGGCAATCCCATTTTTCACCTTCTTCACCATTGCATCAAGAAGTTGTGCCTCATGAATTTGATCTTCCAAAGTAGGAGAGACTTGGAGGTTGGCAAGAAATCCTTGAGGAACAACTTGGAGATTAAGTTTGCGGAAAGCTTCACAAAGGTCCGGTTGGAAGGGCTTGAGAATCAAACTGTTGCAGTAAGCCTTTCTGCTCAAAGCGTCTGCAATGACATTGGCCTTGCCTGGAGTATATTCAATACTCGGATTATACTCTTGAATCATTTCGACCCAACGAGTCTGCCTGATGTTGAGGTTGGGTTGAGTGAAGATGTACTTGAGGCTCTTATGATCAGTGAAGATGTCCACTTTCCTTCCCAACAAGAGATGTCTCCATGTTAACAGAGCATGGACAATTGCCGCCAACTCGAGGTCGTGAGTGGGGTAGTTCTTTTCATTGGGATTCAGCTGGCAAGAGGCATAGGCCACAACTTTATTCTCTTGCATTAACACAGCACCGAGACCTTGCAGGGAGGCATCACAGAAAACTTCGAATGGTTTGGATTCATCAGGAGGACTCAGAACTGGAGCTGTGACTAACTTCTCTTTCAGGGTGTTGAAAGCGATGTCACATTCAGGCATCCAGGCATACTTCACATGCTTCTGGAGGAGGTTGGAAAGAGGCTTTGCAATCTTAGAGAAATTCTCAACGAATCTTTGACAATAGCTTGCAAGCCCAAGGAAACTGCGGAGCTGCTTGACATTCTGAGGCGGTTCCCAATTCACAATTGCAGACACCTTCTCGGGATTAACAACTATACCCTTGGCGGAGATGATATGTCCAAGGTAGAGAACCTCATCGAGCCAAAAATCACACTTTGAGAACTTCTCATAGAACTGATGCTCTCTGAGTTTGTCGAGTGCCAATCTCAAATGCTTGGCATGATCCTCCTTGTTCTTGGAAAAGACCAAAATATCGTCGAGATACACCAAGACGAAATCATTTGTGTAAGGGTTGAAGATGAAGTTCATCATGCGAGAGAATGTTGGAGGAGCATTGACAAGGCCGAAAGACATGACAGTGTATTCATAAGAACCATAGCTTGTTCTGAATGCTGTCTTGGGGATATCTTGTTCACGAATGTGAATCTGATGATAGCCCATACGGAGGCCAAGCTTGGAGAACACTTGGGCACCTTTGAGTTGCTTGAATAGCTCATTGATGTTGGTAAGTGGGTACTTGTTCTTTATTGTCTTCTTGTTCAATGGGCGGTAGTCGACACAAAGTTGGTCCGTGCCATCCTTCTTCTTGACAAAAAGAACACCACAACCCCATGGAGAAGAACTCGGTCGGATCAGACCCATACGCTCTTGTACATCGAGTTGTTTCTTCAGCTCCTTCAACTCTTCTGGTCCAAGCTTATAAGGAGGTTTGCAAATAGGTTCCGTGCCAGGCTCAAGATCGATGACGAATTTAACTGGCCGGTGAGGAGGCATTCCTGGAAGCTCTTCTGGAAAGACATCATGATATTCACAAACGACTGGAATCTGTGAGATGTCATTCAACTCGCCCTTCTCATTGAGAGAAAACAGTCAAATGGTATCGTCACGAGCGGCATAGATGATCACATCCTCAGACGAGTGTGTCAATTGAATCTGCCTGGCAGCACAATCAAGCTGAGCCTTGTGCTTAGAAAGCCATTCCATGCCAAGAATTAGATCAATATCCGAGTTACCAAGAACAATTGGAGAGGACAGAAACTTATAGTCGCCCATCTTGATAACGGAATCCGGAACAAATACTCGAGAAGTCATTTGTCGGGCCGGAGAAACAATAGACAAAGGTCTCGGCAATACTTGAGTAACCAAATCATGCATAGCCACAAAAGGTCTTGAAATGAAAGAATGCGATGCACCAGTATCAAAAAGGACTTTTGCAGGAATATCATTAACAGGAAGATTACCCATGATCACTTCTGAAGAGTCCTCTGCCTAAGCTACGTTCATCATGTTGACCTTTTCAAACTTGGGATTATGCTTGACCACTGCATTGCTGGCAGATCTCACAAGAGGAGGAGGCGGAAGGCGCCTTTGGTTGAAGCATTTGTTCGCATAGTGCCCTTTCTGCTGACACTTGTTGCAAGTAACCTCTAAGAGCGGCCAGTGATAAGGAGCACTTGACCTTGGAGCATGAGACAGAGCTTTGTTATGATAGCCTGGGTTGGGTGGGTGTGAAGATCCATTGCCACCTTTACTCTTCTGCTGATAAGGCTGGCGGAATGGAGGAGGAGGAGGCAACCAGAACTTCTGTTGCTTAGCTGCCATTTGAGTTGAAGAAGAAGATGGAACTGTGTCCCTGACTCTATTCTTAGATGCATCACACTTGATCTGAGCAGCTTCTTGCTTTAGTGCCATGTTGTAGAAATCATCATACTTGGTCGGCTCAAAAAGCACGAGAGCTAGTTGCAGATCTTCTCTGAGGCCACCTCTGAATTGATAAATCATGCTCTTCTCATCAGGGACGTCTTGTTTAGCGAAGCGAGCGAGCCTCTGAAATAGAATGTTGTATTAGTAAATAGACATGCTGCCCTACTTGAGATTGCGGAAATCCTCGCGCTTACTCTCAGCAACACTTTGAGGAATGTGGTGAGCTTTGAAGTCTCGGCGGAAATCATCCCAGGTAATCACATGACCTCCTCTAGAATCTTTGTATTGTTGATACCACTCAGCAGCTTGGTCTTTGAGTTGGAACGAAGCAAACTTGACAAAGTCCTCAGGCCTGACATTGCTACACTTAAAATGTTTGCAGATATCCACGAGCCAATCGTCAATGTATGTGGCCTTGACACAGTTACTGAAAGACTTCGGCTGGTTTGCGAGGAACTGATTGAGGGTAGCAAACTGAGCTTGATTATTGCCTTGGCCTTGATTTCCTTGGTTGCGCTCTTGCAAGAGTTGCAAAAGCATCTGCGTGTTGGCATTGGTGGCAGCCATGACAGTTTGCCATGCCTCTGGAGGTGGAGGTGGTGGCGGAGGTTCCGGATTCTGACGCATTGGAGGAGCCATCCTGAAGAGCTTGACATCCGTTAGCATCTTGAAAGACATATATTCAAGCTGAATCAGTGGATCGAAATTGCAACATATAGCCTTAACATTCGAACAAGGATGAACGAATGAATTCCAAAGTAAATGATCACACTTCCATAAATTGAGAAGCCACTTATATAAAGGTAGATGAATAAAACAACAAGGTACGGATATGAACAAATAATTGGAAGGATTACCCAATTACAAACCAAATATCTGCGGGAAGAAATACTAGAGCTACATGAATTCCCATCTATGAAACTCCCGAAACTTTCTGGTTATGCAATCAGGTGTTGGGGATACAGGGGAAGCATAATATCTCACCCAAAACTAGCAAATCCTACATCCAGCTGTATCCATCCTTCAACACATAATCAAGAAACCTTCAGAAATCATTTACCTCAACCTTCGAAAAGCATCTGTTATACGAGTGAAATACCCCCGAACTCCCGCCCCAGTACTGGGTGGCGTCGGGGACTCAGCAATCTCACACCCTCGCGATCAAGACTATTTAAGCTTATGGGTAGGAAAAAGTAGTGAGGTGGAGCTGCAGCAAGCACTAGCATATATGGTGGCTAACTTACGCAAATGAGAGCGAGAAGAGAAGCAAAGCACGGTCGAGAAGCTATACAGATCAAGAAGTGATCCTAAAACTACTTATGTTCAAGCATAACACGAGACCGTGTTCTCTTCCCGGACTCCGCCAAAAAGAGACCATCACTAATACACACGCGGTTGATTCATTTTAATTAAGTTAAGTTTCAAGTTTTCTACAACCAAACATTAACAAATTCCCATCTGCCCATAACCACAGGCACGGCTTTCGAAAGTTCATAACCCTGTAGGGGTGTCCCAACTTAGCCCATCACAAGCTCTCACGGTCAATGAAGGATATTCCTTCTCCCAGGAAGACGCGATCAGACTCGGAATCCCGGTTACAAGACATTTCGACAATGGTAAAACAAGACCAGCAAAGCCACCCGAATGTGCCAACAAATCCCGATAGGAGCTGCACATATCTCATTCTCAGGGCACACCGGATAAGCAATCCGTACAACTAAAACCAAACCTCAAGTTTCCCCGAGGTGGCGCTGCAAGGGGCTCTAGTTTGGACCAACACTCATAGGAGCACTGGCCCGGGGGTTTAAAATAAAGATGACCCTTGAGTCCACGGAACCCAAGGGAAAAATGCTTAGGTGGCAAATGGTAAAATCAAGGTTGGGCCTTGCTAGAGGAGTTTTATTCAAGGTGAACTGTCAAGGGGTTCCCATTATAACCCAACCGCGTAAGGAACGCAAAATCAAGGAACATAACACTGGTATGATGGAAACTAGGGCGACAAGAGTGGAAGAAAACACCACGCATAAGGCCAAGCCTTCCACCCTTTACCAAGTATATAGGTGCATTAAAGTAAGCAAGATATAATAATGATATCCCAACAATAATCATGTTCCAACACGGAACAAACTCCATCTTCACCTGCAACTAGCAACGCTATAAGAGGGGCTGAGCAAAGCGGTAACATAGCCAAACAACGGTTTGCTAGGAAAGGTGGGTTAGAGGCTTGACATGACAATATGTGAGGCATGATATAGCAAGTGGTAGGTATCGCAGCATAGCAATAGAGCGAGCAACTAGCAAAGATAGAAGTGATTTCGAGGGTATGGTCATCTTGCCTGAAAAGTTCTCCGAGTTGACGAAAGCTTGATCCTCGTAAGCGTACTCAACGGGTACCTCGATCACGCACTCATCTCCCGGCTCTACCCAAAGCAAGAACACAAGCAAAGGAAACAACAATCAACCACGGTGCAATGCGCAAGCAACATGATGCAAAACATGGCATGATATGCGAGATGTGATGTGCAATGCATATGCATGCTCCGGACGGAAAAGAATGATCAAGGCATCAACTTGGCAAACCAATTGCGCCGCTGGAAAGAGGAGTTGATTTCGGTCGAAATCGATATAAAGATCACCGGAATCGGATGCATGGTTTGCAAATGGCAAGCAAAAACAAGAATGGTGGAATTCTGTGATTAACAGCACGATGCCATCTAGAATGCAACAAGAAACTAAGATACTGCATTCCAACATAACAACAAAGCACATGGCAGTGATCTACTCAAGATTCTTGACAAAAGATGAACAGTGAGCTACGGCTAAATCACACAAGAACAGGTTCAAACAAGCATGGCAAAAGTGCAAGAGATATCAGCATCACAGACTTAGTAAAAATACTAACATGCTAGGAATTAACATCAAGAAGCAATGTTTAGAGCAAGATAATAACATGCTACAGGTATAGAACATAGCAAACAAAGGCATGTCGTGAATCTAATCAAAGCATAGAACAAAAGTCCCTTAATGACCATAAGCCAAAAAGGATCAGAAGATATGACGGCACCCATGTAAACATAGCAAGTTTCTTAACAGATTCAGACTTAGCAGAAAACTGGACATGGCAAAAAAAGAATTACGAAGGCATCTTTGCGAGCTCGATTCACTCATCAGAAAGCCTTGCATGACAAACTAAGCATACTAACAGCAAGAAGACATGATCATGAAGCTAACCAAAGCAAGAACAAGCTCATAGCATGCATGGATCAACTACAACAACCTTGGCAAAATTGATTAACACGTAAACAATCTGCCAGGAACATTTTATAGCAAAAGTATAGCAAGATTGAGACATGCTAGGGCACTCCATAATTGCAAACAGGGGCATGGATGGATAGAGCACAACCATATGTCAAAATCATCCTTACTGAATATACTCAAAACAAGCATGGATCACTCTGTAGCATCATGAATACATGGCATAAAAATATCAGCAGAGCAATGACTTGGTGAAATTCTAAGTCTCCGAAATCAGCAATATCACGAGAGCTACTTTGCATGCATGTGCTAGTCACCACATTGATCAAAAAACACATGGCATACACCCCTGTAAAGATGGCATGGCATAGCCCAAAACACATGTAGAGCTCATGCCCATATGCAGCACACAACAAATGTAGCTGATGAGGCACAGACTAGCGAGATGTTAATTTGTGCGTGTAGATGCCCGATCTTTCACGGCGATGCTCGATCAATAGTTCGTCCCCCTGTTCCTCCTCGCAACCTTCAAGATAATTTTCACCCGCGTACGAAAAAACACGAATAAAAATAATGACCCCCTCGGATCAGCACGTAGGCGTTGATGTGATGATCAACCCTCCGTCGCTAGTAAATTTCCACGATGGAAAAATCACAGATAATACACAAGATATGGCCGCCCGTAACTCGGACGTTTTTCTGTATATCTCATACCCAAAAGAAAACTTCAAAACTGATTTTACATCGGCCAAAGCCTGGCCTTTTATATGGCTGAACTTCCGTACGCTATGAAAAATCCAGAGACTAAATCCTAACAGAATCAAAGCTGACATACGTGACAAACTAGCTCAACTCAAAAGGAAATTTTTTTTATTTGGACCTGGACTCTAAAATAACTAATTAATTTGCATGCAACATAATTCCCTTGCCATGCAAACTAAGATCAATTGAGCGTCCTGGGATTTTATAGTCCAAATCTGTTCGTACTATACAACCTTGCATCAACTTGTCAATCACATCTCTTGAATGTAATGCATGCACCACGCAATTGATCTTTCGCTTGTTAATTATAGAATTTATTCTCGGTCCACACAACTGACGCACACGATCATCTTTTCCTCGATGAAATATGGCTGCATGCACGTCATTATTTTCCGTAACTTTTCCATGCCTTAATTCTTTAACTATCTCAGATTGAGTAGCATCATTAATTGATGTTGTGGTGCTCGTATCATCCTCCTTTCCTTGAAACAAAACCGTCCTCGGTTTTGAGTTAACTTTCTGAGCCACCTTCTTCTCTAGAACATGCATGTCTATAGTAATTGTACTGTCCACCATCGGTTTTAGCATGTGCTTCTTTCCATCATGCATGAATGTATAAGTGTTGGATTTTCCTGCATGCACCGCATCATGATCAAACTGCCACGGTCTTCCCAATAACAACTGACACGCATCCATCGGCAAAACATCACAGTCCACCTTGTGAATGTAATCTCCAACTGCAAATGTTACACGTACCTTGTGTGTGATTTTTAATTTACCGGAATTGTACAACCACTCTACATGGTGCGGCCGTGGATGCCGCCACATGGACAGACCCAAAGCTTCCACTAGATCTTTGCTAATGGCGTTGGTAAAGCTGCCACCATCAATTATCATCTTGCAAGCATGATTTTTGATCTTACACTGTGTTTTAAAAACACTCCACCGCTGCCCCTTTGCACCACCATCCTCTTGCACCTTCTCCACCAAAAGATTTAGCCCATGTACCGGTGCATTGATTTCTTTCTTTATTTCTTCTTGTTCTTCTTTTCTTTTCAGCAAACGACTTTTCCAATCCTTTGTGAATACATCCACTGGCATAGGAATAAAACAAATTCTTTGACGCTTCCATGAAAAAGAGAAACTATTTTTCTTGTCATTCCGAACAGCCCCAACGCGCATGCACCATGGGTTCCCAAGTAGCAAATGACACGACACCATGGGCACTGGACAAACGTGGAAAAATTCCGCACAACAATATTTTCCCAAATCAAAAATTAGCAAAATCCGATGACTAATTCTTATGTCACATTTGAACCACTTCAACGTGTACGGTCTTTCAAGAGGTGCCATCTTCAACCCCAGTTTTTCCACCACTTCGATGCTCACCATGTTGACCGCAGAACCTTCATCGATAGTCAAATTGACACACCATTCCTTCACGACGCAACGTGTGTGAAAAAGGACAACCTCGCCGATGCCTTCCTCCTCCATCAATACGTTCCGGCTCAACGCATCCATACTCGCCTCCATAGACAATATTGCAAACTAAATCGCCGTGACTAACCTCAGCTCTGAATACCACTTGATGAGGCACAGACTAGCGAGATGTTAATTTGTGCGTGTAGATGCCCGATCTTTCACGGCGATGCTCGATCAACAGTTCATCCCCCTGTTCCTCCTCGCAACCTTCAAGATAATTTTCACCCGCGTATGAAAATACACGAATAAAAATAATGACCCCCTCAGATCAGCACGTAGGCGTCGATGTGATGATCAACCCTCTGTCGCTAGTAAATTTCCACGATGGAAAAATCACAGATAATACACAAGATATGGCCGCCCGTAACTCGGACGTTTTTCTGTATATCTCATACCCAAAAGAAAACTTCAGAACTGATTTTACATCGGCCAAAGCCTGGCCTTTTATATGGCTGAACTTCCGTATGCTATGAAAAATCCAGAGACTAAATCCTAACAGAATCAAAGCTGACATACGTGACAAACTAGCTCAACTCAAAAGGAAATATATCTTTTTTTATTTGGACCTGGACTCTAAAATAACTAATTAATTTGCATGCAACATAATTCCCTTGCCATGCAAACTAAGATCAATTGAGCCAACCTGTATCCAATCTGGTGGCGTACGAAACTTTGGCTCCACCTTGTCACGTAAAGGCTCTCTTTTTATCTCTGGTCTCCTCCTTTGCTGCAGATCTATTAGCTTGTATGATTTTAACTGCTGATTCAATCCTCCCCAGCGTCCTGGGATTTTATAGTCCAAATCTTTTCGTACTATACAACCTTGCATCAACTTGTCAATCACATCTCTTGAATGTAATGCGTGCACCACGCAATTGATCTTTGGCTTGTTAATTACAGAATTTATTCTCGGTCCACACAACTGACGCACACGATCATCTTTTCCTCGATGAAATATGGCTGCATGCACGTCATTATTTTCTGTAACTTTTCCATGCCTTAATTCTTTAACTATCTCAGATTAAGTAGCATCATTAATTGATGTTGTGGTGCTCGTATCAGTAGCAAAAATGACAAATGCTCATACTCTGCTAAGAATCAGCACCTAACATTTTATAGCACTCTTGCATCAACGTTTGGGCATCAATATGGAATCAAACAAGCATGTCACAATGGAACAAAATGAAGAGCACATCATGATGAACATTCTGATATATCATGCATGCAAAACGGATCTACGGATAAGGAGTTATGGCATGATGAATAGGGCATAAAAATAACAGAAATCAGGGACTTAGCCAAAATTCTACCCTGCGAAAAAGTCAACGGGTCGGATGAGGTCGCGGATGCGGAGCGGATCGGGCCGGGTCGAGGCAGAGGAGGACCCGGGCGGCGGTGACGGCGTCTCTGGCAAGGTCGTCACCGGCGGGGTGGCGGATCTGGCCGGGCTCGGGCTGCCGCGACCGGATCTGACGATGGGCGGTGGCGGAGCTCCTCCGGGGGCGGAGCGCCCGCGGGACGGCAGGGAAGGCGGCCGGCAGGCAGCGCGCGTGACGAGGTGCCTCGGCGGGCGGCGACCGGCGAGGTGGAGCGGGCGGCGTGGCTGCCGGAGTCATGGCGGAGCTGCGGAGGCGGTTGCCCACGGTCGGGGGCGGCGGCGAATCGGGCCCCGAGGGCCGGATCTGGGCCGCGCGGGCCCGGGGCGGTGCGCGGTGGGAACGGCGGCGGAGGCGACAGGTGGCGCGATCTCACTGGCGCGCGGTGGCGGCGGGTTTCATCCGGCGGCGCGCGGACGTGTCCGCCGGGCGAGAGGAAAGAGTAGACTAGGGTTAGACCTGAAATTTCGGAGGAGATCACCTATTTATACCTAGAAGGAGGTGGGAGTGTCCAAATGGAGTGCGGTTTTCGACCACGCGATCGTGATCCGACGGCGGAGGACATGGGATAGGTTGGATGGGTTATTGGGCCACTTTGGAGGGGTGTTGTGCTGCAACACACACAAGGCCTTTATGGTTCCCCGGTTAACCGTTGGAGTATCAAACGGACTCCAAATGGCACGAAACTTGACAGGCGGTCTACCGGTGGTGTACCAAGGATGCTTGGCAAATCTCGGTCCATTCCGAGAATGTTTAACACCCTCTCACGAAAAGAGGCAAAAGGGGGCATCGAAGGACATAGGAGTGTCGGATTGCAAAACGGACAACGGGGAAAAATGCTCGGATGCATGAGACGGACACGTATGCAAATGCGATGCACATGATGACATGATATGATGTGCATGACATGAAAAAATGCAAAACAAAGAAAAGAACCCAACCACGAATCTCATAACTTAGAGTTGAAAATGGCAAGAGTCGGAGTACAAATATGGTAAGTTACATCCGGGGTGTTACAGCTGTGATCTTCTTGGCCTCCTAGATCTCCTGGAGGGCACCCTGGGCTTCAACCCAGGCCGCTTCCGCGCTTAGAGTTCGGCCTCTCGAGCCGAAACATCTCCCTCCAAGGCCTCATACTTCTTGATAGCATCTTGAAGCTCTTGCTGGACCTCGTTCAGCCTAGCCTTTAGCATTTTATGAGCAGCCTGCTCCTTGACAGCTTTTCCCTCGGCTTTGGGCAAGGCCTTTTTCAGGGCCTCGACCTTGGTCGTCGCCCCTACACATATCATGAACACCATGGTCAGTATATAAAACTCATTCTTTCCGAATACATAGAGAATCACTACATACCTTGCTGGTCCTCCGGCTGCTTCCTCGCCTGGCTGAGCTCTTCTTCGGCCCGCTCCAATTTCAGCCTTTGTCTGGAGACTTCGGCAGTGTGAGAGGTCGCGGCCAGTAGCGACGCCTTCTTATTCAAATCAGACACAGTTTGGTTAGCTTCCTGCGAAATTGAATTGACCCTCTGCCCGACTTTTTCGTTCTGAACACCGGACAGTGTCTCGGGGGCTAATGTCTATATTGGGTTTTTCTCGGTTAAATGCTACTTACCTCAAAACCTGTTAGCAGGCCGCTGCAGGCTTCGGTCAGTCCGCTCTTAACGGACCGAACCTTCTCAATCACCGTACCCATAAGGATACGGTGTTCTTCCACAATGGAAGCGCCTCGTAGCGCTTCCAATAGATTATCAGGCGCCTCTGGATGGACAGAGGTCACCGGCGGGACGGGCACGCCTCCTTCTCTTGAAGGAGGCTGCTTGTCGGACTCCGGGGCCGTATGGGTCTCCGGATCCATGCTTAGAGGGGGCCGAATTGAGTATGGCCCCGATCATCAGTCTCCATGGGGGCATGTTCCCCCATGTTTCCGGCGGCCGAGGTGTCGCCCTCCGGCACCACCTTGACGTTCTCCCGAACCTCTCCCTGGCCTGGGAAGGTACTTTTGGACAACACCTCATCGTCTCCCTTGGCCTTGGGAGAGTAAGCGGTCGGCGATGTATCGCTAGCCATCTCCTTTGAGTCCAACGAGCCTCCTGATGAGGATCGATGGGAGCTGTCGTGGGCCGGACTGCAATGGCATAATTAAACCATGTAAAATAACATAAGGTAGAAATGCCAGATAATTGAACATGTACGGGTTCTTAGCACTCACGATGCGGCCAGGGGCTTGTTCTGGGGGCGTCGCTCCGGACTGCTGTCGATGTCCCATGCGGAGCTGCCAACGAGTGGGCCTTTCCCCTTCTTGGGCGCCTCCGCCTCCAGAATTGTGGAGGCCGCCCTCTTCTTCCTCCCCCCATCAGGGGGAGAATCGCTCTCCTCCTCCTCCTCATCGTCGTCGTCTCTGGCGGCGGAGGAGCGGGTCTTGTCTTCGGATGTCGCGTCCGAAGTGCCCTTGCGGCGGGGGCCACTCCAGACCCCCTTGGCCTTCTTCTCCGGCGCCTTATAGGGCGCCAGCACCAGCATCTTCGCTAAACGCGGGATGACTAGTTCTTCAGGCAGCAGAGCCGGACACTGGATCCGCTTCGCCCTGTTCATCCATTCCTAAAAGAAGCAGTGATAATAAAGGTTCAGATATCCTCCTTGAAATAAACAAGTAGAGGATGTGTTGAAAACTTACCTCGCTGGCGGGGTGGTTAATGTCGTGCCCGCGGTCCGAGTCCGTGGCTGGCGGTGTGTCGTTGCCCTTGAAAAGCAACCTCCAGGCATCTTCATGAGTAGTTTTGAAGAGCCTCCTCAGGGTATGGTGCTTCTTCGGATCGAACTCCCATAAAGGGTGACCTCGGCTTTGGCATGGGAGAATCCGGCGAACTAGCATCACCTGGATTATGTCGACGAGCTTGATATCTTTATCCACCATGCTCTGAATGCTCGTCTGCAGCGCTATCAACTCGTCTGACGAAGACCAATTTGGGCTCTTCTCGACCTGGGAGGTGAGCCGCATTGGAGCGCCGGAGTTCAATTTGGCAGCTATGGCCCAGTTGGCGCCACGGGGTTTTATGATGTAGAACCATTGTTTCTGCCATTCCTTGACAGTCTCCAGGAAAGTGCCTTTCGGCCAAGAGACGTTGGTCAGCTTTCTCACCATGGCGCCTCCGCACTCCGCGTGCTGGCCATCCACCACCTCCGACTTCACGTTGAAGACCTTGAGCCACAGCCCAAAGTGGGGTTGGATGCGGAGGAAGGCCTCACACATGACGATGAGCGCTAAGATGTTGAGGAAAGAGTTCGAGGATAGATCATGGAAGTCTATCCCGTAATTGTACATCAGCCCGCGGATGAAAGGGTGGAGTGGAAACCCTAGCCCGCGGAAGAAATGAGGGATGAATACCACCCTCTTGTTGGGCTTCGGTGTGGGGACGACTTGCCCTTGGGCTGGAAGACGGTGGGCGATTTCCTTCGCCAAGTACCCGGCCGCCCGAAGCTTAGTAATGCCCTTCTCCTTGACGGAGGAGACCATCCATTTGCCTTGACCTCCGGATCCGGACATGGTTGAGTGCTTGCTCGAGTGGGAAGAAGATGAGAACTTGGGCGCTGGAGCTCAAGAGTGGAAGGGCAGAGGAAGAGAGAAGGCATGGGAGAAGAAGGGGGAATCCTTATCCCCTTATAAAGGCAGTGAATATCGAATGCCTCCCCACTCGCCCTAAAACTCGCCTATTCCCAATGGCTGTGTAAACGGCACGGTTGGGTTACCCACGCCCATATTGATGAAAATCCCGCAATAAGGGGACACGATCTCTGCTTTGACAAGACATGCCAATGGAAACCGCATCTCGAAGCGCGGAACGGCGAACAAAAACAGTTCGATATAGTGACTGAACAGACGTGATGTCATCTTGCAAAAAGTTGTCAGCAGATGGGACTCGTGAAATATTATATTCCCTGCGGTTGTGTGTGGTACTTGTGCTGTAGATCTGGACACCTTCGTTTTATCCGAAGACTATCTTGGAGTATTTGGGAAGTGGAACCCGCCTTGCAATCTCGAAGACAATCTACGCGCTGGACACATCGTCATTGAAGCCTGGTTCAGGGGCTACTGAGGGAGTCCTGGACCAAGGGGTCCTCGGGTGTCCGATCTATTGGATATGGGCCGAACTGATGGGTCGTAAGGATACAAATACCGAAGACTCTACCTGTGTCCGGATAGGACTCTCCTTGGCGTGGAAGGCAAGCTTGGCGACCAACTATGAAGATTCCTTTCTCTGTAACCGACCTTGTGTAACCCTAGATCCCTCTCGTGTCTATATAAACCGGAGGGCTAGGTCCGTAGATAGGCTGAATCCTCGTAATCATAGCCAGACTAGACTTTTAGGGTTTAGTCATTACGATCTCATGGTAGATCAACTCTTGTAATACTCATATTCATCAAGATCAATCAAGCAGGAAGTAGGGTATTACCTCCATAGAGAGGGCCCGAACCTGGGTAAACATTGTGTCCCCCGTCTCCTGTTATCATCAGTCCTAGACGCACAGTTCCGGACCCCCTACCCGAGATCCGCCGATTTTCACACCGACACCCCTTCTCTCGCACCCCGCTCCACCTCGTCGTCAGATCTCCGCATCGGCTAGCACAAGCAGGAAGCCATGGAGCGCCACCTTCGTCGTGTTGCTCCGGCGAGGAGCCGACCGGAGCATCTCGTCACCAACCCTCGCAGGCATCCCCGGCCCCTTGCCGAAGATGACTGCCCCGACAGCCCTGCTCCCTTTCCCCTCCTGCTTCTGTTTCTCTCTCTCACGGTGCTATCTCTCTCTCTCTGTTGTCTTCGCAGTGCCGCCATGGATGGCCTCCCGTAGCTCCCGCTCGTTGCGCCGCCGTGATTCCCGGCACATCCACGCTGGAGAGCCTCGGACCCATCCATCCCCTTCGTCCATCGATGTCGAGTCCCTCTGCTCGCCCGCGCCAAGACCAGCGAGCAGTCGCCTGCGTTCCATGCCCGATACCTCCTCCTCGACCCCCCTGCAAACCCCGACGCCACCTCATCCTGCCGTCGTCGGCGACCAGCAGGTCATGTCGCCGTGCCTGTCTCGTCTTCGTCCATTCGGCCTTTCTCCCTGTCTCTCCTATCCGAACTCTCTCGCTCTCTGTATTTCTTCACATGAGCGCATCCCCGACGCCGGTCCTCGTCCGCAGCACCCCGGTGCCGCTGGGCCCCGTTTTCGACCCGATCTGGTCGAGGTTGGTCTGGCCCGCGTCAGATCCTGGCGTCCCTAGCTCGCCTGTGGCACCGCCACTCTGCGTACGGGGACGACGACCAGCGCCAAGTCCCCGCTCGAACCCCTGCTTCGGTGACCGACGCCTCCTCTGTTTAGGCCCAGCGCGCCCCTGTCGGCCGCGCCTCCACCGACCTGGGCTTGGCCCATGGTGAGGCGCCCAAACCCCCCCTATGCGTTGTTGGCCTAGTCAGATTTGGCCTAGTTCATTTTTTTCGTCCGCTGCGATTTAGCTATTTCTCCAGGTTTTACAGTTTTGCAGAAAACCCCTCATACTTCATGCATTTAATTACTCCACAACCGCGCATTAGTTTAAATGTTTTAAATATGAAAAATGCTTAGAATTTCATCTAGTTTCACAATATGTAACTTTCATCAATGCTAAAATGTTTAAACTTGTTGTTTATTTAAATTTGCATAAATGATATGCTAAAATGATTTATTTCGTAATTAATTAACCGTTGCTCCGAATTAAATAAACTATATATGTAACTTGTCTAGAAAAATGCATAGATTAACATGGTGCATTTATTTTGCTTATTTAACGACACTAAAATATGGTTTAGGGCAGAACAATACCAAATTTGAAATATGTATGTGAGGATTTTCCAGAATTGTTGTTTGTTGTTTCCGGCCTCATTTAAACTTGCCTAAATAGTTAGGTTACTTATGCTTCACTTCTTGCCATGTCTAACAACATTTATTATCGTTGGGTACATAAACTAGAGTGAACTAAATAATTGAAACATGGTGTTTCGTCAATGTGCAACTCATTGCATATTGAGCTCCACTTAACTTGTAGTATTGTTTGTTGCACTTTGCCATGCCATGCCTCATTAAACCAGACATGCATCACACTTGGTTGCGCATCAGGCCATGTTTATGCATGTTGGTTTACCATGTCATTTGCTTTTTTTCGGTTGCGCTTCTCCTTGAAAGTTCCGGTTACGTTGCGATTGTGAGGATCCGTTCGACTACGTTGGTTCGCCTACTTCATGGATTTGATCTTCTTCCTAGCGGGATTTCAGGCAAGATGACTGTCACCCTAGATCTCACTACTATCTTTGCTATGCTAGTTGTCTCGATGATATCACTATGTCGCGCTACCTACCACTTGTTCATCAAGCCTCCCAAATTGCCATGACAGCCTCTAACCTTTTTCACCATCCCAGCAAAGCATTGTTTGGCTATGTTACCGCTTTGCTCAACCCCTCTTTTAGCGTTGCTAGTTGTAGGTGCAGGTTGTTCCATGTTGGGACATGGATATCTTGGGATATCACAATATCTCTTATTTAATTAATGCATCTATATACTTGGTAAGGGTGGAAGGCTCAGCCTTTTGCCGGGTGTTTTGTTCCACTCTTGCCGGCTTAGTTTCTGCCATACAGGTGTTATGTTCCTTGATTTTGCGTCCCTAACACAGTGAGGATTTTTGGGCCCCTCTTGATAGTTCTCTTTGAATAAAACTCTTCCAGCAAGGCCCAACATTGGTTTTACCATTTTCCTAATAACAACTAAAACTTGCATAGGGACCTGCCGGCCCCGAGGTCTCTTAATCAACTCCCGGGGCTAGTGCTCTGCATGAGTGTTGGTCCACCTACCTAGCAGTCAGCAGTGCCACCTCAGGGAAACTCGATGGTATTTTGGCTATCATCCACTTAGCATAGACGGTGTTGTCCTAAGAACGAGATACACGCGGCTCCTATCGGGGTATCGACGCACCGGGTGGTCTTGCTGGTTTTGTTTTACCATTGTTGAAATGTCTTGTGCACTGGGATTCCGAGTCTGATCGGAGGGTCCCGAGATGGAGGATTGTCTCCGCGGATCATGAGCTTGTCATGGGCTAAGTTGGGACACCCCTGCAGGGTTTAAACCTTTGAGATCCGTGCCTGCGGTTATGTGGCAGATGGGAATTTGTTGATATCCGGTTGTAGAGAACTTGACACTTGACTTAATTAAAATGCATCAACTGCGTGTAGAGAACTTGTTAATATCTGATTATGTGGCAGATGGGAATTTGTTAATATCCGATTGTAGAGAACTTGACACCAAATTCAAACTAAAATACACCAACCGCGTGTGTAACCGTGACCGTCTCTTTTCGAGTGAGCTCGGGAAGAGAACACGGTTGGGTTATGTTTGGACATAAGTAGTTCAGGATCACTTCTTGATCATTACTAGTTTGCGACCGTTGCATAGTTTCTCATCTTATTCTTGTACTCGTAAGTTAGCCACCATATATTGCTTAGTCGCTTGCTGCAACCTCACCACTTATCCTTTCCATACCAATTAAGCTTTGTTAGTCTTGATACCCATGGTGATGGGATTGCTGAGTCCTCGTGGCTCACAGATTACTATTACAACAGTTGCAGGTACAGGTAATGCGATGATCATGACGTGAGAGCAATGTTTACTTGTTTTGGAATTCTTCTGCTTCTTCTTCGATCAAGGGATAGGTTCCAGGTCGGGGAGCCTGGGATTAGCAGGGTGGATGTCGTTCTTCTCTTTTGTTTGATTTCAGCCGTAGTCAGATCCTGCTCTTTTGTATGTTGATTTCTATGTATTGATGAACTGTTGTATTCATGTTGTAGCTTGTGGCGAGTGTAAGCCTTCAACTTGTATTCTCATTTATTCAGTGCATGGTATGTTGTAATGATATCCATCTTGCTATGTGCTCGAAATGCGATTGTGCCCCGATCATGAATTCATCACGTGATTAGGATAGACTCGCATCTTGGGCACTACATCAACTCCATATATTATTTCCCATTGATCTATGGTTATCCTAGGATGTTTGAGTACATCTGTTTTGTCCTATGGGTTAATCGTGATCTTGGTTGGTGTCGGTGTCAAAACCGGCGGATCTCGGGTAGGGGGTCCCGAACTGTGCATCTAGGATCGATGGTAACATGAGACAGGGGACACGATGTTTACCCAGGTTCAGGCCCTCTTGATGGAGGTAATACCCTACGTCCTACTTGATTGATACTGATGATATGAGTATTACAAGAGTTGATCTACCACGAGATCGTAGAAGCTAAAACCCTAGAAGCTAGCCTATGGTATGATTGTTGTATATGATCTATCGACTAGCCTGGCTTCGGTTTATATAATGCACCAGAGGCCTAGGATAACAAGAGTCCTAGCCGAATACGCAGGTGGGGAGGAGTCCTTGTCTTGATCACCAAGTCTTGTGGAATCTTCCATGTATGCGACAGTTGTCCGAACTGGCCCATGAGTATACGGCCAGGGGGTTCTCGGCCCAATCTAACAGATCGGGAGACGACGTGGTGAGTAACCCTGATGTCTACTACACAACCTTCTTCTTGTAGACGTTGTTGGGCCTCCAAGTGCAGAGGTTTGTAGGACAGTAGCAAATTTCCCTCAAGTGGATGACCTAAGGTTTATCAATCCATAGGAGGCGTAGGATGAAGATGGTCTCTCCCAAGCAACCCTACAACCAAATAACAAAGAGTCTCTTGTGTCCCCAACACACCCAATACAATGGTAAATTGTATAGGTGCACTAGTTCAGCGAAGAGATGGTGATACAAGTGGTATATGGATGGTAGATAAAGGTATTTGTAATCTGAAATTATAAAAACAGCAAGGTAACTAATGATAAAGTGAGCGTAAATGGTATTGCAATGATAGGAAATAGGGCCTAGGGTTCATACTTTCGCTAGTGTAAGTTCCCTCAACAATAATATCATAATTGGATCACATAACTATCCCTCAACATGCAACAAAGAGTCACTCCAAAGTCACTAATAGCGGAGAACGAACGAAGAGATTATGGTAGGGTACGAAACCACCTCAAAGTTATTCTTTCCAATCAATCCGTTGGGCTATTCCTATAAGTGTCACAAACAGCCCTAGAGTTCGTACTAGAATAACACCTTAAGACACAAATCAACCAAAACCCTAATGTCACCTAGATACTCCAATGTCACCTCAAGTATCCGTGGGTATGATTATACGATATGCATCACACAATCTCAGTATCATCTATTCAACCAACACAAAGGAACTCAAAGGGTGCCCCAAAGTTTCTACCAGAGAATCACGACGAAAACGTGTGCCAACCCCTATGCATAGGTTCATGGGCAGAACTCGCAAGTTGATCACCAAAACATACATCAAGTGGATCAATAGAATACCCCATTGTCACCACGGGTATCCCATGCAAGACATACATCAAGTGTTCTCAAATCTTTAAAGACTCAATCCGATAAGATTACTTCAAAGGGGAAACTCAATTCATTACAAGAGAGAAGAGGGGGAGGAGAAACATAAGATCCAATTATAATAGCAAAGCTCGCGATACATCAAGATCGTGCCAAATCAAGAACATGAGAGAGAGAGAGATCAAACACATAGCTACTGGTACATACCCTCAGCCCTGAGGGAGAACTACTCCCTCCTCGTCATGGAGAGCACCGGGATGATGAAGATGGACACTAGAGAAGGATTGCCCCCTCCGGCAGGGTGCCGGAACGGGTCTAGATTGGTTTTCGGTGGCTACGGAGGCTTCTGGCGGCGGAACTCCTGATCTATTGTGCGTTCTGGAAGTTTTACGATACATAGGTATATATGGGTGCAAGGGCTACGTCGGTGGAGCTTCGGGGGCCCCACAAGGCAGGGGGCGCGCCCTAGGGGGGTGGGCGCGCCCCCCACCCTCGTGGCCAGCTCCCGTATCTTCGGACGTAGAGTCCAAGTCCATCTGGTGGCTTTCCTTCCAAAAATAACTTCTCCAGTTGATTTCGTTCCATTTCGACTCCGTTTGATATTCCTTTTCTTCGAAACACTGAAATAGGCATAAAACAGCAAATCTGGGATGGGCCTCCGGTTAATAGGTTAGTCCCAAAAATAATATAAAAGTGGATAATAAAGCCCAATATTGCCCAAAAGAGTAGATAATATAGCATGGAGCAATCAAAAATTATAGATACGTTGGAGACGTATCTAGCATCCTCAAGCTTAATTCCTGCTCGTCCTCGAGTAGGTAAATGATAAAAAGAATTTTTGATGCGGAGTGATACTTGGCATAATTTCAATGTAATTCTTCTTAATTGTGGTATGAACATTCAGATCCATAAGATTCAAGACAAAAGTTCATATTGACATAGAATCATTAATACTTCAAGCATACTAACTAAGCAATTATGTCTTCTCAAAATAACATGGCCAAAGAAAGTTCATCCCTACAAAATCATATAGTTTAGTCATGCTCCATTTTCGTCACACAAGAATGCTCTCATCATGCACAACCCCGATGACAAGCCAAGCAATTGTTTCATACTTTAGTAATCTCAAACATATAAACTTTCACGCAATACATGAGCGCGAGCCATGGATATAGCACTATGGGTGGAATAGAATATAATGAGGGGGGTTATGTGGAGAAGAAAAAAAAGGAGAAAGTCTCACATCAACGAGCCTATTCAATGGGCTATGGAGATGCCCACCGATTGATGTTAATGAAAGGAGTAGGGATTGCCATGCAACGGATGCACTAGAGCTATAAATGTATGAAAGCTCAATAAAAGAAACTAATGGGTGTGCATCCAACTTGCTTGCTCACGAAGTCCTAGGGCACTTGAGGAGGCCCATTGTTGGAATATACAAGCCAAGTTCTATAATGAAAAATTCCCACTAGTATATGAAAGTGATAACATGAGAGACTCTCTACGATGAAGATCATGGTGCTACTTTGAAGCACAAGTGTGGTAAAAGGATAGTAACATTGTCCCTTCTCTCTTTTTCTCTCATTTTTTGGGCCTTCTCTTTTTTATGGCCGTTCTTTTTTTGGGCCTTCTCTTTTTTATGGCCTTTCTCTTTTTTGGGGCCTTCTCTTTTTTTATGGCCTTTCTCTTTTTTTATTCCTCACTTGGGACAATGCTCTAATAATGATGATCATCACACTTCTATTTATTTGCAACTCAATGATTACAACTCGATACTAGAACAAAGATGACTCTATATGAATGCCTCCGGTGGTGTACCGTGATATGCAATGACTCATGAGTGACATGTATGAAAGAATTATGATTGGTGGCTTTGCCACAAATACTATGTCAACTACATGATCATGCTAAGCAATATGACAATGATGAATGTGTCATGATGAACGGAATGATGGAAAGTTGCATGGCAATATATCTCGGAATGGCTATGGAAATGCCATAATAGGTAGGTATGGTGGCTATTTTGAGGAAGATATAAGGAGGTTTATGTGTGAAAGAGCGTATCATATCACGGGGTTTGGATGCACCGGCGAAGTTTGCACCAACTCTCAATGTGAGAAAGGGCAATGCACAGTACCGAAAGAGGCTAGCAATGATGGAAGAGTGAGAGTGCGTATAATCCATGGACTCAACATTAGTCATAAAGAACTCACATACTTATTGCAAAAATCGACAAGTCATCAAAAACCTCGGCACTACGCACATGCTCCTAGGGGGATAGATTGGTAGGAAAAGACCATCGCTCGTCCCCGATCACCACTCATAAGGAGGACAATCAAATAACACCTCATGTTTCAAATTTGTTACACAACGTTTACCATACGTGCATGCTACGGGACTTGCAAACTTCAGCACAAGCATTTCTCAAATTCACAACTACTAAACTAGCACGACTTTGATATTATTACCTCCATATCTCAAAACAATCATCAAGCATCAAACTTCTCTTAGTATTCAATACTCTATATGAAAGTTCTTGCTAATCTTGTATACCTAGCATATTAGGATTTTAAGAAAATTACCATGCTCTAAAAGATATAAGTAAAGCACTAGAGCAAATGACAAACTACTCCGAAAGATATAAGTGAAGATCAATGAGTAGTCGAATAATTATGCAACTATGTGAAGACTCTCTAACATTTAATAATTTCAGATCTTGGTATTCTATTAAAACAGCAAGCAAAGCAAAATAAAATGACATTCTAAGAATGGCAAACATCACGTGAAGAAGCAAAAACTTAGGATCAACCGAAACTAACCGATAGTTGTTGAAGAAGAAAGGTGGGATGCCAACCGGGGCATCCCCAAGCTTAGATGCTTGAGACTTCTTGAAATATTATCTTGGGGTGCCTTGGGCATCCTCAATCTTGAGCTTTTGTGTCTCCTTAATTCCTCTCATATCAAGGTCTCCCTAAATCTCAAAAGCTTCATCCACACAAAACTCAACAAGGACTCGTGATATAAGTTAGTATAAACCATTGCCAAAACCTTATCATACTCTACTGTAGCAAATCACTAAAATTATTATTCAACATTGCATACTAAATGCCTCTGCATATTTAATAGTCCTATCCTCAAATAGAATCATTAAAGAAGCAAACATATGCAAACAATGCAAACATAACAACAATCTGCCTAAACAGGATAGTCTGTAAAGAATGCAGCAACATCCATACTTCCCTAGCTCCAAAAATTATGAAAGAAAATTGCCACTGTAGTAAATTTATCAGAGCTTAATATGCAAAAGGTTTCAACATTTTATCACATTCTGACTTTTCTAGGGAATTATTGCAACAGCGGTAAACTTTCTGTTTTCAAAGAGCAACATGTGGACTTGTAAAATAGGCATAGTAAAGGCTATCAATGCCAATTTTCTTGAAATAAAAGATGAAAAGCATTGTTATAAATAACATCAAGAAAATCCTAACCAAATAAATTGATGCTCCAAGCAAAACACATATCATGTGGTAAATAAAAATATAGCTCCAAGTAAAGTTACCGATGAACGAGGACGAAAGAGGGGATGCCTTCCGGGGCATCCCCAAGCTTAGGCTCTTGGTTGTCCTTGAATATTACCTTGGGGTCCTTTGGGCATCCCCAAGCTTAGGCTCTTGCCACTCCTTATTCCATAGTCCATCGAATCCTTACCCAAAACTTGAAAACTTCAGAACACAAAACTTAACAGAAAACTCGTAAGCTCCATTAGCGAAAGAAAACAAAAAAAAACTTCAATGTACTGTAATGAACTTATTCTTTATTTATATTGATGTTAAACCTACTGTATTCCAACTTCTCTATGGTTTATAAACTCTTTTACTAGCCATAGATTCATCAAAATAAGCAAACAACACACGAAAAACAGAATCTGTCAAAAACAGAACAGTCTGTAGTAATCTGTAACTAACGCAAACTTCTGGAACCCCAAAAAATCTAAAATAAATTTATGGACCTGATTAATTTGTCTATTAATCATATGCAAAAATAATTAACTAAATAGCACTCTCCAAATAAAAGTGGCAGCAATTCTCGTGAGCGCTAAAGTTTCTGTTTTTTACAGCATGATCATAAAGACTTCACCCAAGTCTCCCCAAAGGTTCTACTTGGCACAAGCACTAATTAAAACATAAAACCACATATAAACAGAGGCTAGATGAATTATTTATTATTAAACAGGAGCGAAAAGCAAGGAACAAAAATAAAATTGGGTTGCCTCCCAACAAGCGCTATCGTTTAATGCCCCTAGCTAGGCATGATGATTTCAACGTTGCTCACATAAAAGATAAGAATTGTAACATAAAGAGAGCATCTTGAAGAATATGACTAGCACATTTAAGTCTAACCCACTTCCTATGCATAGGGATTTTGTGAGCAAACAACTTGTGGGAACAATAATCAACTAGCATAGGAGAACAAAACAAGCATAACTTCGAAATTTTAAGCACATAGAGGGGAAACTTGATATTATTGCAACTCCTACAAGCATATGTTCCTCCCTCATAATAATTTTCAGTAGCATCATGAATGAATTCAAAAATATAACCAGCACCTAAAGCATTCTTTTCATGATCTACAAGCATAGAATTTTTATTACTCTCCACATAAGCAAAATTCTTCTCATGAATAATAGTGGGAGCAAACTCAACAAAATAATTATCATGTGAGGCATAATCCAATCGAAAACTAAAATCATGATGACAAGATTCATAGGTATCACTATTCTTTATAGCATACAAGTCATCACAATAATCATCATAGATAGCAACTTTGTTCTCATAATCAATTGGAACCTTTTCT
Organism: Triticum monococcum; assembly: GCA_034509565.1. Classification (NCBI taxonomy): domain Eukaryota; kingdom Viridiplantae; phylum Streptophyta; class Magnoliopsida; order Poales; family Poaceae; genus Triticum; species Triticum monococcum. The sequence continues at coordinate 383,587,624 of CM067845.1, forward strand.
GAAATAGTGGATTCATCACAAAATAAAGTCATGACCTCTCCGAAACCACTTTCATCAACATAATCATCATAAATAGGAGGCATTCTATCATCATAATAAATTTGCACATCAAAACTTGGGGGAATAAAAATTTCATATTCATCAAACATAGCTTCCCCAAGCTTGTGGCTTTGCATATCATTAGCATCATGGATATTCAAGGAATTCGTACTAACAATATTGCAATCACGCTCATCATTCAAATATTTAGTGCCAAACATTTTATATATTTCTTCTTCTAGCACTTGAGCACAATTATCCTTTCCATCATACTCACGAAAGATATTAAAAAGGTGAAGCATATGAGACAAACTCAATTCCATTTTTTATAGTTTTCTTTTATAAACTAAACTAGTGATAAAACAAGAAACTAAAAGACTCGATTGCAAGATCTAAAGATATACCTTCAAGCACTCACCTCCCCGGCAACGGCGCCAGAAAAGAGCTTGATGTCTACTACACAACCTTCTTCTTGTAGACTTTGCTGGGCTGCCAAGTGCAGAGGTTTGTAGGACAGTAGCAAATTTCCTCAAGTGGATGACCTAAGGTTTATCAATCCGTAGGAGGCGTAGGATGAAGATGGTCTCTGTCAAGCAACCCTACAACCAAATAACAAAGAGTCTCTTGTGTCCCCAACACACCCAATACAATGGTAAATTGTATAGGTGCACTAGTTCGACAAAGAGATGGTGATACAAGTGGTATATGGATGGTAGATAAAGGTATTTGTAATCTGAAATTATAAAAACAGCAAGGTAACTAATGATAAAAGTGAGCGTAAACGGTATTGCAATGATAGGAAATAGGGCCTAGGGTTCATACTTTCGCTAGTGTAAGTTCCCTCAACAATAATATCATAATTGGATCACATAACTATCCCTCAACATGCAACAAAGAGTCACTCCAAAGTCACTAATAGAGGAGAACGAACGAAGAGATTATGGTAGGGTACGAAACCACCTCAAAGTTATTCTTTCCAATCAATCCATTGGGCTATTCCTATAAGTGTCACAAATAGCCCTAGAGTTCGTACTAGAATAACACCTTAAGACACAAATCAACTAAAACCCTAATGTCACCTAGATACTCCAATGTCACCTCAGGTATCCGTGGGTATGATTATACGATATGCATCACATAATCTCAGTTTAATCTATTCAACCAACACAAAGGAACTCAAAGGGTGCCCCAAAGTTTCTACCAGAGAATCACGACGAAAACGTGTGCCAACCCCTATGCATAGGTTCATGGGCGAAACCCGCAAGTTGATCACCAAAACATACATCAAGTGGATCAATAGAATACCCCATTGTCACCACGGGTATCCCACGCAAGACATACATCAAGTGTTCTCAAATCTTTAAAGACTCAATCCGATAAGATTACTTCAAAGGGGAAAACTCAATTCATTACAAGAGAGAAGAGGGGGAGGAGAAACATAAGATCCAACTATAATAGCAAAGCTCGCGATACATCAAGATCGTGCCAAATCAAGAACATGAGAGAGAGAGAGATCAAACACATAGCTACTGGTACATACCCTCAGCCCCGAGGGAGAACTACTCCCTCCTCGTCATGGAGAGCACCGGGATGATGAAGATGGACACCGGAGAAGGATTGCCCCTCCGGCAGGGTGCCGGAACGGGTCTAGATTGGTTTTCAGTGGCTACGGAGGCTTCTGGCGGCGGAACTCCCGATCTATTGTGCGTTCTGGAAGTTTTACGATACGTAGGTATATATGGGTGCAAGGGGTACGTCGATGGAGCTTCGGGGGCCCCACGAGGCAGGGGGCGCGCCCTAGGGGGGTGGGAGCGCCCCCCACCCTCGTGGCCAGCTCTCGTATCTTCTGATGTAGAGTCCAAGTCTATCTCGTGGCTTTCCTTCCAAAAATAACTTCTCCAGTTGATTTCGTTCCGTTTCGACTCCGTTTGATATTCCTTTTCTTCGAAACACTGAAATAGGAATAAAACAACAAATCTGGGCTGGGCCTCCGGTTAATAGGTTAGTCCCAAAAATAATATAAAAGTGGATAATAAAGCCCAATATTGCCCAAAACAGTAGATAATATAGCATGGAGCAATCAAAAATTATAGATACATTGGAGACGTATCAACCCCCTAGTCCAGGACACCGCCAGTAGCCCGTGAACCGGTCTTCAAGTTAGGGACGCTCCTCGATTCTTCCGAACTGTTCTTCATCTTCGGTTATCGGTCTTGAAAACTGGTTCTACAAATCTTCTCATCTTCGATCTTGAGGATCGCCGAAATGCATTCGATGAGTTTACACGTCGGGTATCCGAGGAGCCCCTTTAATTTTCTGGCCTTTATCAATGCCTTGTTATTTTTATGCCACACCTCGGGTTTGAAGTTGTTCCCGGGAGGCAGTGTCCTCTTACGTCCGAGCTCTAACGCCGGACTGCTTTCGAGGTATCTTTTGCGGCCGAGCACCAATGTCGGACTGCTTCCGAGCTCCAACGCTGAAATGTATCCGAGCTCCAACGCCGGACTGTGTCCAAGCTCCAACGCTGGACTATATCCAAGATGTCATAGATCATCTTGGTCCAAAAAAGTTAAAGGAGTTTAGCCGAGCTTAATGCTGGAAATGCCCTCTATGGAGCCAGCCACTAGCGCCCGAGCTTTATGCCGAACTGCTTCCAAGGTGGTGCACCACCCCGACTGTGGGCCAATTTTTTGTCAATATTTTTGATTGGTGCAATTTATTCTCTATAGAGATATATAGCCAGTAGCCCTGAAGGTGTGTATCGGTTTAAAACCCGAGATGCACTTGAAGGATGGCGTAAGACCGCTGATCCCAGTAGCCGCTGAGACTCAGGTTGATTTGCAAAATTGGCCTGAGGATCAAGTCCTAGCTCGGCAGAATACTTCAGGACACAAAAAGCAGCGTGCCCAGTCCTTGAGACTCAGGTTGGGTGCGGCCGACCAACCTGGGGATCAAAATCTCCTCAGAAACTATGAAAAAATGATCAACATGGCAAAGTTGCATGTTTTCAACGGCTTTCTATCGGTATATAATTTGCTCAATTCTGGTAAGTGGTTGGGAAGTTACGGGTAAAACACAACACGTGAAAAACATAGTGAAGTTCAAAAAGAATTGCTCCAGAAGTGGATGAATATACCTATTTGTAGTTGGTACAGTTTCCAACAAGATCCACTCCTGTTCTACTTTTTTGTCTATATTCACAGATGTAGTAGAGATTCCAAATAAAAAACATGGCCTTTATATATTCATGCATATTCAGACTCACTCATCTCACTCGTTCCATTCATTCGTTAGGAGGGGATATGCTTGTATGTTTGAATCTATAGTGCAACAAAAAGTCGTTGCTCCTCTTTGAAACTAGCTCAAGAACATCGATCTAAAAGGGGATGACGCCTTATGCTACTACCACCGACCGATGCCCGCTGCACAACGCGCTTATGAGCCCCTACACGCATGTTGCCATCTCAAAAAAAAATATGCATAGGATGCTCTGTTTGTCTTGTACTACTGTGCAAATTTTTTTCTTAAACTTTTCTTTGTGAAGGTCAAAATGTTGTGTTTGAGAAGTTCGAGTGTGTTATATATATCTTTGCAAGTTTAAAAAGGAGTTGACAGCTATATTAAACTGGCCGCTAATCCAATGTTGTGTTCACAACTATATTAAATTCTACCATTGGAAAACTGTCCACTTTTTTATCGATTTGAAATAACAAAGAAGTTCGATGTTTCTAACAAACTCCAATTTTCATATTTTTAGAAATACACAAATAAGTGGTTGAGGAGTTAAGGGCAAAAACAACACGTGAAAAACAGAGTGAAGTTCAAACAGAACTGCTCTGAAAGTTTAACCACTTCATGGAGTGCATTTTAGAGACTCTATTTTTGCGATGAAGGCAAAACGCATGATCTAAGAAGTTCAGATTGATAATTGCCAGAAGTTCAGGTACTACATAGTGTGCATTTTGTATTAACAAAAGAATTAAAAAAAGCAAAGGATAAAAGTTTTTTTGCTAGAATTTCAATGCTCGTCCCGTGAAAGTTCAAAATTTCTTGTGAGAGAGGTTGAACAAAAATATGTGACAGAAGTTCAAGGTGAAAACAACGGGAAGTTCAACTACTTCACGGAATGCGTTTCAGAAGAGAATAAAAGAATACAAAACTAAAAGCCTAAAAAGTTTGTTGCAAGAAGTTCACGTGCTCCACCTTGCAAGGTTCAAAAATTATATTTGCGAGATGTCCATCATTCATTTACATGTTGTTTTAAAAGGCAAAAAACAACCTTGTTTTACCATTTTAAAAATCGCTCTCAAACGGAAACGAATTTGTAACACATGTCTACATGAAAAACTTGTTGCGATTCATAAGCTTTCCACTGGGTATATTATGTGCCACATTTCGATGAACGGTTTAAAATTTTCATGTATACCATTTATAACATGTTTTGATGTATTAAAAAATTCTTACCTGTTGAAAGAAGTTCATAGTGAAAACAACAAGAAGTTCAAGTACTGCAAGCAATGCATTTCAGGTGAGAATAAAAGTATAGAAAAATAAGAGCTTAAAAGGTTTGTTGAAAGAAGTTCAAGTGCTCTGTCCGGAGAAGTTCAAAAATTCTTGCGAGAGAGGTTCACCTTGTATTTCCATGTTTGATTTTTTTTGTATAAAAATCGAATACAAATCTTTACTAAAATATAAAAAAGGTGAATTTCAAATTGAAATAACAGAGAAGTTCGGAGTTTATTAAAAACCTAGGATTTACCTATTCAGAAAATAAAAAAACACAATGCCATTTTTGTACTTTTAAAAACAACTCATAAACAAAAAATGGTTGCTAGAAGTTCAAGTGCGTGGCGAGGAAAAGTTAAAAAATTCTTGTGAGAGAGGTTCACCGTGTACTTAGATGTCCAAAATACATAAAAAACATGTTGTTTTTTGTGTTTTAAAAAATTCTCTCAAACCAGAGAGATGTTCAAAGTGATAACAACCGGAAGTTCAGTACTACATGGTGTGTATTTCATATATAAGAAAAATACAATAAAGTAAAACAGACTGAAGTTGAAATAGATATGCCCCAGAAGTTCAACTACTTCACACAGTGCAAAAAAATAGCACGTCAAAAACAGGGTGAGGTTCAAATAGACATGCCCGTGAAGTTCAACTACTTCATGCAGCGCGTTTCCATTCGCAATGAAGGAAAAAAATCATGATCTCGTCATTTCTCTAATTTACTTCAAAACGACAGGAATATCATCTGTGTAAGTTCAAGTCCTCGATCGAAGAAAGTTAAAAAAATATTGTGAGAGAGGTTTGTACAAAAAGAATATCATTTGTGTAATACTAACGAAATGGATGAGAAAATTACAAAGGAAAATATGTCACAGAAGTTCAACGTGAAAACAAAACGAAGTTCGATTACTATAGTGAATGAATTTGAGATGAAAAACTTTTAAAATCATTGCAAGTATGAAAAAATTATCAACACGGGAAAGTTGCGTGTTTACAGCAGCTTTCCATCGGTATATCACTTGCTCAATTCTGGTGAGTGAATGGAGAGTTACGAGCAGTGGATGAAGAGCTACGAGCAAAAAAAGAACGTGAAAAAACAGAGGGAAGTTCAGGTACATGCGTCGAGAAGTTCAGGTTCTTCACGCGGTGCATTTTCGAAGAATCTGTTTCGCGATAAAGGTAGAACGCATGACCCCGCGATTTTCAAAATTACTTGAAAACGGGTAGGAATCAGAGAAAACCATCAACATGAAAAAGTTTCGCATTTTCCTAGCTTTTCAGCGGTATATTATTTGCCCCATTCTGATAAAGTTTGTAGAAATTACGGTGAAAATACGTTTTTCGCCATTTTCAAAACTGACTTAAAACCTTAAAGAATTGAGAGAAACAATACATACCAAAAAGTTTCGCATTTGTTCAAGCTTTCCAACGCCATATCATTTGCTCCATTCGGACGAACGGTTAAAAAATTAGCTCGAAAATACGAACTCGGTAGGACTTGGACCATTTTCTAAATTACTCTTAAACCATTCAAAATTAGAAAAAAAAACTTTCCAGATGAAAAAGTAGCACATTTTCATAAGCTTTCCAACGCCGTATCATATGCCTCCATCGGATTAGCCGTTTAGAAATGACATCGAAAAAATGAACTCAGCTGTTCTGTTTACGAAAATTTACGTTTCTTCAAATTACTCTTTAACCATACGAAATTAGAGAAAAACTTTCAACATGTAGAAGGAGCGGTTTTGCAGCAGCTTTCCAACGCCATATTATATGCCTCATTCCGATAAATGGTTTAGAAATATAATCGAAAATACGATTCACGTTTTTTCTGCGAAGAAAAGACGGTTTTCAAAACTGCTCTTAAACCGCTTATATTTCGTCAAAAATTTAAGTTGGGTCATGATATTGGTGTCCATAGCTTTTCAACGATATATTGCCAGCCCCATTTGGGCAATGTTGGCGGAAGTTCAACCTAGTTCACATGGAAGTTCAATGTACTACTAGCGGGGCAGGTCAGGTTGTGATCAGAATATTATTATGATCCCGTGATCAGAATAGTGTTTATATATATATATATATATATATATATATATATATATATATATAGTCGGTCTATTCTGCTAATATTAGCAGAATAACTATTCTGATAACACTTCCGCACTGCATGCTCAACGCAAGGGCACTGCACTTTCAGTAGCAGGGGTACTGCAATATAAAGAATAGTGAACTTCGCATCGGAAAAAACTGCACGCGGTGTTTTTTCGGTACTTTTTCACTCTACTTTTTAACTGTTTATCAAAATGAGGCGTGTAATATACCGTTGAGAAGCTATGGATTAGGCGCAACTTCGCCATCTTGAACACTTTTCGACATTCCTCACGGTTTAAGAGCAGTTTTGAAAACGGTGTGACGCATGACGAGTGGCAGCGAGCGTTTTTTCACAATTTTTTTCTAAACCGCTCGTGGGAATGAAGCAAATGATACACCGTTGGAAAGATATCGTCGAGCCGCATCTTTTTTATATCTATTATTTTTTCTAATTTGTTACAGTTTAAGAGCAGTTTTAAATTTACTAAATCGCGGAATTCTGTTTTTTGGAATTTTTTGCAATTTTCGTTATGTTTTCGCTCCAGTTTTTGAACCATTTATCGAAACGAGGCATGGGATACGCCATTGGAAAGCTACGGATGAGGCGCAACTTTCATATGTTGAAATTATTGTGAGATTCCTTATGGTTTTTAGTTAATTTTAAAAACCGTTCGGCTGACGACGAGAGGCAGCGGCCGTTTTTCGTGAAATTTTTACAAACCGCTGGTTGGAATGATTCAAACGTTACATCGCTAGAAAGATATCGTCAAGACACAATTTTTTCATGTAAAACACTCTCTCTAATTCCTTACGGTTTAAGAGCAGTTTTAAAAATACGAAAACACGAACACTCTGTTTTTCACGACACCAAAAGCGACGAGTGAACCACATCAGACACATAAACGCCACTTCAAACTGAAAACCGCACTGCATCGGACGGTCAAGCGAGCTGCATGGTTCTTGTACTCCTTTTCTATTTTATTTAGAGAGCGGGCCGCAGAGATGAGGCCAAGTGAACCGCATCAAGAGGAAAAGTGAAAGGCAACACATTTTTGTCATTTTTTTACTTTTTTTATAAGTGCATCTGAGCTGCATGGTGAGAGCTAGTGAGCTTCATCTTTTTTGGTCTTTATTATATTTCTTTTTTATTTATCCTATTTTTTTGTTTTCTCTAATTTCCATTTGATTAACCTATTTGGACGAGGGAGAGTGTAAACTGCATGTTGTTTATTCAAAAAGAGCCAAAGCATACTTCATTAATTGGGAAACATATTTTCTTTTTATAAGTGGACCGTAGAGTCCCTCGAAGTGCACTGCATTATGGTTTTCCGTTCTTTTTTCAAGCTGTTTTGCCAAAGTGGGCAACTTGTGCAATTAACACAGATGTCCTTCAATATGTAAACAAAAAAGTGAACGACAAAAATCGGAGCGTTGCTGTAGCCGGTGCTGACAGTACGGAAGTGTACTGCTTGGTGAGTTGACGATGGCCCGGTGAGTCTGATGGTAAAAATAGGTCCAGTGGCAGTGTGAGCCGGGCCATCCCGGAGGCGGAGTTCACTTTTTCTCTTTTTTTGTTGTTTCCCCATCTCCTGCAAAAGCAAACTGAACCGTAAGAACAACGGATAGCAAATTGCAGTGCACTGAAGATTTCCATCCAAAAAACAAAAAAAGTGAGTCTAAAGTGTACTCATGATAGTAGCGAACCACAGTAAAAAACATTGAACTCCACGCTGATGTTTTTGCTCCCAAACCATGTATGCATACTTGGTATCCGTCCATGCCAAGACTGCACACACACATGATCCGCACCACACAGCCAGACCCTGAATTTCATTGGCGCACTCCACAAACGGCACGGGAGCTTGCGGGTGCTAGAGCAGTGGGTGTCCTCATCTTCCCGATTTGACGCTGAGCAGTGGGTTGTCCTCATCTTCCCGATTTGACCCTGAGGATGAAGAACAAAGCGGCATGACTTCGTGGGACAACAGTAGTTGCTTCAAAAGCCTGTAGCGGTGAGGAATCGGTCCAGAGAGAAAAAAACTAACACTTGGTCACGGGATGGAGGCAAACCTGCAGTCATGAGCAGATAGCGGCGGAGCAATCGGAGGCCACGAGCAACAGATCAAACTACCTCCTTTGCACACCGCCACCTGCTGCTATGCTCCCGTAGCTACTGCCGGCACTGCACCTTGCTGGACTGGAAACCGAACTGCAGCTCCTCGATACGCATGGGTGCAGTGCACAACACATACCACCATAGATAACACGGTTGAACTCCCCAGGTGCCTGTGAGCTGCAAGCAAACCACCAAAGAGCTGCACGCAAAAACAATAAAGCAAAACAGAAATACATTTGTACGACCAATTGCAAAGTTCATTCAATTGCAGAAAAATTGACCAAAAATCACAAAATTTGCACAACCAGGAGAACTGCACCCGTGAGAAAATGAAATAGCAAGAAGAAGAAAAGGGAATTGCCCCCGTGAGAGAAATGAACTACACATAAATTTCATAGCCAAACGAACTGCACGAACAGGGGTTGGTGGAAGTGCACTGGTCGTGGGCTATGGTCGACGGCAGCACTGTGGCTACTGAACTGCACGCGCCAGTTGATTGAGCTGCACGCCAAATGCAGTCAGCGCAGGGAGCCTCACCGCGGCCTCTGATGGGGACGGGAGGATGTAGGTAGAGGCAAAGTCGTGCCGCGAGATGGTGCTGGGAGGAGGTCGCCCATGAATGGTCGCCTGACAGCTGGAGGGAGGATGGGGCTGCAGGATCCAGTTCCGATGGGCGATGGCGGCGGTTCCAGCCACAATCTCGCGGATCCGGCAGGGGGTGGTGATGCCCGGTGCTCCCATCCAGGAGAGGAAATAGCGGGGAGGGGGTCGTGGGCCGCCAAGTCCGACTACAGAGGAGGTCGCAGGACCGGCAGATCCGCCCACGATGGTTGGTAGAGGTAGCCGCGGGAGCCACTCCTTCCCGTCTCTGACACACACGACCTCGCAGGCCATCCCATTCGGCCACCACGTGCAGGAAGGCGCGGATCCGTGGGTAGAGGGGCCGCGTTGCTTTCGTGCTCTTGGTGCTGGAACTCGGTGGCTGCAACCCGGAGCGGCGGCGCGCAAAGGAAGGAAGGGGCCGTTGGGGAGCTGCGCATCGCGATTCACCGAGAGGTGCTCTGTGGGGGAGAGGCAAGTTGGATCCGTCAATGGAGGGAGTTGGACGGGCGCTGGGGCGGCACCGGTAGTAAAAGGTGGAGAGTAGGTGGGAGGAGGAAGAAGGTGGAAGGGAGGGGGTCGGGCAGGTCTAGGGCGCCAGCACGGCGCCGGAGGAAGGAGATGGTGGGGCGGGGACTAAGCGGCGGCGCCAAAGGAAGGAGGTGGTGCGGCGGGGCCCGAGTGGCGGCACCGGAGAAGGTGGAGGAGGGCACGGGAGTGGAGGAGGTGGGTGTGCGGCAGTGGGGGATTGGGATTTGGTTAGTGGAGAGAGGGACGGGGCTTGCCTGCGGCCGCTTGGTGCGACCATCCGTGCGACGCAGTCGCACGGCTGTGCGTGCACCCCCTCCCTCCCGCTCCAGATTTTCTCATCCAAAAAAAAAACAAATACAGGTCAAAATACCTATTCCCTTCCGTAATACTCTCATCATTAAAACTGAACACAGGACGGAAGGAAATAAATCACAATCACCCGCGAAACAGATACACAGAATACACGAAAGCGCGCTAAAATGCAAAAGTACTGCTCATAGGAGGCGGCCGGCGGAGGTGACCTACAGTCTTAACGCACACAACAATCCTGGGCGAAGTACAGGGATTCTTCTTTTCTTCCTTTGAATTGTGCAGCAAAGGAATCTACGCCTCTGGCGATGGCTTCTCCGAGGAGTGGTCCGACGAACCAGGAGGGTGCCGATCAATCTGCTCCGAGGAGTGGTCCGACGAACCAGGAGGGTGCCGATCAATCTGACGCATCAAAAGTAATAAATCTCACTTAGTTCTTCAAGGTCAAATTCTCTAATTTCTTTGTTTTGAACCATTGCGGGAGACTACATAGCCCTCAATGCAAACAAATATGATTTGTCAAAAAGATTGACTTACCATTAACTGCGACACGATCCCGAGTGTTGGACAGAAAGAAGTAGCATGTATGAAGCATAACAGAGCATTACCATGCACCCTTGTGGAACTTGTACAACAAACCGTGGCCACAATCTGCAGATCCAAACAGCGACGGAAAATTAGTTTATTCTGCATTTAGAAAAACAAAGTAGTATCATGTACAGTACCCCTAATTCACATTTAATTGAATGTGCGGACATTCTTGTAGCATCTCTGATCTCAGTTCCTGGAAAGCATCCACTATAGTTTTTGTATTCAGTGCATATAGTTCCTAGGAAGTATTAACTAAATCGAATCTTAATTGATATATGATCTGCAGGAAACCGCAGTAGATCACACTGATGAAAGGGTACCAAAGCTTGGCATGAAATTTTTATCTGAAGAGGAAGCCTATTTATTTTATAACAACTATGCTAATGCTATCGGTTTTAGCATCAGAAGAAGCAGTGGTCATAAAGTAACAAACACTTCTACAATGCAGCAACGGACATTTATATGCTCTCGTCAAGGTATGGGTTACTTTTAATCTGTTTTGATTCTAATCACTACTTTATGCTCTAAGACAATTATACTACAACTTATAGGCCATCGCCGGGAAGATAAAAGAGAGGAGACATTCAGTTACAGTAGGCCTGAAACACGATGTGGCTGTGATGCCCGTATGAAGATTAGCCTTAGAAATGGAGTTTATTATGTGTATGAATTCGAGGGGGCACATAATCACAATCTTGCTCATGGAATCATGGCCCAATACCTGAGATCCTAGAGAAAGGTGACAGAAGCACAGATAGCAAATGCAGAGATCGCAAAGTTAGTAGGTATTTCAAATAAAGCAATAATCGATTTGATGGCCAAAGAAGCATGTGGAAGTGAAAACCTTGGCTTTATACCTCAAGATATGAAAAACCGTTTGTACTCAAAGAGAACAATAAAAGCGAAGGTAGGTGACACAGGGGGAGTATTAGAATACATGGAGAAAAAGGTCTCGGAAGATGTCAACTTTTTCTATTCAATTCAAGTGGATGAGGATGAATTGATAACCAATATTTTTTGGGCTGACTCCAAAATGGTTTCAGACTATGCGCTATTCGGTGATGTTATATGCTTTGACACCACATACAGGAAACTAGATGATGGACGTCCATTTGGTTTGATTGTCGGGGTGAATAATCATCAGAAAACTGTTGTCTTTGGTGCTGCACTTCTCTATGATGAAACCGCTGCAAGTTTTGGTTGGCTTTTCAGAACTTTCCTAAAAGTTATGTCAGAAAAACATCCACGTACAGTTCTCACCGATGAAGATGCGGCAATGGCGAAGGCAATTCGTGAAGTCTTCCCTCACTCTCACCATCATATGAATCAAAATGCTTGCAAGCACCTCGCCGGAGTTGTTGACGAATATAAGAAGTTCAATGCTGATTTTCAGCACTGTATATATGATATAGAAGAGGAGGATGAATTTGTAGGTGCATGGGATAAAATGATTGACAAGTATGGACTACGTGACAATGAATGGCTGCAAAGGCTATTTGAGAAAAAGGAACAGTGGGCACTAGTGTATGGTAAAAATACGTTCGCTGCCCACATGAGCACTACCCAAAGAAGTGAAAGCATGAACAATGAACTAAAGAGATACATTAGTATTAAATATGACATGCTTACTTTATTTGAGCATTTTGAACGGCTAGTTTTGGATAAAAGATGTGAAGAGGTGAAGTATGACTTTAAAGCAACACAGACTACTCCCAAGTTGAAGGCAGAATCTAGCTATATGTTAACACAAGCTGCAGCTACATATACTCCAGCAATATTCAAGATGGTTCAAGATCAAGTGCTTCAGACTCTGAACTATGACACATTGCTTTCTGATGAAAGTGACACCGAGATGAAGATTTATGTAGTAAAATTTCATGGCACACAACGTGAACATGTTGTTAGATTCACACCAAAAGAAGAAAAGGTTAGCTGCAGCTGCAAAAAGTTTGAGTTTGCCAGAATCCTTTGCTCACATTGCTTAAAGGTACTTGATATCAATAATATCAAGCATATTCCAGGAGAATATATCTTAGAACGGTGGACAATTGATGCCAAAGTTCTAGATATAACAAGCAAATGCAACCCGCATGAGAACCTAAAATGATGTTGACCGAACCTTGTGGCGAGATCCGATCCGTTGTTGTAGCCCGACCTTTCACGACACTCCACCACCAGCAGTAGTAACCCCTCGCCCGCGAACACGATGTACACGAAGTAGAGGGTTTGAACCTTGCGGCCCAGCACGAGAAAACCAATCTCGACGAAGGTACTCACGCGCAAAACAATTTCCACGAAGAGAAATCGCAACACAGAGGTTTTCTAAAGATCCCTCCAAAACTTGATACGGGTGTCTACCCTGAAAAACACATCATGTCTATTTCATATGAAAAATAACCTCCCCCCATAAAATACAATCGATTGGCTTTATATTGCAGCCGCACACCCTACCTAACTTGAAAAGCAAGCCCTCACGTAAACATAACACCTAGGCGTATCTAAACCGACTTGGTATATTTAAGGAAAATAAAACTACTTTAGCTCTCGTGCATGCATGCGACGGCTTGATTTATTCTTCTGTTGGTGGACCCCAGCCAACATCCTTCAAACTAAATAACTCCTAGATAAACTGGCTCGTTACATTGATAGTTTCCTTGCCCGGCAGGAAAAGAAACAATAATCTTCTTGTTTTCATCTTCACGTAGCAAATCCTAAGGAAATACTCAAGATGAGTTGTGGACTCCTTGATGCCTCCTCCTGAACGTGTCTTGCTAAAATAATTAAAGTATTTTTTTCCTAGATTTCCTCTTGAAGCATGCACGTCTAATCCATAAGCAGATGGCATCTCAAATTTAGTATGTCTCTCCTTTTTGCATATGCACATGCTCTCCAACACATCAGTGTGTACGGCCGTAGAACTTGGCCGAAGGTGCTCCATGGTATCTGCAATGTTTTTCCGGAGAACACAGGCTTCAGCAGAAACATCAACGACCTTGGTATTTATATTACAACGGGTCGTATCATCCTCTCTTCCTTGAAACGAAACCGTCCCCGATTTCGAATTAATCTTTTCAGCAATATTTTTATCTACGGACTGAACGACGGCCATACAAATTCCAGTAGCTTCAACCTTCTTCTTTCCTTTTTCTTTTTCCTCTTTTATCTTCTTAAGATGTTCTTTCCTCCAAGAAATAAAACGCTCATCATCCATTGGCATGAGGCTGCACATCTTACCCTCTTGACGGTATATCTGTGTGTTTTGCAATCATACGCAACATCATGCTCTTTGTACCATGGCTCGCCCAATAACAAGTGACATGAAATCATCGGTGCCGGAATCACATCGCACAAAACCTCGCAAAAATAATTTCTCAACAAAAACGGTACCTTGGTTTGCTGCGTGACAGTAAGCTCTTCTTGACCCCAACAAAACAAGTATGGTTGTGGATGTGGTGTCATTGGTAGATTCAGCTTCTCCACCATCTCGATGCTTGCAGCGTTGATCAAATTCATGTGATCGATCGTCATGGCACATGATCTCTCTCTCACCACCACACGCGTATGAAAAAGCCCGGTCCAACGGCCTTCCTCCAACTGAAATCCATAGCTTAACTTACTGAATAACGATGCCCTCGCCATCTTCTCCATAGTGTCGTGAACAACCTGTTGCTCCGATATCACCTGATGTTGACCGAACCTCGTGGCGAGATCCGATCCGTTGTTGTGGCCCGACCTTTCACGACACTCCACCACCAGCAGTAGTAACCCCTCGCACGCGAACACGATGTACACGAAGTAGAGGGTTTGAACCTTGCGGCCCAGCACGAGAAAACCAATCTCGACGAAGGTACTCACGCGCAAAACAATTTCCACGAAGAGAAATCGCAACACAGAGGTTTTCTAAAGATCCCTCCAAAACTTGATACGGGTGTCTACCCTGAAAAACACATCATGTCTATTTCATATGAAAAATAACCTCCCCTCACAAAATACAATCGATTGGCTTTATATTGCAGCCGCACACCCTACCTAACTTGAAAAGCAAGCCCTCACGTAAACATAACACCTAGGCGTATCTAAACCGACTTGGTATATTTAAGGAAAATAAAACTAATTTAGCTCTCATGCATGCATGCGATGGCTTGATTTATTCTTCTGTTGGTGGACCCCAGCCAACATCCTTCAAACTAAATAACTCCCAGATAAACTGGCTCCTTACGTTGATAGTTTCCTTGCCCGGCAGGAAAAGAAACAATAATGTTCTTGTTTTCATCTTCACGTAGCAAATCCTAAGGAAATACTCAAGATGAGTTGTGGACTCCTTGATGCCTCCTCCTGAATGTGTCTTGCTAAAATAATTAAAGTATTTTTTCCCTAGATTTCCTCTTGAAGCATGCACGTCTAATCCATAAGCAGATGGCATCTCAAATTTAGTATGTCTCTCCTTTTTGCATATGCACATGCTCTCCAACACATCAGTGTGTACGGCCGTAGAACTTGGCCGAAGGTGCTCCATGGTATCTGCAATGTTTTTCCGGAGAACACAGGCTTCAGCAAAAACATCAACGACCTTGGTATTTATATTACAACGGGTCGTATCATAAAAGCAAGGATGTCTAATCGCTATAAGGAACTGTGTAGAATGTTTGTGAAAATAGCTGCTCGTGCAGCTGAGTCAGAAGAATCATACAATAAGGCTGTTAAGTGTGCAGAGCAATTAGCACAAGATGTGGAAAAATGGTTGAAGATTAGAGTTGATCCAGATTTGGTTAGCGTTGATCCAAATTTGGATAACTCATCTACTAAAGAAGGTACAAACTATACCAACAATAATTGCCTAGACTACTGTAAAACAAAGTCTGATATTTATCATTATAGTGGCAGGTGTGAATATCCCATATAGTAGGATTTCAAAACATGGTAAGGGGCTTGCAAAACCAAAAGGTATGAAGGTCAAGGAGAAGATTTTCAAAGGATCAAAAAGACCCGTTGGCGGATTTGAGAAAGCAACTTCAAAAAAGAAAAAGAACACAGATGATAGTGTACAACAAGAGACTCATGGCCCGTCAATGGTATTATACTTCATCACATTGTGGCTTATAAAATATTCAGTTTTACTGATCTTTATCTATCAATTTTTACAGGGCCCTTTGGAGAAACCGACTTCAAAAAAGAAAAAGAAAAAAAATGATATTGTACAACTACAGCCTCATGGCCCCTCAACGGTATAACATTGTCACTTGTTTCTTTTAAAACCTACAACAGTAATGACCTTTCTCTATCAATTTCAACAGGGTCCTTTAGAACTTTTCGGACACCAAATGGGTGCATATCAATTACCCTACAACACTATCGTAACTGCTTCAATGCAACTATCAATTGGTAACATCCCGATGCCACCACAGACCCAACAACTGTTGACGGGATTCCAACCATACAACACAACGATGGTAGAAGCAATCCGCATTTTCAAGTTTTCGTTTTTTTTTCAAACTTCATTGAAACTGAACTTTGCTACTTTGTGCATAGTGTCATCCCACAAACCACATGTACACCTATTTACAGCAGCAGAACTCTGCTCTGAATCCCTCCCTGCACGATACCATTCGGGAAAATCAAAGCTTCTTTCTTCAACCAAAGTCAACATCTATCCTAAATGGTACAATGCAGCCATCAATTGGTCAAACCATCTCAATGCCACCACAAAGCCAAGAACCACAAAATACTCTACTGGTATAACATTCCACCCTTTCTACTTTTCCAATTTTTTAAACTTCATTGAAACTGAACTTTGCTACTTTGTGCACAGGATTATCAGACAAACCACACGTACACCTATCTACAACAGCAAAACTTGGCTCTGAATCCCTCTTCGACAGAGACTATTGGAGCCTCTAACTATAGTTTGATGACAGGAGAAAATCAAGGCTTACTTCTTCAACCAAAGGCGACATCTAATATAAATGCTACAACACAGCCATCAATTGGTCACACCACCCTGATGCCACCACAGACCCAAGGCCCACACAATAGTCAAGTGGTATAACATTCCATACTTTCAAGTTTTCCAATTTCTGAACTTCAATGAAACTGAAATTGCTAATTTTCTGCCCAGGGTCATCCGATAAATCACATGTATTTACAGCAGAAACACTCAGCGCAGAATCCTCAGTGCAAAGAAACATTGGAACCTCTACCTCTAGTATGATGACAGAACAAAATCAAGCTTTCCTCAATCAACCGAAGCGAGCATGATCTATTTCGTTGTCGCGTGTTTTATCTCATGTGTGTTTTGACCTCCAAGTTGCAAATAATTTTTATAGAACTTATACGTACCATCAACTGAATGCTACTACATCTTACCAATCAAATATACTAGTTCACAAATATTGTTTTATTGCAATGGTACTAATTGATAGAATTAGCTATGAAGAATTTTCCACAAGCATCGTGCTCATACGAGCCTCTAAGCTATCTTTCTCTCAGTTTATGTTACGATGACAGGGATCCCAATGATCCATTTTAATTCTGCGAAATATATGTACATAGAACCATCTATCTGAATGTCATGCTAAGAGACATAGAGCGAACAGAGAACAGATTGAGAATCGGTCTGAATTTAGCATGCAAAGAATCTTAATTTAACTGAATGAAAGTAGAGTAATGGAGTTGCTATTAGCTTTCCTTCTCTGAATTTAACACACATCAGATGGGAATGCCACAAGAAGAAGTGGAAATTACCTCTGTTCATTGGAGGTAATGCTGTATGTATGAGCTGTAATCCCTTTATTCTTCCTCTCCGAGTACCAAATAGATGGCGCTCATGCTGTTGTCCTCCTCTTCCTTCTTATCGCCTCTTGACTCCTCCACAAGCCCGAGGACCAACCTGCCAAGGACACGCCGCCCTCTTGCGTGGGCGTCCCACATGCTACCACTAGGATCCGTGTCTCATATTAGCGAGGACGGCGCCGTGGAGGATCCCGTTCTGACCGAGCTGCTGTACGACCAGTTCTAGCAGGCGCACCAGTGCAGCGGCCAGCCGGGACGGAGATGCTGGTCTAGCAGGTGCACGAGGTCGGCGGCCAGCCTAGCCGGGAGGGAGGTCTAGCAGGCGCATGAGGTCGGCGGCCAGCCTAGCCGGGAGGGAGGTCCAGCAGGCGCACGCGGGCGGCGGCCAGCCGAGCCGGGATGGGGTGAGATGCGCCACTGCGCTCGCCCGAGTGGAAGATGCACGGCAGCGCGACGAGATCCACTAGGCGTCGATGGGCACCGAGCCTGGAGGCTGGAGGAGCAGGAGCAGCAGAGGGACATGGAAAGCTTCGGGCGAGCTTGAGTTCAGACCAAGGAAGAAGAGGAATGTGGATAGGAGTGTATCGATATAGACGTAATAGGTATTATGATCTGTATTTGTTTTTCTTTTTGGATGAGAAAATCTGGAGCGGGAGGGGGTGCACGCACAGCCGTGCGATGGCTGCATCGCACGGATGGTCGCACCAAGCGGCCACAGGCAAGCCCCGTCCTGGAGAGAGAGGGGCGATTGGTTTTTCGCGTGCTTGCGGTTCGGTTCGGTCTGCACACGTGATTAGATAGGGGCGTGACGCAGTTCATTTTTGTTAGCAGAATAAGCATTTTTGTTAGCAGAATAAGATCTTAAGGGGTGTTATTAGAATAGACCCACCCTATATATATTATACCCATTTTTTATGGACAACAATAGTTGTCATTTGACCAAGCAATAGATTCACTGGTCCGTCTTATGGTAGGTCATGGCGACATGCATGTATGACCAAAGTATCAGTACATGCATCCGCCCCGCCGGCACGAAGTGGGAGGTGGGTCAAGCACCCTAGCTATGTAGCTACGACATTATGTCATTATAGATATATCCAAGGGTGCTTTGGGGTTTGCGAGGCAGGTGCCACCAAAGTTGTGCATTGTGTATTTAAAGTTTTAAACATCACACCCTATATTCCTACATATATTTGGCCACTTCCAGGCGGTTCTTGACTTCTGGACCCTCTCATCGATCTTCCACGACTCGCCCAACCGTGGGCCCGCATGGTCAAAGTTGTGCATTGGAATTTTGAACATCACAGACCACCCTTTTCATTCATATATATATTTGGGCCACATGCTGGTGTGGCTATCTTCTGACCCTCTCTAACATTTTTCTTACTGCGAAGACTCGGATGACAATTAACGGACATGGGTGCACTGTATTAACCGTGTGCGGTGCAAGTACGTTGTGAAATCACCATGACTGCACAAGCGCGATCAAGGGTGTAGGTAGTGGATTAACCATTTGCGATGCTAGTGGGCTGTGAAATCACCACGAGTGCACAAGCATGAGCAAGGGTGGAGGTAGTGGTTTAACCGTGTGCGATGCAAGTGCGCAGTGAATCATCATGACTACGCAAGCTCAAGCAAAGGTGGAGGTACTGGCTTAACCTTGTGCGATGCTAGTGCAATGTAAAATCACCACCTGCACAAGCTAAAGGCGGGTAGTTGTAGGATCGAAAGTAGGTCTAGAGGGGGTGATTAGACTACTTGAGCAAATAAAAATCTAGCAATTTCCAAATTTTAAGTCTTGGCAGATTTTAGCAACTTAGCACAAGTCAAGCAATCAACCTACACATGCAATTTTAAGAGTGTAGCAACGGAAAGTAAAACATGGCATATGAAGGTAAAGGGAAGGGTTTGGAGAAGGCAAACGCAATGTAGACACGAAGATTTTTGGCGTGGTTCCGATAGGTGGTGCCATCGTACGTCCCCATTGATGGAGACTTCAACCCACGAAGGGTAATGGTGGCGCGATGATGACCCACAAGTATAGGGGATCTATCGTAGTCCTTTCGATAAGTAAGAGTGTCGAACCCAACCAGGAGCAGAAGGAAATGATAAGCGGTTTTCAGCAAGGTATTCTCTGCAAGCACTGAAATTATAGGTAACAGATAGTTTTGTGATAAGATAATTGGTAACGAGCAACAAGTAACAAAAGTAAATAAAGTGCAGCAAGGTGGCCCAATCCTTTTTGTAGCAAAGGAAAAGCCTGGACAAACTCTTATATGATGTAAAGCGCTCCCGAGGACACATGGGAATATCGTCAAGCTAGTTTTCATCACGTTCATATGATTCGCGTTCGGTACTTTGATAATTTTGTATGTGGGTGGACCAGTGCTTGGGTGATGTCCTTACTTGGACAAGCATCCGCAACTACAATAAAAGTATTAAGGTAAACCTAACCATAGCATGAAACATGTGGATCCAAATCAGCCCCTTACGAAGCAACGCATAAACTAGGGTTTAAGCTTCTGTCACTCTAGAAACCCATCATCTACTTATTACTTCCCAATGCCTTCCTCTAGGCCCAAATAATGGTGAAGTGTCATGTAGTCAACGTTCACATAACACCACTAGAGGAGAGACAACACGCATCTCATCAAAATATCGAACAAATACCAAATTCACATGACTACTAATAGCAAGACTTCTCCCATGTGCTGAGGAACAAACGTAACTACTCAAAAAGCATATTCATGTTCATAATCAAAGGGGTATTAATATGCATAAAGGATTTGAACATATGATCTTCCACCAAATAAACCAACTAGCTTCAACTACAAGGAGTAATTAACACTACTAGCAACCCACAGGTACCAATCCGGACTTAGAGACAAGAATTGGATACAATAGATGAACTATGGTTTGAGATGAGATGGTGCTGGTGAAGATGTTGATGGAGATTGACCCCCTTTCGATGAGAGGATTGTTGGCGATGATTTCCCCCTCCCGGAGGGAAGTTTCCCCGGCAGAACAGCTCCGCCAGAGCCCTAGATTGGTTCCGCCAAGGTTCCGGCTCGTGGCGGTGGAGTCTTGTCCAGAAAGATGGCTTATGATTTTTTCCTCATCGAAAGACTCCATATAGCAGAAGATGGGCATCAGAGGGCCACCAGGGGACCCACGAGGCAGGGGGCGCGGCTAGGGGGGTTGGGCGCGCCCCCACCCTCGTGGGCAGGGTGTGGCCCCCCTCTGGAACTTCTTGCGCTCATTATTTTTTATATATTATGAAAATGACTTCTGTGAAGTTTCAGGACTTTTGGAGCTGTGCAGAATAGGTCTCTAATATTTGCTCCTTTTCCAGCCCAGAATCCCAGCTGCCGGCATTCTCCCTCTTTATGTAAACCTTGTAAAATAAGAGAGAATAGGCATAAGTATTGTGACATATTGTGTAATAACAACCCATAATGCAATAAATATCGATATAAAAGCATGATGCAAAATGGATGTATCAACTCCCCCAAGCTTAGACCTCGCTTGTCCTCAAGCGAAAGCCGAAATCGAAAAATATGTCCACATGTTTAGAGATAGAGGTGTCGATAAAAATAAAATACGGACATGAGGGCATCATGATCATTCTTAGAACCGCAACTTATATAATTCTTGTCATATGATATGGACCTTTATTATGTAGTCCATCGCTTTTATTTCTTCCATATCATATGATCGTATAAAGCTTATTTTCTCCCACACTAATAAGTCATACATATTTAGAGAGCAATTTTTATTGCTTGCACCGATGACAACTTACTTGGAGGATCTTACTCAATCCATAGGTAGGTATGGTGGACTCTCATGGAAAAACTGGGTTTAGGGATATTTGGAAGCACAAGTAGTATCTCTACTTGGTGCAAAGAATTGGCTAGCATGAGAGGGAAAGGCAAGCTCAACCATGTTGGATGATCCATGACAATATAATTTATCTCAGATGTAGGAAAACATAACCCATTACATTGTCTTCCTTGTCCAACGTCAACTCTTTAGCATGTCATATTTTAATGAGTGCTCACAATCATAAAAGATGTCCAAGATAGTATATTTATATGTGAAGACCTCTCTTTCTTTATTACTTCCTATTAATTGCAACGATGACCAAAACTATGTTTGTCAACTCTCAACAGCTTTTATTCATCATACTTTTTATATGTGAGCTCATTACTCCCTCAACAACTTTTATTCATCATACTTTTTCTATGTGAGCTCATTACTCTCCATAAGATCCATATGATCTCTTTTATTTTATTCACTCAATATCATGGCAAAATAATCAATCCCTTGACTCAACACTAATCTTTGTTATATATATAGCCCACAGACTCGATTACATAGAAGGATCATAAAGAAAAACTCACAACTAGATCATACTAAAAACTTTATGCTACTAGATCAAGATATTATCAAAAGGATCGAACTAAGAAAAACAGTAAAGATAAAAGTGATGGTGATACGATACCAGGGTACTCCCCCAAGCTTGGCAGTTTCCAAGGGGAGTGCACATACCCATGTGATTATGTCTCCTTTGTTGGTGAAGAAGTTGATGGTTTTGTTGATGGCGTAGGCTTCTTCCCTAATTTGCGCTTGAGGACATAATTTTGGTCCCTTAGGTCATCGATCTCCTGCTCAAGGTTTAATATCTTCTTGCATAGTTCCTGTTTGTTTTCCTG
The DNA here is from genome assembly GCA_034509565.1 of Triticum monococcum. Classification (NCBI taxonomy): domain Eukaryota; kingdom Viridiplantae; phylum Streptophyta; class Magnoliopsida; order Poales; family Poaceae; genus Triticum; species Triticum monococcum. The sequence goes on from CM067845.1 coordinate 383,609,908, forward strand.
CAAGAGGCGAAAAGGGATAAACTCGATCTTAGGTTTCTTTGCTCTATCAGGGAGGCTTGACTTTTTGAACTCCACATGCATGCCCCCAGGTTGGGGTAATGGGACTTCATCTTCATCTGGGCTCATCTCCTCCCTTCCCTTGGGTTCATAGTCCTCTTCTTCTTCCGTAGTCCAACTACAATGCTCCACGTCCCCACAGACCTTAGGGTCTACAAGATAATCAGCCACATAGCTTTCCCCTTCCGAATCCTGGGACGACATATTACTCTAATCTGCAGCAGAAATGGCTCGAAACAAGAGCAGGCGATTTTTGCGTGATACTGTGGTCAAAACCTTCGGGTGATTATCTAATGAATTTTTACCGACCAAAATACGTAACGTGCAAGAAAACGGAGTTCGGAGAGCACACGAGGTGCCCACGAGGTAGGGGGCACGCCCTCCACCCTCATGGAGCCCTCGTGTCCTTCCCGGACTGCTTCTTATTTTTCTATTTTTCTAAATATTCCAAAACGGAAGAAAATTGCCATTAGAAATGTTTTGGAGTCGGTTTACTTACCGTACCACATACCTATTCCTTTTCGGAGTCTGAAACGTTTCGGAAAGTGTCCCTTATGTATTCCTCTGGGGTTACGGTTTCAATAACATTGGTTTCAACATTTATAGGATTACCTGAGATATAATGTTTAATTCTTTGACCGTTCACCACCTTTGGATTTGTGCCTTCGAAGTTGTTGTTTTTTATGGCACTGGAACGATAGACCTCCTCGATAACGTAAGGACCTTCCCATTTAGAGAGAAGTTTTCCTGCAAAAAATCTTAAACGAGAGTTGTATATTAATACATAATCACCTACATTAAACTCACGCTTTTGTATTCTTTTGTCATGCCATCTTTTAACTCTTTCTTTAAATAATTTGGCATTCTCGTAGGCTTGGGTTCTCCATTCATCAAGTGAGCTAATGTCAAATAACCTCTTCTCGCCGGCAAGTTTGAAATCATAATTGAGCTCTTTGATAGCCCAATAAGCCTTATGTTCTAGTTCGAGAGGTAAGTGACATGCTTTTCCATAAACCATTTTATACGGAGACATACCCATAGGATTTTTATATGTAGTTCTATAGGCCATAATGCATCATCATGTTCCTTGGACCAATTTTTTCTAGATCTATTGACAGTCTTCTGCAAAATTAATTTGAGCTCTCTATTACTCAATTCTACTTGACCACTAGACTGAGGGTGATAAGGAGAGGCAATTCTATGATTAACATCATATTTAGCAAGCATTTTACGGAGAGCACCATGAATAAAATGTGAACCACCATCAGTCATTAAATATCTAGGGACTCCAAACCTTGGAAAAATAACTTCTTTAAGCATCTTAATAGAGGTGTTATGATCAACACTACTAGTTGGAATAGCTTCTACCCACTTAGTAACGTAATCAACAACAACTAAAATATGTGTATATCCATTAGAGGCAGGAAAAGGTCCCATATAATCAAAGCCCCAAACATCAAATGGTTCTATAACAAGTGAATAATTCATAGGCATTTCTTGACGTCTACTAATATTACCAATTCATTGACATTCATCACAAGACAAGACAAACTTATGGGCATCATTGAAGAGAGTAGGCCAATAAAAACCGGATTGCAATACCTTATGTGCAGTTCTATCTCCAGCGTGGTGTCCTCCATAAGCCTCGGAATGACACTTGCGTAGGATCTGTTCCTGTTCATGCTCAAGTACACAACGTCTAATAACACCATCTACTCCTTCTTCATAAAGGTATTGGTCATCCCAAAAGTAATGCCTCAAATCATAGAAAAACTTTTTCTTTTGTTGGTATGTGAAACTAGGTGGTATAAATTTAGCAACAATATAATTAGCATAATCAGCATACCATGGAGTAGTACGAGAAGCATTTATGACATTTAGTTGTTCATCAGGAAAGCTATCATCAATAGGTAGTGGGTCATCAAGCACATTTTCTAACCTAGACAAGTTTTCTGCAACGGGGTTCTCATCTCCCTTTCTATCAACAATATGCAAATCAAATTCTTGTAGCAGGAGAACCCATCTAATAAGTCTAGGTTTAGCATCTTTCCTTTCCAGAAGGTATTTAATAGCAGCATGATCCGTGTGAATAGTTACTTTAGAATCAACAATATATGGTCTAAACTTATCACAAGCAAATACAACTGCTAGGAATTCCTTTTCAGTAGTAGCATAATTTCTCCGAGCATTGTCTAGAGTTTTACTAGCATATTGAATAACATTTAATTTCGTATCAACTCTTTTCCCTAGAACAACACCTACAACATAATCACCAGCATCACACATAATTTCAAAGGGTAAATTCCAATCAGGTGGCTGAACAATCAGTGCAGAGATCAATGCTTTATTAAGTATTTCAAATGCTTCTACACAATCATCATCAAAGAGAAATGGTATATCTTTTTGTAATAAATTATTCAGAGGCCGAGAAATTTTTGAGAAGTCCTTAATGAACCTCCTATAAAAACCGGCACGACTAAGGAAACTTCTTATACCTTTGATGTCCTTGGGACATGGCATCTTTTCAATAGCATCAACCTTGGCTTTATCAACTTCAATACCTCTTTCAGAAATTTTATGCCCCAAGACAATACCTTCATTAACCATAAAGTGGCACTTTTCGCAATTCAAGACAAGATTAGTTTCTTCACATCTCTGCAAAACGTGATCAAGGTTGCTCAAGCAATCATCAAAAGAGGATCCATAGACGGAGAAATCGTCCATGAAAACCTCACAAATCTTTTCATAAAAGTCAGAGCATATAGCCATCATGCATCTTTGGAAGGTAGCAGGTGCATTACATAAACCAAAAGGTATACGTCTATAAGCAAAAGTACCGAACAGGCAAGTAAAAGTGGTCTTAGATTGATCATCAGCTGACACAGGTATTTGAGAGAAACCAGAATAACCATCTAGAAAGCAAAAATGTGTATGTTTGGATAATCTTTCTAGCATTTGATGAAAAAAGGTAAGGGGTAATGATCTTTTTTAGTAGCCTTACTTAATTTGCGGAAATCAATTACCATCCTATAACCTGTAATAATTCTTTGCGGAATCAATTCATCTTTATCATTAGGAACGACAGTAATACCTCCCTTCTTAGGGACACAATGGACAAGACTTACCCACTGACTATCAGCAACGGGATAAATAATACCTACCTCCAGAAGCTTTAGTATTTCCTTTCTTACCACTTCTTTCATCTTAGGATTTAGCCGTCGTTGGTGATCACAAACTGGTTTGGCATCTTTCTCCAAATTTATTTTATGTTGACATAGAGTGGGACTAATGCCCTTAAGATCATCAAGACTATATCCAATAGCAGCGCGGTGCTTCCTCGGAGTTTTCAATAATCTCTCTTCTTCATGCTCTGAAAGGTTAGCACTAATAATAACAGTATATATCTTCTTTTCATCAAGATAAGCATATTTAAGAGTATTAGGTTACGGTTTAAGCTCAAACACGGGATCACCCTTGGGTGGAGGAGGATCCCCTAGGATTTCAACAGGCAAATTGTGTTTCAGGATGGTTTCCTGTTTAAAGAATACTTCATCTATTTCCCTTCTTTCATTCATAAACATATCATTTTCATGGTCTAGCAAATATTGTTCTAAAGGATCACTGGGAGGTATGGCAATAGAAGCAAGACCAATAATTTCATCTTTACTAGGCAATTCCTCTTCACGGTGTTGTCTATGAAATTTAGAAAATTTGAACTCATGAGACATATCACCCAAACCAATAGTAACAACATCCTTTTCGCAGTCTATCTTAGCATTAACAATGTTCAAGAAGGGTCTACCAAAAATAATGGGACAAAAGCTATCTTGTGGGGAGCCGAGAACAAGAAAATCAGCAGGATATTTAGTTTTCCCACACAAGACTTCAACATCTCTAACAATTCCCATTGGTGAAATAGTATCTCTATTGGCAAGTTTATTTGTGACATCAATATCTTCTAACTCAACGGGTGCAATGTCATGCATAATTTCTTTGTATAATTCAAAAGGTATTGCACTAGCACTAGCACCCATATCACATAAGCCATGATAACAATGATCTCCCATTTTAACAGAAATAACAGGCATGCCTACCACAGGTCTATGTTTATCTTTAGTACAAGGTTTGGCAATTCTAGCGGTTTCATTACAGAAATGAATAACATGCCCATCAATATTATCAGCCAAGAGATCTTTAACAATAGGAATATTAGATTCAACTTTAATTGGCTCAGGAGGTGTATAAGTTCTAATATTGCTTTTACGAACCACGGTTGAAGCTTTAGCATGATCCTTTATCCTAACAGGGAAAGGTGGTTTCTCAGCATAAGAAGTAGGAACAATAGGATCATTATAAGTGATAGTCTTTTCTTCAGCTTAAATAGGTGCAGCTACTTTTACATCTATGGGAGGATGATATTTAAACAACTTCTCCTTGGGGAGATCGATATGAGCAGCAAAAGATTCACTAAAAGAGGCTACTATCTCAGAGTCAAGTCCATATTTAGTGCTAAATTTATGGAAAACATCGGTATCCATAAAAGATTTAACACAATCATACTTTGGTGTCATACCTGACTCCTTACCTTCGTCGAGGTCCCAATCTTCAGAGTTATGTTTAATTCTTTCCAATAAATCCCATTTGAATTCAATAGTCTTCATCATAAAAGAGCCAGCACAAGAAGTATCGAGCATGGTGCGATTGTTCTCAGAAAGCCGACCATAATTTTTTTGAATAATCATTTCTCTTGAGATCTCATGATTGGGGCATGAATATAACATTGATTTAAGCCTCCCCCAAGATTGAGCGATGCTTTCTCCTTCGTGAGGCCAGAAATTATATATATAATTGCGATCACAATGAACAAGATGCATAGGATAAAACTTCTGATGAAATTCCAATTTCAATCGTTTGTAGTTCCATGACTCCGTATCATCACATAACCTATACCATGTCAATGCATCTCCCTTCAAAGATAAAGGGAAGACCTTCTTAATAACATCTCTGGGCACACCTGCAAGCTTAAATAATCCACGAACTTCATCCACATATATTAGGTGCTCATCGAGATGCTTTGTTCCATCTCCTGCAAAAGGATTAGCTAGCAGTTTTTCTAACATACCCGAAGGAATTTCAAAGTAGACATTTTCATTTTCAGTAGGTTGAGGAGCAACTCTTTGCTCTACTGGTCTGGGTGAAGATACCCCGAACAAGCCCCTCAGAGGATTACTTTCCATAGTAACAAGTGACAGTAAATTTCAGCATATTATATAAATTTTTCCTTACCAAATTCCACCTACCAAAGGCGCTTCACTCCTCGGCAACGGTGCCAAAAAAGAGTCTTGATGACCCACAAGTATAGGGGATCTATCATAGTCCTTTCGATAAGTAAGAGTTTCGAACACAACAAGGAGCAGAAGGAAATGATAGGCGGTTTTCAGCAAGGTATTCTCTGCAAGCACTTAAATTATAGGTAACAGATAGTTTTGTGATAAGATAATTGGTAACGAGCAACAAGTAACAAAAGTAAATAAAGTGCAGCAAGGTGGCCCAATACTTTTTGTAGCAAAGGACAAGCCTGGACAAACTCTTATATGATGTAAAGCGCTCCCGAGGACACATGGGGATATCATCAAGCTAGTTTTCATCACGTTCATATGATTCGCGTTCGGTACTTTGATAATTTGGTATGTGGGTGTACAGGTGCTTGGGTGTTGTCCTTACTTGGACAAGCATCCCACTTATGATTAACCTCTATTGCAAGCATCCGCAACCACAACAAAAGTATTAAGGTAAACCTAACCATAGCATGAAACATGTGGATCCAAATCAGCCCCTTACGAAGCAACGCATAAACTAGGGTTTAAGCTTCTGTCACTCTATAAACCCGTCATCTACTTATTACTTCCCAATGCCTTCCTCTAGGCCCAAATAATGGTGAAGTGGCATGTAGTCGACGTTCACATAACACCACTAGAGGAGAGACAACACACATCTCATCAAAATATTGAACGAATACCAAATTCACATGACTACTAATAGCAAGACTTCTCCCATGTCCTCATGAACAAACGTAACTACTCACAAAGCATATTCATGTTCATAATCAGAGGGGTATTAGTATGCATAAAGGATCTGAACATATGATCTTCCACCAAATAAACCAACTAGCATCAACTATAAGGAGTAATTAACACTACTAGCAACCCACGGGTACCAATCCCGGACTTAGAGACAAGAATTGGATACAAGAAATGAACTATGGTTTGAGATGAGATGGTGCCGGTGAAGATGTTGATGGAGATTGACCCCCTCCCGGTGAGAGGATCGTTGGCGATGACGATGGCAATGATTTCCCCCTCCCGGAGGGAAGTTTCCTCGGCAGAACAGCTCCGCTAGAGCCCTAGATTGGTTCCGCCCATGTTCCACCTCGTGGAGGCGGAGTCTCGTCTGGAAAGATGGCTTATGATTTTTTCCTCATCGAAATACTCCATATAGCAAAAGATGGGCATCGGAGGGCCACCAGGGGACCCACGAGGCAGGGAGGCGCGGCTAGGGGGGTAGGGCGCGCCCCCACCCTCGTGGGCAGGGTGTGCCCCCCTCTGAAACTTCTTGCACTCATTATTTTTTATATATTCTGAAAATGACTTCCGTGAAGTTTCAAGACTTTTGGAGCTGTGCAGAATAGGTCTCTAATATTTGCTCCTTTTCCAGCCCAGAATCCCAGCTACCGGCATTCTCCCTCTTTATGTAAACCTTGTAAAATAAGAGAGAATAGGCATAAGTATTGTGACATAATGTGTAATAACAGCCCATAATGCAATAAATATCGATATAAAAGCATGATGCAAAATGGACGTATCACGCAAGTCCACGAAGGGCTCCACCCATGAAGGGTCCATGAAGAAGCAAACCTTGTCTATCCCACCATGGCCATCGCCCATGAAGGACTTGCCTCACTTGGGTAGATCTTCATGAAGTAGGCGATATCTTTGCCCTTACAAACTCCTTGGTTCAACTCCACAATCTTGTCGGAGGCTCCCAAGTGACACCTAACCAATCTAGGAGACACCACTCTCCAAAAGGTAATAGGTGGTGTGATGATGAACTCCTTGCTATTGTGCTTCAAATGATAGTCTCCCCAACACTCAACTCTCTCTCACTGATTTGGCTATGGTGGAAAGATGATTTGAGTGGAAAGCAACTTAGGGAAGGCTAGAGCTCAAGATTCTTGTCGTTGGATTGGAATGTCTTGGTCTCAACACATGAGTTGGTGGTTTTCTCTCAGAAAATGAGTAGTGGAAGTGTAGGCATGTTCTGATGGCTCTCTCTTGAATAGAGAAGGGGTTGGAGGGGTATATATAGCCTCCACACAAAATCCAACCATTACACACATTTGACCCTACTCGGTTAGACCGAATAGGTGAACTTGGTGAGACCGATTCAGTTCAAAATGTGAACATTAGGATTCTCGGTGGGACCGACATGATCAACTCGGTGGGATCGATGTGCTAGGGTTAGGGCAATACCTCATCTCGGTGTGACCGATTGCATGAACTTGGTGAGACCAATTTCAGCAATGAGCAAACAGAGAGTTGGTCAGGCAAACTCGGTGGGACAAATCGCTCATTTTGGTAAGACCGAAACGTTACGAAGGGAAATAGAGAGTTTGCTTTGCGAACTCGGTGGGACCGATCACTCATTTTGGTAAGACCGAAACGTTACGAAGGGAAACAGAGAGTTTGCATTGCCATCTCGGTGAGACCGAGATACCTATCGGTGAGACCGAATTGATTAGGGTTTCTAGCAGTGGCTATGTCAAAGGAACTCGGTGCCGCCGGATAGATCAAATCGGTGGGGTTGAGTTTGACTTTAGGTTTTGGACATATTTGGATGTGAGAAAGTGGTTGAGGGCTTTGGAGCATATTGATACGTCTCTAACGTATCTACTTTTCCAAATAGTTTTGCCCTTGTTTTGAACTCTAACTTGCATGATTTGAGTGGAACTAACCCGGATTGACGCTGTTTTCAGCAAAATTGCCATGGTGTTATTTTGTGCAGAAATAAAAGTTCTTGGAATGACATGAAAATCCACGGAGGCACGTTATGGAATTCGTAAAAAATACTGGCGAAAGAATCAGCATCAGGGGGCCCACACCTTGTCCACGAGGGTGCAGGGCGCGCCCCCTTGCCTCGTGGGCTCCCTGAGACTCCACCGACCTCAACTCCAACTCTATATATTCACGTTCGGGGATAAAAAATCAGAGGGAAGAATTCATCGTGTTTTACGATACAAAGCCGCCGCCAAGCCCTAATCTTCCATGGGAGGGCTGATCTTGAGTCCGTTCGGGGCTCCCGAGAGGCGAATTCGTCGTCATCGTCATCATCAACCTTCCTCCATCACCAATTTCATGATGCTCACCGCCGTGTGTGAGTAATCCCATTGTAGGCTTGCTGGACAGTGATGGGTTGGATGATATTTACCATGTAATCGAGTTAGTTTTGTTAGGGTTTGATCCCTAGTATCCATTATGTTCTAAGATTGATGTTGCTATGACTTTGCTATGCTTAATGCTTGTCACTAGGGTCCGAGTGCCATGATTTCAGATCTGAACCTATTATGTTTTCATGAATATATGTGAGTTCTTGATCCTATCTTGCAAGTCAATAGTCACTGTAGCGACCCGACCTCAGATGGTCAAGTCTTTGTGCTTCAGTGTCATCCCTGGATCGGTAATGCTGACACACACAGTACTCGAAGGATTTATAACAGAGTGGCAAACACACACTTATTACATCGAATGTCTCAAGAGAGAACTCATTACAATAATGTGGCTTAAGGCCATCTAACACGATAACAGCGGAAGGCTTGGAAGATAAAGTGAGTCCATCAACTCCAACTGCATAGCTGAGCTGCACGACAACGACCTAACGAACCTTACTCGTTGGTAAAGTCTGCAACATAATACGTTGCAGCCCGAAAATGGGTCAGCACATGGAATATGCTGGCAAAGTAACACAGTAGAGCAAGAACAGAATAATGCTATCACTACATGCATATTTGGCTAGTGGAAAGCTCTATAGTTACAGTTTTCGCGAAAAGCCAATTTTTCCTTACAACAAATGAATAGATTTTTATTTAACTATCATGGTAGTTGAAACATCATTGAGAAGGTTCCTCCAACTCAATCCCAATTAAAGTAATTATCAACGCAACAATATTAATTAAGAATTATGAGATACTTAAGATACTCCAAGTACTAGATACTCAAGATGTCCATAACCGCGGACACGGCTAACCATGATTAGATTGTACACTCTGTAGAGGTTTGCGCACTTTTCCCCACAAGACTCGATCGCCTCCGTTGGATTTCTCGCACTACAAGGTGTTTGAGAAACGGATGACCGAGACACAGTCTTTCAGAAACACTAACTCTCTACTCCGGACAGACCATACCAAACCTACATCCCACTACCTGCTGATCTGCCTCTTCAAGAGCTTCACATAACTTACTCAACTATGCTAGATCCCATAATAGCTTGTGGCTGCACACGGAAGTTTCTAGCATGAATCATCTCAGTTCCCTTTGAGCCTAGGTGGCGGTACACAGGAAGATCACACGGTTACTCCAGGATTTCCAAAAATACAGACAACACTAGGTACTCCAGGTGCCTCAATCCACCCAAATGTTAATTTAAGTTGCCACCTTAAGTTGAACCATTAATTAACAATCTCACATCTTTCATGGATTTCACTCAAACCCAAACCACGTCTACGAGCATAGCATAGAATAGTATAAGCAAACGTAGAAGTAACTCCCAGGGTTTGAATGTAACAGGGCAATAGGTTCTACCTCATCAACTACTTCCCAACCCACATGTTAAAAACATCCTAACCATGCAATGTTTGAGGATTGGTACTAATGCATAAAAACTGGCTGATAAAAGGGTATGATCAAAGTGTTACTTGCCTTGCTGACGGTCTGCGAAACCTAGGGACTCGTAGTAGCATGCTTCGCACACCGGGTGTTCTATCGCAAACAAACAATAACATACATAAGCAACAAGCAAAGATGCGCAAGCAAAAACTCAAATAAAAGAGGTTGACCAGAAAGTTCAACTTAAGAACTCCGGTTCACAAAAAGAATCAAATCAAACGGAGCAACGAAACTCAAACGACGAAAGAAAGAAGCTTCATTTACTAATCTGAACCTAGGTCAAAATTTTACAGTAGAAAAAACTTATTTAAGTTGGTTAAACGGAAAGAGGGTTTCGAGACGAAACTCTAGGCGCTTGAATCGCCTGATTCCGACTAATGAGCGAAAAGATAAATAGAAACTAAGATCGGATCGGAAATCGCGATCAGAAAACTCGCGGAATAAATCCGATAAAAGAAAACTGACGAACAGACTAACGAACGAGCATTCGTTAGCTGTAACTAATGGGCGAAAACCGTTCATTAAAACGAATGTATGGACGAACATCCGCTAACTAGAAGAACCGAGAAAAACTGGCGATCCAAAAAAAACGAATTTAGGGTTTTCTAAAAAAACCGAACAGTTCTTAAAAAACCGGCGGCTCGGATCTGACGGCTACCTCCGGCGAGGGGCTCCGACGAGGCGAGGCGGCGGCGGCAAGCGGCGGCGGCTTAGCGCGGCGGCGGGGTTGGGGCAGGGCGGCGGTGGCTGTGGGGGTGGGGGGCTTGGGCGGCGCGTATATAAAGGGGTGGGGCGGGGCAGCTTGGAGGAGGGGCCAAGGCGGCGGCGGTGGAGTCCGGCTCGGACTCCTCGTCCGAGTCGGCGGAGGCGGCGCGCGCGCGGGGAAGGCTACGGCGGCGCCTGGCTCGGCTGGGCCTTAGGCCCAGTCGGGCGCGGGAACTTTTTTTTTAAAAATATTCCGCCGACAGAAATAAAATCCTAGAAAAATAAATAAAAATCTAAAAATGCCAAAATAAATTTTCATCGTCTAAATAAAATATTTAGAACGAGATGAACGTTTTCTTGGCCCTAAAATGCAACTTTGAAAACATGCAATTTTTTTTTCTAATTGCAAATAAAATCTGAATAAATCCAAATAAAACAAATATTTGATTTTAATATTTTTCCTTCTATATTTCATTTATCTTGGAGAAGTCATATTATCTCCTCTCATATATTTTAACATGAAATCTTTTTGGAGAGAAAAATATTTAAACCAAAAATCCTTGTTTCAGTATTTGATAAAATCAAATATGAAAACCGAGAAATCCCCAACTCTCTCCAAGGGTCCTTGAGTTGCTTAGGATTTCGAGGATCGCGAGACGGAATGCAAATAAAATATGATATGCATAGATGACTATGTATAACATTCCAAATTGAAAAGTTGGGATGTTACAATCCTACCCCCCTCGAGATTCGGGTTGGCTAGAAAATAGGTGTGGGTGGTCTTTGCGAAGATCATCCTCTCGTTCCCATGTGACTTCGTCTTCGGTATGGTGGCTCCACTGAACTTTGCAAAACTTTGATAACCTTACTGTGGGTGACTCTGCTGGCAAACTCAAGAATCTTTACTGGCTTCTCTTGTAAGTCAAATCACCGTCCAACTGAATTGCCACCAAGGGTACTGTATCTCTTAACGGTATATCGGCCATCTCAGCATGACACTTCTTTAGCTGTGAAACGTGAAACACATCATGAACTCCTGACAATCCCTCGGGTAATTCCAACTTGTAGGCAACTTCTCCCATCCATTCCAAAACATGATATGGTCCCACAAATCTCGGAGCTAACTTCCCCTTAACTCCAAAACGTTTCACTCCTTGCAAGGGAGATACTCGTAGATATACTCTGTCTCCAATTTCATAGGTTACCTCTTTGCGTTTTGAGTCTGCATAACTCTTCTGCCTCGACTGAGCAATCTTCAGTCTATCACAAATCAATTTAACCTTCTCCTCAGACTCCTTGATCAAGTCTGGTCCAAACAACTGTCGGTCTCCTACCTCATCCCACATCAAGGGTGTTCTGCACCTGCGTCCATACAGGGCTTCAAACGGTGCCATCTTCAAACTGGCTTGGTAGATATTGTTGTACGAGAACTCTGCGTAAGGCAAATTTTCATCCCAACTAGATCCATAATCTAGCGCACAGGCTCTCAACATGTCCTCCAAAATTTGGTTCACTCTCTCGGTCTGTCCATCTGTTTGTGGGTGAAAGGCAGTACTGAACTCTAACCTCGTCCCCAAAGTCTGGTGTAATTGATGCCAAAACTTTGAAGTAAACTGTGTTCCTCTATCTGATACGATGGTCCTTGGAACTCCATGCAGACATATGATCCTGGACATATAAATCTTGGCCAACTTTGCACTTGTATAAGTGGTTTTCACTGGGATGAAGTGAGCCACTTTGGTCAAGCGATCAAGTACTACCCATATGGAATCATATCCTACTTTAGTCCTGGGCAATCCGGTGATAAAGTCCATGCCAAGTTTATCCCACTTCCATTCGGGTATCGGCATAGGCTGTAATAGTCCTGTTGGCTTCTGATGTTCTGCCTTCACTCGCTGACATACATCACATATGGTACATACTTGGCAATATCCTTCTTCATACCGGTCCACCAGAAACGTTCCTTCAAATCCAGATACATCTTGGTGTTTCCAGGGTGTATCGGGTATGGTGAGTCATGAGCCTCTTGAAGTATTAACTTCCTGATCTCCTGGTTATTGGGCACATAAACTCGGTCCTCAAACCATAGGGTATCGTGATCATCCTCACGAAAACCTTTGGCCTTTACTTTGCCCATCTTCTCCTTTATCTCGGCAATCTCCTTGTCATCCTTCTGAGCTTCCCGAATCTTGTCCAGCAATGTCGACTGGACCTCCATTATTGCAACGAATCCTCTAGGAACAATTTCCAATCAAAGTTCCATGATATTCTCTGCTAACTCCTTCGGCAGTCCCTTACTTTCAAGGATATTAGCATAACTCTTCCTGCTCAAGGCGTCTGCTACAACATTGGCCTTTCCTGGGTGATAGTGTAGCTTCATATCATAATCCTTTATAAGCTCCAACCATCTCCTCTGTCTAAGGTTCAGTTCCTTCTGGGTGAAGATGTACTTCAAACTCTTATGGTTACGTGTATACATCACAGCGGTTTCCAATAAGGTAATGCCTCCAGGTCTTCAATGCATGCACTACGGCTGCTAACTCCAAATCATGCGTGGCATAGTTCAACTCATGAGGTTTTAGTTGTTGTGAGGCATACGAAACAACTCTTCCATCCTGCATAAGTACACATCCAAGTCCTAAGCGAGAGGCGTCGCAATACACTTGGAATTCCTTATGTATATCTGGCAGTGTTAGCACTGGTGTTGTAGTCAACTATTCCTTCAACTCCTGGAAACTTGCCTCGCAATCTTCTGTCCATTTAAACTTAGTATCCTTCTTTAAAAGTTCAGTCATTGGCTTCGCAATCTTGTAAAAGTTCTCAATGAATCTCCGATAGTAACTTGCGAGTCCAAGGAAACTGCGGATCTCGCTAACTAAGGTGGGTGCCAACCATTCAGTGATTGACTGTATTTTGCTGGGGTTTACTGCTATACCTTCTCTCGATATAACGTGTCCAAGGAACCCGACTTCCTTCAACCAAAACTCGCATTTGCTAAACTTAGCATACAACTTGTGTTCCCTGAGTTTCTCGAGAACTAAGCACAAATGCTCCTTGTGCTCCTCCTCGTTCTTCGAGTATACCATAATATCATCAATAAACACCACAACAAACTTGTCCAAATACTCCATAAACACCTTGTTCATCATACTCATGAAATAAGCAGTCCAAATGACATGACTGTGTACTCGTATAATCCATACCGCATTGTGAACGCTGTCTTTGGTATATCCTTTTCACGTATCTTCAATTGATGGTATCCTGATCGCAGATCGATCTTCGAAAACACCTTAGCTCCTTGCAACTGATCGAACAGATCGTTGATCATCGGCAGTGGGTACTTGTTCTTAATCGTCACCTCATTCAAGGCTCGATAATCAACAACCATCCTTAGGGATTTATCCTTCTTCTCAACCAAAAGCACACGGGCTCCCCAAGGTGATGAACTTCTTCGAATGTATCATTTCTCCAATAACTCCTTGATCTGTTTCTTGATTTCCTCCAGATCATTTGCGGGCATCCGATAGGGTCTCTTGGATATTGGTCCTGTTCCTGGCAACAGATCTATCAAAAACTCAATGTCTCTATCCGGTGGCATGCCTGGTAACTCTTCTGGAAAAACATTCGGGTAATCCTTCACTACAGGCACTTCCTCCTGAACAACTCCCGTAAGGGCATTCACTTGGCTACTCCTAGGCACATGCCTAGACATATACTTAATCCTTTTTCCCTCCGGGGTAGTAAGAATAATCGACTTACTAGCACAGTCAATACTTCCTCCAAACTTTGACATCCAGTCCATACCTAATTTCACATCCAATCCTTGTGACTCCAAGATAATTAGGTCGGACGGAAAAACATGTGTGCCAATGGTTAAGGGTACCTGGTCGCACCATCGGCTAGCCATGTATTCTGCTCCAGGTGAACTCACTAAGAGAGGGGTCCTAAGGGTTTGGGTTGGTAGTTTAAACTTATCCACAAATCCCCTTGATATGTATGAATGCGATGCACCAGTATCGAAAAGAACAAGAGCGGTAAATGACTTAACCAAAAACTTACCTATTACCACGTCCGGCTGCTCTTCAACCTCCTCCATGTTGACGTGGTTCACTTGTCCTTTGTTGAATGGGTTGGGCTTCTTCCCAGCGCTACCATTTTCGTTTCCATTCTTTCCTTCAGGGCACTCCATGGCATAGTGTCCAGTCTTCCCACACTTGAAACAAGTAACATGACTTAAGTATCTTTTGGCGGGTGTGGCTGGATTGGGTCGGTTCTGATTATTGTTGGCTCCGTTCCCATTCCCATTCTTATAACCATTCTGGTTATGCGATCCTCCTCCAGTGTGGTTGTGACCTCCATGGTTATGAACAATACCTCCCGAATTCGGGGTTAGGCGAGGCTTCTGCTGAGCTCCTGAGTTATACTTCCCTTGTCCATACTTTCTCTTGCGGCTCTCAATCTGCTGCTGCTTCCCTTCCATCATAGGAGACTTATCTACCAACTCCTGGTAGTTGTTGAAGGTTGCTACCATCAACTGCATGCTCATCTCATCATTTAGCCCTTCCATAAACTTCACGTGCTTCACGGCATTTGTGGCCACATCATCAGGGGCATAGCGTGATAACTTGGTAAAATCATCCATGTACTGAGCCACAGTACGGTTCCCCTAGCGTAGATTGCGGAACTCCCACTTCTTCATCTGCATAGCTCTAGTTGAGACATGGGCCGTGCAGAAAGCTTGCTGAAACTGGTCCCAAGTGACGTTGGCTATGGGGAAAGTGGCTGTGTAATTCTCCCACCATGAGGCTGCTGGTCCATCCAATTGATGTGCGGCAAAGCGCACCTTCTCAGCATCTGTGCAACCTGCGGTGGTCAACTCCCTTCCAATACGGTGTAGCCAATCATCAGCAACTATTGGCTCGGTGCTACTGGAAAACACCGGCGGTTGTAACCTTAGCAAACGGGCTAGGTTGTCCACTCGCGGCGGGTTGTTGTTGTTGTTGCCCTGGTTCTGAACTAGCAATTGCATCAAGGTATTCTGCTGCTGGATCAACTGGGTGAGCTCCGGTGGGAAAGCAAAACCGGTGTCACATCTCAGAGGCATCTGATGGGTTTAGATGGAAGAGATTAGAATAGAAAAGGGGTCTAATGAGAAAACACTACCCATATGCACATGAGACAAACACAAACATTTCACTCAATCAAGCAAGCAAGGGCATACAAACGGTCTAGGACTATCGCAAAGTGCTCATCTACTACTAATTACATGGGGGAATACTACTAATATTTGGTGGTCATCTAAAAATTTTGATCGGTGGAAGACTCCATGATGTCTGCTCCAGCTTCGTCTTCAAATTCATCATCACTAGGATCGGAATCGGTGTTGTCGATGATGATGTAGTCCTCGGGGCGTATCTCCTTGGGTTCTTCTTCTTCTACTGGTGCCGGTCCTCCCATGAATACTCCGATCTTCTTGACTAGGTCGTCATTCTTCTCCAGTAATGTCTTGATTTCCTCCTCATATCCATCGCGTGTAAAGTTGAGTTCTTCTTCCAGCTCGATGATTCTAGTCTTCGCCTTCTTCAAGTCCACCATGTCCGTGCACATCTGGTTCTCCTGACGTCGAATGTGCTGGTTTAACTCCTGGATGAAAGCTGCAATGGATCTATCCTTCCTGGTGCTGATTAGTTCCCATTGCTCATCTCGGCACCCACATATTTGGTAGATAGTGTCCTTAAGCTCCCTGTTGTAGACCTCTCCAATGCGTCCCATGGTAATGTGGGCTGCCATGCTCTTTCCTAGACTCCAGGTGGGTGCTTCGAAAGAAAACTCTATGGGTTTAGAAGTTGGCGAGAACGTCCTTCCTGGAACTTGTACTTGAACCATCCAGCGCTCCTCTTCAGGTAAAGTGGCATTGTACATTCCGGTGAAGCTTGGTATTCCAATGTTCAAGTACCTAGTGACTTCCTTCAAGTGGCGTCCAAAAGGTGTGTCTTCATTTGGTTGTGCAAACTTGTTCTTCATCTTCGTCATCCTAAAGAGTAGAAAATGGAGAGGAGTCAGAAATGAGTAGAGAAGTGTGACCTAGGGTTTATCTTAGTGGTCATGTCCTACACTCAGCGTGTGCTCTGATACCATCTTGTAGCGACCCGACCTCAGATGGTCAAGTCTCTGTGCTTCAGTGTCATCCCTGGATCGGTAATGCCGACACACACAGTACTCGAAGGATTTATAACAGAGTGGCAATCACACACTTATTACATCGAATGTCTCAAGAGAGAACTTATTACAATAATGTGGCTTAAGGCCATCTAACACAATAACAGCGGAAGGCTTGGAAGATAAAGTGAGTCCATCAACTCCAACGGCATAGCTGAGCTGCACGGCAACGACCGAACGAACCTTACTCCTCATCGGAGAAGTCTGCAACAGAATACGTTGCAGCCCGAAAACGGGCAGCACATGGAATATGCTGGCAAAGTAACACAGTAGAGCAAGAACAGAATAATGCTATCACTACATGCATATTTGGCTAGTGGAAATCTCTATGGTTATAGTTTTTGTGAAAACCAATTTTTTCCTACAACAAAGGAATAGATTTTTATTTAACTATCATGGTAGTTGAAACATCATTGAGAAGGTTCTTCCAACTCAATCCCAATTAAAGTAATTATCAACACAACAATATTAATTAAGAATGGTGAGATACTTAAGATACTCCAAGTACTAGATTCTCAAGATGTCCATAACCGGGGACACGGCTAACCATGATTAGATTGTACACTCTGCAGAGGTTTGCGCACTTTTCCCCACAAGACTCGATCGCCTCCGTTGGATTTCTCGCACTACAAGGTGTTTGAGAAACGGATGACCGAGACACAGTCTTTCAGAAACATTAACTCTCTACTCCGGATAGACCATACCAAACCTACATCCCACTACCTGCTGATCTGCCTCTTCAAAAGCTTCACGTAACTTACTCAACTATGCTAGAGCCCATAATAGCTTGTGGCTGCACATGGAAGTTTCTAGCATGAATCATCTCAGTTCCCTTTGAGCTTGGGTGGCGGTCCACAGGAAGATCACACGGTTACTCCGGGATTTCCAAAAATACAGACAACACTGGGTACTCCAGGTGCCTCAATCCATCCAGATGTTAATTTAAGTTGCCACCTTAAGTTGAACCGTTAATTAACAATCTCACATCTGTCATGGATTTCACTCAAACCCAAAGCACGTCTACGAGCATAGCATAGCATAGTATAAGCAAACGTAGAAGTAACTCCCAGGGTTTGAATGTAACAGGGCAATAGGTTCTACCTCATCAACTACTTCCCAACCCACATGTTAAAGACATCCTAACCATGCAATGTTTGAGGATTGGTACTAATTCATAAAAACTGGGTGATAAAAGGGTATGATCAAAGTGTTACTTGCCTTGCTGACGGTCTAGGAAACCTAGGGACTCGTAGTAGCACACTTCGCACTCCGGGTGTTCTATCGCAAACAAACAATAACATGCATAAGCAACAAGCAAAGATGTGCAAGCAAAAACTCAAATAAAATAGGTTGACCAGAAAGTTCAACTTAAGAACTCCGGTTCACAAAAAGAATCAAATCAAACGGAGCAACGAAACTCAAACGACGAAAGAAAGAAGCTTCATTTACTAATCTGAACCTAGGTCAAAATTTTACTGTAGCAAAAACTTATTTAACTTGGTTAAATGGAAAGAGGGTTTCGAGACGAAACTCTAGGCGCTTGAATCGCCTGATTCCGACTAACGAGCGAAAAGATAAACAGAAACTAAGATCGCATCAGAAATCGCAATCAAAAAACTCGCGGAATAAATCCGATAAAAGAAAACTGACAAACAGACTAACGAACGAGCGTTCGTTAGCTGTAACTAAAGGGCAAAAACCGTTCATTAAAATGAATGTACGGACGAACGTCCGCTAACTAGAAGAACCGAGAAAAACCGATGATAAAAAACGAATCTAGGGTTTTCTAAAAAAAACGAACGATTCTTAAAAAAACCAGCGGCTCGGATCCGGCGGCTACTCCGGCGAGGCGAGGCAGCGGCGGCGGCTTAGCGCGGCGGCGGCTAGCGCGGGCGGCGGGGTTGGCGCGGGGCGGCGGTAGCTGTGGGGGTGGGGGGCTCGGGCGGCGCGTATATAAACGGGCGGGGCGGGGCGCCTTGGAGGAGGGGCCAAGGCGGCGGCGGTGGAGTCCGGCTCGGACTCCTCGTCCGAGTCGGCGGCGGCGGCGCGCGTGCGGGGAAGGCGGCGACGGCGGCGGCGTGGCTCGGCTGGGCCTTAGGCCCAGTCGGGCGCGGGAACTTAAAAAATACAATATTCCGCCGACAGAAATAAAATCCTAGAAAAATAAATAAAAATCTAAAAATGTCAAAATAAATTTTCATCGTCTAAATAAAATATTTAGAACGAGATGAACATTTTCTTGGCCCTAAAATGCAACTTTGAAAACATGCAATTTTTTTCTAATTGCAAATAAAATCCGAATAAAACAAATATTTGATTTTAATATTTTTCCTTCTATATTTAATTTATATTGGAGAAGTCATATTATCTCCTCTCATATATTTTAATATGAAATATTTTCAGAGAGAAAAATAATTAAAACCAAAAATCCTCGTTTCCGTATTTGATAAAATCAAATATGAAAACCGGGAAATCCCCAACTCACTCCAAGGGTCCTTGAGTTGCTTAGGATTTCGTGGATCGCGAGACGGAATGCAAATAAAATATGCTGTGCATGGATGACTATGTATAACATTCCAAATTGAAAATTTGGGATGTTACAGTCACCTACTATGTGTTATGATTCGGCAACCCCTAAGTGACAATAATCGGGACCACTCCCGGTGATGACCGTAGTTTGAGGAGTTCATGTATTTACTAAGTGTTAATGCTTTGGTCCGGTACTCTATTAAAGGGAGTCCTTAATATCCCTTAGTTTCCGATAGGAACGCACTACTGCGAGAGGGTAGGACAAAATATGGCATGCAAGTTCTTTTCCATAAGCACGTATGACTATCTTCGGAATACATGCCTACATTACATTCATGAACTGGAGCCAGTTCTGTGTCACCCTATGTTATAACTATTGCATGAGGAATCACATCCGACATAATTATCCATCATTGATCCATTGCCTACAAGCTTTTCACATATTGATCTTTCCTTAGTTACTTTTCCGTTGCCACTGTTATGATTGCTACAAAAACTACTACTGTTACTTTTGCCACCGTTACTATTACTTCCATACTACTTTGCTACTAAATACTTTGCTGTAAATATTAAGTCCTTCAGGTGTGGTTGAATTGACAACTCAACTGCTAATACTTAAGAATATTCTTTGGCTCCCCTTGTGTCAAATCAATAAATTTGGGTTGAATACTTTGCCCTAAAAACTGTTGTGATCCCCTATACTTGTGGGTTATCAAGACTATTTTCTGGCGCAGTTGCCGGGGAGCATAGCTCTATTCTTTGAGTCACTTGGGATTTATATCTGTTGATTACTATGGGGAACTTGAAAGATGAAAGAACCAAGATTTTTCCCTAAACTACGAGGGGAGATAAGGAACTGCCATCTAGCTCTGCGCTTGATTCTCCTTCTGTTTTGAGTAAACTTGCGACACCTACTCCTGCTATTGATTCTGATATGTCGCATGTTATTGATGATGCCACTTCTGCTATGCATGATGCTTATGATTAAACTACTTCTATGCTTTATAATATTGTGCCATTAGGTGAATTTCTTGATGAACAACTTGCTAGGGTTAGAGAGAATGAAATTATTGATACAGATAATATTGATGAAAGTGATGATGAAGATTATCCCCCTAGATATGAATTGCATGATGTGCCTGAGGGTTATGTTATGGATGAAGAAACTGCTAGAGACCTTTTTGCTTGCAAAGATAGACATGATGAAAGAAAAGTCTTTGAATGCTAGAATGAAAGACCCTGCTTTTGCTACTTCACCTATTTGTATTTCTGATAAGGATTATGATTTCTTTGTCGATCTTGAGTTAATTACTTTGGTTGAATCTGATCTTTTTTATGGCTGTAAATCTAAAACTGTTGTGGCACATCTTACTAAATTGAATGATATAGCCACCCTATTCACTCATGCGGAAAAAATTCGTTACTACTATATCCTTAAGTTATTTCCGTTCTCATTAAAGGGTGATGCTAAAACATGGTTTAATTCTCTTGCTCCTGGTTGTGTACATAGTCCCTAGGATATGATTTATTACTTCTCTGCTAAATATTTCCCCGCTCATAAGAAACAAGCTGCCTTAAGGGAAATATATAATTTTGTGAGAATTGAGGAAGAGAGTCTCCCACATGCTTGGGGGAGGCTTCTCCTATTACTTAATGCTTTGCCTGATCATCCTCTCAAGAAAAATGAAATACTTGATATCTTTTATAATGGACTAACCGATGCTTCCAGAGACCACCTGGATAGTTGTGCTGGTTGTGTTTTCAGGGAAAGAACTGTTGAGGAACCTGAATTGCTATTGAATAATATATTGAGTAATGATAATTATTGGATGCTTCCTGAACCAACTCCTAAGCCAACTCCGAAGAAAAGGGGTATTCTATTTCTTAGTCCTGAAGATATGCAAGAGGCAAAGAAATTTATGAAAGAAAAGGGTATTAAAGCTGAAGATGTTAAGAATTTACCACCTATTGAAGAAATACATGGTCTTAATAACCCGACACAGGTAGTAAAGGTAAATTCTCTCTATAGATTTGATGAAGGTGATATTCCTCGTAATAAGTCTGCTAGCCAATGCTTGGATGAGTTTGATAATTTTATTGTTAAACAAGGAAACTTCAATGCTTATGTTGGTAGACAATTGAAACGTAATGCTTATATGGTTGAACACTTGAGTGATTATATGTCTAGAGTTAAAGGTGACCTTAAACTTATTAGTAAACATGCTTCTATGGTTACCACTCAGGTAGAACAAGTGCTTAAAGCTCAAGATGATTTGCTCAATGAATTAAATAATAAGAAAAATGATAATGTTGTTAGAGTTATGACTAGAGGGGGTAAAATGACTCAGGAACCTTTGTATCCCGAGGGCCACCCTAAGATAGTTGAGCAAGATTCTTAGAGAACTAATGTTGATACACCTAGTCCTTCTAAGAAGAAGAAAAATAAAAATGATAGGACTTTGCAGTGAACCTGTTGTTGACACACCTGAAATCCCAATGATATTTCTATTTCTGATGCTGAAACACAATCTGGTAATAAACATGAACCTAGTGATAATGTTCATGATGATGTTCATATTGATGCTCAACCTAGCAATAACAATGATGTAGAGATTGAACCTGTCGTTGATCTTGATAACCCACAATCTAAGAATCAACGTTATGATAAGAGAGACTTCATTGCTAGCAAGCATGGTAAAGAAAGAGAACCAGGGGTTCATAAGCCCATGCCTTTTCCTCCTAAACCATCCAAGAAAAAGGATGATGAGGGTTTTGAGCGCTTTGCTGAAATGATTAGACCTATCTTTTTGCATATGCGTTTGACTGATATGCTTAAAATGAATCCTTATGCTAAGTATATGAAAGCTATTGTTACAAATAAAAGAAAGATACGGGAAGCTAAAATTTCCACCATGCTTGCCAATTATACATTTAAAGGTGGAATACCTAAGAAACTAGGAGATCCAGGAGTACCAACTATACCATGCTCCATTAAAAGAAACTATGTTAAAACTGCTTTATGTGATCTTGGAGCCGGTGTTAGTGTTATGCCTCTCTCTTTATATCGTAGACTTGATTTGAATAAGTTGACACGTACTGAAATATCTTTGAAAATGGTCGATAAATCAACTGCTATCCCTGTCGGCATCTGTGAGGATGTGCCTATTGTGGTTGCAAACGTCACTATTTTAATGGACTTTGTTATTCTTAATATTCCTGAGGACGATAGTATGTCTATTATCCTTGGTAGACCCTTTTTGAATACTGCAGGGGCTGTTAATGATTGCAACAAAGGCAATGTCACTTTTCATGTTAATGGTAATGAGCATACGGTACACTTTTCGAGGAAACAACCTCAAGTCCACAATATCAATTCTATTGGAAAAATTTCAACGATTACTACTTGAGGTTTTGAATTCCCTCTTCCTACTGTCAAGAAGAAATATGATATTCTTATTGTTGGGGACATCCACATCCCCGTTGAGGTAACCTAGTGTTATCGAAAATTCTCCGGTTTCATGTTATTCGGAAAGAGTTTGTTAACAAGACTTGATCAACCTTGTTAGTAGATTCCTTTTGATAAGCACGAGATGGATGAAGTTAGAAAGCACAACTCTCTGTACCCTCCTTTTACTTTCTGTTCTTTAGATTAAATAAAGCAAAAATAGTATTTTCTATCTGTTTTCTGAATTATCCTTGCAATAAAATACCCTGAAAATAAAAGTTCTCCAAATGTCCTAAAAATGAAATATGATTTTTTGAAGAATATTTAAGAATTTCTGGCACTAAGAACACACCAGGGGGCCCACCATTTGGCCACGAGGGCACAGGGCGCGCCCCCTACCACGTGGACCCCACGTGGGCCCCCTCCACTTATTCCAGCACCCACTCACTTCATCTTCCTCCATAAAAAATCCTCCCATAGCTCAAACCCGTGTTCTAGCTCATCTTGCTGCCATTTTAAATCTCCTTGCTCAAAGCTCCATTCACAAAACTATTTGGGGAGATTGTTCTTCGGTATATGACTCCTCCAATGGTCCAATTAGTTTTTGTTCTAGTGCTTTATTTATTGCAAATTTTTGCTGCTAAGTTGACCCTGTTCTTGAGCTTACACATCAAATTTATATGGTCCAAAGTAGTTTTAATGCATGATATAGCCTCTAGGCACTTGTGGGAGTAGTTGCTATCAATTTTGTTGAGTTTGGTTCACTTTTATTTGGAGTCACTAAAAATTTCAAAAAAATTCAGAGAAATAAAATGTTTAGGAAAATGTACCAAGGTGGTTCCTCAAGGAAGCAAGGACCAAGGCTCGCGATACAGGAGCCTCTAACATCCAAATTTTCAATTCAGAATGCTATACATAGATCATTCTTGCACATCATATTTTATTGCATTTCGTCTCGCGATCCTCGAAATCCTAAGAAACTCAAGGACCCTCGGAGAGAGTTGGGGATTTCCCCGGTTTTCAAATTTGATTTTTATCAAATTTTGGAACGAGGATTTTTGGTTTTAATTATTTTTCTCTCCGAAAATATTTCATATTAAAATATATGAGAGGAGATAATATGACTTCTCCAAAATAAATGAAATATGGGAGGAAAAATATTAAAATCAAATGTTTGTTTTTATTTGGATTTTATTGCAATTTTATTTGCATTAGGGAAATTGCATGTTTTTCAAATTTGCATTTTAGGGCCACGAAAATGTTCATCTCATTCTAAATATTTTATTTAGACGGTGAAAATTTGTTTTGGCATTTTTAATTTTTAATTTTATTTTCTAGGATTTTTTTCTCTTCGGCGGAATTGTTTAAAAAAAATTCGCGCAGTGGCCAACTGGGCCGAAGCCCAGCCGCCGGCCCGCATCCCTGCCACCGTTTCCTAGCGGGAGAGCGCCGCCGCGCCACCACCGAACCGGAGTCCGGCTGGGACTCCGCTCCCCCCCCCCCCGCGCCTTGCCCCTCCTCCAAGCCGCGCCGCCCCCACCCTCTTTATAAGCCGCCGCCCCCGCCCCCTAGAACCCCGAGCCGCCCGCCGCCCCAAGCCGCCACACACCGCCGCCGCAAGCCGGCGCACCCCGCCGCCTCGCTTGCGCCGCCGCGCCGCCGCCGCCGCCTGCACGCATTTCCCCGCCGCTAGCCGGAGCCGCCCGCCGCGCCGGACTTCGCCGGAGGTAGAACCGTTCGGTTTTTTTAAAAAACCCGGTTTGTTTTTTTAGAAACCCTAGTTTTTTTGGATAGATCGGTTCGCCGGTTTTTCCCGGTTCTTCTCTTTAGTGGACGTTCGTCCGTACATTCGTTTTAACGAACGGTTTTTGCTCGTTAGTAACAGACACGAACACTCATTCGTTAGCCTGTTCGTCCGTTTTCTTTTATCGGATTTTTCCGCGATTATTTCTGATCGCGATTTCTGATCCGATCTTCGTTCTAGTTTATCTTTTCGCTCGTTTGTCGGAATCAGGCAATTCAAGTGCCTAGATCTTCGTCTCGAGACCCTCTTTCTGTTTAATCAACTTGAACAAGCTTTTGATACTATAAAATTTGACCTAGGTCCAGATTAGTAAATGGATCTTGTTTCTTTTGCTGTTTGAGTTTCGTTGCTCCGTTTGATTTGATTATTTTGGCTAACTGGAGTTCTTAAGTTGAACTTTCTAGTAGATCTTCTTACTTGAGTTTTACCCATGCTTCTTTTACTGATTGCTTATGTATGCTATTGTTTGTTTGCAATAGAATTCCCAGAGTGCGAAGCGTGTTATTTGGAGTCCCTAGGTTTCACGGATCATGAGCAAGGCAAGTAACACTTTGATCATATCCCTTTATCACCCAGTTTTTTTGCATTAGTTCCAATCCTCAGACAGTGCATGGTTAGGATGTCATTAACATGTGGGTTGGGAAGTAGTTGATGAGGTAGAACCTATTGCCCTGTTATATTCAAACCTTGGGAGTTACTTATACGAATTGCTTATACTGCTATGCTATGCTCGTAGACGTGGTTTCGGTGAGTGAAATCCATGACAGATGTGAGGTTGTTAAACAATGGTTTAACTTAAGGTGGCAACTTGAATACACATCTGGGTGGATTGAGGCACCTGGAGTATCCAGTGTTGCCTATATTTTTGGAAATCCCGGGGTTCCGTGTGATTTTTCTATTGACCGCCACCCAGGCTCAAAGGGAACTGAGATGATTCATGCTAGAAACTTCCATGTGCAGCCACAAGCTATTATGGGCTCTAGCATAGTTGAGTAAGTTATGGGAAGCTCTTGAAGAGGTGGATCAGCAGGTAGTGGGTTGTAGGTTTGGTATGGTCTGCCCGGAGTAGAGAGTTAATGTTTCTGAAAGACTGTGTCTCGGTCATCCGTTTCTCAAACATCATGTAGTGCGATAAATCCAACGGAGGACATCGAGTCTTGTGGGGAAAAGTGTGCAAACCTCTGCAGAGTGTACAATCTAATCATGGTTAGCCATGTCCCCGGTTATGGACATCTTGAGTATCTAGTACTTGGAGTATCTTAAGTATCTCATCACTTTTAACTTAATATTGTTGGGTTGTTAATTACTTTAATTGGGATTGAGTTGGAGGAACCTTCTCAATGATGTTTCAACTACCATGATAGTTAAATTAAAATCTATTCCTTCGTTGTAGGGAAAAATTGGCTTTTCGCAAAATTGTAACCATAGAGCATTCCACTAGCCAAATATGCATGTAGTGATAGCATTATTCTGTTCTTGTTCTACTGTGTTACTTTGCCAGCATATTCCATGTGCTGACCCGTTTTCGGGCTACAATGTATTATGTTGCAGACTTTTCAGACGAGGAGTAAGGTTCGTTAGGTCGTTGCCATGCAGCTCGGCTATGCGGTTGGAGTTGATGGACTCACTTTATCTTCCAAACCTTCCATTGTTATCGTATTAGATGGCCTTAAGCCATATTTATTGTAATAAGTTCTCTTTGGAGACATTCGATGTAATAAGTGTGTGATTTCTACTCTGTTATAAATCCTCGAGTACTGTGTGTGTCAGCATTACCGATCCAGGGAGGACACTGAAGCACAGAGACTTGACCGTTTGAGGTCGGGTCGCTACAGAGCCGAACAATGAACCACCGAGGGAAGCTCAAGTGTGGCCTTGTGAATGGCCGTCAGAGGAGTTTATGGTCCAGGCAGGCATCAAGGATGAATTGACGCGTATGTGCATAATGCTGATCTTGAGGACTTCGTGTGAAATAAGTGCCTACAGTATCACTACCTAACTGATTCCTTTTATGAGGAGGTTTAAATTTACATCATCGTGCAATTCTCACACTATTTTATTTGATCTTTATGATAAATCATATACCATGGACCTAGAACATTTTAATACTGCTTGTAAACTCCCGCAGTGGGGCAATGTCAGTGAACCTTGCAAATCTGAATATAAATACTTTCTTGCTAGTATCACTGTGGGGGAATCTAGGGAAATCACACAAGCCACCACAGGGAGCATTCATTTCCCTTCCATATATTATTTTGCTCTCTTTATTTGTAGATGCATTAATGGTAAAGATGAGGCTTGTCACATGTGCGTTCTAGATCTTTGTGTCCTCAAAAGTGCGGTATTAGGAGATAAACAATATAACTTGGGGGCCATTGTGGAACGAAGGTTGCATTTTAATGGTATAAGTGGAGATTTGTTTGGTGAAATTTATGCAACTCGTTTAGCTAATTATCTTAATGTACCCATACATGGAAATGATATAGAGCTACCTCCTGCTTACCTAGATTATAATGTTATGGTTCGCCATCAGTTTCTTGAGAGGAACGAACAATTCCTCTAGTATCGACTAATCTTTGACAGACAACGCACTGTCCATGTTGCCCTCCCCGCTCCTATTTTCTTTAACTTTCAGGCAAAAAGGAGATATGTTATAACCAGGGAGGAGGCGAACGAGTACGAGAGGAGGACGGAGGCAACTCGCTTCCAAGCTGCAGCTTTTCAAGCAGTAGCTGCTGCATCTCAGTACGACCCCAGCTACAACTTTGGATATCCACCAGGCCAGCAGTGGCCATAGACCAACTTAGGACAAAAGCCTAAGCTTCGGGGAGTACGCATTTCTCAGCAACATTACATTCATGTTCACACACTCATTCTAGTTGTAGGTGCTAATACTTTTTCATTGTACTATCCATGCTAGTTTTTTTTCTTTGCTAAGCCTTCTTCTTGTGTGTTCGAAAAACCTTGAGAAAAACCAAAAAAATTAGTTGTAGCTTTTAGCTAGTTTACTTTCCAGGCCCGTAGTAGTAATTAAAAGAAAACCCAAAAAGATTTCTCGTTCTTCTTTTGCTTGTTGGGAACTTTCCCGTGTAAACAGTTTTATTTCTTTTCTTATTCTTTGGGGATCGAGAGGAGAAGACCATGATGAAAATGTTGAGTGGCTCTCATATGCATTATTGTTGATTTAACCAAGAGCCCATATTACCTTGTCTTCTCCCTTGTATTAAATGCTTGCAGATTCTAGCTTAGTCCAATGCACGTGCACTATTATTATTATCCACACCGTTCGGTCATGCGAGTGAAAGGCAATAATGACGATATATGATGGACTGATTGAGATGAGAGAAGCTGGTATGAAATCGACCTATCTTGTTTTTGTAAATATGATTAGTTCATAGTTCCTGATTCAGCCTATTATGAATGAAACATGTTTGCAATGACAATTAGATATTATAGTTGCTCATGTCATGCTTAATTTGCTAGGAGTTTATAATGGTTTACCTTGCGTGCCAACATGCTATTAAAATGGTTGTAATGTGGTATGATAGGGTGGTATCCTCCTTTGAATGATTCGAGTGGCTTGACTTGGCACATGTTCACACATGTAGTTGAAACAAAATCAACATAGCCTCCACGATATTTATGTTCATGGTGATTTATATCCTACTCATGCTTGCACTCATTGTTGATTAATCTTAACGCATGTTCATGACTGTTGTCGCTCTCTAGTTGGTCGCTTCCCAGTCTCTTTCTAGCCTTCACTTCTACTAAGCAGTAATACTGCTTATGCATTCACTTCCATAAACCCCAAAGTTATTCCACATGAGTCCACCATACCTTCCTATATGAGGTATCTACCTGCCGTTCCAAGTAAATTTGTATGTGCCAAACTCTAAACCTTCAAATGAAATTCTATTTTGTATGCTCGAATAGCTCATGTATCAACTAGGACTGTCTATATCTTCCATGCCAGGTGGGTTATTCTCACGATGAGTGGACTCCGCTCATCACTCACGAGAAAATGGCTGATAACCGGGATGCCCAGTCCCATGCTCAAATCAAAATAATTGCAAACAAAACTCCCCCAGGAATGTTGCTAGTTGGAGGCACCCGTTGTTTCGGACAAGCCATGGATTGATGTTTGTTGGTGGTGCGGAGTATAAAGTTTACCATTCTGTTTGGGGACCACCTATAATGTGTGTAGCATGGAAGATATCGAGATCTCTTGGTTGTTATGTTGACAATGAAAGTATACCACTCAAAATATTATTTATCTCTATTTCAAATCTTGAGCTCTGGCACCTCGGCAAATCCCTACTTCCCTCTGCGAAGGGCCTATCTATTTACTTTTATGTTGAGTCATCATCCTCTTATTAAAAAGCACCAGTTGGAGAGCACCGCTGTCATTCACATGCATTGATATTAATTTACATTGAGTATGACTGTGACTGGATCTCTTTTACCATGAATTACAATGTCTAGTCAGTCATTGATCTTCAGGGGTGCTCTGCATTTATGTTTTGCGGTCTCAGAAAGGGCTAGCGCGATACCATCTTGTTATATCATGTTATGATTGTTTTGAGAAAGTGTTGTCATCTGAGATTTATTATTATTCCTCGCTAGTTCATTACGCCATTGATATGAGTAAACAAGAGACCTAAATGTTATTGTGAATGTGGTTAGTTCATAATCTTTGCTGAAAACTTGGATGCTGGCTTTACATATTTGCATCAACAAGATCAAACAGAGTTTGTAAAAGTTCTTCTTTATCACTTTCAGTTTGTCAACTAAATTGCTTGAGGACAAGCAAAGGTTTAAGCTTGGGGGAGTTGATACTTCTCCAATGTATCTACTTTTCCAAACACTTTTGCCCTTGTTTTAGACTCTAACTTGCATGATTTGAATGGAACTAACCCGGACTGACGCTGTTTTCAGCAGAATTGCCATGGTGTTATTTTTGTGCAGAAATAGAAGTTATTGGAATGACCTACAAATCCACGAAGACACGTTTTGGAATTAATAAAAAATATTGGTGAAAGAATCAGCATCAAGGGGCCCACACCTGTCCATGAGGGTGCAGGGCGCCCCCCTTGGGCGCGCCCCTGCCTCGTGGGCCCCCTAAGACTCCACCGACCTCAATTCCAACTCTATATATTCACGTTCGGGGAGAAAAAAATAGAGAGAAGAATTCATCATGTTTTACGATATGGAGCCGCCTCCAAGCCCTAATCTTCCTCGGGAGGGCTGATCCGGAGTCCGTTCGGGGCTCCGGAGAGGGGGATTCGTCGCTGTCGTCATCATCAACCATCCTCCATCACCTATTTCATGATGCTCACCGCCGTGTGTGAGTAATTCCATCGTAGGCTTGCTGGACGGTGATGGGTTGGATGAGATTTATCATGTAATCGAGTTAGTTTTGTTAGGGTTTGATCCCTAGTATCCATTATGTTCTAAGATTGATATTGCTATGACTTTGCTATGCTTAATGCTTGTCACTAGGGTCCGAGTGCCATGATTTCAGATCTGAACCTATTATGTTTTCATGAATATATGTGAGTTCTTGATCCTATCTTGCAAGTCAACAGTCACCTACTATGTGTTATGATCCGGCAACCCCTAAGTGACAATAATCGGGACCACTCCCGGTGATGACCGTAGTTTGAGGAGTTCATGTATTCACTAAGTGTTAATGCTTTGGTCCGGTACTCTATTAAAAGGGGTCCTTAATATCCCTTAGTTTCCAATAGGACCCCACTGCCACGGGAGGGTAGGACAAAATATGTCATGCAAGTTCTTTTCCATAAGCACGTATGACTATATTCGGAATACATGCCTACAATACATTGATGAACTGGAGCTAGTTCTGTGTCACCCTATGTTATAACTGTTGCATGAGGAATCACATCCGACATAATTATCCATCATTGATCCATTGCCTACGAGCTTTTCACATATTAATCTTTACTTAGTTACTTTTCCGTTGCCACTGTTACGATTGCTACAAAAACTACTACTGTTACTTTTGCCACCATTACTGTTACTTCCATACTACTTTGCTACTAAATACTTTGCTGTAGATATTAAGTATTTTAGGTGTGGTTGAATTGACAACTCAACTGCTAATACTTGAGAATATTCTTTAGCTCCTCTTGTGTCGAACCAATAAATTTGGGTTGAAAACTTTACCCTCGAAAACTGTTGCGATCCTTTATACTTGTGGGTTATCACATATCACTAAGCATTTTGAGCAAGTAGGCCATTAAGCAACACCTCATCCCCTTTTAATAGTATTGGCTTTTCCTATGGACTCAATGTGATCTTGGATCACTAAAATAGAAATGAAGAGTCTTGAGCTTTTGCCAATCTTTGTCCATAGCATTTTGAGGGGTCCACATCTCTAGTCCATGCCATGCCAATCATTGAACTTTCTGAAATATTCAACTTGAATGGATATTAGTTCAATGAGCTATATGTTTTTATAATTACCAAAACCACCCGGGGATTAGTTGCACTTTCAATCTCCCCCTTTTTGGTAATTGATGACAACATATAGATCAAAGCTTCGACAAGTGATAATATGAATGAAATACATTGTCACTTTGAGAAGTATGTGATAAGGAAGAGCTCCCCATAAATTTGTGCATTATTTAAAATTTGCTTTTGAATGCAAATGCACAATCAATTAGGATCATGGGTCAACTCTTCCATGTCACATACATCTTGGTGGAGCGCTCAAAATGATAGAATATAAAGAACATGCACTCATCACCAAGGGAAACAAGATTGATCATACACAAATATTAAGATATCATCATTCAAGCATGCATTAAAGCATAATATGATCAAACACATGATCATAAGAGTATCTCACACACAAGCACAACTAGTAGCAAGCAAATGATCAAACGACAAGTAGCAAGAGAAGTAACAAAATGCAAAACGCTCTCTCTCTCTCTCTCTCGAAGCCTAATGATCTATACATTTTCTCCCCCTTTGGCAACAAGTTACCAAAAAGCTAATGCATAGTGCTATGTGGCACTCTAGGCACGACCTCCGGGAGCTCCGGTGTGCGAAGATGGCATGGTGAGGACAACATCTGCAAATGCTTCTGAAGATGTTTGAGGAGCTGGAGGAGTTGCAACTGGAGGAATGACTGGGGCAGTTGCTGCAGACCTTTGTGCCCTTGGCACACGCTGAAAAGTGTTGGTGGTTGGTCTGTCACTCCTGTCCTCAATCTCTTCCTGTAGCTTCTCAACTGTGGTCTGAATCTCGGTGACCTTCACATCTAGATCATGAAGTTTGCTCTCAAAGATCTCTCAAGGCTCTCTTGATTTTGAGTCAGGGTGGCTAGTCCTTTCTCTATCCTTACTGTTGCCTCAAGCAGCTAGCTGAGTTGATCTTGCTTGGTCTTGAGATTGACAACTGAAGCATCTGACATTATGGAAGTCTTTGTTGCCTTTGCTTTCTCTCGCTTATCCTGAGCCTCTACTGAAGTAGGATGTGATGCGTCCATGACAACCACACTGTCCTCAAAGTCCGGCCTCAAGGGAAGATGCTCTTTGTCTAGAAGATATGTTCATGTCCCCATCTTGGAGTTGATCAGCATATGAATGTGAGGGTCATATCCACATGACCTTTTCTGGTCAACAGTAGTTCTCTTGACAGTTTCAACAATCAAGCTCATCACTTTAAACTTATCTGGCACATCAAACATGTGAAGCATGTTGATTGAGTGACCACATATCATCCTATAATCTCCTGACTTGGGCAGCAAAGTGTGCCTCAATATAGTGTTTATTGTGGTCAGACCTGACATTAGATAATAGATGGATCCAAACTTGTGAGTCTCCAAGGCATCATTAGGAATTTCCTTGTACATGTGAGCCATGGAGTTGTGACCCTTTCTTGGCTTGGCATACACATCTGTGTCATCTTCACCTTCCTCAGGGGCATTGATCAACTTGGCCCACTCAACAATTGATGATTGATACCTTGTGCCTTCAGTCATCCAGACTATCTTGCCATATGGATAGAAATGGGCAGTTCAATAGAATTGCATGACCATTTCATCATTCCATTTTGCCAGCTTTTGACCAACAAAAGTGTCAACTCCATTCATTTTGAAACTCTCATGGACTCCTGGGAAGTAATCCTCATTGTCGTTAATGAATTCCCAATCAAACCATCTCATGTCACTGACAATGGGCTTCTTGTCCAATAGGACTATCTCATAGAAGTCTTGTTGTTCCTTGGTGTGAAAGCGATAGTCCACAGGAGTCCTTCTCCTTGTAGCAAATGGATCAGTCTGTCTCCACAATCTGAGACTTTCATCCTTTCTCAGCTTCATATTCCCAGTCACTGGATGATTGTCATCATGATCTGGAATCTTGGGTTTTAGCTTTCTAAGCACTTGATGCTCTTCATCCTCTTGTATTTCAGGCACTGGGGCCTTGTTCTTCTCTGCAGCTGAAATGTTTCTGGTGGATATCTTGGGTGTAGTTGGCTTGGAGGCATGAGCTTGAGTTGAGGGCTTGGGGGCTATCTTGGGCTTAGATGGAGCAGCCCCAGACTTGATAGCATCCCTCATGAGCTTCTGAGATTTTGGCACTGGCTCTTCCTGTTGGGGTACGTAGTAATTTCAACGCAAGATCTATCATGGTGATGCATAGCAACGAGAGGGGATAGAGTAGTCCACGTACCCTCGTAGACCGTAAGCGGAAGCGTTATGACAACGCAGTTGATGTAGTCGTACATCTTCACGATCCAACTGATCCTAGAACCAAAAGTACGGCACCTCCACGATCTTCACATGTTTGGCTCAGTGACGTCCGACAAACTCTTGATCCAGCTGAGCATCGAGGGAGAGCTTCGTCAGCATGACGGCATGATGATGGTGATGATGAAGTTATCGGCGCAGGGCTTCGCCTAAGCACTACAACGATATGACGAAGGTGGATTATGGTTGAGGGGGGCACCGCACACGGCTAAGGCAATTGTCTATTGTGTGTTCTAGGGTGCCCCTGCCCCCATATATAAAGGAGCAAGGGGGAGGCCGGCTGGCCCTAGAGCGCGCCAAGGAGGGTAGGAATCCTCCTCCTAGTAGGAGTAGGATTCCTCCTTTCCTAGTCCTACTAGGAGGGGGAAGGAAGGAGTGGGAGAGAGGAAGGAAAGGGGGGGTGGCGCCACGCCCGTCCTAGTCCAATTCAGACTCAAGAGGGGAGGGGGAGGGGGGCCTTCCCTGGCAGCCCCTATCTCTCTCCACTAAGGCCCATCTAGGCCCACTAGTTCCCCGAGGGGGGGGGGGTTCCGGTAACCCTCTGGCACTCCGGTTTCTCCGAAATCACCCGAAACACTTCCGGCGTCCGAATATAGCCATCCAATATATCAATCTTTATGTCTCGACCACTTCGAGACTCCTCCTCATGTCCGTGATCATATCCAGGACTCCTAACAACCTTTGGTACATCAAAACACATAAACTCATAATACCGATCGTCACCGAACGTTAAGCGTGCGGACCCTACGGGTTCGAGAACTATGTAGACATGATCGAGACTCATCTCCGGTCAATAACCAATAGTGGAACCTGGATTCTCATATTGGTTCCTACATATTCTATGAAGATCTTTATCGGTCAAATCGCATAACGACATACATTGTTCCCTTTGTCATCGGTATGTTACTTGCCCGACATTCGATCATCTGTTTCTCAATACCTAGTTCAATATCGTTACCGGCAAGTCTCTTTACTCGTTCTGTAATGCATCATCCCGCAACTAACTCTTTAGTCACATTGCTTGCAAGGCTTAAAGTGATGTGCATTACCGAGAGGGCACAAAGATACCTCTCCGACAATCGGAGTGACAAATCCTAATCTCGATCTATTCCAACTCAACAAACACCATCGGAGACACATGTAGGGCATATTTATAATCACCCAGTTACATTGTGACGTTTGATAGCACACTAAGTGTTCCTCCCGTATTCGGGAGTTGCATAATCTCATAGTCATAGGAACATGTATAAGTCATGAAGAAAGCAATAACAATAAACTAAACGATCATAGTGCTAAGATAACGGATGGGTCAAGTCAATCACATCATTCCCTAATGATGTGATCCCGTTCATCAAATGACAACTCTTGTCCATGGCTAGGAAACTTAACCATCTTTGATTAACAAGCTAGTCAAGTAGAGGCGTACTAGTGACACTTTGTTTGTCTATGTATTCACACATGTACTAAGTTTCCGGTTAATACAATTCTAGCATGAATAATAAACAATTATCATGATGTAAGGAAATATAAATAACAACTTTATTATTGCCTCTAGGGCATATTTCCTTCAGTCTCCCACTTGCACTAGAGTCAATAATCTAGTTCACATCGCCATGTGTTTTAACACCTATAGTTCTCATCACCATGTGATTAGTTCATTTCGCCATGTGACTAATACCCAAAGTGTTTTACTAGATTCAATAATCTAGTTCACATCTCTATGTGATTAGCACCCAAAGAGTACTAAGGTGTGATCATGTTTTGCTTGTGAGAGAAGCTTAGTCAATGGGTCTGTCACATTCATAGCCTTATGTATTTTGAAAATTTCTATGTCTACAATACTCTGCACAGAGCTAATCTAGCTAATTGCTCCCACTTTCAATATGTATCTAGATCAATACTTAGAGTCATCTAGATCGGTGTCAAAAGCTTGCATCGACGTAACTCTTTACGACGAACTCTTTTATCACCTCCATAACCGAGAAATATTTCCTTAGTCCTCTAAGGATAATTTTGACCGCTGTCCAGTGATCTACTCCTAGATCACTATCGTATTCCCTTGCCAAAATCATGCTGAGGTATACAATAGGTCTGGTACATAGCATAACATACTTTATAGAACCTATGGCTGAGGCATAGGGAATGACTTCATTCCCTTTCTATTTTCTGCCGTGGTCGGGTTTTGAGTCTTTACTCAACTTCACACCTTGCAACACAAAGCAAGAAATCCTTCTTTGACTGTTCCATTTTGAATCACTTCAAAATTTTGTGAAGGTATGTACTCATTGAAAAATATATCAAGCGTCTTGATCTATCTCTACAGATCTTGATGCTCAATATGTAAGTAGCTTCAGTGAGGTCTTTCTTTGAAAAACTCCTTTCAAACACTCCTTTATGCTTTCCAGAAAATTCTACATCATTTCCGATCAACAATATGTCATTCACATATACTTATCAGAAAGGCTGTAGTGCTCCCACTCACTTTCTTGTAAATACAGGCTTCACTGCAAGTCTATATAAAACCATATGCCTTGATCACTTTATCAAAGTATATATTCCAACTCCAAGATGCTTGCACCAGTCCATAGATGGATCATTGGAGCTTGCACACTTTGTTAGCACCTTTAGGATTGACAAAACCTTCTTGTTGCATCATATACAACTCTTCTATAAGAAATCCATTAAGGAATGCAGTTTTGACATCCATTTGCCAGATTTCATAAAATGTGGCAATTTCTAACATGATTCGGACAGACTTAAGCATCGCTATGAATGAGAAAATCTCATCATAGTCAACATCTTGAACTTGTCGAAAACCTTTTGTGACAATTCGAGATTTGTAGATATTAATACTACTATCAGTGTCCATCTTCCTGTTGGAAATCCATTTATTCTTAATGTATCACCGATCATCGAGCAAGTCAATCAAAGTCCATACTTTGTTCTAATACATGGATCCCATCTCAGATTTCATGGCTTCAAGCCATTTCACGGAATCTGGGCTCATCATCGCTTCCTCAGAGTTCATAGGTTCATCATGGTCAAGTAACATGACCTCCAGAACAGGATTACCGTGCCACTCTGGTGCAAAATGTATTCCGGTTGACCTACGAGGTTCGGTAGTAACTTGATCTGAAGTTTCAGGATCATCATCATTAACTTCCTCATTAATTGGTGTAGGAATCACTAGAAATGATTTCTGTGATGAACTACTTTCCAATTAGGGAGAAGGTACAATTACCTCATCAAGTTATACATTCCTCCCACTCACTTCTTTCGAGAGAAACTTCTTCTGTAGAAAGGATCCATTCTTAGCAACGAATATCTTGCCTTCGGATCTGTGATAGAAGGTGTACCCAACAGTTTCCTTTGGGTATCCTATGAAGACGCATTTCTCTGATTTGGGTTTGAGCTTATCAGGTTGAAACCTTTTCACATAAGCATCATAGCCCCAAATTTTAAGAAACGATAACTTGGGTTTCTTGCCAAACCACAGTTCATAAGGTGTCATCTCAACGGATTTTGATGGTGCCCTATTTAATGTGAATGTAGCCGTCTCTAAAGCATAACCCCATAATGATAGCAGTAAATCAGTGAGAGACATCATGGATCGCACCATATCTAATAAAGTGCGGTTACGACGTTCAGACACACCATTACATTGTGGTGTTCCAGGTGGCGTGAGTTGCGAAACTATTTTGCATTGTTTCAAATGAAAACCAAACTCATAACTCAAATATTCACCTCCACGATTAGATCATAGAAACTTAATTTTCTTGTTATGACGATTTTCCACTTCACTCTGAAATTCTTTGAACTTTTCAAATGTTTTAGACTTGTGTTTCATCAAGTAGATATACCCATATCTGCTCAAATCATCTGTGAAGGTAAGAAAATAACGATACCCGCCGCGAGCATCAACACTCATTGCATCACATACATCAGTATGTATTATTTCCAATAAGTCTGTTGCTCGCTCAATTGTTCCGGAGAACGGAGTCTTAGTCATCTTGCCCATGATGCATGGTTTGCAAGCATCAACTAATACATAATCAAGTGATTCCAAAAGCCCATTAGCATGGAGTTTCTTCATGCATTTTACACCAATATGACATAAACGGTAGTGCCAAAAATATGTTGCACTATCATTATCAACTTTGCATCTTTTGGCATCAATATTATGAATATGTGTATCACTACGATCGAGATTCAATAAATCATTCACCTTGGGTGTATGACCTCAGAAGGTTTTATTCATGTAAACAGAATAACAATTATTCTTTGACTTAAATGAATAATTGTATTGCAATAAACATGATCCAATCATATTATGCTCAACGCAAACACCAAACAACATTTATTTTAGGTTCAACACTAATCCCGAAGGTAAAGGGAGTGTGCGATGGTGATCTTATCAACCTTGGAATCACTTCCAACACACATCATCATCTCGCCCTTAACTAGTCTCTGTTTATTTTGCAACTCCTGTTTCGAGTTACTACTCTTAGCAACTGAACCAGTATCAAATACTGAGGGGTTGCTATAAACACTAGTAAAGTACACATCAATAACATGTATATCAAATATACTTTTGTTCACTTTGCCATCCTTCTTATCCGCCAAAGATTTAGGGCAGTTCCACTTCCAATGTCCATTTCCTTTGCAGTAGAAGCACTCAGTTCCAGGCTTGGGTCTCGCTTTGGGCTTCTTCATGGGAGTAGCAACTTGCTTGCCATTCTTCTTGAAGTTCTCTTTCTTTCCCCTATCCTTTTACTTGAAACTTGTAGTCTTGTCAACCATCAACACTTGATGCTTTTCTTGATTTCTACCTTCGCTGATTTCAGCATCGCAAAGAGCTCGGGAATCGTTTTCGTCATCCCTTACATATTATAGTTCGTCACAAACTTCTAGTAACTTGGTGATAGTGACTAGAGAACTCTGTCAATCACTATCTTATCTGGAAGATTAACTCTCACTCGATTGAAGCGATTGTAGTACTCAGACATTCTGAGCACATGCTCACTGGTTGAGCTGTTCTCCTCCATCTAGTAGGCAAAATACTTGTCAAATGTCTCATACCTCTCGACTTGGGCATGAGTCTGAAATACCAATTTGAGCTCTTGGAACATCTTACATTCTCTATGGCATTCGAAACATTTTTGAAGTCCCGGTTCTAAGCCGTAAAGCATGGTGCACTAAACTATCAAGTAGTCATCATATCGAGCTTGCCAAATGTTCATAACGTCTGCATCTGCTCCTGCAATAGGTCTGTCACCTAGAGGTGCATCAAGGACAAAATTCTTCTGTGCACCAATGAGGATAATCCTCAGATCACGGAGCTAGTCCGCATCATTGCTACTAACATCTTTCAACATAGTTTTCTCTAGGAACATATCATAAATAAAACGGGGAAGCTATACGCGAGCAATTGATCTACAACATAGATATGCAAATACTATCAGGACTAAATTCATGATAAATTTATGTTCAATTAATCATATTACTTAAGAACTCCCACTTAGATAGACATCCCTTTAATCATCTAAGTGATCATGTGATCCATATCAACTAAACCATGTCCGATCATCATGTGAGATGGAGTAGTTTTCAATGGTGAACATCACCATGTTGATCATATCTACTATATGATTCACGCTCGACCTTTCGGTCTCAGTGTTCCGAGGCCATATCTGCATATGCTAGGCTCATCGAGTTTAACCCAAGTATTCTGCAGGTACAACACTGGCTTGCACCCGTTGTATGTGAACGTAGAGCTTATCACACCCGATCATCACGTGGTGTCTCAGCACGAAGAACTGTCGCAACGGTTCATACTCAGGGAGAACACTTATACCTTGAAATTTTAGTAAGGGATCATCTCATAATGCTACCATCGTACTAAGCAAAATAAGATGCATAAAAGATAAACATCACATGCAATAAAAATATGTGACATGATATGGCCATCATCATCTTGTGCCTTTGATCCCCATCTCCAAAGTACCGTCATGATCTCCATTGTCACCGGCATGACACCATGAT
Source organism: Triticum monococcum (assembly GCA_034509565.1). Classification (NCBI taxonomy): domain Eukaryota; kingdom Viridiplantae; phylum Streptophyta; class Magnoliopsida; order Poales; family Poaceae; genus Triticum; species Triticum monococcum. Next base: position 383,649,423 of record CM067845.1, read on the forward strand.
CTCCATCATCTTGATCTTTATCAACGTGTCGTCACATGGTCATCTCGCCAACTATTGCTTTTGCAACTATTGCTATCGCATAGTTATAAAGTAAAGCAATTATATGGCGCTTGCATCTTATGCAATAAAGAGACAACCATAAGGCTTCTGCTAGTTGCCAATAACTTTAACAAAACATGATCATCGATCTTATACAACAATTTATATCTCATCATGTCTTGACCATATCACATCACAACATGCCCTGCAAAAACAAGTTACACATCCTATACTTTGTTCTTGCAAGTTTCACGTGGCTACTACTGGCTTAGCAAGAACCGTTCTTACCTACGACATAAAAACCACAACATGGTATAGTGATTGCTTTTTGATCTTCAGAAAGAACCCTATTCATTGAATCCAATTCAACTAAAGTTGGAGAAACAGACACCCGCCAGCCACCTGTGTGCAAAGCACGTCGGTAGAACCAGTCTCATGAACGGGGTCATGTAATGTCGGTCTGGGCCGCTTCATCCAACAATACCGCCGAATCAAGAAACAACTAGTGACGATAAGAAATATGTATATACCCACGCCCACAACTCCTTTTGTGTTCTACTCGTGCATATAACATCTACGCATAGACCTGGCTTGGAGGCCACTGTTGGGGAACACAGTAATTTCAAAAAAATTCCTACGCACACGCAAGATCTATCATGGTGATGCATAGCAACGAGAGGGGAGAGTGTTGTCCACGTACCCTCATAGCCCGTAAGCGGAAGCGTTATGACAATGGGGTTGATGTAGTTGTACGTCTTCATGATCCAACCGGTCCTAGCACCGAAAGTACGACACCTCCACGATCTGCACACTTTCGGCTCGGTGACGTCTGATGAACTCTTGATCTAGGAGGGGGAAGGAAGGAGTGGGAGAGAGGAAGGAAAGGGGGGCGCCACCCCCCTCCTAGTCCAATTCGGACTCAAGGGGGAGGGGGCATGCGGCCTGCCCTGGCAGCCCCTCTCTCTCTCCACTAAGGCCCAACTAGGCCCACTGTCGGTGTCAAAACCGGCGGATCTTGGGTAGGGGGTCCCGAACTATGCGTCTAGGATCGATGGTAACAGGAGATAGGGGGCACAATGTTTACCCAGGTTCGGGCCCTCTCTATGGAGGTAATACCCTACGTCCTACTTGATTGATATTGATGAATATGGGTGTTACAAGAGTTGATCTACCACGAGATCGTAATGGCTAAAACCCTAGGAGTCTAACCTGTATGACTATGGTAATGAATATATCCTTTTCGGACTAACCCCTCCGGTTTATATAGACACCGGGGGGGGGGGATCTAGGGTTTACATAGAGTCGGTTACATAGGAAGGAATCTTCAGAGTCAATCGCCCAGCTTGCCTTCCATGCCAAGGAGAGTCCAATCCGGACTTAGGTACACTCTTCGGCCTTCATGTCTTCACAGCCCATCAGTTCGGCCCAATAGATAACAGGCCGGACGCCCGAGGACCCCTTAGTCCAGGACTCCCTTAGTAGCCCCCGAGCCAGTCTTCAATAGCGAGGTGTTTGGCACACAAATTGTCTTCGACATTGCAAGGCGGGTTCCTCCTTTAATGATCTCCAAGTGATGTATTCGGCCATTGATTCCAAGTTACTCCCCTCGGCTTCTGTGCATTAAATGACTTCGCCTCCCATGTGTCAAGCGAAGGCGGAAGGTCGGGGTAATTTTGCAGATAACACCTCGCCCATGCAAGGGAGAGCGCCTATTAAAGAGATCGGATCCTAGATCCATTCGGCACAATATAGAGGAAATACCTGAAAACTGCTTGGAAGAAACCATTCTAGCATGGCTAGCGTCCCCAGCTCCTCCACCCGTTCTAGCCTAGAGAAAGGCCAGTGGGAGAGGTGTTTAGTGTCCCATAGTCAATTGACGGAGCTGTAGAGGTAGGGATTTCTTCCCCCCGCAGATCTAGTTCCTGCTCGAGCGGGGGTATACTCCTTCAACGGTGAGATTCAGGCGGAGGACTTCCCCAATCCATCCGGGGGAGAGCGAGTATGTTTCGTCCCCTACCTACTAAGGCGCGTTGGATTTCCCATTCATCCGTTCCTCCGAGGGATTCTAGAATACTATGGCCTCTACTTGCACAACTTCACCCCTGCCTCCGTTCTACACATCGCGGGTTACGTCGCTTTATGTAAATTATTCCTGGGCATCGAGGCTCATTTTGAGCTATGGAGGAAGTTGTTCGGTCTGGTCCCGCGTAATCACGAGGGGTCAATATTTGAAGTGGGCGGAGCCGAAGTATGGCGCATCGCTGATACCGGATATCTGTCCGGTACACCAAGGAAGGCATTTGAAGAATGGCCTTCCGAATGGTTCTATATTGAAGACGTTGCGCTTCCCGACCCAGTTCGAAAGGGTCTTCCTGAATTTGACAGCGTTCCGCTAAAGAAACGCCACATTTGGCGTCCTTAGAGTCTTGAAGAGGAGGACAATGCAAAAGTTCACCAGCTTATGAGCAAGATAAAGACGCTCGCTCAATTCAGAGTTACAATAATCGAGGTAATGGCGATCTCCATAGTGCGTGGGGTTCAGCCGCTACAATACAGAGGGCTGCCCATGTGGCATTATAATGGAGAACATGATGCCTCCCGTTATAGCCAGAAGGGTTCGAATACCCCCGCCGCTCTAGCCAAAATATTGGCCGAGCTTTTTAAAGGGGAAGAAGAGGAGTTTCTTTGCATTAAGCACAGAGATGGATATTCTATGTATAATCCTCCCAGTTGGGTAAGCTTCGACCCTTCGATTCTACTCATTCCCCTTCCGAATTACTTTTGATAAATTTCAAGTCTGTTTGTTATGGCAGCACTGGCGGAAGGTCAGCGAAGGACTTCATAGTCCTGCCCCACAGCCGGAGACCCACAACCGGGAACTAGATCCTGGGTTTGAAGAGGATCCGGATATATTGTGGTACTCGCAGGGGGAGTGTTCTACCAGACAAGCTATGACGGCACAGAAGTGGCCATCACTTCAGACTATCCTGGCCTTCTTCCCGCTTCTCATACAAATAATTAAGAAACACCTTCCCTATTAGAGTGCTCTTATTCCATATCACCCATCACACTGTATCGTGCTTCACAGGGGAGACGTTTGGTGATTTCGAAGAGATCGGCTCCCGCGCCGGACAATCCTTCCAAGAGGAAAGCAAATGAAGACACGGCCGTGCCTTCCATCAAAGAGGTATGAATTCGCCAACCTGCCCCTGAGCAGCCACGTCCAACGGTGACCTTCCCGTTTTCCATTTGCTAGGAGGAAGGCGCGCCGGACTATATCCGGGGGGTCAGAGCGGCCGTACTTCCCACAGCCAGGATTCAAATCTTGCCGTGAAGACGGGGGCTGATGCAGGGGCAACGCCGGACTATCCTCCAGCCGAGGACTCGGACGATGTAGCCGTCACCAACTCGGAAGTGGAGAGTGCTATGAATCATCGGCACCGCCAGGCCATTTTACAAGATCCTGGCTTTTCGGAAGAGTCGTTTAACGCCTTCAACACAACCGATGCATACATCTGGGCTGCTCAAGATGGGATTAGCAGGGCCGTAAAGCAATATTTGAAAGATGTGCAGGTAAATTCGCTTTGTCTGACTATGATAACCATATGCCAGTAGCCCCCGAGACTTAAAGGAGTTGAAACAACTGATTTAGGGATCAATGTACAACTAGGTTCTTATGGAGAAGAATACCCAGCTGGCTCAGGAACTAGAGAAGTGTCAACGCCAGCTGCTTGATGCTAACGCCGAACTAGAGAAATACAAGGCATCTCCAGGTAATATTTTCCTGCATCGAAAATTCATAAGGCTACGCCGATAGTGTGAATTTGGGTTTTAATCTTTGTGTTGGGTCGTTTAGACCAAGTACAAGAGCAGCTGGACGCCGCTTGAAGCAAAGAACACGGAGCCAAAAAGCTACTAGCAGCGGGCGAGCATGTATTGACAAAGGTCGTTGAAGAGAAAAAGAAACTCCAGGATTCGAATATCAACCTAGGCGAAGAACTGAAAGATGTGCGAGTGCAGCTAGCCGACTCTGTGAAGGAGAACAAGAAGCTCTAAGGCGGCATATTCAGTATGTGGCCGCTTTTATCTTATAACAGTTTGGAGGTAGCGGTAGCTGGTGTAGCTGTAATTGCAGGTGTGTTGACGAACTGCCCCGAAGAGGAAGTGTCCGGATCATCAAATGATCTTCTGCAGGAGCTGTCGCTATTGCACGAGCAAGCTCGGTAGGCTATGCGGAGTTTAGCCAAGGCTTTATGGCCATCCGACTCCCCTCCAGGAAGCATCGCGAAGCTGGTAGAGCTTTTCAAGGGAGCACGGCAGCGTATCTGGCTATGGAAGATATCTGCCTGCCGAGAGGGTGCGCGAGAGGCCAGGGCCATGGTGAAGACGTGCTATACCAAGCTGGATCCTAATCACATGGCTCGTGTCGGGCCGGTAAGGCCGAATGGGGAAGAAATTCCCGTTAGTATAGTATATGACCAAGTAGAGGTGGCCGCCAAATATTCCCAACAGGATCGTAACTTAGACTGCCTATTGGAAGGTGTAGAGGAAGAGGCGTTCGAGTCCAAATGACTGTGTACTTTCCTCATCTTGCTGAATTGTATATCATTTGTCATCGTAGACCTTTTCGCTTCAACCTCCGGACTCTAAGGTGCGGAGTGTTTCCGAATACCGTCACGGCCGAATAGGCCGGGGTATGCTTGTAAAACTAGGCGTAGGGGTCATAGTTGCTTGAACAGACAAGTTGTATCCGGCTAGCTATGTTGTATTACATTGATATCGTAAGAAACATCTTCCAGAGAGAATAGTTCTGTTAAGGGTTCCTTTCCCTGGGTGTGCATGCATTTGATGTACATGTCCGAATTGTGATGCGAGCACCACAACTTGTATAACTTCTAGGGGTGCACAATGGAGTGAGTTTAGGAAACATCTTTAATTCACCGACCGAATATTCCCTTAAGAACACTAGCTTTTGGCTTCACCCAGTCTGAGGTACACATCCAGATGACCCGGCAGTAACAATCGCAGAGGTACTCCCTTTATGCCCTAGCCAAACTAATGGGAATGTAGGGCATAAGCACAGGAGCCAGGCAACCCAACTTGGACAAAACTGAAGTCATATCGATGCATATAGTGGCGAAGAAAAGGTACATATGGAAAAACTCACATGTGAGGAGCTTAATGCTCAAGGAATGACAAGAACTTCTGTCCGAGAAGCCCCCAGGTACAAGTAACATACATGTTTAAAGATGTATGTGTTGATGTTGTGTGGTCTAGCTGTACTGAAGCTTTAAAGCTAGAAAGAAGAAAATAATCGAAAAAGAGAGAAAAAATAATGGAAGCTACAAGGCAGGAGGAGACGAACACGAGGTTTGGCGCTAGGCATAGAATATTCGGAGTCTGGCCGTGTTCCAGGGGTTCGGCTCGAGGCAATTGTATGATGCATCGTGAAGATGGTACGCCCCTCCGGTGAGGATTTCGTCAATTATGAAGGGACCCTCTCATTTGGGCTTGAGTTTGTCCTTTTTCTTCTCCGACAGGCGTAGAACGAGTTCGCCAACATTGTAAGTCTTGGCCCATACTTCTCTGCTTTGATATCTTCAAGCGTGCTGTTGGTAAAATGCTGAACGGGATTTTGCGACATCGCGTTCCTCCTCCAGGGCATCTAGGCCATCCTGCCAATCAAGCTCGGCTTCTCTCTCTTCGTACATACGCACTCGATGTGAGTCATGAATAATATCGCAGGGCAATACGGCCTCTGCGCCATACACCATGAAGAAAGGTGTGTATCTGGTAGTGCGGTTGGGCGTGGTCTGCAGCCCCCAGAGTATGGAGTCGAGATCCTCAACCCAGTGCTTGTCTGATTCTTTCAAGGACCACACTAGTATGGGCTTGATGCCGCTCATAATGAGACCGTTGGCTCGTTCGACTTGACCGTTGGTTTGTGGGTGGTAGACGGAGGCGTAATCGAGTTTAATACCCAGATTAGTACACCAATTTTTTATCTCATAGGCTGTGAAATTGGAGCCGTTGTCAGTGATGATGCTGTGTGGGACACCATAACGGTGCACAACACCGAATATGAAGTCTATCACTGGGCCGGATTCGACCTTTTTGACCGGCTTAGCCTCTATCCACTTAGTGAATTTGTCCACCATAACCAGTAGATATTTTTTCTTATGGCTTCCCCCTTTAAGGGGTCCAACCATATCGAGTCCCCAGACCGCAAAAGGCCAAGTGATGGGGATTGTTTGTAAGATGGTGGGGGGCATATGGCTTTGATTGGCAAAGAGTTGGCATCCGATGCAATGTTGGACAAGGTCCTGTGCATCTGCTCGGGCCATCGGCCAATAAAACCCTGTATGGAAGGCCTTGCTAACAAGGGCCCGAGCAGCGGCGTGGTGACCGCCGAGTCCGGCATGGATTTCAGCCAAGAGTTGCCGCCCCTCTTCCTCGGATATACATCGTTGAAGGACTCCGGTGGCGCTTTTCTTGTAGAGCTCTCCATCATGAACCTTGTAGGCTTTTGAACGCCGGACAATGCAGCGGGCCTCATTCTGGTCCTCAGGAAGCTCTTTCCTATGGAGGTAGGCCAGGAAGGGTTCAGTCCATGGGGTAATGACTGCCATGATGAGATGCGTCGATGGTGTTATTTCGATGGCTGAGCCCCCGACGATGTCGGTGTTTCCGGGATCTTGGATTATGTTTGATTCCGGACTTGTATTGTCATTTTCCCCCTGCCACACCATGGATGGCTTAAAGGGCCTTTCCAGGAAAATATTAGGTGGGACGGGTTCGCGCTTAGCGCCGATACGAGCAAGAACGTCCGCCGCTTGATTACTTTCTTGAGCCACATGATGGAACTCGAGTCCTTCAAACCGGTCCGACATTTTGATGACTGCGTTACGATACGCTGCCATCTTCGGATCTTTAGCGTCGAAATCTCCGTTTATTTGAGATATTGCAAGGTTCGAGTCCCCGCGTACTTCTAGGCGTTGTATGCCCATGGAGACAACCATCCGGAGACCATGTAATAAGGCCTCGTATTGGGTTGCATTATTGGAGTCTGTGTATAGTATTTGGAGAACGTACTGGACGATGTCTCCCGTAGGGGACGTTAAAATGACCCCCGCTCCTAACCCTGCCAGCATTTTGGAGTCGTCGAAGTACATGACCCCATTGGAGTATGTGCCGTACTCTTTAGGGAGTTCGGCCTCTGTCCATTCGGTGACAAAGTCGTCCAGTACTTGGGACTTGATAGCTTGACGTGGTTTATATGTAATGTCAAATGGGAGGAGTTCAATGGCCCATTTGGCAATCCGGCCTATAGCATCGTGGTTGTTTATGATGTCATTGAGTGGTACTTCGGAGGCCACCGTGATCGAACACTCCTGGAAGTAGTGACAGAGCTTTCGGGATGCCATGAAGACCACATATGCTATTTTTTGATAATGAGGGTACAGGGATTTGCATGGTGTAAGGACAGTAGATACGTAGTATACTGGCTTCTGAAGCGGGAATTTATGTCCCTCCTGTTCTCGTTCGACGACGAGTATGGCGCTCACCACATGGTGTGTTGCCGATATGTATAATAACATCGGTTCGCCGGCGTTTGGTGTGGCCAGTATTGGATTGCTCACAAGAAGGGTTTTTATTTCCTCCAATCCGGCTGTTGTCGCATCTGTCCACTCAAAGTGGTCGGTTCGCCGTAGAAGGCGATAGAGTGGCAGTGCCTTTTCTCACAATTTGGAGATAAAGCGGCTTAGAGCTGCTATGCAGCCCGCAAGCTTTTGAACTTGTTTAAGATCTGTTGGCTTAGCCAGTTATGACAGAGCTCGGATTTTGCTTGGGTTTGCTTCGATTCCTCTATTGGAGACGATGAAGCTGAGTTGTTTTCCAGCGAGGACGCCGAAGACACACTTTTCCGGGTTGAGCTTAATGCCATATGCCCGAAGGTTGTCGAATGTAAGACGTAAGTCATCTATTAGTGTTTCGACGTGCCTGGTTTTGATGATGACGTCATCGGCATAAGCTTCTACTGTTTTGCCGATCTGTTTCTCCAGGCATGTTTGAATCATGCGTTGGTACGTGACATCAGCGTTCTTGAGCCCAAAGGGCATGGTGTTGAAGCAGAATGGCCCATTGATGTCTACTACACAACCTTCTTCTTGTAGACGTTGTTGGGCCTCCAAGTGCAGAGGTTTGTAGGACAGTAGCAAATTTCCCTCAAGTGGATGACCTAAGGTTTATCAATCCGTGGGAGGCGTAGGATGAAGATGGTCTCTCTCAAGCAACCCTGCAACCAAATAACAAAGGGTCTCTTGTGTCCCCAACACACCCAATACAATGGCAAATTGTATAGGTGCACTAGTTCGGCGAAGAGATGGTGACACAAGTGCAATATGGATAGTAGATAATGGTTTTTGTAATCTGAAAATATAAAAACAGCAAGGTAACTAATGATAAAAGTGAGCATAAACGGTATTGCAATGCGTTGATAAAAGTGAGCATACATGCATATAAAACATCCAAGGTTGATAATATAATAGCATGGAACAATAAAAAATTATAGATACGTTGGAGACGTATCAAGCATCCCCAAGCTAATTCCTGCTCGTCCTCGAGTAGGTAAATGATAAAAACAGAATTTTTGGTGTGGAATGCTACCTAACATATTTATCCATGTAGTTCTCTTTATTGTGGCAAGAATATTCAGATCCATAAGATTCAAGACAAAAGTTTAATATTGACATAAAAACAATAATACTTCAAGCATACTAACAAAGCAATCATGTCTTCTCAAAATAACATGGCCAAAGAAAGCTATCCCTACAAAATCATATGTTCTAGCTATGCTCTATCTTCATCACACAAAATATTTAAATCATGCACAACCCCGATGACAAGCCAAGAAATTGTTTCATAGTTTTGATGTTCTCAAACTTTTTCAATCTTCACGCAATACATGAGCGTGAGCCATGGACATAGCGCTATACGTGGAATAGAATGGTGGTTGTGGAGAAGACAAAAAGGAGATGATAGTCTCACATCAACTAGGCGTATCAACGGGCTATGGAGATGCCCATCAATAGATATCAATGTGAGTGAGTAGGGATTGTCATGCAACGGATGCACTAGAGCTATAAGTGTATGAAAGCTCAACAAAAGAAACTAAGTGGGTGTGCATCCAACTTGCTTGCTCACGAAGACCTAGGGCAATTTGAGGAAGCCCATCACTGGAATATACAAGCCAAGTTCTATAATGAAAGATTCCCACTAGTATATGAAAGTGACAACATAGGAGACTCTCTATCATGAAGATCATGGTGCTACTTTGAAGCACAAGTGTGGTAAAAGGATAGTAACATTGCCCCTTCTCTCTTTTTCTCTCATTTTTTTTCTTTTTTTTTCTTTTTTGGCCTTCTCTTTTTTGTGGCCTCTTTTTCTCTTTTTCCGTCCGGATTCTCATCCCGACTTGTGGGGGAATCATAGTCTCCATCATCCTTTCCTCACTGGGACAATGCTCTAATAATGATGATCATCACACTTTTATTTACTTACAACTCAAGAATTACAACTCGATACTTAGAACAAAATATGACTCTATATGAATGCCTCCGGCTGTGTACCAGGATGTGCAATGAATCAAGAGTGACATGTATGAAAGAATTATGAACGGTGGCTTTTCCACAAATACGATGTCAACTACATGATCATGCAAAGCAATATGACAATGATGGAGCGTGTCATAATAACGGAACGGTGGAAAGTTGCATGGCAATATATCTCGGAATGGCTATGGAAATGCCATAATAGGTAGGTATGGTGGCTGTTTTGAGGAAGGTAAATGGTGTTTTTATGGTACCGACGAAAGTTGCGTGGTACTAGAGAGGCTAGCAATGGTGGAAGGGTGAGAGTGCGTATAATCCATGGACTCAACATTAGTCATAAAGAACTCACCTACTTATTGGAAAAATCTATTATTTATCGAAACAAAGTACTACGCGCATGATCCTAGGGGGATTGATTGGTAGGAGAAGACCATCGCTCGTCCCCGACCGCCACTCATAAGGAAGACAATCAATAAATAAATCATGCCCCAACTTCATCACATAACGGTTCACCATACGTGCATGCTACGGGAATCACAAACTTTAACACAAGTATCTCTCAAATCCACAACTACTCAACTAGCATGACTCTAATATCACCATCTTCATATCTCAAAACAATCATCAAGTATCAAACTTCTCATAGTATTCAATGCACTTTATATGAAAGTTTTTATTATATCCCTCTTGGATGCCCATCATATTAGGACTAAATTCATAACCAAAGCAAATTACCATGCTGTTCTAAAGACTCTCAAAATAATATAAGTGAAGCACGAGAGTTCATCTATTTCTATAAAATAAAACCACCACCGTGCTCTAAAAAGATATAAGTGAAGCACTAGAGCAACAACAAACTACTCCGAAAGATATAAGTGAGGATCAATGAGTAGTCGAATAATTATGCAACTATGTGAAGACTCTCTAACATTTAATAATTTCAGATCTTAGTATATTATTCAAACATCAATCAAAACAAAAGAAAATAAAATGACGCTCCAAGCAAAACACATATCATGTGGTGAATAAAAATATAGCTCCAAGTAAAGTTACCGATGAACGAAGACGAAAGAGGGGATGCCTTCCGGGGCATCCCCAAGCTTAGGCTCTTGGTTGTCCTTGAATATTACCTTGGGGTGCCTTGGGCATCCCCAAGCTTAGGCTCTTTCCACTCCTTATTCCATAGTCCATCGAATCTTCACCCAAAACTTGAAAACTTCACAACACAAAACTTAACAGAAAACTCGTAAGCTCCGTTAGTATAAGAAAATAAATCACCACTTAGGTACTGTTGTGAACTTATTATAAATTCATATTGGTGCAATATCTACTTTATTCCAACTTCTCTTTGGTTCGTACCCTCCAATACTACTCATAGATTCATCAAAATAAGCAAACAACACATAGAAAAACAGAATCTGTCAAAAACATAACAGTCTGTAGTAATCTGTAGTTTTCGAATACTTCTGTAACTCCAAAAATCGTGAGAAATTAGGAAGTCCTAGGAAATTTGTTTATTAATCTACTTCAAGTGGAATTGGTATTTTATAGCTTTCTGGTAAAAAATGAAAATTATTCTCGTGAGCACATACTTTCTGTTTTTTACAGCAAGATCAAATAACAATCACCCAAGAAGATCCTAAAGGCTTTACTTGGCACAAACACTAATTAAAACATAAAAAACACAATCATAACAGGGCATAGATAAATTACTTATTACTAAACAGGAGCAAAAAGCAAGGAACAAGAATAAAATTGGGTTGCCTCCCAACAAGCGCTATCGTTTAACGCCCCTAGCCAGGCATGATGATTTCATCGATGCTCACATAAAAGATAAGAATTGTAACATAAAGAGAGCATCATGAAGAATATGACTAGAACATTTAAGTCTAAACCTCTTCCTATGCATAGGGATTTTGTGAGCAAATAACTTGTGGGAACAAGAATCAACTTGCATAGGAAGGTAAAACAAGGATAACTTTAAAACTTTAAGCACATAGAGAGGAAACTTGATATTATTGCAATTCCTATAAGCATATGTTCCTCCCTCATAATAATTTTCAGTAGCATCATGATTGAATTCAACAATATAACTATCACATAAAGCATTCTTTTCATGATCTACAAGCATAGAAAATTTACTACTCTCCACATAAGCAAGATTCTTCTCAATCGGAATAGTGGGAGTATCATAAGAAACTCGAATATTATAAATTGTTTCCACATTAAAAGAGTAATGTTCAGAAAAAGGTTAATCATAATCATGACAAGTTTTATAATTATAATCATCACTACTTTTTATATCATATGTATCATCACAATAATTATCATAAGTAGCAACTTTGTTCTCATCATAATCGATTGAAACCTCTTCCAAGATAGTGGAATCATCACTAAATAAAGTCATGACCTCTCCAAATCCACTTTTATAATTATAATCATCATAAATAGGAGGCATGCTATCATCATAATAAATTTGCTCATCAAAACTTGGGAGAAAAAAATATCATCTTCATCAAACGTAGCTTCCCCAAGCTTGTGGCTTTGCATATCATTAGCATCATGGATATTCAAGGAATCCATACTAACAACATTGCAATCATGCTCATCATTCAAATATTTAGTGCTAAACATTCTAATGCGTTCTTCTTCGAGCACTTAAGCACAATTATCAGAATCTTTATTCTCATGAAAGACATTAAAAAGATGAAGCATATGAGGCATCCTTAATTCCATTTTTTGTAGTTTTCTTTTATAGACTAAACTAGTGATAAAACACGAAACTAAAAGATTCAATTGCAAGATCTAGAGATATACCTCCAAGCGCTAACTTCCGCGGCAATGGTGCCAGAAAATAGCTTGATGTCTACTACACAACTGTAACACCCCGGATATGACTTTCCCAATTTGTAATCCAACTCTTGCCGTTTCCGGCTTTAAGTTAATTTATTTTCTTGGGTTCGGGTCTTTGCCTCCGTATGTTGTTATCATTGTCATGCATCTCATATCATGTCATCATGTGCATTGCATTTGCATACGTGTTCGTCTCATGCATCCGAGCATTTTCTCCATTGTCCGTTTTGCATTCCGGCGCTTCGTTCTCCTCCGGTGGTCATTTCTAGCTTTCTTTCATGTGTGGGGATTAAACATTTCCGGATTGGACTGAGACTTGCCAAGCGGCCTTGGTTTACTACCGGTAGACTGCCTGTCAAGTTTCGTATCATTTGGACTTCGTTTGATACTCCAACGGTTAACCGAGGGACCGAAAAGGCCTTGTGTGTGTTGCAGCCCAACACCACTCCAAGTTGGTCCAAAACCCACCTAACTCTGCTCCATCATCTAGAGCGTGTTGGGGAACGCAGTAATTTCGAAAATTTTCCTACGCACACGCAAGATCATGGTGATGCACAGCAACGAGAGGGGAGAGTGTTGTCTACGTACCAACGCAGACCGACTGCGGAAGCGATCACACAACGTAGAGGAAGTAGTCGTACGTCTTCTTCCCGATCCAACCGATCCAAGCACCGTTACTCCGGCACCTCTGAGTTCTTAGCACACGTTCAGCTCGATGACGTTCCTTGGGCTCCGATCCAGCAAAGCGTTGAGGAAGAGTTCCGTCAGCACGACGGCGTGGTGACGATCTTGATGTACTACCGACGCAGGGCTTCGCCTAAGCACTGTAACGGTATGATCGAGGTGGAATTTGGTGGCAGGGGGCACCGCACACGGCTAAGGAACGATCTCAAGGATCAACTTGTGTGTCTTGGGGTGTCCCCTGCCCCCGTATATAAAGGTTGGAGGGAGGGGGGCTGGCCGGCCAAAGAGGGGGAGGCGCAGGAGGAGTCCTACTCCCACCGGGAGTAGGACTCCCCCCTCCAATCCTATTCCAACTAGGACTCCTTGGGAAAAAGGGAGAGGGAAAGAGAGAGAGGTGGCCGGCCACCTCTCCTAGTCCTAATAGGACTAGGGGAGGGGGGGAGGTGCGCAGCCCTCCTTGGCAGCCCCTTTCACCTTTCCACAATGGCCCATGTAGGCCCATTTGGCTCCCGGGGGGTTCCGGTAACCCTCCCGGTAATCCGGTAAAATCCCGATTTCACCCGGAACACTTCCGGTGTCCAAACATAGGCTTCCAATATATCAATCTTTACGTCTCGACCATTTCGAGACTCCTCGTCATGTCCGTGATCTCATCCGGGACTCCGAACAACCTTCGGTACATCAAAATGCATAAACTCATAATAACTGTCATCGTAACGTTAAGCGTGCGGACCCTACGGTTCGAGAACAATGTAGACATGACCGAGACACGTCTCCGGTCAATAACCAATAGCGGGACCTGGATGCCCATATTGGCTCCTACATATTCTACGAAGATCTTTATCGGTCAGACCGCATAACAACATACGTTGTTCCCTTTGTCATCGGTATGTTACTTGCCCGAGATTCGATCGTCGGTATCCAATACCTAGTTCAATCTCGTTACCGGCAAGTCTCTTTACTCGTTCTGTAATACATCATCCCACAACTAACTCATTAGTTGCAATGCTTGCAAGGCTTAAGTGATGTGCATTACCGAGAGGGCCCAGAGATACCTCTCCGACAATCGGAGTGACAAATCCTAATCTCGAAATACGCCAACCCAACATCTACCTTTGGAGACACCTGTAGTACTCCTTTATAATCACCCAGTTACGTCGTGACGTTTGGTAGCACCCAAAGTGTTCCTCTGGTAAACGGGAGTTGCATAATCTCATAGTCATAGGAACATGTATAAGTCATGAAGAAAGCAATAGCAACATACTAAACGATCGGGTGCTAAGCTAATGGAATGGGTCATGTCAATCAGATCATTCAACTAATGATGTGACCTCGTTAATCAAATAACAACTCTTTGTTCATGGTTAGGAAACATAACCATCTTTGATTAACGAGCTAGTCAGGTAGAGGCATACTAGTGACACTCTGTTTGTCTATGTATTCACACATGTATTATGTTTCCGGTTAATACAATTCTAGCATGAATAATAAACATTTATCATGATATAAGGAAATAAATAATAACTTTATTATTGCCTCTAGGGCATATTTCCTTCAGTCTCCCACTTGCACTAGTGTCAATAATCTAGTTCACATCGCCATGTGATTTAACAGCAATAGTTCACATCACCATGTGATTAACACCCATAGTTCACATCGTCATGTGACCAACACTCAAAGGGTTTACTAGAGTCAGTAATCTAGTTCACATATCTATGTGATTAACACCCAAAGAGTACTAAGGTGTGATCATGTTTTGCTTGTGAGATAATTTTTAGTCAACGGGTCTGTCACATTCAGATCCGTAAGTATTTTGCAAGTTCTATGTCTACAATGCTCTACACGGAGCTACTCTAGCTAATTGCTCCCACTTTCAATATGTATCCAGATTGAGACTTTAGATTCATCTGGATCAGTGTCAAAAACTTGCATCGACGTAACCCTTTACGACGAACCTTTTTTGTCACGTCCATAATCGAGAAACATATCCTTATTTCACTAGGGATAATTCTGACCGCTGTCCAGTGATCTACTCCTAGATCACTATTGTACTCCCTTGCTAAATCAGTGCAGGGTATATAATAGATCTGGTACACAGCATGGCATACTTTATAGAACCTATGAATGAGGCATAGGGAATGCCTTTCATTCTCTTTCTATCTTCTGCCGTGGTCGGGCTTTGAGTCTTTACTCAACTTCACACCTTGTAACACAGGCAAGAAACTTTTTCTTTGACTGTTCCATTTTGAACTACTTCAAAATCTTGTCAAGGTATGTACTTATTGAAAAACTTATCAAGCGTCTTGATCTATCTCTATAGATCTTGAAGCTCAATATGTAAGCAGCTTTACCGAAGTCTTTCTTTGAAAAACTCCTTTCAAACACTCCTTTTATGCTTTACAGAATAATTCTACATTATTTCTGATCAACAATATGCCATTCACATATACTTATCAGAAATGCTGTAGTGCTCCCACTCACTTTCTCGTAAATACAGGCTTCACCGCAAGTCTGTATAAAACTATATGCTTTGATCAACTCATCAAAGCGTATATTCCAACTCCGAGATGTTTGCACCAGTCCACAGATAGATCGCTGGAGCTTGCATATTTAGTTAACACCTTTAGGATCGACAAAACCTTCTAGTTGCATCGTATACAACTTTTCTTTAGCAAATCCATTAAGGAATGCAGTTTTGTTTATCCATTTGCCAGATTTCATAAAATGCGGCAATTGCTAACATGATTCGGACAGACTTAAGCATAAATACGAGTGAGAAAATCTCATCGTAGTCAACACCTTGAACTTGTCGAAAACCTTTTGCGACAATTCTAGCTTTGTTGATAGTAACACTACTATCAGCGTCCATCTTCCTCTTGAAGATCCATTTATTTTCTATTGCTTGCCGATCATCGGGCAAGTCAACCAAAGTCCATACTTTGTTTTCATACATGGATCCCATCTCAGATTTCATGGCCTCAAGCCACTTTGCGGAATCTGGGCTCACCATCGCTTCTTCATAGTTCGTAGGTTCATCATGATCTAGTAGCATGACTTCCAGAATTGGATTACCGTACCACTCTGGTGCGGATCTCACTCTGGTTGATCTACGTGGTTCAGTAGTATCTTGTCCTGAAGTTTCATGATCATCATCATTAGCTTCCTCACTAATTGGTATAGGTGTCGCAGAAACAGTTTTCTGTGATGTACTATTTTCCAATAAGGGAGCAGGTACAGTTACCTCGTCAAGTTCTACTTTCCTCCCACTCACTTCTTTCGAGAGAAACTCCTTCTCTAGAAAGTTTCCGAACTCAGCAACAAAATTCTTGCCTTTGGGTCTGTGATAGAAGGTGTATCCAATAGTTTCCTTTGGATATCCTATGAAGACACATTTCTCCGATTTGGGTTCGAGCTTATCAGGTTGAAGTTTTTTCACATAAGCATCGCAGCCCCAAACTTTAAGAAACGACCACTTTGGTTTCTTGCCAAACCATAGTTCATAAGGCGTCGTCTCGACGGATATAGATGGTGCCCCTTTTTAACGTGAATGCAGCTGTCTCTAATGCATGACCCCAAAAACGATAGTGGTAAATCGGCAAGAAACATCATAGATTGCACTATATCCAATAAAGTACGGTTATGACGTTCGGACACACCATTATGCTGTGGTGTTCCATGTGGCATGATTTTGTGAAACTATTCCACATTGTTTTAATTGAAGACCAAACTCGTAACTCAAATATTTTACCTCTGCGATCATATCATAGAAACTTTTATTTTTCTTGTCACGATGATTTTCCACTTCACTCTGAAATTCTTTGAACTTTTCAAATGTTTCAGACTTATGTTCCATCAAGTAGATATACTCATATCTGCTCAAATCATCTGTGAAGATCAGAAAATAATGATACCTGTCGCGAGCCTCAATATTCATCGGACCACATACATCAGTATGTATGATTTCCAATAAATCTTTTCTCGCTCCATTGTTCCGGAGAACGGCGTTTTAGTCATCTTGCCCAAAAGGCATGGTTCGCAAGCATCAAGTGATTCATAATCAAGTGATTCCGAAAGCCCATCAGCATGGAGTTTCTTCATGCGCTTAATACCAATATGACCTAAACAGCAGTGCCAGAAATAAGTTGCACTATCATTATTAACTTTGCATCTTTTGGTTTCAATATTATGAATATGTGTATTATTAAGATCGAGATCCAATGAACTATTTTCATTGGGTGTATGACCATCGAAGGTTTTATTCATGTAAACAGAACAACAATTATTCTCTAACTTTAATGAATAACCGTATTGCAATAAACATGATCAAATCATATTCATGCTCAACGCAAAAACCAAATAACACTTATTTAATTTCAACACTAATCCCGAAATTATAGGGAGTGTGCGATGATGATCATATCAATCTTGGAACTACTTCCAACACACATCGTCACTTCACCCTTAACTAGTCTCTGTTTATTCTGCAACTCCCGTTTCGAGTTACTACTCTTAGCAACTGAACTAGCATCAAATACTGAGGGGTTGCTATAAACACTAGTACAGTACACATCAATAACATGTATATCAAATATACTTATGTTCACTTTGCCATCCTACTTATCCGCCAATCACTTGGGGTAGTTCCGCTTCCAGTGACCAGTCCCTTTGCAGTAGAATCACTTAGTCTCAGGCTTAGGATCAGACTTGGGCTTCTTCACTTGAGCAGCAACTTGCTTGCCGTTCTTCTTGAAGTTCCCCTTCTTCCCTTTGCCCTTTTCTTGAAACTAGCGGTCTTGTCAACCATCAACACTTGATGTTTTTATTGATTTCTACCTTCGTTGATTTCAGCATCACGAAGAGCTTGGGAGTTGTTTCCGTTATCCCTTGCATATTATAGTTCATCACGAAGTTCTACTAACTTAGTGATGATGACTAGAGAATTCTGTCAATCACTATCTTATCTGGAAGATTAACTCCCACTTGATTCAAGCGATTGTAGCACCCAGACAATCTGAGCACATGCTCACTAGTTGAGCGATTCTCCTCCATCTTTTAGCTATAGAACTTGCTGGAGACTTCATGTCTCTCAACTCGGGTATTTGCTTGAAATATTAACTTCAACTCCTGGAACATCTCATATGGTCCATGACGTTCAAAACGTCTTTGAAGTCCCGATTCTGAGCCATTAAGTATGGTGCACTAAACTATCAAGTAGTCATCATATTGAGCTAGCCAAACGTTCATAACGTCTGCATCTGCTCTTGCAATAGGTCTGTCACCTAGCGGTGCATCAAGGACATAATTCTTCTGTGCAGCAATGAGGATAAACCTCAGATCACGGATCCAATCTGCATCATTGCTACTAACATCTTTCAACACAATTTTCTCTAGGAACATATCAAAATAAACATAGGGAAGCAACAACGCGAGCTATTGATCTACAACATGATATGCAAAATACTACCAGGACTAAGTTCATGATAAATTAAAGTTCAATTTAATCATATTACTTAAGAACTCCCACTTAGATAGGCATCCCTCTAATCCTCTAAGTGATCACGTGATCCAAATCAACTAAACCATAACCGATCATCACGTGAGATGGAGTAGTTTTCAATGGTGAACATCAATATGTTGATCATATCTACTATATGATTCACGCTCGACCTTTCGGTCTCTGTGTTCCGAGGCCATATCTGTATATGCTTGGCTCGTCAAGTATAACCTGAGTATTCCGCGTGTGCAACTGTTTTGCACCCGTTGTATTTGAACGTAGAGCCTATCACACCCGATCATCACGTGGTGTCTCAGCACGAAGAACTTTTGACGGTGCATACTCAGGGAGAACACTTCTTGATAATTTAGTGAGAGATCATCTTATAATGCTACCGTTAATCAAAGCAAGATAAGATGCATTAAAGGATAAACATCACATGCAATCAATATAAGTGATATGATATGGCCATCATCATCTTGTGCTTTGTGATCTCCATCTCCGAAGCACCGTCATGATCACCATCGTCACCGGCGCGACACCTTGATCTCCATCGTAGCATCGTTGTCGTCTCGCCAATCTTATGCTTCCACGACTATCACTACCGTTTAGTAATAAAGTAAAGCATTACATCGCGATTGCATTGCATACAATAAAGCGACAACCATATGGCTCCTGCCAGTTGCCGATAACTCGGTTACAAAACATGATCATCTCATACAATAAAATCAGCATCATGCCTTGACCATATCACATCACAACATACCTTGCAGAAACAAGTTAGACGTCCTCTACTTTGTTGTTGCAAGTTTTACGTGGCTGCTACGGGCTTAAGTAAGAACTCATCTCACCTACGCATCAAAACCACAACGATAGTTCGTCAAATAGACTCCGTTTTAACCTTCTCAAGGACCGGGCGTAGTCACACTTGGTTCAACTAAAGTTGGAGAGACAGTCTTCCGCAAGCCATCTATGTGCAAAGCACGTCGAGGGAACCGGTCTCGCGTAAGAGTACGCGTAAGGTTGGTCCGGATCGTCTCGTCCAACAATACCGCCGAACCAAAGTATGACATGCTGGTAGGCAGTATGACTTGTATCGCCCACAACTCACTTGTGTTCTACTCGTGCAAATAACATCAAACCATAAAACCTAGGCTCGGATGCCACTGTTGGGGAACGCAGTAATTTCGAAAATTTTCCTACGCACACGCAAGATCATGGTGATGCACAGCAACGAGAGGGGAGAGTGTTGTCTACGTACCAACGCAGACCGACTGCGGAAGCGATCACACAACGTAGAGGAAGTAGTCTTACGTCTTCTTTCCGATCCGACCGATCCAAGCACCGTTACTCCGGCACCTCCGAGTTCTTAGCACACGTTCAGCTCGATGACGTTCCTTGGGCTCCGATCCAGCAAAGCGTCGAGGAAGAGTTCCGTCAGCACGACGGCGTGGTGACAATCTTGATGTACTACCGACGCAGGGCTTCGCCTAAGCACTGTAACGGTATGATCGAGGTGGAATTTGGTGGCAGGGGGCACCGCACACGGCTAAGGAACGATCTCAAGGATCAACTTGTGTGTCTTGGGGTGTCCCTGCCCCCGTATATAAAGGTTGGAGGTAGGGGGGCTGGCCGGCCAAAGAGGGGGAGGCGCAGGAGGAGTCCTACTCCCACCGGGAGTAGGACTCCCCCCTCCAATCCTATTCCAACTAGGACTCCTTGGGAAAAAGGGAGAGGGAAAGAGAGAGAGGTGGCCGGCCACCTCTCCTAGTCCTAATAGGACTAGGGGAGGGGGGGAGGTGCGCAGCCCTCCTTGGCAGCCCCTTTCACCTTTCCACAATGGCCCATGTAGGCCCATTTGGCTCCCGGGGGGTTCCGGTAACCCTCCCGGTAATCCGGTAAAATCCCGATTTCACCCGGAACACTTCCGGTGTCCAAACATAGGCTTCCAATATATCAATCTTTACGTCTCGACCATTTCGAGACTCCTCGTCATGTCCGTGATCTCATCCGGGACTCCGAACAACCTTCGGTACATCAAAATGCATAAACTCATAATAACTGTCATCGTAACGTTAAGCGTGCGGACCCTACGGTTCGAGAACAATGTAGACATGACCGAGACACGTCTCCGGTCAATAACCAATAGTGGGACCTGGATGCCCATATTGGCTCCTACATATTCTACGAAGATCTTTATTGGTCAGACCGCATAACAACATACGTTGTTCCCTTTGTCATCGGTATGTTACTTGCCCGAGATTCGATCGTCGGTATCCAATACCTAGTTCAATCTCGTTACCGGCAAGTCTCTTTACTCGTTCTGTAATACATCATCCCACAACTAACTCATTAGTTGCAATGCTTGCAAGGCTTAATTGATGTGCATTACCGAGAGGGCCCAGAGATACCTCTCCGACAATCGGAGTGACAAATCCTAATCTCGAAATACGCCAACCCAACATCTACCTTTGGAGACACCTGTAGTACTCCTTTATAATCACCCAGTTACGTTGTGACGTTTGGTAGCACCCAAAGTGTTCCTCTGGTAAACGGGAGTTGCATAATCTCATAGTCATAGGAACATGTATAAGTCATGAAGAAAGCAATAGCAACATACTAAACGATCGGGTGCTAAGCTAATGGAATGGGTCATGTCAATCAGATCATTCAACTAATGATGTGACCTCGTTAATCAAATAACAACTCTTTGTTCATGGTTAGGAAACATAACCATCTTTGATTAACGAGCTAGTCAGGTAGAGGCATACTAGTGACACTCTGTTTGTCTATGTATTCACACATGTATTATGTTTCCGGTTAATACAATTCTAGCATGAATAATAAACATTTATCATGATATAAGGAAATAAATAATAACTTTATTATTGCCTCTAGGGCATATTTCCTTCAGAGCGTTCGATCATGATCGCGTGGCCGAAAACCGCACCTCATTTGGACTCTCCTAGCTCCCTCTATGCCTATATATACACCCCGCGAAATTCGGATCCCCTCTCTCCCCGAAAACCCTAGATGCATTCGTCTTTGCGCGCGCCGGACATTTGCCCCGCCGACGGACACGTCCGCCGCGCCTGTCCGCCGCCACGTGTCCTCCGCCTATTGGCTGCGCCGCCCGTGCCCACTTCCCCGCCGCCGCCGGCCCGGGAGGCCCAAGAGGGGCCCCCGAGGCCCGTTGACCCGCGCCGCCCCGCGACTTCGTCCCTTCCATGGCCGAGCCGCCACCTCGCCGGCCAGCTCCGCCTCCGCCGCGATCCCGTCGCCGTCCGGCCGCCCCTGCCGCGCCGACCACCGCGGCCAGGTCTGCCCGAGCGCCGCCTGCCGCCGTCTGCCGCCCTCCTCGACTTCCGCGCCACCCTCCTCGACGTCCGCGCCGGCCGTCAAGTCCGACTCCGGTGAACAGTAACTCCGGCCGACGATCCTCGTTTTCCGCCCTCGGCCGATCCAGATCTAGATCGGGATGAACAGTAAACCCTAGGTGATTTTCGTCTAAGTCCCAGTTTTCACAGATCCAAGTGCCCTTCTTCTTGGTCTCGTAACTTTGCATCCGTAGCTCCAATTCATGGATATAGCATATCAAAATGTTCGTCTCAGAGAGTACATCATTTCATTCCATTGCATCATTTTCATTTGAGTTCATCTTGATGCCCGAAATGCTGTTAGAAGAGGGCTACTTGAGTTAATTGTCAGATCTGCTACTCCATCTTAGACATTTGTCATTTTTGCCATGATTATTGTGTGCATGATATGCCCATGAGTTCTACATATGTTTTTAAGGGTTTTGTCATCTTTCCAGAGGTGCAACCCATATATTTTTGTGATGTGTGTGGTGACTAGTGCAAGCTTGCAAAGTGAGGCACTTGGTAATTCTGTTTTCAGAGACTTAGCATTTCCACTACGTCCTCGAGCTGTTTAGTTCATGATGCCATATGTTCAGGTTGTTTCCTAGTGATCCGTGCCTCTTTTGAGGATGATAAGTAAGGATGTTTTGTTAATCTTGTAGTGCTCTATCCATCCATGTCTTTGTTTGCATATATGGATCACCCTAGCTTGAGTCAATCGAGCTCTACTTTTGCTACTTTGTGAATCTGGGCAGATTGTCAACTTGTTTGCAATTTTGCCGGTGTTGTTGTAGTTGATCCGTGCATGCTATGCCATTGTTCTTGCCATGTCTAGCTTGCATTTTATGTGTTCTTAATGGGTGTATGCTTAGCTTATCATGACTTGCACCATAGTGAGTGCATCGAGCTCGTAAACATGCCTACTTGATATCTGTTTTCAGCATGCTCCAGTTTTCACTAAGTCTGAAAACTGATTATGTTTTTGCTATATTCACATGCTTGCAAATGTATTTTGTGATCCCTTTTGGTTCAAGGTCACTAAGGGACCTTTGTTAAGCTCTTTGAGTAGCTCCATGCCATGTCTTACTTTGCCATGTTCAGGTCCTGTAGCATATAGTTTTGTTGCTCCGAAGAGGGCTACCTGATCTGAAATTCCAGACAAGTGTTAATTTCACTAAGTCTGAGATCTGTTTTACCATTTGCATTTTTGCCATGCTTGTTTGAACCTCCTAATGGATGAATTGGCCGTAGCTCAGTGCTAGACTTTTGTTAAGCATCTTGAATGCATCCCTGCCATATATTTTGATGCCATGTTTGAGTGCTGTAGCATGTTCATCTCATTGCATTTAGATGACTACTTGCTGTAAATCGCAGACCGGTGTCCTATTTGAATCGCTTGCCATTTCCAAACCGTAACTCCGATTCTGGCGTTCTTTATATCGTTTTCAAGCGATTTCATCTCATCTTTCCAGTGGCACACTTGGTTTTCCAAGTTGAGGCCAGGTTCATGCATTTCCTGTCATATCTTGCATATGCATCCCGCATCACATCCCGCATAGCATACCATGTTTGCATCATCTTGTTTGATCCTTGCACGTGGTTGATTGTGTTCTTGTTGCTTGTTTGTCTTGTTTGGGTAGAGCCGGGAGACGAGTTCGCTAACGAGGAGCCCGTTGAGTTTGCTTTCAAGGATCCAGTCAACTCTGACAACTTTGCAGGCAAGATGATCATACCCTCGAAATCACTACTATCTTTGCTTTGCTAGATGCTCGCTCTTTTGCTATGCCAATGCTATGATGCCTACCACTTGCTTTCAAGCCTCCCAAATTGCCATGTTCAGCCTCTAACCCACCATTGTCCTAGCAAACCGTTGATTGGCTATGTTACCGCTTTGCTCAGCCCCTCTTATAGTGTTGCTAGTTGCAGGTGAAGTTTGGAGACCGTTCCTTGTTGGAACATTTATTTACTTGTTGGGATATCATTATATTGCCATGTTATCTTAATGCATCTATATACTTGGTAAAGGGTGGAAGGCTCGGCCTCTCGCCTAGTGTTTTGTTCCACTCTTGCTGCCCTAGTTTCCGTCATATCGGTGTTATGTTCCCGGATTTTGCGTTCCTTACGTGGTTGGGTTATAATGGGAACCCCTTGATAGTTTGTCTTGATTAAAGCTTTTCCAGCAATGCCCAACCTTGGTTTTACCATTTGCCACCTAGCCTATTTTTCCCTTGGGTTTCCGGAGCCCGAGGGTCATCTTATTTTAAACCCCCCTGGGCCAGTGCTCCTCTGAGTGTTGGTCCGACCGAGTAGACTGCGGGGCCACCTCGGGGCAACTTGAGGGTTGGTTTTACTCGTAGGATGTCTCATCTGAGTGTGCCCTGAGAACGAGATATGTGCAGCTCCTATCGGGATTTGTCGGCACATTCGGGCGGTGTTGCTGGTCTTGCTTTAACCTGTCGAAGTGTCTTGAAGAACCGAGATACCGAGTCTGATCGGAACGTCTCGGGAGGATGTCTATTCCTTCGTTGACCGTGAGAGCTTGTGATGGGCTAAGTTGGGACTCCCCTGTAGGGATTTGAACTTTCGAAAGCCGTGCCCGCGGTTATGGGCAGATGCGAATTTGTTAATGTCCGGTTGTAGATAACTTAAACATTAACTTAATTAAAATGAATCAACTGTGTGAGTTACCGTGATGGCCTCTTCTCGGCGGAGTCCGGGAAGTGGACACGGTGTTGGAGTAATGTTTGCCACAGGATTGCCCTCTTTAGTTATGCGTTCGCGCGTTGCCTTCTCTTCTCGCTCTCTTTTGCGAATAGGTTAGCCACCATACATGCTAGTCGCTTGCTGCAGCTCCACATATTTACCTTGCCTTACCTATTAAGCTTAAATAGTCTTGATCGCGAGGGTGCGAGATTGCTGAGTCCCTGTGGCTCACGGATTACTATTACACCAGATGCAGGGCCAGATGATACAGCTCCAGATGGCGCGCTTGAGCTCAAGTGGGAGTACGACGAGGACTCTCAGCGTTACTATGTTTCTTTTCCTGATGATCAGTAGTGGTGCCCAGTTGGGGTGATCGGGACCATGTCGCTTGTTGGGTTGTCTTTTATTTTGGTGCCGTAGTTGGGCCATGAGTGTTTGGATGATGTATGTTATTTATGTACTTGATTGACGTGGCGAGTGTAATCCAACTATGTTATCCCTTTTCATTATCTATATTACATGGGATGTTTGTGATGATTGCCTGACTTGCGACATATGCCTTCAATGCGATTATGCCTCTAAGTCGTGCCTCAACACGTGGGAGATATAGTCGCATCGAGGGTGTTACAACAACCTTCTTCTTGTAGACGTTGTTGGGCCTCCAAGTGCAGAGGTTTGTAGGACAGTAGCAAATTTCCCTCAAGTGGATGACCTAAGGTTTATCAATCCGTGAGGGGCGTAGGATGAAGATGGTCTCTCTCAAGCCACCCTGCAACCAAATAACAAAGAGTCTCTTGTGTCCCCAACACACCCAATACAATGGCAAATTGTATAGGTGCACTAGTTCGGTGAAGAGATGGTGATACAAGTGCAGTATGGGTAGTAGATAATGGTTTTTGTAATTTGAAAAATATAAAAACAGCAAGGTAACTAATGATAAAAGTGAGCATAAACGGTATTGCAATGCGTTGACACAAGGCCTAGGGTTCATACTTTCACTAGTGCAAGTTCTCTCAACAATAATAACATAATTGTATCATATAACTATCCCTCAACATGCAACAAAGAGTCACTCCAAAGTCACTAATAGCGGAGAACAAACAAATAGATTATGGTAGGGTACGAAACCACCTCAAAGTTATCCTTTCTGATCGATCTATCATAGAGTTCGTACTAGAATAACACCTTAAGATACAAATAAACCAAAACCCTAATGTCACCTAGATACTCCAATGTCACCTCAAGTATCCGTGGGTATGATTATACGATATGCATCACACAATCACAGATTCATCTATTCAACCAACACAAAGAACTTCAAAGAGTGCCCCAAAGTTTCTACCGGAGAGTCAAGACGAAAACGTGTGCCAACCCCTATGCATAGGTTCATGGGCGGAACCCGCAAGTTGATCACCAAAACATACATCAAGTGGATCACATGATATCCCATTGTCACCATAGATAAGCACGTGCAAGACATACATCAAGTGTTCTCAAATCCTTAAAGACTCAATCTGATAAGACAACTTCAAAGGGAAAACACAATTCATTACAAGAGAGTAGAGGGGGAGAAACACCATAACATCCAACTATAATAGCAAAGCTCGTGATACATCAAGATCGTATCACCTCAAGAACACGAGAGAGAGATCAAACACATAGCTACTGGTACATACCCTCAGCCCCGAGGGAGAACTACTCCCTCCTTGTCATGGAGAGCACCTGGATGATAAATATGGACACTAGAGAGGGATTCCCCCCTCCGGCAGGGTGTCGGAACAGGTCTAGATTGGTTTTCGGTGGCTATGGAGGCTTCTGGCGGTGTAACTCCCGATCTATTTTGTTCCCTGATGTTTCTAGGGTATATGGATATATATAGGCGAAAGAAGTCGGTCAGGGGAGACACGAGGGGCCCACGAGGGTGGGGGGTGCGCCCAGGGGGTAGGGCGCGCCTCCCTGCCTCGTGCCTCCCTCGAAGCTTCCCTGACGTCTACTCCAAGTCTCCTGGATTGCTTCTGTTCCAAAAAAAAGTTACGTGAAGTCTCAGGTCAATTGGACTCCGTTTGATTTTCTATGATACTCTAAAACAAGGAAAAACAGAAACTGGTACTAGCACTGGGCTCTAGGTTAATAGGTTAGTCCCAAAAATCATATAAAATAGCATATAAATGCATATAAAACATCCAAGGTTGATAATATAATAGCATGGAACAATCAAAAATTATAGATACCTTGGAGAGGTATCTGCCATATGGGGTGATAAATGCTGTTGCAGCTTGATCGGACTCCTTCATTTTGATTTGATGGTATCCAGAATATGCATCGAGGAAACACAGTGAGTCGTGTCCTACGGTGGCGTCGATGATTTGATCAATGCGGGGGAGGGGGAAGGGATCCTTAGGGCAAGCCTTATTGAGGTCTTTGAAATCGACGCATAGGCGCCAGGATTTGTCCTTCTTTGGTACCATCACCAGGTTTTCCAGCCAGTCCGGGTGTTTGATTTCTCTAATGAATCCAGCCTCGATGAGTTCGGCCAGCTCTTCCCCCATTGCTTGTCGCTTAGGTTCGAAAAAGTGCCGCAGTGATTGCTTGACCGGTTTGAACCCCTTTAATATATTGAGGATATGTTCGGCCAGCTCGCGTGGGATCCCTGGCATATCTGAGGGTGCTAGGTGAATATGTCCTAGTTTTCGCACAGGAATTATCGTAGTGCGGTGTCAACTGTTGGGTTCAGTTGAGCTCCGATAGATGCTGTCTTCTTGGGGTCCGTTGGGTGGACCTGGAATTTGACTATTTCTTCTACTTGTATAAAGGATGTGGATTTAGGGCGTTTGTTGAGGATTACGTCGTCCCTGTCCACCGTGGAGCGTAGTATAGTTAATTCGTCGGTTGCGAGGGCTTTGGATAGCTCCTCCAGGGCCAGGGGTGCAGTTTTGTTTTTGGCACGGAGTGCTATGTCCGGATCATTGATGAGAGTGATTATACCATTTGGCCCAGGCATCTTGAGCTTCATATACCTGTAATGGGGTATGCCCTGAAAGCGTGTAAAAGCATCCCACCCCAACAGGGTGTGATATCCGCTCCTGAAAGGGGCCACTTGGAAAGTTATTTCTTCGGACCAATAGTTCTCCCACGTGTCGAATACTATGTCAAGTGTGATTTTGCTCGCGCACCGCACCTCCCGACTGGGAATAATTCCTCGGAAGGTTGTGTTACTTTGCATGATGCGGCTCCTGTCTATTTCCATTTTATGGAGTGTGTCCTCATAAATGAGGTTTAGTCCGCTGCTATCGTCCATGAGGACCTTGGTAAGTCGAAACCCATCCACGATGGGACTGAGGACTAACGCAGCTGGCGCTCTTACTGTTTTGTACTTTGGTTCGTCACCGGCGTTGAATGTTATAGCTGTGTCGTTCCAGGGGTTTATCGCAGCAATTTGGCAAACTTCGGCGAGCTCGCGGAGCGCCCTTTTGCGCTTGTTATTTGAAGCGAATGTCTCAAAGACCGTCAATACTCTTGAGTTATCGTCCCCTGGGGGGTGCCGTTCTCAGTCGTCCTTGATAAGGATATCCTCGCCGCTCTTGGCTACATGTCGTAGTATCCAACATGCTCTAAGGCTATGTGTTGCCACAGTATCTAGTGTTGTATGTATTTTGCATGGGCCTTCGAGCCACCCGGTCAGAACGGTGCCGTGCCGCATAGCGGTTTTGTGTTTCTTGACTGTTGGACTTGGCGTGCCGCGAGGGTGTGCCCTTTTCGCCTGTAGGGGAAGTTGAGTTGGGACTGACAATTCCCAGCGAGCTGCCTGAGTTTTCCAGGTGCTCTCCATTGCACTGTATTTTTGTACGATGGTTGCTAAGTCAGCGAATTTCTGTATGCGGCGGCGATTGATGGCGTTGAGGATTCCTTCGTCCACGCAATTGATGCAGAACGCTGATATTGCGTCCTCATCACGACAATCTTTTACCTTGTCCTTGACAAGGAGGAATCTGGCCCAGAAGTGGTGGACTGTTTCCTGAGACTGTTGTTTTATGCTTACGAGAGTGTCTAAATCTGGGTGGGTGGGTGGGTGGAATTAAATCCGAACCCCGACCCGACCGATTACCCGGAGTCTGATGATCTTCCGGGCTTAACAGTCCAGGTCCTGGAATATCTTCTGATTGTTTAGGACCATTGTCCGATGCTATGTTCAGAGGGCTGGTCATATCCTTTCACGGGTCGGTATCCGGCTTTTCCTAATCGGTGATCCGAACATAGTACATCTTCAGTATAGAAGAAGACTTGCCGTCCTGCTCCACGGCTACCGCAATCTGGTGGGTAACTGGTAGGGTCTCGATTTCTCCTTGATCGGTTTTAAGCCTGATCCGATCGTAGTCTGTGGCTATTCCCAAAGTGGCGATGCGATCTAGGAGTTCGTTCAAAGACGAAAGCTCTGTCGGATCCATCTACTTGGAGTGCTCGGAATTGATGTGAAGGGGGTTTTCGATGGCCCGAGAGATCATCGTCGACTCAACGGCCGAACGGGCGATCATAGTAAAGCCGCCCAACTGGAGGGTTTGGCCCGGGGCCAGAGCTCCTCCAGAGGTGATGTTGTCTTTAAGGACAAGGCGACCAATTGAGCCTTTTGTCGACGGCACAGTGGAACTCTCAATGAAAGCACCAATGTCGGTGTCAAAACCTGCGGATCTTGGGTAGAGAGAGCCCGAACCTGGGTAAACATTGTGTCGCCTGTCTCCTGTTACCATCGATCCTAGACGCACAGATTGGGACCCCCTACCCGAGATCCACCGGTTTTGACATTGACAATCACTAGTGCCCAGGGGGGGGGGTCCGGTAACCCTCCGGCACTCCGGTTTTCTCCGAAGTCACCCGGAACACTTCCGGTATCCGAATATAGCCGTCCAATATATCACTCTTTATGTCTCAACCATTTCAAGACTCCTCGTCATGTCCGTGATCATATCCGAGACTCTGAACAACCTTTGGTACATCAAAACACATAAACTCATAATACCGATCGTCACCGAACGTTAAGCGTGCGGACCCTACGGGTTCGAGAACTATGTAGACATGATCGAGACTCATCTCCGGTCAATAACCAATAGTGGAACCTGGATGCTCATATTGGTTCATACATATTCTACAAAGATCTTTATTTGTCAAACCGCATAACGACATACGTTGTTCCCTTTGTCATCGGTATGTTACTTGCCCGAGATTCGATTGTCTGTATCTCAATAACTAGTTCAATCTCGTTACCGGCAAGTCTCTTTACTCGTTCTGTAATGCATCATCCCGCAACTAACTCATTAGTCACATTGCTTGCAAGGCTTAAAGTGATGTGCATTACCGAGAGGGCCCAGAGATACCTCTCCGACAATCGGAGTGACAAATTCTAATCTTGATCTATGCCAACTCAACAAACACCATCGGAGACAACTTTATAATCACCTAGTTACGTTGTGACGTTTGATAGCACACTAAGTGTTCCTATGATATTCAGGAGTTGCATAATCTCATAGTCATAGGAACATGTATATGTCACGAGGAAAGCAATAGCAATAAACTAAACGATCATAGTGCTAAGCTAACGGATGGGTCAAGTCAATCACATCATTCTCTAATGATGTGATCCCGTTCATGAAATGACAACTCTTGTCCATGGCTAGGAAACTTAACCATCTTTGATTAATGAGCTAGTCAAGCAGAGGCATACTAGTGACACTTTGTTTGTCTATGTATTCACACATGTACTAAGTTTCCGGTTAATACAATTCTAGCATGAATAATAAACATTTATCATGATGTAAGGAAATATAAATAACAACTTTATTAATGCCTCTAGGGCATATTTCCTTCACTTCCTCCTCCTCATATTCTTCATCAGATTCTCTCATCATGGAAGCTTTTCCTATCACTCTGGACATAGTCTTCTTGACTCTTTCCTTCCTTTTCTTTCGTCCAGCAGCCTCTTCCTCTCCAGGTTTCATGGTTTCTAGAGTGGAGGATCTGGCTTTAGAGATGGGCTTCCTATGGGTAGGACCCTTCTTGTGCATACCAGGCTTGATGGCAGCAGCAGCTTGCTCTTTCTTGAGCGTTTTCTTCTTTAAGGTCACTTCCTCATCATCAACATAGTCCTCATCTTCAGAATATGAGGTTCTCTTCTTCCTTTGCCTAGTAGCAGCCTTAGGCAAATTGCCTAGTGTGCTCCTGCTTCCATCATCATAGCTGCTTGAGGGACTAGTGCCCTCACTGAGATTCACCTGCTCCTCTGACCTGTTCTAACTGTCACTTCCTTCTGACATGGGTGAAACTGACCCTGTGAATAGATAGGTATAGGTAGAGTGGATGAGCATCACAAAGAACAGTTGTTTTGGCAAAAAGTTGACACAAAAACTTAATTTTAGTTTTCTGCAGAAGGCATTTCAGAGCTACCGATATGACAAACTCGGTGACACCGAAGCAACTTTAGAGTTTAAACATACAATTTCGGTCAGACCAAAATGCAGTTCGGTGACTTCGAGATGCTAGGGTTTCACAGAGAAAGTGAACTCGGTCACACCGATTCATACACTTCAGTCTGACTGAGTAGTACATGTGCAATGGCCTGGGCCAAATCGGTGAGACCGAAACCTTTAGATCGGTTGGTCCGAGATGAGTTCGGCAGAAACCTAACCCTAATTTTTGCATCAAATCTATTCTAGAGGAAGTTTTAGGTGGATAGATTGACCTCAATCGTGGCTAGAAACATGGCATTAATCTTTGTGCAAGAATCGGAGTTAAAGAAAGCCCAAAGAGATCGAGTCCGTACCCTAACTCGACGGCGAACTTGCTACGGCAACAATGGCGGTGGAGATTCCCATTGACGGTGGCGGAGACCAGCGGTAGGAGGGCACTGGCGATGATGGAGATGATCCGGAGACCCGGAGGGGTGACAGAGCTGGGTAGGCGCGGTTGAGAGTTTGAAGGAATTTCCAAAATTCAACCCGTGGTATATATATATACCCAGTCACTATCGGTGTGACTGAGTGGGACGACTCGGTGGCACCGAGATGCAGAATCACAAGCGGTTGCTGCAACTCGGTGAGACCGAACTGTTCTAATCGGTTGCACTAAGGTGAAAACCTAGATCAACTCAATGATTTCGGGGAGACCAAAGTGAATGAATCAGTCAGACCGAAAGTCATTAAGAGGTTTTGGAAGTTTAATCCCTTGACGGATTGGTGGCTCCGAGTGCTCCTCATCCGGAGGGTCCGAATTCGACTTGATCAAACTTTGTGATGTAGCATGAATAGAGTTTGAGACGAGAAAATCATAGATAGCGAGAGGGAGTACTTAGGCATTGTTGTCCATCCATTTGGCAAAAAGAAAGACCAAACAATCAAGGCAACAAATGGATGTCCTTGAATGGGAAAAATATACAACCAACATGCTCACACAATAAGATAGCAAATGAAATATGTGGCAAAACATGCACAAACACTCTAGCATCTATCAAGCAATTGGCGATGACTAGGTCAGCTATATGTGAGTATATTAACCGAGGAGTTGTAATGACCCGACCTCAAACGATCAAGCCTCTGTGTATTGGTGCCATCCCCGGATCAGTATGCTGGCACACATAGTACATCAATGTATATATCAAAGTGCAATCACATGTATAATAACGTAAAACTGATATATACCTTATAAGTCTCAGCGGAAAAAATCAACGGGTGTGGAGTCCCATCAACGGCATCGGCAAGTTGAGTGTAGACCGTAACTCTGTATCATAACTCTTACTTGTCGAAGAAATATCTACAACATGATACGTTGCAGCCGTGTAGGTCAGTACATTGAATGTACCGGCAAGATCACAATAAGAGAAAAAAATGATAAACCATACTATATGCAGTATGGCTTTGTGGCTCTGTATCTGAGTTTTGTTTGCATAAAAGTTGGTTTTATTTTCCCTACATCAAAGGAATATCAGGAGTCTATACTACAAAATTTCCTATCATGACATGGTTCCGCCAACCGATGTCTCATAGCCCAAATCATGATAAGTTGCCCATAATTAAGTTATCAGTCCGGTGTTGAGAGTTCCGAGATAGATCCAAGTCCAGAGGCTCAAATTGTCCATAACTGGGGACACGGCTAATCGATTAGGTTTTAACCCTCCGCGGAGGTTTGTACACTTTACCCGCAAGATTCAATCCCTCTTTTTACGTTCTCGCACTTCAGGGTGTTTGAGAACAAGATGATCAGGGTGTTCTACATCTGCTAGCACCGTCCCAGCCAGAGTCACCACTAAGGTCAACCAAGCCAGAGCCCATAGTGACTTGGGGTTGCACAAGTAAGCTTCCGGGCATGAAGTATTCTTCCATCTCTTTGAGTCTGGGTGAAGCTTTCCGCAAGATGCACTACAAAAGAAATACACTTCCGTGATGATACATGTTTGTCACAATAGGTCGTGTTTTCTGTCATGCATGTACATCCATGACGATTTTATGACAGAATCAATATAGTCATACCTGTGCTATCGTAGAAGTGTTCCATGACATTACCAAAATTATCATCACGGAAATGTCCACTTCCATGATGATAAATCGCGCGTCACAGAAGTGCTTTCGTCAAGGGTGACCGACATGTGGCATCCACCGTAACGGAACGCCGTTAAGCTATCGGGTCGGGTTTTGGATCTGATAACCCGTTAACAGCCTCGACCAATGGGGATTTTCCACGTGTAAAATCATTATTGGCTGGAGGAGACACGTGTTAGGTCCGCGTTGGCACAGGTGTCACTCATCCAATGGGCGAGACGCGCCTATGATATGTTGACACGTGGACCGGCCCGTCAAGTTTAAATGGGCCGGCCTAACTGAAGGCCCACAAGATTTTGCGGACCATAATGGGCCGGCCCAGCTAAAGGCCCACGAGATTTTGTGGACCATAATGGGCTGGCCCAGCTAAAGGCCCACAAGATTTTGTGGGCCATAATGGGCCGGCCCAGGTAAAGGCCCACAAGATTTTTGTGTGCCATAATGGGCCGGCCCAGGTAAAGGCCCACAAGATTCTTGCGGATCATAACGGGCCGGCCCAGCTGAAAGCCCACGAGATTTTGCCGACATTAATGGGCCGGCCCAGCTGTAGGCCCACAAGATTTTGAGGACCCTAGTAGGACGGCCTATTAACTGGCTGCCATGTTCTGGGGCCAAATGCTGTCCCATATTTGATCCGATCCATTAATGGCCTGCCACGCTTCGGGCCTAATAGTGGCCCATATGAGATCCGACCCGTTAAAAGCCTACCATGTTCTGGGCCAAATTACAGCCCAGATCAGGTCTGGCCCTTTAAGAGGCTTTGGGCTCAATTATGGCCCATATCAGATTCAGCCCGTCAACTGTACATTATGCTTTTGGACCCACTTAGTAATTCAGCCTGATATTAGTTTTGGCCTGTTAAGGGCCCGTTTAACATTTCGGCCCTATATTAATTTCGGCTTGTTAAAAGCCCGTCATATAGTTGGGCCTAACTACGACCCGGATTGCATCCGGCCTGCTCGCAGCCGATATCTGATTGGGCCAAACAAGGACCGAGACAATTTTGTCCTGTTAAAAGCCCGTGATTTGATTCACACAATCATGGGCCGGGGTTC
This sequence comes from Triticum monococcum, assembly GCA_034509565.1. Classification (NCBI taxonomy): domain Eukaryota; kingdom Viridiplantae; phylum Streptophyta; class Magnoliopsida; order Poales; family Poaceae; genus Triticum; species Triticum monococcum. The sequence continues at coordinate 383,683,803 of CM067845.1, forward strand.
ATTTCGGGCTGCTGCCGGCCCGTGAGCTGTTCGGCACGTTTCAGGCCCAACCTACATCGTGATTGCATGACGGCCCAATTATGTACCGTAATTTTATGGTTTGGCCAGTTTACTGCGGCCCGTGAACTTAATTTGAGAAAGGACAAACTTTTGTTTATGAACTACATAATAAACTTTAAATAAGCAATTTGATGCAAACACCAAAAATAAACAGCTGTTGCAGTCATTTGAGTGCTCCTTCAGGTTCGGCAATCACCCTCTTCCTTTTTGATGTCTGATGCACAAGAACAACATTTGAGTGGAAAAACATGGTATGATGACAGATGGAATATGTATTGATAATGGATGGGCATGGCATCTCAACATATATGATGAGTAAACTAAGCAGATGGTGGTGCAACAAAGTAGAAGAAATGCAAGACAACATATGCAAGATCAATAAAACATTGCCAAATTAGAACAGACACCTTGATGGGTGAACAAGACAGGTTATCTGCCTTTGACTCCTCGAGGTTAGAATAGTCATTAGGATCATATTCTGAACAAGAATCAATAGGCGGGGAGCGTATGAGTTTCATTGCATCCAGAATGGCACTCAATGCCTTGGTGCCAATTTTGTAAGTCATTGCAGTGTTTAGCTTCAAGAGTGGACTGCTGCTAGTGCGACACAAAGCAGCTACACAGATCATAGTGTAGATATAACGGGAAAACCTTAAGCATCAGAGTAAAATCAGCAAAGTGGAACTTGCTGGAATATATGTGCTAGTATTGCCGGTACGGCTAGAAAGGCTTCGGATACCAGCTCTCTTCAAGTGAAGGTGCGGTACTGTTAATATCAGTGTAACTCTCAAAGGCGACACAGCTCCCCACATTTCCTTGCTATTCTTATAGGATTCAAGTGGGCAGGCCACTACAAATCCTATTCCTATGTTTACAAGATCCTATGAATCAAAGAGGCACAAAGTGTCCATCACAACCGACCATATAGACATCTACACTTCAAATGTCCCTGCTCATCTTCAGTACAAGGAACATACTGTACTACTATCATACTCCCTCCATTCCAAAATATAAGTCTTGGTAGAGATTTCCACTATGGATCACATACAAATGTATCCAGATACATTTTAGAGTGTAGATTCACTCATTTTGCTCCATATGTAGTCCATGGTGGAATCTATACAAAGACTTGTATTTAGGAACGGAGAGAGTACATATTAAAGAAGAACGGACGAGGAACATGGTAAAGAAGAGCAAGCAGATTTTGGTTAATAAAATGTTGGTTGCGTAGTGCCCACACATGATGAACCAGAGCGCATTAAGAATGCAACTCCCAGCTGTCTCTCGACCATTTCAGGCGGTTGGATGAAGATCCTACGTCTCCTAACCCTTCTTCTTCCTCGTCTCTGATTCTTCCCATACAGAACACCGCACGGGCCGCCGGCCGGACCACCGGCCCCTACCGCCTGTGTTCCTCCGCCACCCCCACCCCCACCCCAACCCCCACCCCCGTCGAGTTTTCTTCATTCGGCGAGGCCCCACAACCACCTGAGCCCTTTCGATCATGCCGGCGAACTCCGACGAGCTCTAAAAAATCGATTGACTCGATTTTGAAATTTAGTCTACTGTGATTTAACTAGTGTGGAATATAAAAGGGGAAAACCACAAGCATTGGGAGTATAGCGTTGAGCGTGCCATGGCGGATCTGAAGGTGCAAACCGGACAAAGGCAACTTCGCAACCAAGATAGGAAATCAGAGTAAAGCAGTGGCGATCTATTTTCTTGCTGCGATAAATAAGTTGAGCAGATACGAAAGAGTACCGCCTCTGGTGCGGCGCCGTGTACGCATCTGCTGAGAATTTGACGGTGCTGCGGTAGCGATGGCTGTCGGCAGCGTGGAAGCAGATCTAGGAGGGTAGACGGTGGTGGTGGGGCCCGTTGGACGAGACGGTTGTAGGAGCGGCGTCGGCAAGGTGGACGACGACGGGGATGAAGCGAGAGGATGGGGTGCATGGATCCCGGTCCGAAGCCATGGATGAGAGAGGTCGAGCTCTTGTAATGGACGGCGGCGTCGGGGTATCAGCTCCGGCATGGTGGAGGAGGACGGCGGTGGATGGGGTGGCGGACGGTGGCGGACGGAGGAGGGTGGGGTGGAGAGGGTGTTTTGGCGCCCACGGAGTACGAATAGGGAAAAGGGAGGTAGAGAGGAAGGGGGGAACCATGTATTCAGGGCATGCTTGTCTCAAATGCGAGGAAATTTACAAACTTAGCCCCCGTTTCAAATTTCTACTACATCACAGCAACATTAGTCGGTTGGGGATAGGACGGTAATCTCGCATACACCGAATATTTGCCGACGAGAGTTTGTTTTTGGCGCCCACCGTGTATGAATATGAATCGGGGAGGAGTCGATTTCGGCCGATGACACACTATGTTTTGGCACCAACCGTGTATGAATCCGGGTGAGAGCCGGTTACATCATGTTTGGGTGAAATTACAAACCTACCCCTATTGAAACATATAGAAATCCAGCAGATAGGCTTTGCGTGGCAGGGATAGGCAGTAGTGATTTCCATCTCGCAGATTTTGGTTTCGGGCGGTTACTGCGACTTTCCCCGCTTCGTTCAAATTTTGTAGAGTGCACGTTTACCGTGCCAACTCAATTCGAATCCCGTTTGTATTCTATTTTTTTCGGGCGGGATCCATTTTCAATTGGAATTACATTCTATATACATCATTTTTTATATATACTTTCAAAAGCCCAACAAAGAATTCTGCTCCTTTATATGTATAATATGATTTACAAATACAACGATCTCGAAATCTTAAGGTTGAGTTCGAATTTTTTTAACCAAATTATGTTCTACTAAAATGTATGGATCAGTAATATCTACATATTAAATAACATAGATGTGCGTGAATTCATATGAGTATGCATGTTTGATAGATCAATTTTGGTTCGAGTATGGATTACATGTATCATCATCTCGAATTCAAATATTTGAATCCCTTTTTTGTTCACTCCTTTCACGCCCATCTCTCTCGCATGCATGCTCCTTCAGGTAGCTATCACTCTCTTTTCTCCAGCTCACTCGCACGCTCACTTCATGTTTCTCATATCCTCGCAAACATGGTCTCTCGACGTCTCCCTTGAGAAGTGTCACACTCTCCCTATCATTATACATTACACGGTTTTCATTATCTCTCACGTCTCTACTGTTCTCTGGTATCACTCGGTACCTAAGCTTTCTTTTTCACCGCCACACACACAGTCTCCACTCGTCTTTCACTTTGTCTTTGTCTCTATGGGATTCTCTGACACACCCTATATGTCTCTACGTATGTGTCGGTGTTCTGGGAACGGGGGTCCCCAGACTTGCCTGCCTGCGGCCTGCGGCGTGGCTCAAGCGGGGGCCCAGCGCGGCCCATCTTCATCAACACGAGGCTCAAGACCCTCGCGAGGGGCCAAGCCTCGCGAGGCGGACGATACGGCGCATCCTCAGGCACAGCCTCGTCAGGCTGGCTCGCGAGGAGGCGGAGAGTTCAAGGCGGGGTACCTCGCGAGGTGCCCATGACGCAAGCCATGACGACACGGGGCACCAGGCGGGTGCCAGCGCACGCAGCGTCCCTCTTTCCTCTTTGGTGCAAAGGGAGCAAGCGTATCAGCGGAGTACCGAGGCATCAGGCAAAGGTTGCCACTTCGGTGCAACGAGACCAAGGACAGGAGGACTACGAGACGGAGGTCAGCATGGAGCCCAGCGCGGCGTCATCACCAGAACCTTTGGCAGGCGAAGACTGCTTTTGTCAGGATAGATGTACTCGTTGTCCCCCTTCAAATTAGCCCGCCATTGTTGGATCCCTTCCCGCTCAATGTTTGGGGAGAGGACCAGGGCCTTTATAAATAGGACTAGCTACCCACATAGCAAGGGGATCGATTCCTGGTCGTTCGGTCCACAAGTAGAGAGAAAAAGAGAGAGAGGGTGACTGAACTCTTCATAGCAGTTCATCACTACAGCCAAGAACAGACCCTCGCGGGGCTGTTCTTCCTTGTATTGTTCATCCTCACCAGCCCCAGGAGGCAATCCATCCACCACACACTGGAGTAGGGTATTACACCACATCGGTGGCCCGAACCAGTATAAATCTTGTGTCCTTCGTGCAGTTCTTTTAGTAGTTTAGATCCCATCGAGACGGAGAGGTTGAAGGCGCAATTTCCGCGCGCACCCCAGTGTTCGAACCTTAAGGGTCTGCCAGAACCCGAAATCTGTCATTTGGCGCGCCAGGTAGGGGTGCGCCGGAATTCATCTTCCACCGCTCCGTGCCCCGTCGCGTCTTCATCGCCATGCCAGGCAACCAGGAGGTCAACCCCGACCCGTGGGTTGCATGGCCCAAACGCGTGGAACCGCTCGCCTCGGGCGACCCCGCGCGCCAGGAAGCTCGCGGTCCGCAGGACACTGCGGGCCGCGGGCGACGCGGACAGACTTCGGCAACTCTTACGCCGCGGCAGGCTCGGTTGGCGGCAAGGGCCTCCAATCACGCTGCGACAACGACACCATACACCCGCCGGGAGCAAGCGAATTCAAGGGCAGCGCTCACGGTGGCCCGAGAGCTGCTGCGATGCAGGCTGCTGGAGGGCGGCCACGATGTGCTGCTAGAGCGAGTGGCGGAGCTCCTGGGATTCGCCGCCTCGAGGGCTCACCCCTTCTCCACCCAGCTCCCATCTCAAGCCCAGGGCGACCCGCACGGGGGCTCCGCGCGCGCCCGCGGGCTTCAAGGCTACTCCGACGCCAGCGAAGCTGTCAGCACCGGACCGGTGGCGGCGCTGCCCCCGCCCCCGGCCCGCGAAGGAGAAGGACTCGACGCGACCTGCGGCCCCGGAGGGCGGCCGTATTGCCACCCAGTGACATGCATGACAGGTGGGGGCGCATGGCATGCGGGGCGCCACAGCATGGCGTACGGGATGACGGCGACGGAAGAGTACGTGCCCTGCATGATGGACCAAGGACACCCTCACGAGGACGGGCAGGGCTCACTCCTCGGCCCCAGCTGGGGGGACGAGGCGATGGAGGCTGAGCCTTTCCCGGCGCCCCAGGACGAGCCCGCTGGCCACATTTGAGGCAGCGATCACCGGGCGCCGCTAACTCTTCAGGGGCATGTATATGCTAACCGTGGATCGCAGGAGGTGCAGGTCGCCGCAGCGAGCGGCCGCCCCGCTCCTACAGCCCCTCACCCCTCGGGAGGAGGGTGCAGGGGGCTGCAGGGGAGGGGCCAGAATCCGACATCACCACTGCGGTGTTCGGAGCAAGGCATTCTCAAGAAGTAGGCCCTCTGCTGGGGAGGTGCCTTAGGGCCTACCCCTGGCAGAGGACCCGTGGTCGTCGGGGGAACCGCTGGCGACCGCTTACCCCATCGGGCGGCGTCCTGGGTTCCGGTCGTTGCTGATGGCACTAGAGTGTGGTGCAAGGCGGGGCCCTCGTCTGGCGATATGAAGCAAGGCCAGTACCTGTGAAGAAGGCCCAGTGCCTGTGAAGCTCTCGCTCACGAGGAAAAGGCCCAGAGCCTGTGAAGCAAGGCGAGTGCCTGTGAAGCTCTCGCTCACGAGGAAAAGGCCCAGAGCATGTGAAGCAAGGCGAGTGCCTGTGAAGCTCTTGCTCACGAGGAAAAGGCCTAGAGCCTGTGGAGCAAGGCGAGTGCCTGTGAAGCTCTCGCTCACGAGGAAAAGGCCCAGAGCCTATGAAGCAAGGCGAGTGCCTGTGAAGCTCTCGCTCACGAGGAAAAGGCCCAGAGCCTGTGAAGCAAGGCGAGTGCCTGTGAAGCTCTTGCTCACGAGGAAAATGCCCAGAGCCTGTGAAGCAAGGCGAGTGCCTATGAAGCTCTCGCGCTCGAAGAAAAGGCCCAGAGCCTGTGAAGCAAGGCGAGTGCCTGTGAAGCTCTCGCGCTCGAGGAAAAGGCCCGGAGCCTGTGAAGCAAGGCGAGTGCCTGTGAAGCTCTCGCGCTCGAGGAAAAGGCCCTGAGCCTGTGAAGCAAGGCGAGTGCCTGTGAAGCTCTCGCGCTCGAGGGAAAGGCCCGGAGCCCGCGAAGCGAGGCGAGTGCTTGTGGAGTCATCGCGTTCAGAAGAAGGCCTAGGGCCCGTGGAGAAGGCCAACGCATGAGGAGTTTCTCATCAGCGACAACCTCACATCCCAAGGACCCAGCTAGAAAGCGCCCAAGGCGACGCGCCCTCCTGCGGGCCGCCTCGGAACCAGCATGGGACAAAGGTAAACCGGCCCACCATCGGGCGCAAGCGCAATTTGGTTACTACTGATATGATAGACACAGGTTTTTACATGAGGGGCTTCCCCTCCCAAAATGCTCTCACACACCGCCAGGTCGAAAGCCTGAGTTCTATTCATGCAGAGTAAAAAAGACAGGAGCGATGCGCTCTCAGTCGGACCAATTCCCCAATGCGTCCCCGGAAGCACCTCCTGAGCCCTCGCCGGAGTCGCCGAGCTCACCATCAACGCATGCGTTGCTGCCGGCGGCATCAGGGTCGCTCGCCGCGCCATCCTCGTCAGCACCCACGACCACGTTGCTGTCGTCCGAAGCGAAGGCCCTAACGAGGGCGTCCACATTATCCTCCACCCAGCGCGACAGGTCGTCCCGGACGGCCTGGGGGACTGGGGCGATGACGGCGTCGAAGTCGAAGCGGGGATTCATGTTCTGAAGATGGCTGAAGACACGGGAGAAGGCGCGCTTGAGCAAGGCACGACTCCTCTCCTCTATCAACCTGTCGGCCCTAACCGACCGCGCCTCCAGCTCCGCCACCACGGCGGTGAAGAACTGCAGGTTACCGGCGTAGTTGATCGTGTGTGGCTCACCGATGGACGCCTCGTAGATGTTGCCCAGGGCCGAGTTGGCCCTCTCCCTGAGCGTGGTGAACATTGGGCTGTGCGCGTGCTCCAGGAGCCGCCGCTGGCATATTTCGTCGGTGTTCTGGCGCTCGACGGCCTCTGCCTCTTCCATCCGTTCGCGAAGGCGGAGTACCTCGGCTTGAGAGGTGGCCAGCTCTTTCTGCGCTGCCTCAAGGGCGGCCCGGGAGGCGTCGGCCAGCCGCATCGCCTTGTCCCATTGGGTCCTTAGGGCTGCGGTTCTGCCTTCGGCTTCGGCCCGGATCATCCCCAGCTTCCCCTTGAACTCACGCTTGAGGCCTTGGCGCGCCATCGCCACCCGACGACAAACCTCCTCCAGGACATGCGCTTCCCGTGCAGCAACGCCGTCCTCCGCCTGCGTCACTAGGCGCTCCCTCGTCTCCAGCCTCTCGTACTCACGGGAGCGTTCGGCGGCCTCCAGCACCAACGCTTCCTCGCGCTTCTGAAGCTCAGCTGGGTCATCGGAGGCCACCTCCATCGACGCGAGGGCTGCCTCGCGCAGCTCCGCTTGCTCCTCCAACGAGTGGCATCGGGCCAGGAGCTCGTGAGCTCGCTCCTCCGCCGCCTCTCGCCACCCATCAGCTCTCCGGGCCTCTTCGATGGCCTGGGAGCGGGCCACTCGGGAGGCCTCCAGCGACGCCTTCGCTTCTTCATCATCAAGGTCGCGTTGGCGGCGCGCAAGGGCGATGGCGGCCTCCAGCTCGTGCCTCCCTGCATCTAGGTGCAGGCCCTCGGCCTCCAGGCGAGCATCTTTAGCGGAAAGCTCTTCCCCAAGCAGGTCCACCGCGTCGGCCGCACATCGAAGGAACCCTTGGCGGCGCGAGCGGCGCTCCCGAGCGCGCTCGAGCACATCTTCCTCGTCATCATCCACCCCAAGCAGGCGCCGGGGGCTGCGGGTCATCGCTCTCCCTCCGGGCAGGGGGCTTGGGGCTGGCGACCTCGCAACGGCCGGGCGCGTCATATCAGAAGCCCGACCAAGGGCCAGCCCGCCTCCAGATGAGGGGCATAGGTGGCGCCTCAACCAGTCGCAGTCCAAGACCAGACGGGAGGTACCCGACAGGCTGGCTATCCCCTGAGAAGGCCCGCGAAGGAAAAGCGCGAGGAATGAAGGACCGCGGCGCACCTCGGGACGATCCGCCCCATCAAACGCCCTCACCACGAGGGCAGAGCTGCTCGGAGCACTTGAGGATGGCGGAGGAGGCGAAGCTGAGGGAGGTGGTGCCTCGGTGACCCCACGATCTCAATCGGAAGGGGCCTGCGGAGCAAGAATTAGCAAAAGCAACAAGGGGATCGGGAGTCAGAGAGGAAAAAGACTTACTCGTCAGTGGCGAAGTACTTCCTGCGCTTCAGCACACGACAAGGGGATTCAACACCCAGGGCCTCCCTCTTCCTCCAGAGGGCCTCGAAGTCCACACGGAAGCGGCCCAAGAGAAGAGTGCAAGGATCAACCTGCCACGAGGACGAGGCACCAGGACGGCCCGCGTTGGGAGCGCCCGCCTGGCGCGTGCCGCCAATCACCTCGTCAGAAGCCGGGACCAGGGCCTCCAAGGACCCAGCCCCGGGCGCTGGGAGCGGCTGCCTCCCACCTTCAGCCGCAGCAGTACGGGCCTCAGGAGCTGTCCCCTCACGAGCGGCGCGCAACGCTGCCCCCTCCTCCAGAGCCTCCACGGCCTCAGGCGCCTCCTGTCTTCCTCCTCCGCCGCTTGAGGAGGAGTCGCCTTGGCCGATTGGGAGGGGAGTCACCACTACAAGGTTCTCGCGAGGCCCTTGGAGACCGGCGGGGCGCAGCCCCCACTCGTCGAAGTCAGGCATATGCTCCACAAAGTCAGCCTTGCTCTGGCAGAGATATAGCAAGGACCCGCCTTGCCGGATGTTGCCCGGATTGGGGTCCCCGGCCAATGTCAGAAGCGTCGACTTCAGCGCTGCGGGAGCCAGGCCTTCTTCCTGGAGTCTCATGTCGTCCTCGCGCCCCCGGAAGGCCCATATTCAGCAAGAGTGCCGCTGCAGGGGAGCGACACGGACCAACAGAAACTCCTTCACCACCTTGGGCGCTGTCACACCGAGTCTCCTCAGGAGCGCGAAGCGGGGCCAGACGAAGACAAGCCGAGGGCTCTTCAGCGTCGCCTAGCCCCAACCCGAATTGGGGACGGCAGGCGAGGTCGGCTCCGATAGCAGGGGGCTGGGCACCCCTGCGTCCACATACAACCATCGCTCGCGGAACCCGGCCGCGGGCTGGGGGAGTCGGAAGTCAATTCCAGACGCCTCGGACACAGGCTCGACAGCAAAGCTCGCGCATGCCCAGCGCTGGGAAGGATCGACAAGACGCATCGAGAAGAAGTGGCGCAGCAGGGCGACCGAAGGAGGGATGCCCACAATGGCTTTGCAAACGAAGGCGAAGACCGAAAGGAGGGTGATGGACTCAGGACTTAGATGCATTAAGTGGATCTGATAATGCGAAAGCAGAGCATTGAAGAAATCGGAGAAAGGGGGAACCAGGCCCGCCCACAAGACATTGGTAAAACATGGGACCTCAGTGGCTGTCCTGTCAATGGAGAAGTGGGACGCGGGCCAGGCAGTCGTCCTCCCGCACTCGTTGAAGACGGTGGCCAGGGCCAAGCTGTCCCTGCCCAGGCACTCTTAGTTGAGCATAGTCGACCGGCCGACGAGGGGGGCCACCGCTGGCGGCGCACAAGACGAAGGCATGGATTTTTCTGCTCTCTCCTTCCCCGTCGGAGCCATGGCGATGGGAAGGAGGGGGGGGGATTCGAGATTGGATTGAAGGCAGGGGGAGGCGCTCGAAAGAAGGAAGAACAAAGGACACCCGAGCAACAGGAAAGGGGACGGCTGTGTACAACTACCAGTCCGCCTAGCAGGGCGCATGATAAGGAAGCGTGGGGGAACGGTGCCGCCCACGTCCAATCAACCGCCACGCGGCGTCCAAGGCCGCAAGCTGTTAGGGCCTGCGGCGCTTCGCCCTTGCCCTTTCGCCTCTCGGCATGGCCTAGCCCATGCGCACCTTGGGCCCGGGGGCTACTGTTGGCGTTCTGGGAACGGGGGTCCCCAGACTTGCCTGCCTACAGCCTGTGGCGTGGCTCAAGCGGGGGCCCAACACGGCCCATCTTCATCAACACGAGGCTCAAGACCCTCGCGAGGGGCCAAGCCTCGCGAGGCGGACGACACGGCGCATCCTCAGGCACAGCCTCGTCAGGCTGGCTCGCGAGGAGGCGGAGAGTTCAAGGCGGGGTACCTCGCGAGGTGCCCATGACGCAAGCCATGACGACACGGGGCACCAGGCGGGTGCCAGCGCGCGCAGCGTCCCTCTTTCCTCTTTGGTGCAAAGGGAGCAAGCGTATCAGCGGAGTACCGAGGCATCAGGCAAAGGTTGCCACTTCGGCGCAACGAGACCAAGGCCAGGAGGACTACGAGACGGAGGTCACCATGGAGCCCAGCGCGGCGTCATCACCAGAACCTTTGGCAGTCGAAGACTGCTTTTGTCAGGATAGATGTACTTGTTGTCCCCCTTCAAATTAGCCCGCCATTGTTGGATCCCTTCCTGCTCAATGTTTGCGAAGAGGACCAGGGCCTCTATAAATAGGACTAGCCACCCACATAGCAAGGGGATTGATTCCTGTTCGTTCGGTCCACAAGTAGAGAGAAAAAGAGAGAGAGGGTGACTGAACTCTTCATAGCAGTTCGTCACCACAGCCAAGAACAGACCCTCGCGAGGCTGTTCTTCCTTGTATTGTTCATCCTCACCAGCCCCAGGAGGCAATCCATCCACCACACACTGGAGTAGGGTATTACACCACATCGGTGGCCCAAACCAGTATAAATCTTGTGTCTTTCGTGCAGTTCTTTTAGTAGTTTAGATCCCATCGAGACGGAGAGGTTGAAGGCGCAATTTCCGCGCGCACCCCAGTGTTCGAACCTTAAGGGTTTGCCGGAACCCGAAATCCGACAATATGACTCATACCACTAAAATTACTCTCTCTCTCTCTCTCTCTCTCCTGTAGACACAACATTTGTTGCGGTCTCCTTTTCGTCTCCATCCCAGACTGACATTATTCATTTGTTTACCGATCAGACAACCCTGACTACCGTCTCCTCTCTCTCTCACACAGACACACACACAATTCCTGCTTCCACTCCCCTTCCCGACTACTATCTCTCTCACACACACACACAAAACTCTCGCTTTCGCACCCCGACTCATATTTCTCTCACAAACATTTATCGACTAGCTAGCCTCTAGATAGGTTTATACACCCCGCACACTCGTGCTTCCACCATCGCATACATGTCTCTCTCTCGCTCCTTGTATCTATGTAGATTTTTCTTCCCTTCTTGAGACACGCCCTCTTGATCGTGCACACACACACTATCGCCTCATTTTAAGCTGATACCTATCGCACACACACTCCTTGTGTCTTTGTCACACATGCACTCCGTCCTCCTCCACTCTCCCTCTCTCTCTCACACACACATGGGCTTTTTGCAACAACTAGCAAGATGCCCATGCATTGCACGGAACATCGAGATGCATTTGTATGAGTAGTTTATCTTGTGGGGCAAAAGGATGAATGAGGGAAGACCTTATTTGCAAATGCGGAGAGGGTGTGGGTATCTTTTTGCAAAATTGCCATAGTTTCCTTCCTATCCGTCATATATAGATCGGACCAAGGTTGTCAGAATCGCGATTCTGTTATACGATTCTTCGACTTTACAATCCAAACTAACCCCTATGATTCTACGTTTTTAGTTCATAGAATCTACGTTTATACGATCCTGATAGTGAAGATTCTACGATTTGCGATCTTACCATCGGAGCTCCGATCCGAGTCAAAATCGCGATTCTGACAACCTTGGATCGGACGGCCTATATTGCAGGATGGCAGGCACATGATCATCACCGACAATGCTTTTTATAAGAGTAGGGATAAAAAAAAATAGAGTTGGTGATGATGGTGGGCCCGCCATCCTGCAATGTAGGTCGTCTGATTTATATCTGACGGATAGGAAGGAAAATATGGCAATTTACCCGCACTCTTCACTACATTTGCAGATAAGGCCTTCCCTCGTTCATCCTTTTCTCCCACGAGATCTTGATGTTCCGTGCAACGCACGGGCATCTTGCTAGTAAGAGTAGAAATTAGACATATACCACTTCTCGAATCTTGAAACCAACAACATTCCTCCCTTATCTCATCAAAACCGCCAAAGGAATATATTTTGAGTGAAAAATAACATATTTTTAGTGATATACGTATTTCAAAACTAGACTTTTTTTCTATCAAATCGGTGAATATGTATTAATCTACTTTGATCGTGTGGCAACACATTGGCACATTGCTAGTAGTTATTATAATTTTTTGGACACCAGACAAACGGTGGAGTACATATATGAAGAGAAGAGGCGCATGCACGCAGTCGGCCTCTCGCTGTCTCGCACACATGAGTGTTACATAAAGGCGACGTTAAAAAATAAACCCTAAAACCCTAGGTGCACGATTGCTGCATTCGCGGGTACCGGGTACGTGGTGGAGCACCTTTGTAGGAATAGTCAGCTTGCGTGATAATTTGATCCGTAGGAGTTGATGGTCGGGACCACAGGTGAACGACTTGGAGCGCGGTGGCTCGCCAGTTGCCACAGATCAAGTAGCCATGTTTAAAATATCATTTTTAGCGGGGTTAAGAGTTCCGATTTTCAATGGCACATTATAAGTAGTAAGTAGTTTTTAGAACGATTGGTATGGAGCGAAAATGGAATTCATAGTACTACGTACCTCCTTGGCGTATGGTTGTATGGTTTTTTTTTGCGATGGAGGTTGTATGGGTTTATGTTGCGAGATATTGAACCTGGTAGTTCTAGGGAAAATACTGTGGTTTAGATTTAGATGTTGGTTTTCAGTAATGAAAATCGGAAGGGGAAACCCTTCTTTGATTAAAAAAACTACTACCTCCATTCTGGTTTACTAGTCCCCATCGTACTTTGGGTCAAAGTTTGTCCATGAATTTTACTTGTAAAATGTGAATGGAAAATGAGATTTTGTTATACCCAAACAAAAAAGGACTGGAGGGAGTGATTGCTCTGACACGGACGCGACCTCTCATAGCGCAGGCATTGAACCGGCGCGCCGGCCAAGAGGGCCGCATTCGCTGCAGGCCCGGCTGAGCACGCCTCCTCGCCACGTGCAACCAGCTTAAGACTGCCCCGCCTGCCTTCATTGAATCCGCGCGTGTGCCGGCAACACGTCCTTCCACGAGCTGGCAGGCATTTTAGAACACAAAAAATGACTAAAATATAATTAATTTACGCATGGTCTTGACTTGTTGTGCTCGCACTGGTAGCAGGAACTAGTAGAGGATTTTATTTATTTATAACTCTCCTCACATTTTTTGGCTTTGAAGTGAATCATGGATGTGGACATTATGTATGAATGTGCAGATATCTGTGAACATGAGTTTGATGTGGAAGTTGAACTTGGAATGTCGGGCTTGCGCGTGAACTATACCATGTCCAATGCTTCGTCTGTTATTGTTTGGAAAGTAATTGCTGTTATTACATGACCCGAAAAAAACATTTTGTGCCACATCAGTAGATGCACGGACATCACAAGAGGCATGCTGACTGGATAAACATTTGAACCTAGCTATTATGAAGGAAATTTTGTATTGACAATAGTTTTAGATAGCAGGAGATGCCTAGCCTGCTCTGCCTCTGCTAGCTTATTTCTGGCTTCTTCCATCTCTTCTTTGGCTTGGGCGAAGAGAGCATCTGATTGCTCTTTTAGCTTCTTTAGGAACTCAGCTACATTCTCAAGGGCTGCTGCACGCTTTCTTTTAGCCTTTACTAATGCCACGAGGACACGAACAGCTAACGACTCCACCTGGCTTCTGTGTAATCCAGCATCATCTCGGAATTTGCACCTTGTGTCTAATCCAGCATCATTAGGGAACTGGCACCTTGTGTGTAATCCAACCTCATTTTGGAAACATGATCTCGAGGTTGACCATACTTCCCTCCTCACAGGAACTGCATCCTGACATGAAGTTACTTCTTTTTTAGATCAATACTCAGAGCAACCTAGATCCATTTAGTAGAAGCCAGATAAACAGAACTCGGAGAAGTGAATTCAATAGGAAAAAAAAATTAAAAACAGACTACAAGGTGAGAACACGCACTTCCTACATCAAGCTAAAATGAAAGCATTAGGACGATTAAGACTCTTCTTATTACACATCGAAGAACACCACGCTTAAGAGAAACAGAAACTACAACATATACACACCGAAGAACACGAGGCTACACAAAAGTAATTGAAAGGGTGTTACTTACCAAAGCTCGTTTTACAGGTTCGGTGCAGCTCCTCTTTAGCTTGCCAGGCTCCTTGAAGATGTCCCGAATATCCCGTGTGTGGTCTTCATTGCTCCTATGCATGTTCGCACTCGTGGTTCTAAAATCTCAACATGGCAAGAAAAATATACTACTAGTAATACTCGCGCATCTTGTGGGCAACATTAAAGCACTCGTCTGCCATGTTAGAGCATGTGCAACAGAATCGCAACGCGCGACGCTTTAAAAAAGCGTTTACAATGCTGAGATCGAGAAGTAGATACTAGAGAGTAGAGGATAATTCTCAGCATAGATAGATAAAAAAGATAATTCAAGTACTCCTCGTCGTCTGACTCCTCCTCAGTGACGTCCTCCTCCGACGTCTGACTGTAGGCGTGAAGATACCGATCATCGTCAGATTCCCAGGGCGACGCTGCTCCTAGCCTCATGTTGAATTGAGCGTCCGCTTTTCGCCTACGCTTGTCCTCGCGATAGGCGGCTCGCTCCGCCCTCCTCTTATCCCTCTCCGCCCTCCTTTGCACGTAGAACTCGCGCTCGTTGATGATGTCCTGCGGGAAGTGTTGGCGCCACAGCGCCATGGCTTCCTCGTCCATCTCGGCGATGCCGAGACGGTGCTCCTGCCTCTGGTTGTCGCGACGATCCTTGTCGGTGCTAAGCCGTGGTAGAGGCGCGAGCTCCTGCGCCCGCTCCCGCATCGGCACATTGGGGAAGTTCAATGTTCTATGAGGCCACCGGAGGCGCCACACCGCTGCGTCGTACACGTGGGCGGCCTCGTTGGCGGTGTAGAAATTCACGAGGCCGAGGCGCATCCCACGGAATCGGATCTCGACGGAGAAGCCGTAGGAGGGGCGCGCGCGGACGCCGCAGTATCTCCAAGTTTCCCGGCAACGCGGCGGCATGGTGGCGCGGTGGCGGCGAGGCGAAAAAGAGCAGGGAGAGAGCGGTGGCAAGGCATAGAGCGGGGAGAGAGTGGTGGCAAGGCACAGAGCGGTGGGAGGGCATTGGATTTTATAAAGCGCGTCGGACGCCGCGCGCCAAAACTAGCGCACGCCTGGCCGCTTTTTCCCGCGCGCACGATCCTTTCCTGACGTCTCTGCTATCTCTACTCTCTTCTCTACTATTATATTTATTTTATATTTAATATTTAATATTTATCTCTACTTCCTTTTCTGTCTAATTTTTTTCTCTATACTTTTTTTCTTGCAATATAGGCTGTCCGATTTATATCTGACAGATAGGAAGGAAACAAATGGGAATTTTGCAAAAAGATACCCATACCCCTCTCCAGATTTGCAAATAAGGCCTTCCCTCATTCATCCTTTTCTCCCACAAGATAAACTACTTATACAAATGCATCTTGATGCGTGCAACGCATGGGCATCTTGCTGGTTCTAAAAACCTTTCCATCATTTGCCACACTACTGGTTGCAGATGAAAAACCTACCCAAGCACAGCGCGATACAGGAGCGACGCACAATTACAAGCTGATATTCTGTTGGACAATGGAGGCTATAACCAATTACTTTTACGGGAACAATAGCACCCAGGAAATTTGAAGGGTAGGTATGAACAAAATTGGAATTGCACATGTACTGTTAAGTGATTCAATACACACATTACCAATCGAGGAGGAGAACGATGGTCACGGTGACTTCTGTGAGTCATGGTCGGCAATGGGAGTCAATTCATTGTCCATGACGGTGGTACTTCTGCGCTTGGCGTCGGCTTCCGGGAAGCAGATCTGAGACCGTGGAAGACGATGCCAGGGAAGAGGCTCCGTGTACGACGACGACGGTGGACCGGCTCCAGTGTGGCATACGAGGTCGTCGATGAGGTAGATGCGCTGCGGTGGAAGAGTGCGCCGATATAAAGGGGAGGAGCATGAAGGCTGAGGTGCCGTGGAGAAGTCTATTTTGTGGTGGGGATAGAAAATGGGGAGTATTCAGGTGTACTACTCTGGGTGCCGGGGTGGGGTTGGCTGGGTAGGGTGAACCTGAAGTTACGAAAACAGCCCCCTACCAAGCGTCATCCGTAGGCCTGTTCCGAAGGCTATGATGGTAACTTCCCACTGCTCGAATCAGGGTCACGGGAGATTTTCCCGCCGACCTCAAAATTTTGTGACACTGGACTCCCCGTGTGGTGTGTTGAGTGATTCGGCTAAGCAACTAGCGAGTAGTAGTAGTAAACTCTGCATATTAGGTTTGGCCAAAGTCAAACTTCCTAAAGTTTGACCAAGTTTATAGAAAAATATAAACATTTACCATAACAAATATGTATGATGTGAAAGTAAATTCAATCATGAATCTAGTGGTATTTATTTTTTATTGTATATGTTAATATTTTTTGTTATAAGCTTTCTGAGAGTTTACAAAACTTGACTTTGACCAATGCTAATACGCGGGCTTAAATAAAAACGGAGGGAGTACACATTTGTTTTCTTAGTTTGTAGTGAACTAATCATTTGTTGAAATTGTGAAATAAATATATTAGGCTATTGACTTCGAATGTAATGGTCTATACAATTCAATAGTTACAATCATTGTCGAATCCCAAGATGTATACAAGGTCTATAGTACTTCACAACATGCGCAAACTCACATAATCCCAGTCAAATGAGAATCTAAATGCATTTCATAGTTATTACTTTGTAGGATGCAACAAAAACAATCATAACTCTACATCAGCCATTATAGAAGCAACATTTTGACATATCCCAATGTGTGAATGAAACGTGCAGAGAGAGTTTTTAAAGATGGAGCAGATAGGGCGGGAAAGATTGTATGTATGTAGACAAGAGAGTAGGAGACAAACCTAACGAGACAGACAGAGAGATAGAGAGAGAAAGAGAGAGGAAGAAGTTAGGCCTGTGAGAAAGATGGATACATGTAATACACATGAGATGCGTGTGCATCTGGACTCTATATACATGGAAGGAGAAGAGACAACATGTTTGATGAGAGAGCTGGAAAAAAATGCACGAGAGGGGAAGGATCTCGTGGGTTGAGGGATTGACAATTTTGTGCAGGGGAGAGAGGGATTGGTAATTTTGTGCAAGAGAGAGAGAGGGCGGGGGGAGGAGTCAGTCAGCCGTCGTCACATCACCCTGCTTCCAAATGACCCCGCATTCTCTAGTGCGGTGTGGTCGCCGTCTTCGATTTGCTCGATGCCCTCTTTGAAGATTGAGGTGTTGTGCATGTTGGGGTGAAAAGAAGCACAAGCGAGAGTGGTCGCCGTATAACCTTGGATGGGGATGAATTGTGTGCTCGGGGGAGTGTGTGTGTGTGTGTGTGTGTGTGTGTGTTGTGCTGCGTCTCTCTCTCTCTGTGTGTGTGTGTGTGTGTGTGTCAGATATTGAGAGAAAACAAACCTAAGGAGAGAAATGGGTATTCATGAAGAGATTGTGCGGGCCTTGAGGTGGGCAGGGGCCGGGTGAGGGTGTCAAAATGTGCGCGTTGATGCATGTGTTGCGTGCGACCGTGCGAGGGACAGACGAATCAAGAGAGATGGTTGTTATGTTACGTACGCTCCTCTCTATGTCTCTCTCTCCATCTCTCTCTCTCTCACACACACACACACAAGTAAACTAGAAGACCGTTCTCTCAAGTATACACAACGTATCGGCATCTGTCTATGTCTCACTCATGCATGATCATTTGCACATTCACACCTCTCTATGTCTGTATCACACACACACCATCTCCACATTGCCCTTCCGCCACAACACACATATGGACACATACACACGTTCTCTCTTAGTCACACACAAAATCAGTATTAAAAAACTAGGGCGCACCTAAAATGTCCAAATCCAAATAAACACGAATTGGAGCTAAATTCAAATATATGGAAATATTGCAGCGTCAAGAACGTTCACAGGAAAAAAAGTTGAGTAATATTCGAGGATTGTTTTCACACACACAAAAAGGTTCGGTGGATGTCCTTCGAGCGCGACACCGTGACGCACCGTTCGATCGACCGCGTGGTCGCGGTTCACGCGCTTGCACATGATTCCGTATCATGGCTGTGGTACTAACTAATAAAAGCACTGCCTAAGTCTAATGTTTACGTGTACTAGTACGGTCTTCTTTTAAGTTCTTTGTAGCGACCAGACCTCAAACGGTTTGATCTCTGTGCTTCAGTGTCATCCCTGGATCAGTAATGCTGACACGCACAGTACCTGATGGATTTATAACAGAGTAGCAATCACACACTTATTACATCGAATGTCTCAAAAGAGAACTTATTACAATAAATATGGCTTAAGGCCATCTAATAACGATAACATCAGAAGGCTTGGAAAATAAGTGAGTCCATCAACTCCAACATCATCACTAAGTATAGAACCACGACCTAAAGGCACCTTACTCGTCGTCTGAAAAGTCTGCAACCTGAACATTGCAGCCCGAAAACGGGTCAGCACATGGAATATGCTGGCAATGTAACACATAGAGAGCAATGAAAGAATAAGGCTATACTACATGCATATTTGGCTGGTGGAAAGCTCTATGGTTACAGTTTTGCATAAAGCCAATTTTTCCCTAGTGCAAAGGAATAAATTTTATTTAACTATCATGGTAGTTGTTAAACATTGAGAGTGTAGACACCCTCTCAATCCCAATTAAGCATCATCATTAAAACCCAACAATATTAATTAGAGTCACATGATGAGATTCACATGATAATCCATATACTAGATACTCAAGTTGTCCATAACCGGGGACATGACTAACCATGATTAGTTTATACACTCTGCAGAGGTTTGTGCACTTTTCTGCACAAGACTCGATCTCCTCCGTTGGGATTCTTGCACTACATGATGTTTGAGAAACGGATGACCAAGACATAGTCTTTTAGAAGCGCAAGCACCTTACGAACGGGTAGACCGTACCAACCTACATCCCCTACATCTGCTAGTCTACCACTTTAAGAGTTCACACGACTTAGTCAACTATGCTAGAGCCCATAGTAGCTTGTGGCTGCACATGGAAGTTTCTAGTACGAATAATCTCATGATCCCTTTGAGCCTGGGTGGTGGTCCATAAAGAAAAACAGGCAATCGCTGGAATACTCAGGTGCCTCAATCCACCCAGATGTGTGTTTAAGTTGCCACCCTAAATAAACCATTAATTTATAAATCTCACATCTGTCATGGATACACTCACCCAATCCACGTCTACTAGCATATCATGGCAATATAAGCAAACGTAGAAGTAACTCCCAAATGTTTGATAATAAAACAGGTAATAGGTACTACCTCATCTACTTCCCAAACCAACAATTTGATTAGATCCTAATCATGCAATGTTTCAGGATTGATCTAATGCAATAAATGTGGGTATGAAAGGGATATGATCAAAGTGTTACTTGCGCTGCTGATGATCCGCAAAACCTAGCGATTCAAAGTAGCAAGCGGCGCACTCCGGGTACTCTATCGCAAAAAAACAAGCATAAAATAAGTACTCATCTAATGCACGGGTAAAGCTCAGATAAGAGATCTAACCAGAAAGTTAAATTTAAGAACCCTGGTTTGCAAAAAGAATCAAATTGAACGAAGCTATGAAAGTCAAACAACGAAAGAAATAAACTTCGTTTACTATTCTGGATCTAGGTAAAATTTTACAGAAGCAAAAACTTGTTTGAGGTGGTTAAACGGAAAGAGGGTTTCGAGACGAAACTCCAGGCGCTTGAATCGCCTGACTCCGAGAAACAAGCGAAAAGTTATAGTAGAACGAAAATCGGATCAGAAATCGCGATCAGAAATGATCGCGGAAAATCCGAGAAAAAGAAAAACGACGAACAGATTAACGAACGAATGTTTGTTATCTGGAACTAAATGATGAACGCGTTTGTTAAAACGAACGAACGGGCAAACGCTCGATAAATAAACTAAACCGGAAAAAAACCGATCTAATAAAAAAGAACGAATCTAAAAAACCGAACGAAAAACCGGAGGAAAACCAAGCGGTTTTCTAGGAAAAACCGGCGGCGGCGGGGTCAACCTCGGCGGCGGCGGCGGCTCCGGCGTGCGGCGGGCTCCGGGGCGGCGGCAGCTGGGCGGCGGCGTCGGGCGGCGGTGGCGCGGCGTGGCGTGGGGTGGCGGCGGCGGCGGCTTGGGGCGGCTAGGGTTAGGCGGCGCGGCTGGGCTGGGGCTTAACGGGCTCGGGGCGACGGTATATAAAGGCCGCCCCGAAGAGTCCCGGCCGAAACCGGCTCTAAGTCGGTTGCGGATTTTTTTAATTATTACACGCAGGAAAACAAATAAAAGAAATACTAAACGAACTCCAAAAATCCCGAAATAAATTTTCCCCGACTTCTAAAATCATGCCGAACAGGATGAACATTTATTTGGGGCCTAAATGCAATTTTGGAAAACACACATTTTTCCTAAATTCAAATAAAATAGCAAATAACTCCAGAATAGAAACTTATTTGATTTTATTATTAAATCCTCAATATTTCTTTCTTTTGGGAAAGTCATTTTATTCCCTCTCTCATACTTGTATAATAGAAATAATTGAAGATAAAACAAATAAAATCAAATGATCCTACTTTCAAAATTTGAGAAAACTCAAATATGAAAATCACAAAATACCCAACTCTCTCCGAGGGTCCTTGAGTTGCGTAGAATTTCTAGGATCAAACCAAAAGCAATTAAAATATGACATGCAGTGATGATCTAATATATAACATTCCAAATTGAAAATTTGGGATGTTACAAACCTACCCCCCTTAAGATGAATCTCGCCCTCGAGACTCGGGTTGGCTAGAAAATAGGTGAGGGTGGTCCTTCAGCAGATCTTCCTCTCGCTCCCAGGTGGCTTCATCCTCGGTATGGTGGCTCCACTGAACTTTGCAAAACTTGATAACCTTGCTGCGGGTGACTCGGCTGGCATACTCAAGAATCTTGACTGGTTTCTCCTCATAGGTCAAATCACTTTCCAACTGAATCGCTTCCAGCGGCACTGTATCTCTCAGCGGTATATCAACCATCTCTGTGTGGCACTTCTTCAACTGGGAAACGTGGAATACATCATGAACTCCTGACAATACTTCGGGCAATTCCAACTTGTAGGCTACTTCTCCCATATGCTCCAAAACCTTGTATGGTCCTACAAAACGTGGCGCTAACTTTCCCTTAACTCCAAAGCGCTTAACTCCTCGAAGTGGAGATACTCGAAGATAAACTCGGTCTCCGACTTCGTAAAATGTCTCCTTGCGTTTAGAATCTGCGTAGCTCTTCTGCCTGGACTGGGCTACCTTGAGCCTATCGCGAATCAATTTCACCTTATGTTCAGACTCCTTAATCAAATCTGGTCCAAACAACTGGCGGTCTCCAACTTCATCCCACGACAATGGGGTCCTGCACCTCCTTCCGTACAAGGCTTCGAAAGGGGCCATCTTCAAACTGGATTGATAACTGTTGTTGTAAGAGAACTCTGCGTATGGCAAATTCTCGTCCCAACTAGATCCGTAATCTAGCGTGCAAGCTCTCAGCATATCCTCCAAAATCTGATTGACTCTCTCGGTCTATCCATCTGTCTGTGGATGAAAAGCTGTGCTGAACTCTAGCCTGGTACCCAAAGTTTCATGCAACTGATTCCAGAACTTTGAGGTAAACTGGGTTCCTCTATCTGATACAATGCTCCTTGGAACTCCATGCAGACATACGATCCTAGTCATCTATATCTTTGCCAACTTAGCACTGGTGTAAGTAGTCTTCACTGGAATGAAATGAGCTACCTTTGTCAAACGATCGACTACAACCCAAATCGAGTCATAGCTGGAACGTGTTCTGGGCAAACCTGTGATAAAATCCATGCCTAGCTTATCCCACTTCCATTCGGGTATTGGCAATGGCTGTAGCAATCCCGCTGGCTTCTGATGCTCTGCCTTTACTCTCTGACATACATCACAAACTGCTACATACTCCACAATATCCTTCTTCATTCCGGTCCACCAGAAAGTATCCTTCAAATCCAAATACATCTTGGTATTTCCTGGGTGAATCGAATATGGTGAATCATGGGCCTCCTATAGAATTAACTTCCTGATCTCCGGGTCATTGGGCACATAAACACGGTCTTCAAACCATAGGGTATCGTGCTCATCCTCACGAAATCCTTTAGCTTTTCCTTTGCTCATTTTCTCTTTAATAGAAGCAATCTCCTTGTCAGTCTTCTGAGCTTCTCTGATCTTATCCATCAAGGTAGACTGAATCTCCAACGCTGCTACATAGCCTGTCGGGACTATCTCCAAACATAGCTCACGAAGGTCCACGGCTAACTCCTTCAGTAAATCTCCCGTCATTAGGGTGTTTACATGGCTTTTACGGCTCAGTGCATCGGCTACTACGTTAGCCTTTCCGGGATGATAATGCAATCTCATATCATAATCCTTGATGAGCTCCAACCATCTCCTTTGCCTGAGATTTAGCTCCTTCTGCGTGAAAATATACTTCAAACTCTTGTGATCCGTGTATACTTCACAATGGTTTCCAATGAGAAAATGTCTCAAAGTCTTCAATGCATGCACTATGGTTGCTAATTCCAAATCATGCGTGGCATAATTCAACTCATGCGGCTTCAGTTGTCATGAAGCATATGAAACAACTCTTCCCTCCTGCATAAGCACTGCTCCAAGTCCTCAACGTGAAGCATTGCAATACACCTCATAATCCTTGTTCTGATCCGGCAAAATCAACACTGGTGATGTAACCAAACGTTTCTTGAACTCCTGGAAACTGGCCTCACATTCCTTAGTCCATTTGAATTTGGTATCCTTCTTCAACAACTCCATCATAGGTTTTGCAATCTTCGAGAAATTTTCAATGAATCTCCGGTAGTATCCTGCGAGTCCAAGAAAACTCCAGATCTCTCCAACTGTTGTTGGGGCTTCCAAATTTGTCACAGTGTCAACCTTGGTGGGATCTACTACTACACCTTCTCCGGATATAATGTGTCCGAGGAATCCAACTTCCTTCAACCAAAATTCACATTTGCTAAACTTGGCATATAACTGATGTTCTCCGAGCTTCTCAAGTACCAAACGCAAATGCTCCTTATGCTCCTCTTCATTCTTCGAGTAAACCAGAATATCATCAATGAACACTACGACGAACTTATCCAAAAACTCCATAAATACTTTGTTCATCACGTTCATAAAATAGGCAGGTGCGTTAGTCAGACCAAATGACATAACAGTGTACTCGTACAGCCCATACCTGGTGGTAAAAGCCGTCTTAGGTATATCCTGCTCTCGAATCTTCAACTGATGGTATCCTAATCACAGATCGATCTTGGAAAATACCTTAGCTCCTTGCAATCGATCAAATAGATCATTGATCATCGGTAGTGGGTACTTGTTCTTGATTGTTACTTCATTCAATCCTCGATAATCAACAACCATCCTTAACGATCCATCCTTTCTCTCCACTAGAAGTACTGGCGATCCCCAAAGCGAAGAACTTGGGCGAATATAACCTTTATCTAGTAACTCTTTAATCTGCTTCTTAATCTCCTCCAAATCCTTTGCGGGCATCCTGTATGGTCTCTTAGATATTGGCCCTGTGCCTGGCAAAAGCTCAATCAAAAACTCAATATCTCTATCCGGTGACATGCCTGGCAACTCCTCTGGAAACACGTCAGGGAAATCCTTCACCACTGGTACTTCCTCCTGCACAACTCCTATTAGGGAATTTACTTGAGTCCTATTGGGCACATGTCGGGATACATACTTGATCCTTCTTCCTTCTGGCGTTGTAAGCAAAATTGACTTACTCGCGCATTCAATGTTCCCTTCGTACTTCGATAACCAATCCATGCCTAATATCACATCCAATCCTTGAGATTCCAATACTATTAGGTCCGGGGGAAATACATAGTTACCAATCCTTAATGGTAACCGATCACACCATAGACTAGCCATATACTCTGCTCCAGGCGAGGTTACTAACATGGGTGACCTAAGGGCTTGGGTTGGCAGTTTATACTTATCCACAAATCCCCTTGAGATGTATGAATGCGATGTACCAGTATCAAAAAGAACGAGTGCAGTAAATGACTTAACCAAAAACTTACCTATTACTGCATCTGGCTGAGCTTCAACCTCCTCCACGTTAACGCGGTTCACCCGTCCCCTGCTGAAAGGGTTTGGCTTCTTCCCAGAGCTTCCATTGCTACTTCCATTCTGGGATTGAGGACATTCATTGGCATAATGTCCGGTCTTCTGACACTTAAAGCAAGTGACTTGGCTCAGGTCTCTCTTAGCTGGGGTTGACGGGTTAGTACGGTTCTGGCCGTTGCTTCCTCCATTCCCATTACCATTCCTGGGGCCATTATGATTATGCAAACTTCCTCCCCTATGGGTATGCTAAAAAGGTCCTTCTGGTTTAGGGGTAAAACGCGGCTTCTATTGAGCTCCAAAATTGTACTTCCCTTGTCCATACTTCCTCTTGCGGTTCTCAATTTGCTGTTGCTTCCCTTCAATCATAAGAGCGCGATCTAGCAACTCCTGGTAGTTGTTGAAGCTTGCTACCATCAACTGCATGCTCAACTCATCATTCAGTCCTTCCAGAAACTTCTCCTGCTTAGCTGCATCCATAACAACATCATCTAGGGCATAATGTGCTAGCTTACTAAAGTCATCCACATACTGGCCAACTGTCCATCCTCCTTGGCGCAAGTTGCGAAACTCGCGCTTCTTCATGGCCATAGATCCTGCTGAAACATGGGCAGTATGGAAAGCCTGCTGAAACTGATCCCATGTCATCGTGGCTATAGGGTAGGTGACAGTGTAATTCTCCCACCATGATGCTGGTCCATCCAACTGATGTGCGGCAAAGCGCACCTTCTCAGCATCAGTCATCCTGTAGTGTTTAACTCCCTTCCAATCTTGCAGAGCCAACCATCCGCTACTATAGGCTCGGCGCTACTAGAGAACACCGGCGAATTCAACCTAAGAAAATGGGTTAAGTCATCAACATGTGGTGGCGGTGGTGGGTTGTTGTTGTTGTTCCCCTGATTCTGTTTCTGGACTAGCAACTACATCAACATATTCTGTTGCTGGATCAACTAAGTGAGCTCCGGTGGGAATGCAAATCCATTGTCACATCTCGGAGGCATCTGATGCGTTTAGAAAATATGACATTTAAGAATAGAGAGGGGTCTAGAGAGAAAACACTACCCATATGCACATGAGGCAAAAGCAAACAATTCACTTCATTCAATCAAACAAGGGCATACAATCAGTCTAACTATCGCAAAAGTGATCGGACTATTCTATTTACATGGTATCTGCTCCAGCTTCATCAACATAGTCATCATCGCTATCGTCTGGGTCTGACTCGGTGTCGTCAATGATGATGTAGTCTTCCGGGCGAATCTCCTTGGGTTCTTCATCTTCTTCTACTGGTGTAGGGTCTCCCATGAATATTCCGATCTTCTTGATCAGGTCATCATTCTTCTCCACTAATACTTTGATTTCCTGCATATAATCTTCACGTGTAGCCTTGAGTTCTTCTTCCAGCTCCGTGATTCTTGTCCTCGCCTTCTTCAGATATATCATGTCGGCGCACATCTGGTTCTCCTAACGTCGAATGTGCTGGTTTAACTCCTGGATGAAAGCTGCGTTTGATCTATCCTTCTTGGTGCTGATCATCTCCCAGTGCTCATCTCGGCGCCCACAAATCTAGTAGATAGTATCCTTGAGATCATTGCGGTAAACTTCTCCAATACGTCCCATGGCGATGTGAGCTACCATGCTCTTTCCTAGACTCCAGGTTGGTGCATCAAAGGAAAACTCTATGGGCTCAGTGACTGGCATGAACGTCCTTCCTGGAACTTGAACTTGAATCATCCAGCGCTCCTCTTCAGGTAAAGTGGCGTTGTAGGTTCCGGGGAAGCTTGGTACTCCGATGTTCAGGTATCTAGTGACTTCCTTCAAGTGACGTCCAAAGGGTGTATCTTCATCCGGTTGCGTGAACTTGTTCCTTGCATCCGCCATCCTAAAAGAGTAGAAAAGATGAGGAGTCAGAATGAGAAGAGTGGGTAGTGATATAGGGCTTTGAGTTAGTGGTCGTGTCCTACAGTCAGCGTGTGCTCTGATACCATCTTGTAGCGACCAGACCTCAAATGGCCTGATCTCTGTCCTTGAACTTGAAGGATTTATAACAGAGTAGCAATCACACATTTATTACATCAAATGTCTCAAAAGAGAACTTATTACAATAAATATGGCTTAAGGCCATCTAATAACGATAACAGCGGAAGGCTTGGAAAATAAGTGAGTCCATCAACTCCAACGGCATCACCGAGTATAGAACCACGACCTAAAGGCACCTTACTCGTCGTCTGAAAAGTCTGCAATATGAACGTTGCAGCCCGAAAATGGGTCAGCACATGAAATATGCTGGCAATGTAACACATAGAGAGCAATGAAAGAATAAGGCTATACTACATGCATATTTGGCTGGTGGAAAGCTCTATGGTTACAGTTTTTCGTAAAGCCAATTTTCCCTACTGCAAAGGAATAAATTGTATTTAACTATCATGGTAGTTGTTAAACATTGAGAGTGTAGCCACCCTCTCAATCCCAATTAAGCATCATTATTAAAACCCAACAATTTTAATTAGAGTAACATGATGAGATTCACATGATAATCCATGTACTAGATACTCAAGTTGTCCATAATCGGGGACACGGCTAACCATGATTAGTTTATACACTCTGCAGAGGTTTGCACACTTTTCCCCACAAGACTCGATCTCCTCCATTGGGAGTCTCGCACTACATGATGTTTGAGAAACGGATGACCGAGACATAGTCTTTCAAAAGCGCTAGCACCTTACGAACGGGTAGACCGTACCAACCTACACCCCCTACATCTTCTAGTCTACCACTGTAAGAGTTCGCACGACTTAGTCAACTATGCTAGAGCCCATAGTAGCTTGTGGCTGCACCCGGAAGTTTCTAGTATGAATAATCTCAAGATCCCTTTGAGCCTGGGTGGCGGTCCATAAAGAAAAACAGGCAATCGCTGGAATACCCAGGTGCCTCAATCCACCCAGATGTGTGTTTAAGTTGCCACCTGAAATAAACCATTAATTTATAAATCTCACATCTGTCATGGATACACTCACCCAATCCACGTCTACTAGCATAGCATGGAAAAATATAAGCAAACGTAGAAGTAACTCCCAAAGGTTTGATAATAAAACAGGTAATAGGTACTACCTCATCTACTTCCCAAACCCACAATTTGATTAGATCCTAATCATGCAATGTTTGAGGATTGATCTAATGCAATAAAACTGGGTATGAAAGGGATATGATCAAAGTGTTACTTGCCTTGCTGATGATCCGCGAAACCTAGCGATTCAAAGTAGCAAGCGGCGCACTCCGGGTACTCTATCGCAAACAAACAAGCATACAATAAGTACTCATCTAATGCACGGGCAAAGCTCAAATAAGAGATCTAACCAGAAAGTTCAATTTAAAAACCCCGGTTTGCAAAAAGAATCAAATCTAACGAAGCAACGAAAGTCAAACGGCGAAAGAAACAAACTTAATTTACTATTCTGGATCTAGGTCAGATTTTACAGAAGCGAAAACTTGTTTGAGTTGGTTAAACGGAAAGAGGGTTTCGAGACGAAACTTCAGGCGCTTGAATCGCCTGATTCCGATAAACGAGCGAAAAGTTATACTAGAACGAAAATCGGATCAGAAATCACGATCAGAAATAATCGTGGAAAATCTGAGAAAAAGAAAAACGACGAATAGATTAACGAACAAACGTTCGTTATCTGGAACTAAACGATGAACGCGTTCGTTAAAATGAACGAACGGGCGAACGCTCGCTAAATAAACTAAAGCAAGAAAAACCAATCTAATAAAAAAGAACGAATCTACAAAAACTAAACGAAAAACCGGCGGAAAACCGAGTTGTTTTCTAGGAAAAACCGGCGGCGCCGGGGTGAACCTCGGCGGCAGCGGCGGCGTCGGGCGGCGGTGGCGCGGCGCAGCGTCGGGCGGCGGCGGCGGCTAGGGTTAGGCGGCGCGGCTGGGCTGGGGCTTAACCGGCTCGAGGCGGCGCTATATAAAGGCCGGCCCGAAGAGTCCCGGCCGAAACCGGCTCTAAGTCGGTTGCGCATTTTTTTTAATAATTACACGCAGAAAAACAAATAAAAGAAATACTAAACGGACTCCAAAAATCCTGAAATAAAATTTTCCCGACTTCTAAAATCAAGCCGAACAGGATGAACATTTATTTGGAGCCTAAATGCAATTTTGAAAAATGCGCACTTTTCCTAAATTCAAATAAAATAGCAAATAACTCCAGAATAAAAACTTATTTGATTTTATTATTAAATCCTCAATATTTATTTATTTTTGGAAATTCATTTTATTCCCTCTCTCATACTTGTATAATAGAAATAATTGAAGATAAAATAAATCAAATCAAATGATCCTACTTTCAAAATTTGAGAAAACTCAAATATGAAAATCACGAAATCCCCAACTCTCTCCGAGGGTCCTTGAGTTGCGTAAAATTTCTAGGATCAAACCAAAAGCAATTAAAATATGACATGCAGTGATGATCTAATGTATAACATTCCAAATTGAAAATTTGGGATGTTACATTCTTCCACCTCTTCTGCCGTCTTCTTCCTTCGCTCCGTCGAACTTCTTTCACAAATCGACTGACCCAAATTATACTACTAGTACAAACGTATTAAGTATAGTAGGAACACGAAGATACGAGCAGTAGTACCAACTACAAGAAGAAAAGTAGTAAGACATAGTACTAGTACTACTGTACGTACTAAAGAGTTCAAATAATGAGAAAGAACATAAACATAGTTCTGCTGGGGCCTCAGCACAACACACCCTTGAAAATAAACTAAGCAACTAGTCCGCTTGACACTACAGTAGAACCAGCATGAGCGACGGCACTGCAACCTACTCGGAGTCCGAGTCCACGTCCTCGACTTCGTCCTCGTCCCTCTTCCTCTTCGCCAACGCTTCTTTGCTTGAACCGGACACTGGGTGCTGCTTCTTCATCCAACCCTTGTACATATTTAAACAAAGGTAGGCATCCATTGCTGCGTACAAGATGTGATATTCATCTAATGTCTTTGACTCCCATGCATGATGAAACTCGTGATGAGGTTTCTTCAGTTTAGCGCACGAATGATCAATGATGGCTGCTGCCAGGGTCAGCATTGAAGGTTGAGAGGAGGACACTAGGCTTGCCTTCTGGAGATTGAAGGGTTGGCCTACAACGAGACCTATCCGACGCAGGACATTCCTGTCATTCTTAAAGCCTACAGTAACGAATTTCACTCTTTTGTCCTTGATGAAGTTCTTAAAATCCTGGCACTCAACGTCGGCATGGCATATGTGGTAGACCAAGCAAACGTTATGTATGCAAACATGGATCATGGCGGGCTTCTTCCTCTCTTCGTCCTTTAGATCCTTCTCTCGTCCCAGGACTGTGGTGTACTCAACATCTAGCCCAGCGACCCACTCATCCGTTGAACTGTTGAACATGCGTAGGAAGCGAGCAAGCCATGCTTTCATCGTCTCGGATCCATGTGTGTAGATGACGATGAACTGATCGCCGGTGATGGCTCTAACCTGGTACTCAGTGGTGACCATGGAGATTTGGGAGGCCATGGATTTTGGAGGAGGGTTAGGAGAAGTTGAACTGTTGTACCCCGCCAAAAAAAACTGGGAGCGAACTAATGTGAAAGGACAGGGCGACTGGGAGCGAATTGTTGTAAGGTAGAAGACGGGGACGAGTAGGGCGTGCGAACGGCGTGGGGTTGCTGGCTTGCCCGGTGGATAAACGGCTGCAAGCCCCTAAAGAGTTCTCGAGAACTACGCGGGACCCACTAGATGTCATGTCTACTAGACCCATATCGTAGGCGTGACGGTATAGCTTCTGCTTGTTCGCACGCCATGCTGGCGCGTGGATGTAACTTCACTTAATTCCGTCAAATGTCGCGCCTCCCACGACCTTCGCCTCCCTCGCGCGGTCGCGCCCTTTGAGACTTTGACCGGCTATAAGTGAGCAATTTTTTGCCTTTTTTTAGACAAGTAGTTTTTTTGCCTACTCCGCATGCATGATACTCCCTCTGGTCCTTTTTACTCCCATCAACCGTTTGCAAAGTGTTTGATCAAATTTATACTTTTTTTAACACAACCTTATATTAATTAACCAGCCACACCAGTACACTCATTCGATACAATATTCACCACACAGGGTGGTACGCTATTTACAAGAATACCATCTAATCTATTGTCAAAGCTATACTTAGCGATTAAGTGTGCCACCTTATTGGCCAAACGGCTAATCTTTGACAATTGAAGATTGTTGATCAACTTCGAGATGCTCAACGCTTTCATCTTCAGGTCACGCATAGCAGACCTGATAGTCCCCCGATGCAAGAGACGCTACCACAAAAGTGCAATCAGTCTCTAAAATTACAGGATTATGAAGAGAAATACCTATATAGAGACCAGCAATGCAAGCCCTAAGCTCCGCTTCCTCCATGCTTTGACAGGCATCAATGAAATCCCATGACCAAATTTATACTAAAAATATCAATATCTACAATACTGATTATAATGAGTATAAGAACTATGTTTTATAATGAGTGTAAAAATATTGATTTGACATTGTGAGTCTTGACACATTTTTCTATAAGTCTGGTGAAAGTAGAGGTACATTAACTTCAGACAAAACTTAAATGCACAATGCAGACTAGTTCCTCCATCGAGGTGCGTGCCATGTCCTATCTTGTCATCACAACAAGGTTAGCTATTAGAGTACCACTACCCCCCTTCTAGTTTAAAGGGCTCGATTCAAAAATTTCACCTACTCTTAGCAAGATAGTAGAGGCGGTGGAATAGTTTTTGAAGTCTGCATAAGTACTCAACTAGTGCTGTCATTCTTCACAAAAAAATGTGTTTACCAATGCATGCATGAACACTAGTTACTCTAACCCCTCTCTCTTCTTTAATTCTTTGCCACATCAGCATGTTTGCTATTCCCGTGTGCATGATACCAGCTAAGATACCACCATTATGGCCAGCCTTAATCATCGCATGCAATAATTTAGTGCACCTTGAAATATGAACATGTGTGGGGCGTGTATGTTTTTAATGACTTGAGACTATACCTAGCCTGGCATGCAAGATGACTTATTATGCACCGTTCCCCATACCTGCAGGAAGCCCGCTCATCTCCAAATCTTTTCCTCTCCATGTGTGGAAACAATATGCCTGCCAAACTCTCCTTCTCCCTCCGGCGGTCCCACCACTCCACCCCGTGTGAAAAAATCTGCATGCATGACTCTCCTCCCCCCACGCTCGTCCAATCCGTTGTGACCAGCAATATTTCCACCCCTTCGCTCCCCCATAATTTACTCCAACAAATATGCCCACGTAGCTGTTACTTAACTGCAGGTGCATTGGGTCACTGACATATGGGCCCAACAGGGGTCTGGCCCACATGTCAGTGACGCAACTGGACCTGCAGTTAAGTCACTGCAGCTCAGTCCATATCTTACATAGGTGTGCCATTGCTCGCTATAAATATTGTGCCTCCCACGACATCGCTATTCCTCCCCCTCACGTTCACGTTCATCGCTATCTCCTCCGCCTCCCTCTCATGTCGACCACCATGGCATTGCACCTCCCAAGCCCTAGGAGCCCCTCGCTGCACCGCGCGGACGGTCACGTGTCGCCGTTCCGTTCCTTGCCGCCACTAGTCGAGGAGGACGCGTCGGTGTTCCGCTCCTCGCCGCCACTAGTCGAGGAGGACGCGTCGGCGTTCCGCTCCTCGCCGCGACGCATCGAGGTGGACACGTTAGTGTTCCCAATCTCGCCAGCATGTGTGTCGGAGGACGCGTCGGCTCCCCTCTACGAGGAGAACACCTCGCCGCCCGCCGAGCCCCCAACCTTGAGGAGCTTTGTAAAGAAATGGATGTCACCTTGTGGGAGGCTTTGCCTCCAGCAGAGCGCGCCAAAATAGAGGCGGAGAAGAAGGCCGAGGAAGAGAAGCGCACCGTGGAACAAGCTGCCTGGGAGGCCTTTGTCGCGTCCGAGAGAGTCAGGCAATTGTTTCTTCGGCAGAAGTCTCGTGCGAGGGCCGTGATGGTGGCGAAGGACGCCCATGCCGATGCTCTGAGTGCAGTCGGGCCCAAGCACCTCATCTACGCTTGGCGGTACGTGGACCGGGTGCACGCTTCCAGCAAGGAGGAGTACCTGTTGGTGCCGGATCACCACATCGGTGAGATCGCGCTCGCCCGCTGGCAAGCCGCCAATCAGCACCTCGCGAGTTGCGAGGCTGAGGAAGAGGTGTTGTGTCGGCGGGCTGGGAAACGGCCACGCACCAGGGCACTCGTGGCGCGCCGCAAGCGCTCCTGCGAGCGCCGTGGCTTTTAGGACGAGTATAATTTTTGTTTCGTAAGGCGATCTCATTAGTTTTGGGACGCAAATGATAAATCCCAAACGTTCAGGAATTTTTAGCGTCCTTAATTAAGTATGTAAAAGGGAAATTTTGGAAACCTTGTGTATTTGTACGCATTTTGCAAGTACGTGCATATAGCACAAACTTTACTATATACTATCGCACTACACGTCTCTCTCGATATATGCTTGCAGACTGTGCTACTCCCTCCGTCCAGGTCAATAAGTCATCTTTGGTTGTGCACCGTGACCAAGAAGGAGGGAATACTTATACACCTAGACGGAGGGAGTACTGCTATTACTTATGTACGTGAAAATGCATGTTTCAACATTACGATTCGGTTTTTGTAAAAGTAGAACAACAACACTAGTCAAGCTTGTGAAACGATTCAATGCAAAACAAATGCAAAAATGCTCGTTTGATTGTTTACGTTTAGCTTCCTTCTCTATGGTTATTTCTCTGTCGTACTTTGTACGGAGTATCTCACTGGTTGGAAAGGCATGCAAATTCCCAAACCGCTTCCTACACCCTGTATCGAATTTTTTGCCTAACAAGTTGTGCCGTGCAATTGGAATTCCAACTTGAGTACTACTACTAGTAGGAGTACCAGGGCCCAGTTCTTTTAGGCTTCTAGATTAGTAATTCCATAACTACTACCTCCGTCCTAGTTTATTGGTCCCCATTGTAATCTGTGTCAAATTTTGATCATAAATTTAACTAATGAAATGTTAGTGCATGTCACATGCACTATTCCATCCATCTACGTGAGTAGGTCATCTTAGGCTGTGCACCATGACCAAGGTGGAGGAGAAAACGAGAAACATTAATGTTTATTTGCTAATTAATAGTATTGTAGGCAATGAACTAACCACTGCATGTCGTGTTTGATATCTCAAGTCATTAAAAGCATGCACACTCTTTATCTCTTATTGGTTGATATGTCAAGAAACAAGAAACGACGTAGAAGTTAATGCACCACGCCTAAGTGTTTTGGGATTATTTGGTTTTCGTAAGATGACTTACGCACCTAGACGGAGGGATTACAATGGTGACGAATAAACCAGGACGGGGTAGTAGTTTAGAAGCCCAAATAAATGAGTGAGGCGCCTTATTGTTACTCTCCACTATGACTAGTCTTGTGGGAAAAGCTGGGGAAGCTGCCAAAAGAACTGGCCCTAGGAGTAGTAGCTAGGGATCAAGTGTGCGAGATGAACTGGAGAAAGTAAATGTAGAGAGATGAAATGCAAAAAAGATGGAGGGATGTGATGGTTGCTTGTCCGTTTATTTTACCAGGCCACTTATTACTAGGTGTGGTTGGGTTTTGTGATATGACGGCTTTACTGTCGCGCCACGAGCAGGGTGAGAGGTGAGACTCCCGTGCAGCGCCGCCCTCTACACTTGTACTACATCGGTCGTGGTTTATTAGTCCCCCATTGAATTTGACTGAAGATTTAACTGACAAAATGTTAGTGCATGTCAACAAAAACTATATTGTTGGATTTGTATTTGAGCATAGTTTTGAATGATATAATTTTAGGTGACATGCATCAGCATTTATCGTACTATATATAATGTTAGTTCAATTTTTGGTCGTACTAATATATAGTAGTAAGGTGCCCGTGCATTGCACCGAAGAGTGAAATGCATTGATCGGGGAGTTGTTTATTTTGACAAAGGATGTGGGGGTCATCTCATGTGTAACGGGTATCGATAGGTTTCTTCAGATATTATTTCATCTCTAGAGCTCACAAACATCCGAGCGAAATAGATAAAAAGGTATCTTTTGCAAACAAAAGCATTCAACTGTTCAACCTACATCCAAAACTTGTGAAGAAATAACACTTATTGTGCTTTGCAAGAACTGATCTTTAAGAATAAATTTTTGAGTATCAATTGTTATACATGTTGGCTACAGTTGACATGGCACTTTCTTATAGTCAACAGTTGGCTATACTATTAAGTAATATTAACCATGCCCTTAGACACCTAGACGGAGGGATTAAATGAGGATGACTTGCAAGCGGGCAGAGGAGATGTAAGAAATGGTTCATCGTAAGACTTTCACCAGTACTGTAGTAAAAATTCATACATGGAAGATTCTAGACTAAACCATAAACGGATACACTTTTATTCATGCACGATACCCCAATAGAGCAAGATCCTGCATGGAAGTCTCCACATGCTTAGACAACGGATTACATTGAGCGAAGAGTAATGATCAACATTTAACTTGATAATGCGTATGTCCAGGTGAACCTCCTTGGAGTCCCCGTGCACCGCATCGGCGGGTAAAGGATGCCACGGGTTTTCCAAGTCCACATTGGCGGGATATGTCGGATTTCGGGTTCCCGCAGACCCTTGAGGTTCGAACACTGGGGTGCGCGCGGAGACTTCGCCTTCTACCTACCTGCACCCCTCCGCCTCGCTAAGATCTAAGCTATGGAAAGAACAGCACAAGAGACACAGGGTTTATACTTGTTCAGGCCACCGTTGTGGTGTAATACCCTACTCCAGTGCGTAGTGTGGTGGATTGCCTCTTGGGCTGATGATGACGAGCACTACAAGGAAGAACAGCCTCGTGAGGGTCTGTTCTTGGCTGGGGGGATGAACTGCTAGGAGGAGTTCAGTCGCCCTTCTCTCTCTCTCTCTCTCTCTCTCTCTGTCTCTCTCTCTGTGCGATGCTACTCGATCCTATCCTAGCTAGTTTCTCTCTTGGCTTCTAGATTCTCCCTTCTTGATTGCGATCCTCTCTGCCCTGTGGGTGGCTAGTCCTATTTATAGGCAAAGGCCCTGGGCCTCTTCCCAAATATTGAGCGGGAAGGGCGCCAACAATTGGCCATTTTGAAGGGGAACATCTGGTACACTTATCCTGACTAAAGTTGGTCCTCGCCTGCCAAAGGCTCTGGTGGTGACACTGGCTTGGGATCCACAATGACTTCCTCCCTGCCGTTGGACTGGTCTTGGTCTCCTTGCACCGAAACAGGTGCCTTTGCTTGATGCTCTCGCCTGCGCTTGCTTCCTTTGCACCAAAGAGGAAAGGAGGACACTGCGCGGGCTGGCGCCCGCCTGGCACCCTTGGTCGTCATGGCTTGCGTCATGGGCACCTCGCGAGGTACCCCGCCTTGATGTCTCTGCCTCCTCGCAAGCCAGCCTGATGAGGCCATGCCTGAGGAAGCTCCGTGTCGTCCACCCCGCAAGGCTCGGCCCCTTGCGAGGGTCTTGGATCTGTGTTGATGAAGATGGGTTGTGCTGGGCCCCCCTTTGAGCCACGCCGCAGGCCGCACACAGGCAAGTCTGGGGACCCCTGTTCCCAGAACGCCGAGAGTAGCCCCCGGGCCCAAGGCGCGTCCGGACTTGGCCGTGCAGGGAGGCGAAAGGGCAAGAGCGAAGCACCGTGGGCCCTAATAGCCTACGGCCTTGGGCGCCGTGTGGCGGTTGATTGGACGTGGGCGTCTCCACTTCCCCACGGTGCCTCGGCAACTGCACGGATTGGACAAGTCCCTGTATGCAAAGCGGGTCATGATTACCTGCGATCATGGAGGTCGGCGGTTGGCCTTCGCCGGCCATAAGTACGGAACGGCGCGCGCCCTTCCTGTTCATCCCCCCTTGCTTCTCCTTCTTCTTCATGGCCCCGTCGAGGAGGTTCTCAGAAGTAGAGAAGGGGAAGGCTCGCCAGGTTGAGCTTGCCTCTCCCCCGCCCAAGCGCGGCCGATGGTGCCCTCGCAAACATCCTGTGGCCACCACGGTAGCTCCCGGAGGCGGTGGAGACGATTTCCAGCATGGTGACGGGCAGACTGCTGCGGCCGGGGGGCACGCTTCGGTCGTGCGTTCCCCTAGGCCTCGCTTTCGCGCTGCAGAGTTGCTGCAGGAGTTCGTTGTGTGGTCGGCGAGCTCCCGGCCGGCGCCCCGGGCGGCCTCTGGCTTCAGGCAGACGGCTGCTGCAGCCGGGCCTCATGGGCTTCACTGGAGGTCTCCGCAGCCGGGAGCCTGGCCTTGACCCACGGTTGGCAGACGTTTGCCCGCGCGCGTGGCCTGAGCCGTTGGTGCATCCTGCACTTCAAGTTTGACGGTGATGCCACCCTCTACGTGAGGGTGTTTGGGGAAGATGGTCGCCGCGCAGGGTGCTGTCCTGAGGACGGCAACCACAGCCAGGAGCCCAGCCCCGGCGATGATGGAGAGGACAGCGCTCGCGTGATTGGCGGCGCTCAGGGTTCCCCAAGCTTCACCGGTTCTTCGTTAGGCGGCGACTCCTCTAGCGGTGGCCGCGGTCAGCCTCCACGCCGTCGTACCTGCCTGGGAGGTGGTAGCGTGTCTGCCCGCCGTCGCGCCTTGGTGAATCGGGAGAGGGAGTCTGCCTGAGCCCCGGAGGCAGCTCGAGTCTTCCCTGCAGGCCGGTGTGAGGCGAGCTGCGCCTGATTTGTTCTTTCTTTTCCTTTTTCCTGCGTAAAAAGACAGTAGCGTGGAGCCCCGCGGGGGCGTGTTTGGGTTATTGCTGTTAATCATCACTTTGCTTCCGTTATCTTGCCTTCCGGCTACGTGCCCGTGCGTGGATAGTTCCTGGCCCCAGCCGTGGGGGGCGACCGACCCAGGCCCTGTGTTCGTGTCG
The DNA here is from genome assembly GCA_034509565.1 of Triticum monococcum. Taxonomy (NCBI): domain Eukaryota; kingdom Viridiplantae; phylum Streptophyta; class Magnoliopsida; order Poales; family Poaceae; genus Triticum; species Triticum monococcum. Next base: position 383,721,143 of record CM067845.1, read on the forward strand.
CAGTGCCCGTGGGGCACGGACTGGAGGGGTGCTCCTATAATGGACCCAGGTCGCGAAACCTTTGAACGACTAGGACAGGAACACTCGCGAGGGTGCTCGGCTGCCCCCACGCGAGGCCTTGCATAAGAGAAATCGAGGCAGGAGAGTGAAAAGTCGAAGAACCACAAGTCAAAGACGGCAACAACTTCAATAAAACTCTGAATGAGAATGAACAAGCCAACTGCGGAAAGCAAATGAAAAATCCGCGTCCGGCACCTAATCTAGTCTTCGACGTCTTCTCACCAGCGCGGAGCTAAGTTCTGCCACTGGGCGTGGGAGGGAGCCCCAGGGCCTGAGGCCGGCGCTCCTAAGACTCCGGGGCATGTATAGCCCCAACTCATTATTACGTGAGAGTGTCATGGGCGGCGAGCTTCACAGGCGTTCTCCTTCTTCACAGGCTCTGGGCCTTTTCCAAAACGCGACAGCTTCACAGGCATTCACCTTCTTCATAGGCTCTAGGCCTTTTCCAAATCGCGACAGCTTCATAGGCATTTGCCTTCTTCACAGGCTCTGGGCCTTTTCCAAAACGCGACAGCTTCACAGGCATTCGCCTTCTTCACAGGCTCTGGGCCTTTTCCAAAATGCGATAGCTTCACAGGCATTCGCCTTCTTCACAGGCTCTGGGCCTTTTCCAAAACGCGTCAGCCAGCGCGGGGCATGGTGCTTCCACTGGTACGTGGGAGGGGGCTCCCCTCCGGGAGGAGCCCCCGGGGCGTGTACAGCCCCGCCCTGACACATGGCTGGCACGGTAGGGCCTGGCGAGGTGTATCTGGGCACCCGTGAGCCAGCGCGGGACTCACGGGGCCCTACCTCTAGGCGGGTTGCGCCTGGCACTGGGCCTTATCTTGTGATGTGTACCTGCAAATTTGGTTAGATGCCGGCACTCTACGTACTCGGGTCCCGGCCCTCGAGCTGGTCTCAGTCGTCGCTGGTATGCCAGGTCGCGATGCCATGGACAAGGCCAGAGGGTGAGGGCTGGAGAGCCAGTAAGAGTCCTGAGTCACGATGCTCAGGTATCCCCCCCTTTAACGTGCAAGTGGTCGGCATGGAGAAGAAGAGGTGCCGTGGACAGGCATCAAATAATCAAGCATGGTGGGTCGAACGCATAGCCGGAAATAAAGGCAAAAGGGATACATGCCGCTGGGTCTGGCCCAAGCGACTTGGGAATAATGCAGCCCTGGGGGCGCTCCCAGCTGGAAATGAAACTTGAAAGATGTCACCTGATGATGTTGAGGACGAAGGAGTGTTGGTGTAGCAGACTCAGTGGGCTGCGGAAGCTGATCCTCACGAGCCCCCAGGCCCAGGGGCCTCGGGAGGCTCCGGAGGCACTGGTGGCTCCTCGCGGACCATCTCCATCTCCGCCAGGGCTGCGGAACGCCTAGCCTCTTGAGCCTCCATGATGCCCCTCATGAGGCGCTCGTACATGGCAGCCGCGTTCGGCAAGCCATAAGGCATGCGAACGTAGCTGTGGGGTGGACCTTCGCAGCACCCCACTAGCGAGGGCCAGAGGCACTCCAGAGAGGCGACTCGATTGAGCCCTGGTATGTCGATGCTGACGCGTAGCCCACCATCCTCGCCTGGATGGGGAGCCACAGCTGGTAGGCGGCGGCCGCCTTTCATGACTCTTGACTCCTGTAGCTCCTGAATGGCCTTGCTGACGAACTCCTGAGGGTCTGGCTCTCCTTGCCTTACTCCTTCTTGAGGGAAACGTGCTTCGAAACACGCCTCCATGTGGTGCCCAAGCGCCTCCCTCGCGACCTTAGCCAGGTCGGTGGCCCTCCAGGGGAGAGCCCCCGAGCCCTGCCTGAGGAGGGCACCGGGCGCGCTTTCCTATGCCATGGAAGGAGGTTCCCCCTAGGCAGGCACGGGCCCTGAGGGGCCTGCCTCCTAAGGGGCCGGGCCGTACGATGTCTTCTTCTTCTTGGGGGCAGTCTCGGGAAGCCTCCTGCTTCCGCGATCCGGGTCTTCTAGTGATGCGGCCTGAAAGGCTCGTTCGAGGGAACACACCGCGTCTTTCTCTTCACAGGGCACCGTGATGACTCCGCCAGTTCCTGGCATCTTGAGGACGTTGTAGCCGTGGTGAGTTACGGCCATGAACTTGGCCAGCGCTGGGTACCCAAGGATGGCATTGTACGGCAGGCGAATGTGAGCGACATCGAAGTCGATGAGCTCGGTGCAGTAGTTGTCGCGTGCCCCGAAGGTGACAGGGAGGCGGACCTGCCCAATCGGGACCGTGGAGCCGTCGGTGACTCCGGAGAAAGGCTTGGTTCGCTGAAGCTGGTTGTAGGGCACTTGTAGATTGTTGAATGTTTCCACGGACAGGATATTGAGCCCTGCCCCGCCATCGATGAGGGTCCTGCTGACCACCATGTTGCTGATGATTGGGGAACAAAGCATCGGGAGGACTCCGGTTGTGGCCGCACACTTGAGCTGATCTGCTGAGCTGAACGTGATGGCGCACGCCGACCACCTGAGAGGGCGCGTGGCTTCGAGCTTGGGGAGGACTGCATTCACTCCGTGGGCGAACTACTTGAAGATACGTTGAGAGGCTGGGGTTTGAGCCCCGCCCAGGATGCAGGCGATCGCGCGCGGCTCCTGGAAGCCCCCAACCCCCTCGTCCTAATGGCGGTCCTCGTTTCTCCTTGGCTGCGGCGGCAGCGGAGGAAGGCCTGCATTGCCTAGCGGGCGATCCTCGCGAGGCTGATCCCTCCAGTCTCCCTCGCGAGGCGGGTCTTGCCAGCGATCCTCGCGAGGTCGATCGTGCCACCCTTGGCGGAGGCAGCGGTCTTCCCAGCGTCATGCGTTCCTTCCTCCTCCTCGACCGTTGCCCCGGTCATCGTGGTCGGGGCGACGGCCGATCCTTCCTTCTCGCACGGCTCGGAGCTCTTGACATTCGTTGGTGTTGTGGGTGTGGAGGTCGTGGTACACACAGTACCGACTGCCCTTGGAAGATTCGGGCTGATCTCTGCCCGCTTGGTGTCTGGTTCTGCCGCGAGCACGGCAGCCCCCTTGCACTTCACATCCTTGGCCTTGGGCTTCTTCTCTTCTGGGTCCGCGGCAGGCAGCTCGAGGAGGGAGAGACGCCCTTCCTCAGCCCTGGCGCACTTGGTTGCCAAGTTGAACAACTCCTAGGAAGTACACAGGTCTTCATGCATTGCCAGCTCCTTCTTCATCCTGACGTCGCGCACGCCGTCGGAGAAGGCTGAGATGATGGCCTCCTCGGTCACCTTGGGAATCTTGAGGCGTGCGTTGTTGAAGCGCTGGATGTACTTCTGCAGGGTCTCTCCGGGTTGTTGCTTGATGCAGCGCATGTCGCTCACGGCGGGTGGCTGGTCACAAGTACCTTGGAAGTTGGCGATGAAGCGGGTGCGCATCTCGTCCCAGGAGGAGATCGTTCCTGGAGCCAGGTTCAGGAGCCAGGTGCGGGCCCCGTCCATGAGCGCCATGGGAAACCAGTTCACCATGACCTTCTCGTCTCCGTTGGCAGCTTCGACGCCCAGCTCATAGAGCTGGAGGAACTCCGCAGGGTCAGCCGTGCCGTCGTAACGAGGAGGCAGGTCTGGCTTGAACTTGCCGGGCCACGCGACGCTGCATAGCTCAGTGGTGAAGGCACGTCAGCCTGTTGTGGCCACAAGAGGCCTTGGGTGACGGAGAGCTTGGTCTTGCATGTCCCCACGTGCTACAGCTGGGAGCAGCGCGGGGTCTTGACGTGCGGGAGCAGGAGCATGATCGCGACGTGCTGGAGCAGGGAGCACCCGGGCAGCTTCTTGCGGGCGAGGGACTTCTTGGCAGCTCTGCTCTTGCTGCGCTGGCACCTGATGGAGCGGGTTCCGCCCAGGGGCCATGCGCCTTGGAGCCATGGCGCCTTCTTGAGGAGGAGGCGGCTGGGGCGCCCCAGAGCTTCGTCACCCGCACGGGGCGCGTGTGCGGTGCAGCGGAACGGACGGCGCAGGAGAGCCCCCTGCAGCGCGAACGAGCTCGGTGATGCGGTCGAGCCATTCTTCATAGACGTCGTCGATGGGACGGTAGCGCAGGAGCTCGTTTGCCGCGATGATGTAGGACCTTGAAGTAGATGTGTCTAGAGGGGGGGGGGGGTGATTAGACACTTAATGCTAAAGTTGCAGTTTTTAAGCCTTTTCGGTTTAAGTGGAGTTTAGGCACAATTTCAACATTCACAATACATATCAAGCAAGCATGCAAAGAGTATATAGGCAGCGGAAAGTAAAGCATGCAACTTGCAAGAATGTAAAGAGAAGGGTTTTGAGAATTCAAACGCAACTGGAGACACGGATGTTTTTTTCCCGTGGTTCGGATAGGTGGTGCTATCCTACATCCACGTTGATGGAGACTTCAACCCACGAAGGGTAACGGTTGCGCGAGTCCACGGAGGGCTCCACCCACGAAGGGTCCATGAAGAAGCAACCTTGTCTATCCCACCATGGCCATCGCCCACGAAGGACTTGCCTCACTAGCGGTAGATCTTCACGAAGTAGGTGATCTCCTTGCCCTTACAAACTCCTTGGTTCAACTCCACAATCTTGTCGGAGTCTCCCAAGTGAAACCTAGCCAATCTAGGAGACACCACTCTCCAAGAAGTAACAAATGGTGTGTTGATGATGAACTCCTTGCTCTTGTGCTTCAAATGATAGTCTCCCCAACACTCAACTCTCTCTCACAGGATTTGGATTTGGTGGAAAGAAGATTTGAGTGGAAAGCAACTTGGGGAAGGCTAGAGATCAAGATTCATATGGTAGGAATGGAATATCTTGGCCTCAACACATGAGTAGGTGGTTCTCTCTCAGAACATATGAGTTGGAAGTGTAGATGTGTTCTGATGGCTCTCTCCATGAATGAAGAGGATGTGGAGGGGTATATATAGCCTCCACACAAAATCCAACCGTTACACAATTTACCAATCTCGGTGGGACCGAATCAACAAACTCGGTCGGACCGAAATAGTAAACCTAGTGACCGTTAGAGATTTTCGGTGGGACTGACATGCAACCTGGTAGGACCGATATGGTTAGGGTTAGGGCATAACGTAATGTCAGTGAGACCGATTACACAAACTCGGTGAGACCGATTTTGGTAATTAGCTAACCAGAGAGTTGGTCAGGCAAACTCGGTGGGACCGATTACTAAACTCGGTTGGACCGATTTTGGTAATTAGCTAACCAGAGAGTTTGCATTGTAATCTCGGTAGTACCGATTGCCTAAACTCGGTGAGACCGATTTTGGCAATGGACATACACAGAGAGATTAAAATCCCATCTCGGTGAGACCGAGATCCCTATTGGTAGAACCGATTTGCTAGGGTTTGGCAGTGGCTTATGACAAGTGAAACTCGGTGGCGCCGGATAGAAATAATCGGTAGGTCCGAGTTTGGCTTAGGTTTAGGTCATATGTGGAAGTGGGAAAGTAGCTAAGGATTTTGGAGCATATCATTAAGCACATGAAGCAAGAGGCTCATTAAGCAACACCTCATCCCTCCTTGATAGTATTGGCTTTTCCTATGGACTCAATGTGATCTTGGATCACTAAAATGTAAAATGAAGAGTCTTGAGCTTATCCTTTGTCCTTAGCATCTTGGAGAATTTCCCACAACCTTTAGTCCATGCCACTCCATTGTTGAACTTATCTGAAACATACTAGATAGAAACGTTAGCCCAACAAGAGATATGTTGTCATTAATTACCAAAACCACCTAGGGAGCACTTGTGCTTTCAATCTCCCCCTTTTTGGTAATTGATGGCAACATACATCAAAGCTTTAGATAAAGATATAAAGAACAGCAAGTAAAGCTTTGGAGGGACATGTAACTAGCATAGGCTCCCCCTACATGTATGCACTCATGTAAATGTGAAATATAGAGGCATATGAGAGCATAACCATGACAGAGTAGGCAATGTGTTACATGTATCTTGACCATATGCATCAGAGCAAAAGATTATCAAGGAAAATACTTTCATGCTCATGAGTCCTTCTTGCAAACAGTATGTACATAAGCAAGAATTCCTCATACTCATGATTTTGATGCATACACTTACCTTGTAGTCTTTAGCTAGCTTAGGATGGAATGAACCTGCACAACAAGGTTAGATAACACAGGTACCTCCACTAGCCAGAGCAAACCAAAGAAGCCACAAGAGTACCAAGACTGGGATGACATGTAGAGAGTGAGTACAAGGTATCACAATGGATTCAACATGTCCCCAAGAGTAAAGATATGCAATGAATTTGACTGATTTCTTTCCCTTAGGTGTCTTGCTCCCCCTGAATCTTACATGGGATATTGAGAGAAGATAGGGAACAGAAAATCAGAGCTGAAAGATACAAATAGATAGAACTTAATGCAAATAAGCACATATGAACATGTCTTTCCCCCAAAAAGACATGTGACATCTCTCCTCTTGAATATCAAGCATCTGGGATCCTTGAGTATTCTCTCCCCCTGGAAATCTCTTTCTCCCCCTTAATACTTTCTCCCTTGTAGGTGATAATCTTTGATGTGATCTCTCTCTCCCCCTTTGACATCAATTTCCAAGAAGGGTTTTCTGGAATCCGTCGTATAGGTTTGGTCCTTGAGACTCAGCACAAAGCAATGGATAAAACTGTGATGCTTGTAGAGGACAAGATTCATTGAGTAGAGCTGGATCAGAAGAAATATAGAACAAGTGGCAAACTGTTTTTCCTGTTGCGAAGTCGGTGGCACCGAGTGGCATGTTTCGGTGGTACCAAAAGGATTCGGTTGGACCGAAAACTACAAGTCGGTGAAACCGAGTTCAACACAGAGAAAAACACTTGTCACCTCAGCTCACTAAACATGTAGGATCTCACAAAGATTTGCAATGAATTAACTGAAGCATTTGCAAGGAATTGAATGCAGAAAATGCAGAACAAAAACAAAAAGGAAAGAGAAGAAACTGAAAGATCTAGATGAAGTTTTTTTTGAAAAAGAGAAAGAAAATAAATATGCATGAGACAAATGCAATAACACAGAAAAGAACACAAGAGAACTTCATCTAGAGTTGGGCGGTGACATAGTCACCTATGTTAGAGCATATTGACTTAGGAGTCAAGTGAGAACACTTGATCATAGGTCATACTCATCGTTTAAGCTCAAATGGGGTTACAATTTTTTGTTTAAGCATCTTGATGTATTCACATCTTGTTGAGTTGCTTTGACTCATGTCTTGGAGTAAAGCTTCTCTAAGATGGAATAACATACCTTGGGTGGTGGTGTGGTTCTTGCTCATGTAGTTGAACTTGTGTGGGTGCTCAAGGTTGATGTAGCTCATCGAGAGTTGGGAGCACCACTTGGAGTTTGAGTTCATCTACCTACATGGGTTAGTTCTTGCAAGGAAGAGCACTTGTGTATCCAAAAATGACAATCATGAAGCTCAACATAGAATTTGTCAAAGGATATGTTTGAATGGTTTTGTGCTTCCTTGTCTTCAACCACCATTGTGTAGAGACTTGGTGATGTAGAGATTGCTCAAGATGTGAGTGAGTCGCAATGTCATGGAATTAGGTTCAACCAAGCACCTACATGGGTTAGACAACATGCAAGGTACAAATATATCCAAGACATAAGATAGTCATCGTAAGAGATATATCATGGATTAGTCATAAGCTCATGTCTTGCATGTATCCAATGGAGTTCCTACTCCAAGTTCGAAGCATCAATAATGTTCAATTCACCTCTCAACCTGCAAAATACTTTCTCATCAAGAGGTTTAGTAAATATATCCGCTAATTGCTTATCGGTGCGAATATGCTTAAGATCAATGTCACCCTTAGCAACATGGTGTCGAATGAAATGATGACGAACTTCAATATGCTTAGTTCGAGAATGTTGTACAGGATTATGACCAATTTTGATAGCACTTTCATTGTCACAAAGCAGTGGAACATGTTTCACATAGATCCCATAATCTTTAAGAGTTTGGGTCATCCAAAGTAATTGAGCACAACATGAACCAGCGGCAATGTATTCCGCTTCGGCGGTGGATAAGGATACCGAGTTTTGTTTCTTGGAAGACCAAGACACAAGAGATCTACCAAGAAATTGATAAGTACCTGAAGTGGACTTTCTATCAACCTTGTCTCCAGCATAATCCGAGTCGGAATAGCCAACAAGATCAAAAGAAGACCTCTTAGGATACCAAATGCCAAAGTTTGGTGTATGAATTAAGTATCTCACTATCCTTTTCACGGCCTTAAGATGACATTCTTTAGGAGCAGCTTGATAACGTGCACACATGCACACACTTAGCATAATGTTAGGACATGAAGCACATAGGTATAACAAAGAACCAATCATAGAGCGATAAACCTTTTGATCAACCGGTTCACCATCTTTGGTCAAATCAAGATGTCCACTAGTAGGCATGGGTGTAGGCATACCTTTGCATTCTTGCATATTGAACTGATTGAATAAGTCCTTGGTGTACTTTGTTTGAGAGACAAATGTACCTTCCTTAGTTTGCTTGATTTGCAGACCGAGAAAGAATTTGAGTTCACTCATCATAGACATCTCAAACTTCTCTGACATTAGCTTTCCAAACTTTTCACTAAAGAGAGGGTTAGTTGAACCAAATATGATATCATCAACATAAATTTGGCACACAAATAGTTCTCCATTAACCCTTTTAGTAAAAAGAGTAGAATCAATTTTACCAATTTCAAAACCACTTGCAATAAGGAACTTGGTCAAGCATTTATACCAAGCTCTAGGAGCTTGTTTAAGACCATAAAGAGCTTTGTGAAGTTTGTAAACATGATTTGGTTTCTTAGGATTGATAAGGCGGGAGGTTGTTTCACATAAACTTCCTCCTCTATTTCACCATTTAGAAAAGCACTTTTAATGTCCATTTGGTACAAGGTGATATTATGGTGATTAGCATAGGCAAGTAAGATGCGAATGGACTCAAGTCTAGCAACGGGAGCATATGTCTCACCATAGTCCATACCTTCGACTTGTGTGTACCCTTAGGCGACGAGACGTGCTTTGTTGCGAACCACTTGTCGATCTTCATCTTGCTTGTTGCGAAACACCCATCTGGTGCCAATGATGTTGTGGTTGTTGTTACGCTTCTCAACCAGTGTCCAAACTTGGTTTCTCTCAAAGTTGTGTAGCTCTTCATGCATAGCGTTTATCCAATCCGGATCTTCCAATGCTTCTTCAACCTTCATAGTTTCAATGCTAGATATGAATGAATAGTTTTCACAAAAGTTAGCTAAGCGAGTTTTTGAGCGAGTGATTCTCCCGGTTTGAATATCATTGTAGATTTGCTCGACGGGATGATCTTTGGCAATTCTTGCTCGAACTCGTGAGAGCTTTTGCTTGGCTCTTCTGTAGCGACCCGACCCGAATGGATCAAGTCTCTGTGCTCCAGTGTCATCCCTGGATCAGTAATGCTGACACCACATAGTACTTCGAAGGATTTATAGCAGAGTGGCAATCACACACTTATTACATCAGTGTCTCAAAAGAGAACTTATTACAATAAATATGGCTTAAGGCCATCTAATATCGATAACAGCGGAAGACTTGGAAGGTAAATGGGTCCATCAACTCCAACGGCATCACTGAGTATAGAACCACGACCTAAAAGCACCTTACTCATCGTCTGAAAAGTCTGCAACATGAAAGTTGCAGCCCGAAAACGGGTCAGCACATGGAATATGCTGGCAAGGTAACACATAGAGAGTAATGGAATGAAACAGCTATACTATATGCATATTTGGCTGGTGGAAAGCTCTATGGTTACTGTTTTGCGTAAAGCTAGTTTTTCCCTACTGCAAAGGAATAAATTTATTTAACTATCATGGTAGTTGAACATCGAGAATGGTTGACAGCATTCCGATCCCAATTAAGTGAATAATTAAAACCCAACAATATTAATTAGAAGTAACATGTTGAGATTCACATGATATTCAAGTACTAGATACTCAAGATGTCCATAACCGGGGACACGGCTAATCATGATTAGTTTATTACACTCTGCAGAGGTTTGCGCACTTTTCCCCACAAGACTCGATCGCCTCCGTTGGGCTTCTCGCACTACATGGTGTTTGAGAAACAGATGACCGAGACACAGTCTTTCAGAAGCACTAGCACCTTACGATGGATAGACCGGTACACCTACTTTCCCCTACATCTGCTAGTCTACACTATAAGAGTTCGCACGACTTAGTCAACTATGCCAGAGCCCATAATGGCTTGTGGCTGCACACGGAAGTATTTAGCATGAATGATCTTATGATCCCTTTGAGCCTGGGTGGCGGTCCAAAAGAAAACAGGCAAGTCCTGATAGACATCAGGTGCCTCAATCCACCCAGATGTGTGTTTAAGTTGCCACCTTAGATAAACCCTAAAAATTATCACACTCACATCTGTCATGGATATCACTCACCCAATCCACGTCTACTAGCATAGCATGGCATAATAAGCAAACGTAGAAGTAGCTCCCAAAGGTTTCATAATAAACAGGTAATAGGTACTACCTCATCTACTTCCCATCCCACAATTTAATTAGATCCAAATCATGCAATGTGTGAGGATTGATCTAATGCAATAAAACTGGGTCATAGAAAAGGTATGATCAAAGTGTTACTTGCCTTGCTGATGATCTGCGAGTCCTAGAGATTCGAAGTAACAGGCGGCGCAATCCGGGTAACTTATCGCAGACAAACAACAAGCATACAATAAGTACTCATCTAATGCACAGGTAAAACTTGAACAAGAGATCGAACCAGATAGTTCAACTTAAGAACTCCGGTTGCAAAGAAAGAAAGAACCGAACAAAGCAACGGAAAACAAACGGCGGAAGAAAACAACTCGGTTCTAGCAAGTTGAAACTAGGTCAAATTTTACCGTAGCAAAAACTTGTTGAAGTTGATTAGTCGGAATGGCGGTTTCGAAACGAAACACCAGGCGCTTGAATCACCTGATTCCGATAAACGAGCGAGAAGATAAACTAGAACGAAGATCGGATCTGAGATCGCGATCGCGGAATAAATCCGGCGAAAAGAAAAGAAGAACGGTTAAACGAACGGACGTTCGTCAACCTAGAATAACTGGTGATCACGTTCGTTAGGACGAACGGTCCGGCGAACGGTCTCTAAGCAACTAAACCGAAAGCAAAATGAAATCCGATCTAGGGTTTCGGAAAAGAAAACCGAAACAAACAAAAGAAAAGAAAACTTGAACGGTTTATAAGAAAAACCAAACCGAGGGAAGAAAGAGAGGCGCGGCGTGGGGCTACCTCGGCGAGGCTCCGGCGACGGTGGCGTTGGACGGTGGCGGCGGCGGTATGGGGCGGTGGCGGCGGCGCTAGGGCGGCGGCGCTAGGCGGCGGCGCGGGCAAGGGGCGGCGGCGGCTTGGGCGCGGGGTGGGGAGGCGGCTTGGTGTGGGAGGAGAGGGGGGGGGGTGTGGGGGTATTTAAAGAGGGGAGGGGGAGAGGAAACTTGGGGGAGGGGGCAAGAAAGAGGAGGCGGAGCCAGAGTCCTACTAGGACTCGGGCGGCGGCGGCGGTTGGCCCTGCGCGGGGCTGCGCGCGTGCGAGGGGAGGCCTGGCCGGCCGGCCTGCTGGGTCTTGGCCCAGGCGGGCGACATGGATTTTTTTTTAAAATCAGTTACGCGCGCAGAAAAACAAAAGAAAGAAAATCTAAACGGACTCCAAAATTCCCAAAGTAAATTTTCCCCGACTCCTAAAAATGAGTCGAACAAAATGAACTTTTCTCGGGACCTAAAATGCAAATTTTGAAAACACGCATTTTTTCCTATCCAATAAAAGGCAAATAAACATCCGACAAATCCAATGATCCTTTTTTTTCAAAATTTGAGAAGACTCAAATATGAAAATGACGAAATCTCCAACTCTCTCCGAGGGTCCTTGAGTTGCGTGAAATTTCTAGGATCGACCAAAATGCAAGAAAATATGATATGCATGTTGATCTAGTGTATAACATTCCAAATTGAAATTTTGGTATGTTACAAACCTACCCCCCTTAAGATGAATCTCGCCCTCGAGATTCGGGTTGGCTAGAAAATAGGTGAGGGTGGTCCTTGAGCAAATCTTCTTCTCTCTCCCAGGTGGCTTCATCCTCTGAGTGGTGGTTCCACTAAACTTTGCAAAACTTGATAACCTTGCTGCGGGTAACTCTGCTGGCAAAATCGAGAATCTTGACTGGTCTCTCCTCATTCGCTTCAAGCGACACTGTATCTCTTAACGGTACCTCCGCCATCTCGGCATGACATTTCTTCAGCTGAGAAACATGGAATACATCATGAACTCCTGACAGTCCCTCTGGTAATTCCAACTTATATGCGACTTCTCCCATACGTTGCAAGATCTTATAAGGTCCAACGAAACGCGGTGCTAATTTTCCCTTAACTCCAAAGCGCTTAACTCCTCGAAGTGGGGATACTCGGAGATACACTCTGTCTCCGGTTTCGTAAAATGTCTCCTTGCGTTTAGAATCTGCGTAACTCTTCTGCCTGGATTGGGCTACCTTGAGCCTATCGCGAATCATCTTAACTTTCCATTCAGACTCCTTAATCAAATCTGGTCCAAAGAACTGACGGTCTCCAACTTCGTCCCATGACAACGGTGTCCTGCACCTCCTTCCGTACAAAGCTTCGAAAGGTGCCATCTTCAAACTGGTTTGGTAACTGTTGTTATACGAAAACTCCGCATACGGCAAGTTATCGTCCCAACTAGATCCATAATCTAGTGCACAAGCTCTCAGCATATCTTCCAAAATCTGATTGACTCTCTCAGTCTGTTCATCTGTCTGTGGATGAAAAGAGGTGCTGAACTCTAGCCTGGTTCCCAAAGTTTCATGAAACTGATTCCAAAACTTTGAGGTAAATTGGGTTCCTCTATCTCATACAATACTCCTCGGAACTCCATGCAAACAAATAATCCTAGTCATGTATATGTTTGCCAACTTAGCACTGGTGTAAGTGGTCTTAACTGGAATGAAATGTGCTACCTTCGTCAAACGATCAACTACTACCCATATTGAGTCATAGCCTGCTTTCGTCCTGGGTAGTCCTGTGATAAAATCCATGCCTATCTTATCCCACTTCCATTCGGGTATCGGCAATGGTTGCAACAATCCGGCTGGCTTCTGATGCTCTGCCTTTACTCTATGACATACATCACAAACTGCTACATATGCTGCAATATCCTTCTTCATTCCGGTCCACCAGAATGTTTCCTTTAAATCCAAATATATCTTGGTATTTCCTGGGTGAATCGAATAGGGTGAATCATGTGCCTCTTGTAGAATCAACTTCCTGATCCCCGGGTCATCTGGCACATAAACACGGTCCTCAAACCATAGGGTATCATGCTCATCCTCACGAAATCCCTTTGCTTTTCCTTTGCTTAGCTTCTCCTTTATAGCAGAAATTTCCTTGTCAGATTTCTGAGCTTCTCTGATTTTATCCATCAATGTTGATTGAATCTCCAATGCTGCCACATAACCTTTGGGAACTATCTCCAAACATAGCTCACGAAGGTTTTCTGATAACTCCTTGGGTATTTCCTCCGTCATCAACGTATTTACATGGCTCTTACGGCTCAATGCGTTAGCTACTACATTAGCTTTACCGGGATGGTAATGCAATCTCATATCATAATCCTTGATGAGCTCCAACCATCTCCTTTGTCTGAGATTCAACTCCTTCTGCGTGAAAATATACTTCAAACTCTTGTGATCCGTGTACACCTCGCAATGATTTCCAATGAGGAAATGTCTCCATGTCTTCAATGCATGCACTACGGCTGCTAACTCCAAATCATGGGTGGCATAATTCAACTCATGAGGTTTCAGTTGTCGTGACGCATACGAAACAACTCTCCCTTCTTGCATAAGCACTGCTCCAAGTCCTCAATGTGAAGCGTCGCAATACACCTCATAATCCTTGGTCCGATCTGGCAAAATCAATACTGGTGAGGTAACTAATCGTTTCTTCAACTCCTGGAAACTAGCCTCACACTCCTCAGTCCATTTGAACTTGGTGTCCTTCTTCAACAACTCCGTCATAGGCTTCGCAATCTTTGAAAAGTTCTCAATGAATCTCCGGTAGTATCCTGCGAGTCCAAGAAAACTCCGGATCTCTCCAACTGTCGTTGGTGCTTCCCATTCGATTACGGTCTCAACCTTTGTGGGGTCAACTGCTATCCCTTCTCCGGATATAACGTGTCCGAGGAATCCTACTTCCTTCAACCAAAACTCACATTTGCTAAATTTGGCATATAACTGATGTTCCCTTAGTTTCTCCAAAACCAAACGCAAATGTTCCTTATGCTCCTCTTCATTCTTTGAATAAACCAGGATATCATCAATGAACACTACGACGAACTTATCCAGAAACTCCATAAACACTTTGTTCATCAGGTTCATAAAATGGGCAGGCGCGTTAGTCAATCCAAATGACATAACAGTATACTCATACAGTCCATATCTTGTGGTGAATGCTGTCTTAGGTATGTCCTGCTCTCGAATCTTCAACTGGTGGTACCCTGATCGCAAATCGATCTTGGAAAACACTTTAGCTCCTTGCAAACGATCAAACAGATCATTAATCATTGGCAGTGGGTACTTGTTCTTGATGGTTACTTCATTCAATCCACGGTAATCAACAACCATCTGTAATGATCCTTCCTTCTTCTCCACTAGAAGTACGGGTGATCCCCAAGGTGAAGAACTTGGGCGTATGTAACCTTTCTCCAATAACTCCTTAATCTGATTCTTAATTTCTACCAAATCCTTTGCTGGCATCCGGTATGGTCTCTTTGATATTGGGCCTGTACCTGGCAATAACTCAATCAAAAACTCAATGTCTCTATCTGGTGGCATGCCTGGCAACTCTTCAGGAAATACATCAGGAAAATCCTTTACCACTGGTACTTCCTCCTGCACAACTCCTGTTAGGCAGTTTACTTGTGTCCTATTTGGCACATGCCGGGATACATACTTGATCCTTCTTCCTTCTGGCGTTGTAAGCAAAATTGACTTACTAGCACAATCGATGTTTCCTCCATACATCGATAGCCAATCCATACCGAGAATTACATCCAGACCTTGGGATTCTAGAATAATTAAATCTGTTGGGAAAACATGCCTTCCTATGCTTAATGGCACTTGAAAGCATCCTTGACTGGCCATGTATTCTGCTCCTGGCGAGCTTACTAGCATAGGCGTTTTAAGAATCCTAGTGGGCAGGCTATATTTTTCCACAAATCCCCTTGATATGTATGAATGTGATGCACCAGTATTGAAAAGAACGAGTGCGGTAAATGACTTAACCAAAAACTTACCGATTACTGCATCAGGCTGATCTTCAACCTCCTCCAGGTTAACGTGGTTCACCTGTCCCCTATTGAAAGGGTTTGGCTTCTTCCCTGAGCTTCCATTGCCATTTCCATTCTGGCCTTCAGGACATTCATTAGCATAATGTCCGGTCTTGGAACACTTGAAACAGGTGACTTGACTCAGGTCTCTCTTGGATGGGGTTGATGGGGTGGTCCGATTCTGGCTGTTGCTTCCTCCATTCCCATTACCATTCTTGTGGCCATTATGGTTGTGCAAACTACCTCCTCCATGGGTATGCTGAAACTGAAATCCCGATTTAGGGGTAAAACGGGGCTTCTGCTGGGCTCCAGAGTTATACTTCCCTTGTCCATACTTCCTCTTGCGCTTGTCAATCAGCTGTTGCTTCCCTTCAATCATGATGGCACGATCTACCAATTCCTGGTAGTTGTTGAAACTTGCTACCATCAACTGCATGCTTAACTCATCATTCGGTCCTTCCAGGAACTTCTCCTACTTGGTTGCATCCGTAGCAACGTCATCTGGGGCATAATGTGCTAACTTGCTGAAATCGTCAACATACTGGCCAACTGTCCTTCCTCCTTGGCGTAAGTTGCGAAACTCACGCTTCTTCATGGCCATAGCTCCTGCTGAAACATGTGCAGTGCGGAAAGCTTGCTGGAACTGATCCCATGTGATAGTGTCAACTGGGAAGGTGGCGGTGAAATTCTCCCACCATGCTGCCGTAGGTCCGTCAAGCTGATGTGCGGCAAACTTCACCTTCTCACCACCTATGCATCCTGTAGTGGTCAACTCCCTTCCTATCTTGCGGAGCCAATCGTCTGCTACTATCGGCTCGCTGCTACTAGAAAACACCGGCGGATTTAGCCTAAGGAAACGGGCTAAGTGGTCAACAGGTGGCGGCGGTGGTGGTGGGTTGTTGTTGTTGTTGTTTGGCTGATTCTGGACTAACATCTGCATCAATTGATTCTGCTGCTGGATCAACTGAGTGAGCTCCGATGGAAATCCATTGTCATGTCTCGGAGGCATCTGAGGGTTTTAGAAAAGATGAGAAATAAGAATAGAGTGAGGTCTAAAGAGAAAACACTACCCCAATGCCCATGAGCAAATTCACATAAAATCACTTCATTCAATTCAAACAAGGGCTTACAATCGATCTAGCTATTCGCAAAAGTGCTCGAACTATAGTGTATACATGGGGGAATACTACTAATATTTGGTGGTCGTCTAGAAATTTGAACCGGTGGAAGACTCCATGATGTCCGCTCCAGCTTCGTCTTCAAAGTCGGGTTCACTTGGATCCGAATCGGTGTCGTCGATGATGATGTAGTTGTCCGGACATGCGACGTACATGTCTTCCTTCCTGGTTGCTAACTCCCTCTTGAGTTCTTCAATCTCCTGTTTAAGATCGCCATTGTGCCTTGCTAGAGCTACGATCTCGTCCATGTAGTCCTTGCGTGTAGCGTTCAGTTCTCCTTCTAGCTCGATGATCCTAGCCTTCGCATTCTTCAACTCTATCATATCATTGCACATCTGGTTCTCGTGGCGTCGAATGTGCTGGTTTAACTCCTGGATGAAAGCTGCAATGGATCTATCCTTCTTGGTGCTGACTAACTCCATTGTTCATCTCGGCGTCTGCAAATCTGGTAGATAGTGTCCTTGAGGTCTTCTTGGTAAACTTCTCCAATGCGTCCTATGGTGATATGGGCTGCCATGCTCCTTCCTAGACTCCAAGTTGGTGCATTGAAAACACTATCTATGGGCTTCGTGATTGGCGCGAATGTCCTTCCCGGAACGTGAGCTTGAATCTTCCAGCGCTCCTCTTCAGGTAGAGTGGCGTTGAAGGTTCCCGTGAAGCTTGGTAATCCAATGTTCAGGTACTTGGTGACTTCCTTCAAGTGAAATCCCAAAGGTGTGCCTTCATCCGGTTGAGCGTACTTAATCTTCGCGTCCTTCATCCTAAAGAGTAGAAAAGATGAGGAGTTATAAAATGAGGAGAGAATAGTGATCTATGGCTTTAACTTAGTGGTCTTGTCCTACAGTCAGCGTGTGCTCTGATACCATCTCTGTAGCGACCCGATCCGAATGGATCAAGTCTCTATGCTCCGGTGTCATCCCTGGATTAGTAATGCTGACACCACACAGTACTTCGAAGGATTTATAGCAGAGTGGCAATCACACACTTATTACATCGGTGTCTCAAAAGAGAACTTATTACAATAAATATGGCTTAAGGCCATCTAATATCGATAACAGCGGAAGACTTGGAAGGTAAATGGGTCCATCAACTCCAACGGCATCACTGAGTATAGAACCACGACCTAAAAGCACCTTACTCATCGTCTGAAAAGTTTGCAACATGAAAGTTGCAGCCCGAAAACGGGTCAGCACATGGAATATGCTGGCAAGGTAACACATAGAGAGTAATGGAATGAAACAGCTATACTATATGCATATTTGGCTGGTGGAAAGCTCTATGGTTACTGTTTTGCGTAAAGCCAGTTTTTCCCTACTGCAAAAGAATAAATTTATTTAACTATCATGGTAGTTGAACATCGAGAATGGTTGACAGCATTCCGATCCCAATTAAGTGAATAATTAAAACCCAACAATATTAATTAGAAGTAACATGTTGAGATTCACATGATATTCAAGTACTAGATACTCAAGATGTCCATAACCGGGGACACGGCTAATCATGATTAGTTTATTACACTCTGCAGAGGTTTGCACACTTTTCCCCACAAGACTTGATCGCCTCAGTTGGGCTTCTCGCACTACACGGTGTTTGAGAAACGGATGACCGAGACACAGTCTTTCAGAAGCACTAGCACCTTACGATGGATAGACCGGTACACCTACTTTCCCCTACATCTGCTAGTCTACCCTGTAAGAGTTCGCACGACTTAGTCAACTATGCCAGAGCCCATAATGACTTGTGGCTGCACACGAAAGTATTTAGCATGAGTGGTCTTATGATCCCTTTGAGCCTGGGTGGCGGTCCAAAAGAAAACAGGCAAGTCCTGATAGACATCAGGTGCCTCAATCCACCTAGATGTGTGTTTAAGTTGCCACCTTAGATAAACCCTAAAAATTATCACACTCACATCTATCATGGATATCACTCACCCAATCCACGTCTACTAGCATAGCATGGCATAATAAGCAAACGTAGAAGTATCTCCCAAAGGTTTCATAATAAACAGGTAATAGGTACTACCTCATCTACTTCCCATCCCACAATTTAATTAGATCCTAATCATGCAATGTGTGAGGATTGATCTAATGCAATAAAACTGGGTCGTAGAAAAGGTTTGATCAAAGTGTTACTTGCCTTGCTGATGATCCGCGAGTCCTGGAGATTCGAAATAATAGGCGGCGCAATCCAGGTAATCTATCATAGACAAAGAACAAGCATACAATAAGTACTCATCTAATGCACAGGTAAAACTCGAACAAGAGATCGAACCAGAAAGTTCAACTTAAGAACTCCGATTGCAAAGAAAGAAAGAACCGAACAAAGCAACGGAAAACAAACGGCAGAAGAAAACAACTCGGTTCTAGCAAGTTGAAACTAGGTCAAATTTTACCGTAGCAAAAACTTGTTGAAGTTGACTAGTCGGAACGGCAGTTTCGAAACGAAACACCAGGCGCTTGAATCACCTGATTCCGATAAACGAGCGAGAAGATAAACTAGAATGAAGATTGGATCTGAGATCGCGATCGCGGAATAAATCCGACGAAAAGAAAAAGAAGAACGGTTAAATGAACGGACGTTCGTCAACCTAGAATAACCGGTGATCACGTTCGTTAGGACGAATGGTCCAGCGAACGGTCTCTAAGCAACTAAACCGAAAGAAAAACAAAATCCGATCTAGGGTTTCGGAAAAGAAAACCGAAACAAACGAAAGAAAAGAAAACCGGAACAGTTTATAAGAAAAACCGAAGCGAGGGAAGAAAGAGAGGCGCGGCGCGGGGCTACCTCGGCGAGGCTCCGGCGATGGCGGCATTGGACGGCGGCGGCGGTGCTATGGGGCGGCGGCGGCGGCGCTAGGGCGGCACGGGCGGCGGCGCTAGGCGGTGGCGCGAGCAAGGGGCGGCGGCGGCTTGGGCGCAGGGTGGGGAGGCGGCTTGGTGTGGGAGGAGAGCGGGGGGTGTGGGGGTATTTAAAGAGGGGAGGGGGAGAGGAAACTTGGGGGAGGGGGCAAGAAAGAGGAGGCGGAGCCAGAGTCCTACTAGGACTCGGGCGGCGGCGACGGTTGGCCCTGCGCGGGGTTGCGCGCGCGAGGGGAGGCCTGGCTGGCCGGCCTGCTGGGCCTTGGCCCAGGCGGGCGACGCGGAATTTTTTTAAATCGGTTACGCACACAGAAAAACAAAAGAAAGAAAATCTAAACGGACTCCAAAATTCCCAAAGTAAATTTTCCCCGACTCCTAAAAATGAGTCGAACAAAATGAACTTTTCTTGGGACCTAAAATGCAAATTTTGAAAACACGCATTTTTCCCTATCCAATAAAAGGCAAATAAACATCCGACAAATCCAATGATCCTTTTTTTTCAAAATTTGAGAAGACTCAAATATGAAAATGACGAAATCTCCAACTCTCTTCGAGGGTCCTTGAGTTGCGTGAAATTTCTAGGATCGACCAAAATGCAAGAAAATATGATATGCATGATGATCTAGTGTATAACATTCCAAATTGAAAATTTGGGATGTTACATCTTCGTTAAAATCTTCTTCATCTTGTTCTTCTTCTTGGCCTTCTTCATTGTTGACGTTGTCGTTCTCTTGTCGTGGTGGAGAAGGAGGTTGTTGATGTTCGTCTTGATGCATTTCCTCGTCTTCTTCATTTTGGTGTGTCCCACTTGTGGATGCTTCCGTATCAATTCTTGGTTCACCTTGTTGTGAAGTAGAAGCTTCCACTTGGACGGACGAGGTACTCTCCTTCACCTCCGTTGGACGAATTTGGCCAATAGACAAGTCTTGGATTGCTTCTGAAGGGTCTTTGTCTCCTACATCGATTGGCAATTGCTCTACTTGCGAGCCATTAGATTCATCAAACTTCACATCTACCGTCTCTTCAACCTTTCGGGTGAAATTGTTTTAGACACGGTAAGTGTGAGAGTTTGAGCCATAAGCAAGTAGAAAACCTTCATGAGATTTAGGAGCAAACTTTGAACAACGATGCTTGTCAAGAATGTAGCACTTTGAGCCGAATACTCGAAAGTATCCAACTTGGGGTTTGTTACCGGTGAGGAGCTCGTATGCCGTCTTGCCGAGTAGCTTGTGAAGATACAAGCGATTTGTTGCATGACAAGCTGTCTCAACTGCTTCTGCCCAAAAGTGCTTCGGCGTCTTGTACTCATCAAGCATCGTTCTCGCCATTTCGATGAGCGTCCGATTCTTCCTCTCAACAACTCCATTTTGTTGAGGTGTGTACGTAGCCGAGAACTCGCGTGAAATCCCTTCTTCGTCAAGAAAGGTGTTCACATTTGCGTTCTTGAACTCCGTTCCGTTGTCACTCCGAACCTTCTTGATCTTCACGGCAAACTGATTTTGGGCCTTCCTAGCGAAGTTTTTGAAGATCTTCTGGACCTGCGACTTGTCATCAAGAAAGAACACCCACGTAAATCTTGAAAAATCATCAACTATAACTAGACCAAAAGAATTTCCACCAAGACTCTTGTAGGCGTTGGGACCAAAAAGATCCATATGAAGTAGCTCGAGTGGCCTCCTTGTGGTCATGATGTTCTTCACGGGATGCCTTCCTCCAACCTGTTTACCTGCTTGACAAGCACTACAAAGTCTATCCTTATCAAATATGACATCGTTAACTCCAAGGATATGATTTCCTTTTATAAGCTTGTCAAGGTTTCTCATGCCAACGTGACCTAGTCGTCTATGCCACAACCAACCTTTTGAGGATTTAGCAATAATGCAAGTTTTAGGTTATGCCTTTTTAGAGAAATCGACAATGTAAAGATCACCTCTATGCATACCGGTAAAGACCATTTTATGATTGTCTCGACGAAACACTTGGCAATCTACCTCAGTAAATAGGACATTCAAACTGAAATTAGCAAGTCTAGATACTGAAAGTAAGTTGTAGCCGAGAGATTCAACGAGCATGACATTTTGAATGGAACTATCATGTGAGATGGCCACCTTACCAAGGCCAACCAGTTTACCCTTTGAATTATCACCAAAGGTGACATATTTTCGAGGGCCGTCATTTTCAGCAAGCTCACGGAACATCTCTTTATCTCCGGTCATATGATCAGTACATCCACTATCAAGAACCCATTCCTTTCCTCCTGACACATATCCCCGAAGATTTGCCGTAAGACCAAAATGTCTCATTGCATCATCAAGATCGAAGTCACTATCATCATCATCATCATCATCATAGTATCCATGTTCACCATGATCTTGTGACTCATCATTACCTAGAGAGGGTAATTCATCAGATAAATGATCATCAAAATGGTCACCTTTATGAATTCTTATAGCTTAGAATATAATATCACTAATGATACCAACATCTCCTTTAGCATGCTTGAGATTGGCAAGCTCAAATAGACAATTACCAAAACTAGGATCACTAGAGTTCATCTTACTCAAGGCAATAGATTTATGGAGAATTTCATCCAAATTTTTCAAGGAATAATTGGGAAATCATTCCTCAAGAAATTTCCATATAGTATAGGAACAATTAAGAGTAGGCAAACTAGCAATCAAATTTTTGGGCAATCCTCTAATGATGAGCTCAATAGTTCTAAGATTGCGAATTATGTCGATATATTCATCTAGGGTAGGATGCAAAGGATCAATATGAGGTGCACAAGGGCTAGCAATATACTTGTTCAAATGATATTGATTGAAAATTACAAGCATCTCATTTTTCCACTCATGAACATACTCTCCATAAAGAATAGGAACTCTATGTCTAAGACTCCCTAAAGTAGACACATCCATCTTCCTCCAATGGTGATTAACCAAGGCAATGGAGACCAAAGCTCTGATACCACTTGTAGGACCTTGAAGTAGATGTGTCTAGAGGGGGGGGGGGTGATTAGACACGTAATGCTAAAGTTGCAGTTTTTAAGCTTTTTCGGTTTAAGTGGAGTTTAGGCACAATTTCAACATTCACAATACATATCAAGCAAGCATGCAAAGAGTATATAGGCAGCGGTAAGTAAAGCATGCAACTTGCAAGAATGTAAAGAGAAGGGTTTTGAGAATTCAAACGCAATTGGAGACACGGATGTTTTTTTCCCGTGGTTCGGATAGGTGGTGCTATCCTACATCCACGTTGATAGAGACTTCAACCCACGAAGGGTAACGGTTGCGCGAGTCCACGGAGGGCTCCACCCACGAAGGGTCCACGAAGAAGCAACCTTGTCTATCCCACCATGGCCATCGCCCACGAAGGACTTGCCTCACTAGCGGTAGATCTTCACAAAGTAGGCGATCTCCTTGCCCTTACAAACTCCTTGGTTCAACTCAACAATCTTGTCGGAGGCTCCCAAGTGACACCTAGCCAATCTAGGAGACACCACTCTCCAAGAAGTAACAAATGGTGTGTTGATGATGAACTCCTTGCTCTTGTGCTTCAAATGATAGTCTCCCCAACACTCAACTTTCTCTCACAGGATTTGGATTTGGTGGAAAGAAGATTTGAGTGGAAAGCAACTTGGGGAAGGCTAGAGATCAAGATTCATATGGTAGGAATGGAATATCTTGGCCTCAACACATGAGTAGGTGGTTCTCTCTCAGAACATATGAGTTGGAAGTGTAGATGTGTTCTGATGGCTCTCTCCACGAATGAAGAGGAGGTGGAGGGGTATATATAGCCTCCACACAAAATCCAACCGTTACACAATTTACCAATCTCGGTGGGACCGAATCAACAAACTCGGTCGGACCGAAATAGTAAACCTAGTGACCGTTAGAGATTTTCGGTGGGACTGACATGCAACCCGGTAGGACCGATATGGTTAGGGTTAGGGCATAACGTAATCTCGGTGAGACCGATTACACAAACTCGGTGAGACCGATTTTGGTAATTAGCTAACTAGAGAGTTGGTCAGGCAAACTCGGTGGGACCGATTACTAAACTCGGTTGGACCGATTTTGGTAATTAGCTAACCAGAGAGTTTGCATTGTAATCTCGGTAGTACCGATTTCCTAAACTCGGTGAGACCGATTTTGGCAATGGACATACACAGAGAGATTACAATACCATCTCGGTGAGACCGAGATCCCTATCGGTAGAACCGATTTGCTAGGGTTTGGTAATGGCTTATGACAAGTGAAAGTCGGTGGCGCCGGATAGAAATAATCGGTAAGTCCGAGTTTGGCTTAGGTTTAGGTCATATGTGGAAGTGGGAAAGTAGCTGAGGATTTTGGAGCATATCATTAAGCACATGAAGCAAGAGGCTCATTAAGCAACACCTCATCCCTCCTTGATAGTATTGGCTTTTCCTATGGACTCAATGTGATCTTGGATCACTAAAATGTAAAATGAAGAGTCTTGAGCTTATCCTTTGTCCTTAGCATCTTGGAGAATTTCCCACAACCTTTAGTCCATGCCACTCCATTGTTGAACTTATCTGAAACATACTAGATAGAAACGTTAGTCCAAAAAGAGATATGTTGTCATTAATTACCAAAACCACCTAGGGAGCACTTGTGCTTTCAGATGAGCGTAGCTCGAGCCTCCATGGGTGCGCGGAGCGCGCGGGACGAAGAACCAGCTGGGGTGAGTGAGGGAGTAGCGGTGCGGCCGTATTGCCGCACGGACGGATGCTGAGACGACGCTTGCTGCTCGTTCCCCGCTGGGCCGGTGGCGGCGTTAACGGCAGGCGACGGGGAACAGCGAGGACGCCCACCGATAGGAGCCGTCTAGGCGATGCAGGAAGCGAGAGCGGCCCGATGCTTGGCGCGGGCCCGACGAGTGTCAGACATGGACGCGATGGTCGGAGGAGAACGGGGTGGTGGAAGACGAATTCCGGCGCACCCCTACTTGGCGCGCCAAATGTCGGATTTCGGGTTCCGGCAGACCCTTGAGGTTCGAACACTGGGGTGCGCGCGGAGACTTCACCTTCTACCTACTTGCACCCCTCCGCCTCGCTAAGATCTAAGCTACGGAAAGAACAACACAAGAGACACATGGTTTATACTGGTTCGGGCCACCGTTGTGGTGTAATACCCTACTCCAGTGCGTGGTGTGGTGGATTGCCTCTTGGGCTGATGATGACGAGCAATACAAGGAAGAACAACCTCGCGAGGGTCTGTTCTTGGCTGGGGGGATGAACTGCTAGGAGGACTTCAGTCGCCCTTCTCTCTCTCTCTCTCTCTCTCTCTGCGATGCTACTCCATCCGATCCTAGCTAGTTTCTCTCTTGGCTTCTAGATTCTCCCTTCTTGATTGCCATCCTCTCTGCCTTGTGGGTGGCTAGTCCTATTTATAGGCAAAGGCCCTGGGCCTCTTCCCAAATATTGAGCGGGAAGGGCGGCAACAATTGGCCATTTTGAAGGGGAACATCTGGTACACTTATCCTGAATAAAGTTGGCCCTCGCCTGCCAAAGGCTCTGGTGGTGACGCTGGCTTGGGCTCCACAATGACTTCCACCCTGCCGTTCGACTGGTCTTGGTCTCGTTGCATCGAAACGGGTGCCTTTGCTTGATGCTCTCGCCTGCGCTTGCTCCCTTTGCACCAAAGAGGAAAGGAGGACACTTCGTGGGCTGGCGCCCGCCTGGCACCCTTGGTCGTCATGGCTTGCATCACGGGCACCTCATGAGGTGCCCCGGCTTGATCTTTCTGGCTCCTCGCGAGCCAGCCTGATGAGGCCGTGCCTAAGGAGGCTCCGTGTAGTCCGCCCCATGAGGCTCGGCCCCTCGCGAGGGTCTTGGGTCTGTGTTGATGAAGATGGGCCATGCTGGGCCCCCCTTTGAGCCACGCCGTAGGCCGCAGGCAGGCAAGTCTGGGGACCCCCGTTCCCAGAACGGCGACAGGATAGTCCCAGGTCCCCAGAGTCCAAGTCCATTCGATGAGGCCCGTGTCGCCGCCCACGCGACCCGGAGGGGTAGTAACACTGACCACGCACCCGTACATCGGCTTTGTGTCAGTGTTAGAATTAGTGGCATCGCCCTTGACGCACATTACAGAGATGGGGCGGCGGCTTGCGCGGGCCTCACTAGTGCCCACGATCAAGAGGAAGATGTTGTCGTCCTCCTCCGAGACTAGGAGGCGGCGCTGATCCTCCAGTGATTCCGGCATGGTGAACGGGTAGCACGTCTCGTATTTGATGTTCTCCGCCAAGGGCCAGCAGTGACAACTGCACGCATCCGTGAGGTGATGCACCATTTCCGCCGGCGAGCCACAAAATGGCATCGGGCACTCTTAGCAGTGGACGTAGGGCTCCTTGGAGGCATCGACCAGGCCGTCCATGAAACGGGAGTGGCTGTAGGGGATGTTGCGCCAGTTGAATATATGAGCAAGTTACAACGAGATTTAATCCGAATAAGCACAAAATAAATCATGACGGCTATAACAGAGTTGAAACTAATCATGTGGACTAGCATAGTAGTAGGATACAAAGTAGAAACATGAATTCCACCACGATTTTGAACAAGAAGGACAGAAACACATATGGTGCAACGGGAGCAGCACCGTTGGTGTTGACGTTGTCACCCATGCCCAAACACCACGTAGACACGGTCTTTGAGCATGGTTCGTAGTCATTCCACGCTCAAGCATTGAAGTTTGTAACTATTTTAGATTAGAATATACTACTCCTCCGGTGCTAGTAGTAGAGCAGAGTCCTACTCTACTACTCTACTCAAGCAAGTTAGGGCATAGCACTGTAGGGAGTACCAGTACTGTGATCACTCAAGCAAGTTGTCTAGCATCGACATGACCCTACACTGCTGGTATGTGTCTCGTAAGTCAAGCAACATGTTGTAGTCATCATCACCTGTCCACTTCCCACAACACATATTCGCTTCTCCATCTTTGTCCGCACATAATCTTGTCCAATCTTCCATCCCCGCTAAGGCGCCTCCCCCCTTGTCCGAAACCCAAGCACTAACAATGGCAGAACCGAGCAGCGTCCGCCGAAAGAGTGGCTGGAATTAGCTCCCCACAGAGGTAATCATGCTCATTGTTTCGCGTGTGGACAATCTCAGTACCATGCCGCTCGCCATGTGCTCGTCGGGGCTGTACCGTTTACTCAAAGCCCTCAGGCTGGAGCTTTTTAAGCCAGCTCCTTGCTTGCTGATGTCGCCTGATCTTCAGAAACGGCATGTCACGCAGCATAACGATCGTAGGGTGGCGAGCATCAACCCCCTTGACTGCGATCCGATCCCCGTCAGCCTCAACTACATTAACGGTATGTACTGGGTCCGCATGAACACGTCTTGGATGGTGCTCGTCGACGGTCGCGGCAGCTGGATGCTCGTGGAGGTCTACACCCGGCGATTGATCCCCCTTCCTTTGATTAACATTGAACTGCTTTGGCACCGTGGCCCAGAATACTCAGAATCTTACAATAGCCAACATGATACCAAGTTTGATTTGCTCAAGGTTGTAATCTGCCAAGTGCCCACAAGATCTGCGAATTATAAAGACTTCAGGCTAATTGCATTCTTCAACCGTGGTCTCGCCTATCTGACAGGTCACTGTAGTAAGTGGATAAATCTGCACGTCCATCGCAGGATCATACATCCTCCATGGTTCTCTGATGCCATTGAACACAAGGGCTTCATTTACGCTGTCGACTTCTTCTATGGCTGGACGTATTGCGGGCCTACTCCAGTCATCGCTACAAATGACTGTTACAGCAGTATGTTACTTTCCTATGATATCATGATGGCTTGCTTACATTACTGTCAACATTTGCTGAAAAAATATTCATGCTCATAACATGTTGTTCTTAAGATTGACTAAATCAAGAGCCCTTTTTTATTTGACTCCAAATTGATATGATGTTGTAGGCCGCCTGGTGCCCCTACCCTTCCTAATCCCAGAACCTTTCAAAGAAAAGTGGCATGGCAGTTCCAGGTGGTTCCTGACTCGATCAGACGACGGCGAAAGATGGATGATCGTTTGCACGTACCAGACGTGTTGTTTCGTGGAATACAATCACAGTCGCCGCAAGGTCTTTAAGCAGGATCCCAGCTTCTCTGGGCCTTTAGGAATTTTTGACTGGAGGCTGGTAAGTAGCCTTGGCATGCTCTCTATTTGTCGGACTGAATTATCCGATTAACCAGGAGATAACCGACGACAAGGATCATGATGGCAGCGCAGTTTCGTTCATCAGGCAAAACTATGTGTACACAGCGTACCATGCGTCTCTGCATGCACCATACAATGATATGTGCTGCCACGCTCTACAGCCCAAAGTAGGAGAGAGGGTCGCAAGTACCAGACTTCGACCTGCTGGCTAGAGTTTCCCCCGTCAGGC
Organism: Triticum monococcum; assembly: GCA_034509565.1. Classification (NCBI taxonomy): domain Eukaryota; kingdom Viridiplantae; phylum Streptophyta; class Magnoliopsida; order Poales; family Poaceae; genus Triticum; species Triticum monococcum. Next base: position 383,748,999 of record CM067845.1, read on the forward strand.
ACCCATCTAGTTCAAGCCGTCAGCCAATCTCCACAGCTTAATAAATAGTAACGTCTAACTGAGCCAGTTAGTTAGATGCGTACACTTGGTGTAGTAGGATCTTTATTTAGTTTGATGCATACACTTGTTCTTTTTTGGTAGCCCTTTTGTAATGATGGCTGATGTTTGGTTTGGAAGAGAGAGCTGCGTCTTCACTCTTCTGGCCTGCTTACTGCTTCTGTTGCACCCCCAGCCTTGGTTGCTGCTGCTGCTGCTGCCGTTTTCAATGTACAATCAGTAGTATATTTCGTTTGTTGGTTGAATAAATGTGTTGTTGGAACAACAAACACAATGTTTTCGAAGTTGTTGCACGATTCGATCCTTTAGTGCCCTGGGGGGTTTATATAGGACTACCCCCCAGGGGTACAATGGTAAACTATCTGGGCGCAGGCCCAGCCGTCAGTCTCTTCGCCTGCCGGCCCTTCCGCCGACTGGTGGGGCCCGCCGACTGGTGGGACCCACCGACCGGTCTGGTACGGAGCCGACAGGCCGTACCCGCCGCTTGTGGGTCTTGCCGGCTACTGATTACTGTAGCCGTGCCTCTAATGACGTAGGCTTGGTCATGGGGGCGTGGCTACAGCCCCGCCATCTGGCGGGTGATTGCTGTAGCCATTCCCCGTCTTGTCTGGTTAATGGTGCGGGGAACCCATGGGAAGGGTAGGCCAACTTCCTGGGGGCGGCTCCCTGCGGGTCTGACTGGTGGCGCTCTTGCCGTCTTCTGGACTCTCGCTGACTGGTAGGGCCCGTCGTCCGTGGACCGTACTGACAGGCCATCATGGGCACAAGACTTCGCCCACTGTTGCTGATGTCAGGGATGGCATGGCAACAGTATCGCGCTAGACGGATATCTCCGTTGGTACAGCGCACTGTGGCCTAGCCATCTCTTGGAAAAGGGAAGGGAGTGGGCTTCACTGTTGCCACGCCCTGTCCCACCCCCCCTGATGAGGGCATGGCCTTTGTTGGTGCCGTGGGCCGACTCCCCGTGACCGGCTTCTCTGGAAGACGACAGGCGGGAGTCGGCCGGTCTTGACCTCGCCTCTAGGACTCGGAATCTCGGATGCATGCGGGCAACCGACTGTTCCTTCAGCCGTCCTCCAGAAGGCAGCTCTTCATCTGTCGTCTCGAGGGGCGCAGTCGGCCCCGAAGTCTTGAAAGGTTTTGGGCCTCGGGTTAGCCTACCTGTGACCCATTACTCCGACAGGATGTCCATCCAACGGCCGACGTGCTTCTTCAATCTCTGATCTTCCTGCTCCAGCCGCCTAAACTAGCGCCGGTGGGACTGACTGCTCCCTCCTCTTGTGGCCTGCTGTGATGTCGCGCAGGCTTCCCCGGCCCACCATACTCCCTCCACTGGCCTGGCCGCACGCAATCAACTGCCTCCTTATTACGCAAAAAAATGATTCCTCCCACTGACATCTGGGGTGCACCGGTTGGGAGGCTGACTTGTGGGCCTACTAAGTTGATGCGTACACAGGGCTTGTCAACTTAGTCAACAAACGATTCTACCAGCAGTAACCGTTGGATTTGAATGGAACGGTCCTGCTGCTTCTTCAATCACTGCTCTTCTTGCAGCAGCCGCCCAAACCAGCACCGGGGAGACCGCCTGCTCCTGCCTCCATTGGCCGGCTATGCTGCCGTTGAGGCCTCATCGCCCCCTACTACTCCCACCGCTAGCCAGGCCCTGCGGTGACGGCAGCTGAACCAGTGAACCCTCGTACTCCTCTCCGCGTGGGCATCCACTGCCGCGTCTTCCCCGGCTCCACGTTGTCCCCTGCCTAGGCCTCGCCGTTGTCTACCGCCTTGGTGCTCTCGGCGTGGCGTGGTCAACATGGTCAACGACATTCCATCGAAAGAGTACTGTACGTGGAGAGGCTAACAGCTGGGTCCATGGCCACAGCCTAGTTTTTGGTGATTTGCCAAGTAAGCCGCTTTGTTAGGCCTGTTGGGCTGCAAATCTTTCAAGACGAGGAGAGCTTTCATTCGACTGGCCGAGAAAATGGCCCATCGATAATGAGAAATGGGTTGTACATTTTTAAAACACATCAAACCGGCAATTAGTTTCAAATATCTTTGTTTTCATTTCGAGATTTTAAATTACATTAATTTTTATTTGTGGAGAATTTGTTGGATTTTATATTGATATACATTTATTTTTAAAATCAGTTTGAGTGTGAGTCGAAATTTCGGGATTAAAAACAGTTCGGACTGCACCGAAATATGCAAAATTTCGTATAATTTTTTAACTGTGGCTACAATATGGCCTGTAATGTTAACAAAAAGAATATGGGCTCCAAAAAAACCTTAATAATTAGCAAATGGGCTGTAAATTATTAGAAATAATGGCAGATGGGTTGTATGCTGTTTTCCACAGATTTGAGGCTTTCCTAAAAAAGGGTTGACGCACAAGCAGTGACTGTTGGATGGCCATCCAACGGCCGTCGTGCTTCTTCAATCTCTGCTCTTCCTACTCCAGCCGCTCAAATAAGCGCCGGCGGGACTGCCTGCTCCCTCCTCCCCGTGGCCGGCTCTGCTGCCGCGCAGGCCTCACCGCCCCACCATACTCCCATCGCTGGCCTAGCCATCCCTCTACTCACCCAAACCTGCTGTTATTCTCCGGCGACGGCAGACGAACCAGTAAACCCTCGTACAGTCGTACTCCCCTCCACATGGGAAACAACTGCCGAGTCTTCCCTGCCTCTGTGTCGTTCCCTTCCCAGGCCTCGCCATCGTCCACCGCCCTGGTGCTCTCGGCGCGGCCTGGTCAACATGGTCAATGACCGACATGCATCTGAAGTGGACTGTACGTGGAGAGGCCGACAGCTGGGTCCACGGCCGCACGCAAGGAAATGCCTCCTTATTACACGCAAAATAATGATTCCTCCACCTGACATCAGGGACCCATCGAAAGGGCCTCTATATTTTGCAAAAAAAAACGTTACCGCCGCTGACAGCTCAGACCCACCAGCTATATCTTTGCACGCAAGGAAGTGCCTCCTTATTACGCACAAAAAAATGAGTACTCCCCCTGTTAGCTGGGACCTAGTATAGTCGCAGGCTGACTTGTGGGCCTACTAAGTTGATGGGGACGGAGGGCTTTGTCAACTTAGTCAATATGCACGATTCTAGCTCTAGTGACCATACGATGTCCATCCAACGGCCGTAGTGTTTCTTCAACCTCTGGTCTTCTTGCTCCAGCCGCCCAAACCAGCGCCGGTCGTGCATCGTGCTCCCGCCTCTCGTGGCCGGCAGCGATGCGGCGGAGGCCTCACCGCCCCCTACTACTCCCACCGCTGGCCAGGCTATCCCTCTACTCACCCACACCCCATGTTATTCTGCGGCGACGACAGCCTCACACCGCAGCGAACGAGTGAACCCTCGTACTCCTCTACGCGTGGGCATCCACTACCACGTTGATACGTCCATTTTGCATCATGCTTTTATATCAATATTTATTGCAGTATGGATTGTTATTTCACTTTATACCACAATACTTATGGCAATTGTCTCTTATTTTACAAGGTTTACATAAAGAGGGGAATGCCGACAGCTGGAATTCTGGTCTGGATAAGGAGCAAATATTAGAGACCTATTCTGCGCAACTCCAAAAGTCCTGAAACTCCACGGAACGTCTTGGAAATAAAGAAAAATCCATGTGAAAGATGAAGGCCAGGGGGCCCACACCCTGCTCACGAGGGTGGGGGGCGCCCCCCTAGGGCGCGCCCCCTACCTCGTGGGCCCCCTGGTGGCTCTCTGATGCCCATCTTCTCCTATTTGAGGTCTTTCGATGAGAAAAAATAGAGAGGAACTTTTCGGGATGAGACTCCGCCGCCACGAGGCGGAACCTTGGCGGATCCAATATAGAGCTCCGGCAGAGCTGTTCTGCAGGGGATATATCCGTCCCGGAGGTGGAAATCATCACCATCGTCATCACCAACGCTCTCTCATCGGGAGAGGGCAATCTCCATAAACATCTTCACCAGCACCATCTCATCTCCAAACCCTAGTTCATCTCTTGTATCCAATTCTTGTCTCAAAGTCCGGGATTGGTGCTAGTAGGTTGCTAGTAGTGTTGATTACTCCTTGTAGTTGATGCTAGTTGGTTTAATTGGTGGAAGATCATATGTTCAGATCCTATATGCATATTATTACCCCTCTAATTATGAACATGAATATGCTTTGTGAGTAATTACGTTCGTTCCTGAGGACAAGGGAGAACTCTTGCTATGAGTAGTCTTGTAAATTTGGTATTTGTTTGATATTTTGATAAGATGTATGTTGTCTAGCCTCTAGTGGTGTTATGTGAACGTCGACTACATAACACTTCACCATTATTTGGGCCTAGAGAAAGGCATTGGGAATTAATAAGTAGATGATGGGTTGCTAGAGTGACAGAAGCTTAAACCCTAGTTTATGCGTTGCTTCGTAAGGGGCTGATTTGGATCCATATGTTTCATGCTATGGTTAGGTTTACCTTAATACTTTTGTTGTAGTTGCGGATGCTTGCAATAGAGGTTAATCATAAGTGGGATGCTTGTTCAAGTAAGAACAGCACCCAAGCACCGGTCCACCCACATATCAAATTATCAAAGTATCGAACGCGAATCATATGAACATGATGAAAACTAGCTTGACAATATTCCCATGTGTCCTCGGGAGCGCTTTTCCTATTATAAGAGTTTGTTCCGGCTTGTCCTTTGCTACAAAAGCAGTGGGCCACCTTGCTCCACTTTATTTACTTTTGTTACTTGTTGCTCGTTACAATTTATCATATCACAAAACTATCTATTACCACTTATTTCAGTACCTGTAGATAATTCCTTGCTGAAAACCGCTTATCATTTCCTTCTGCTCCTCGTTGGGTTCGACACTCTTACTTATCGAAAGGACTACGATAGATCCCCTATACTTGTGGGTCATCAAGAATATTTTCTGGCGCCGTTGCCGGGGAGTGTAGTGCCTTTGGTAAGGAAAAATTTATATAGTGTGCTGAAATTTACTATCACTTGTTACTATGGAAAGTATCTTCACCCCGTCCAGTAGAGCAAAGAGTTGCTCCTCAACCTACTGAACCTATTGAAAATGAAACTCCTTTTGAATTTCCTGTGGCTATGATGGAAAAACTGCTAGCTAATCCTTTACAGGAGATGGAACAAAGCATCCTGATGAGCACTTAATATATGTGGATGAAGTTTGTGGATTATTTAAGCTTGCAGGTATACCCCATGATGTTGCTAAGAAGAAGGTCTTCCCTTTATCTTTGAAGGGAGACACATTGATATGGTATATGCTATGTGATGATATGAGATTCTGGGACTATAAAAGATTGAAGTTGGAATTTCATCAAAAGTATTACCCTATGCATCTTGTTCATCGTGATCGCAATTACATATATAATTTCTGGCTTCGCGAAGGAGAAAGCATCGCTCAAGCTTGGGGGAGGCTTAAATCAATGTTATATTCATGCCCCAATCATGAGCTCCCGAGAGAAATAATTATGCAAAGTTTTTATGCTCGGCTTTCTGAAAACAATCGCAACATGCTCAATACTTCCTGTGCTGGCTCTTTTATGATGAAGCCTATTGAATTCAGATGGAATTTATTGGATAGAATTAAACGCAACTCTGAAGATTGGGACCTCGACGAAGGTAAGGAGTCAGGTATGACACCTAAGTTTGATTGTGTTAAATCTTTCATGGATACTGATATTTTCCGTAAGTTTAGCACTAAATATGGACTTGACTCTGAGATAGTAGCTTCCTTCTGTGAATCTTTTGCTACTTATGTTGATCTCCCTAAGGAGAAGTGGTTTAAATATCATCCTCCTATAGAAGTAAAAGTAGCTGCACCTACTAAAGTTGAAGAAAAGACTGTCACTTATAATGATCCTATTGTTCCTACTTCTTATATTGAGAAACCACCTTTCCCTGTTAGAATAAAGGATCATGCTAAAGCTTCAACTGTTGTTTGTAAAAGCAATATTAGAACTTATACACCTCCTGAGCAAGTTAAAGTAGAACCTAATATTGCTGTAGTTAAAGATCTCTTGTCTGATAATATTGATGGGCATGTTATTCAGTTCGAAGGTGAAACTACTAGAATTGCCAAACCTTGTGGTATGGATAAACATAGACCTGTAGTAGGCGTGCGTGTTATTTCTATTAAAATAGGAGATCATTGTTATCATGGCTTATGTGATATGAGTGCTAGTGCTAGTGTTATACCTCATGACTTATACAAAGAAATTAAGAATGAAATTGCACCTGCTGAGTTAGAAGATATTGATGTCACAATTAAACTTGCTAATAGAGATACTATTTCACCAATTGGAATTGTTAGAGATGTTGAAGTCTTGTGTGGGAAAACTAAATATCCTGCTGATTTTCTTGTTCTTACTTCTCCGCAAGATAGCTTTTGTCCCATTATATTTGGTAGACCCTTCTTGAACGCTGTTAATTCTAGGATAGATTGCGAAAATAATGTTGTTACTATTGGCTTGGATGATATGGTTCATGAGTTTAATTTCTCTAAATTTAGTAAACAATATCATGAGGAAGAATTACCTAGTAAGGATGAAATTATTGGTCTTGATTCTATTGCCGCACCTCCTAGTGATCCTTTAGAACACTATTTGCTAGACCATGAAAATGATATGTTCATGAATGAAAGAAGGGAAATAGATGAAGTATTCTTTAAATAGGAACCTGTTCTGAAACACAATTTGCCTGTTGAAATTTTAGGGGATCCTCCTCCACCCAAGGGTGATCCCGTGTTTGAGCTTAAACCTTTGCCTGATAATCTTAAATATGCTTATCTTGATGAAAAGAAGATATATCCTATTATTATTAGTGCTAACCTTTCTGAGCATGAAGAAGAAAGATTATTGAAAACTCTGAAGAAGCATCGTGCTACTATTGGATATACTCTTGAAGATCTTAAAGGCATTCGTCCCACTCTATGTCAACATAAAATAAATTTGGAAGCGGACGCCAAACCAGTTCGTGATCCTCAACGACGTCTGAATCCTAAAATGAAAGAAGTGGTAAGAAAAGAAATTCTTAAGCTTCTGGAAGCAAGTATAATTTATCCCGTTGCTGATAGTGAGTGGGTAAGTCATGTCCATTGTGTCCCTAAGAAGGGAGGTATTACTGTTGTTTCTAATGATAAAGATGAATTGATTCCACAAAGAATTATCACAGGTTATAGGATGGTAATTGATTTCCGCAAATTAAATAAAGCTACTAAGAAAGATCATTACCCCTTAGCTTTTATTGATCAAATGCTAGAAAGATTATGCAAACATACACACTATTGCTTTCTAGATGGTTATTCTGGTTTCTCTCAAATACCTGTGTCGGCTAAAGATCAATCAAAGACTACCTTTACATGCCCTTTTGGTACTTTTGCTTATAGACGTATGCCTTTTGGTTTATGTAATGCACCTGCTACCTTTCAAAGATGCATGATGGCTATATTCTCTGACTTTTTTGAAAAGATTTGTGAGGTTTTCATGGACGACTTTTCCGTCTATGGTTCCTCTTTTGATGATTGCTTGAGCAATCTTAATCGAGTTCTACAGAGATGTGAAGAAACTAATCTTGTCTTGAATTGGGAAAAGTGCCACTTTATGGTTAATGAAGGTATTGTTTTGGGGCATAAAGTTTCTGAAAGAGGTATTGAGGTTGATAAAGCCAAGGTTGATGCTATTGAGAAGATGCCATGTCCCAAGGACATCAAAGGTATAAGAAGTTTCCTTGGTCATGCCAGATTTTACAGGAGGTTCATTAAGGACTTCTCAAAAATTTATCGGCCTCTCATTAATTTATTGCAAAAAGATATACCATTTGTCTTTGATGATGATTGTGTAGAAGCATTTGAAATACTTAAGAAAGCATTAGTCACTGCACCTGTTGTTCAGCCACCCGATTGGAATTTACCCTTTGAAATTATGTGTGATGCTAGTGATTATGTTGTAGGTGTTGTTCTAGGGCAAAGAGTTGATAAGAAATTAAATTTTATTCATTATGCTAGTAAGACTCTAGACAATGCTCAAAGAAATTATGCTACTACTGAAAAAGAACTTTTAGCAGTTGTATTTGCGTGTGATAAGTTTAGATCTTATATTGTTGATTCTAAAGTAACTATTCAAAGCAATCATGTTGCCATTAAATATCTTATGGAAAAGAAGGATGTTAAACCTAGACTTATTAGATGGGTTCTCTTGCTACAAGAATTTGATTTGCATATTGTTGATAGAAAGGGAGTTAAGAACCCTGTTGCAGACAACCTATCTAGGTTAGAAAACATTCTTGATGACCCACTACCTATTAATGATGACTTTCCTGATGAACAATTAAATGTTATAAGTACTTCTCGTAGTACTCCATGGTATGCTGATTACGCTAATTCTATTGTTGCTAAATTTATACCACCTAGCTTCACATACCAGCAAAAGAAAAGTTCTTCTATGATTTAAGACATTACTTTTGGGATGACCCACATCTTTATAAAGAAGGGGTAGATGTGTTATTAGACGTTGTGTACCTGAGCATGAACAGGAACAGATCCTACGCAAGTGTCATTCCGAGTCTTATGGAGGACACCACACGGGAGATAGAACTGCACATAAGGTATTGCAATCTGCTTTTTATTGGCCTACTCTCTCCAAGGATGCCCGTAAGTTTGTCTTGTCTTGTGATGAATGTCAAAGAATTGGTAATATTAGTAGACGTCAAGAAATGCCTATGAATTATTCACTTGTTATTGAACCGTTTGATGTGTGGGGCTTTGATTATATGGGACCTTTTCCTGCCTCTAATGGATACACACATATTCTAGTTGCTGTTGATTACGTTACTAAGTGGGTAGAAGCTATTCCAACTAGTAGTGCTGATCATAACACTTCTATTAAAATGCTTAAAGAAGTTATTTTCCCGAGGTTTGGAGTCCCTAGATATTTAATGACTGATGGTGGTTCACACTTTATTCATGGTGCTTTTCATAAAATGCTTGCTAAATATGATGTTAATCATAGAATTGCATCCCCTTACCACCCACAGTCTAGTGGTTAAGTAGAGTTGAGCAATAGAGAGCTCAAATTAATTTTGCAAAAGACTGTAGAATTGCATACAAAAATCCTATGGGTATGTCCCCGTATAAAATGGTCTATGGAAAAGCATGTCACTTACCTCTCGAACTAGAACATAAGGCATATTGGGCTATTAAAGAGCTCAACTATGATTTTAAACTTGCCGGTGAAAAGAGGTTATTTGATATTAGCTCACTTGATGAATGGAGAACCCAAGCTTATGAAAATGCCAAGTTGTTTAAAGAAAAAGTTAAAAGATGGCATGACAAAAGGATACAGAAGCGTGAGTTTAATGTAGGTGATTATGTATTGCTATACAACTCTCGTTTAAGATTTTTTGCAGGAAAACTTCTCTCTAAATGGGAAGGCCCCTACGTCATCGAGGAGGTCTATCGTTCCGGTGCCATAAAAATCAACAACTTCGAGGGCACAAATCCGAAGGTGGTAAATGGTTAAAGAATTAAACATTATATCTCAGGTAATCCCATAAATGTTGAAACCAATATTATTAAAACCATAACCCCAGAGGAATACATAAGGGACACTTTCTGGAATGCTTCAGACTCCGAAGAGGAATAGGTATGTGGTACGGTAAGTAAACCGACTCCAAAACAATTTTTAAGGCAATATTTCTCCGTTTTGGAATATTTAGAAAAGTAGAAAAATAAGTAGCAGTCTGGGAAGGACACGAGAGCCCCACGAGGGTGGTGGGCGCGCCCTACCCCCCTAGGGCGCGCCCCCTACCTCGTGAGCACCTCGTGTGCTTTCCAGACTCCGTTTTCTTGCACGATACGTATTTTGGTCGGTAAAAATTCATTATATATTCTCCTGAAGGTTTTGACTCCCGTATCACGCAAACCTCCTCTGTTCTTGTTTCGAGCTGTTTTCTGTCAGGGTTTTCCAGGCTAGGCATCATGTCGTCTCCCTCCTCCCACAATGGTGACAACGATGCTTGGCTAATGAAGATAGACCTGAAGAGGGAAGAACCCACGAAGGTCAACAAGGATGAAAGGATCAAGAAGGCCACGGAGGATCAAGCTCCAACAGCAAAAGACACCCTTCAAATTGATCATAACCTTCTTACCCCAACTGAGATCGAAGCTTTCAAGATGATTGAGTTAGCTCGTGTTCAAAACAAGTATCTCACACAAGAAAATATTTTGTTGAAGGAGCATATTGTTGCACTCAAGGGCATTATTCGCAAGCTGGAGGACCTCTTACGCTCAATGTGCGATTATCCATCACCACCACTGTCTCCTCCAACAAAGAAGAATTGAGTATCTGGGTATGGGCACTCCCCTTGGCAACTGCCAAGCTTGGGGGAGCTGCCCCGGTATCGTATCACAATCACAACTCCTATCTTTACCGTTTTTCTTAGTTCGATCCTATTAGTAGTATCTTGATCTAGTAGAATAAAGTTTATGGCATGATCTAGTTTTGAGTTTTGCTTTATGATCCCTCTATGTAATCGAGTCCGTGAGCTATATATAATAAAGATTAGTGTTGAGTCAAGGGCTTGATTATTTTGCCATGATCTTGGGTGAATAAAAGAAAGAAGAAAGAATAAAAGAAACAAAAAGTTCATATTGATCTTATTGCGAGTAATGACTTCACATAGAAAGAGTATGATGATTAAAAGTTGTTGGGAGTTGGCAGGCATAGCTTTGGTCATTGTTGCAATTAATAGGAAGTAATAAGGAAAGAGAGGTTTCACATATAGATATATCATCATTGACATCTTTCTTGATTGGGAGCACTCATTAAAATATGGCATGCTAAAGAGTTGATGTTGGACAAGGAAGACAACGTAATGAGTTATGTCTTTCTTATATCTGAGATAAAGTATGTTGTCATGGTTCCTCTAACTTGTTGAGCTTGCCTTTTCCCCCTCATGCTAGCCAAATTCTCAGCACCAAGTAGAAATACTACTTGTGCTTCCAAATATCCCTAAACAAGTTTTGCCACGAGATTCCACCATATCTACCTATGGATTGAGTAAGATCCTTCAAGTAAGTTTTCATCAGTGCAAAGCAATAAAAATTGCTCTAAATATGTATGATTGATTGGTGTGGGAGAAATAAGCTTTATACGATCTTGTGATGTGGAAGTAATAAAAGCGACGGACTGCATAATAAAGGTTCATATCACAAGTGGCAACACAAAGTGACGTTCTTTTGCATTGAGATTTTATATATATCCAACCATAAAAGGCCTGGCAACCTCTGCTTCCCTCTGCGAAGGGCCTATCCTTTATTATTATCTTCTACCTTATGCAAGAGTCAGAGTGATCTTCACCTTTCCTTTTTCATTTTATCCTTTGGCAAGCTCAGCATGTTGGAAAGAACATGATATATATACCTAATTAGATGTAGGGGAGCATGAACCATTATTGTTGACATTACCCTTGAGGTAAAAGGTTGTGGGGCAAAACTATAAGCCCCTATCTTTCTCTGTGTCCGATTAAAGCTCCGTAACCACAAGTATTGCATGAGTGTTATCAATTATGGGAGACTAAATGATAGTTGAGTATGCAGACTTGCTTTTTAGCTCTGACATAGAATCTTTTCGATGTTATGATAAATTGCAATTGATTCAATGACTGAGATTATAGTTTGTTAGAGGCCAATAAGGTTTATGATTTATACTCTTGCATTGTGAATAGATCTTCACTTGAACATAAGTAATCATACGACAAAATCTATATATGTTGCTATTATAAGAATAATCATGATGCTTTCATGCCGTATTTTATTTTTATCGACGCCTCTACCTCTAAACATGAGGACATATTTATTGTTATCGGCTTTTTGCTTGAGGACAAGCGAGGTCTAAGCTTGGGGGAGTTGCTACGTCCATTTTGCATCATGCTTTTATATCGATATTTTTTGCATTATGGATTGTTATTTCACTTTATATCACAATACTTATGGCTATTCTCTCTTATTTTACAAGGTTTACATAAAGAGGGAGAATGCCGGTAGCTGCAATTCTGGCCTGGATAAGGATCAAATATTAGAGACCTATTCTGCGCAACTCCAAAAGTCCTGAAACTCCACGGAACGTCTTGGGAGAAATAAAGAAAAATCCACGCCAAAGATGAAGGCCAGGGGGCCCACACCCTGCTCACAAGGGTGGGGGGCGCGCCCCCTAGGTCGCGCCCCTACCTCGTGGGCCCCCTGGTGGCTCTCCGATGCCCATCTTCTCCTATATGAGGTCTTTCAATGAGAAAAAAATAGACAGGAACTTTTCGGGACGAGACTCCGCCACCACGAGGCGGAACCCTGGCAGATCCAATCTAGAGCAATGGCAAAGCTGTTCTGCTGGGGATACTTCCTTCCCGGAGGGGGAAATCATCACCAACGCTCCTCTCATCGGGAGAGGGCAATCTCCATCAACATCTTCACCAGCACCATCTCATCTCCAAACCCTAGTTCATCTCTTGTATCCAATTCTTGTCTCAAAGTCCGGGATTGGTGCTAGTAGGTTGCTAGTAGTGTTGATTACTCCTTGTAGTTGATGCTAGTTGGTTTAATTGGTGGAAGATCATATGTTTAGATCCTATGTGCATATGATTACCCCTCTGATTATGAACAGGAATATGCTTTGTGAGTAATTACGTTCGTTCCTGAGGACAAGGGAGAAGTGTTGCTATGAGTAGTCATGTGAATTTGGTATTTGTTTGATATTTTGATAAGATGTATGTTGTCTAGACTCTAGTGGTGTTATGTGAATGTCGACTACATAACACTTCACCATTATTTGGGCCTAGAGGAAGGCATTGGGAAGTAATAAGTAGATGATGGGTTGCTAGAGTGACAGAAGATTAAGACCTAGTTTATGCGTTGCTTCGTAAGGGGCTGATTTGGATCCATATGTTTCATGCTATGGTTAGGTTTACCTTAATACTTTTGTTGTAGTTGCGGATGCTTGCAATAGAGGTTAATCATAAGTGGGATGCTTGTTCAAGTAAGAACAACACCCAAGCACCGGTCCACCCACATATCAAATTATCAAAGTATCGAACACGAATTAGATGAACGTGATGAAAACTAGCTTGACGATATTCCCATGTGTCCTCGGGAGCGCTTTTCCTATTATAAGAGTTTGTTCCGGCTTGTCCTTTTCTACAAAAGGATTGGGCCACCTCGCTGCACTTTATTTACTTTTGTTACTTGTTGCTCGTTACAATTTATCATATCACAAAACTATTTGTTACCACTTATTTCAGTACTTGTAGAGAATTCCTTCCTGAAAACCGCTTATCATTTCCTTCTGCTCCTCATTGGGTTCGACACTCTTACTTATCGAAAGGACTACGATAGATCCCCTATACTTGTGGGTCTTGACACGTCTTCCCCGGCTTCGTGTCGTCCCCTTCCTAGGCCTCGCCATCGTCCACTGCCCTGGTGCTCTCGGCGTGGCGTGGTCAATGTGGTCTAGGAACGGCTTCCATCAGACGTGGACTATACATGGAGAGGCTGACAGCTGGGTCCACGGCCGCAGCAAGGAAGTGCCTCCTTATTACTTGCAAAAATAATTATTCCTCCACCTGACAGCGGGGACCCACCGGACGGGCCACCGTATTTCGCGAAAAAAATGTTTCCCCCCGGACTGCTAGGACCCACCAGCTACATCTTTGCACGCAAGGAAGTGCCTGACAGTCGGGACCCACCTGGTCGAAGCGTACGTAGCATTGTCATTCTGGTCGCGAACGTGTACGTACATATATACTGGTGGATGTAGAGGCGCGCACGTGTCGTAGTAGAGGCACGCACGTAGCATGTACATGTACGTACAGCGGCCAGGGTGCAAGAAAGAAAATATGGCCACGTATGTGTACATACGGGCGGGGTCTTGAACGCCTACTCGCGCATACGTACGTCCAGGGCTCGTGTACATTGCTGGGTCAGAATGGAGAAACAGCGTCGTCGTCGTGTTCATGGGGAGGCAACGGAATGCGTCATGTTCATGGGGAGGCAACGGAATGCATCGTGTTCATCGGGAGGCAACGGAACGCGTGGGAGCCAACCGACTGGGTCGGAACGGAATGCGTGGTCGTGTTCATCGGGAGGGCTTGGACAGAACAGGCGATGGAAACAAGGCCTGGCGTACCACAAAACGGAGGAAACAGACCTCCTACGTTCGGAACGGGGTCCTGTTGATCGGGAGGGGTGTGGCGTATCACAAAACGGAGGAAACGGACCTCCTACGGTCGAAACGGGGGTCCTGTTGATCGGGAGGGGTGTGTCGTACCGCAAAACAGACGAAACAGACCTCCTATGGTTGAAACAGGGTCCTGTTGATCGGGAGGGGTGTGGCGTACCGCAAAATGGATGAAACGGACCTCCTACGGTCGAAACGGGGGTCATGTTCATCTGGAGGGGTGTGGCGTACCGCAAAACGGGACTCCACGGGATACTGCTCATCTCCACCGTCGACCTCCTCCAACCTCCACGGGCTCCTATTCATCTAGCCTGCACCGCGCGCTACTCCATCGGCTACTGTTCAACCACCCCTCCACGGGCACCCCTCCATCGTCTACTGTTCATCCAGCCCTCCACACCACGGGGTCCTGTTCAACCACCCTACACGGGCACCCCTCCACCGTCTACTGTTCATCCAGCCGTCCACACCATGGGATCTTGTTCATCCAGAGGCAACGCCACCGCTCAATGTTCATCCAACCTCCCCCCCCCCCGCAATGCTCACTGTTCATCCAATCGATCGGCTTCAGTTAGCAGCAGTAGTGAAGGAATCGCTCGATCGTTCAGTTAACTGCCATCGATCGATCAGTCGGGTTCAGTAACGCGTAGCCTGCAGTGCAATCGCTCGGGTTCAGTTAGAGCCCAACGCCTCGCTTGGGTTCAGTTAGAGCCAACGCCTCGCACACACGCGCGTACGTATACGAGAGAAACGCGCATCGCTCGGCCCCGACCTCCCACCGCAACTGAGAACTCCCCAAAATTTTCCTCCCCCTCGCTTCTACCACGGTTTTTTCTGTCATGGACGGCCCAAAGAATGTCATGCGGCTGCGTCTCCGGCCCACCCAGGACGAAAAGCCCATTTTCTGTCATGATTTTTTGTCATAGAAGTAGGATCCCACCACATCTATGATGATAACGGGTTTTGTCACAATTATCGTCATAGAAGTGTCATATGTATGACAGAAAAAAAATTGTTCAGCCCAAAATGTCACGGATGTGTCTTTTTTTGTAGTGATGTCATGGCGCTTCACCATGCATCCCGGCCATCCACTGGTTTCTCCTGGGTGCCCGTCAACCGTCCTTCACCCACTAGTGTGTATTGAATTCTTGTCTCGAGTCTCTAAATCTTGAGGTGTCCTGAAGATGCAGTCCTTGCCGATGCCATCATGAAGTTGTCGCCATTGACGTAGAGTCCTCATACTAAACCCCATCTACTATAGCGTAGCATTGAAAGTATATAACGTCCCGGGCTTGGTAACAGGGAGATGGGTTCCTACCTCATGCATTCTACTCAACTACAGGATTCAATAACACTACTGGAGGGATTGTTGAAACGGTGCTACTACATGCAAATAAAACATAGGTATGAAAAACATGGTCAAAGTGAACTTGCATGGTAAGTTAATGAAGATAATAACGCTCTCAGAAACTTTGATAAACTATTTCTCACTCTGAGAAAATCTATATAGTCAAACATAGCATAAGTAAACATACTAGCAAGCAATTCTAACACTCATAATAAAATCAAAAAATTAAATGCAAATCAACAAGGGACACCAAATAAAACCAAGGAAAACTAATAAAAAACACTAAGACATAACAAAAAATAATTTTGTTCGAAGTAAAAACTTAACAACAATATAAAAAAACTAAAGTAATAAATTAACAAAAAATAAAATGTGAAATAACTAATTTAACCTAAAGTATTTTTCATAAACTTTTAGTAGCAAAAAGAAACAAGCAAATAAAAAGATTTTGTAAAACTCTAACTATGACCTATATAAGTTTTCATACAAAAGTAAAGAAAATAAATTTTTTAATGAAATAAAATTGTCTACTTTTCAATAACAGAAACAAAACTAAATTTTTGGCAAAAAAACAAAAAGGTTTATAGTTAAAAACAAATAAATACTAAGGGAAAAGAAAATAACACTAAACTATATAAAACAGTACTGTTTGCATAAAATCATAATTTAAAATAAAATACTCAACACTACTGGGTAGGCAAAGGTCCTAGTGACCAGGAGCAAAAAGAATCAATCAAAAATAGTTTATAAAACTCAAACTAGAGCCAAAATAGTGTTTGAGTCATATTTGAAATAATTCAAATTTAAACTACTCAAATTTGAAAACTAAGTACCCAGAAAGAAACTTCAACAAATTTGTGACATAATGCAAAAAGAATCACTCAATTTGGATCTAGCACTTAAAAGATATAAAGAATCTAAAAATGGAACTATTCTGTTTTTGAAACAGAAACTAAATAGAAAAAATCAAAACAGGCACGTGCTACGTGGCCTACTGCTATTGGGCTAAACTGGTGGGCGATCCATAACTAAACGGCGCTCGGCCAAAAACTAACTAAACCACGCACGTACGAAATAAAAGAAACCGGTCGGCTAAACCGATCTGGACTAAACCTTAGAAATCATAAATAAAACCGAACTAAAAAATAAACCTAACCGTCCGTCCATCTAATCTATACCATAGATTTAGAATCGAACAGAGGACGGGGCTGGGCTTACAACGGGCGGACGCCGGCGAGGTCGGCGGCGGCGGACGGCTCTAGGCGGTCGGCGAGGATGCTCTAGTGGTCGCGGAAGGCGGCGGTGATGTAGGTCGGGTGCGTCGAGGAGTGGCGCGTCCAGGGGTGGTGGAGGTAGCGGTGAAGGACGACGGATGGCGGCGTGGCAAGCTCAGCGAGCTTCGACTCCGGCGAGGGCGTCGGTTGTGAAGATGGCGTCAGCGGAGGTGACGGGGCGTTACGGATCAACGAGGGCGTCACAGTGGTGGAGTCGGTGGTGGTTGGGGACAGCGGAAACAAGAGTAGCGACGACGTCGGGGCTCGGATGAGCTACGATTTCGGTGAAGTGCGGGCGAGGTCGAGTAGCTCCCTGTAGATGAAGTGAGGGCAACAAATCATGTCAAATCGAAGCGTGGCAACGAGGCAAGCTGGCTAGCAGAAAGAGGGGCAAGGGAAGGCTCACTGGCGTCGGAAATGACGACGAACGTGTGCGGTTCCGGCGATATCCGAACAGCAGGTGCATGCAGTATTGATGGACTTGGGCGAGGGTTTAAAGGGGGATCGACAAAGGGAGACTTGTGTTATTTATAGGACGCTATCGTGGACGAGGGTAAAGCCTTGGGGATGCGATCCCGCGAAGATCGGACACGGTGCGGCGGCGTGCGCGCTCTGGACGGCATAGCGTGCGGGAGGGGAAGGAAGAAGGTGGTGGGGCCTGGTGTTCAACGGGTGCGGGTGAGAAGGAGGGGATCGGGCATCCGGTCCGTAAGGGATTCGGGATCGAGGAGCTTCTGCTGGGCCGGTTTGGTGCTGGTGCTTAGGTGGGCCGGGGTGGAAAGAGAGAGGTGGGCCTGGTGCGGCTAGCTTCGTCCATTTTTTATATATAACACAGACAAGAAAACTAAATAAAAGAAGAACAATAAGAATTTTACATAGACATATTAGATATAAAAATATTTAGAAAAATAAATCCTCAAGCATGATCTATTTTTCAGAGAAAAAATAAAATACACAAAAATTCACAAAAGTCGAACAGTGCTGCCGTTGCAATAAAACCCAACAAAAATCATTTTTAAAATACCAAAATGATTTCAAATTTATTTTCTCCTAATTTTCCATTGAAGGTTACCCTTATTTAAATTTATTTATTTTTAGGAGAAATTTTTTTTTGAAAAAAGGCAAATAACTCCTAAATTGAAGGTGGGTTTCAAAATACTTCCAAATGACTTTCAATTTGATTATTTTCACTTCCAACTCATATTTCATATAATTTGAAGAAGTCATTTTATCTTCTCTCATGAAAATCATTGAGTTGCATAAAGTTTTGAATTTGAAATATTTTTAGATGGAATTCTAATCTTTTCAAACCCGTTTTCATTCCGTTGAATGGGAGAAGTCATATCATCTCCACTCTAGGGTTTTGCGATGAAATGAATTTGAATTCCTAGGGATCAAAATGCAAAGTGGAAGTTTTGGGAAAGTCATTTCATTCCCTCTCATTGAACTCTCAGAAGTTTCAAATTTCACTCACTTTCAGTCAATCAATCAAGCAGTCAATCAAACAAACAAACACAAATATTTATTTAATATAACATTCCAAAATTTAGAATTTAGGGATGTTATCGGAGTCAAATGAGAACACTTGATCGTAGGTCATACTTATCATTTAAGCACAAGTGGGATTACCACTTTTACATACAGCATTGGTGTGTTCACACCATTAGAGTTGCTTTAGCTCAATTCTTAGAGCAAAGCTCCCCTAGATGTGATATCCCCCCTAAGAGTGATGAACTAACCTCGGGTTTTGTCGATGATGACTTCATGTAGGTGTTGAAGAGGTAGATGCTCAATGTTGATGTAGATCATTTGGAGCAACCCATTGGAGTGAGTTGCTCCTTCAATACCTACATGGGTTAGTCCCACAAGGAACATACAAGGATATCCATAGACATAGAGTGAAATACACATATGATGTTGTCCATGAAAGCATTAGGTTACATTGTCCCTTGTCTTACCAACAAGAGGGTTTGTGAGTCCTTGAACTAGTGCAAGATGCGAAAGTTGATTGCACTTGTCCTTGCCAAAATGAATATGAGTGAAGTATGTTGGTGGAGTCACCCTCAAGAACTCTCTAGTTCTTCTTTGGGACCCACATAAACTTGATGGAATCCTTAGAGTTGTAGTCGTACTTGACGAACTAGAACTTGATGTAGTCTTGGGAACCCACTTGACCAAGGCCTTTGGAGCTTCTTCAAATGAATCAATCTCTTCTTGAAGCTTGTCCTTTCCTTTTAGCTTGTGGTCTTGTGGTGGAAGATCATCTTGAGTTTGTGTTCCCTTGAAAGAAGTGGGATCATACTTCTCTTGATGAGGAACAAACTTCGTCTTGGGGTATTGATCTTCTTCCCACTCAACTCCGTTAATTGGCATTGAACTTGCATTCAAAACCAACACCTTGATTCTTACGGTGCCTTCCTTTCTTGCGTACAATTTCCTCAAATTGCTTACTTCCGGCAAGGCTCTTGTAAACACATTTCTCTATAATTCCCTTCAATAAGCTATTTTCTTGCTCAAGTGTAACTTGGCTAAGAGAATCATTAGTGGAATCAAGAGAACTACTATAAGAAACAATATTGGACATAACATGATTATTGTTACTACTAGAAGAATAATCTCTATTGCTCTTGTTGCTAGATTTTACTTGAAGAACTTTTTTTATGAAGATCATCATTGATTGCTTTTAAGAACCCATGCTCTTGCTCTAGATTGAGCTTTTCAGAGCGTAGCTTCTCACGAGTCTTTAAAATCTCCTGATAATCCTCTAAGGTAGTATCATGAGCTAACTTAAGAGTGTTTAGTTCTTTAGTTAGACACTCAATCTCCTTCTTATCATTTTCATTCGTTTCATCTTGATTAGCATGATTAATAGCAATTTCATCATAGTTTACATCACTAGAGTTGTCAACAAGTAAATCATCATCACCTAGCAAACCATCTTCATCACTATTGAAATCAACATTCTTGTGGTGTGATACCTTGGGCCTTTAGCCATTAAGCATCTTCCAATCCCTTAATTTGGTGAGTCTAATATGTCGTAGGAGTTGGATGACACAAGTGCAAGACCGGCAACACCTTCATCTTGAGTATATTTAGAGTCGGAGTGATAACTTTTCTCGGAGTAGTTGTCGGAGTCGGAACCGGATGCCCATCCAATAATGTGAGCTTGATGTCTTCGTCTTGTGTAGCTCTTTGATGATTTGTACTTCCTTTCCGAATCGTTGCTTCTGCGAGAGGGTCTTCATTCATAACGATCATCTCTACTCCTCTCTCTTGGTGGTGATTCCTCTCTTTTACTTCTCCTTTTAGGTGAGTCTTCTCTTCTTTTGTAGGGAGCCGTACACTCACTAGAGTAGTGTCCGGGTCTTCCACAATTGTAGCAATTGCGATCACGACTAGAAGATATTTTGTCATTGTAGGACCTTGAGTTGGAACTTCTCTCTTTGCTTCTACTCTTGTAGAACTTGTTGAAGTTCTTCACCATTAGGCTCAATTCTTCATTGAAGGCTTGTTTCTCACTTGATATTGTAGGAGCATCACATGAAGCTTTGTAAGCACCACTAGACTTGTTGTGAAGCTCTTTCGTATCCTTAAGTGACACTTCATGAGCAACAATTCTACCAATGACTTCCGTTGGCTTGAGATCTTTGTAATTGGGCATCATTTGGATCAAGGTGCACACGGTATCATATTTTCCATCCAAGGCTCATAGGATCTTCTTGATGATGAATATGCCGTTCATCTCTTCACTTCCTAAGCTGGCAATCTCATTTGTGATGAGAGCAAGCCTAGAATACATTTCAGCGACTCCTTCACCATCCTTCATTTTGAACTTGTCAAGTTGACTTTGAAGCACATCCAATTTGGATTCCTTGAAGGACTCGGTACCTTCGTGCATATCAACCAAATTATCCCAAATTTCCTTTGCATTCTCAAGGCGGCTGATTTTGTTGAATTCTTCGGGGTACAATCCGTTGAAGAGGATATAGCAAGCCTGAGCATTGTATTGCAACATCTTCAATTCTTCCGCAGTCCCTTCACGATTCGGTTCTCTTCCATCTTCGATGAATTCACCTTGCAAACCAATACACACAATAGCCCAAACAGCGGGATTATGTCCAAGAATATGCATTTTCAGCTTATGCTTACAACTAGCAAAATTAGTACCATCAATGTAAGGACCTCTATGGTGGTAATTTCCCTCACTAGACGCCATACTCTCCTAGGTTGTGAAACTAAGGCTATGATCCCCAATCATATGGAAATCAAGGAAAATGGAGACCAAAGCTCTGATACCACTTGTAGGATCAAAAGTAGGTCTAGAGGGGGGGGTGATTAGGCAACTTGACCAAATAAAAATCTAGCCTTTTCACAATTTGAAGTCTTGGCAGATTTTAGCAACTTAGCACAAGTCAAGCAATCAACCTACACATGCAATTTTAAGAGTGTAGCAGCAGAAAGTAAAACATCGCATATATGAAGGTAAAGGTAAGGGTTTGGACAAGGCAAACGCAATGTAAACATGGGGATTTTTGGCGTGGTTCCGATAGGTGGTGCTAGCGTACGTCCATGTTGATGGAGACTTCAACCCACGAAGGGTAATGATATGTCTCCAATGTATCTATAATTTTTTATTGTTCCATGCTATTATATTATCTCTTTTGGATGTTTAATGGGCTTTAATATGCTCTTTTATATTATTTTTGGGACTAACCTATTAACCGGAGGCCCAGTGCTAGTTTCTATTTTTGTTTCCTATTTTAGAGTTTCACAGAAAAAGAATACCAAACGGAGTCCAAACGAAATGAAACCTTCGCGATGTCTTTCTTGGACCGAAAGCAATCCAAAAGACTTGGAGTCGAAGTCTGGAACTCCATGAGGCGGCCATGAGGCAGGAGGGCGCGCCCAGGGGGTAGGCGCACCCCCACCCTCGTGGGCCCCTCGTAGCTCCACCGACATACTTCTTTCGCCTATAAATACTCCTATACCTGAGATCAATCGCAGAGAGCCACGAAACCACTTTTCCACCGCCGCAACCTTCTGTACCCGTGAAATCCCATCTCGGGGCCTCTTCCGGCGATCTACCGGAGGGGGAATCGATCGCAGAGGGCTTCTACATCAACACCATTGCCTCTCCGATGAAGCGTGAGTAGTTTACCATAGACCTTCGGGATCATAGTTATTAGCTAGATGGCTTCTTCTCTCTCTTTGATTCTCAGTACAAAGTTCTCCTCGATGTTCTTGGAGATCTATTCGATGTAATACTCGTTTGCGGTGTGTTTGCCGAGATCCGATGAATTGTGGGTTTATGAACAAGATTATCTATGAATATTATTTGGTTCTTCTCTGAATTCTTATATGCATGATTTGATATCTTTGCAAGTCTCTTTGAATCATCGGTTTAGTTTGGCCTACTAGATTGATCTTTCTTGCAGTGGGAGAAGTGCTTGGCTTTGGGTTCAATCTTGTGGTGTCCTTTCCCAGTGACAGTAGGGGCAGCAATGCACGTATTGTATTGTTGCCATCGAGGATAAAAAGATGGGGTTTATATCATATTGTTTGATTTTATCCCACTACATCATGTCATCTTGCTTAATGCGTTACTCTTTTCTTATGAACTTAATACTCTATATGCATGTTGTATAGCGATCGATGTGTGGAGTAATAGTAGTAGATGCAGAATCATTTTGATCTACTTGACATGGACGTGATGCCTATATTCACGACCATTGCCTTAGATATCTTCATAACTATGCGCTTTTCTATCAATTGCTCAGCAGTAATTTGTTCACCCACCGTAATACATGCTATCTTGAGAGAAGCCACTAGTGAAACCTATGGCCCCGGGGTCTCTTTCTTATTATATTGTATCTCTTTTATTTACATTGTATCTCATTTACTATTTTGCAATCTTTACTTTCCAATCTATACAAAAAAATACCAAAAATATTTACTTTACTATCTTTATTAGATTTCGCTTTTGCGAGTGACCGTGAAGGGATTGACAACCCCTTTATCGCATTGGTTGCAAGGTTCTTGATTGTGTGTGCAGGTACTAGGTGACTTGTGTGTTGTCTCCTACTGGATAGATACCTTGGTTCTCAAAACTAAGGGAAATACTTACGCTACTTTGCTGCATCACCCTTCACTACTACAGGATGCTGCTAACGCGACACTATGATCAGAGACCCTTCGAGAAACTGTGTGCGATGCAATAATCGCAAACGGTGTTGTATGAAAACCGTCAGAAATGTATAAAACATTTGCGATGACAGATGCATCAAACACAGTTCAAGTTTTAGTTGCGTGTGCGATGAAGGGCATACGGTTCAGTTCAATTAACTGTTTGCGATGAGGAGGAACAAAAGAAACGGGTAGCCAGATGAAGGCGTGTGCGATACACAGCATATGGTTCACTCGAATGAACTGTTTCTGATTAGGCAACACAAAAGAAACGACCAGCCCGATCAAGGTGTGTGCGATGTACATCATACAGTTCACTCGGATGAACTGTTTGTGATTAGGCAAGAGAACAGAAACGGTTCAATATAACAAGATGTGTGTGATATGCGGCAAACAGGTCTGTAATTAGAAATGTGTGTGAAGACCGATAATAACACAAATGATTGCTTCTAATAAGACGTATGTGAAATGCTCTATCTACACAACATCTATTGGCCACTGTTGGACGGGCGGTCATCCGGATACGACATAAGGATGTGAAGAGGCATTCCTATCAGCAAGGACTAGCTGTTCCACCAGTAGCTCGTGTAAGAAAACTATCAAGTTAAGTGTGCTTAGGCTGGAGCAGCCATCGGATGGGTGACTGCATGGGAAGTTGTGTCGCTGTTAAATTAGGTGATAGGATGGGTCATTTCGGTCAAATAACCGAAATGCCCCATTCCCTCAGCTAATTTAACCTCGAGGTTCTTGTTTTTTATTTTTTAACACATGTTGAAGAAGGTCTACCGCATTACTTTTTGACAATGTGCGATACATGGCATATAGTTGATCCATCCGACCTATTTGTGATGGAATGGGCCATGTGTGTTGTGGGCAAACGCTTGCTAGTATTGAACCGTTTGGGATTGATGAATTCATCACCGACGGGTTCCCTAGTGTGGTCCATGTTCATGTGATCATCATCTACTTCTTGTGTCAGCTCGATGCTAAGTTTCCATTAATTGATGGTGTTTTATGAACACGCCACCATTTCCCGCCATTTCCTCACCTGTTTCCCGCCACCCTGCTATATTGCGCATAGGGGGCGCGCGACGCACGGAGGCGACAAGCGCAGCCTGTAGCACATCCACCTTTTCCAAGCATGCCAACCCACCAAAGCGCCACCTCTGCCATCAACCTCGTCGACGAGGAAAACGAGCAGGCGCCACGGCCCGTCGAGGCCGAGGCGCTCCTCAGCAATGCGATGGACGATGCCGTGATGTGCGTCATCGCCAGGGTTGAGCAGACCTTTGGCGCATGGCGCTTGAGCACTGCGGATCAAGATAGGCATGTGAGCGCTGACAGGCTGCAGCTCGCCGCACAACATGATCGATGGCGCGCCGCAGAGCAAGCTAGGCGCGTCCGCGCCGATAGGCTGCGACTCGCCACATGACGGGACCGTTGGAGCGCTGCAGAGCGAGAGGCGCGGCGCGCCGCATAGCAAGAGTGGATCAAGCGGCGCTTGCTGCTGTCGACACGACGTTGCAGTTGGGTACACGTCCCGTTAGTACCCCCATTCCTCGCCAGGAGTGGGCAGAGGCCCTCAGCACCGTACTTGCGCCAGAGGCCGTCTGCGCCGTACTTGCACCAGACGCCCGCCGCGCCGTTCGCATGGGTTCCACCATTCACCTTGTCCATGGCCCGCTGGATGCCAACGCACTGGTCCGTAGGCTCGACCGCCTCCTTGGCCCAGGTGTCCACCTGGGCGCAGTAGAGGAACATGGTCGTCGCATCCTCGAGCTGGTGATCTTCGATGAAATAGCCAACTTAGAGCTCCAGATCGCGCTCCAGATGTACCACGAGCGTGTCGACCGCTTGGACGAATGCCTGCACGAGTTCAGGCAGAGCCAAGAGCTACCCTAGGCAAGGGCTGCTGGTCATGGTCTCATGGACGCGTTTTATTTTGAAAAGTCGTTTCGACATGGATAGCTATGTATTCATAGCAATCATAGTATTGATCTGTTTTATATGTTCTGTTTCAATGTGTGTATATACGCTTTCCATTCTGTATATGTGGATGATAACAGCTAGATTCTAATTAGTATAAAAAACAGATAGAAAATGGAATTCATGATATATATATATATATATATATATATATAAATTGTTCATTAGATCATCACAGAATATATATATATATATAATATCATCACATATACGTGATGATACTTAACTACTAGGTACAATGCATAAAATTGAAAACGATCAATACTAAAACTAATAATCCCTCCTAGGGCCAGTATTCCGATAGCCCCTCGCCAGCAGCTCCCTGGTGCGCGGCGTCTTCCCAGTGCGTAGGCAGTACTCCGACTGCTCTGCCTCGCAGCACCTGACATACCGATCTGCCTCTTGTTGGCGGACGCGCGCGGCCGAGCTTGCCATTTCGTTGGGCACCCACCGGAGCTCCTCATCGGTGGCATGCTGGAGCTTATCGGCCCACCTCCATGCAGCGGTGAGGCGCCCAGCACCTATGACCTTCCTCGCGAAGTACCCATCTTCGTACACCTCCTCGGCACGACAACGCGCCCGCCCCAAAGCTCCGCCACCTCCTTTTTCCAGGCGGCATCATGGGCTTCATGGGCCGCCTGGTACCTGGCTTCCTCCTCCGCCATCTCCTTCTTGAATGCCACTAGCCTGGCTTTCTCAGCCAGCGGCAGCAACTTCCACATACAAAGATTGTACTGGCCCCAAAACCAATCCAAAGTTGGTGGGTCCGGTGCAACCTCGTTAGGCGGCGCGTAGGGGTCCTAATCGCTACTAATCAAGTGAGCGTCCTCGGGGGGCAGCGACTCCTCGTCGGCGCGTGGGCAGACCGGCGACGCCATGGCAGAGATTTGAGAGAGAGAGAGAGAGCGAGCGAGGGGAGGATGTAGATGAGAATGCAGGCCGGACGACGTGAGCAAGGTAGTATTTATTGGCGGCCGGAATATAGATCGATGGGGATAGTACAAACACCGGTCGCCGGAATTTATGAGTACTCTAGTTTGAATTACACATGATTCCCGCAGCAAAATCCGTGTGTGAACATAATAGCCAAAATCTGTGTGTGAACATAATAGCTGATGGTTTCCAATGCAGAACCGTGTCTGATTAATGATCCCCGCCATTCACCTACCAAACCTCGAGCCGCGAGATAGACTGCCAATCATGTGGGGGGCGGTTGTCTTGCCAGATTTTTACATTTTCTTTTTTGAACACCAGATATTTACATCGTGTGATGATTTTTTAACTCGCACACAAGTACACAAAATATGATTTTTCAAATCGTTTTGGTTAGGCGTTGCATGTGGATGTAGTTCAAATTTGAATTACAGTCATTAAATGGTTAGAAAATCACTTATATGTCTTTAAAAGGTCAAATGACCCCTGAAAATTTCCAAATTTTTTACATGACAGTTGTATTAGTGCATGTTAAACATAGAAAAAAATTGAAGGCCGTAAGTGGAAGTTATCTCCTGTTCGTCAGCAAACATGCATTGTTCCCTCTCGTAACCACGAACCTTCTAGTGAGTTGCTTCGGTTTGTGAGGGGTTTGTGTCCAAACTTTCATCAAACAGGCCAATTTTTTTACCACATCATCTTGGTGGCATGACATTAAACCAAGCAATGTTTCATGTTTTTCTGGTCATTTTTTAATTTGTTGGAATTAAAATGCCATGGCATGCACTCCATGCATGTGCTCATGCCTTGACACCAATATGTTTGAAATTTCCTTATAATTTACTGCACATGGAATTAATTCGCACACAAGTACACAAAAATATGATTTTTCAAACCGTTTTGGTTAGGCATTTCATGTAGATGTATTCAAATTTGAATTATGGTCACTAAATGGTTATAAAATCACTTAAATGTCTTTAGAAGGTCAAATGACCCCTAAAATTTACCAAATTTTCACATGACAGTTGCACGTTAAACGTAGGAAAAACTTTGAAGGCCATAAGAGGAAGCTATATCCTGTTTGTCATCAAACATGCATTGTTCCCTCTCAGAACCACGAACCTTCTAGCGAGTTGCTCCGGTTTGTGAGGGGCGTGTGTCCAAACGTTCGTCAAACATGCCAATTTCATTACCACATCATCTTGGTGGCATGACATTACATCAACCAAGGTTTCATGTGTTTATGATCATTTTCTATTTTTTTGAATTAAAATGCCATGTCACTCCATGCATATGTATGCATGTGTCGATATAGTGAGACTAATATGTTTGAAAATTCCTTCTAATTTACTACACATGGAATTAACACGCACACAAGTGCACAGATATGACTTTTCAAACCGTTTTGGTTAGGCGTTGCATGTAGATGTAGTCCAAATTTGAATTACGGTCATTAAATGGTTAGAAAATCACTTAAATGTCTTTAAAAGGTCAAATGACCCCTATAATTTTTGAAAATTTCACATTACAGTTGTAGTAGTGCACGTTAGACGTAGAAAAAATTTGAAGGCCGTAAGTGAAGGAAATACGCCCTAGAGGCAATAATAAAGTTGTTATTTCTATTTCCTTATATCATGATAAATATTTATTATTCATGCGGGAATTGTATTAACCGGAAACTTAGTACATGTGTGAATACATAGACAAACAGAGTGTCACTAGTTTGCCTGTTCTTGACTAGCTCGTTGAATCGATGATGGTTATGTTTCCTAACCATAGACTTGAGTTGTCATTTGATGAACGGGATCACATCATTAGAGAATGATGTGATTGACTTGACCCATCCGTTAGCTTAGCACGATGAACGTTTAGTTTGTTGCTATTGCTTTCTCCATAACTTATACATGTTCTTATGACTATGAGATTATGCAACTCCCGAATACCGGAGGAACACTTTGTGTGCTACCAAATGTCACAATGTAACTGGGTGATTATAAAGGTGCTCTACAGGTGTCTCCGGTGGTGTTTGTTGAGTTGGCATAGATTGAGATTAGGATTTGTCACTCCGATTGTCGGAGAGGTATCTCTGGGCCCTATCGGCAATGCACATCAATATAAGCCTTGCAAGCAATGTAGCTAATGAGTTAGTTATGGGATGTAGCATTACGGAACGAGTAAATAGACTTGCCGGTAACGAGATTGAACTAGGTATTGAGATACCAACGATCGAATCTCGGGCAAGTAACATACCGATGACAAAGGGAACAACATATGTTATGCGGTTTGACCGATAAATATCTTCATACAATATGTAGGAACCAATATGAGCATCCAGGTTCCGCTATTGGTTATTGACTAGAGACATGTCTCCGTCATGTCTACATAGTTCTCAAACCCGCAGGGTCCGCATGCTTAACATTCGGTGATGATCGGTATTATGAGTTTATGTGTTTTGATGTACCGAAGGTAGTTCGGAGTCCCGGATATGATCGCGGACATGACAAGGAGTCTTGAAATGGTTGAGACATAAAGATCAATATATTGGATGACTATATTTGGACGTCGGAATGGTTCCGGGTGAGGTTGGGCATATACCGGAGCACCGGGAGGTTACCGAAACCCCTCGGGAGGTATATGGGCCTTATTGGGCCATAATGGGAGAGAAGAGAGGGAGGCCTAGGAGGGGGCGTGCCCCCCTCAAGCCCAATCCGAATTGGGTGGGGGCCCGGCCCCCCTTTCCTTCCCCCTGTCTCCCCCTTCCTTCCACTCCTAGTCCAACCAGTGAAGGGGGGAATCCTACTCCCGGTGGGAGTAGGACTCCCCATGGGGCGCGCCATAGGAGGGTCGGCCCTCCCCCTCCTCCACTCCTTTATATACGGGGGAGGGGGCACCCCATAGACACACAAGTTGATCATTGATCTTTTAGACGTGTGCGGTGCCCCCCTCCACCATAATCCACCTCGGTCATATCGTAGCGGTGCTTAGGAGAAGCCCTGTTCCGGTAGCATCATCATCACCGTCATCACGCCGTCATTCTGACGAAGCTCACCCTCGAAACTCTACTGGATCGTGAGTTCGTGGGATGTCACTGAGTCGAATGTGTGCAGATCGCGGAGGTGTCGTACCTTTGGTACTAGGATCGGTCGACCATGAAGACGTACGACTACATCAACCGCATTGTCATAACGCTTTCGCTTACGGTCTACGAGGGTACGTAGACAATACTCTCCCCTCTCATTGCTATGCACCACCATGATCTTGCGTGTGCGTAGGATTTTTTTTGAAATTACTACGTTCCCCGTCAGTAAGAGGAAGCTATCTCCCGTTCGTCATCAAACATGCATTGTTCCCTCTCGGAACCACGAACCTTCTAGCGAGTTGCTCCGGTTTGTGAGGGTTGTGTGTCCAAACGTTCGTCAAACATGCCAATTTCTTTACCACATCATCTTAGTGGCATGACATTACATCAACCAAGGTTTCATGTGTCCCTGATCATTTTTCTATTTTTTTGAATTAAAATGCCATGCCACTCCATGCATACGTATGCATCTGTCCATGTCGTGAGACCAATATGTTTGAAAATTCTTTCTAATTTACTACATATGGAATTAACTCGCACACAAGTACACATATATGATTTTTCAAACCGTTTTGGTTAGGCGTTGCATGTAGATGTAGTTCAAATTTGAATTACGGCCATTAAATGGTTAGAAAATCACTTAAATGTCTTTAAAAGGTCAAATGACCCCTATAATTTTCCAAAATTTCACATTAGAGTTGTAGTAGTGCACGTTAGACGTAGAAAAAATTTGAAGGCCGTAAAAGGAAGCTATCTCCCATTCGTCATCAAACATGCATTGTTCCCTCTCGGAACCAAGAACCTTCTAGTGAGTTGCTCTGGTTTGTGGGGGGGGGGGTGTGTGTCCAAACTTTCGTCAAACATGCCAATTTCTTTACCACATCATCTTCGTGGTATGACATTACATCAACCAAGGTTTCATGTGTTTCTTATTTTTTTGGAATTAAAATGCCATGCCACTCCATGCATACTTATTCATGCATATGTGTCCATGTCATGGTACAAATAAGTTTGAAAATTCCTTCTAGTTTACTGCACATGGAATTAACTCACACAAAAGTACACAAATATGATTTTTCAAACCGTTTTGGTTAGGCGTTGCATGTAGATGTAGTTCAAATTTGAATTACGGTCATTAAATGGCTAGAAACTCACTTAAATGTCTTTAAAAGGTCAAATAACCCTAGAATTTTAAAAAATATCACATTACAGCTGTAGTAGTGCACGTTAGACGCAGAAATTTTTTTGAAGGCCGTAAGAGGAAGCTATCTCCCGTTCGTCATCAAACATGCATTGGTCCCTCTCGGAACCACGAGCCTTCTAGTGAGTTGCTTCGGTTTGTGAGGGGTGTGAGTCCAAACTTTGGTCAAACATGCCATTTTTTTACCACATGATCTTGGTGGCATGACATTACATCAATCAAGGTTTCATGTGTTCCAGATTTTTTTATTTTTTGGAATTAAAATGCCATGTCACTCCATGCTTAATTGTGTCATCGCCGTTAGTCCAATATGTTTGAAATTTCCTTCCAATTTACTTCACGTGGAATTAATCGCACACAAATACACAAAATATGAGTTTTCAAACCGTTATGGTTAGCTGTTGCATGTACATGTAGTTCAAATTTCAATTACGGTCATTAAATGGCTGGAAAATCACTTAAATGTCTTAGAAGGTCAAATGACCCCTGAAATTTTCCAAAATTTGACATGACAGTTGTATTAGTACTACAAAATTTCTCATTCATTTAAAACACCATTTGTTGGCACTTTATTCCAAATTCGTCTTTTACAGCTAATAAAAAATATCTACAACATCACACAGTTGGTTTCTAGGAACCGTTCGCGATGAAAATATCAGGGTCTATTTAAATCTCCCTCCTTAAGCTTCACCGGCTCGCCTGCTTTAGTGCCGGCAACCCCTGAATCCACGAAACACGATCCCGATTCCCGCATCCCCTTCTTGGAAAGATGACACCATGGAAACGCTTCGTGAAGGCCCGTACGATGGACGCGTCCCCCCCTCCCCCGAGCGCCACCGCCCGCACCGAGAGCGCGGCTGCCTATGCCGAGAGTGCCGCCGCATCCACATTGAGCGCGGCCGCTTCTGCCGAGAGGGCGTCTGCGGCAGCCGACAGGGCATCTACAGCAGCCGAGACGGCTGCAGCAGCTGCTACGACAGCGGCTGCAAACGCCGAGAGTGCTCGAGCTGCCGTCCGTGCCGCTGATGTCGCCCTGGCCTAGGTCAAGGCCATGCACGGCAAGATCGAGGATGCACACGCCAAGATATTCCAGGCCACCTCGGACTCCAGCATGCAACCCACGTATGAAAAGGCGGCGGTGGCCATGGAGCACCTGCTTCCTCATGAGGTCGCCGAGCGGGAGCTCGAGATGCAGGAGGCGGCAGAGATCGAGGAGCGCTGGGAGGAGGACTTGCGTGTGGCCGAGGTCGAGGTAGAGAAGAGTCTGTCCATCGAGGAATCAGCGGTGGAGTACCAGCGCGAGCCCTGGCACAGCCACTACTACGAGTACTACAACCTTAAGGCCGGCGCCGAGGACGTGGACGAGGACGAGGACGAGGACGCGGTCGACTCCAGTAGGGGGGACGCAGAGTCCACCAACAGCGGCATGTCGCCAGGACAAGTCATCGACGTCTCATCTCACACCAGCAATGCATAGGCCGGCGCATCGGTGGATTTTTAATTATGCGTACTTAGGCTTTGTTTTTTATGTCAGCCTTTCGTTAGAGCAATGTTTAGGTTAACTGGCTCTGTGTAATTACTAAAATTGCTCGATACAGTAAGTGTGGTCTGTTTGTTGTACGCTCTTTTGTGTGCCCAATTAGCAAGCGATGTTAAATTATGCAATGACATACCCGGGGAAATTTCCACAAAAATTTGAATTATCAAACTCATCCCACGCGCGTAAAGCAGAAGAATCATTTGTGATGCACACAATTGTTCAAAGTGAATGGTCCGACGGCACCACGGGCATTCAAAGTGAATGTGCCCATGCCTTGAGACCAAAATTTGAATTATCAAACTCGTCCCATGCGCCTAAAGCAGAAGAATCATTTGCGATGCACACAATCGTTCAAAGTGAATGGTCCGGCGGCACCGCGCGCAAAGTCTCCCTCCACATTTCCAAAATTTTGGCCTCCCGCCAAAATATCTACCCCCGCCCCCTTCTCCCCTTCCCCATTGTCGGTGTCAAAACCGGCGGATCTCGGGTAGGGGGTCCCGAACTGTGCATCTAGGGTCGATGGTAACGGGAGACGGGGGACATGATGTTTACCCAGGTTCGGGACCTCTCTATGGAGGTAATACCCTACGTCATGCTTGATTGATCTTGATGAATATGAGTGTTACAAGAGTTTATCTACCACGAGATCGTAATGGCTAAACCCTAGAAGCCTAGCATGTATGACTATGGTAATGAGTATATCCTTTACAGACTAACCCCTCCAGTTTATATAGACACTGGGGGGATCTAGGGTTACATAGAGTCGGTTACATAAGAAGGAATCTTCATAGTCGGTCGCCAAGCTTGCCTTCCATGATAAGGAGAGCCCAATCCGGACACAGGTACAGTCTTCGGCCTTCATGTCTTCACAGCCCATCAATCCAGCCCAAGGATAACAGGCCAGACGCTCGAGGACCCCTTAGTCTAGGACTCCCTCAGTAGCCCCCGAACCAGTCTTCAATAGCGAGGTGTTTGACACACAAATTGTCTTCGGCATTGCAAGGCAAGTTCCTCCTTTAATGATCTCCAAGTGATATATTCGGCCATCGGTTCAAGGTCACTCCCCTCGGCTTCTGCGCGTTAAATAACTTCGTCTTTGATACGTCTCCAATGTATCTATAATTTTTGATTGTTCCATGCTATTATATTATCAACCTTGGATGTTTTATATGCTATTTTATATGATTTTTGGGACTAACCTATTAACCTAGAGCCCAGTGCCAATTTCTGTTTTTTCCTTGTTTTAGAGTATCGCAGAAAAGGAAAATCAAACGAAGTCCAATTGACCTGAAACTTCACGGAACTTACTTTTGGACCAGAAGAAGCCCACGGAGTATCGGAGTTGGACCAGGAGAGTCCCGGGCTGCCCACGAGGGTGGGGGCGCGCCCCCTGCCTCGTGGACAGCCCGGAGGTCCACCGACGTACTTCTTCCTCCCATATATACCCATATACCCTAAAAACTTCGGAGAGGAGAATAGATCGGGAGTTCCGCCGCCAGAAGCCTCCGTAGACACCAAAAACCAATCTAGACCCATTCCGGCACCCTGCCGGAGGGGGAATCCCTCTCCGGTGGCCATCTTCATCATCCCGGTGCTCTCCATGACAAGGAGGGAGTAGTTCTCCCTCAGGACTGAGGGTATGTACCAGTAGCTATGTGTTTGATCTCTCTCTCTCTCTCTCTCGTGTTCTTGAGGTGGTACGACCTTGATGTATCGTGAGCTTTGTTATTATAGTTGGATCTTATGATGTTTCTCCCCCTCTACTCTCTTGTAATGGATTGAGTTTCCCTTCAAAGTTATCTTATCGGATTGAGTCTTTAAGGATTTGAGAACACTTGATGTATGTCTTGTGTGGGATACCCGTGGTAACAATGGGGTATTCTATGATCCACTTGATGTATGTTTTGGTGATCGACTTGCAGGTTCCGTGACCTTGGGAATCTATGCATAGGGGTTGGCACACGTTTTCGTCTTGACTCTCCGGTAGAAACTTTGGGGCACTCTTTGAAGTACTTTTTGTGTGGGTTGAATAGATGGAAATCTGAGATTGTGTGATGCATATCGTATAATCATACCCATGGATACTTGAGGTGACATTGGAGTATCTAGGTGACATTAGGGTTTTGGTTGATTTGTGTCTTAAGGTGTTATTCTAGTACGAACTCTAGGGCTGTTTGTGACATTTATAGGAATAGCCCAACAGATTGATTGGAATGAATAACTTTGAGGTGGTTTCGTACCCTACCATAAAATCTTCGTTTGTTCTCCGCTATTAGTGGCTTTGGAGTGACTCTTTGTTGCATGTTGAGGGATAGTTATGTGATCCAATTATGTTATTATTGTTGAGAGAACTTGCACTAGTGAAAGTATGAACCCTAGGCCTTGTTTCAACCCATTGCAATACCGTTTACACTCACTTTTATCATTAATTTCCTTGCTGTTTTTATATTTTCAGATTACAAAAACTATTATCTACTATCCATATTGCACTTGTATCACCATCTCTTCGCTGAACTAGTACACCTATACAATTTACCATTGTATTGGGTGTGTTCGGGACACAAGAGACTCTTTGTTATTTGGTTGCAGAGTTGCTTGAGAGAGACCATCTTCATCCTACGCCTCCTACGGATTGATAAATCTTAGGTCATCCACTTGAGGGAAATATGCTATTGTCCTACAAACCTCTGCACTTGGAGGCCCAACAACGTCTACAAGAAGAAGTTTGTGTAGTAGACATCAGTCTTCCACGCGTCAAGCGAAGGTGGAAGGTCGGGGTATTTTTGCAGATAACACCCCGTCCATGCAAGGAAGAGCACATATTAAAGAGATCGGATCCTAGATCCATTTGGCACCACGCAGAAGAAATCCCCAGAAACTGTTTGGGAGAAACCATTCCAGCATGGCCAGTGCCCCCAGCTCTTCCACCCGTTCCGGCCCAGAGAAAGGAAAGTGGGAGAGGTGTTCAATATCCCACTATCAATTGAAGAAGCTGCAGACGCAGGGATTTCTTCCCCTCGCAGATCAAGTTTCTGTTTGAGCGGGGCTAGATTCCTTCGACGGTGAGATTCAGGCAGAGGACTTCCCCAATCCATCCAGGGGAGAGCGAGTATGTTTCGTCCCCTACCTACTAAGGGGCGTTGGATTCCCCATTCATCCGCTCCTCTGAGGGCTTTTGGAATACTATGGCCTCCAGCTGCACAACTTCACCCCTGCCCCCATTCTGCACATTGCGGGTTACGTCGCTTTATGCGAACTATTCCTGGGTATCGAGGCTTATTTCTAGCTATGAAGTTATTCTGTCTTGTCCCGTGTAATCACGAGGGGTCAATATTTGAAGTGGGTGGAGCCGAAGTATGGCGTATCGCCGATACTGGATATCTGTCCGGCACACCAAGGAAGGCGTCCGAAGAATGGCCTTCTGAATGGTTATATATTGAGGACGTCACGCTCCCTGACCTAGTTCAAAAGGATCTTCCTAAATTTGCGAGCGTTCCGCTGACTGAACGCCACAGTTGGCATCCCCGTAGTCTTAAAGAGGATGACAGCACAGAAGTTTGCTAGCTTATGAGCAAGATAAAGACGCTCACTCAGTTCAGACTCACAATAATCGGGGTAATGGCGACCTCCATAGTGTGAGGGGTTCAGCCGCTACAATACAGAGGGTTGCCCATGTGGCACTACAATGGAGAGGATGACGCCTCCCGCTATGGCCGGAAGGGTCCGGATACCCCCGCCACTCTGGCCAAAATATTGGTCGAGCTGTTTAAAGGGGCCGAAGAGGAGTTTCTTCGCATTAAGTATAGAGATGGGTATTCTATGTATGATCCTCCCAGTTGGGTAAGCTTTGGCCCCTCTATTCCACTCATTCCCCTTCCGGATTACTTTTGATAAATTTCAAGTCTGTTTGTTATGACAACACTAGCATAAGGTCACCGAAGGACTTCATAGTCCTGCCCCACAGCCAGAGATCCACAACCAGGAGCTAGATCCTGGGTTCGAAGAGGATCTGGATATATTTGTGGTGCTTGCGGGGGGAGTGTTTTACCAGACAAGCTATGATGGCATAGAAGTGGCCATCACCGCCGACTACCCTGGCCTTCTTCCCGCTTCACATGTAAATAATTAAGAAACACCTTCTCTAAAAGAGCGCTCTTATTCCGCCTCACCCACTGCACTGCATCGTGCTTCATAGGGGAGACGTTCGGCGATTTCGAAGAGATCGGCTCCCGCGCCGGGCAAGCCTTCGAAGAGGAAGGCGGGTGAAGACACAGCCAGACCTTCATCGAGGAGGTATGGATAAACATGCTTTTCAGTAGTTGCATTCGACTATGACTCGTCTGTTTGTTTGGTTACTGGAAGAAGGTTCGCCGAACTGTGTCCCGGGATCCGGTCGGTGGCGTTCCCAATAATGTAGATCCAATCATGGAGACTGAGGCTGGTGCAGGAACAACGCTGGACTGCCCTTTGACCGAGGGTTCGGAAAATATGTCTATCACCAACTCTGAGGTAGAGAGTGCCATGAACCATCGGCCCTGCAGGGCTGTCTTGCGAGACCCCAAGTTCTCGGAGGAGGCTTTTAATGCCTTTATCTCGGACGACGCATACATCCGAGCTGCTCGAGATGATATTAGAAGAGCAACGAAGCAATATCTGATAGATGTGCAGGTAAGTTTGCTTTGTCAAAAAAGGATAACCATATGCCCGTAGCTTCCGAGACTGAAAGCAGTTGGCACAACTGATTTAAGGATCGTTGTACGACCAGGTCCTTACAGAGAAGAATTGCTTGTTAGCCCAAGAGCTGGAGCAGTGTCGGGCGCAGATAAATGCTGCTACTGCTGAACTGGAAAACGTCAAGAAGTTGTCTTATGGTAATGTTCCCCTCCATCGAGGAACAATAATTGTATACCAATCGTGCTAATTCTGTTGTTGATCGCATAATAGGGTCTTCTGATCAACTGGAAGAGAAGTTGAAGATCGCCCAAGAGGGAGAAAAAGAGGCGAAAAGGCAACACGCCGCAGGCGAGCGTGTGCTGACCCGCGTCAGAGACGAGAAAAACAAGCTACAGGATTCCAACACTACATTAGGTGAAGAATTCAAAGATGTTCGAGCCCAGCTAGTCGATTCCGTGAAGGAGAACAAGAAGCTGCGGGGCGGCATATTGATACGTCTTCATCGTATCTATAATTTTTGATTGTTCCATGCCAATATTCGACAACTTTCATATACTTTTGGCAACTTTTTATACATATTGATCCAGTGCCCAGTACCAGTTCTTGTTTGTTGCATGTTTTTTGTTTCGCAGAATATCCATATCAAATGGAGTCCAAACGGGATAATAATTGACGGAGATTTTTTTGGAATATATATGATTTTTGGGAAGAAAAATCCACGCGAGACGGTGCCCGAGGTGGCCACGAGGCAGTGGGCGCGCCCCTGACCCTCGTGTGCCACCCGTAAGGCGATTTGTGCCCTTCTTTCTCCGCAAGAAAGCTAATATCTGGATAAAATTTGTGTCAAAATTTCAGCCTAATCGGAGTTACGGATCTCCGGGAATATAAGAAATGGTGAAAGGGAAGAATCTGAGAACGCAGAAATAGAGAGAGACAGATCCAATCTCGGAGGGGCTCTCGCCCCTCCCACGCCATGGAGACCGTGGACCAGAGGGGAAATCCTTCTCCCATCTAGGGAGAAGGTCAAGGAAGAAGAAGAAGAAGGAGGGGGGCTCCCTCCCCCTCGCTTCCGGTGGCACCGGAGTGCCGCCGGGGGCCATCATCATCACCACGATCTACACCAACACCTCCGCCATCTTCACCAACATCTCCATCACCTTCCCCCCTCTATCTACAGCGGTCCACTCTCCCGCAACCCATTGTACCCTCTGCTTGAACATGGTGTTTTATGCTTCATATTATTATCCAATGATGTGTTGCCATCCTATGATGTCTGAGTAGATTTTCGTTGTCCTATCGGTGGTTGATGAATTGCTATGATTGATTTAATTTGCTTGTGGTTATGTTGCTGTCCTTTGGTGCCCATCATATGATTATGCGCATGGATCACACCCTAGGGTTAGTTGTATGTTGATAGGACTATGTATTGGAGGGCAAGAGTGACAGAAGCTTCAACCTGGCATAGAAATTGATGCATACGGGATTGAAGGGGGACCAATATATCTTAATGCTATGATCGGGTTTTACCTTAATGAACATTAGTAGTTGTGGATGCTTGCTAATAATTCCAATCATAAGTGCATAGAATTCCAAGTCAGGGATGACATGCTAGTTATGGCCTCTCCCACATAATACTTGCTATCGGTCTAGTAAAGTAGTCAATTGCTTAGGGGCAATTTCGCAACTCCTACCACCACTTTTTCACACTCGCTATATTTACTTTATTGTTTCTTTATCTAAACAGCCCCTACATTTTATTGATGTACTCTTTATTATCTTGCAAACCTATCCAACAACACCTACAAAGTACTTCTAGTTTCATACTTGTTCTAGGTAAAGCGAACGTCAAGCGTGCGTAGAGTTGTATCGGTGGTCGATAGAACTTGAGGGAATATTTGTTCTATCTTTAGCTCCTCGTTGGGTTCGACACTCTTACTTATCGAAAACTGTTGCGATCCCCTATACTTGTGGGTTATCAAGACCTTTTTCTGGCGCCGTTGCCGGGGAGCAATAGCGTGGGGTGAATATTCTCGTGTGTGCTTGTTTGCTTTATCACTAAGTAATTTTTATTTGGTGTTCTTAGTTGTTTTCTATCTTTAGTTATTTGGAGGAAACGCAAAATACCAAAAAAAATTAGTTGTACCTACTGAACCAATGGTTGAAGAACCACTCAAAATCTATCACACTGCTGAAGCTTATTACTTGGATCATCTTCGATCCCTTTGTGCTCATGCTGAAACCCCAACTAGCTTAGTTGAGGGCAAATCTTTAGATGAGCATGCTTGTTATGTGCGACACCGTATATATGAAAGAGGGAAACGTTTATTGGATCAAATTCATCGTTTGCAATGCTATGCTTGGAATTTATGTTATATATATGATTTTACTTGTTGTTCTGAAAACCCTAAGAAACACCTTCCCTACCAATGTGAGTTTATTGATAATGGAATCGTATCTTCGTATGCTAAGGGTGTTTATAGTTACTATGATGTTCAACAAATTGAAGAATTTGTTGCTTTTAAGGGTGCTTATGAAATTGCTTCTTTGATTGAAAAGTATGATGCTACTCTTTACCAATGTGAAAATTTTGCCATACTTAAATATTGCGTTGATAATTATGCTTCTAATGCTTATGTTAGACCATATATTGAGGAATACTCCACTGTCGAAGAAGATACTAATATTTTACAGGAGTCTATGGAAGAAGAAATTGAAGAAACTGTGAGCTCATTGGATGAAAAAGATGAGGAGGAGAGCGAAGAACAAAAGGAGGAAGAGCGGATTGATCACCCGTGCCCACCTTCTAATTAGAGTAACTCTTCAACTCATACATTGTTTAATTCCCCTTCATGCTTACCGAATGATGATTGCTATGATGATTGTTATGATCCCGTTGATTCTCTTGAAATATCCCTTTTTGATGATGCTTGTGGCCAAGATGCCAATATGAATTATGGTTATGGAGATGAACTTTCTATAGTTCCTTATGTTAAACATGAAATTGTTTCTATTGCACCCACGCATGATAGTCCTATTATCTTTTTGAATTCTCCCAACTACACTATATCGGAGAAGTTTGCCCTTATTAAGGATTATATTGATGGGTTGCCTTTTATCGTTACACATGATGATTTTGATGAATATAATATGCATGTGCTTGCTGCCCCTCCTTGCAATTACTATGAGAGAGGAACTATATCTCCACCTCTCTATGTTTCCAATATGACAAAATTGCAAGAAAATGTTTATACTATGCATTGGCCTTTACTTTGTGTGCATGAATTGTTCTTTTATGACATGCCAATGCATAGGAAGAGAGTTAGACTTCGTTGCTACATGATATATGTTACTTTGTGCTCACTACTAAATTACAAATCATTGTTAATTAAAATTGGCTTTGATATACCTTGGGATCCGGGTGGATTCATTACTTGAGCACTATATGCCTAGCTTAATGGCTTTAAAGAAAGCGCTGCCAGGGAGACAACCCGGAAGTTTTAGAGAGTTATTTATTTCTGTTGTGTGCTTTTATAAAGTTTAAATATAAAAATAATGTTCCAAGGTTTGCCTTTAGGATGTTTACATTTGCTTGATGGTTTGTACGGTGCAGGACAGAAACTTTGGCTGTAGTGCGCCATTTTACATTTTTAGCTGCAACGTCAAATGGTTCTGATTCTTTTTGCACTGTCTTCCTATACAAAATGTTTATTTTTCCTAATTTTTGTAAAAAAAATTCAAGTATGAGAAGTATGGTGAATGTTCATATTATTACAGACTATTCTGTTTTAGACAGATTCTGTTTTTGATGCATAGTTTGCTTGTTTTGATGAAACTATCAATTTATATTAGTGGATTAAGCCATGAAAAAGTTATATTACAGTAGACACAATGCTAAAGCAAAATATGAATTGGTTTGCAATAGTACTTACAGTAGTGATTTGCTTTATTATACTAACGGATCTTACTGAGTTTTCTGTTGAAGTTTTGTGTGGATGAAGTGTTCGATGATCGAGAAGGTCTCGATGTGAGAAGAAGGAAGAGAGGCAAGAGCTCAAGCTTGGGGATGACCGAGGCACCCCAAGTAAATATTCAAGGAGACTCAAGCGTCTAAGCTTGGGGATGCCCCGGAAGGCATCCCCTCTTTCTTCAACAAGTATCAGTATGTTTTCAGATTCGTTTCGTTCATGCAATATGTGCAATCTTGGAGCGTCTTTTGCATTTAGTTTTCATTTTTATTTTATGCACCATGCTGGATGAGATAGTCCTTGGTTGATTTATAGAATGCTCTTTGCACTTCACTTATATCTTTTGAGTATGGCTTTATAGAGTGCTTCATGTGTTTCACTTATATCATTTGAAGTTTGGATTGCATGTTTCTCTTTACTTAAACAACCGCCATTTGTAGAATGCTCTTTTGCTTAACTTATATTTGTTAGAGCGTGGGCATATCTTTTGTAGAAAGAATTAAACTCTCTTGCTTCACTTATATCTGTCTAGAGAGATGACAGGAATTGGTCATTCACATGGTTAGTCATAAAAATCCTACATAAAACCCTTAGATCACTGAATATGATATGTTTGATTCCTTGCAATAGTTTTGCGATATAAAGATGGTGATATTAGAGTCATGCTAGTGGGTGGTTGTGAATTGTAGAAATACTTGTGTTGAGGTTTGTGATTCCCGTAGCATGCACGTATGGTGAACCGTTATGTAACAAAGTTGGAGCATGAGATATTTATTGATTGTCTTCCTTATGAGTGGCGGTCGGGGACGAGCGATGGTCTTTTCCTACCAATTTATCCCCCTAGGAGCATGCACGTAGTACTTTGTTTCGATGACTAACAGATTTTTGCAATAAGTATGTGAGTTCTTTATGACTAATGTTGAGTCCATCGATTATACAGACTCTCATCCTTCCATCATTGCTAGCCTCTCTAGTATCGTGCGACTTTTGCCGGTACCATAAACCCACCATATACCTTCCTCAAAACAGCCACCATACCTACCTATTATGGCATTTCCATAGCCATTCCGAGTATATTGCCATGCAACTTTCATCATCATCATATACATGACTTGAGCATTCATTGTTATATTGCTTTGCATGATCGTAAGATAGCTAGCATGATGTTTTCATGGCTTGTCCGTTTTTTGATGTCAAGTCTACGCTAGATCATTGCACATCCCGGCACACTGCTGGAGGCATTCATATAGAGTCATATCTTTGTTCTAGATATCGAGTTGTAATATTGAGTTGTAAGTAAATAAAAGTGTGATGATCATCATTATTAGAACATTGTCCCATGTGAGGTTATCAAAATAAAAGTGGCCAAAGAAGCCCCCCTAAGAGAGAGAGAGAGGCCAAAGAAGCCCCACTAAAAAGAGAGAGAGAGAGAGAGAGAGGCCAAAGAAGCCTACAAAAAAACAAAAAAAAACAAAAAAATGAGATAAAAATAGAGAAGGGGCAATGTTACTATACGTTTACCACACTTGTGCTTCAAAGTAGCACCATGTTCTTCATATAGAGAGTCTCTTGAGTTATCACTTTCATATACTAGTGGGAATTTTCATTATAGAACTTGGCTTGTATATTCCAACGATGGGCTTCCTCAAATGCCCTAGGTCTTCATGAGCAAGCAGGTTGGATGCACACCCACTTAGTTTCAGTTTGAGCTTTCATATACTTATGGCTCTAGTGCATCCGTTGCATGTCAATACCTACTCACTCACATTGATATCTATCGATGGGCATCTCCATAGCCTGTTGATACGCCTAGTTGATGTGAGACTATCTTCTCCTTTTTGTCTTCTCCACAACCACCATTCTATTCCACCTATAGTGCTATGTCCATGGCTCACGCTCATGTATTGCGTGAAAGTTGAAAAGGTTTGAGAACGTCAAAAGTATGAAACAATTGCTTGGCTTGTCATCGGGGTTGTGCATGATGTGAATATTTTGTGTGAAGAAGATGGAGCATAGCCAGACTATATGATTTTGTAGGGATAACTTTCTTTGGCCATGTTATTTTGAAAAGACATGGTTGCTTTATTAGTAGGCTTGAAGTATTATTGTTTTTATGTCAAATGATAGACTATTGCTTTGAATCACTCGTATCTTAATATTCATGCCATGATTAGATATATGATCAAGATTATGCTAGGTAGCATTCCACATCAAAAATTATCTCTTTATCATTTACCTACTCGAGGACGAGCAGGAATTAAGCTTCGGGATGCTGATACGTCTCTGTCGTATCTATAATTTTTGATTGTTCCATGCCAATATTCTACAACTTTCATATACTTTTCGCATCTTTTTATACTATTTTGGGACTAACATATTGATCCAGTGCCCAGTGCCAGTTCCTATTTGTTGCATGTTTTTTGTTTTGCAGAATATCTATATCAAACGGAGTCCAAGCGGGATAAAAATTGACGAAGATTTTTTTGGAATATATATGATTTTTGGGAAGAAAAATCCACGCGAGACGGTGCCCGAGGTGGCCACGAAGCAGGGGGCGTGCCTGCCCCCCTGGGCGCGCCCCTGACCCTCGTGGGCCACCCGTAAGGCGGTTGGTGCCCTTCTTTCGCCGCAAGAAAGCTAATATTCGGATAGAAATTGTGTCAAAATTTCAGCTCAATCGGAGTTACGGATCTCCGGGAATATAAGAAACGGTGAAAGGGAAGAATCTAAGAACGCAGAGAGAGAGAGAGAGAGAGATCCAATCTCGGAGGGGTTGTCGCCCCTCCCACACCATGGAGACCATGGACCAGAGGGGAAACCCTTCTCCCATCTAGGGATAAGGTCAAGGAATAAGAATAAGGAGGGGGGGCTCTCTCCCCCTCGCTTCCGGTGGCACCGGAGTGCCACCGAGGGCCATCATCATCACCGCGATCTACAC
The DNA here is from genome assembly GCA_034509565.1 of Triticum monococcum. NCBI lineage: Eukaryota > Viridiplantae > Streptophyta > Magnoliopsida > Poales > Poaceae > Triticum > Triticum monococcum. Next base: position 383,792,407 of record CM067845.1, read on the forward strand.
CAACACCTCCGCCATCTTCACCAACATCTCCATCACCTTCCCCCCTCTATCTACAGCGGTCCACTCTCCTGCAACCCGCTGTACCCTCTACTTGAACATGGTGCTTTATGCTTCATATTATTATCCAATGATGTGTTGCCATCCTATGATGTCTGAGTAGATTTTCGTTGTCCTATCGGTGGTTGATGAATTGCTATGATTGATTTAATTTGCTTGTGGTTATGTTGCTGTCCTTTGGTGCCCATCATATGATTGCGCGCGTGGATCACACCCTAGGGTTAGTTGTATGTTGATAGGACTATGTACTGGAGGGCAAGAGTGACAGAAGCTTCAACCTAGCATAGAAATTGATGCATACATGATTGAAGGGGGACCAATATATCTTAATGCTATGGTCGGGTTTTACCTTAATGAACATTAGTAGTTGCGGATGCTTGCTAATAATTCCAATCATAAGTGCATAGAATTCCAAGTCAGGGATGACATGCTAAGCAGTGGCCTCTCCCACATAATACTTGCTATCGGTCTAGTAAAGTAGTCAACTGCTTAGGGGCAATTTCGCAACTCCTACCGCCACTTTTCCACACTCGCTATATTTACTTTATTTTTTCTTTATCTAAACAGCCCCTACTTTTTATTTACGTACTCTTTATTATCTTGCAAACCTATCCGACAACACCTACAAAGTACTTCTAGTTTCATACTTGTTCTAGGTAAAGCGAACGTCAAGCGTGCGTAGAGTTGTATCGGTGGTCGATAGAACTTGAGGGAATATTTGTTCTGCCTTTAGCTCCTCGTTGGGTTCGACACTCTTACTTATCGAAAACTGTTGTGATCCCCTATACTTGTGGGTTATCACATATTCAATATGTGTCCGAACTATTGTTAAAGTAGTTCAGAGATAAGTGGGACTGATATAGTAATGTTTGCAGTTATATTGACAGGCCGTCCTGAAGAGGAGGTGTCCGGATCATAAAGTGGTCTGCTGCAAAGACTGTCGCAAGTGCACGAGCATGCCCGGCTGGCCATGCGGAGCGTTGCCAAGGCATTATGGCCATCCACCTCCCCTCCAGGAAGTATGGAGGAGCTTGTAGAGCTGTTCAAGGGAGCGCGGCGGCGGATCCGACTATGGAAGATATCGGCCTACCGAGAGGGCGCGCGAGAGGCCTGGGCCATGGTGAAAACGCGATATACCAAGCTGGATCCAAATGGGTCAAATGGGGATGAAATTCCCTTTAGTTTAGTATATGACCAAGTAGAGGTGGCCGCCAAATATTCCCAACAGGATTGTAAGTTAGACTGCCTGTTGGAAGGTGTAGAGGAAGAGGTGTTCGAGTCCAAGTGACTATGTACTTTCCTCATCCAGCTGGATTGTATATAATTTGTCATGGTAGACCTTTTTGCTTCAACCTCCGGACCCGAAGGTGCGGAGTGTTTCTGAATACCGTCGCGGCCGAATAGGCCGGGGTATGCCTGGAAAACTAGGCGTTGGGGTCATAGTTGCTTGAACAGACAAGTTGTATCCAGCTAGCTATGTTATATTACATTGATATCCTAAGAAACATCTTCCAGAGAGAATAGTTCCGTTAAGGGTTCCTTTCCCTGTGTGTGCATGCATTTAATGCACATGTACGAATTGTGATGTGAGCACCACAGTTTGTATAACTTCTAGGGGTGCACAATGGAGTGAGTTTAAAAAACATCTTTAATTCACCGACCGAATATTCCCTTAAGAACGCTAGCTTTCGGCTTCACCCAGTCTGAGGTACACATCTGCATGACCCGGCGGTAACAATCGCAGAGGTGCTCCCTTTATGCCCTAGCCGAACTAACGGGAACGTGGGGCATAAGCACAAGAGCCAGGCAACCCAGCTTGGCCAAAACTTAAGTCATATCGATGCATATAGTGGCAAAGAAAAGGTACATATGGAAAAGCTCATATGTGAGGAGCTTGATGCTCAAGGAATGACAAGAACCTCCGTCCAAGAAGCCCCCAGGTACAAGTGATGTACATATTTAAAGATGTATGTGTCAATGGTGTGCGGTCTAGCCGTACCAAAGCTTTAAAGCAATAAAGAATAAAGTAATCGGAAAAGAGATAAAAAATAATGGAAACTACAAGGGAGGAGGAAACGAACAAGGGGTTTGGCGCTAGGCATAGAACCTTCGGAGTCTGGCCGCGTTCCAGGGGTTCGGCTCGAGGCGATTGTCTGATGCATTGCGAAGACGATACGCTCCTCCGGTGAGAACTTCGTCAATTATGAAGGGACCCTCCCATTTGGGATTGAGTTTGTCCTTTTTATTCTCCGGCAGGCGTAGAACGAGTTCGCCAACGTTGTAAGTCTTGGACCATACTTCTCTGCTTTGATATCTTCGAGCCTACTATTGGTAAAATGTTGAACGGGCTTTTGCAACATCGCGTTCCTCCTCCAGGGCATCTAGGCTATCCTGCCGATCAAGCTCGGCTTCTCTCTCTTCGTACATACGCACTCGAGGTGAGTCATGAATAATATCGCAGGGCAATACGGCCACTGCGCCATACACCATGAAGAAAGTTGTGCATCCGGTAGTACGGTTGGGCGTGGTCCGCAACCCCCAGAGTACGGAGTCGAGCTCCTCAACCCAGTGCTTGTATGATTCTTTCAAAGACCGCACTAGTCTGGGCTTGATGCCACTCATAATAAGACTGTTGGCTCGTTCGACTTGACCGCTGGTTTGTGGGTGGTAGACGGAGGCGTAGTCGAGTTTAATACCCAGATTAGTACACGAGGGGTTTACCCTCGTCGGCCGTGAAATTGGAGCCGTTGTCAGTGATGATGCTGGGTGGGACACCATAACGGTGCACAACACCGGATATGAAGTCAATCACCAGGCCGGACTCAGCCGTTTTGATCGGCTTAGCCTCTATCCACTTAGTGAATTTGTCCACCATAACTAGTAGATATTTTTTTCTTATGGCTTCCCCCTTTAAGGGGTCCAACCATATCGAGTCCCAAGACCGCAAAAGGCCAAGTGATGGGGATTGTTTGTAAGGCGGTGGGGGCATATGGCTTTGATTGGCAAAGAGTTGGCATCCGACGCAACGTTGGATAAGGTCCTGTGCATCTGCTTGGGCCGTCGGCCAATAAAACCCTGTACGTAAGGCCTTGCTAACAAGGGCCCGAGCTGCGGCGTGGTGACCGCCGACTCCGGCGTGAATTTCAGCCAAGAGCTGCCGCCCCTCTTCCTCGGATATACATCGTTGAAGGACTCCTGTGGCACTTTTCTTGTATAGCTCTCCATCACGAACCTTGTAGGCCTTTGAACGCCGGACAATGCAGCGGGCCTCATTCTGGTCCTCAGGAAGCTCCTTCCTATTGAGGTAGGCCAGGAAGGGTTTGGTCCATGGGGCAATGACTGCCATGATGAGATGCGTCGATGGTGTTATTTCGGTGGCTGAGCCCCGGACGACATCGGTGTTTCTGGGATCTGGGATTATGCTTGGTTCCAGACTAGTATTGCCATTTTCCCCCTGCCACACCACGGATGGCTTAAAGAGCCTTTCCAAGAAGATATTAGGCGGGACAGGGTCGCGCTTAGCGCCGATACGCAACATCCGCCGCTTGATTACTTTCTCGAGCCACATGATGGAACTCGAGCCCCTCAAACCGGGCCGGCATTTTTATGATTGCATTACGATACGCTGTCATATTTGGATCTTTAGCGTCGAAATCTCCATTTATTTGAGATATTGCAAGGTTGGAGTCCCCGCATACTTCTAGGCGTTGTATGCCCATGGAGACAGCCATCCGGAGACTATGTAATAAAGGCCTCGTATTCGACTGCGTTATTGGAGTCTGTCTATAGTATTTGGAGAATGTACTGGACGATTTCTCTAGTAGGGGACATTGAAACGACGCCCGCTCCTAACCCTGCCAGCATTTTGGAGCCGTCGAAGTACATGACCCAATTGGAGTATGTGTCATACTCTTTAGGGAGTTCGGCCTTTGTCCATTCGGTGACAAAGTCGGCCAGTACTTGGGATTTGATAGCTCGACGAGGTTTACATGTAATGTCAAATGGGAGAAGTTCAATGGCCCATTTGGCAATCTGGCTCATAGCATCACGGTTGTTTATAATGTCATTGAGTGGTACTTCGGAGGCCACCGTGATCGAACACTCCTGGAAGTAGTGACGGAGCTTTCGGGATGCCATGAAGACCGCATATGCTATCTTTTGATAATGAGGGTACCAGGATTTGCATGGTGTAAGGATAGTAGATACGTAGTATACTAGCTTCTGAAGCAGGAATTTATGTCTGTCCTGTTCTCGTTCAACGACGAGTATGGCGCTCACCACATGGTGTGTTGCCGATATGTATAATAACATCGGTTCACCGACGTTTGGTGCGACCAGGATTGGATTGCTCGCAAGAAGGGTTTTTATTTCCTCCAGTCCGGCTGTTGCCACGTCCGTCCACTCGAAGTGGTCGGTTCGCCATAGAAGGCGATAGAGTGGCAGTGCCTTTTCTCCCAATCTGGAGATAAAGCGGCTTAGAGTTGCTACGCAACCCGCAAGCTTTTGAACTTGTTTAAGATCTATTGGCTTAGCCAATTGTCACAAAGCTTGGATTTTGGCTGGTTTTGCTTCGATTCCTCTATTGGAAACGATCAAGCCCAGCAGTTTTCCAGCGGGGACGCCGAAGACACACTTTTCTGGGTTTAGCTTAATGTCATACGCCCGGAGGTTGTCGAATGTAAGACGTAAGTCTTCTATTAGTGTTTCGACGTGCCTGGTTTTGATGACGACGTCATCGACGTAAGCTTCTACTGTTTTGCCGATCTATTTCTCTAGGCATGTTTGGATCATGTGTTGGTATGTGGCGCCGGCGTTCTTGAGCCCAAAGGGCATGGTGTTGAAGCGGAATGGCCCATATGGGGTGATATATGCTATTGCAGCTTGATCAGACTCCTTCATTTTGATTTGATGGTATCCAGAATATGCATCGAGGAAACACAGTGAGTCGTGTCCTAATGTGGCGTCGATGATTTGATCGATGCGGGGGAGGGGGAAGGGATCCTTAGGGCAAGCCTTGTTGAGGTCTTTGAAATCGACGCACATGTGCCAGGATTTGTCCTTCTTTGGTACCATCACCAGGTTTGCCAGCCAGCCCACATGTTTGATTTCTCTAATGAATCCGGCCTTGATGGGTTTGGCCAGCTCCTCCCCCATGGTTTGTCGCTTGGGTTTGGAAAAGCGCCGCAATGCTTGCTTAACTGGTTTAAACCCCTTTAATATATTGAGGCTATGTTCGGCCAGCCTGTGTGGGATCCCTGGCATATCTGAAGGGTGCCAGGCGAATATGTCCCAGTTTCATGCAGGAACTCTCGTAGTGTGGTGTCAACTGTTGGGTTCAGTTGAGCTCCGATAGATGTTGTCTTCTTGGGGTCCGTTGGGTGGACCTGGAATTTGACTATGTCTTCTGCTGGTTTGAAGGAGGTGGATTTAGGGCGTTTGTCGAGGATCATGTCATCCCTGTCCACCGTGGAGCGTAGTGCAGTTAATTCTTCGGCCGTGAGGGCTTCGGATAGCGCCTCCAGGGCCAGGGATGCGGTTTTGTTTTCAGCATGGAGTTCTATGTCCAGATCACTGATGAGAGTGATTATACTGTTTGGTCGGGCATTTTGAGCTTCATATACGTGTAATGGGGTATGGCCTGGAAGCGTGTAAAAGCATCCCGCCCCAAAAGGGCGTGATATCCGCTGCTGAAAGGGGCCACTTGGAAAGTTATTTATTCGAAATGATAGTTCTCCGGCGTGCCGAATACTACGTCAAGTGTGATTTTGCCCGCGAACTACACCTCCCGACTTGGAATAATTCCTCGGAAGGTTGTGTTACTTTGCTTGATGCGGCTCCTGTCTATTTCCATCTTATGGAGTGTGTCCTCATAAATGAGGTTTAGTCCGCTCCCGCCATCCATGAGGACCTTGGTAAGTCGAAACCTGTCCGTGATGGGACTGAGGACTAACGCAACTGGCGCTCGTACCATTTTGTACTTTGGTTCGTCACTAGCGTTGAATGTTATAGCCGTGTCGCTCCAGGGGTTTATTGTAGCAACTTGGCAGACTTTGGGGAGCTCGCAAAGGGCCCTTTTGTGCTTGTTGCTTGAAGCGAATGTCTCAAAGACCGTCAATACTCTTGAGTTATTGTCTTCTGGGGGATGCCGTACTTGGTCGTCCTTGATAAGGATGTCCTCGCCGCTCTTGGCTACTTGTCGTAGTATCCAACATGCTCTAAGGCTGTGGGTTGCCATGGTATCTAGTGTTGTATGTATTTTGCATGGGCCATCGAGCCACCTGGTCAGAATGGTGCCGTGCCACATAGCGGTTTTGTGTTTCTTGACTGGTGGACTGGGCGTGCCACGAAGGTGTGCCCTTTTCGCCTGTAGGGGGAGTTGAGTTAGGACCGATGGTTCCCAGCGAGCTGCGTGAGTTTTCCAGGCGCTCTCCATCGCGTTATACTTTTGTACGATGGTTGCTAAGTCTGCAAATTTCAGTATGCGGCGGTGAGTGATGGCGTTGAGGACTCCTTCGTCTGCACAATTGTTGCAGAACACTGATATTGCGTCCCCGTCACGGCAATCTTTTGCCTTGTCCTTGACAAGGAGGAATTTGGCCCAGAAGTGGTGGACCGTTTCCAGAGACTGTTGTTTTATGCTTATGGGAGCGTCTATGTCCGGGTGGGTGGGTGGAATTAAATCCGAACCCCGACCTGATCGATTATCCGGAGTCTGACGAACTTCCGGGCTTAACAGTCCGGGTTCCGGAATATCTTCTGATTGTTTAGGACCGCCGTCCGATGCTATGTTTGGAGGGCTAGTCGCAGCCTTTCGCAGGTGAGTATCCGACTCTTCCTGAACGGCACCCCGAACATAGTCCATCTTCGATATAGAAGAAGGCTCACCGTCCTGCTCTACGACCACCGCAATCTAGTGGGTGATCGGTGGGGCCTTGATTTCTCCTTGACCGGTTTTAGGCCCGATCCATTCGTAGTCTGTGGCGATTCCCAAAGTGGCGATGCGATCTAGGAGTTTGTTCAAAGACGAAACTCTGTCAGGTCCATCTGCTTGGAGTGCTCGGAGTTAATGCGAAGGGGGTTTTCGATGGCCCGAGAGGTCATCGTCGGCTCAACGGCTGAACGGGCGATCATAGTAAAGCCGCCCAACCGGAGGGTTCGGCCTCGGGCCAGAGCTCCCCCGGAGGTGATGTTGTCTTTAAGGACAAGGCGGGCCATCGAGCCTTTTGTCGACGACATAGTGGAACTCTCAATGAAAGCACCAATCTTGGTGTCAAAACCGGCGGATCTCGGGTAGGGGGTCCCGAACTATGTGTCTAGGGTCGATGGTAACTGGAGACGGGGGACACGATGTTTACCCAGGTTCGGGCCCTCTCTATGGAGGTAATACCCTACGTCATGCTTGATTGATCTTGATGAATATGAGTGTTACAAGAGTTTATCTACCATGAGATCGTAATGGTTAAACCCTAGAAGCCTAGACCGTATGGCTATGGTAATGAGTATATCCTTTCTGGACTAACCCCTCCGGTTTATATAGACACCGGGGGGATCTAGGGTTACATGGAGTCGGTTACATAAGAAGGAATCTTCATAGTCGGTCGCCAAGCTTGCCTTCCACACCAAGGAGAGTCCAATCCGGAAACAGGTACAGTCTTTGGCCTTCATGTCTTCATAGCCCATCAGTCCGGCCCATGGATAACAGGCCGAACGCCCGAGGACTCCTTAGTCCAGGACTCCCTCACCCACCCCCCTTTGTCCCCGACCACAAGTCACATTTCCCATGTTTCCTCCTTCCTTCCTTCCTTGCTAAGCTATAGCCGCTTCCTCGCTCTCGCCATCTCGCATCCTACCGCCGGGGTCGTCATGGTCTTCTTCAAAGACATCTCCAGCGGTTCCTCCTCCGGCGACTAATCCTTCACCACCTGGGTATGCCTCTCTTATCTCTCTTGGGCTAGGACTTGGAATGAAGGATTTATACCCAGAGGTCTATTTGAGTCGTTTCTTCCTCTTGTATCTCCCTAAGACCATCAGTGGCAACGAATGGAGCGGGGTGGCTGAAGATCTATCTGCTCGTTGTCACCATCAATCTACATGCGTGAAGCTAGTTGTGTTTGATTCTGTGGACAATGGGAGGAAGTTTCTGGCATGTGCAGATAAGGTTAGACCCTCTTTCATTGTTACAAATCATTTGTTAGATGTGATTCAGACACTGTCACGGTCCCAACCCATTCATACCACACCTTCAACCAAACGCATCCTAAGATAGTGTCACAGTTTGTACCTAGTATCTTAAATTGTTGTCATCTCATTAGCGGTGCCATTAGAAAATTAGTTGGCACCGCTTCAGCAGTTTGTGCAGCCAACTTTGGTCCACACATCCGAGTAGCCAAGTAGTAAAATACTAAATCTTTATGGCACTAAGGAACTGGGCATCGTAGCAACTACGTGCTCCGGAGTCCGGGTCCATGATTTTTTCCGCTGCATCGGCTCGCCAGTGCAGGGGACCGGTGCGAGATGTAGGAACAGTTGTCTTTACCCCAGTTTTGGCATACATAGTGGACGGCCTTAGTGCTATTAGTTCTATGTTACTAAATTTGTGCATGTACACACCTGTTAGTATCAATTTGCTGTCATCCAGACAATGTCGCTATGTTGTTGTGGTTATATTTACCTTCCTCATAAAATGTTCAATTTGTCATTTATTGTACACGAGTAAGAACTTGTAGTGTCGTTGTAGTTAATTATAGCTTCTGATGTTCCAGAATTTGGTTGTTATCTCAGTACCGATTATTTCATTTGCACATTGATCTTTTTGAGAAGATATGTCATAATTAACATGTTTCTTCAGTTTTTCAAAATAAGCATTGGTGATTTTCTATGTTGCTATAAACCCATTTCCCCTACAATTGTTACTGATCTTGTTTTAAATATTATAGGATGAACAGAAGTGTTCTTACTCGGAGTAGGTTGATCAAGAGTGGCCACAGTCTTTGAAGATGTGCCTAACAAAGCTCTGGAGCATGTATGAGGAAGAGAATACACGAAGGCTTAGAGAAAGTCTTGTCAACGCTGTAGCATATTTCAAGATGCGGGATAAAAAGTTGAAGGTGGAGAATGAGCTCAGATTTTTTAAATCAGACTTTGCTAAGATGGTGTTGGCGAAGGAGGAGGCACTTTCCCAGTTGGCCCGTGCAAAACGGGTTCTTACTAAACTAAAAGCAGAGGTGGATAAGACGAGCCTGGATGATCTCGATTAGGGAAATGAATATATTGTTCTTATGAAGTTGAACTAGCTATATGTTGTACTGTGTTGTTTTCATGTAGCTACCGTACTGTGATGTTATAATATATTTATGTGCCAGATATGAAATGGGCAAACAGCTGTTCGATATGAAATGTGAATTTTCGTAATACTAGAATTATTAATTTTAAACTAATAAACCTGCTAAATGTGTCATGGACCTTTGCAAATGGTTCTAGCAGTAAAAGCGCTTGCGATGGATAGCCCAATGCCACACAGTTTTCTTCATCAAATCGTGTGTGATATAGTTGATAAAAGAAAACAGTTAACCAAGGAAGACGGTGTGTGATAGTTACACCTTTCAGACACGAGCCTACACATAAAACTGTGTGGGGTGTACGTCCAAACGGAAACATTTTCCTTGGATTGACTGTGTGTGATATACATACGAACGGAAATGTTTTTCCGGGATTCACCATGTGGGATGTACATACCTATGGAAATGATTTTCTCGGATTACCGTGTGGGATGTACATACCTACGGAAATGATTTTCTCGGATTACCGTGTGGGATGTACTTACCTACGGAAATGATTTTCTCAGATTACCGTGTGGGATGTACATACCTACGGAAATGATTGGGGTTTGATGCCTCGCCCGATCGCATACGACCCAACCTAGGTCCCAGGAGGGCCTATCCCCGATGATTTCTGGGTTGTGTGGGAAGGACACCCTGTCGCACACACTCACTTGGTGACAGTTCCAAATGCGTCGCGGAAAGGGGTTTGATAGGTCTCCATTGTATCTACTTTTCCAAACACTTTTACCCTTGTTTTGGACTCTAACTTGCATGATTTGAATGGAACTAACCCAGACTGACGCTGTTTTCCGCAGAATTTTCATGGTGTTATTTTTATGCAGAAATAAAAGTTCTCGGAATGACCTGAAAATCAATGGAGAGCTATTTTGGAATATATAAAAAATACTGGAAGAAAGATCCATGCCTGGGGGCCCACACCCTGTCCACGAGGGTGGGGGCGCGCCCTACCCCCTCGACACGCCCCCTGCCTCGTGGGCCCCCTGGAGCTCCACCGACCTCAACTCCAACTCTATATATTCACGTTCGGGGAGAAAAAATCTGGGAGAAGGATTCATCGTGTTTTATGATACGGAGACGCCGCCAAGCCCTAAACTCTCTCAGGACGGCTGATCTGGAGTCCGTTCGGGGCTCCGGAGAGGGGATTATGTCGCCATCGTCATCATCAACCTTCCTCCATCACCAATTTCATGATGCTAACTGTCGTGCGTGAGTAATTCCATCATAGCCTTGTTGGACGGTGATGGGTTGGACGAGATTTATCATGTAATCGAGTTAGTTTTGTTAGGGTTTGATCCCTAGTATCCACTATGTTGCTATGACTTTGCTGTGCTTAATACTCGTCACTAGGGCCCGAGTGCCATGATTTCAGATCTGAACCTATTATGTTTTCATCAATATATGAGAGTTCTTGATCCTATCTTGCAAGTCTATAGTCACCTACTATGTGTTATGATCCGTTATCCCCGAAGTGACAATAATCGGGATACTTACCGGTGATGACCGTAGTTTGAGGAGTTCATGTATTCACTATGTGTTAATGCTTTGGTCTGGTACTCTATTAAAAGGAGGCCTTAATGTCCCTTAGTTTCCAATAGGACCCCGCTGCCACGGGAGGGTAGGACAGAAGATGTCATGCAAGTTCTTTTCCATAAGCACGTATGACTATGTTCGGAATACATGCCTACATTACATTGATGAACTAGAGCTACTTCTGTGTCACCCTAGGTTATGACTGTTACCTGATCGATCGCATCCGACATAATTCTCTATCACCGATCCAATGCCTACGAGCTTTCCATATATTGTTCTTCGCTTATTTACTTTTCCATTGCTACTGTTACAATCACTATAAAACACCAAAAATATTACTTCTGCTACCGTTACCACTACTATCTATTACTTTGCTACTAAATACTTTGCTGCAGATATTAAGTTATCCAGGTGTGGTTGAATTGACAACTGAGCTGCTAATACTTGAGAATATTCTTTGGCTCCCCTTGTGTCGAAGCAATAAATTTGGGTTGAATACTCTACCCTCGAAAACTGTTGCGATTCCCTATACTTGTGGGTTATCAAGACTATTTTCTGGCGCCGTTGCCGGGGAGCATAGCTCTATTCTTTGAGTCACTTGGGATTTATACCTTCTTATCACTATAAAGAACTTTAAAGATCAAAGAACCAAGATTTTTCCCTCAACTACGAGGGGAGGTAAGGAACTGCCATCTAGCTCTGCACTTGATTCACCTTCTGTTTTGAGTAAACTTGCGACACCTAAACCTGCTTCTGCTATTAATTCTGATATGTCGCATGTTATTGATGATGCCACTTCTGCTATGCATGATACTTATGATGAAACTACTTCTATGCTTGATACTACTGTGCCACTTGGTGAATTTCTTGATGAAAAACTTGCTAGGGCTAGAGAGAATGAAATTATTGAAACTGATAATATTGATGAAAGTGATGATGAAGATTCCCCCCTAGATATGAATTACCTGTTGTTCCTGAAGGTTATGTTATGGATGAAGAAACTGCTGGAGACTTTCTTGCTTGCAATGATAGGAGTGATCTTAAGAAACTATTAGCTAAGCTGAAACAAAAATCTCTGAATGCTAGAATGAAATATGATCCTGCTTATGCTACTTCACCTATCTTTGTTACTGATAAGGATTATGAATTATCTGTCGACCCTGATATAATTACTTTGGATGAATCTGATCCTTTCTATGGCTGTGAAATCTAAACTGTTGTGGCACATCTTACTAAATTAAATGATATAGCCACCCTGTTCACTAATGATGAGAAAACTCGCTACTACTATATCCTTAAAATATTTCCATTCTCATTAAAGGGTGATGCTAAGATATGGTTTAACTCTCTTGATCCTGGTTGTGTGCGTAGTCCCCAGGATATGATTTACTACTTCTTTGTTAAATATTTCCCCACTCATAAGAAACAAGCTGCTTTAAGGGAAATATATAATTTTGTGCAAAATGAAGAAGAGAGTCTCCCACAAGCTTGGGGGAGGCTTCTTTAATTAGTTAATGCCTTGCCTGATCATCGTCTCAAGAAAAATGAAATACTTGATATCTTTTATAATGGACTAACTGATGCTTCTAGGGACCACCTGAATAGTTGTGCTGGTTGTGTTTCAGGGAAAGAACTGTTGATCAAGCTGAAATTCTATTGAATAATATGTTTACTAATGAAAACAATTGGACACTTCCTGAACCAACTCCTAAGCCAACTCCAAAGAAAAGGGGTATTCTATTTCTCAGTCCCGAAGATATGCAAGAGGCAAAGAAATCTATGAAAGAAAAGGGTATTAAAACTGAAGATGTTAAGAATTTACCACCTATTGAAGAAATACATGGTCTTAATTTGCCGCATGTTGAAGAAACACATGGTCTTGATAACCCGAGACAGGTAGTAAAGATAAATTATCTCTATAGATTCGATAAATGTGAAATCCCATTTACTAAGTTTGCTAGCCCATGCTTGGATGAGTTTGATGACTTTATGGTTAAACAAGAAAACTTCAATGCTTATGTTGGTAGACAATTGAAACACAATGTTGATATGCTTGAACATTTGGGTGATTATATGGCTAATGTTAAAGGTGAACTTAAACTTATTAGTAAACATGCTTCTATGGTTACCACTCAAGTAGAACAAGTACTTAAATCTCAGAATGATTTGCTCAATGAATTAAATAATAAGAAGAATGATACTGCTGTTAGAGTTATGACTAGAGGTGGTAAAATGACTTCGCAACCTCTGTATCCTAAGGGCCATCCTAAGAGAATTGAGCATGATTCTCAGAGAATTAATATTGATGCACCTAGTCCTTCTAAAAGGAAGAAAAAGAAAAATGATAGGACTTTGCATGCTTCTAGTGAACCTGTTGTTGACACACCTGACAATCCCAATGATATTTCTATTTCTGATGCTGAAACACAATCTGGTAATGAACATGAACCTAGTGATAATGTTAATGATGATGTTCATGTTGTTGCTCAACCTAGCAATGACAATGATGTAGAGATTGAACCTGCTGTTGATCTTGATAACCCACAATCAAATAATCAATGTTACGATAAGAGAGACTTTGTTGCTAGGAAGCACGGTAAAGAAAGAAAACCATGGGTTCAAAAACCATGCCTTTCCTTGTGGCACCCCGGCTCAGAGAAACCGGAATGCCCCGTATTCCAGCCCAGACATCTAGGAGAAGTCTCTAGAATACGGAACTGCTTGACATAGAACAAATCAGCTCTTATTACAAGAATAATAATACAAGGGTCTGATGTTACAAAGAAGCACATCAGCACAGTGACACTACGCCTGTGATACTACACTTGCTCTATGCTACCAGCGAAACAACTCGTTGCAGCAGAATACTTCTAGCAGCGGAACAACGACGAAGGTGGTGAACTCCACTCTGCAGGGACTCTGGCTGGGACACGATCTAGCTCGCAAGCACGGCAACAATCGACAAGCAATCAAGCAATCATGGCATCACCTGCATTCTGCCATGACACGCCAGGTCAATACATTGAATGTACTTGCAAGCTCTCAGCAACCATAAACATCAAGGCAAGACAATAACATAGCATTTAACAGGTTAATTAAATTAACAACAATTATTATGAACCAACTACTAAGCATGGTATGAAATTAATACAATACTGATAAATCACCATCTCATATCTCCATAACCATATCTCTCTTGGCTAACCGGCCAAGCAGTATACCATCTCGATCACCTCGTGATCAAAACCAAACGGTCATCATTCCGACGAACACAACCATGACCAACACTTGGCCTCAAACGGTGATCTTTCCGGTGATCACTACCGCGACCAACACTTGGTCTCAAACGGTGATCCTTCCGGCGATCACTACCACGACCAACACTTGGTCTCCAACATCATCATCAACATCTTGCCAATCTGTACCGCTCAACATATCAACATATAAATCACCCATAACTCATTCCGTCATGTGAGTGTTGATCGAACAGTGTGACCTAGTACGAACACATGCCCATGACCGAGGACGCGGCTATCGATATATTTAAATACACTCTTTGCAGAGGTAGCGCACTGTACCCACACTATGGAACCCATGGCCTCGCACTCCCATTCCGGTGGACCAACGGCGTTTCGACAAAACCGATCTACTGCCATGACACTCTCCCGGCCACTCTGACTCACTCCCCACTGGGCTAGTCCTGGGTGGCCCCGTGTCTACCAAAGACACAATGACCACCGTCGTGGCCAAAATGTCCCTCATGGGGACCATCCCTCACGGGGACCAGATCCATAACAACAACAACAACGGGCACACAAGGTTATGTCTTCTTACCGGCCCAGGGTACCGCACGCCCATAACCTTCCCTCGTTGGAGGCACCGGCGAGAGGCACGACAATAGAACGCATTAGGGCCTTCCCATAAAGGCAATGTGGTTGCACTGTAAAATCCCTGTTCAGTGGCACCTGACCAACTTAATGACAGAATTTATCCCCATAACATAATAGTAATGACTGATATTCCGATATCATCTATCTACCTATAATCCAAGTCATAGCGATATCCAACAAATAATCCAAAGCTGAATATCATCTCTCCAAAATACTCAGATGACAGCATAACACTACTATGATGAATCCAAGAATGATAAGACTACTACTCAAATATCAAGAACTAACTATCCAACTATGATCCACATGCAAGCATCATCTCTATCATCATACTCCAAAACATAATATCATCTAGCATCATGAAGAAACTAACACTAGCCACTAATAATCCAAAGGCAACATGACACCCAAAGTAATATTCCAAAGCATAATACCATCACGAACATAATCATAATAGCCACTAAGAATCCAAAGGCAACATGTCATCCAAAGTAATACTCCAAAGCATAATACCATCATGAACATAATCATAATAGCCACTAAGAGTCCAAAGGCAACATGTCCCCCAAAGTAATACTACAAAGCATAATACCATCATGAACATAATCATAATAGCCACTAAGAATCCAAAGGCAACATGTCATCCACATAATCATCAAAACATAAGTCCTAGAACTCTAGGCAATATCATGGCAACATCTAGATCAAAACCATACTCCGAGAAATGCCATGAACAAATCATACATAGCTAATGCAATATTTTAAACAAGTTCAACTAATTTAAACCATGTCACTACATTGCAATCATGCAAATGGAGGGTGTGGCTTGCCTGGGGTGGAAGAAATCACCGAGGAGAAGTGCGAGAAGCTCGCAGAAAGAATCACCGGAAAACATTCTCTCTCGAAGTGGCTGATTTAGTGCAAGGAAAAAATGGTCATTTTGAGAATGCAAAAAACATGGTGAAAATAATTCCATCGGAACTGGCTCGACGAAACGAAGAAGTGGGCTTTGGATTCACCTCATTTGGAGTTGTGGTTTAAAAGTTATAAAGTGTTTTCTGCCAGGGACCTATCTGTGAAAAGTTTTCTGCAAACAAGCCCCTGACTGTGAAAACCGAAAACGTATTCGGGCAGAGTACGCTTTCTACAAAAGGAAACGAACTTTCAACCGTAGTTCAAAGGGAATGCACTTTCTGACCGGGAAAACGAACTTCAGGCAGTATGTTTCCACTTACCACATCGCCCGGGCCGGGTCAATGCACGGAGAGGCTGACGGGTGGGGTCGTGCGTGGAGGTGGGGCCCGTCTGGCCAGCTGGGCAGGACGGCTTCATCTTCCTCGCGCCCACCCGCGAGGCAGGGAGGCCACCGGCATCGGGCGACGCTAGCAGGCACCATAGAGGGCCTCCGGCAATGCTCCGCCTACCGATGAGCTTAGCGCGGAGAGCTGCGTCGGCCTGAGCCAGTGGTGCACGCCGAAAAGGATGGAGTCGGGCAGGGTTTGCGTGGTGGCAGACAGAGGCGTCGGGCACCGGTGGGGCTCGCAATCAGAAGCCACCGGAGGAGTAGGAGAAGGGCAGAGGGGCTTGGGTGGACTGCGGGAGTTGCTCTGGCGGAGGGAGGGAGTGGAGTGGGGCTCGGCTTCGAACCAATTTAGGTGGAGACCCGAGGCAGCCATGGCGGCCATGGAGGTCGAGGAGGGGCTCTGGTGCTCGGAGGAACTAGGGGAGAGGAGTGAGGCTGCTGGTGAAGAGAAACGTGCTCGGGGTGGGCTTATATAGCCGCGGGGAGGGGGAGCTGTGCTGGCATCGCCACGGACGCATGGCCGGCGCCGCAGACGCGTTCCCACGCGCATGAGCTCGCGGGTAGACGACAGGGGAGGAGCAGTGGAGGCTCTCACGGGGCAGAGGAGGCCAACAAAGCACGAGGAGGATGACGACGGCGACGAACAGAGCCAAACCGCCCCTGTTCGCCCGTGGACACGCGCGCGACTTGCGTCGGTGAGGAAGTGGATGGAAGGGGAGAGGAGTCCAAGAGAATGGCGACGACGAGAGGAAGCTAGGGGACATGCCCGTGTTCGCTGAGACACCGAGCAGAGAAGGGGCGCGAGCAAGAATCCATCCTGGGCGCGGCCAATGGCAGCAGAGCGTGTGCACAGGCTTGCCATTAACACGGTCACCGCGTGCACTAGCATGTAGTGGGGGATAGGGAGTTGGACATGTTTTCTAGTGTGTAGTTCATCCAGGGTAGGCCTCAACTGCGGTGGTAGATCGATTAAAACTGCTCTGGTTAAATGGTAAGCACCCTCTGAAGTTTACTGCAGTAAACTTGGATGAAAACTGCTGAGCAACAGGAAAGGGATTGGAGCCAGAGAGTTTGTCTGCGAGGTTGAGGGTAAGAAGGACTATAATCCTGGAGGTTTGGGGGCATAATGGAGCACAAAATAATATAGTTGTTGTGTAACCCCCAAAATTGGTCCAGAATCAAGATCATGATGGTTCACTCTCATAGAGTAACCACTTGAGGTAAAATTTGGCAGGGCTTGGTGATTTGGCCAGATAAAGGTGCTGTAAAAATTTCATACCAATTGGTTTTACCAAAATGGTACTTCCTTCACAGTTATTCCCTCTGTCCATAAACTTGAAAAAATTCTAGAGAAATATTGGCTAGGTGAACTGTTCCAAATTTGGTGGAGAGAAGTTATTTGGGTAGGAGAATGCTCTGGTAAATTTTCAGGCAAAATGAAGCAATATAAAATATACTTGCTTCACAACCTGGAAATATTGATAGAATCAAAGGTTTGATGTTGCGCTCACATAGATCAAGGGATGGAGCTGAAAATTGGATGAGTGGGATAATATGAGCACATGAAGGAGTGTGCAAAATTTCAATCATTTAGATAACCGTAGCTAGCACTTCCTTCACAAAGGCTTCCCTCATACATGAACTTTGAAAAATCACTGAGGAAGTTTGGCTAGGCAAATAAAGTTGAATTTTTGCACAGGGCAATTATTTGGACAGGAGAAGATGTCCAAAAAGTTTGGGGTCAAATGGGCAAAGATAAATAGCACTTGATTCGCAATGTGCCATTTAGGATAGAATAGGAAATGAATTTATTGAGCATGATGAGAAATATGGCCAATGAAATATTTTCCCATATTCGACGAACATATGACCCAAATAATTTATAAGAATTATTTGGGGATTTTTGGAAGGACAGAAATATGGGTTGCTTCACAACCTAGGGCAGATAGGGTTATTCCTTTAATAGAAAAAGGAATTTTCCCTAGAAGAGAAATTAGGGTTTGGTCAAGAGTGGAGTGACATGGTCTTGGCAAGGTTTTTAGGATGGTGAGCCACTTGGGAGGGGAAATGAGGATGATTTCCCAAATGACAAGGCCACAGAACCACTCCAAAAAGAAAAACAGAGCAAAAATCAAATAAGTCAAAAGAAAAAGGAAAGGGCCCAAATCCAGGCTGTTACAACTCTTACCCCCTTAAAGAAATCTCGTCCTCGAGATTTAGTTTCTCAGGGGACAAGTATGACTTGGGGATACCGTTTCCAACTCAGGTATCCTTTTTCCTTTATTTATTATTCCCCCAAGAATTTCATAGGATTTTCTTCCCTTGCTCTGGGGTGGTTTGCTTCACCTTTCCCCAAATTCTGACGGGTTTTTTCCCATACACCCAATCTTTTTGCTGACGTTGATTCTTTTATATCTGAAGTGAAATCCAATGGATCTGAGCATAAGTTTCCTTTATTCATGAAAACCTTTTTACTTCTGTCATGGGGTTGCTTCAAATAATTAGAGGCCTTCTGGTTTCAATAAATGCTGAGAATTGATCATGGCCATCTTCTGACAGGATCTGACTGCTCATAGGTGGTATCGATGTTGATTTATTTCTTTGGCTTGAGCGTGAGATATGTATCAAAGATCTGACTGCCTTTTGTCAGGAGCAATATAACAGTGTATGGAGTTATAGCTGTGTCATACCTCAAATATTTACATCTTAAGACTGGCCCGACAGGGGGCTGATGGACAATTGCTTTTTCCTGACAGACTGACTGTGTACTTGATTTCATCGATGAGCATACCGGGTCTAAGCTGAAAGTTTGGCTTTTTGATTTTCTCATTTTGTCGGTATACCCAATTGGATTTTTCATATTTACCATTCCCAGCGGGTCAGCGGGATATGAGATCTTTGTAAAACAGTGTAGGCCGCTGAGAGTATGCCTTTGTGGATCCATATGGAATTATGGCCTCCAACTAATTTGGGTATCCGGACCCTGATGGTCGCGCAAAAATCATCATACTTTTGCTTTCAGTCTCACCCTTTTAACGGTCATGATTTTCTTCATGAGGATACCTTACTGGAATAACTAGGCCACACCTGTCCCTGATTCTTCATATGACCAGGGATGTGATTAGTGCAATATTGTTGGCATTATTCCTTTGTGCCTGTTTTCTGACCTGAGTCCGCACACATATGACGTATGTTCGGAGCTTGTAGCTGTACAGAGCTCATTGCGGAGTCCAATCATATAAGAAGGTGACAAGGTTTCATGATATCACCTTATCTGGTGCGGGAATAATGACCTTGATGACCATTGTCAAGACAGTTGATTCGATGATGTCATCCCCAGATCTTGTCAATTCATAAGGTGTGTATCTCTACTTATCTTTATCTGCGTGGCCCATGAGGTTGTTGGATCCGTACCTTCCTTAGGTATATCTACTGGATCATTATCGTATCCCATATGAGCAACTGATATGGTTGGGGATGCATGCTCACCATATGTATAAGAAGAATGTGCCTCCGAACACTCGATCCTTGCGGTAGGCATATGTTTTGACTGCATTGTACCTCTGACAAAATTATTGCAAATATGATCCTTGAACTGCAGAGAGAAGCTATCCGGGTAGCTTGCTGAGGAAGGCTCGTTAGCTTCTGCTTGAAGCTTTTGTTTGGGTAGCATGCAGAAGAAGCCTCGATAGCTTACACGAGAAGCTTGACCTGGTTATTGTGCTGGAGAAGCCTGAATTCCGTACTTGAGAAGTTTCTCCTCGGGCTACTTGTTGAGAAAGATTCATTTTCTTCTATCAGAAGCTTTTATCGAGATATCTTGCTCTGTAAGACCAGTTATCGTGGGCCATAAATTGTGCACATATCATGCTTTGACTGAGAATATACCATTGATCTTGTACCTGTTGTATCTTGCTGATGATCATTATTGCTGTGAGGATTTTATACTGATACAGACTTGAGTTATCACTACTGTTGTGAGGAGTGCACACTCATGCAAAATTGATTATCAGCCTCAAAATCAGATATTTCCCATTTCACTACAGTCGGCTGAGAAGTCCATTTTGTTTAGCTGAGCTTCCAAATAAAACTCCTTATTGATTCTTCAGATCCGGTGTCGGTTGATGAGCAACTCTTTATAGGGGGAAAATAATGTAACACTGGGGCACAAAAAGAAAGAAGCAAAAGAAAACTCAAGCACACAACAACAATCAATTCACACACAATCAGTGTCACATAATACTGCTAGTCACACAGTATGCATGCCTACTTAAGCACACAAATCTTGCGGGATCTCTGGTTCTATGATCTAGCATCCTGTGACGATGTGCACGAGGACGACTAAATGTGTGGAAAAATTGGTGTAAACAGCGGTACACCAAGTGCTAACTTACCTAGGTAGCAACCTGGACTAGCTCGGAGGCGAGGACGTACTTGGTAACCATGTAGCAGGACACAAATGTCGTTGCCACATTATTATCAAGCGAACGAAAAATATCTGTACTCGTCCCAGAAATAAGGATAGCGGGGAAACTGAGTCTGTTGGCATTGCCCTTTTTTGATAACTCATATCATTAAGGGTTGCCAACACGACAAAATAAAAGAGCGATCCAGGATAGAAGCATGCTCATCACCGAAACAATAGGCGGGGCTGAAAGGAGGATATCGGCGAGATACCTGAGCACCATTTTGCAAACACTGTCGGGATCACTTGGCATCACTCTGATGGGACAAAAATAACGCCAATCACCGAAGAATAGGCAAGGAAAGGAAAGCTGGAGAAATGCAGAGGTTGAGCTGTAGTCGATCTGAGCCGATGCCAGCTACACTCACCAGATAAACCATTAGCAACAAATACTAAGGCTATATGCATGTTGTGCAACAAACAAATGCAGCAACCAAATGCAATAAACAAGCCAAACTCTATACTATCGATTTCTACCAGTTTCTATCGCTCGCGCTGACTAGGGCGTCCTACAGCCAGACCTGCTCTGATACCAAGCCTGTGGCACCCTGGCTCAGAGAAACCGGAACGCCCCGTATTCTAGCCCAGAGATCGAGGTGTAGTCTCTAAAATATGACACTGCTTGACATAGAACAAATTAGCTCATATTACAAGAATAATAATACAAGGATCTGATGTCACAAAGAAGCACATCAGCATGGTGACACTATGCCTGTGATACTACACTTGCTCTATGCTAGCAGCGAAACAACTCGTAGCAGCGGAATACTTCTAACAACGGAACAACGACGAAGGTGGTGAACTCCACTCTGCAGGGAGTCTGGCTAGGACACGATCTAGCTCGCACACAGGCAACCATCGACAAGCAATCAAGCAATCATGGCATCACCAGCATTCTGGCATGACACGCCAGGTCAGTACATTAAATGTACTTGCAAGCTCAGAGCAACCATAAACATCAAGACAAGACAACAACATAGCATTTAACAGGTTAATTAAATTAACAACAATTATTATGAAGCAACTACTAAGCATGCTATGAAACTAATACAATACTGATAAATCCCCATCTCATATCTCCATAACCATATCTCTCTTGGCTAACCGGCCAAGCAGTATACCATCTCAATCACCTCGTGATCAAAACCAAACGGTGATCATTCCGGCGATCACAACCATGACCAACACTTGGCCTCAAACGGTGATCTTTCCGGTGATCACTACCACGACCAACACTTGGTCTCAAACGGTGATCCTTCCGGCGATCACTACCACGACCAACACTTGGTCTCCAACATCATCATCAACATCCTGCCAATCTGTATTGCTCAATATATCAACATATAAATCACCTATAAGTCATTCCGTCATGTGAGTGTTGATCAAATGGTGTGACCTAGTACGAACCCATGCCCATGACCGAGGACGCGGCTATCCATAGATTTAAATACACTCTCTGCAGAGGTAGCGCACTGTACCCACACTATGGAATGGCCTCGCACTGCCATTTGGG
The DNA here is from genome assembly GCA_034509565.1 of Triticum monococcum. Classification (NCBI taxonomy): domain Eukaryota; kingdom Viridiplantae; phylum Streptophyta; class Magnoliopsida; order Poales; family Poaceae; genus Triticum; species Triticum monococcum. The sequence continues at coordinate 383,814,506 of CM067845.1, forward strand.
TGGACCAACGGCGTTCCGACAAAACCGATCTACTGCCATGACACTCTCCCGGCCACTCCGACTCAGTCCTCACTGGGCTAGTCCTGTGGCCCCGTGTCTACCGAAGACACAATGACCACCGTCGTGGCCAAAACGTCCCTCACGGGGACCGGATCCATATCAACAACAACAGGCACACAAGGTTATGTCTGCTTACCGGCCCAGGGTACCACTCGCCCATAACCTTCCCTTGTTGGAGGCACCGGCGAGAGGCACGACAATAGACCACATTAGGGCCTTCCCATAAAGGCAAATGTGGTTGCACTGGAAAAGCCCGGTTCTGTGGCACCTGACCAACTTAATGACGGAATTTAACCCCATAACACAATAGTAATGACTGATATTCCGATATCATCTATCTACCTATAATCCAAGTCATAGCGATATCCAACAAATAATACAAAGCTGAATATCGTCTCTCCAAAATACTCAGATGACAGCATAACACTACTATGATGAATCCAAGAATGATAAGACTACTACTCAAATATCAAGAACTAATTATCCAAGTATGATCCACATGCAAGCATCATCTCTGTCATCGTACTCCAAAACATAATATCATCTAGCATCATGAAGAAACTAACACTAGCCACTAATAATCCAAAGGCAACATGACACCCAAAGTAATATTCCAAAGCATAATACCATCATGAACATAATCATAATAGCCACTATGAATCCAAAGGCAACATGTCATCCAAAGTAATACTCCAAAGCATAATACCATCATGAACATAATCATAATAGCCACTAAGAATCCAAAGGCAACATGTCATCCAAAGTAATAATCCAAAGCATAATACCATCATGAACATAATCATAATAGCCACTAAGAATCCAAAGGCAACATGTCATCCACATAATCATCAAAACATAACTCCTAGAACTCCGGGCAATATCATGGCAACATCTAGAGAAAAACCATACTCCAAGAAATGCCATGAACAAATCATACATAGCTAATGCAATATTTTAAACAAGTTCAACTAATTTAAACCATGTCACTGCATTGCAATCATGGCAATGGAGGGTGTGGCTTGCCTAGGGTGGAAGAAATCACCAGGAAGAAGTGCGAGAAGCTCGCGGAAAGAATCACCGGAAAATGTTCTCTCTCAAAGCGGCTGATTTAGTGGAAGGCAAAATGGTCATTTTCAGAGTGTCAAAACATGGTGAAAATGATTCCATCGGAACGGGCTTGACGAAACGAAGAAGTGGGGTTTGGATTCACCTCATTTGGAGTTGTGGTTGAAAAGTTATAAAGTGTTTTCTGCCAAGGACCTATATGTGAAAAGTTTTTTGCAAACAAGCCCCTGGCTGAGAAAACCAAAAACGTATTCGGGCAGAGTACGCTTTCTGCAAAAGGAAATGAACTTTGAGCCGTAGTTCGAAGGGAATGCGCTTTCTGACCAGGAAAATGAACTTCAGGTAGTACGTTTCCACTTACCACGTCGTCCGGGTCGGGTCAACGCACGGAGAGGCTGACGGGTGGGGTCGCGCGCGGAGGTGGGGCCCGTTTGGCCAGCTGGGCAGGGCGGCTTCATCTTCCTCATGCCCGCTCGCGAGGCAGGGGGCCGCCGGTGTCGGGCGACGCTAGAAGGCACCACAGAGGCCCTCCGGCGATGCTCCGCCTATCGTCGAGCTCAGCGCGGAGAGCTGCGTCGGCCTGAGCCAGTGGCGAACGCCAAAGAGGATGGGGTCGGGCAGGGTTTGCGCGGGTGTAGACAGAGGCCTCGGTCACCGGTGGGGCTCGCGGCCAGAAGCCACTGAGGAGTAGGATTAGGGCAGAGGGGCTTGGGTGGACTACGGGAGTTGCTCCGGTTGAGGGAGGGAGTGGAGTGGGGCTCAGCTTTGAGCCAATTTAGGAGGAGACCAGAGGCGGCCATGGCGGCCATGGAGGTCGAGGAGGGGCTCTGGTGCTCGGGGAAGGGGCTCGGGGAGACGAGTGCGGCTGCTGGTGAAGAGAAACACGCTCGGGGTGGGCTTATATAGCCGCGGGGAGGGGGAGCCGCGCTGGCGTCACCGCGGATGCCTGCCCACGCGCATGAGCCCGCGGGTAGACAACGGGGGAGGAGCAGTGGAGGCTCTCACGGGGCAGAGGAGGCCAACGGAGCACGGGGAGGATGACGACGGCGACGAACAGAGCCAAACCGCCCCTATTCGCCCGTGGAAGTGCGGCGGCTTGCGGCGGTGAGGAAGCGGACAAAGGGGGAGAGGGGTCCAGGAGAACGGCGACGACGAGAGGAAGCTAGGGGACATGCCCATGCTCGCTGAGATGCCGAGCAGAGGAGGGCCCCGAGCAAGAATCCATCTTAGGCGCGGCCAACGGCAGCAGAGCGCGCGCACAGGCTTGCCATTAACGCGGTCACCGTGTGCATTGGCATGTAGTGGGGGAGAGGGACTTGGACATGTTGTCTGGTGCGTAGTTCATCCAAGGTAGGCCTCAACTGCGGTGGTAGATCGATTAAAACTGCTCTGGTTAAATGGTAAGCATCCTCTGAAGTTTACTGCAGTAAACTTGGATGAAAACTGCTGAGCAACAGGAAAGGGATTGGAGCCAGAGAGTTTGTCTGCGAGGTTGAGGGTAAGAAGGACTATAATCCTGGAGGTTTTGGGGCATAATGGAGCACAAACTAATATAGTTGTTGTGTAACCCCCAAAATTGGTCCAAAATCAAGATCATGATGTTTCACTCTCATAGAGTAACCACTTGAGGTAAAATTTGGCAGGGCTTGGTGATTTTGCCAGATAAAGGTACTGTAAAAATTTCATACCAATTGGTTTTACCAAAATGGTACTTCCTTCACAGCTATTCCCTCTGTCCAGAAACTTGCAAAAATTCTAGAGAAATATTGGCTAGGTGAACTGGTGCCAAATTTGGTGGAGAGAAGTTATTTGGGCAGGAGAATGCTCTGGTAAATTTTTAGGAAAAATGAAGCAATATAAAACATACTTTCTTCACAACTTGAAAATATTGACATAATCAAAGGTTTGATGTTGTGCTCACATAGATCAAGGGATGGAGCTGAAATTTGGATGCGTGGGATAATATGAGCACATGAAGGATTGTGCAAAATTTCAACTCATTTGGATAATCCTAGCTAGCACTTCCTTCACAAAGGCTTCCCTCAGACAGGAACTTTGAAAAATCACCGAGGAAGTTTGGCTAGGCAAATAAAGTTGAATTTTCGCATAGGGCAATTATTTGGACAGGAGAAGATGTCCAAAAAGTTTGGGTCAAATGGGCGAAGATAAATAGCACTTGCTTCACAATGTGCCATTTAGGACAGAATAGGAAATAAATTTATTGAGCATGATGAGAAATATGGGCAATGAAATATTTTGCCATATTTGACAAAGATATGACCCAAACAATTTATAAGAATTATTTGGGGATATTTGGAAGGACAGAAATATAGGTTGCTTCACAACCTAGGGCAGATAGGGTTATTCCTTTAATAGAAAAAGGAATTTTTCCTAGAAGATAAATTAGGGTTTGGTCCAGCAATGGAGTGACATGGTCTTGTCAAAGTTTTTAGGATGGTGAGCCACTTGGGAGGGGAAATGAGGATGATTTCCCAGATGACAAGGCCACGGAACCACTCCAAAAAGAAAAATAGTGCAAAAATCAAATAAGTCAAAAGAAAAAGAAAAGGGCCAAAATCCAGGCTGTTACATTCCTCCTAAACCATCCAAGAAAAAGGATGATGAGGATTTTGAGCGCTTTGCTAAGATGATTGGACCTATCTTTTTGCGTATGCGTTTGACTGATATGCTTAAAATGAATCCTTATGCTAAGTACATGAAGGATATTGTTACTACTAAAAGAAAGATACCGAAAGCTGAAATTTCCACCATGCTTGCTAATTATACTTTTAAGGGTGGAATACCAAAGAAACTTGGAGATCCAGGGGTAGCCACTATACCATGCTCCATTAAAAGAAACTATGTTAAAACTGCTTTATGTGATCTTGGAGCCGGTGTTAGTGTTATGCCTCTCTCTTTATATCGTAGACTTGAATTGAATAAGTTGACGCCTACTGAAATATCTTTGCAAATGGCTGATATAAATCAACTACTATACCTGTCGGTATTTGTGAGGATGTGCCTGTTGTGGTTACAAACGTTACTATTTTAACAGACTTTGTTATTCTTGATATTCCCGAGGACGATAGTATGTCTATTATTCTTGGAAGACCCTTTTTGAATACTGCAGGGGCTGTTATTGATTGCACCAAAGGCAATGTCACCTTTCATGTTAATGGTAATGAGCATACGGTACACTTTCCGAGGAAACAACCTCAAGTCCACAGTATAAATTCTATTGGAAAAATTCCAACTATTACTATTGGAGGTTTTGAATTTCCTCTTCCTACTGTCAAGAAGAAATATGATATTCTTATTGTTGGGGACATGCATATCCCCATTGAGGTAACATAGTGTTATTCGAAATTTCTCCGGTTCCATGTTATTCGGAATGAGTTTGTTAACAAGACTTGATCAACCTTGTTAGTGGATTCCTTTTGATGAGCATAAGATGGATGAATCTAGAAAACACAACTCCCTGTACCCTCTTTTTACTTTCTGTTATTCATATTAAATAAAGCAAAAATAGTATTTTTTCTGTCTGTTTTCTGAATTATCCATGCAATGAAAAATACCCGAAAATAAAAGTTCTCCAAATGCCCTGAAAATTAAATATGATTTTATCTAGAATATTTGAGAATATCTGGCACTGAGAACACAGCAGGGGGAGCAAGCACCTGGCCACGAGGGTACAGGGCACGCCCACCCCCTGGGCGCGCCCCCTGCCTCGTGGGCCCATGGTGGCTCCCCTCCACATATTCCAGCCACCACACACTCCTTCTTCCTCCCAAAAAATCACTAACCAGCTCAAACCCGAGTTCTAGCTCATCTTGCTGCCATTTTTTATCTCCTTGCTCAAAGCTCCATTCACAAAACTGCTTTGGGGGATTGTTCTTTGGTATGTGACTCCTCCATTGGTCCAATTAGTTTTTGTTCTAGTGCTTTATTCATTGCAATTTTTTGCTGCTTAGGTCACCCTGTTCCTGAGCTTGCATGTCAAATTTATATGGTCAAAAGTGGTTTTAATGCATGATATGGCCTCTAGGCACTTGTAGGAGTAGTTGCTATCAATTTTGCTGAGCTTGGTTCACTTTTATTTGAAGTTACTAAAAATTTCAGATATTTTCAGAAAAATATGAAGAGATGTTTGAGGGGCTCATCGAGCCAAAGCTCAAAGGATAAGCAAAGTGAGGAGGATAAGAGGCCCAAATATAATCTCCCTCGCACCGCGGAAGTTCGGCCGTGTGAATGGCCTTGTGATAATTTCTTGAGAGCAGCCGGGATTTCTAATGATTTTTATGAGTTGGCTTAGAATGCAGGCCTCACCGCCTTCCTCCACGACCAACGCGAACAATATCTCTTACTCACCAATATCTTTGTGCAAAACTTTCATTTCCATGCTAGGAGCTCACCACCTTCTGTGGAATTTTATTTATATGATGAGCATAAGGAGATGTCACTTCGTGACTTTTGTCGGATGTGTTTGATCCCTTTTGAGGGCAGTGTAGAGGAACCGCATCGTGACGATGTGGAAGGGTTTATTGATACAATTACTGTAGGGGAAACGAGGAAAGTTTCCGATGCAAGAATCACTAGCATACATTTTCCTGTTTTACGTTACATTGCAATATTTGCTAGTAGATGCTTAATTGGTCGCAGAAACGGTGGCAACCTTAGTGCCCCCGATATTGTTTTTTTTGTGCCATGCCTTGTTCCGTGATGACACATTTAGTATGGGCGCTATTGTTGCAAAGCGGTTAAATCTTAACCGTACTAAGGGCCCCATCTTGGGAGGAATCTTTGCCTCGCGCCTAGCTGCACACTTTGACATACCTATTTAGGCATTATGAGAAGGAAGAGAAGTTGATGCCTCCTGTTTTTCTTGACTATAAGAGTATGGTAGCACATGATTTTATCGTTAAGAAGAAGGAAAAGATGCTTAAGTACAAGCTGGTATTTGATAAAAATCACCCTGAGACTATTACCTTGCCTGCTCCTTCCTTGTTTGACTTATCTGCAGGCAAGTACCTTGTTTCGCCGGAGGCCATTCACGCCTACCGAAACCCCACAACAGCTACAGAGCCAGAGCCGGAACCACAATTTGATCCTCACCGGCAGTCTGTTTATCAGTGGAATCCGGAAGAGATTGCCAACCAGTGGCACCAGGGGGATCCTTCTCAGTACGACCCCAACTACAACTTTGGATATCCGCCAGGCCAGCCGTGGCCATAGACCAACTTAGGCCAAAAGCCTAAGCTTGGGGGAGTACGTATTTCTCACCGACATTGCATTTGTGTTCACACACTCATGGTAGTTGTCGGTGCTCATACTTTTTCACTGTATCATCCATGCTAGTTTATTTCCCTTTTTGTGTTTTCTTCTTTTGTGTTTGAAAAAACCTTAAGACAAAACAAAAAAATTAGTTGTAGCTTTTAGCTAGTTTACTTTCTTGCTTGTAGTAGTAGTTAAAAGAAAACCCAAAAGATTTCATGTTCTTCTTTTGCTTGTTGGGAGCTTTCCCGTGTAAATAGTTTTATTTCTTTCTTATTCTTTGGGGTTTGAGAGGAGAAGACCATAATGAAAATGGTAAAGTGGCTCTCATATGCATTATTATTGATCTAACAAAGAGCCCATATTACCTTGTCTTCTCTCTTGAATTGAATGCTTGCAGATTCCAGCTTAGTCTGATGCACGTGCACTATTATTATTATCCACACTATTTGGTCGTGCAAGTGAAAGGCAATAATGACGATATATGATGAACTTATTGAGATGAGAAAAGCTGGTATGAACTCGACCTCTCTTGTTTTTGTAAGTATGATTAGTTCATCGTTCCTGATTCAGCCTATTATGAATAAACATGTTTGCAATGACAATTAGAGATTATAGTTGCTTATGCCATGCTTAATTAGCTAGGAGTTTATAATGGTTTACCTTGCGTGCCAACATGCTATTAAAATGGTTGTGATGTGGTATGATAGGGTGGTATCCTCTTTTGAACGGTTCGAGTGGCTTGACTTGGCACATGTTCATGCATGTAGTTGAAACAAAATCAACATAGCCTCTACGATATTTATGTTCATGGTGCATTATATCCTACTCATGCTTGCATTCGGTGTTGATTAATTTTAATGCATGTTCATGACTGTTGTCGCTCTCTAGCTGGTCGCTTCCTAGTCTTTTTCTAGCCTTCACATGTACTAAGTGGGAATACTGCTTGTGCATCCAACACCATAAACCCCAAAGTTGTTCCATATGAGTCCACCATACCTACCTATATACCGTATCTAGCTGTCGTTCCAAGTAAATTTGTATGTGCCAAACTCTAAACCTTCAAATAAACATTTTGTTTTGTATGCTCGAATAGCTCATGTATCAACTAGGGTTGTCTGTATCTTCCATGCTAGGCAGGTTATTCTCAAGAGGAGTGGACTCCTCTCCTCACTCACGAGAAAAGGGCTGGTCACTGGGATGCCCAGTACCATGCTCTATGCAAATCAAATAAAAATAACTGCAAACAAAACTCCCCCGGGACTCTTGTTAGTTGGAGGCACTCGTTGTTTCGAGCAAGCCATGGATTGATGCTTGTGGGTGGAGGGGGAGTATAAACTTTACCATTCTATTTGGGAACCGCCTATAATGTGTGTAGCATGGAAGATATCGAGATCTCTCGGTTGTTATGTTGATAATGAAAGTATACCGCTCAAAATATTATTCATATCTATTTCAAAACCGAGCTCTGGCACCTCTACAAATCCCTGCTTCCCTCTATGAAGGGCCTATCCATTTACTTTTATGTTGAGTCATCATCCTCTTATTAAAAAGCAGCAGTTGAAGAGCACCGCTCTCATTTGCGTCCATTACTGTTAGTTTACATTGAGTATGACTTGACTGGGTCTCTTTTACCATGAATTACAATGTCTAGTCAGTCCTAGATCTTTAAAGGTGCTCTGCATTTATGTTTTGTGGTCTCAGAAAGGGCTAGCGAGATACCATCTTGTTATAGCATATCATGATTGTTTTGAGAAAGTGTTGTCATCCGAGATTTATTATTATTGCTCGCTAGTTGATTATGCCATTGATATGAGTAAACATGAGATCTAAGTGTTATTGTGAATATGGTTAGTCATAATCTTTGCTGAAAACTTGAATGCTGGCTTTACATATTTACAACAACAAGAGCAAACAGAGTTTGTAAAAGTTTTTCTTTACCACTTTCAGTTTATCAACCGAATTGCTTGAGGACAAGCAAAGGTTTAAGCTTGGGGGATTTGATACGTCTCCGTCGTATCTACTTTTCCAAACACTTTTGCCCTTGTTTTGGACTCTAACTTGCATGATTTGAATGGAACTAACCTGGATTGACGCTGTTTTTAGCAGAATTTCCATGGTGTTATTTTTGTGCAGAAATAAAAGTTCTCGGAATGACCTGAAAATCAACGGAGAATTATTTTGGAATATATAAAAAATACTGGAAGACGATCCACGCCAAGGGGCCCACACCCTGTCCACGAGGGTTGGGGCGCGCCCTACCCCCCTGGGCACGCCCCCTGCCTCGTGGGCCCCCTGGATCTCCACCGACCTCAACTCCAACTCTATATATTCACGTTCAAGGAGAAAAAAAATCAAGGAGAAGGATTCATCGCGTTTTACGATACGGAGCCGCCACCAAGCCCTAAACTCTCTCGGGAGGACTGACCTGGAGTCCGTTCGGGGCTCCGGAGAGGGGAATCTGTCGCCATCATCATCATCAACCTTCCTCCGTCACCAATTTGATGATGTTCACCACTGTGCCTGAGTAATTCCATCGTAGGCTTGCTGGATGGTGATGGGTTGGATGAGATTTATCATGTAATCGAGTTAGTTTTGTTAGGGTTTGATCCCTAGTATCCACTATGTTCTCAGATTGATGTTGCTATGACTTTGCTATGCTTAATGCTTGTCACTAGGGCCCGAGTGCCATGATTTCAGATCTGAACCTATTATGTTTTCATCAATATATGAGAGTTGTTGATCCTATCTTGCAAGTCTATAGTCACCTATTATGTGTTATGATCCGTTAACCCCGAAGTGACAATAATTGGGATACTTACCAGTGATGACCGTAGTTTGAGGAGTTCATGTATTCACTATGTGTTAATGCTTTGGTCCGGTACTCTATTAAAAGGAGGCCTCAATATCCCTTAGTTTCCAATAGGACCCCGCTGCCATGGGAGGGTAGGACAAAAGATGTCATGCAAGTTCTTTTCCATAAGCATGTATGACTATATTCGGAATACATGCCTACATTACATTGCTGAACTGGAGCTAGTTCTGTGTCACCCTAGGTTTTGACTGTTACATGATCGATCACATCCGACATAATGCTCTATCACCGATCCAATGCCTACAAGCTTTACATATATTGTTCTTCGCTTATTTACTTTTCCATTGCTACTGTTACAATCACTATAAAACACCAAAAATATTACTTTTCCTACCGTTACCACTACTATCATATTACTTTGATACTAAATACTTTGCTACAGATATTAAGTTATCCAGGTGTGATTGAATTGATAACTCAGCTACTAATACTTGAGAATATTCTTTGGCTCCCCCTGTGTCGAATCAATAAATTTGGGTTGAATACTCTACCCTCGAAAACTGTTGCGATTCCCTATACTTGTGGGTTATCAGTGTTAAAAACCATTTGTTTAGGACCGACGCGCACCAGTGCTTTCCTCTTCTAGGGAAAACCAACGCATGCTCAAGAGGTAGCAAGAAGGATTTCTGGCGCCGTTGCCGGGGAGATCTACGCCAAGTCAAGACATACCAAGTACCCATGATAAACTCTTCTCCCTCGCATTACATTACTTGTCATTCGCCTCTCGTTTTCCTCTCCCCCACTTCTAAAACGATTTTCGAAAACCTTTCCCTTTTCTTCGTCCCTCTTCCGTTTGCCTCTTTTCGCTTGCTTCTTGTGTGCTAGTGTGTTGGATTGATTGTTTGTCACGATGGCTCAAGATAATACTAAATTGTGCGACTTTTCCAATACCAACAACAATGATTTTATTAGCACTCCGATTGCTCCTACTACCAATGCTGAATCCTGTGAAATTAATACCGCTTTGTTGAATCTTGTTATGAAAGATCAATTTTCTGGCCTTCCTAGTGAAGATGCCGCTACCCATCTAAACAACTTTGTTGATTTGTGTGATATGCAAAAGAAGAAAGATGTAGATAATGATATTGTTGAATTGAAGCTATTTCCATTTTCGCTTAGAGATCGTGCTAAAATTTGGTTCTCTTCTTTGCCTAAAAATAGTATTGATTCATGGAATAAGTGCAAAGATTCTTTTATATCTTAGTATTTTCCTCCTGCTAAGATCATCTCTCTTAGGAATGATATTATGAATTTTAAGCAACTTGATCATGAGCATGTTGCAGAAGCTTGGGAGAGGATGAAATTAATGATACATAGTTGCCCTACACGTGGTTTGAATTTGTGGATGATTATACAAATTTTTTATGCCGGATTGAATTTTGCTTCTAGAAATCTTTTAGATTCGGCCGCGAGAGGCACTTTTATGGAAATCACTTTAGGAGAATCTACTAAACTCCTAGACAATATTATGGTTAATTATTCTCAGTGGCACACTGAAAGATCCATTAGTAAAAAAGTTCATGTGATTGAAGAGATTAATGTTTTGAGTGGAAAGATGGATGAACTTATGAAATTGTTTGCTAATAAAAGTGTTTCTTCTAATCCTAATGATATGCCTTTTCCACTTTGATTGAGAATAATAATGAATCTATGGATGTCAATTTTGTTGGTAGGAACAATTTTGGTAACAACGCGTATAGAGGAAACTTTAATTCTAGGCCGTTTCCTAATAATTCCTCTAATAATTATGGTAATTCATACAACAACTCTTATGGAAATTTTAATAAGATGCCTTTTGATTTTGAGATTAGTGTTAAAGAATTTATGAGTTCGCAAAACAATTTCAATGCTTTGGTTGAACAAAAAATGCTTAAGATTGATGAGTTGGCTAGGAACATGGATAAAATTTCTCTTGATGTTGATTCTTTGAAACTTAGATCTATTCCACCTAAGCATGACATCAATGAGTCTCTCAAAGCCTTGAGAATTTTCATTCATGAGTATAAAGAAAGAACCGCTAGGATGCGTGCTAAAAAAGATTGCTTTGTGAAAGCGTGTTCTTCTAGTTTTCATGATAATAATGATGAAGATCTAAAAGTGATTGATGTGACTCCTATTAAATCTTTTTTTTCCAATATGAATCTTGATAAAGATGGGACTAGAGATGAGTCAACTTTAGTTAAAAGGTGTCCAATGATTCAGAGTTTTTAGATCTTCATGCAAAAATTAATAAAATTGGGATTGAAGAGGTCAAAACTTTACATAGAAATGAACTCACTATTTTGGATTTCAAGGAATTTAATTATGATAATTGCTCTTTGATAGACTATATTTCCTTGTTGCAATCTGATAACCCACAAGTATATGGGATCGCAACAACTTTCGAGGGTAGAGTATTCAACCCAAATTTATTGATTCGACACAAGGGGAGCCAAAGAATATTCTCAAGTATTAGCAGCTGAGTTGTCAATTCAACCACACCTGGAAACTTAGTATCTGCAGCAGAATGTTTAGTAGAAAAGTAATACGATAGTGGTGGTAACGGTAACAAAAGAGTAATGAAAGCAAAGTAATATTTTCGGTATTATGTAGTGATTGTAACAATAACAACGGGAAAGTAAATAAGCGTAAACCAGTATATGGAAAGCTCATAGGCATAGGATGAGTGATGGATAATTATGCCGGATGTGGTTCATCATGTAACAATCATAACATAGGGTGACACAGAACTAGCTCCAATTTATCAATGTAATGTAGGCATGTATTCCGAATATAGTCATGCGTGCTTATGGAATAGAACTTGCATGACATCTTTTGTCCTACCCTCCCGTGGCAGCGGGGTCCTAATGGAAACTAAGGGATATTAAGGCCTCCTTTTAATAGAGAACCGGAACAAAGCATTAGCACATAGTGAATACATGAACTCCTCAAACTACGGTCATCACCGGTAAGTATCCCGATTATTGTCACTTCAGGGTTAACGGATCATAACACGTAATAGGTGACTATAGACTTTCAAGATAGGATCAAGAACTCTCATATATTGATGAAAACATAATAGGTTTAGATCTGAAATCATGGCACTCGTGCCCTAGTGACAAGCATTAAGCATAGCAAAGTCATAGCAACATCAATCTCAGAACATAGTGGATACTAGGGATCAAACCCTAACAAAACTAACTCGATTACATGATAAATCTCATCTAACCCATCATCGTCCAGCAAGCCTATGATGGAATTACTCACGCACGACGGTGAGCATCATGAAATTAGTGATGGAGGATGGTTGATGATGACGACGGCGACGAATCCCCCTCTCTGGAGCCCCGAACGGACTCCAGATCAGCCCTCCCAAGAGGTTTTAGGGCTTGGCGGTGGCTCCGTATCATTAAATGCGATGAAATCTTCTCTCTTGTTATTTTCTCCCCAGAAGCAGATATATAGAGTTGGAGTTGGAGTCAGGAGGTCTCCAGGGGGCCCATGAGGTAGGGGGCGCACCCTAGGGGGGGGGGCCACCCTCGTGGACAGGGTGTGGGCCCCCTGGTCTTCATCTTTGGCGAGGATTTTTTATTATTTATTGTAAGATATTCCATGGAGTTTCAGGTCATTCCGAGAACTTTTGTTTTCTGCACATAAAACAACGTCATGGCAATTCTGCTGAAAACAGCGTCAGTCCGGGTTAGTTCCATTCAAATCATACAAGTTAGAGTCCAAAACAAGGGCAAAAGTGTTTGGAAAAGTAGATACGACGGCGACGTATCAACTCCCCCAAGCTTAAACCCTTGCTTGTCCTCAAGCAATTCAGTTGACAAACTGAAATAAATAAAGAAAAACTTTTACAAACTCTGTTTGCTCTTATTATAAATATGTCAAGCTAGCATTCAAGTTTTCAGGAAAGATCATAACTAACCACATTTGCAATAATTCTCAGGTCTCATGATTACCCATATCAATAGCATAATCAACTAGCAAGCCATAATAATAAATCTCGGATGGCAACACTTTCTCAAAACAATCATAATATGATATAACAAGATGCTATCTCGCTAGCCCTTTCTGAGACCGCAAAACATAAATGCAGAGCACCTTTAAAGATCAAGGACTGACTAGACATTGTAATTCATGGTAAAAGGGATCCAATCATAGTCACACCCAATATAAATTTACAGTGATGAATGCAAATGACAGCTGTGCTCTCCAGCTAGTGCTTTTAATAAGAGGGTGATGTCTCAACATAAAAGTAAATGGATAGGCCCTTCATAGAGGGAAGCAGGGATTTGTAGAGGTGTCAAAGCTCGGTTTTGAAATAGATGTGAATAATATTTTGAGAATTATACTTTCATTGTCAACATAGCAACCAAGAGATGGCGATATCTTCCATGCTACACACATTATAGGCGGTTCCTAGACAAAATGGTAAAGTTTATACTCCCCTCCACCAACAAACATCAATCCATGGCTTGCTCGAAACAACGAGTGCCTCCAACTAACGACAGTCTCAGGGGGAGTTTTGTTTTGCAATTATTTTGATTTAGTTTGCATAAAGCATGGGACTGGGCATCCAGGTGACCAGCCATTTTCTCGCGAGTGAGGAGCGGAGTCCACTCCTCTTGAGAATAACCCACCTAGCATGGAAGATACAGGCAGCCCTAGTTGATACATGAGCTATTCGAGCATACAAAACAGGATGATTATTTGAAGGTTTAGAGTTTGGCACATACAAATTTACTGGGAACGGCAGGTAGATACCGCATATAGGAAAGTATAGTGGACTCGTCTAGAATAACTTTGGGGTTTAAGGGATTGGATGCACAAGCAGTATTCCCGCTTAGTACAGGTGAAGGCTAGCAAAAGACTGGTAAGCGACCAACTAGAGAGCGACAACAGCTACATACATGCATTAAAATTATTAAACATTGGATGCAAGCATGAGTAGGATATAATCCACCATGAACATAAATATCGTGAAGGCTACGTTGATTTGTTTCAACTACATGGTGAACATGTGCCAAGTCAAGTCACTTAAATCATTCAAAGGAGGATACCACCCCATCATACCACATCATAACCATCTCAATAGCATGTTGCCACGCAAGGTAAACCATTATAACTCATAGCTAATGAAGCATGGCACAAGCAACTATGATCTCTAATTGTCATCGCAAACATGTTTATTCATAACAAGCTGAATCAAGAATGATGAACTCATCATATTTACAAAAACAAAAGAGGTCGAGTTCATACCAGCTTTTCTCATCTTAGTCAGTCCATCATATATCATCATAATTGCCTTTCACTTGCACGACCGAACGATGTGAATAATAATAAGAGTGCACGTGCATTGGACTAAGCTAGAATCTGCGAGCATTCAAGAAACAGGAGAAGACAAAGCAATATGGGCTCTTGGTTAAATCAACAATAAAGTATATAAGAGCCACTTCAACAATTTAATCATGGTCTTATCCTACTGATCCCCAAAGAAAAGAAAAGAAATATAACTATTTACACGGGAAAGCTCCCAACAAGCAAAAGAAGAACGGGAAATATTTTTGGGTTTTCTTTTTAATTATTACTACAGCAAGAAAAGTAAACTACTAATAATTTTTTTTCTTAAGGTTTATCAAACACACAAGAAGAAAGCATAAAAGGAAATAAACTAGCATGGATGATACAATGAAAAAGTATGAGCACCGACATCTAGCAATGAGTGTGTGTGAACATAAATGTAATGTCGGTGAGAAATACGTACTCCCCCAAGCTTAGGCTTTTGGCCTAAGTTGGTCTATGGCCATGGCTGGCCTGGCGGATATCCATAATAATAGTTGTTGGGGTCGTACTGCGATGAGGAAGAAGGGTCCGATTGCCACTAGCTGGCAATCATCTCCGGATCCCACTGATAGGTAGACTGTCATGAAGGATCAAATTGTGGTTCCGGTTCTGGCTCCTCGGCTGGTGCAGGGTTCCGGTAGGCGTGAATAGCTGACAACGGAACAAGGTACGTGCCTACAGTCAAATCAAACAAAGAAGGAGCAGGCAAGGTAATAGTCTCAGGATGATGTTTATTAAAGAACAATTGATATTTAAGCTCTCCTGCCCTATTCTTAATAATAAAATCATGTGCCATCATACTTTTATAATCTAGATAAACACGAGGCAGCACTTTTTCTTCCTTCTTAGCATGCCTAATAGGTATGTTAAAATGTGCTGCTAGGCATGTAGCATAGATGCCTCCAAAGATGGGGCCCTTTGTACGGTTCAGACTTAACTGTTTAGCAATAATACCGCCCATACTAAAAGTGTTATCACTGTATAAACCTTGGAGTAAAATAATAATATTAGGGATACTAAGGTTTCCATAGTTTCCGCGACCAATTAAGCAACGACTAGCAAATAATGCAAAGTAACGTAAGACAGGAAAATGTATGCTAGTGATTCGTGCATGGGAAACCTTCCTAGTTTCCCCTACAGTGATAGTATCAATAAATCCCTCCACATCATCACGATGTGGTTCTTCTATCTTGCCCTCAAAAGGGATTAAACAAATCCGACAAAAAAGATCATAAAGTGACATCTCCTTATGCTCATCATATAAATGAAACTCCACCGTAGGTGATGAGTTCCTAGAATGAAAATGAAAGTTTTGCACAAAGGTATTTGTGAGTAAGAGATACTGATCGCATTGGTCGTGGAGGAAAAGCGGTGAGGCCTGCATTATGAGCCAATTCATGAATATCTTCATAAATCCCGGCTGCTCTTAAGAAATCCTTCGAAGGCCATTCACAGGCCCGAACCTCCGCGGTGCGCGGCAAATTATACTTAGGCTTCGGTGCCTTTTCCTTCGAGCTTTGGCTCGATGAGCCCCTCAATAATCTCCTCATCATTTTTTGAAAAATTCTGAAATTTTTAGTAACTTCAAAATAAAAGTAAACCAAACACAATAATATTGATAGCAACCACTCCTACAAGTGCCTAGGGCCTATATCATGCATCAAAACTACTTTTGACCATATAAATTTGACATGCAAGCTCAAGAACAGGGTCACCTAAGCAGAAAAAATTTGCAATGAATAAAGCACTAGAACAAAAACTAATTGGACCAATGGAGGAGTCACATACCAAGGAACAATCTCCCCAAGCAGTTTTGTGAGAGGTGCTTTGAGCAAGGAGATCGAAAAAGGCAGCAAAACGAGCTTGGACACGGGTTTGAGCTGGTTTTTCATGTTTGTGGGAGGAAGAAAAAGAGGATGGGTGCAGGAATAAGTGGAGGAGGGCCACCGTGGGCCCACGAGGCAGGAGGCGCGCCCTCCACCCTCGTGGCAAGGTGGTTGGCCCCCCTGGTGTGTTCTCTATTCCATAAATCCTCAAATATTGTAAAAAAATCATATTTAACTTTCAGGGCATTTGGAGAACTTTTATTTTCAAGGTATTTTTATATTGCACGGATAATCAGATAACAGACGAAAAATTATTTATTTTTACTTTATTTCAAAAATAACAGAAAGTATAGAGAGGGTACAGAAGGTTGTGCTTCTAGTTTCATCCATCTCATGCTCATCAAAAGGAATCCACTAACAAGGTTGATCAAGTCTTGTTAACAAACTCATTCTGATTAATCATGAAACCGGAGAAATTTCGAATAACACTAGGTTACCTCAACGGGGATATGCACATCCCCAATGATAAGTATATCATATTTCTTCTTGACAATAGGAAGAGGAAATTCAAAACCTCCAAATATAATCGATGGAGTTTTTCCGATAGAACTGATACTATGAACTTGAGGTTGTTTCCTCGGAAAGTGTACCATATGCTCATTACCATTAACATGAAAAGTGACATTGCCTTTGTTGCAATCAATGACAGCCCCTGCAGTATTAAGAAAAGGTCTTCCAAGAATAATAGACATACTATCGTCCTCGGGAATATCAAGGATAACAAAGTCCGTTAGAATAGTAATGTTTGCAACCACAACAGGCACATCCTCACAAATGCCGACGGGTATAGCAGTTGATTTATCAGCCATTTGCAAAGATATTTCAGTAGGTGTCAACTTATTCAAATCAAGTCTACGATATAAAGAGAGAGGCATAACACTAACACCGGCTCCAAGATCACATAAAGCAGTTTCAACATAGTTTCTTTTAATGGAGCATGGTATAGTAGGTACTCCTGAATCTCCAAGTTTCTTTGGTATTCCACCCTTAAAAGTATAATTAGCAAGCATGGTGGAAATTTCAGCTTCTGGTATCTTTCTTTTATTTGTAACAATATCTTTCATGTACTTAGCATAAGGATTCATTTTGAGCATATCAGTCAATCACATACGCAAAAAGATAGGTCTAATCATTTCAGCAAAGCGCTCAAAATCCTCATCATCCTTTTTCTTGGATGGTTTGGGAGGAAAAGGCATCGGTTTCTGAACCCAAGGTTCTCTTTCTTTACCATGTTTCCTAGCAACAAAGTCTTTCTTATCATAACGTTGATTCTTTGATTGTAGGTTATCAAGATCAACAACAGGTTCAATTTCTACATCATTATCATTACTAGATTGAGCATTATTATGAACATCATCATTAACATTTTCATTAGGTTCATGTTCATTGCCAGATTGTGTTTCAGCATCAGACATAGAGATATCATTTGGATTATCAGGTGGTTCAGCAATAGGTTCACTAGAGGTTTGCACAGTTCTATCATTTTTCTTTTTCTTCTTTTTAGAAGAACTAGGTGCATCAATATTATTTCTCTGAGAATCTTGCTCAATTCTCTTAGGGTGGCCTTCAGGATACAAAGGTTCCTGAGTCATTCTACCAGTTCTAGTAGCCACTTTAACAGCATAATCATTTTTCTTACTATTCATCTCATTGAGCAATTCTTTTTGAGCTTTAAGTACTTGTTCTACTTGAGTGGTAACCGTAGAAGCATGTTTGCTAACAAGTTTAAGTTCACCTCTAATATTAGCCATATAATCACCCAAGTATTTAATCATATCAGCATCTTGTTTTAATTGTCTACCAAAATAAGCATTGAAGTCTTCTTGCTTAAACATAAAAGTATCAAACTCATCCAAGCACTGACTAGCAATTTTAGTAGGAGGGATTTCAGCTCTATCATATCTATAGAGAGAATTTACTTTTACTACCTGTGTCGGGTTATCGAGGTCTGGATGTTCTTCAATAAGTAAAGGATCAAGATAATATGTTTCTTCGGCAGGCGGTAAATTAAGACTATGTATTTCTTCAATCGGAGGTAAATTCTTAACATCTTTAGCTTTAATACCTTTTTCTTTCATAGATTTATTTGCCTCTTGCATATCTTCAAGACTGAGAAATAGAACACCTCTCTTCTTCGGAGTTGGTTTAGGAATAGGATCATTAATTGGAGCAAGAGCTGGCTCAGGAGGTGCCCAATTATTTTCATTTGTCAACATATTATTCAATAAGATTTCAGCTTCATCCGGTGTTCTTTCCCTGAAAAGAGAACCAACACAACTATCCAGGTAATCTCTGGAAGCATCATTTAGTCCATTATAAAAGATATCAAGCATTTCATTTTTCTTAAGAGGATGATCAGGCAAAGCATTAAGTAACTTGAGAAGCCTCCCCCAAGCTTGTGAGAGACTCTCTTTTTAATTTGCACAAAGTTGTATATTTCATTTAAAGCAGCTTGTTTCTTATGAGCAGGGAAATACTTAGCAGAGAAGTAATAGATCATATCCTGGGGACAACGCACACAACCAGGATCAAGAGAATTAAACCATATTTTAGCATCAGCCTTTAATGAGAATGGAAATATTTTGAGGATATAAAAGCAGCAAGATCTCTCATCATTAGTGAACAGGGTGGCTATGTCATTTAATTTAGTAAGATCTGCCACAACAGTTTCAGATTCATAGCCATGAAAAGGATCAGATTCAACCAAAGTAATTATATCAGGATCAACAGAGAATTCATAATCCTTATCAGTAACACAGATAGGTGAAGTAGCAAAAGCAGGGTTAGGTTTCATCCTAGCATTTAGAGATTGCTTATTCCATTTAGCTAATAACCTTTTGAGTTCATATCTATCTTTGCAAGCTAAAATAGCTAAAGAAGCTTCTTGATCAAATAAATAACCCTCAGGACTCTCTAGCCCTAGCAAGTCGTTCCTCGAGAAAATCACCAAGTGGCACGGTAGTATCATCATAAGTATCATGTATAGCAGAAGTAGCATCATCAATCACATGCGACATATCAGAACGAATAGCAGAAGTAGGTTTAGGTGTCGCAAGCTTACTCATAACAGAAGGTGAATCAAGTGCAGAGCTAGATGGAAGTTCCTTACCTCCGCTCGTAGTTGAGGGATAAATTGTTGTATTAGCGTCTTTCAAATTCTTCATAGTGTCCAGCAGATATAAATCTCAAGTGACTCAAAGAATAGAGCTATGCTCACCGGCAACGGCGCCAGAAATTAGTCTTGATAACCCACAAGTATCGCAACAACTTTCGAGGGTAGAGTATTCAACCCAAATTTATTGATTCGACACAAGGGGAGCCAAAGAATATTCTCAAGTATTAGCAGCTGAGTTGTCAATTCAACCACACCTGGAAACTTAGTATCTGCAGAAGAATGTTTAGTAGAAAAGTAATACGATAGTGGTGGTGACGGTAACAAAAGAGTAATGAAAGCAAACTAATATTTTTGGTATTATGTAGTGATTGTAACAATAAAAACGGGAAATTAAATAAGCGTAAACCAGTATATGGAAATCTCGTAGGCATAGGATCAGTGATGGATAATGATGCCGGATGTGGTTCATCATGTAACAGTCATAACATAGGGTGACACAGAAATAGCTCCAATTCATCAATGTAATGTAGGCATGTATTCCGAATATAGTCATACGTGCTTATGGAAAAGAACTTGCATGACATCTTTTGTCCCACCCTCCCATGGCAGCGGGGTCCTAATAGAAACTAAGGGATATTAAAGCCTCCTTTTAATAGAGAACCAGAACAAAGCATTAGCACATAGTGAATACATGAACTCCTCAAACTACGGTCATCACCGGTAAGTATCCCGATTATTGTCACGTCGGGGTTAACGGATCATAACACGTAATAGGTGACTATAGAATTGCAAGATAGGATCAAGAACTCTCATATATTGATGAAAACATAATAGGTTCAGATCTGAAATCATGGCACTCGGGCCCTAGTGACAAGCATTAAGCATAGCAAAGTCATAGCAACATCAATCTCAGAACATAGTGGATACTAGGGATCAAACCCTAACAAAACTAACTCGGTTACATGATAAATCTCATGCAACCCATCACCGTCCAGCAAGCCTACGATGGAATTACTCACGCACGGCGGTGAGCATCATGACATTGGTGGTGGAGGATGGTTGATGATGACGACGGCGACGAATCCCCCTCTCCAGAGTCCCGAACGGACTCCAAATATGCCCTCCCGAGAGGTTTTAGGGCTTGGCGGCGGCTCCGTATCGTAAAATGCGATGAAATCTTCTCTCTTATTTTTTTCTCCCGGAAAGCAGATATATAGAGTTGGAGTTGGAGTCGGGAGGTCTCCAGTGGGGCCACGAGGTAGGGGGCGCGCCCCCACCCTCGTGGACAGGGTGTGAGCCCCCTGGTCTTCATCTTTGGCGAGGATTTTTTATTATTTATTGTAAGATATTCCGTGGTGTTTTAGGTCATTCTGAGAACTTTTGTTTTCCACACATAAAACAACATCATGGCAATTCTGCTGAAAATAGCGTCAGTCCGAGTTAGTTACATTCAAATCATACAAGGTAGAGTCCAAAACAAGGGCAAAAGTGTTTGGAAAAGTAGATACGACGGAGACGTATCACAGTCCATGTTAAATTCTGCTCATGCTTATAGCCAAAATAAAGCTTTTACTAAACATATCATTGATGCTTTAATGAAATCCTATGAAGAAAAGCTTGAACTAGAATTTTCTATCCATAGAAAACTTTATGATGAGTGGGAACCTACTATTAAAATTAAGATTAAAGATTATGAATGCTATGATTTGTGTGATTTGGGTGCTAGTGTTTCCACGATTCCAAAAACTTTGTGTGATGTGCTAGGTTTCCGTGAATTTGACGATTGTTCTTTAAATTTGCATCTTGCGGATTCCACCATCAAGAAACCTATGGGAAGGATTAATAATGTTCTTATTGTTGAAAATAGGAATTATGTGCCCTTAGATTTCATTGTTCTTGATATTGATTGCAATCCTACATGTCCTATTATTCTTGGTAGACCTTTCCTTAAAACTACTGGTGCAATTATTGACATGAAAGAAGGAAATATTAGGTTCCAATTTCTGTTAAGGAAAGGCATGGAACACTTTCCGAGGAACAAAATTAAATATCCTTATGAATCTATTAGGAGAGCCACTTATGGATTGCATACCAAAGATGGCAATACCTAGATCTATTCTTGTTTTTATACCTAGCTAGGGGCGTTAAACGATAGCGCTTATTGGGAGGCAACCAATTTTATTTTTGTTCGTTGCTTTTTGTTCCTGTTTAGTAATAAACAATTCATCTAGCTTGAGTTTTAATTAGTGTTTGTGCCAAGCCTTTAGGATCTTCTTGGGTGATTGTTGTTTGATCTTGATGATAAAAATAGAAAGTATGCGCTGACTAAATTAATTATAACTTTTTACCAGAGAGCGATAAAATACCAATTCAAACTGCAGTAGATCAATATACTTTTTATCCTGGTATTCCTAATTTTTCAGAATTTTTGGAGTTATAGAAGTATTCGAAACGTCCAGATTGCTACAGACTGTTCTGTTTTTGACAGATTCTATTTTTTGCGTGTTGTTTGCTTATTTTGATGAATCTATGAGTATTATCGAGGGGTATGAACCATAGAAAATTTGTAATGCAGTAGATTTAACACCAATATAAATAAAGAATGAGTTCATTATAGTATCTTAAAGAGGTGGTCTATTTTCTTATACTAACGGAGCTCGTGAGATTTTCTGTTTAAGTTTTGTGTTGTGAAGTTTTCAAGTTTTTAGGTAAAGATTTGATGGATTTTGGAATAAGAAGTGGCAAGAGCCTAAGATTGGGGATGCCCAAGGCACCCGAAGGTAAAATTAAAGGACAACCAAAAGCCTAAGCTTGGGGATGCCCCGGAAGGCATCCCCTCTTTCGTCTTCGTCTATCGGTAACTTTACTTGAGACTATATTTTTATTCACCACATGATATGTGTTTTTCTTGGAGCGTCTTGTATGATTTGAGTCTTTGATTTTTAGTTTACCACAATCATCCTTGCTGTACACACCTTTTGGGAGAGACATGCATGAATCGGAATTTATAAGAATACTCTATGTGCTTCACTTATATCTTTTGAGCTAGATAATTTTGCTCTAGTGCTCCCCTTATATCTTTTTAGAGCATAGTGGTGGTTTTATTTTATAGGAATTATTGATCTCTCATGCTTCACTTATATTATTTTGAGAGTCTTTTAGAACAGCATGGTAATTTTCTTTGGCTATAAAACTAGTCCTAATATGAGGGGCATCCAAGACGGGTATAATAAAAACTTTCATATAAAGTGCATTGAATACTATGAGAAGTTTGATGTTTGATGATCGTTTTGAGACATGAGGATGGTGATATTAGAGTCATGCTACTAGATTAATTGTGAATTTGAGAAATACTTGTGTTGAGGTTTGCAAGTCCCGTAGCATGCACGTATGGTAACCGTTGTGTAACAAATTTGAAGCATGAAGTGTTTCTTTGATTTTCTTCCTTATGAGTGGCGGTCGGGGATGAGCGATGGTCTTTTCCTACCAATCTATCCCCCTAGGAGCATGTGCATAGTGCTTGGTTTTGATGACTTGTAGATTTTTGCAATAAGTATGTGAGTTCTTTATGACTAATGTTGAGTCCATGGATTATACGCACTCTCACCCTTCCACCGTTGCTAGCCTCTCTAGTACCACGCAACTTTCGCCGGTACCATAAACCTACCATTTACCTTCCTCAAAACAGCCACCATACCTACCTATTATGTCATTTTCATAGCCATTCCGAGATATATTGACATGCAACTTTCCACCGTTCCGTTTATTATGACACGCTCCATCATTGTCATATTGCTTTGCATGATCATGTAGTTGACATCGTATTTGTGGAAAATCCACCATTCATATTTTTTTCATACATGTCACTCTTGATTCATTGCACATCCCGGTACACCGGCGGAGGCACTCATATAGGGTCATATTTTGTTCTAAGTATCGAGTTGTAATCCTTGAGTTGTAAATAAATAGAAGTGTGATGATCATCGTTATTAGAGCATTCTCCCATGTGAGGAAATAAAAAAAGGAGGCCAAAGAAGCCAATGAAAAAAAGGAGTGAAAGTGCATTATATCGACTAGAGGGGGTGAATAGGCGATTTTTATGAAATTCTTCACTAAGGAATTGCCGGTGAGGAAATTCCTTAGCGAAGAACTACTAGCAGCGGAATAAGTACTCAAAAGTAAACATAACATAATACAAGCATAGTCATCATGATGAAATGAAGACAGACACAGAGTACAGGAAGCGTAATCACAGGATAACACAGGATGAAGACAAACAAACTAAAGAAATTAAACTGAGGAAATTGAGAAAGTCTTCAGTCAAAGTCTTCAAACACAGATATGAACAAGCACACAACACAGTTATGAGGAAATGAAAGAGTTGGGGAAATAGAACCAGTAAGCTTGGTGAAGACAATGATTTGGTAGACCAGTTCCAACTGCTGTCTCAGTTGTACGTCTGGTTGGAGCGGCTGAGTATTTAAACTCGAGGACACATAGTCCCGGACACCCACTCAAGGACACTTAGTCCAAGACACCCAGTCCTCACCGTATTCTCCTTGAACTAAGGTCACACAGACCTCGTCAAATCACTCGTGGTAAGTCTTCAGGCGACTTCCAAACCTTCACAAACTTGGTCACTCGGCGATCCACAATTCCTCTTGGATGCTCAAGACCATGACGCCTAGCCGTCTGGAAGAAGCACAATCTTCAAAGGTAACAAGCGTCAGATCCACTCAGGATCAATCTCTTTAGTGATGCTCAATCACTTTGGGTTTGTAGGTGTTTGGGTTTTGGGTTTTTGGTTTTTCCTCACTTGATGATTTTCGCTCAAAGTGTCAAATGACAAGTGTCAGTTTCTCTTGGAGCAGCCAACCAGCTAGTGGTTGTAGGGGGCGGCTATTTATATCCTAGGGAACAGCCTGACATGATAAGACATAAATGCCCTTCAATTATATGATCGTTAGGTGGATAGATATGTTGGGACAGCTGGCGCATAGCACAGCAACAGTCGGAATTTTGAGTAGCAAAATCCTCAGGGCTATCATGTTCCTCACTGTGTAGGCAATCCGCACTGGCGAATTCCTAACTCCTCAGTCAGGACAAATTCCTCAGAGACCAGAAGAACTTCATCTCTGTCACTGAAGAAATTGACTGAACTATATGAGATTTCCAATGGCTTCACTCGAAGGGATTGGTAGGTGTAGGATTTTGAGTTGAGCATCACATGGAAATTTTTCCTTAGTATTTCCTCGACCCCCTTTAACAGTACGGTGTTTCCTATGAATCAAGAAAGAGAGAAACAAAACTATTAAAACGAAAGTCTTCAAGCTTCATATTCCTCGCATGAATATCAAGTCTTCATGCACACACCAATTTCTTCACTTTCAAAGTCTTCAGAAATACCAAAATCTTAGTCGAAGATATTCATTTTTAGGGGTCGAATTTTCCCGTAAATATCAAACTCCTCATAGACTTATAGACCTGTGTACACTCACAAATGCATTAGTCCCTTAACCTATAAGTCTTCAATACACCAAAATTACTAAGGGGCACTAGATGCACTTACAATCTCCCCCTTTTTGGTGATTGATGACAATATAGGTTAAGTTTTCAACGGGGATAAGCATATGAAGTGTAACTACTGATATTGAGGAATTTGATTGCAAGATATAGAAGAACTCCCCCTGAAGATGTTCATAGTGAGGAATTTGCCTTTGAAGCAATGCACACTTGAAGAGTTGAATCACGGGGATCTCCCCATATATCTTGTAATTCATACACGCATTTAACATATAATATGAAGAATTTGAAATGCATGATGAAATATGGTGCCTGATGAAATTCAGCATGCGTGCAATAATATTAACGAGAAATAAGCATGCAGAATAGTGCATCAAAAGTATCAGAGCATAGTGCATCAAAAGTATCAGAGCACCATCGGGTTTAAGATTACAACTCGATCCAATAAAGTTTCAGAAGAACAAGAGTTGTAACTTAGCAAATAAAAAACACCCATATAGTAGACCCGCTTGAAGACTAACTCATATTCTCCCCCTTTGTTATCGAATGAACAAAAGGATCGAAAATGAGGACTAACGCCCCCGAAGATAATCATGTTGATGAAGGAGCGCCAGCGTTGTTGGGTCATTTGTTGATGTAGGGCCTGCCGCAGTGTCGTCCAAATCTTCATGTTCATTAGTGTCGTGCGATGAAGAAAATGAGCTGGCCACCAGAGAAGGAACTTGGACCTTCTTGAATTTCTTCGGTGGAGGTGCAGACTAGTCAAAATCTTCTTTGAGACCCATGTTCTTCAGATCTTCTTCACCATATAGATGTGACAGGATTGCCCAGGTGCGACCGAAGACTTGAAGGAGGTAGTAGTGGTTTTTCTTCACTGCATTGTGTGTGGAAGTCATGTTGTGAAGAAGTGAACCAAACTGATGCTTAACCCATTTGTGATTTCGATCCACCTTCTGGTGAAGACTAAGCAGAAGTTCACGGTCAGTCATCACGCGCGGAGCAGTGGCTTGAGGAGTGGACTTAGGTGCATTGGCAGAGTCATGTGCGGCAGAGTCATCATTGGTGGAATAAGATGCAGCTTTGCGAAATTGACCATCCAATGGATGAATGCCTTCATCAATTACAGCTGGTGCCTTGCCCTTTCCATCAACTGAGGAATATGTCTGCTTGAGGACTTCAATTGGGGGCAAGTAGCTGAGTTAATTCTGGAAATCAGCTTTGTAGTTGAGTGAAGACCTTGTCCTGAGGAATCCCATAATCCAAGGTGCTTAAGGCTTCAGCTCAAACGGAGACAATGCAACATTGGCCATAGTCCTCATGAAGAAATCGTGATAATTGACAGGAATGCCATGAACGATGTTGAATACCAGATTCTTCATGATGCCAACAATTTCCTCATCAGATGAGTCGTGGCCTTTGATGGGACTGATTGTCCTCGTAAGAATATGATAGACAGTTCTGGGCACGTACAACAATTCCTTCACGAGGAATTTGGTTCGTGGTGCCTGGCCTGGTTTCAAAGGCTTCATCAGCACCTGCATGTAATGATGTGTGAGCTCAGGTTCACTGTAGATGCAGCGAGCTTCTTCAAGGGGAGGACTGAGTGGTAGAGGATGAAGCAATTCAGAGGCTGGTGCAGTGTAGTGAGTGTTTTCAGACATCCAGTCCAGCACCCATGAATTCACATCTTCAGCATCTCCGGTGATGTGCAGCGTTGCATAGAATTGAAGAATCAGTTCTTCATTCCAATCACAGATATCAGAGCAAAAGTTGAGCAGTCCAGCATCGTGAAGAACACTGAGGACTGGTGCGAAGCACGATAGATATTCCATATCCATGTGAGGAATATGCTCAGGGTAGAAGATTTTCTCCTTGTTGAACAACACCGAGGAATAGAAATTTGCTTGACTGGCAGTCTAGAAATGCCTCTTCCTAATGTGAGCAGAGTCATATGGGTTGTAATCTTCGAAGAATACGTGCTCGCCGAAGAAATCATCAGCCTTGAACTTTTGCTTGCGTGAGAAAGGATCCTTTGGCTTCGGCAGAGGAGTGTCAGTGAGTTGCATCACGACCTCGGGAATCTCAATCACATGTTCTTCAGGCTAAGGAATTTCTGGTTCCTCCTCAGTGGCAGTCTGCGTCATTGGTTGTTCAGCAGCAGCAGTTTCTTCAGCGCTAGTGGCTAGAATTTCTTCATGGACAGATGCAGTGGGATGAGTTTCTTCAGATCCCATGTGAACATTTTGTGTGGGGGACTGAGGAATTTGCTGTAGAGGGGTGAACATTGGAGAGTTTGGATGCTGACTTTCCCAGAATTCATCACTGATTATGGGTGTGGAGCATCCAATGTCCACATCTTCAGCTTCCATTTCTTCAACGCCAGCCTCTTCAGCTGTGAACTGAGGCATATGCGAGGAGATGATAGGTGTTGAAGGGATTGCATCACCTTCAATTTCTTCATCCAACGGTTCAGACGAAGCAGCAGAAGGAGTTTCTTCATCCAATCCGCTAGGTATCACATATTCTTCATCAAATGGAACAAGGTCCTTTGATGGCCTGGTTGAGATGGGAACAAAATCAATCGGATTTGCAAACAAACTTGTCATAGGCTTCATTTTCTTCGGAGCTCAAGAATCTGAAGCAGCTGATGCTTTCCTTTTCTTCACTGCAGCATGCTCTGCAGCCTTGGTCTTCTTCACATCTGATGCAGATGGAAGGATTGGAGTTGAAGTTGGTGCAGGAGCAGCTGAGGAATCTGGTTGACTTTCTTCACGCACAACTGATGCAGTTGCCCTGAGTTCTGTAGTTTCTTCAGGCACACCACTAGTGGGTGCCCTGGCAATTTCTTTAGTGGTTGGAATGCAGTCATCAGCCCTGGAACTCACATTATCTTCAGCAGCATGATTATCATCAGCGGTGCTGGCATTTTCTTCAGTAGACTGAGTAGATGCTTCAGCCTGAGGAATTTCCTGTTGCGTTGGGGCTGCAACATTGGAAGTGAAGTTATTCGCAAGTGTCACAGAATGAACTTTGGCTCCAAGCCAATCAGAGCGATATGCGTCAAAGTTATCACTGAGTTTCTTAATCTCAGTCTGAATAGTGACAAGTTCTTCAGTTGTCATAGAGACAACATTTTTCTTCATACAGCACTCTTTCTTGTACTGCGCTTTCTTGATCTGCCTAGCCTTCTCAAATTTCCACTTTTCTTCTTGAATGAAGTTGGTCAGCATGTGACTCTGGCCAGGAGTCAGCTTGAAGTCAGGCAAGGGAGTGTTGGGGTCCTTGTGCCAATCATCAATGTAGTCGAGTATCAGCTTGGGATCCAAAAGCAGTGGTACTTCTGATACTTTGGCTCTAGCGGCCCTAACTTGCCTCTCTCTGATGATTTCTACAAGTTCATCATCATCAGCTTCGTCTTCATCAGACGACACTTGGAAAGCAACTTGCTTCTTTTGAGGACTTGGGCGAGGACCTCGTCTAGCAGTGGCCTTTGTCTTCAGCAGTGAGGGCCAGCTGAGGAACTTGGTGCAGCTGAGGAACTAGCTGAGACACCTGAGGCAATGGAGATGTCGGCAGTCCTTTGGCACGAAGCGAGATGCACAGGTGCTGAAGATTTGGTCGGAACAGCTGAAGGCTTTGGCGGAGGAGCTGAGGACTTTGGAGGAACAGGAGCAGCATGAGGAACTGGCCCTGAGGGCTTTGATGATTCTGGCCGTGAGGGCATTGCTGAGGAACTTGGCCTGCGTGCAGGCTTCTTAGACATAGCCTTCTTTGGCTTGACAGCAGAGGCCTCAGCAGAGGCAGCAGCAGAGGCAGAGTCTTCATTGAATTTCCTCACTTCTTCTCTAGCTTGCTTAGCCAACTTGGTTTGGCGTTTGGCCCATTCATCAGGATAGTCCTCACTGCGCTTGAGGCTGGTGGGATCTGCTATTTGGCCAGGTGCCAATGGAGCTCTTGGGCATGGAGGATTGAGTGCGAATTTCTTCATGTACTTAGGAGTGACATATCTGTACTCCCTCCATTCTCTTGCCCATCTCCTCTCTATCCTCTGTTTGCGCACTTTGCGCTCATTCTTGGTTTCCTCAGTAGGTGTGCAGTACCCAACATATATGTCATCAGGGATTTCAAACGTTGTATTTTCCTCAATCCTCTTTCCTCCCTTTTGTGGCCTTTTACCATCAGCCATTTTCTTCAATTGAGGAATTTGAACAATCGAATTCTCTGAAGAAGTATGCAACTTTTCTTCGAGGAACGCTGCAAATGAGTTAAGTTGATGAGAACCTAGTGATTCAGCAGCTGACATGTGTACCTGTGAACAGAGTATAGTTGCGAGGAATTTGGAGAGGTCATGTGCGTTCTCAGAAGGTTTTTCAAAAAGAACAAGTTTGAGGAATTTGACCAGATGAGTCTTGAAGATTTTCACTAAGCGTTCTTTGTCTTAGGTTCCAGAGTTGTATAGATCGAAGATCCACACAATTGAGGAATCTTGAAGAAAAATGATGCTTAGAGAAACGAATCAAGAACAGATGACTTGTGAGGTGTTCAGTGTGTGAAGATATGAAGAAAAACACTTTTGAAGATTTTGTAGATAATCATTCGAATCAACGAGGGCAGTAAAAGTAACTTTTAATTACCCTGGACGAAGAACACGACGAACTGGAGGGAGGAGATGTGAAGTTCGTCTGTGCAGATCTTCCACGCCCTAAATTGGCGGAGGAAGACGGCTACGGCGGTGGCGGAGTGAAGATTTCCGCGGTCGGCGCGAGTACGTCGGCGACGAGGTCGAGGCAGTGAAGCTCTTCCTCACCGGCGGCGATGAAGTAGCGGCAGCGCTAGGGTTTGAGAAGCTCGAGCTGGAGAGAGAGGTCGAGCGGAGTAAAAGAAGTGAGGAAGGGAAGGAGGGGTATTTATAGCCACGGTGAAAAAATGCTCGCCCGAAGATATTCGACGAACGTGCCCTTGACCCTTCTCATTCGCATGACATGTGTCACCCACGTAGTGAGAGGTGGAGATCGTGTTAGATCGTGGGTGAGTGGATAAGTCTATCGTGGGATGCGGAACGGTTTGAGCGGCAAAGCCGAAAATTTAGATAAGATAGGTTTTAAAGTTCCGTTCGCAATTTCTTCAGCTGACAAGGACATAGTGAAGATTTTGAACGAGTTTCAAATAGAACGAACATGAAGAATTTGTGAACAGATTGGGTTGAGTAAAGCACAGAGGGGAAGGGTCCGATCACATTCACTTGGCAGAAAACCAACTTGAAGAAATAGCAATAAGTGAATGCTGTAGAGGACATAAACTCATATATATATATATATATATATATATATATATATACACCCAATGAAGAAAAATGACGGAACCAGTGAAGACTATGCAAAGTTGAAGAATGTGAATAATTGAGGAATTTCAACTTTTGGTGGTGGCGTGACCCACCGTATAAGAATGATGATTTCAGACACCACGTACAATTATCGTAGGGTTCTGAGGATCAAATTCTTCGTTAATTTCTTCACACTAAGAGTGTTATTCTTCATTGATTGAAGAAAAACGTTTCTTCATGTGTTGCACATCTAAGTCATCAATTTTGCATAAGTGTTAGGATGAGTGTCCTTTTCAAAGAACATTCGAAGATTCTAGGATATTTAGCTCACACCGCAACTTGCTAAATCTCTTCTCATCCAAGGGCTTTGTAAAGATATTGGCTAGCTGTTCTTTAGTCTTCACATGCTCAATAGAAATGTCGCCCTTCAACACACGATCATGAAGAAAATGATGACGAATCTGAATGTGCTTTGTCTTTGAGTGCTGAACTGGGTTGTGAGCAATCTTGATGGCACTCTCATTGTCACAGAAGAGAGGCACATTCTTCATGTTGACGCCGTAGTCCTTGAGAGTTTGCTTCATCCATAGCAATTGGGCACATCAAGAACTAGCGGCAATGTACTCAGCTTCAGCAGTAGATAGTGATACGCAGTTTTGTTTCTTCGAGAACCAACAGACCAAAGATCGTCCGAGGAAATTACATGTACCAGATGTTGACTTGCGATCCACACGATCACCAGCATAGTCACAGTCAGAATATCCAACAAGATCAAAAACCGAGCCCTTGGGGTACCACAATCCAGGTGTTGGTGTGTGAGCTAGATATCGAAGAATATGCTTCACAGCCTTATGGTGTGATTCCTTTGGTGTAGCTTGAAATCGGGCACACATGCAAACACTAAGCATTATATCTGGCCTAGATGCACATAATTACAATAAGGTACCTATCATGGAGCGGTATACCTTATGATCGAAGTCAATACCATTTTCGTCAGGGCACAGATGGCCATTTGTGGGCATAGGAATTTTGACGCCTTTGCAATCTTGCATGCCGAATTTCCTCAGTACATCCTTGAGGTATTTCTCCTAAGAGATGAATATGCCATTGTGTTGTTGACGAATTTGAAGACCTAAGAAGAATTTCAACTCTCCCATCCTAGACATTTGATATTCTTCACTCATCATATAGGCAAATTCATCACTATAACGTTGGTCAGTACAGCCAAAGATAATATCATCAACATATATTTGGCACACAAACAATTCACCATCATAAGATTTAGTGAAAAGAGTAGGGTCGAGTGAACCGGGTTTGAAGCCTTTCTTCATGAGGAGTTCCTTCAAGGTATCATACCAAGCCCGTGGGGCCTACTTGAGGCCATAGAGGGCCTTGTTGAGTCTGAAGACTTTGTCAGGATTCTTTGGATCTTCAAAACCTGGGGGTTGAGCAACATATACTTCTTCCTCAAGCTTACCATTGAGGAATGCACTTTTCACATCCATTTGATATAAAGTGATATCATGATGGTTAGCATAAGCAAGTAATATGCGAATAGCCTCAAGTCTAGCAACAGGTGCAAAAGTTTCATCGAAATCAATTCCTTCAACCTGTGTGTATCCTTGAGCTACAAGCCGTGCCTTATTCCTCACCACAAGGCCATTTTCATCTTGCTTTTTGCGGTAGATACACTTTGTGCCGATGATATTGTGCTTGCGGGGATCTGGACGTTTGACCAGTTCCCAGACATTGTTGAGCTCGAACTGATGTAATTCTTCTTGCATGGCCTGAATCCACTCAGGCTCCAGAAATGCTTCATCTACCTTAGTGGGCTCTGTAATAGAGACAAAAGCATACTGCCCACAAAAGTTAGACAAATGTGAAGCTTTTGAGCGTGTGAGAGGACCTGGCGCTTTGATGTCATTGATGATCTTTTCAACTTGCACTTCTTTTGCAATGCGAGGATGAGCTGATTGTCGTTGAAGAGTTTGATCAGCGTTTTCTTCAGCACCATTTTCTTCAGCATTTTCTTCAGGTGCATTAGCTCGATGTTCTTCATGTTCTGGAATGAATTCTTCAGCAGATTCTTCAGTAGGAATGACATCCTCAGTAGCCTTGAACTTGATAGTTTCCTCAGGTGCTGGTTCATCTATCATAGTAGGTAGGTGCTCTCTTTGCGAGCCATTAGTTTCATCGAACCGCACATCTATAGTTTCAACAACTTTGTGAAGAACGTTGTTGAAGACTCTGTAGGTGTGCGAGTCCTTTCCGTAACCATGCATAAAACCTTCATGTGCTTTCGCTGCAAATTTTGAGTTGTGATGAGGATCTCTAATCCAACATTTAGCACCGAAGACTTTGCAACAACTTACATTGGGTTTCTTATCAGTGAGGAGTTCATAGGCAGTCTTTTTGAAGAATTTGTGAAGATATACTCTGTTGATGATGTGGCACGCAGTATCAATTGCCTTAGTCCAGAAACGATGAGGCGTTTTGTATTCATCAAGCATAGTGCGAGCCATCTCAGCATGAGTCCTGTTCTTGCGCTCCACGACGCCATTCTGCTGAGGAGTGTAGGGAGCAGATAACTCATGAGTAATACCAAGTTCATCAAGATAGTCATCGAGACCAGAATTCTTGAACTCAGTGCCATTGTCACTTATGATGTGCTTGATCTTCACACCAAAGTTGGTTGAAGCCCTCGAGGAAAATCGTTTGAAGACTTCCTGCACTTCATGTTTGTAAGTAACAAGGTGTACCCATGTATAGCGAGAATAATCATCAACAATAACAAAGCCATTTGAGATGCTTCATTTAAAATAGCAGAATATTGATTAGGACCAAAGAGATCCATGTGAAGCAATTCAAACGGGCGAGTGGTGGTCATGATAGTCTTTGCTGGATGCTTGGCCTTCGTCATCTTCCCAGCTTCACAGGCTCCGCATAGGTGATCCTTGAGGAATTTGACATTCTCGATGCCAATGACATGCTTCTTCTTTGCAAGCGTGTGCAAATTCCTCATGCCTGCATGACCAAGTCGTCGATGCCAGAGCCAGCCTTCTGAAGCTTTTGCAAGTAAGCACACGGCTGGTTGTGGTCCTGTAGAGAAATCAACAATATACAGATCTCCTCTCCTAAAGCCTTCGAAGACTTTGGAATTGTCAGCTTCCATAACCACAACACAACGGTACTTGCCAAAGACAACAACCATATCAAGATCACAAAGCATTGAGACAGACATAAGGTTGTATCCTAAGGACTCAACAAGCATGACTTTGTCCATGTGTCAATCCTTTGTGATCGCAACCTTACCTAGACCCAATACCTGACTTTTTCCTTTGTCAGCAAAAATGATATGCTTCAGATGCGACAGAGATAATGGAGCATCCATAAATAGATTCTTGTCACCAGTCATGTGGATTGTACATCCACTATCAAGGACCCACTCAGTGGCTTTGGGTTGATCATCCTGCAGATGAATTAGTGCAGCTTACAAACTCATATACTTCATCAGTGAAGAATATGACATCAATTCATCAGATCAATTTCATCAAGTAAAAGAACTGATAAAGCAATATGAGGACGTGAGAAATGAAAGTTCATTTCTTCAGGATTAGCCTACGTCCTATCAGGCATGCTCAGGTCTCCAGCAAATTCTTCAGACGATTACGTGCGTCTTGAGACCTGACCCTGCAGAAGAGATTAGTTCTTTTTCTTCACCACCCACATCTGAAGGGGTGGCAAAGAGTTCATCATTTTGCGAGCTCCATACAAAAAGGATGGCATAGAAGCCAGTCCATTTTGTATCACATAAGAGGGGTTAGAGTAAGCATAAGAGTATGCAGAGAAATTCTTCGAGGACTTATGGACATAATGATTTGAAGAATAATGCACATATCCATAATCCTTAGATCTTCCCTGCGAAACAGACGGGTTAGCACGATGATGTTCATATGAGGACTCTGCTCCATACGAGGAATTTGCTCCATATGAAGAATTTGATCTGGGGTTCCTATTCTTCACAGGTGGCGTCATGATGACATTCACCTGAAGATTTTCAAGGCATCTTTTGGGAGCCCAGATTTTCTTCATAGGGGAGCCGTTCCTACAGTTAGTGCCAACATATCTAGCAAATACTTCACCATTCTGATTTTTGAATAGCTTATAGTTGGAGCCAATTGACTCATCATCAGAATGAGGAGATTCACATGCAAATCCAGATAAGTTAGATGGATCAACTGGAGGTCCCTTTGCAGCAACCCATGTAGTTTTGGGGTACTGCTCAGGCTTCCAATATGTACCATCAGCATTGAGTTTCCTCTCAAAGGCGATACCCTCTTTCCTAGGGTTCCTGTTGAGGATCTGCTTTTTAATCACATCACAAAGAGCCTGATGCCCTTTGAGGCTTTTGTACATGCCTGTCGTGTACAATTCCTTCAGCCCTGCATCGTCAGTGATACTAGCAATTTCCTCAGATGAGGAATTAGTGATAGCAGAGGCATGTGAAGAATTTGAAACATTAGCAGCATTTGAACATTCAGGTGAAGAATTAGCAGATTCATGTTTAATGCACTTCAAGCATGGAGGAACAAATTCTTCCTGAGAAGCGCTGATTTGTTGAGCAAGTAATGAATCGTGCTCCTTCTAAAGATCTTCATAAATCACTCTTAGCTTTTCAAGATCTTGCTTTCTTTGAAGAAATTCGTAAGAAAGCTTCTCATGATCGGACAAGAGAGTGTTATGTTGATCTTGAAGGGTGTCATACTTAGTATGAAGTCTCTGAAGACTTTCAGCCAAAGCTTTTGACTGATCCATTTCCTCACCCAACATATCATCGCTCTTGTTTAGCATATAGTGAGCTTTTTCTAAAGCTCTTTGTTGTTTAGTAGCAAGGGAAGCAAGTTTGACATAGCTGGGTCCAAATTCATCACCAGATTCATCATCACTAGACTCAGATAGGTAGCATTCAGTTACCTCATCATCTTTTGCCATAAGGCATGATGCAGAAGATGATGATTTTGGTTCGAATGTCATCATTTTGAGAGATTCCTTGAAGTCCTCAAACCAAGGATCATGACAGGTTCGATGACCTTCATAGACCTCAGAGAGACGGTCCCAGATGAGCTTCGCATGATCGAGATGCATGATATTCCTGAACTGATTTTGTGATAGACTAGAGCAGATGACATCCTTCGCTATGAGGTTGAGAAGAGTATACTTGCGAATGTCATCAGCATCCACCATCTTGCACAGATCAGTCAGGCCAATCTCAGTGACGGTCCACAACTCGTTGTTCATCGCCATGAGGCGTTTCTTCATCATGGCCTTCCACTTGGGATACTCGTGACCGTCTAAGATGGGGCATGTCACCTTCGTCGTACCTGCGGTCGACATAACTAAAACTCCAGGCGGTTAAACCAAAATCACACAGAACAAGGGAGTACCTTGCTCTGATACCAATTGAAAGTGCGTTATATCGACTAGAGGGGGGTGAATAGGTGATTTTTATGAAATTCTTCACTGAGGAATTGCCGGTGAGGAAATTCCTTAGCGAAGAACTACTAGCAGCGGAATAAGTACTCAAAAGTAAACATAACAGAATACAAGCATAGTCATCATGATGAAATGAAGACAGGCACAGAGTACAGGAAGCGTAATCACAGGATAACACAGGATGGAGACAAATAGACTGAAGAAATTAAACTGAGGAAATTGAGAAAGTCTTCAGTCAAAGTCCTCAAACACAGATATGAACAAGCACACAACACAGTTATGAGGAAATGAAAGAGTTGAGGAAATAGAACCAGTAAGCTTGGTGAAGATAATGATTTGGTAGACCAGTTCCAACTGTTGTCTCAGTTGTACGTCTGGTTGGAGCGGCTGAGTATTTAAACTCGAGGAAACACAGTCCCGGACACCCAGTCAAGGACACTTAGTCCAAGACACCCAGTCCTCACCGTATTCTCCTTGAACTAAGGTCACACAGACCTCGTCCAATCACTCGTGGTAAGTCTTCAGGCGACTTCCAAACCTCACAAACTTGGTCACTCGGTGATCCACAATTCCTCTTGGATGCTCTAGACCATGACGCCTAACCGTCTGGAAGAAGCAAAGTCTTCAAAGGTAACAAGCATCGGATCCACTCAGGATCAATCTCTTCGGTGATGCTCAATCACTTGGGGTTTGTAGGTGTTTGGGTTTTGGGTTTTTGGTTTTTGGTTTTTGGTTTTTCCTCACTTGATGATTTTCGCTCAAAGTCCTCAAAGGATGGGTTGCTCTCAAATGACAAGTGTCAGTTTGTCTCGAAGCAGCCAACCAGCTAGTGGTTGTAGGGGGCAGCTATTTATAGCCTAGGGAGCAGACCGACATGATAAGACATAAATGCCCTTCAATGATATGACCGTTATGTGGGTAGATATTTTGGGACAGCTGGCGCATAGCACAGCAACGGTCGGAATTTTGAGTAGCAAAATACTTAGGGCTATCATGTTACTCACTGTGTAGGCAATCCGCACTGGCGAATTCCTAACTCCTCAGTTAGGACAAATTCCTCAGAGACCAGAAGAACTTCGTCTCTGTCACTGAAGAAATTGACTGAACTGTATGAGATTTCCAATGGCTTCAGTCGAAGGGATTGGTAGGTGTAGGATTTTGAGTTGAGCATCACATGGAAATTTTTCCTTAGTATTTCCTCGACCCCCTTTAACAGTACGGTGTTTCCTATGACTCAAGAAAGAGAGAAACAAAACTATGAAAACGAAAGTCTTCAAGCTTCATATTCCTCGCATGAATATCAAGTCTTCACGGACACACCAATTTCTTCACTTTCAAAGTCTTCATGAAAGTCTTCAGAAATACCAAAATCTTCAGTCGAAGATATTCATTTTTAGGGGTCGACTTTTCCTGTAAATATCAAACTCCGCATAGACTTATAGACCTGTGTACACTCACAAACGCATTAGTCCCTTAACCTATAAGTCTTCAATACACCAAAATTACTAAGGGGCACTAGATGCACTTACAAGGAGGCCAAACAAGCCAAACAAAAGAGAGAGAGAGAGAGAGAGAAAGAGAACGGAGAATGCCACTATCCTTTTTCCACACGTGTGCTTCAAAGTAGCACCATGATCTTCATGATAGAGAGTCTCTTATTTTGTCACTTTCATATACTAGTGGGAATTTTTGTTATAGAACTTGGCTTGTATATTCCAATAATGGGCTTCCTCAAAATGCCCTAGGTCTTCGTGAGCAAGCAAGTTGAATGCACACCCACTTAGTTTCTTTTGTTGAGCTTTCATACATTTATAGCTCTAGTGCATCCATTGCATGGCAATCCCTACTCACTCACATTGATATCTATTGATGCGCATCTCCATAGCCCATTAATATGCCTAGTTGACATGAGACTGTCTTCCTCCTTTTTGTCTTCTCCACAACCACCACTCTATTCCAGCTATAGTGCTATGTCCATGGCTCAAGCTCATGTATTGCGTGAAAGTTGAAAAAGTTTGAGAATACTAAAGTATGAAAGAATTGATTGGCTTGTCATCGGGGTTGTGCATGATCTGAATATTTTGTGTGACAAAGATGGAGCATAGCCAAACTATATGATTTTGTAGGGATGAACTTTCTTTGGCCATGTTATTTTGAGAAGACATGATTACTTTGTTAGTATGCTTGAAGTATTATTATTTTTATGTCAATATTAAACTTTTGTCTTGAATCGTTCAGATCTGAACATTCATGCCACAATAAAGAAAATTACATTGATAATTATGTTAGGTAGCATTCCACATCAAAAATTCTGTTTTTATCATTTACCTACTCGAGGGCGAGCGGGAATTAAGCTTGGGGATGCTTGATACGTCTCCAATGTATCTATAATTTTTTATTGCTCCATGCTATTATATTATCTGTTTTGGATGTTTAATGGGCTTTAATATGCTCTTTTATATTATTTTTGGGACTAACCTATTAACCGGAGGCCCAGTGCCAGTTTTTTTGCCTATTTTAGAGTTTCGCAGAAAAGGAATACCAAACGGAGTCCAAACGGAATGAAACCTTCGCATTGATCTTTCTTGGCCCAAAAGCAATTCAGAAGACTTGGAGTCAAAGTCTGGAACTCCACGAGGCAGCCACGAGGCAGGAGAGCGCGCCTAGGGGGTAGGCATGCCCGCCACCCTCATGGGCCCCTCGTAGCTCCATCGACGTACTTCTTTTGCCTATATATACTCTTATACCCTAGATCGATCGCATAGAGCCACGAAACCACTTTTCCACCGCCGCAACCTTGTGTACCTGTGAGATCCCATCTTGGGGCCTCTTCCGGCGATCTGCCGGAGGGGGAATCGATCACGGAGGGTGAGGGAGTCCTCGATTAGGGGGTATCCGGACAGCCAGATTATATCCTTTGGCCGGACTGTTGGACTATGAAGATACAAGATTGAAAACTTCGCCCGTGTCCGGATGGCACTCTCCTTGGCGTAGAAGGCAAGCTTGGGCAATACAGATATGTAGATCTCCTTCCTTGTAACCGACTCTGTGTAACCCTAGCCCCCTCCGGTGTCTATATAAACCGGAGGGTTTTAGTCCGTAGGACAACATACAATCATACCTTAGGCTAGCTTCTAGGGTTTAGCCTCTCTGATCTCGTGGTAGCTCAACTCTTGTACTACTCATATTATCAAGAATAATCAAGTAGCACATAGGGTTTTACCTCCATCAAGAGGGCCTGAACCTCGGTAAAACATCATGTCCCCTGCCTCCTGTTACCATCCGCCTTAGATGCACAGTTCGGGACCCCCTACCCGAGATCCACCGGTTTTGACACCGACATTGGTGCTTTCATTGAGAGTTCCTCTGTGTCGTCATCACTAGGCTTGATGGCTCCTTCGATCATCGATAGCAATGCAGTCCAGGGTAAGACTTTTCTCCCCGGACAGATCTTTGTATTCGGCGGCTTCGCACTGCGGGCCAACTCGCTTGGCCATCTGGAGCAGATCGAGAGTTACGCCCCTGGCCACCAGGTCAGGTTTGGAAGCTTAAATTACATGGCCGACATCCATGGAGACTTGATCTTCGACAGATTCAAGCCCCTGCCGAGTACGCCGCACGATCACAATGAGCATGATTTAGCTCTACCATCGGACAGTGTGCAGGAGATCGCACCAGCAACTGCTCCGACCCTCAATTCGGAGCCGATTGCGCCATCCACGGACGGGGGGATAGACCCCGCCATGGAGGCCGCATGCTCAGCGGCGATCGAGCTGAGTATCGACCTTACCCTTCATGAGAGCCGTGACGCCAAATTGCCGGATTCTTCCCCGGCCACGGACTCCGAACAGCCTGCGCCCGTGCCTATCGAATCTGACTGGGCGCCGATCATGGAGTTCACCTCCGCGGATATCTTTCGGCACTCGCCCTTCGGCGACATGCTGAACTCATTAAGGTCTCTCTCCCTGTCAGGAGAGCCCTGGCCGAACTACGTTCGGCAGGATTAGGATGCGAATTACGAAGAAATTCGCCGCCCACCCACCACCCACTTAGTAGCCACTGTCGACAATTTGACCGACATGCTCGACTTCGACTCCGAAGACATCGACGGTATGGGCGACGATGCGGGAGACGAAGAGGAACCACTGCCCACAGGGCACTGGACAGCCACCTCATCATATGATATATACATGGTGGACACACCCAAAGAAAACAACGATGAAGAACGGAAGGATGCAGCGAAGGGTTGTTCCCTCGAGAAGCAGTCAAAGCGGCGGCGTAAGCGCCGCTCCGAATCCCGCCTCGGCAGATGCAGCGATCATATAAACCTAGTGATAGAGCAAGGCGAGCCAGCGGACGACAAACATGGCATTGAACCATTGTCCGACCACGGCAACATGGAGAATCAAACCGAACAACCTGACTCCGTCGAAGATAACAGTCCGAATGACATCACACCGGACAGGCACCCGGAGTAACAGAATACACATCAAAGGCTTGTTGCCGCTGCGAGGAGTCTGAAAAAGCAGAAGCAAAGGCTCAGGGCTGCACAAGACACACTCAGAATCAGATGGAGTGAAGTACTCAACACTGTAGCGAAGTATGGTGGTAATCGCCACACCAAGAGCTACCCGAAGCGAAAGTTGCTACCTAAATTCGATGAGGAGGCCTTAGATCCCCCACAATCAAAAAACAAAACGGCCATCCGGTCGGATAGACGACCTCGTGGCCAACATAGAGCGGCAAACGACACCGCACATAAGCCAGTACGCGATCCGCGTGAGGGCTCGCATAAAAAGGACGGCACAACCAGATCCATCTACGGGCCATGCAAGCGCGCTCCAGCATGCAATGCAACACAAAAAACATCCCAACACCACGGTACACCCAAATATAGGGGT
Source organism: Triticum monococcum (assembly GCA_034509565.1). Classification (NCBI taxonomy): domain Eukaryota; kingdom Viridiplantae; phylum Streptophyta; class Magnoliopsida; order Poales; family Poaceae; genus Triticum; species Triticum monococcum. Next base: position 383,855,346 of record CM067845.1, read on the forward strand.
GCCGCACACCCCCTATGTTTCACCGATGAGGTGCTGGACCACGAATTTCCAGAGGGATTCAAACACGTAAACATAGAGGCGTACGACGGAACGACAGACCCTGGGGTCTGGATTGAGGACTACATCCTCCATATCCATATGGCTCGAGGAGACGATCTCCACATCATCAAGTACTTACTCCTCAAGCTCAAAGGGCAAGCTCGGCACTGGCTTAAAAGCCTCCCCGAAAACTCCATTGGATGCTGAGAAGAGCTCGAAGACGCTTTTCGGGAAAATTTTCAAGGGACCTATGTCCGACCACCGGATGCAGACGATTTGAGTCATATAACTCAATAGCCCAGAGAGTCAGCCCGAAAGCTTTGGAACAGGTTTCTCACTAAAAAGAACCAAATAGTCGACTGCCCGGACGCCAAAGCCTTAGCAGCTTTTAAGCACATCGTTCGAGACGAATGGCTTTCCGGACACCTCGCCGAAGAAAAGACGAGAACAATGGCAGCATTAACAAGCCTCATGACCCTCTTTTGCATGGGCGAGGATAGCTGGTTAGCCCGATGTAGCGCCAGTGACCCAAGTACATCCGAAGTCAGGGACGGAAACGGGAAACCACGACGCAGCAAAAACAAGCGCCGGAATAAAGAAGACAGCCCGAAGAGCATGGCGGTAAATGCTAGATTTAGAAGCTCTTGGCCAGGTCAACAAAAGCTGTCCTCCAAAGGCAATAGAGACGAACTGTCCAGCCTAAACAAGATTTTGGATAAAATATGTCAGATCCACAGCACCCCTGATAAGCCTGCAAATCATACCCATAGAGACTGTTGGGTCTTCAAGCAGTCCGGCAAGCTCAACGCCGAACATAAGGGGCAGGATACACCAAGCAAGCAAGCAAAGCACTGGGGAACAGAAGAAATTCCCACCAGAAGTCAAAACAGTAAACGTGTTACATGTGACAAAGGGGAGAAACAAAGCGGCACTGCTAGAGACACATGCCCCAGGGCCTATCACCGCGGAGTTCTGCCACTGGTCGTCCCAACCGATCACCTTTGACCATCAGGATTACTCGACAAGTATCCAGCGTGCAGGATGGGCTGCCTTGGTATTAGACCCAATAATTGACGGATACCACTTCACATGAGTCCTAATGGACGGCGGCAACAGTTTAAACCTGATATATCAGGACACAATCCGCAAAATGGGGATAGACCCAACAAAAATTAGCCGCAACAATACTACCTTTAAAGGAGTAACGCCAGGCCCAGAGGCCCATTGCACGGGCTCCCTGCTACTAGAGGTTATATTCGGCTTTCCTGATAACTTCCGCAGCGAAAATTTAATGTTCTACATCGCTCCGTTCCAAAGTGGTTATCAAGCACTGCTCAGACGCGAAGCTTTCACTCGCTTTAACGCAATACCGCATTACGCTTCTCTCATGCTTAAGATGCCCGGTCCACGTGGCATCATTACAGTAAATGGAAATATTGAGCGCTCCTTGCACACGGAAGACCGTGCGGCTGCCTTGGCAGCCGCACACTAAACGGCCTCACCAACTAAAGCATCTGATAGGTCGTTAAGACCACGGACGTGGTTGGACGAGTCCGGTGCAGCTATATGTAATTGATACAGGTTTGATGGCTATGCCCCTATTACAATACAAGGGGCTCCACGCGCGCAAACAAGCGGCAATTAGGCTGAACTTTACTCATTTTGAACTGTACATGGTTTATTTAGTATAACCTACCTTTTGCACGACAACTTTTCAATTAAGTTCCTTTCTTTTTCAAATGACCATCGTGCTACACCCGTCCAGAATATGGCACGGAGACACAGGTGCAAACGTGCAGCAGGGACCCGTTCCGAGGATTCTTTTTAGATTAAGACCCTGCGTAAACCTTTTTTACTGTCTCTTGTTGATACCCATCCCTCCGATTCTCAGTACAATCGAGAAGGATGCTGACATATTGGCATGTGGCCACGTCAGAATATTGCACGTACCTGGACACCAGGGGCTCATTACAAAGGGCACTATTTCGACCCGGTTTACATCATAAAGACCGAATACCCTAGGGAGTGTTCGGCGTCGCGAGTTTGGCCTTATATGCATACTCTCCGAATCATGTCTTTGGTCAAATGTTGTGTTTGCCCGGCTCCTATGTTTTGCTGCCTTATGTTCCGCTCTATCGGCTAAGGCGACACCAGGAAAACTACTGCGATTGTGCCCTGGTTCATCCGGACAAGCACCTCAGTAGAGAAAGCTGAAAACTGACTGTCATGATATAGCATGAGACTGGTCAACCACTCGATGACCTAGCGGAATCTTCAGGATTTCTCCGCCTTAACGAAGGGCCGTTTCCAGGCCAGGCATGTACGTGCCCCGAATCCGGATGAGCGCGGAGCCACCAGGGGCTATATAGTAGCCCCACAAACTCCTCTGGCTAAGTGAACATTATAGTCTGGTTGCCTAGTTCACTGTGCTATCACCTCCTTAATGGACAAAGACGTTGGATCAAGTGTGAACATGCGTCTTCTGCGAGCACCCCCGCATTATATGCGTGGGGGCTGAAGCCGACGACTGCCATCTTTCAGGTTATATACATATATACATAAACGGCCGCACATGAGGCATCATAGTACTTTCGGGCAAAAGTATAAATACATGCTTGATAAACTCAATAAAACATTGTTTTTACAATGGGAACATGTCACTCAAACATAATATTCTTTGAGCACTGAGCCTCTATCGAACGAGCGCCCTCAAGAACTTCTTCGAAGTAGTGCTTGGCAGCCACTCGGCCTATGGCCGAGCCCTGTGCCGCAATAGTGGTGGCATCCATCTCCGCCCAGTATGTTTTGACACGGGCAAGGACCATCCGCGAGCCTTCTATGCACGCCGACCTCTTTACAGCATCGATGTGTGGCACAGCACCAAGGAATTGTTGCACTAAGCTAAAGTAGCTATTCGGCCTTGGCCCTCCCGGCCACAGATGATCCACAACGGACCTCATGGCAAGTCCGGATAATCTATGGAGCTCGGCCCACTCGGCCATTTGCACATTCAACAGCAGCGGACGGGCTGGAGCACGAAACTGTGACCAAAACAGTTTTTCCACTTTGTGATCTTTCTGATCCTTGAAGTACTCGGCCGCATCAGCAGCACTTGCAGCCAAATCCACGTAGGCGTCCGCAGAACTCCATAGCCAGTCTAGAGGTGCATACTTCGGATCCTCGAACTTAGTCCGCAACAAGAAGGGCTTCCCAGATACAATATTCGCAGCTTGATGCAGCTCCTCCTTCGTCGCTCTAAATTTGGAGCGGGCTTCCTTGGCAGCCACCCGGGCCTTTTCCAGGTCCATCGCCTTTGCCCGGTTTTCTTCTTCAAAAAGCTGGTAACGGTCAGCAGCATCTTTTAACTCTACAGCCATCTTGGTTATTTTTTTGCTCTCGCAATGCGCGGCCTGTTCGGCCCTTAACTCTTCGGCCGCCTTTAAAGCGGCCGCATTGCTACTCCTTGCTTGCTCCTTGGCTCAGGCAAGCTCCGCCCGAAGGGTCTCCACGGTGGCAGCTCCATCTGCAGTCACAACATATTAAAGATACTAGCATCATGCTGCTCTTAATATGTGACAATCACCAGAAAAATCACCTACCCTATGCCTCGTCAAGCCGCTTGTTGACAAGTACGATGTCGGCATCTGCCACATCAAGCTGCCGCTTTAGCTCGGCAAACTCATCAGTCCGGCTGGCCACCGAACCCTCCGCCACCTGCATATTAAGGCAGCACGATTATTCCTGGGACTATGATCCTCTGTGGCCATCGTCTTCAACAGCACCCAAAGTCTCAGGGGCTACTATCTACACAGGGCACATCTAAAAATGTGCGGTACTGTCAAAAATGTACATCATTTCGCGTACCTCAAAACCCGTTAGTAGACTCATAAAGGCTTCATGCAACCCGCTTTCGGTGGACGAAATCCTTTCAATCACCGTACACATCAACGTGCGGTGCTCTTCTGAGATGGCCGCTCGCTCTAGCAGATCCCTCAGTACGTCCGACCGCACACCAGACGGTGCCAGACTCTTTCGATTGCTCTCTTCAAGAGCCGGATACTGAGGACTTCGGGTGGCCATAGGATTGCCTTTTGGCCTTGCCGGATCAGGAGAAACCCTCCGCGACGACACCTCGGGGTCGCCTGCCTTATCAGGCGGTATGGCAGGGGGAGGCATTTCGCTCTCCATCATCTCTGGAAGAATCCCCTGAAGACGAGCTCTGCTGAGAAGGGCTAAGATCCGAACTGTAAGATAAATGCTTCGGTTATTTTCCTCAGAAGTAAAGCGAGGTATTTTCATTATTAAGTACCATTTTACTTACAGCTCGGTGGAGGGCTGATCCCCTTGAGGGCATAGTACGGCCGGGGTAGCCCCCGGGGCAGGACCCTCCGGCGAAGATTTCTTCCCCCATTTGGAGACCACTATCTCCAGGTCCTCGGAGGCGGTCCTCTTCCTTCCCTGGGGAGAGGAAGTTTCAGTCCCTCCTCCCCGGCTAACCTCCTTCGCGGAAGAGCTAGCCTCCTTGTTCCCCCCTTTATCTTCTCCTAAGGGCGCTTGATAAGGTGCAAACTCCAGCATCCTGGTTAGCACGGTATTTAGTGAGGTCTCAGGGAGGGGGGTCGGACACCTGATCAACTTTGCCTTCACTATCCAATCCTGGACCAAGAGCAGTTTTTATTTTTTAGGGCAAGGTTGCTATAAATAAAACGGACAGTGTGTTCGGATGCGGGGCTACTTACTTGGGTATTCGGGCGATTGCAGCTCAGACCTGCATCCTCAGTGATGTCCGGACACATTATTTGTGGTCCGAAGAACAATTTGTACATCTCTTCGTGCGTCATGCCGAGGAAATGTTGGATAGCTCACGGTCCTTCCGGGTTGAATTCCCACATGCGAAGGGGTCGGCGTTTGCAAGGCTGGACTTGACGGACTAGCATAACTTGCACTACCATAACCAGATTGATATCTCTCTTGAAGAGATCTCGGATACGGCTTTGCAGCATTGGCACGTCCTTGGCTTGACCCCAACTCAGCCCCCTGCCGATCCACGACATCAGTTGTGGTGGGGGGCCTGAGCGGAAGGCGGGGGCAGCTACCCACTTGGCACTTCGGGGAGCTGTGATGTAGAACCACTCTCGTTGCCACAATTTGGACACCTCTGGGAAGTAACCCTCAGGCCATGGAGCGTCAACAGTTTTGCTTATTGAAGCGCCTCCACACGCCGCGTGCTGCCCCTCGATCATCTTCGGCTTCACATCAAATGTCTTGAGCCACAGGCCGAAGTGGGGGGTAATGCGGAGGAAGGCCTCACATATGACAATAAATGTCGAGATGTGAAGAAGGGAATCTGGGGCCAGATCATGAAAATCTAGCCCGTAATAGAACATAAGACCCCTAACAAAGGGATCCAGAGCGAGGCCTAGTCCTCGGAGGAAGTGGGAGACGAACACGACGCTCTCGTTGGGTTCGGGAGTAGGGATGACCTGCCCTCGGGCAGGCAGCCGATGCGAAATTTCAGCGGTCAGATATCTGGCCTCTCTCAACTTCTTGATGTCCTCCTCTGTGGCGGAGGAAGGCATCCACCGACCTTGAAGGTTGGATCCGGACATAGTTGAAGGTCCGAAGTGCCTAAACCTGAGCTTTGGGTGTTGGAACTCGACGCGAGAGGCGGATTCGACTAACATTGAGAGGAAAAGGCCTTGTCCCCTTTATAAAGAGGGTGAATATCAAGCGTCCTCCTCGTGGCTGTTTGGGACTTGCCTAAGATTTAGGAGTCCTACTAATAGGCACGGTTGGGTTACCCACGTCCGTATTAATGGGAATCCCGTAATAAGGGGACATGATCTCTGCTTTGACAAGAAATGCCAAGGAAACCGCCTCGCGAAACACGCTAAGATAGGTTAGGAAAAACAATTCGGATAAAGACTTGGCTGTGGTGTGATGTCACACTACGAGGTACGTCAGCATATTAGATTTGTGTAAATATTATTCCCTCTATGGTGGTATGTGGAGCTTATTTTGCAGAGCCGGACACGATCCTCGTGTTCAAAATTTTCTATGAAGTATTCGAAGGAGGAACCCGCCTTGCAATGCCGAAGACAATCTGCGCGCCGGACTCATCGTCATTGAAGCCTGGTTCAGGGGCTACTGAGGGAGTCCTGGATTAGGGGGTATCCGTACAGCCAGATTATATCCTTTGGCCAGACTATTGGACTATGAAGATACAAGATTGAAGACTTCGTCCCGTGTACGGATGGGACTCTCCTTGGCGTAGAAGGCAAGCTTGGGCAATACGGATATGTAGATCTCCTTCCTTGTAACCGACTCTGTGTAACCCCTAGCCCCCTCCGGTGTCTATATAAACCGGAGGGTTTTAGTCCGTAGGACAACATACAATCATACCATAGGCTAGCTTCTATGGTTTAGCCTCTCTGATCTCGTGGTAGATCAACTCTTGTACTACTCATATTATCAAGAATAATCAAGCAGGATGTAGGGTTTTACCTCCATCAAGAGGGCCCGAACCTGGGTAAAACATCGTGTCCCCTGCCTCCTGTTACCATCCGCCTTAGACGCACAGTTCGGGACCCCCTACCCGAGATCCATCGTTTTTGACACCGACAGAGGGCTTCTACATCAACACCATTGCCTCTCCAATGAAGTGCGAGTAGTTTACCACAGACCTTAGGGTCCATCGTTATTAGCTAGATGGCTTATTCTCTCTCTTTGATTCTCAATACAAATTTCTCCTCAATGTTCTTGGAGATCTATTCAATGTAACACTATTTTGCGGTGTGTTTGCCGAGATCTGATGAATTGTGGGTTTATGAACAAGATTATCTATGAATATTATTTGGTTCTTCTCTAAATTATTATATGCATGATTTGAAATCTTTGCAAGTCTCTTCATATTATCGGTTTAGTTTGGCCTATTAGATTGATCTTTCTTGCAATGGGAGAAGTGCTTAGCTTTGGGTTCAATCTTGCGGTGTCGTTTCCTAGTGACAGTAGGGGCAGCAAGGCACACATTGTATTGTTGCCATCGAGGATAAAAAGATTGGTTTTATATCATATTGTTTGAGTTTATCCCTCTGCATCCTGTCATCTTGCTTAATGTGTTACTCTGTTCTTGTGAACTTAATACTCTAGATGCATGCTGAATAGTGGTCGATGTGTGGAGTAATAGTAGTAGATGCAGAATCCTTTCGATCTACTTGACACAGACGTGATGCCTATATTCATGATCATTGCCTTACATATCTTCATTACTATGCGCTTTTCTATCAGTTGCTCGGCAGTAATTTTTTCACCCACCGTAATACGTGCTATCTTGAGAGAAGCCACTAGTGAAACCTATGGCCCCTAGGTCGCTTTCTTATTATATTGCATCTCTTTTATTTACATCGCAACTCGTTTACTATTTTGCAATCTTTACTTTCGAATCTATACAACAAAAATACCAAAAATATTTACTTTACTATCTTTATTAGATCACACTTTTGCGAGTGACCGTGAAGGGATTGACAACTCCTTTATCACATTGGTTGCAAGGTTCTTGATTGTTTGTGCAGGTACTAGGTGACTTGTGCATTGTCTCCTACTGGATTGATACCTTGGTTCTCAAAACTGAGGGAAATACTTACGCTACTTTGCTGCATCACCCTTTCCTATTCAAGGGAAAACGAACACATGCTCAAGAAGTAGCAGGTAACGGTTGCGCGAGTCCATGGAGGGCTCCATCCATGAAGGGTCCACGAAGAAGCAACCTTGTCTATCCCACCATGGCCATCACCCACGAAGGACTTGCCTCACTTGGGTAGATCTTCATGAAGTGGGCGATCTCCTTGCCCTTACAAACTCCTTGGTTCAACTCCACAATCTTGTCGGAGGCTCCCAACTAACGCCTAACCAATCTAGTAGACACGAGTCTCCAAAAGGTAATAAATGGTGTGATGACGATGAACTCCTTGCTCTTGTGCTCCAAATGATAGTCTTCCCAACACTCAAGTCTCTCTCTCATAGATTTGTCTATGGTGGAAAGATGATTTGAGTGGAAAGCAACTTGGGGAAGGCTAGAGATCATGATTCTTGTGGTTGGATTGGAATGTCTTGGTCTCAACACATGAGTAGGTGGTTCTCTCTCAGAAAATGAGTAGTGGAAGTGTAGGGACGTTCTGATGGCTCTCTCTTGAATAGAGAAGGGGTGGAGGGGTATATATAGCCTCCACACAAAATCCAACCGTTACACACCTTTGACCCAACTCGGTCAGACCGAATAGGTGAACTCGGTGAGACCGATTCAGTTCGAAATGTGAACGTTAGGATTCTCGGTGGGACCGACATGATCAACTCGGTGGGACCGATGTGCTGGGGTTAGGGGAAAACCTCATCTCGTTGTGACCGATTGCATGAACTTAGTGAGACCAATTTCAGCAATGAGAAAACAGAGAGTTGGTCAGGCAAACTCAGTGGGACCAATCGCTCATTTCGGTAAGACCAAAGCGTTACGAAGGGAAACAAGAGTTTGCATTGCGAACTCGGTGGGACCGATCGCTCATTTCGGTAAGACCGAAACTTTATGAAGGGAAAAAGAGAGTTTGCATTGCCATCTCGGTGAGACCAAGATACCTATCGGTGAGACCGAATTGATTAGGGTTTCTGGCAGTGGCTATGTCAAAGGAACTCGGTGGCGCCAGATAAATCAAATCGGTGGGGCCGTGTTTGACTTTAGGTTTTGGACATATTTGGATTTGAGAAAGTGCTTGAGGGCTTTGGAGCATATCACTAAGCATTTTGAGCAAGTAGACCATTAAGCAACACCTCATCCCCTTTTCATAGTATTGGCTTTTCCTACGGACTCAATGTGATCTTGGATCACTAAAATAGAAATGAAGAGTCTTGAGCTTTTGCCAATATTTGTCCTTAGCATTTTGAGGGGTCCACATCTCTAGTCCATGCCATGCAATGCCAATCATTGAGCTTTCTGAAATATTCAACTTGAATGGATATTAGTTCAATGAGCTATATGGTGTTATGAATTACCAAAACCACCAGGGGATTAGTTGCACTTTCAGTAGTTTATTTAGATTGAATTCCACGTCTGCGTCTGAAAATTAGGACGAACCGTGTGTGATAGACTAGCTAGCTAGAAATCTAAAAACAAACTACCCTCCTTGAGCATTGTAAGAATTAGGGGTTCCGCCACTTTTCCTTATTATCATACATGCATATTGTTATTGGACCATGTGCGATCTTGGGTTCTCCCACCCCGCATGAATTCCTTTGCCCAAATTTTAGTAGCCGTGGTACTTCAACCATCACCCCCACTCCTCCAACACCGACCTTATAGTAAAATTGCAGTTGCCGAGACATTTGAACTGTCGCCATCCCTCGTCCACCACCATCTCCACCCACCATTACTAAAATTTTCAGTAGCCGCGGTGTATCCTCAAACACCACCCGCCCCCCTCCACAGCCCCCCACTCGCCCCCTCCCCCCTCGAACTCTAGCTCGCCGCCGCCGCCAACCCCTGTCAGTCTACACGTTCCTCCTAAGTTAGATAATAAAGTTTAGGTTACCCGTGTAGCGACCCGACCCGAATGGATCAAGTCTCTGTGCTCCGGTGTCATCCCTGGATCAGTAATGCTGACACCACACCGTACTTCGAAGGATTTATAGCAGAGTAGCAATCACACACTTATTACATCGGTGTCTCAAGAGAGAACTTATTACAATAAACATGGCTTAAGGCCATCTAATATCGATAACAGCGGAAGACTTGGAAGATAAATGGGTCCATCAACTTCAACGGCATCACAGAGTATAGAACCACGACCTAAAAGCACCTTACTCGTCGTCTGAAAAGTCTGCAACATGAAAGTTGCAGCCCGAAAACGGGTCAGCACATGGAATATGCTGGCAATGTAACACATAGAGAGTAATGGAATGCAACAACTATACTATATGCATATTTGGCTGGTGGAAAGCTCTATGGTTACAGTTTTGCGTAAAGCCAGTTTTTCCCTACTGCAAAGGGATAAATTTATTTAACTATCATGGTGGTTGAACATCAAGAATGGTTGACAGCATTTCGATCCCAATTAAGTGAACAATTAAAACCCAACAATATTAATTAGAGGTAACGTGATGAGATTCACACGATATTCAAGTACTAGATACTCAAGATGTCCATAACCGGGGACACGGCTAATCATGATTAGTTTATTACACTCTGCAGAGGTTTGCGCACTTTTCCCCACAAGACTCGATCGCCTCCGTTGGATTTCTCGCACTACACGGTGTTTGAGAAACGGATGACCGAGACACAGTCTTTCAGAAGTGCTAGCACCTTATGATGGATAGACCGGTACACCTACTTTCCCCTACATCTGCTAGTCTACCCTGTAAGAGTTCGCACGACTTAGTCAACTATGCCAGAGCCCATAATGGCTTGTGGCTGCACACGGAAGTTTCTAGCATGAAAGATCTTATGATCCCTTTGAGCCTGGGTGGCGGTCCAAAAGAAAAACAGGCAAGTCCTGATAGAAACCAGGTGCCTCAATCCACCCAGATGTGTGTTTAAGTTGCCACCTTAGATAAACCCTTTAAAATTATCAAACTCACATCTATCATGGATATCACTCACCCAATCCACGTCTACTAGCATAGCATGGCATAATAAGCAAACGTAGAAGTAACTCCCAAAGGTTTCATAATAAACAGGTAATAGGTACTACCTCATCTACTTCGCATCCCACAATTTAATTAGATCCTAATCATGCAATGTGTGAGGATTGATCTAATGCAATAAAACATGGTTGTAGAAAGGTATGATCAAAGTGTTACTTGCCTTGCTGATGATCCGCGAGACCTAGAGATTCGAAGTAACAGGCGGCGCACTCCGGGTAATCTATCACAGACAAACAACAAGCATACAATAAGTACTCATCTAATGCACAGGTAAAACTCGAACAAGAGATCGAACCAGAAAGTTCAACTTAAGAACTCCGGTTGCAAAGAGAGAAAGAACCGATCAAAGCAACGGAAAACAAACGGCGGAAGAAAACAACTCGGTTCTAGAAAGTTGAAACTAGGTCAAATTTTACCATAGCAAAAACTTGTTTAAGTTGATTAGTAGGAACGGCGGTTTCAAAACGAAACTCCAGGCGCTTGAATCACCTGATTCCGATAAACGAGCAAGAAGATAGACTAGAACGAAGATCGAATCTGAAATCGCGATCGGAAAAACGTGGAGTAAATCCGACGAAAAGAAAACGACGAACGGTTAAACGAACAGACGTTCATTAACCTAGAATAACCGGTGATCACGTTCGTTAAGACGAACAGTCCGGCGAACGGTCTCTAAGCAACTAATCCGGAACAAAAACCGATCTAGGGTTTCCAAAAAAACCGAAACAAAGAACCAAAAGAAAAACCGGAACGGTTTATAAGAAAAAACAAACCAGGGAAAAAAAGAGGCGCGGCATGGCTACCTCTGGCGAGGCTCCGGCGGCGGCGGGGTGCAAGGGCGGCGGCGGCGCTGGAGGGCGGCGGCGGCGCTAGAGGGCGGCGGCGCGGGCTGCTGCTGCTTGGGCTGCGGCGCGGGGTGATGTGGGAGGAGAGGGGGGGTCTTGGGTATTTAAAGGGGGAGGGGGGAGAAAACTTGGGGGAGGGGGCAAGAAAAAAAAAGGCGGCGGCGGAGTCCTACTAGGACTCGGCCTTGGCGGCGGCGGCTATGCGCGCGGGCGCGCACGCGCGAGGAGGAGGAGGCCCGGCCGGCTGGGCCTTGGCCCAGGCGGGCGCTGCGGAATTTTTTTTAAATAGATACGCGCGCAGAAAAACAAAGAAAAGAAAATCTAAACGGACTCCAAAATTCCCAAAGTAAATTTTCCCCGACTCTTAAAAATGAGTCGAACAAAAGAACTTTAAACGGGGCCTAGATGCAAATTTTGAAAACACGCATTTTTCCCTAATCCAAATAAAATGCAAATAAACACCGGAAAACAAAATTGAAACTATTTATTAAATCTTCTTTTTCCTAATTTTGGAAAAGTCATATTATTTCCCTCTCTCATATTTTGATGTTGGAAAAATAATGAAGATAAAATAAATAAATCAAATGATCCTCTTTTCAAAGTTTGAGAAAACTCAAACATGAAAATAATGAAATCTCCAACTCTCTCCGGGGTCCTTGAGTTGCGTGAAATTTCTAGGATCGACCAAAATGCAAGAAAATATGATATGCATGATGATCTACTGTATAACATTCCAAATTGAAAATTTGGGATGTTACAACCCGGTGATTACCATACCATTGCCCCACTCCCCTGAGTTTCTAGATGATGCCTGCGGTGTCCCTCCCCGCCAGATCCACATCCCATGTTCCAGATGTCACAGCCTAAGCTCGACCACATATCCCGGGGAGCCTGACGAGCGTTCGGCCAAGAAGAGGTTTATCATGGCCTCTCCAGCGAACATTGGCGAGGTGGCCGCTGTTCGCCCCGACCTGTCGATCTCGGAGCAACACCTCGCCGTGGAAGCCGGCAAAGACATTGACTATGTTGCCATGCCGAAGGCTTCACGTCAGTGGGCTAGCGTATTACTATATCTCGGGAAAGCTGGCTACGACATCAAGCTCGTCGACAGCGACGGCTTCATGCGGACCATGTCATAGGTTAAGTGGTCTATCGCCAACCCCTCTGGTTCAACCTCCGTCGATCTCTTTGACGGCCCTGCTGCTGATCTCCTCCGCCACACAGTGAAGGATTTGCGATCCTCGTACGCCATCAAGCTCATTTTGTCATTTCTGAAGGACACATTCTACGGCGGCGGATTGGGATCCGCAATTGCCAAGTCAGATCTCATCGACCATGACCACGGGGAGGACACCCACAAAGGTTCTTCCAAGGTGAAACAACCCATGTGTGACATCAGAGAGCTGACAATGGGTATGTGCTCTTCCAACTGGAAGGATCCCATCCATGACATGTGAGGCAACATCCTATCAATAAATCTTACGTTTTCTAGCTTGCCAACCCGTACCCTTTGTTGTAATAGCTTTTGCCATGCAGTGTTTTAACTGTGTCGTGTTTAATTATTTCAGTTATGCAAAAATGCAAAGTTCAATAGGGCTATGTGATGTTTAAATATGAATTGTCCACTTCAGTTTCACCAATGGTTATATTTGGTTGTTTATAGTGAGTAGATGCCTTGTTTATCTGTATTTGGTTGTTAGGTTGGTTGAAGTGAGCACTTGTCCAGTTATCAAGCAGATGCCTTGTTTATCTGTATTTGGTTGTTAGGTTAGTTGCAGTGAGCATTTGTCCAGTTTTCAAATAGATGCCTTGTTTATCTGTATTAGCTTGTTAGGTTGGTTGCAGTGAGCATTTGTCTAGTTTTTAAGCATATGCCATGTTTGTGTATTTGCTTCTTAGGTTGGTTACAGTGAGACTCTATCCAGTTTTCAATGGCTATATTTGGTTGTTATATTGATCATTTATGCCTTGTTTATTTCAGTCATTCACAATGTGATGTTCATTTTGTGCAAGTCGGAACTGTGCTGCTCGATTTCATCAATACCAGTTTGAACGGCTATATTTGGTTCCAGTTATGCGTGGTGTAGTTAACACATGCCCTTTATTTCAGCTTTACAGATTTATCCAGTGTGATGTTTAAGCATGACCTACGTTCTATTCATTTTCAACAGTACCAATTTGAATTGCAATATTTGATGGTTGTTAAGCCTATTGGTAACATTCCCTTTCATTTTATATCTGCTCTAATAGCAAGCTGAAACCAACACATTCAAGCTATCATTTGGAGATGATGTTGTTTACCTTTACTATATTTGTTTGATGTTAAGGTTGCTGTACTTATCATGCCTTTCCACTATTTATGAAGGTCAACAACAGGAGTGGCCAGCATTTTCCACCGAGGTTAGTTTCATCCCTCGGCTTGTACTCCCCTGTCGTTCCATAATGTAGTACATATAGATTCAGGCTTGGACACTTGTTAGCTTCTAATATTGACTTGTTGCTTGTAGGTACATATGCCCTTGGCAAAGATCCACGCATTGACCCTTTTTGCGTATGGGGAAATGAGATATTCATGAACGAGCATCAAGTGAGGAAACTGATAAGGATTATTAGCAAAAGGATACAAACAGTGGCAATCAAATTATTTGTTTATGCTCTATCCAAAACACAAAAGTGAGCTATAGGATGGTAACTACAAACTCTGCAACATTCTCTTTTTACTGCCCATAATGAGTTGTTACACAACAATGTTTTAATCTTTTTTGTGCATAGTGGTTCCCAAAGTAGTTTACTCAAGATTACCTCGCTAAGTACATGATTGGTGGACACACAATGAAGGTTAAATTATTTCATCCAGACTACAATGAGCATCGAGAAGTCCTAATGAAGTCAGTGAAGGATGGACATGCAGCCATCACATGGGGTTGGCCTAGAATCGTGTGCGCATTACGCATGGAGGAGGGCACAATATGGGCATTCCGCTTCACCTTCTCCAGCAACCAGAATGTCTTTCGCCTCTCTCTTTATAGTTTTTAGTACAACTGTGGTTCATCATTCTTTACTTGGTGCTTCTGTAGTTCTTTAGTATATGTACCTGTGCATCGAATTATGCATTCGTGGTTGAACCTATATTTGTAATAAACATGGTTCGATAGGAAATAAGTGATTGCCTACTTTCAAATTCAAAATATATATTTTTAAATGTAGGGATTAAATTAGGGATTACACTGGACACAATTTGTGAAACCAAAACGTCTGCGATAGACGTGGAGACCAGACACATTTCTTGGATCCACTACGTGTGCGATCAATCTCTACTACACACACGATCAGCCAAGAAAAAACGTGTGTGATTAACAACAACTTCGCACACAGTTCCTTCTTATTAAATGTTTCTAGAAGTCACCTTATGACACACACTTGGCAATTATGGACTGTTTATGATGTTGTGCGCATCGCAAACGTTTGGTCTTAAAAGAACACGTGTGATAGGTCTTCATCCGACGCAAGTACAACGGATGAATCGTGTGGTACGTCTTCAAGCTTCGATATAGTTTTATAGGGACAACTGTATGCGATCTTACAATGAATCGCATACAGTCGAGGAAAAGTAAATGTGTGTGATTGTTTGCTTACCATACATGTTCTATAATCATGAATTGTTTGTGATGGGTCGTGCATCATAAATGTAGTACCACAGAATACCGACTGCGATGGCAATGCGAGCACAAATGAGTTGCATGGATGAAGCGCTTGGGATATTCGAGATATCAGAAACAGTTTTATAGGGACAACTGTATGCATCAAGGCTCCCTATCCCCGACGGTTTTTGGGTCCTGTGGGAAGGACCCCACCCTATCGCACACACTCACTTGGCGACGGTTCAAAATTTCATTGTGCAAAGGGGTTAAAAATCGTTTGTATAGCACCTCGCTATACCAATGCAATGATATTTAGCTCATGCCTTAACTCACGAAATCTTGCTTCATCCGAAGGCTTCGTAAAAATATCTACTAGTTGCTCTTGAGTGTTGACATAGATAATCTCAATCTCTCCATTCTTGATGTGATCCTGGATGAAATGATGACGAATCTCAATATGCTTTGTCTTGCTATGTTGCACCGGATTGTAGGAGATCTTGATTGCGCTTTCATTGTCACATAGAAGAGGCACTTTGTCACAAATGACACTGTAATTCTTTAAAGTTTTCCTCATCCATAACAATTGCGCACAACAACTTCCGGCAGCTACATACTCGGCCTCGGTGGTTGAGAGAGACACGCAATTTTGCTTCTTTGAATACCAACTCACCAAAGAGTGACCAAGAAGTTGGCACCCTCCGGAAGTTGACTTCCTATCCACGACATCTCCCGCCCAATCCGAGTCCGAATATCCCATGAGATCAAAGCTTGCTCCTTTGGGGTACCATAAGCCAAAGTTTGGGGTATGAGCCAAATATCGAAAGATTCACTTGACCACCACATAGTGACTACCCTTAGGTGTGGCTTGGAACCTTAAACACATTCCCACACTCAACATAATATACAGCCTAGATGCACAAAGGTAAAGCAAGGATCCAATCATGGAGCGATATAACTTTTGATCCATCGCTTTACCATTGGGATCAATGTCGAGCTTGCATTTAGTTGGCATTGGAGTCTAGGACAGCTTGGCATCATCTAGCTTGAATCTTTTGAGCATGTCTTGGGTATACTTGGCTTGGTTGATGAATGTTCCTTCTCTTCTTTGCTTGACTTCGAACCCAAGAAAGAACTTCAACTCTCCCATCATAGACATCTCAAACTTCTCGGTCATTGGTGCGGCAAACTCATCATTAAAAGATTTGTTAGGACAACCAAATATAATATCATCAACATATAGTTGGCATATGAACAAATCCCCTTGGAACTTCTTAGTGAAAAGAGTGGGATCAATTTTCCTAATTTCAAACCCATGATCTTGCAAAAACTCGGTAAGGTGCTCATACCATGCACGTGGGGCTTGGTTAAGGCCATAGAGCGCCTTATTGAGTTTATATACATGATTGGGGAGCTTGGGCCCCTAGAAATCTGTGGGTTGTTTGACATATACCAACTCATTCAAGGGACCATTAAGAAATGCACTCTTCACATCCATTTTTTGCAACTTGAAATCATGATGAGATGCATATGCAAGCAACATGCCAATAGATTCAAGACAAGCAACGGGAGCAAATGTTTCACCGTAGTCGATACCCCCGACTTGGGAGTAGCCTTGTGCTACCAACCTTGCCTTGTTTCGAACTACCACACCATTCACATCTTTCTTGTTCTTGAAGATCCATTTGGTTCCAATGACATTGTGGTCCTCCTTTGGCCTTGGCACTAACTCCCACACTTTGTCGCGCTCGAAGATGTTGACTTCACCATGCATGGCTTCAAGACAATCCGTGCCATCGAGTGCTTCATGTACCTTTTGGGGTTCAACACAAGAAACAAACACATGATGCTCACAAAAGTTTGTCAATTGTCTGCGAGTGGTTACCTCTTTTCTTAAGCTACCAAGCACATTACCCATAACATGATCTTGACATTTGAGTGTGGAGGAGATCTTGGTCGCACAACGCTCCAATAGCTCCCCAATAGGCATTTGAGGAGTGTCATCATGATCATCTTGAGCACCATCTTGAGCTGCTCTTGATCTTGAGCTTGCTCGGAGTCTTGAACTTGATCTCGGGCATCATTTGGTCCACCACCATCATCATGAGGTTGATATTTCCCTTAATCATGTTCACTTGGTTGAGGGCCTTCACTTTGTTCTTCGGAAGCATGTGGGTCTAGCGTTAGTGATGGTTCCACTTGTGTAGAACATTGTCCTTCTCCTTCGGCCACAAGGGGTTCCTCAATGGGGAGTATTTGACCAATCCCCATTCTTCTTATGGCATGAGGAGGAATTTCATTACCTACATCACAAAGACCACTTTTATCCACTTGGGAGCCATTATTTTCATCAAACTCCATGTTACACGTCTCCTCAATGAGTCCATAGGACTTGTTGAGGACATTGTAAGCATGAGGGTTTGTAGCATAACCAAAAAATATGCCCTCTTGAAATAGGTTCAAATTTAGACAAACAAACGCCTTCTTGAGAATGAAACACTTACAACCGAAAACCTGAAAGTACTTGAGGTTGGGCTTGTTACTGGTAAGTATCTCATATGTAGTCTTGTTGAAGCCTTTGCGAAGACAAAGCTAATTGGATGCATGACATGTGATGTTGATGGATTCGGCCCAAAAGTTGTACAGAGATTTGAATTCTGCCATCATGGTCCTTCCCGCATCCATCAACGTCTGATTCTTCCTCTATGGAACACCATTTTGTTGAGGGGTGTATGGTGCAACGCATTGGTGCATGATCCCCTCATCACTAAGGAACTCATCCAAGGTGTAGTTCTTGAACTCGGTGCCAAAGCCATCCCACATCAACTTTAGCCATTAGGCAAGTCGCGGTCCTAGTGGGTCGCTTCAAAAAGTTAACCACATAGAGAACGTTCTCGACATCGCAACAAAAGCTACTTTAAGAGTCTTCCTCCACAAAAGGACCACGGTATCAAGGTCAAAGAATGTTACAAAGCCCATGAGAGCAAGTTTATGAACAGAAAGTAAATTGTATGCAAGGGTCTCAACAAGCACGACCTTATCAAAGGATAAATATTGAGAGATGACCACTTTGCCAAGACCCAATACCTTAGATGTTGAAGCATCACCGAATTGGACATGGGTGGGCATATATGGGCTTGGTTGCACGTACACCACCAAGTCCTTGCTCCTAGGTAGGTCTACGGATGAACACTTTGAAAGTATTGTTACAAAACTGAAAAGTTTAGTTCGTGAACGGTCTCCAAAACTCATGAATGGTGCAACTAGAGAAGCACTTGTCAAGCTGTTTGCCAAGCAATTCTTACTTATTCTATGAGTTGTTTTCAGCTCTCAAAGAAGCTATGCAATAAAATAGCGAGTATTGTGTCTCGCTTTTTCTGGGGAGGTGATGAAGAAAAGAAAAGATGCATTGGAGGAAGTGGAAGGAGATTGACATTCCGTAAGATCAAGGTGGCATGGGCTTCAGAGACTTTCCCACGTTCAATTAGTCCTTTCTAGCTACTCCCTCCGTCCCAAAATAAGTGTCTCAACTTTGTATAAACAAGCATGGAGGATGTTAACAAATCCGAAGTCATTATGTGCTTAGGTACTCAAAGGAAAATATTTTAGCAACTATGATTTCTTGGAAGCGAGGATGCTCCCATGTATGGAGAGCAATACTGCACCGTAGGGAGGCTTTGCCGGTTGTCCTGATCAAACGAGTAGGGGTTGTCACTTCAATCAATCCTTGGGCGGATCCATGGATGCCAAACAACCCCAATCCGAAACCCCCAATCTGAAACCCATGGTTAAAAGAATGGGGGTAACTCTAAATAAGGAGAGTGAACTTATACTAATGGACACATGCCAATGGGATGTTCAGAGAGTTCAAGCACATTTTGAACGGAAGATACGTGGGGTTGGCACCTTGAAAAGAACGGGTGTTTCTCAGTCTATTCAACATACCGAGTGCTGACCGCTAAACAAAGGATTGCAACCGCTCCGGAAGGATTCGGAGGCGATGTTAAGATGTTCTGGAAGAAATTATGCGGCCTGCCGGTACCACCTAAAGGCACGAGCTTGTGGTGGAGCGATCAAGAAGTATATCGTGTGCAAAGGCTATTCTAAAGGAACGCCACATGGAACAGATCGACTTTTGCGAGGACTGCGGAGCTCAGGAACTTCCACGCCCTATTTGAATGTACTTAGCCACGGATATTCTGGCAGGAGCTGAAGAGCAGGACATGCCTCAAAGTACCATCATTACATCCAGATTCATGGGCTGTTGATATTGTTGAGGGAAAGGTGATACAGAATGTTGATGCATGCATGATCTTGTGTGGGCTGTGGCTGCTGGGCTGTCTGGACTAAGCATATCGCATGTCAGCATGGTGAACGAGGCAAATCAATCATCGCCTCGGTCCTTTGGGCAATTGACACCACTACTGATTTGGCTTTGACCGGGGAGGGGCTGAGACACAAACCTCGTAAGGTGCAACCAATATGGAAATCATTTGAAGTGGCAAAGACCAAGATAAATGTTGATGCATCATACTCGGAGGAAGAAGGAAGTGGTGCAACGGGACTTGTGTGGAGAGACAGTGCTGTGACATTTCTGCAAGGGCAAGCAAATATGGTACTTTGGTAATTAATGGAAGCTCAGGCTATCCGAGATGGGGTAATTATGGTGGCAGACAGAGCCATACTGAATGGAATGTACATATAGAAACTGATGCCCAATTGCCCATTGATAACCCACAAGTATAGGGGATCGCAACCGTTTTTGATAAGTAAGAGTGTCGAACCCAACGAGGAGCTAAAGGTAGAACAAATATTCCCTCAAGTTCTATCGACCATCGATACAACTCTACACACGCTTGACGTTCGCTTTACCTAGAACAAGTATGAAGCTAGAAGTACTTTGTAGGTGTTGTTGGATAGGTTTGCAAGATAATAAAGATTACGTAAATAAAAAGTAGGGGCTGTTTAGGTAAAGAAGCAATAAAGTAAATATAGCGAGTGTGGAAAAGTGGTGGTAGGAGTTGCGAAATTGTCCCTAAGCAATTGACTACTTTACTAGACCGATAGCAAGTATTATGTGGGAGAGGCCACTGCTAGCATGTCATCCCTAACTTGGAATTATATGCACTTATGATTGGAACTATTAGCAAGTGTCTGCAACTACTAACGTTCATTAAGGTAAAACCCAACCATAGCATTAAGATATATTGGTCCCCCTTCAATCCCGTATGCATCAATTTCTATGCTAGGTTGAAGCTTCTGTCACTCTTGCCCTCCAATACATTGTCCTATCAACATACAATTAACCCTAGGGTGTGATCCACGCACGCGCTCATATGATGGGCACCAAAGGACAGCAACATAACCACAAGCAAATTAAATCAATCATAGCAATTCATCAACCACCGATAGGGCAACGAAAATCTACTCAAACATCATAGGATGGCAACACATCATTGGATAATAATATGAAGCATAAAGCACCATGTTCAAGTAGAGGGTACAACGGGTTGCGGGAGAGTGGACCGCTGTAGATAGAGGGGGGGGGAGGTGATGGAGGTGTTTGTGAAGATGGCGGAGGTGTTGGTGAAGATCGCGGTGATGATGATGGTGGCCACGGCAGCGTTCCGGCGCCACCGGAAGAGAAGGGGAGAGGGGGCCCCTTCTTCTTCTTCTTCCTTGACCTCCTCCCTAGATGGGAGAAGGGTTTCCCCTCTGGTCCTTGGCCTCCATGGCATGGGAGGGGCGAGAGCCCCTCTAAGATTGCATCTGTCTCTCTGTCTCTCTCTATTTCTGCGCTCTATCTTGCTGCCCTTTCACTGTTTCGTATATATATGGAGATCCGTAACTCCGATTGGACCGAAACCTTCGCCGTGATTTTTTTACCAAAAATTAGCTTTCCTTCGGCCGAAGAAGGGCATCAACCACCTTACAGGTGGACCACGAGGGTCAGGGGTGCGCCCCCTACCTCGTGCCCACCTCGGACACCGTTTCGTGTTGATCTTTCTCCTTGATTTTCCAAATATTCCAAAAATAAGCTCCGTCCATTTTTATCCCGTTTGGATTCCGTTTGATATGGATATTCTGCGAAACATAAAACATGCAACAGACAAGAACTGGCACTGGGCACTAGATCAATATGTTAGTCCCAAAAATAATATAAAAAGTTGCCAAAAGTATATGAAAGTTGTAGAATATTGGCATGGAACAATAAAAAATTATAGATACGACGGAGATGTATCAGCATCCCCAAGCTTAATTCCTGCTCGTCCTCGAGTAGGTAAATGATAAAAAAGATAATTTTTGATGTGGAATGCTACCTAGCATAATCTTGATCACATATCTAATCATGGCATGAATATTAAGTCACGAGTGATTCAAAGCAATAGTCTATGATTTGACATAAAAACAATAATACTTCAAGCCCACTAATAAAGCAATCATGTCTTTTCAAAATAACAAGGCCAAACAAAGTTATCCCTACAAAATCATATAGTCTGGCTATGCTCCATCTTCACCACACAAAATATTCACATCATGCACAACCCCAATGACAAGCCGAGCAATTGGTTCATACTTTTTAACGTGCTTCAGCATTTTCAACCTCCCGCAATACATGAGCGTGGGCCATGGATATAGCACTATAGGTGGAATATAATGGTGGTTGTGGAGAAGACAAAAAGGAGAAGATAGTCTCACATCAACTAGGCGTATCAGCGGGCTATGGAGATGCCCATCAATAGATATCAATGTGAGTGAGTAGGGATTTCCATGCAACGGATGCACTAGAGCTATAAGTATATGAAAGCTCAAAACTGAAACTAAGTGGGTGTGCATCCAACTTGCTTGCTCATGAAGACCTAGGGCATTTGAGGAAGCCCATCGTTGGAATATACAAGCCAAGTTCTATAATGAAAATTCCCACTAGTATATGAAAGTGATAACTCAAGAGACTCTCTATATGAAGAACATGGTGCTACTTTGAAGCACAAGTGTGGTAAAAGGATAGTAACATTGCCCCCTTTTCTTTTCTTTTTTTCTTTTTGTGGGCTTCTTTGGCCCCCATTTTTATTTAGGCTTCTTTGGCCTCTTTTTTGGGGGGGGGGGGGGCAATGCTCTAATAATGATGATCATCACACTTTTATTTACTTAGAACTCAATATTACAACTCGATATCTAGAACAAAGATATGACTCTATATGAATGCCTCTGGCAGTGTACCGGGATGTGCAATGATCTAGCGTAGCAATGACATCAAAAAACAGACAAGCCATGAAAACATCATGCTAGCTATCTTACGATCATGCAAAGCAATATGACAATGAATGCTCAAGTCATGTATATGATGATGATGGAAGTTGCATGACAATATATCTCGGAATGGCTATGGAAATGCCATGATAGGTAGGTATGGTGTCTGTTTTGAGGAGAAGGTATATGGTGGGTTTATGGTACCGGCGAAAGTTGCGCGATACTAGAGAGGCTAGCAATGATGGAAGGGTGTGAGTGCGTATAATCCATGGACTCAACATTAGTCATAAAGAACTCACATACTTATTGCAAAATTTTATTAGCCCTCGAAGCAAAGTACTACTACGCATACCCCCAGGGGGATAGATTGGTAGGAAAAGACCATTGCTCGTCCCCGACCGCCACTCATAAGGAAGACAATCAATAAATACCTCATGCTCCGACTTCGTTACATAACGGTTCACCATACGTGCATGATACGGGAATCACAAACCTCAACGCAAGTATTTATACTAATCCACAACTACCCACTAGCATGACTCTAATATCACCATCTTTATATCGCAAAACTATTGCAAGGAATCAAACATATCATATTCAGTGATCTACAAGTTTTATGTAGGATTTTATGACAAACCATGTGAATGACCAATTCCTGTCATCTCTCTAAATAGATATAAGTGAAGCAAGAGAGTTTAATTCTTTCTACAAAATATATGCCCACGCTCTGACAAATCTAAGTGAAGCAAAATAGCATTCTACAAATGGCGGTTTTCTATGTAAAGCGAAACAGGCAATCCAAACTTCAAATGATATAAGTGAAGCACATGAAGCATTCTATAAAGCCATACTAAAAAGAAATAAGTGAAGTGCAAAGAGCATTCTATAAATCAACCAAGGACTACCTCATACCAGCATGGTGCATAAAAGAAAAATGAAAACTAAATGCAAAAGGCGCTCCAAGATTGCACATATCGCATGAACGAAACGAATCCGAAAACATACCGATACTTGTTGAAGAAAGAGGGGATGCCTTCCAGGGCATACCCAAGCTTAGAAGCTTGAGTATCCTTGAATATTTACTTAGGGTGCCTCGGGGATCCCCAATCTTGAGCTCTTGCCTCTCTTCCTTCTTCTCACATCGAGACCTTCTCGATCATCGAACACTTCATCCACACAAATCTTCAACAGAAAACTCGGTAAGACCCGTTAGTGTAATAAAGCAAATCACTACTCTATGTACTGTTGAAAACCAATTCATATTTTGTTTTTTGCATTGTGTCTACTGTAATATAACTTTTTCATGGCTTAATCCACATATATGAATTGATAGTCTCATCAAAACGAGCAAACTATACATCAAAAACAGAATCTGTCTAAAACACAATAGTCTGTAATAATATGAACATTCACCATACTTCTGATACTTGAACAATTCTGCCAAAATTAGGAAAAATAAAAAATTTGAATAGAAAGACAGTGCAAAAAGAATAATAACCATTTGACGTTCTAGCTAAAAATTTAAAATCGCGCACTACAGCCAAAGTTTTTGTCCTGCACCGTACGGACCATCAAGCAAATGTAAACTTCCTAAAGGCAAACCTTGGCACATTATTTTTATAATACAATGGAATTGTACAAGGGGATAATTGTTTTTGTTGAAAAGTTTCTGTAATGAAGATTCAGAAAGTTGACATGAGAATGAACAAAGTTCAAGGAGCTCTCCCACTTCAACAATGCTTGTCTTTCTCACTTTCACTTTCCTTTTTGAAAAAGTTTTGGGTTCCCCTCTTTATTTTTGTTGTTTTTAAACTATATGAAAGCACTCAACAGAAATAAATGACTCCCTAAAACTTCCGGGTTGTCTCCCTGGCAGCGCTTTCTTTAAAGCCATTAAGATAGGCATATAGTGCTCAAGTAGTGAATCCACCTGGATCCCAATGTATATCAAAGCCAATTTTAATTAACAATGATTTATAATTTAGTAGTGAGCACAAAGTAACATATATCATGCAACAACAAAGTATAACTCTCTTCCTATGCATCAGCATGTTATAAAAGAACAATTCATGCACACAAAGTAAAGGCCAATGCATAGTATAAACAATTTCTTGCAATTTTATCATGTGGGAAACATAGAGAGGTGGAGATATAGTTCCTCTCTCATAATAATTGCAAGTAGGAGCAGCAAGCACATGCATATTATATCTATCAAAATCATCATGTGTAATAGTAAAACGCAACCCATCAATGTAATCCTTAATAAGTGCAAACTTCTCCAATATAGTGTAGTCGGGAGAATTCAAAAAGATAACAGGGCTATCATGCATGGGTGCAATAGCAACAATTTCATGTTTAACATAAGGAAATATAGCAAGTTCATCTTCATAAGAATAATTCATATTGGCATCTTGGCCACAAGCATAGTAAGCATCATCAAAAAGGGATATTTCAAAAGAATCAACGTGATCATAGCAATTATCATAGCATTCATCCTTCGGTAAGCACGAAGGGGAATTAAACATGATGATTTCAAAATGAGTTGAAGAGTTACTCTCATTAGAAGGTGGGCACGTGTGATCAATCCGCTCTTCCTCCTTTTGTTTTTCGCTCTCTTCCTCATCTTTTTCATCCAATGAGCTCACAGTTTCATCAACTTCATCTTCCTTAGATTCCTGCAAAATATTAGTCTCTTCTTGGACAGCGGAGACTTTCTCAATAAGTGCATTAATTTAGGAATTATATTCATAATTATCATAGCAATATTTTAGGATAGCTAAATTTTCAGGCCTATAAACATCATCATCAAAAGCTTCATACTTTTCAAACAAAGATTCAATTTCATAAGCACCCTTAAAAGCAACAAATTCTTCTATTTGTTCCACATCATAGTAATCATATATGCCATTAGCATAAGAAGCTAAGGTTTCATTGTCATTAAATTTTCATGAAAAGGGAAGGTGTGGAGCCTTCATCCTAGAGCAACAAGTATAATCAAAACTCAAGCATACTTGTCGAGCATACCACTTCAATATATAAATTTGATCCCATAATAGTTTCCCTTTTTGTGTCAAGCGATAATCCCTAAAGTATTCACGTTGATCCAACGTTACTCCCATTACCAGATTGAATGGGGTTTTCTCAGGATTATCAAAGTAGTACATAATTTCTGTCACATAACGAGCATCGAGGGTTTTAGGAGGTTCCTCATCTCCATGAGTAGCAAGTACACCTAAATTTTTTTTGGTATTTCGTGTTCCATATCCATAACTAAAGATAAAGAACAACTAAGAACAACAAATAAAAATTACTTAGTGATAAAGCAAACAAGCACACATGAGAATATTCACCCCACGCTATTGCTCCCCGGCAACGGCGCTAGAAAAAGGTCTTGATAACCCACAAGTATAGGGGATCGCAACAATTTTCGATAAGTAAGAGTGTCGAACTCAACGAGGAGCTAAAGGTAGAACAAATATTCCCTCAAGTTCTATCGACCACCGATACAACTCTACACACGCTTGACGTTCGCTTTACCTAGAACAAGTATGAAGCTAGAAGTACTTCGTAGGTGTTGTTGGATAGGTTTGCAAGATAATAAAGATTACGTAAATAAAAAGTAGGGGTTGTTTAGGTAAAGAAGCAATAAAGTAAATATAGAGAGTGTGGAAAAGTGGTGGTAGGAGTTGCGAAATTGTCCCTAAGCAATTAACTACTTTACTAGGCTGATAGCAAGTATTATGTGGGAGAGGCCACTGCTAGCATGTCATCCCTGACTTGGAATTCTATGCACTTATGATTGGAACTATTAGCAAGCGTCCGCAACTACAAACGTTCATTAAGGTAAAACCCAACAATAGAATTAAGATATATTGGTCCCCCTTCAATCCCGTATGCATGTAGCGACCCGATCCGAATGGATCAAGTCTCTGTGCTTAAGTGTCATCCCTGGATCGGTATGCTGACACACACAGTACTCGAGGATTTATAACAGAGGTAAATCACATGTATAAAATTACGTAAATACTATTACCTCGATCCAAATAGCAGAAGTAACAAGGTTGTGGATTCCCATCAACACCAACGGCAAAGTTGAGTGTAGAAATCGTAACCCTAACGTATCACTTACTCGTCGTAAGATAATCTTGCAACATGAGACGTTGCAGCCACAAAGGGTCAGTACATTGAATGTACTGTCTAATTCACACTGTAGAGCAATGATGAATAATGGCTATCACTACATGCATATATGGCTGGTGGAAAAGCACTACGGTTATAAGGTTTTTGCGAAAAGCCAATAATATTATTCATGCTAGAATATGAAGGAAATATGCCCTACAGTATGAATATGCATATATGGCTGGTGGAAAAGCACTACAGTATGAATATGAAGGAAATATGCCCTAGAGGCAATAATAAAGTTATTATTTATTTCCTTATATCATGATAAATGTTTATTATTCATGCTAGAATTGTATTAACTGGAAACATAATACATGTGTGAATACATAGACCAACATAGTGTCACTAGTATGCCTCTACTTGACTAGCTCGTTAATCAAAGATGGTTATGTTTCCTAACCATGAACAAAGAGTTGTTATTTGATTAACGAGGTCACATCATTAGTTGAATGATCTGATTGACATGACCCATTCCATTAGCTTAGCACCCGATCGTTTAGTATGTTGCTATTGCTTTTCTTCATGACTTATACATGTTCCTATGACTATGTGATTTTGCAACTCCCGTTTGCCGGAGGAACACTTTGGGTACTACCAAACGTCACAACGTAACTAGGTGATTATAAAGGAGTACTACAGGTGGCTCCAAAGGTAGATGTTGGGTTGGCGTATTTCGAGATTAGGATTTGTCACTCCGATTGTCGGAGAGGTATCTCTGGGCCCTCTCGGTAATACACATAACTTAAGCCTTGCAAGCATTGCAACTAATGAGTTAGTTGCGGAATGATGTATTACGGAACGAGTAAAGAGACTTGCCGGTAACGAGATTGAACTAGGTATTGGATACCGACGATCGAGTCTCGGGCAAGTAACATACCGATGACAAAGGGAACAACGTATGTTGTTATCCGGTCTGACCGATAAAGATCTTCGTAGAATATGTAGGAGCCAATATGGGCATCCAGGTCCCGCTATTGGTTATTGACCGGAGATGTGTCTCGGTCATGTCTACATTGTTCTCGAACCGTAGGGTCCGCACGCTTAACGTTACGATGACAGTTATTATGAGTTTATGCATTTTGATGTACCGAAGGTTGTTCGGAGTCCCGGATGTGATCACGGACATGACGAGGAGTCTCGAAATGGTCGAGACGTAAAGATTGATATATTGGAAGCCTATGTTTGGACATCGGAAGTGTTCCGGGTGAAATCGGGATTTTACCGGAATACCGGGAGGGTTACCGGAACCCCCCGGGAGGCAAATGGGCCTATTGGGCCTTAGTGGAAAAGTGAAAGGGGCTGCTATAGAGGGCTGCACACCTCCCCCCTTTCCCTAGTCCTATTAGGACTAGGGAAGGTGGCCGGCCACCCCTTCTCTCTTTCCCCCTTGAGGATTCCTATTAGGAATAGGATTGGGGGGGAGTCCTACTCCTGGTGGGAGTAGGACTCCTCCTGCGCCCCTCTCCCTTGGCCGGCCGAACCCCTCCCCCTTGCTCCTTTATATACGGGGGCAGGGGGAACCTCTTGACACACAATTGATCATTGTTGATCGTCCCTTAGCCGTGTGCGGTGCCCCCTGCCACCAAATTCCACCTCGATCATACAGTTGTAGTGTTTAGGCGAAGCCCTGCGTCGGTAGTACATCAAGATCGTCACCACACCGTCGTGCTGACGGAACTCTTCCTCGACGCTTTGCTGGATCGGAGCCCGAGGATCGTCATCGAGCTGAACGTGTGCTAAGAACTCAGAGGTGCCGGAGTAACGGTGCTTGGATCGGTCGGATCGGGAAGACGTACGACTACTTCCTTTACGTTGTGTGATCGCTTCCGCAGTCGGTCTGCGTTGGTACGTAGACAACACTCTCCCCTCTCGTTGCTATGCATCACCATGATCTTGCGTGTGCGTAGGAAATTTTTTGAAATTACTACGTTCCCCAACAGTGGCATCTGAGCCTAGGTTTTTATGGTTTGATGTTATTTGCACGAGTAGAACACAAGTGAGTTGTGGGCGATACAAGTCATACTGCCTACCAGCATGTCATACTTTGGTTTGGCGGTATTGTTGGACGAGACGATCCGGACCAACCTTACGCGTACTCTTATGCGAGACCGGTTCCCTCGACGTGCTTTGCACATAGATGGCTTGTGGAAGACTGTCTCTCCAACTTTAGTTGAACCAAGTGTGGCTAGCCCGGTCCTTGAGAAGGTTAAAACGGAGTCTATTTGACGAACTATCGTTGTGGTTTTGATGCGTAGGTGAGATAAGTTCTTACTTAAGCCCGTAGCAGCCACGTAAAACTTGCAACAACAAAGTAGAGGACGTCTAACTTGTTTTTGCAGGGCATGTTGTGGTGTGATATGGTCAAGGCATGATGCTGATTTTATTGTATGAGATGATCATGTTTTGTAACCAAGTTATCGGCAACTGGCAGGAGCCATATGGTTGTCGCTTTATTGTATGCAATGCAATCGCGATGTAATGCTTTACTTTATTACTAAGCGGTAGTGATAGTCGTGGAAGCATAAGATTGGCGAGACGACAATGATGCTACGATGGAGATCAAGGTGTCGCGCCGGTGACGATGGTGATCATGACGGTGCTTCGGAGATGGAGATCACAAAGCACAAGATGATGATGGCCATATCATATCACTTATATTGATTGCATGTGATGTTTATCTTTTTATGCATCTTATCTTGCTTTGATTGACGGTAGCATTATAAGCTGATCTCTCACTAAATTATCAAGAAGTGTTCTCCCTGAGTATGCACCGTTGCAAAAGTTCTTCGTGCTGAGACACCACGTGATGATCGGGTGTGATAGGCTCTACGTTCAAATACAACGGGTGCAAAACAGTTGCACACGCGGAATACTCAGGTTATACTTGACGAGCCAAGCCTATACAGATATGGCCTCGGAACACGGAGACCAAAAGGTCGAGCGTGAATCATATAGTAGATATGATCAACATAATGATGTTCACCATTGAAAACTACTCCATCTCACGTGATGATCGGTTATGGTTTAGTTGATTTGAATCACGTGATCACTTAGAGGATTAGAGGGATGTCTATCTAAGTGCGAGTTCTTAAGTAATTTGATTAACTGAACTTAAACTTATCATGAACTTAGTACCTGATAGTATCTTGCTTGTTTATGTTGATTGTAGATAGATGGCTCGTGCTGTTGTTCCGTTGAATTTTAATGCGTTCCTTGAGAAAGCAAAGTTGAAAGATGATGGTAGCAATTACACGGACTGGGTCCGTAACTTGAGGATTATCCTCATTGCTGCATAGAAGAATTACGTCCTGGAAGCACCGCTGAGTGCCAGGCCTGCTGCTAGAGCAACACCAGAAGTTATGAACGTCTAGCAGAGAAAAGCTGATGACTACTCAATAGTTCAGTGTGCCATGCTTTACGGCTTAGAACCGGGACTTCAACGACGTTTTGAACGTCATGGAGCATATGAGATGTTCCAGGAGTTGAAGTTAATATTTCAAGCAAATGCCCGGATTGAGAGATATGAAGTCTCCAATAAGTTCTATAGCTACAAGATGGAGGAGAATAGTTCTGTCAGTGAGCATATACTCAAAATGTCTGGGTATAATAATCACTTGATTCAATTGGGAGTTACACTTCCGGATGATTGCATCATTGACAGAATTCTCCAATCACTGCCACCAAGCTACAAGAGCTTTGTGATGAACTATAATATGCAAGGGATGAACAAGACTATTCCCGAGCTCTTCGCAATGCTGAAAGCTGCGGAGGTAGAAATCAAGAAGGAGCATCAAGTGTTGATGGTTAACAAAACCACTAGTTTTAAGAAAAAGGGCAAAGGGAAGAAGAAGGGAAACTTCAAGAAGAACGGCAAGCAAGTTGCTGCTCAAGAGAAGAAACCCAAGTCTGGACCTAAGCCTGAAACTGAGTGCTTCTACTGCAAGCAGACTGGTCACTGGAAGTGGAACTGTCCCAAGTATTTGGCGGATAAGAAGGATGGCAAGGTGAACAAAGGTATATGTGATATACATGTTATTGATGTGTACCTTACTAATGCTCGCAGTAGCACCTGGGTATTTGATACTGGTTCCGTTGCTAATATTTGCAACTCGAAACAGGGACTACAGAATAAGCGGACACTAGCAAAGGACGAGGTGACGATGCGCGTGGGAAACGGTTCCAAAGTCGATGTGATCGCGGTCGGCACGCTACCTCTACATCTACCTTCGGGATTAATATTAGACCTAAATAATTGTTATTTGGTGCCAGCGTTGAGCATGAACATTATATCTGGATCTTGTTTGATTCGAGACGGTTATTCATTTAAATCAGAGAATAATGGTTGTTCTATTTATATGAGTAATATCTTTTATGGTCATGCACCTCTGAAAAGTGGTCTATTTTTGATGAATCTCGATAGTAGTGATACACATATTCATAATGTTGAATCCAAAAGATGCAGAGTTGATAATCATAGTCCAACTTATTTGTGGCACTGCCGTTTAGGTCATATCGGTGTAAAGCGCATGAAGAAACTCCATACTGATGGGCTTTTGGAACCACTTGATTATGAATCACTTGGTACTTGCGAACCGTGCCTCATGGGCAAGATGACTAAAACACTGTTCTCCGGTACTATGGAGAGAGCAACAGATTTGTTGGAAATCATACATACCGATGTATGTGGTCCGATGAATATTGAGGCTCGTGGCGGATATCGTTATTTTCTCACTTTCACAGATGATTTAAGTAGATATGGGTATATCTACTTAATGAAACACAAATCTGAAACGTTTGAAAAGTTCAAAGAATTTCAGAGTGAAGTTGAAAATCATCGTAACAAGAAAATAAGGTTTCTACGATCTTATCGTGGAGGAGAATATTTGAGTTACGAGTTTGGTGTACATTTGAAAAATTGTGGAATAGTTTTGCAACTCACGCCACCCGGAACACCACAGCGTAATGGTGTGTCCGAACGTCGTAATCGTACTTTACTAGATATGGTGCGATCTATGATGTCTCTTACTGATTTACCGCTATCATTTTGGGGTTATTCTTTAGAGACGGCCGCATTCACGTTAAATAGGGCACCATCAAAATCCGTTGAGACGACGCCTTATGAACTGTGGTTTGGCAAGAAACCAAAGTTGTCGTTTCTTAAAGTTTGGGGCTGCGATGCTTATGTGAAAAAGCTTCAACCTGATAAGCTCGAACCCAAATCGGAGAAATGTGTCTTCATAGGATATCCAAAGGAAACTATTGGATACACCTTCTATCACAGATCCGAAGGCAAGACTTTTGTTGCTAAATTCGGAAACTTTCTTGAGAAGGAGTTTCTCTCGAAAGAAGTGAGTGGGAGGAAAGTAGAACTTGACGAGGTAACTGTACCTGCTCCTTTATTGGGAAATAGTACAACACAGAAATTTTTTTCTGCGAGACCTACACCAATAAGAGAGGAAGCTAATGATGATGATCATGAAACTTTAGATCAAGATACGACTGAACCTCGTAGATCAACCAGAGTAAGATCCGCACCAGAGTGGTACGGTAATCCTGTTCTGGAGGTCATGCTACTAGATCATGATGAACCTACGAACTATGAAGAAGCGATGGTGAGCCCAGATTCCACAAAGTGGCTTGAAGCCATGAAATCTGAGATGGGATCCATGTATGAGAACAAAGTATGGACTTTGGTTGACTTGCCCGATGATCGGCAAGCAATTGAGAATAAATGGATCTTTAAGAAGAAGACTGACGCTGATGGTAATGTTACTGTCTACAAAGCTCGACTTGTCGCAAAAGGTTTTCGACAAGTTCAAGGAGTTGACTACGATGAGACTTTCTCACCCGTAGCGATGCTTAAGTCTGTCAGAATCATGTTAGCAATTGCCGCATTTTATGATTATGAAATTTGCCAAATGGATGTCAAAACTGCATTCCTGAATGGATTTCTGGAAGAAGAGTTGTATATGATGCAACCGGAAGGTTTTGTCGATCCAAAGGGAGCTGACAAAGTGTGCAAACTCCAGCGATCCATTTATGGACTGGTGCAAGCATCTCGGAGTTGGAATAAACGCTTTGATAGTGTGATCAAAGCATTTGATTTTATACAGACTTTTGGAGAAGCCTGTATTTACAAGAAAGTGAGTGGGAGCTCTGTAGCATTTCTGATATTATATGTGGATGACATATTGCTGATTGGAAATGATATAGAATTTCTGGATAGCATAAAGGGATACTTGAATAAAAGTTTTTCAATGAAAGACCTCGGTGAAGCTGCTTACATATTAGGCATAAAGATCTATAAAGATAGATCAAGACGCTTAATTGGACTTTCACAAAGCACATACCTTGACAAGATTTTGAAGAAGTTCAAAATGGATCAAGCAAAGAAAGGGTTCTTGCCTGTGTTACAAGGTGTAAAGTTGAGTCAGACTCAATGCCCGGCCACTGCAGAAGATAGAGAGAAAATGAAAGATGTTCCCTATGCTTCAGCCATAGGCTCTATCATGTATGCAATGCTGTGTACCAGACCTGATGTGTGCCTTGCTATAAGTATAGCAGGGAGGTACCAAAGTAATCCAGGAGTGGATCACTGGACAGCGGTCAAGAACATCCTGAAATACCTGAAAAGGACTAAGGATATGTTTCTCGTATATGGAGGTGACAAAGAGCTCACCGTAAGAGGTTACGTTGATGCAAGCTTTGACACTGATCCGGACGATTCTAAATCGCAAACCAGATACGTGTTTACTTTAAACGGTGGAGCTGTCAGCTGGTGCAGTTCTAAACAAAGCGTCGTAGCGGGATCTACATGTGAAGCAGAGTACATAGCTGCTTCGGAAGCAGCGAACGAAGGAGTCTGGATGAAGGAGTTCATATCCGATCTAGGTGTCATACCTAGTGCATCGGGTCCAATGAAAATCTTTTGTGACAATACTGGTGCAATTGCTTTGGCAAAGGAAACCAGATTTCACAAAAGGACCAAACACATCAAGAGACGCTTTAATTCCATCCGGGATTTAGTCCAGGTGGGAGACATAGAGATTTGGAAAATACATACGGATCTGAATGTTGTAGACCCATTGACTAAGCCTCTTCCACGAGCAAAACATGATCAGCACCAAGGCTCCATGGGTGTTAGAATCATTACTGTATAATCTAGATTATTGACTCTAGTGCAAGTGGGAGACTGAAGGAAATATGCCCTAGAGGCAATAATAAAGTTATTATTTATTTCCTTATATCATGATAAATGTTTATTATTCATGCTAGAATTGTATTTACCGGAAACATAATACATGTGTGAATACATAGACCAACACAGTGTCACTAGTATGCCTCTACTTGACTAGCTCGTTAATCAAAGATGGTTATGTTTCCTAACCATGAACAAAGAGTTGTTATTTGATTAACGAGGTCACATCATTAGTTGAATGATCTGATTGACATGACCCATTCCATTAGCTTAGCACCCGATCGTTTAGTATGTTGCTATTGCTTTTCTTCATGACTTATACATGTTCCTATGACTATGAGATTATGCAACTCCCGTTTGCCGGAGGAACACTTTGGGTACTACCAAACGTCACAACGTAACTGGGTGATTATAAAGGAGTACTACAGGTGGCTCCAAAGGTAGATGTTGGGTTGGCGTATAGATTAGGATTTGTCACTCCGATTGTCGGAGAGGTATCTCTGGGCCCTCTCGGTAATACACATCACTTAAGCCTTGCAAGCATTGCAACTAATGAGTTAGTTGCGGAATGATGTATTACGGAACGAGTAAAGAGACTTGCCGGTAACGAGATTGAACTAGGTATTGGATACCGACGATCGAGTCTCGGGCAAGTAACATACCGATGACAAAGGGAACAACGTATGTTGTTATGAGGTCTGACCGATAAAGATCTTCGTAGAATATGTAGGAGCCAATATGGGCATCCAGGTCCCGCTATTGGTTATTGACCGGAGATGTGTCTCGGTCATGTCTACATTGTTCTCGAACCGTAGGGTCCGCACGCTTAACGTTACGATGACAGTTATTATGAGTTTATGCATTTTGATGTACCAAAGGTTGTTCGGAGTCCCGGATGTGATCACGGACATGACGAGGAGTCTCGAAATGGTCGAGACGTAAAGATTGATATATTGGAAGCCTATGTTTGGACATCGGAAGTGTTCCGGGTGAAATCGGGATTTTACCGGAATACCGGGAGGGTTACCGGAACCCCCCGGGAGGCAAATGGGCCTATTGGGCCTTAGTGGAAAAGTGAAATGGCTGCTATAGAGGGCTGCACACCTCCCCCCTTTCCCTAGTCCTATTAGGACTAGGGAAGGTGGCCGGCCACCCCTTCTCTCTTTCCCCCTTGAGGATTCCTATTAGGAATAGGATTGGGGGGGGGAGATCTACTCCCGGTGGGAGTAGGACTCCTCCTGCGCCCCTCTCCCTTGGCCGGCCGAACCCCTCCCCCTTGCTCCTTTATATACGGGGGCAGGGGGCACCTCTTGACACACAATTGATCATTGTTGATCGTCCCTTAGCCGTGTGCGGTGCCCCCTGCCACCAAATTCCACCTCGATCATACCGTTGTAGTGCTTAGGTGAAGCCCTGCGTCGGTAGTACATCAAGATCGTCACCACGCCGTCGTGCTGACGGAACTCTTCCTCGACGCTTTGCTGGATCGGAGCCCGAGGATCGTCATCGAGCTGAACGTGTGCTAAGAACTCGGAGGTGCCGGAGTAACGGTGCTTGGATCGGTCGGATCGGGAAGACGTACGACTACTTCCTCTACGTTGTGTGATCGCTTCCGCAGTCGGTCTGCGTTGGTACGTAGACAACACTCTCCCCTCTCATTGCTATGCATCACCATGATCTTGCGTGTGCGTAGGAATTTTTTTGAAATTACTACGTTACCCAACAGAATAATATCATGATCCCTTTGAGCCTGGGTGGCGGTCCAAAAAAAACAGGCAATCCTGGAATACCCAGGTGCCTCAATCCACCCAGATGTGTGTTTAAGTTGCCACCTTAAGTAAACCATTAATTAACAATCTCACATCTGTCATGAATACTCTCAAAACCCAATCCACGTCTACGAGCATAGCATGGCAATCTAAGCATAACGTAATAGTACTCCCAAGGGTTTGATAATAAACAGGTAATAGGTACTACCTCAACTACTTCCCATCCCACAATTTAATTAGATCCTAATCATGCAATGTTGGAGGTTTGATCTAATGCAATAAAAACTGGGTATGAAAGAGGTATGATCAAAGTGTGAACTTGCCTGCAATGTTGATGAAGATGATTCGCACTCAAAAATCTTGATAGCTCTACTCGTCACACTCCGGTCAATCTATCGTAATCAAGCAATAGTAACCACACATAAGCAATCACTCAAAGACCAGAAAGATCGAAGAAGTCGACTCGGAAAACATCAAAACCAAGCAAATAGCTCTTGCAACATAAGACAATTTATAACGGTACCAAAATTATGTGAATTTGGCCTTATCAGAAAGTTTAGGTCAAAAGCTTTAATTTGCAAAAAGAATCAACTCAAACGGAGCTACGAAACTCAAGTTATGATCAAACGAAGTTTGAATACAAATCTGATCCGATTCAAATTTTAAACTTTTCAAAAACATGTTTGAGTTGGATTAATGGATAGAGGGGATCATAATGAAGATGTGGGCGTTGGTTTCGTTGAATTTGGACTAACGAGTAAAAAGTTATAGTCGTTTGAAAACCAGGGGCTGATTTGTAAATAAATACTCACAAATGAGTCCCTGGCAGAAAACTAAAAAGAAAATAAAAAACTATCGAGCGAACGCTCGCTACAGAGACCTAACGAACAAAAGGTTCACTAGCAGATCTAACCTAGCGAACATCCACTAAATAACTAGGTTAATAAAAACAAAACCGGGTTTAACAAAAAAATGAAACTAAAAAAATAAACCGGATCGGACCAGGCGTTTTTTTACCGGTCCACGGTGGGTCAACGACAACGCCGACGGCGGTGGATTCCGGCGACGAGAAGCAGCAGCAGCGGCCGCGGCGTCAGCGGCGCGGCAACGGGCGGAGGTGCGGTGGCGGCGCGAGGCGTGAGGCGGCGGGGCGGTGCAGCTCATTAGCGGCAGCGGCAGGTGCTGCGAGACGCATCGGGCTCCGGCGGCTCGCCGAGACGCGGGAGAGGCGGCACGGCGCGGCAGAGAGAAAGGCGGGCGGCGGCGCGAGCTTATATAGAGGGGGGCGAGGGGTTGCGTGGAGAAGGGGCAGGAGAGTCCGGGGCGGACACGAACACCGAGGCCGGCACTCAGGAGGCGTGCGACGGCCGGTCTCCTGCGCGAGGAAGGAGACGGCGCGATCGGGCGGGCTGGGCTGGCGACGCGGTTGGCTGGGCCCTGAGCCGGCCCAGTCGGTGAAGGAGGTTTTTTTTTAATAAAGATTTTCCAGACAACAAAAAACAGAATAAATAAAATTTTTATATAGGCATATAATATACCAAAAATTGCAGAAAAAGATTTTCTACAACATGGACATTTTTAATATGCCAAATAAAATCCACACAAATTCAGATAAATCAAAGAGTGCTACTACTCTAATAAAATCCAGTAAAATCATTTAAAAAAATACCAAAATGAATTCAAATTTATTTCTCTCCAATTTTCTGATGTAGGGAATCATGTTACCCTATTTTCCATATATTTTATTTTTGGAGAAAAATAATTTGAATAAAACTCGAATAACTGCAAATTGAAAAATAATTTCAAAAAGACTTTTAATTTGATCCTTTGAAACTCCCAACTCATATTTCATATAATTTGAAGAAGTCATTTTATCTCCTCTCGTGAAAATCATTGAGTTGCATAAAGTTTCAGAATTGGAAATGTTTCCAAATGGAATTCAAATATTTTCAAAACCCCTTTTCATTTAATTAAATGGAAGAAGTCATATTATCTTCTCTCTAGGGTTTTGTAGTTGAAAATAATTTGAATTCAGGAGATCATAAAATGCAAATGTGAAAGTTTTGGAAAGTCCTTTTATTCCCTCTCATTTAACTTTCAAAAAGCTTCGAATTTCACTCACTTTCAGTCAATCAATCAAACAATCAATCAAATCTATCTATTTATCATAACATTCCAAAATTTAGAATTTTGGGATGTTACAAACCTACCACCCTTAAAATGAATCTCCTCCTCGAGATTCGGAGAGGCTAGAAAGAAATAGGTTGGGTTTGGAGTCTTCTCAAAATCCATCGATCATCACAGGGGGTCTGGGGTGCTACCACCCTTAGAAACATTGTTATGGTCCCATCAATACTCATATACTCCATCCTTATTCTTGACGGGACCGGTCTTCTGAGATCCATGGAAAATTCTTACTCTGGGCTTTTCCGGTAGTGGCATAACCTTTTCCTCAATTCTTCTGTCCTTTCATCTTGTTAAGGTTCTTCTATGACTGGGTCTTCTTAGCTGATGGGTCTGGCGCCAAAACTAAACAACTATCGACATCTCATGGCGGTCATCCAATTATGGTTTCTCCTGCAAGAAATGGGTCTGGGTTGATCCTCACCGTATAACCTACGGTTGGCAAAAGTTGCCTTGTACAAGGGAAAATACTTATACCATTCTAAGTTTTAAGCAAGTTTTTAATCGTCGGTGCTCTACTATAGGTAAGTCACTCAGGTTTACCATCCCATATAGCAAGGCAAACAATAAGAGTAAGTCGGTATGGTGATCAATCCATCCCGCACCCAAATCATTACCTTGTATACGGTTTAGCGAATCTCGCATTCTAACACTCGGTCATCCTCACAAGCATTTCAGAATTTCTCTTGTCGACGAACCAAGTTCGGATAAATCCATAGATTCTGCAAGCCAAACAACCATCTATCGTTCCTTCACAACTCTCAGGTTTTGCGTAATTCCTATAAGATTGTCTATCGATAAAATGTAACTCCTTCCAGGGTTTTTCCTTCAGCAAGAGTGTGCTTGCTTCTTGGCAGGTTCTGGGGCCTGTGGGTTATGGCCCATCTCGTCACTTGCAAACCTTGAACTCATCATCGGGGCAACGGATCTCTAATCCAACATCCAACTTCCAGCTTCCTAGTATACTAAAATCCATCCAGTTGTACTGTTTCCTTCCTTCTATTGGTACCAAACTAAGACATGATTACTCAGACTCATCATGGAATTTCCATTGATCCATATTTCCGACATCATACCTCCTTTATATCCAATAGCAATTTATCTCTTCATCCTCATGGGATACCCATCATACCGAGATAAAACTTATACTTATGAAGTCCATATTCCACTTCGTGGAACATCATTATCCTTTCCAGGGTCAAGCGTCCTTACAGGGGAATATTGGCCATCTCTGCATGGCACTTCTTCAACTGGGAAACGTGAAACACATCATGAACTCCTGGCAGTCCTTCGGGTGACTCCAACTTATTGGCCACTTCCCCCATATGCTCCAAAACTCGGTATGGTCCTACAAATCTCGGGGCTAACTTTCCCTTAACTCCAATTCGTTTAACTCCTCGCAGAGGGGGCACACAAAGACATGCTCTATCTCCAATTTCATAGGCTACCTCCTTGCATTTTTCTTTTTGAGTCTGCATAACTCTTCTTCCTGGACTGAGCTACCTTCAGTCTATCTTGAATCAACTTAACATTCTCTTCTGACTCCTTGATCACATTTGGTCCAAACAACTGACGGTCTCCAACTTCATCCCACATCAACGGTGTCTGGCTCCTTCTCCCATACAAAGCTTCAAAAGGGGCCATCTTCAAACTGGCTCGGTAACTATTGTTGTATGAGAACTCCGTGTAAGGATGATTATTATCCCAACTGGATCCATAATCTAATGCACAAGCTCCCAACATGTCCTCCAGAATCTGTTTGACTCTCTCGATTTATCCTTCTGTCTGCGGATGAAAGGTTGTACTAAACTCTAGCCTAGTACCCAAGGTCTGGTGGTGCTGATTCCAAAATTTTGAGGTAAACTATGTTCCTCTATCTGATACGATGGTCCTCGGAACTCCATGCAGACATATGATCCTGGTCAAATATATCTTGGCCAACTTCTCATTTGTATAGGTGGTTTTTACTGGGATAAAGTGAGCCACTTTGGTCAAGCGAATCAACTACTACCCAGATAGAATCATGTCCCATTCGGGTTCTGGGAATTTTGGTAAAAAAATCCATGCCAAGTTTATCCCTCTTCCATTCGGGTATCGGCATAGGCTGTAGCAATCCGGCTGGCTTTTGATGCTCTGCCTTCACTCTCTGACATACATCACATACGGCTACATACTCAGCAATATCCTTATTCATCCCCGTCCACCAGAAACGTTCCTTCAAATCCAAATACATCTTGGTGTTTCCAGGGTGTATCGAGTATGGTGAGTCATGAGCCTCCTGAAGTATTAACTTCCTGATCTTTGCATTGCTGGGCACATATACATGGTCCTCGAACCATAAGGTGTCGTGCTCATCCTTACGAAAACCTTTGGCCTTTCCTTTGCTCATCCTCTCTTTTACATCAGCAATCTCTTTGTCATCTTTATGAGCTTCACGGATCTTTCGCAACAATGTAGACTGAACTTCCATTGCTGCAACGAAATCTTTGGGAACAATCTCCAACCGAAGTTCCCTAAGACCCTCGGCTAACTCCTTTGGTAATCCTCCGCTTATGAGGGTATTCGTCCTTGTTTTCTTTATGGTTGTATCCTATTACTCCACAAAGCTTGCATGCACATGTTTTCTTCATATCCTTCCCATAAGGCTTCAACTCCTGGGACACAACCAAGACTTTGGCAAAGTCAACTTAAATTCTTTCCAAGTGGTTACTCCTTGCCATCTATTGTTGGTTTGGTACATCCTTCACCAAGTAGCAGCAACTCTTACAAAGCACTGAAGAGTATGCTGGGTCATATCCTTTCCGACTATAGGGTTATTCTCCATGTGATTCTCCAAGTTCTGAATTCCATCGGTCTGTCTCCAATTGACTCATTGGTCCAGAAAATACAAGCTCATCTCCATTCATCCTCTAATGGGTCCATGGGTTTGGGGTGAGATAAGAGAGAGAGAGAGAGAGAGAGAGAGAGAGAGAGGGATGCACACAATACAAACAACAGTTTTGAAAAGACAGATTTTTATTTGTGTCTGTCAGAAAAACATCAAACAAATGACAGCTCACAAACGTTGCATCAACATAAGTGTATAATAGGAGTTTGGTCTTCTAAAGGTCAATAAATCTTCAAACTCATCAAACTCTTCAAGTCTTGTTCATGCCTCCAATGGCTTCTTCCAATCATGCTTGTCCTTCTTAAGTTCTTTTGTCAAATCATCTCTGTTGACGCGAATTCTCTCGTGACGTCCTTTAATATTTCTGGAGTTGCATTCCAGACTTCTGGGTTTCATCAACCTCGACATGAACCATGGTCCTACTGTCCTTCAGTTCCTGATGAATCTCCTGTATCTCAAGGTTTTACTTCTCTAGCTTGGCTGCTTTCAACTTCTGGTCCTAAGTTCTTCATGAAACGCTTCCTCATCAAATACTGCTTCCTGCAGACCCATCTTGACTTCTTGATGTAACACTCCAGATCCCGGTGATACACCAGCTAAGGTTAAAACTTCGTCTTGCTGATAGGTGTTCCATCAGCCTTCTACCATCTAATCCTTCCATGCATATACATGCTTAACTCAGCATGGTGACAATAGCATAAGCGGGAGATAACTTCATGGATAGCTGTGTTTCTGCTCTTGTCATTTCCATGAGCTAACATTCGATAGTTGATATCTCCTGCCTTAGGGTTTTCTTGACAAATCCTTGAGTTCTTAACTCTACATGCTCCGGTCTTTCTCCGACACACCTTGATCTCGGGTATTAACAACTTCCATAGTCTGCCAAGTTCCATAAGGGTAGCCTTCCTAGGTCATAAAAATCTGGGAATTCTTTAGAGCCTTCAAATCTCCTAGTCTTCGGATTCTTCAACCACTGTAGTTTCCATTATCATAATGTATGGTAAAATCCTCTTCATTCCAAATGGTCTTAGTTGTCCGATATCTTGTACTTCTTGAAGTGGTCTCATCCGTCAAATCTTCGTGTGGTCAAAAGGGGGAAAGGGTATAGTCTCACTAAAGGGAATATTCGAATAAGCTCAGAAGAGAAGAGAGGTAAAAGATCCTTTTGAAAAAGAAAGTTTTAGAGAAAATCCTTTCTATGGGCTTGCCAGTTTCTAGGGTCACGTCCTACAGTCAACATGTGCTCTGATACCATCTTGTAGCGACCCGATCCGAAGGGATCAAGTCTCTGTGCTTAAGTGTCATCCCTGGATCGGTATGCTGACACACACAGTACTCGAGGATTTATAACAGAGGTAAATCACATGTATAAAATAACGTAAATACTATTACCTCGATCCAAATAGCGGAAGTATCAAGGTTGTGGATTCCCATCAACACCAACGGCAAAGTTGAGTGTAGAAATCGTAACCCTAACGTATCACTTACTCGTCGTAAGATAATCCTGCAACATGAGACGTTGCAGCCACAAAGGGTCAGTACATTGAATGTACTGGCAAATTCACACTGTAGAGCAATGATGAATAATGGCTATCACTACATGCATATATGGCTGGTGGAAAAGCTCTACGGTTATAAGGTTTTTGCGAAAAGCCAATTTTTCCCTACGGCAAAGGAATAAATTTTATTTAACTATCATGGTGGTTGTTAAATATTGAGAATGGTTGACAGCATTCTCAATCCCAATTAAGCATCATCATTAAAACCCAACAATATTCATTTAAAGTAACGTGATGAGATTCACATGATAATCCAGGTACTAGATACTCAAGACGTCCATAACCGGGGACACGGCCAATCATGATTAGTTTATACACTCTGCAAAGGTTGCTCACTTTTCCCCACAAGACTCGATCGCCTCCGTTGGATTTCTCGCACTACATGGTGTTGGAGAAACGGATGATCGAGACATAGTCTTTCAGAAGCGCTAGCACCTTACGATCGGGTAGACCGTACCACCTACATCCCCTACATCTGCTAGTCTACCACTGTAAGAGTTCGCATGACTTAGTCAACTATGCTAGAGCCCATAGTAGCTTGTGGCTGCACACGAAAGTTTCTAGTATGAATAATCTCATGATCCCTTTGAGCCTGGGTGGCGGTCCAAAAAAAATAGGCAATCCTGGAATACCTAGGTGCTTCAATCCACCCAGTTGTGTGTTTAAGTTGCCACCTTAAGTAAACCATTAATTAACAATCTCACATCTGTCATGAATACTCTCAAAACCCAATCCACGTCTCCGAGCATAGCATGGCAATCTAAGCATAACGTAATAGTACTCCCAAGGGTTTGATAATAAACAGGTAATAGGTACTACCTCAACTACTTCCCATCCCACAATTTAATTAGATCCTAATCATGCAATATTGGAGGTTTGATCTAATGCAATAAAAATGGGTATGAAAGAGGTATGATCAAAGTGTGAACTTGCCTGCAATGTTGATGAAGATGATTCGCACTCAAAAATCTTGATAGCTCTACTCGTCACACAGCGGTCAATCTATCATAATCAAGTAATAGTAACCACACATAAGCAATCACTCAAAAGACCAGAAAGATCGAAGAAGTCGATTCGGAAAACATCAAAACCAAGAAAATAGCTCTTGCAACATAAAACAATTTCTAACAGTACCAAAATTATGTGAATTTGGCCTTATCAGAAAGTTTAGGTCAAGAGCTTTAATTTGCAAAAAGAATCAACTCAAACGGAGCTACGAAACTCAAGTTATGATCAAACG
This sequence comes from Triticum monococcum, assembly GCA_034509565.1. NCBI lineage: Eukaryota > Viridiplantae > Streptophyta > Magnoliopsida > Poales > Poaceae > Triticum > Triticum monococcum. The sequence goes on from CM067845.1 coordinate 383,898,827, forward strand.
AAGTTTGAATACAAATATGATCCGATTCAAATTTTAAAATTTTCAAAAACATGTTTGAGTTGGATTAATGGATAGAGGGGATCATAACGAAGATGTGGGCATTGGTTTCGTTAAATTTGGACTAACGAGTAAAAAGTTATAGTCGTTTGAAAACCAGGGGCTGATCTGTAAATAAATACTCACAAATGAGTCCCTGGCAGAAAACTAAAAAGAAAAGAAAAAAACTATCGAGCGAACGCTCGCTACAGAGACCTAACGAACAAAAGGTTCACTAACAGATCTAACCTAGCGAACATCCACTAAATAACTAGGTTAATAAAAACAAAACCGAGTTTAACAAAAAAACGAAACTGAAAAAAATAAACCAGATCGGACCGGGCGTTTTTTACCGGTCCACGGCGGGTCAACGACAACGGCGACGGCGGCGGATTCCGGCGACGAGAAGCAGCAGCAGCGGCCGCGGCGTCAGCGGCGCGGCAACGGGCGGAGGTGCGGTGGCGGCGCGAGGCGAGAGGCGGCGGGGCGGTGCAGCTCGTCGGCGGCAGCGGCAGGTGCGACGAGATGCAGCGGGCTCCGGCTGCTCACCGAGACGCGGGACAGGCGGCGCGGCGCGACAGAGAGAAAGGCGGGCGGCGGCGCGAGCTTATATAGAGGGGGGCGAGGGGTTGCGTGGAGAAGGGGCAGGAGAGTCCGGGGCGGACACGAACGCCGAGGCCGGCGGCCGGTCTCCTGCGCTAGGAAGGAGACGGCGTGGCCGGGTGGGCTGGGCTAGCGATGCGGTCGGCTGGGCCCTGAGCCGGCCAAGTCGGCGACGGAGGTTTTTTTTAATAAAGATTTTCCAGACAACAAAAAAAGAGAATAAATAAAATTTTTATATAGGCATATAATATACCAAAATTTGCAGAAAAAGATTTTCTACAACATGGACATTTTTAATATGCCAAATAAAATCCACACAAATTCAGATAAATCAAAGAGTGCTACTACTCTAATAAAATACAGCAAAATCATTTAAAAAATAACAAAATGAATTCAAATTTATTTCTCTCCAATTTTCTGATGTAGGGAATCATGTTACCCTATTTTCCATATATTTTATTTTTGGAGAAAAATAATTTGAATAAAACTCGAATAACTCCAAATTGAAAAATAATTTCAAAAAGACTTTGAATTTGATCCTTTGAAACTCCCAACTCATATTTCATATAATTTGAAGAAGTCATTTTATCTCCTCTCGTGAAAATCATTGAGTTGCATAAAGTTTTAGAATTGGAAATGTTTCCAAATGGAATTCAAATATTTTCAAAAACCCTTTTCATTTAATTAAATGGAAGAAGTCATGTCATCTTCTCTCTAGGGTTTTGTAGTTGAAAATAATTTGAATTCGGGAGATCATAAAATGCAAATGTGAAAGTTTGGGAAAGTCCTTTTATTCCCTCTCATTTAACTTTCAAAAGCTTTGAATTTCACTCACTTTCAGTCAATCAATCAAACAATCAATCAAATCTATCTATTTATCATAACATTCCAAAATTTAGATTTTGGATGTTACAATGCATCAATTTCTATGCTAGGTTGAAGCTTCTGTCACTCTTGCCCTCCAATACATAGTCCTATCAACATACAACTAACCCTGGGGTGTGATCCACGCGCGCGCTCATATGATGGGCACCAAAGGATAGCAACATAAGCACAAGCAAATTAAATCAATCATAGCAATTCATCAACCACGGATAGGGCAACAAAAATCTACTCAGACATCATAGGATGGCAACACATCATTGGATAATAAGATGAAGCATAAAGCACCATGTTCAAGTAGAGGGTACAACGGGTTGCAGGAGAGTGGACCGCTATAGATAGAGGGGGGGGAAGGTGATGGAGATGTTGGTGAAGATGGCGGAGGTGTTGGTGAAGATCGCGGTGATGATGATGATGATGATGGTGGCCATGGCAGCGTCCCGGCGCCACCAGAAGAGAAGGGGACAGGGGCCCCTTCTTCTTCTTCTTCCTTGACCTCCTCCCTAGATGGGAGAAGGGTTTCCCCTCTGGTCCTTGGCCTCCATGGCATGGGAGGGGCGAGAGCCCCTCTGAGATTGGATCTGTCTCTCTGTCTCTCTCTGTTTCTGCGCTCTGTCTTGCTGCCCTTTCACCATTTCATATATACATGGAGATCCGTAACTCTGATTGGACCGAAATCTTCGCCTTGATTTTTTTACCAAAAAATAGCTTTCTTGCGGCCGAAGAAGGGCATCAACCGCCTTATGGGTGGACCACAAGGGTCAGGGCGCGCCCAGTGGGGTGGGGCGCGCCCTCCTACCTCCTGCCCATCTCGGACACCGTTTCGCGTTGATCTTTCTCCCAGATTTTCCAAATATTCCAAAAATAAGCTCCGTCCGTTTTTATCCCGTTTGGATTCCATTTGATATGGATATTCTGCAAAACATAAAACATGCAACAAACAGGAACTGGCATTGGGCACTGGATCAATATGTTAGTCCCAAAAATAATATAAAAAGTTGCCAAATGTATATGAAAGTTGTAGAATATTGGCATGGAACAATAAAAAATTATAGATACGACGGAGACGTATCACCCATCAGGTTATCAAACTTTGGGAAGATGAAAACTTTGAGAGGTCAACAGTAGGAAGTATTTTACATGAGCTAGTGGTGCTGAGTGTAACTTTTTCATCTTTCAAGTTGAGCTTTGTTGGGAGGAGCTAGGGGTATTCTTGGGTCTTCATGTGAATACCCATGATTTTTACAAAATAGTGTTGATTTTGGCAAAACAATGACTATTTTCGAAAAATAACAATGATTTTTGGGAAAATGAATGTACAGAGTAAATTGCAAAAAACCACCATTTTGAAGGCTAGGTATGTAGAAAACACTACATGATAACCCACAAGTATAGGGGATCGCAACAGTTTTCGAGGGTAGAGTATTCAACCCAAATTTATTGATTCAACACAATGGGAGTCAAAGAATATTCTCAAGTACTAGCAACTGAGTTGTCAATTCAACCACACCTGGAAAACTTAATATCTGCAGCAAAGTATTTAGTAGCAAGGTAATATGAAAGTAACGGTAACGGTGGCAAAAGTAACAGTTTTGGTTTTGTAGTGATTGTAACAGAGACAACGGAAAAGTAAATAAGCAACGATCAATTTGTGAAAAGCTCGTAAGCAATGGGTCAGTGATGGATAATTATGTCGGATGCGATTCCTCATGCAACAGTTATAACATAGGGTGACACATAACTAACTCCAGTTCATTAATGTAATGTAGGCATGCATTCTGAACATAGTCATACGTGCTTATGGAAAAGAACTTGCATGACATCTTTTGTCCTACCCTCCTGTAGCAGCGGGGTCCTATTGGAAACTAAGGGATATTAAGGCCTCCTTTTAATAGAGTACCGAACCAAAGCATTAACACTTAGTGAATACATGAACTCCTCAAACTACGGTCATCACCGGTAAGTATCCCGATTATTGTCACTTCGGGGTTAACGGATCATAACACATAATAGGTGACTATAGACTTGCAAGATAGGATCAAGGACTCACATATATTCATGGAAACATAATAGGTTCAGATCTGAAATCATGGCACTCAGGCCCTAGTGACAAGCATTAAGCATAGCAAAGTCATAGCAACATCAATCACAGAACATAATGGATACTAGGGATCAAACCCTAACAAAACTAACTCAATTACATGATAAATCTCATCCAACCCATCACCATCCAGCAAGCCTGCGATGGAATTACTCACGCACGGCGGTGAGCATCATGAAATTGGTGATGGAGGAAGGTTGATGATGACGATGCCGACGGATTCCCCTCTCCGGAGCCTCGAACGGACTCCAGATCAGCCCTCCCGAGAGAGATTAGGGCTTGGCGGCGGCTCCGTATCGTAAAACGTGATGAATCCTTCTCTCCGATTTTTTCTCCCCGAACGTGAATATATAGTGATTGAGTTGAGGTCGGTGGAGCACCAAGGGGCCCACAAGGCAGGGGCGCGCCCCCACCCTTGTGGACAGGGTGTGGGCCCCCATGTGTTGATTATTTTGCCAATATTTTTTGTATATTCCAAAAATATTCTCCGTTGATTTTCAGGTCATTCCGAGAACTTTTATTTCTACACAAAAATAATACCATGGCAATTTTGCTGAAAACAGTGTCAGTCCGGGTTAGTTCCATTCAAATCATGCAAGTTAGAGTCCAAAACAAGGGCAAACATGTTTGGAAAAGTAGATACATTGGAGACGTATCAACTCCCCCAAGCTTAAACATTTGCTTGTCCTCAAGCAATTCAGTTGACAAACTGAAAGTGATAAAGAAATTTTTTTACAAACTCTGTTTGCTCTTGTTGTTGTAAATATGTAAAGCCAACATTCAAGTTTTTAGCAAAGATTATGAACTAACCATATTCACAATAACATTTAGGTCTCATGTTTTCTCATATCAATGGCATAATCAACTAGCGAGCAATAATAATAAATCTTGGATGACAACACTTTCTCAGAACAATCTTAATATGATATAACAAGATGGTATCTCGCTAGCCCTTTCTGAGACCGCAAAACATAAATGCAGAGAACCCTTGAAGATCAAGGACTGACTAAACATTGTAATTCATGGTGAAAGAGATCCAGTCATACTCAATATAAATTAATAGTAATGGGTACAAATGACAGTGGTCCTCTCCAACTGGTGCTTTTTTAATAAGAGGATGATGACTCAACATAAAAGTAAATAGATAGGCCATTCGCAGATAGAAACAGGGATTTGTAGAGGTGCCAGAACTCAATTTTGAAATAGAGATTAATAATATTTTGAGCGGCATACTTTCACTGTCAACATAACAACCGAGAGATCTCGATATCTTCCATGCTACACACATTATAGGCAATTCCCAAGCAGAATGGTAAAGTTTGTACTCCCCCACCACCAACAAGCATCAATCCATGGCTTGCCCAAAACAACGAGTGCCTCCAACTAACAACAATCCTGGGGGAGTTTTTTTTGCAATTATTTTGACTTGATGTGAGCATGGGACTGGGCATCCCAGTGACCAGCCATTTTCTCGTGAGTGAGGAGCGGAGTCCACTCCTCTTGAGAATAACCCGCCTAGCATGGAAGATATAGACAACCCTAGTTGATACATGAGCTATTCGAGCATACAAAACAGAACTTCATTTGAAGGTTTAGAGTTTGGCACATACAAATTTTCTTGGAACGGCAGGTAGATACCGCATATAGGAAGGTATGGTGGACTCATATGGGATAACTTTGGGGTTTATGGAATTGGATGCACAAGTAGTACTCCCGCTTAGTACAAGTGAAGGCTAGAAAGAGACTGGGGAGCGACCAGCTAGAGAGCGACAACAGTCATGAACATGCATTAAAATTAATCAACACTGAATGCAAGCATGAGTAGGATATAATTCACCATGAACATAAATATCGTGGAGGCTATGTTGATTTTGTTTCAACTACATGCGAGAACATGTGCCAAGTCAAGCTACTCGAATCATTCAAAGGAGGATACCACCCTATCATACCACATCATAACCATTTTAATAGCATGTTGGCATGCAAGGTAAACCATTATAAACTCCTAACTACTTAAGCATGGCATGAGCAACTATAATCTCTAATTGTCGTTGCAAACATGTTTCATTCATAATAGGCTGAATCAGGAATGATGAACTAATCATAACAAAAACAAGAGAGGTCGAGTTCATACCATCTTTTCTCATCTCAATCAGTTCATCATATATCGTCATTACTGCCTTTCACTTGCACAACCGGATAGTGTGGATAATAATAGTGCACGTGCATTGAACTAAGCTGGAATCTGCAAGCATTTAATACAAGGGAGAATACAAGGTAATATGGGCTCTCTGTTAGATCAACAATAATGCATATGAGAGCCACTCAACATTTTCATCATGGTCTTCTCCTCTCGACCCCCAAAGAACAAGAAAAAAATAAAACTATTTACACGGGAAAGCTCCCAACAAGCAAAAGAAGAACGAGAAATCTTTTTGGGTTTTCTTTTAATTACTACTACTACAAGCATGGAAAGTAAACTAGCTAAAAGCTACAACTAATCTTTTTGGTTTTTATAAAAAAAAATCAAACACACAAGAAGAAAGCTTAAAGCCGAAAATAAAATAGCATGGATAATACAATGAAAAAGTATGATCACCGACAACTGGCATGAGTGTGTGAGCATGAATGTAATGCGGTGAGAAATACGTACTCCCCCAAGCTTAGGCTTTTGGCCTAAGATGGTCTATGGCCATGGCTAGCCTGCTGGAAATCCAAAGTTGTAACTGGGGTCGTACTGGCATTCAATGGCTATTGCCTCACGAGCTGCAGCTTGGAGGCGAGCTGCCTCCGTCCTCCTCTCGTACTCATTCACATCCTCCTTGGTTATAACATATCTCCTTTTTGCCTGAAAGTCAAAGAAAGCAGGAGCAGGGAGAGCAACATGGACAGTGCGTCGCATGTCAAAGATTAGTCGGTACTGGAGAGGTTGTTCATTCCTCTCAATAAACTGATGGCGAACCATAGCATTAAAATCTAGATAAGCAAGAGGCAACTCCATATCATTTTCATGTACGGGTACCTCAAGAAAGTTAGCTAAACGGGTTGCATAAATTCCACCGAACAAATTTCCACTAATACTGTTATGATGCAACCTACGTGTAACAATGGCCCCCCAAGTTATATTGTTTATCTCCTAATACATCACTATTGAGAACACTAAGATCAGGAACATACATGTGACATGCCTCATCCTTACCATTAATGCATCTACCTATAAAGAGAGCAAAATAATGTATGGCAAGAAAATGAATGCTCCCTATGGTAGCTTGTGTTATTTCTCTAGATTCCCCCATAGTGATACTAGCAAGAAATTCTTTAAATTCAGATTTGCGAGGTTCACTAACATTACCCCACTGCGGGAGTTTACAAGCAGTGTTAAAATCTTCTAAGTCCATGGTATAAGATTTATCATACAAATGAAACAGGACAGCGTGAGAATTGCGTGATGATGTAAATTTAAACCTTCTCACAAAGGAATCAGTTAGATAATAATATTGGGGGCACTTATCTGACACGAAGCCCTCAAGTTCAGCATTACACACTTACGCGTCAAATGCCTCCTTAATTCCTGCTTGGACCATAAAACCTTCTGACGGCCATTCACAAGGCCGCACTTGAGCTTCTCTTGGTAGTTCATAGTCCGGCTCACGTATCGCGAGCCTGGGTCATTGCTTCTTTGAGGAACCACCTTGATACATTTTCCTAAACATATTTCTTCCTCTGAAAAATTTCTGAAATTTTTAGTAACTCAAAATAAAAGTGAACCAAACTCAACAAGATGGATAGCAACTACTACTAAGAGTGCCTAGAGGCCATATCATGCATTAAAACTACTTTTGATCACATAAATTTGACATGCAAGCTCAAGAACAGGGTCACCTAAGTAGCAAAATTTTGCAATAAATAAAGCACTAGAACAATAACTAATTGGACCATTGGAGGAGTCACATACCGAAGAACAATCCCCCAAAGCAGTTTTGTGAATGGAGCTTTGAGCAAGGAGATCAAAAATGGCAGCAAGATGAGCTAGAACTCGGGTTTTAGCTGCTGGGTGATTTTTTCTGGAGGAAGACAAAGTGTGTGGGTGCAGGAATAAGTGGAGGGGGGCCACGTGGGGCCCACGAGGCAGGGGGCGCGCCCTGGACCCTCGTGGCCAGGTGGTGGCTCCCTCTGGTGTGTTCTCAGTGCCACATATTCTTAAATATTCTACAAAAAATATTTCATTTTAGGGACATTTGGAGAACTTTTATTTTCAGGGTATTTTTTATTGCAAGGATATTCAGAAAACAGACAGAAAATACTATTTTTGCTTTATTACATCTAAATAACAGAAAGTAAAAAAGAGGGTACAGAGAGTTGTGCTTTCTAACTTCATGCTCATCAAAAGGAATCCACTAACAAGGTTGATCAAGTCTTGTTAACAAACTCTTTCCGAATAACATGATGTCGGCGTTCTGGGAACGGGGGTCCCCAGACTTGCCTGCCTGTGGCCTGCGGCGTGGCTAAGCTAGCAGGCCGTACGACCCACCTTCATCAACAAGGAATCCAAGACCCTCGCAAGGGGCCAAGCCTCACGAGGCGGATGACACAAGACCTCCTCTGGAGCGGCCTAGTCAGGCAGGCTCATGAGGAGCAGAGATATCAAGGCGAGGCGAACCTCACGAGGTTCTCGTGACATGAGCCATGACGATCAACATCAGGCGGGCGCCAGCGTGCACAACGTCCTTGTTTCCTCTTTGGTGCTAAGGGAACCAACGCAGGCGAGGAGTACCGAGGCATCAGTCAAAGGTTGCCATTTTGGTGCAACAAGACCAAGACCAGAAGGATGGCAAGACGGAGGTCATCGTGGAGCCCAAGACGGCATCACCACCAGAGCCTTTGGCAGGCGAAGACCACTTTTGTCAGGATAGCTTGTACTAGTTGTCCCCCTTCAAATTGGCCCCCCATTGTTGGCTCCCTTCCCGCTCAAGATTTGGGAAGAGGACCAGGGCATCTATAAGTAGGACTAGCCACCACAATAGGCAAAAGAGATGAGATCGGCGATCACTCTCACCCACACAAGTTAGCCATGCACAAGAACACCTCAACCTCAGGAGGCTATTCTTCCCATTGTATTGTTCATCATCAGCCCAAGAGGCAATCCACCACCACCACACTGGAGTAGGGTATTACACCACAACAGTGGCCCGAACCAGTATAAATCTTGTGTCTTTCCGTGTTGCGAGTTCATCGAGTTCGTCCGCGAGATCTTAGCGAGTTAGGGCGTAGATCGGTGGGAGGAAAATACTTCGTGTGCACCCCAGTATTCGAACCTTAAGGGTTTGCCGGAACCCCACATCCGACATTTGGCGCGCCAGGTAGGGGTGCGCCGTAGCTTTCCCTCCATCAGTTCGTCGCTCCGTCACTCCATCATCTCCATGGCGGACGCTCGCCGTGCTCGAGCTGAGCGTCGGGCTGCCCTCACCGCCCGTGTCGCTCAGACGGCTCCCATCAGCGGGCCACCATGTCGTTCTCTATCTCCCGCCGCCAACGCTGCCACCGGCCCAGTGGGGAACGAGCAGCAAGCATCTTCACTGCATCCTTCGGTGCGGTAGGACGGCCGCACCGCCACTCCATCGCTGGCCCTAGCCGGCTCTTCGTTTCATGCACTCCGCGCTCCCATGGAGGCGCGGGCCGCAATCATCGCCGCAAACAAACTCCTACGCTACCGCCCAGTCAACGACCTCTATGATGAGTGGCTTGACCACATCGCCGAGCTCGTCCGCACCGCAGCGGGCTCCCTGGTGCCGTCCCTCTCTCGGCCTCACCCTCAGCCAGCCACGGGCGACGAGGCCCGAGGCGCGTCTCCACCACCCCAGCCCAAAGATGGCGCCTTGGCACCAAGGCGTGCGGCCCCGCGGTGCGATCCGCCATGACCGGTGCCTGCGCGCGAAGAGAGAAGCTGCCAAGAAATCCCACGGCCGCTAGAAGCTGCACCCGCACTTCCCGTGCTGCCTCGTCAGGACCGTGCGCCGCTTGCGGCGGCGCCGCGCGGACCTCGACAAGACCAAGCTCCGCCTCCAAGGCGGGCCCCAGTAACCATGGCCGGCTGTCGCGCCTTCACCCCTGAGCTGCGCAGCGTCGCCTGGCCAGGAAAGTTCAAGCCGGATCTGCCTCCTCGCTACGACGGCACCACCGACTCCACAGAGTTCCTGCGGCTCTACAAGCTGAGCATCAAAGCAGCCAACGGCGACGAGAAAGTCATGGCGAACTAGTTTCCCATGGCTCTCAAGGATGGGGCCCGCACCAGGCTCCTGAACCTGCAGCACGGCTCGATCTCCTCCTGGGACGAGATGCGCGACCGCTTCGTCGCCAACTTCCAAGGCACTCGCGACCGACCGCCGGCCGCGACCGACCTGAAGGAAATATGCCCTAGAGGCAATAATAAAGTTATTATTTATTTCCTTATATCGTGATAAATGTTTATTATTCATGCTAGAATTGTATTAACCGGAAACATAATACATGTGTGAATACATAGACCAACAGAGTGTCACTAGTATGCCTCTACTTGACTAGCTCGTTAATCAAAGATGGTTATGTTTCCTAACCATGAACAAGGAGTTGTTATTTGATTAACGAGGTCACATCATTAGTAGAATGATCTGATTGACATGACCCATTCCATTAGCTTAGCACCCGATCGTTTAGTATGTTGCTATTGCTTTCTTCATGACTTATACATGTTCCTATAACTATGAGATTATGCAACTCCCGTTTACCGGAGGAACACTTTGGGTACTGCCAAACGTCACAACGTAACTGGGTGATTATAAAGGAGTACTACAGGTGTCTCCAATGGTAGATGTTGGGTTGGCGTATTTCGAGATTAGGGTTTGTCACTCTGATTGTCGGAGAGGTATCTCTGGGCCCTCTCGGTAATGCACATCACATAAGCCTTGCAAGCACTGCAACTAATATGTTAGTTGTGAGATGATGTATTACGGAACGAGTAAAGAGACTTGCCGGTAACGAGATTGAACTAGGTATTGGATACCGACGATCGAATCTCGGGCAAGTAACATACCGATGACAAAGGGAACAACGTATGTTGTTATGCGGTCTGACCGATAAAGATCTTCGTAGAATATGTAGGAGCCAATATGGGCATCCAGGTCCCGCTATTGGTTATTGACCGGAGACGTGTCTCGGTCATGTCTACATTGTTCTCGAACCGTAGGGTCCGCACGCTTAACGTTACGATGACAGTTATTATGAGTTTATGCATTTTGATGTACCGAAGGTTGTTCGGAGTCCCGGATGTGATCACGGACATGACGAGGAGTCTCGAAATGGTCGAGACGTAAAGATTGATATATTGGAAGCCTATGTTTGGACATCGGAAGTGTTCCGGGTGAAATCGGGATTTTACCGGATTACCGGGAGGGTTACCGGAACCCCCCGGGAGCCAAATGGGCCAACATGGGCCTTAGTGGAAAGGTGAGAGGGCAGCCCACATAGGGCTGCGCCTCCCCCCCTCTCCCTAGTCCTATTAGGACTAGGAGAGGGGCCGGCCACCTCTCTCTCTCTCCCCTTTAAAGGTTTCCTAGTTGGACTAGGATTGGAGGGGGGAGTCCTACTCCCGGTAGGAGTAGGACTCCTCCTGCGCCTACACCTCTTTGGCCGGCCAGCCCCCCTCCCTCCAACCTTTATATACGGAGGCAGGGGCACCCCAAGACACACAAGTTGATCCTTGAGATCGTTCCTTAGCCGTGTGCGGTGCCCCCTGCCACCAAATTCCACCTCGATCATACCGTTACAGTGCTTAGGCGAAGCCCTGCGTCGGTAGTACATCAAGATCGTCACCACGCCGTCGTGCTGACGGAACTCTTCCTCGACGCTTTGCTGGATCGGAGCCCGAGGAACGTCATCGAGCTGAACGTGTGCTAAGAACTCGGAGGTGCCGGAGTAACGGTGCTTGGATCGGTTGGATCGGGAAGAAGACGTACGACTACTTCCTCTACGTTGTGTGATCGCTTCCGCAGTCGGTCTGCGTTGGTACGTAGACATCACTCTCCCCTCTCGTTGCTGTGCATCACCATGATCTTGCGTGTGCGTAGGAAAATTTTCGAAATTACTGCGTTCCCCAACAGTGGCATCCGAGCCTAGGTTTTTATGGTTTGATGTTATATGCACGAGTAGAACACAAGTGAGTTGTGGGCGATACAAGTCATACTGCCTACCAGCATGTCATACTTTGGTTCGGCGGTATTGTTGGACGAGACGATCCGGACCAACCTTACGCGTACTCTTACGTGAGACCGGTTCCCTCGACGTGCTATGCACACAGATGGCTTGCGGAAGACTGTCTCTCCAACTTTAGTTGAACCAAGTGTGACTACGCCCGGTCCTTGAGAAGGTTAAAACGGAGTCTATTTGACGAACTATCGTTGTGGTTTTGATGCGTAGGTGAGATGAGTTCTTACTTAAGCCCGTAGCAGCCACGTAAAACTTGCAACAACAAAGTAGAGGACGTCTAACTTGTTTTTGCAGGGCATGTTGTGATGTGATATGGTCAAGGCATGATGCTGATTTTATTGTATGAGATGATCATGTTTTGTAACCGAGTTATCGGCAACTGGAAGGAGCCATATGGTTGTCGCTTTATTGTATGCAATGCAATCGCGATGTAATGCTTTACTTTATTGCTAAGCGGTAGTGATAGTCGTGGAAGCATAAGATTGGCGAGACGACAACGATGCTACGATGGAGATCAAGGTGTCGCGCCGGTGACGATGGTGATCATGACGATGCTTCGGAGATGGAGATCACAAAGCACAAGATGATGATGGCCATATCATATCACTTATATTGATTGCATGTGATGTTTATCCTTTTATGCATCTTATCTTGCTTTGATTGACGGTAGCATTATAAGATGATCTCTCACTAAATTATCAAGAAGTGTTCTCCCTGAGTATGCACCGTTGCAAAAGTTCTTCGTGCTGAGACACCACGTGATGATCGGGTGTGATAGGTTCTACGTTCAAATACAACGGGTGCAAAACAGTTGCACACGCGGAATACTCAGGTTATACTTGACGAGCCAAGCATATACAGATATGGCCTCGGAACACGGAGACCGAAAGGTCGAGCGTGAATCATATAGTAGATATGATCAACATAGCGATGTTCACCATTGAAAACTACTCCATCTCACGTGATGATCGGTTATGGTTTAGTTGATTTGGATCACGTGATCACTTAGAGGATTAGAGGGATATCTATCTAAGTGGGAGTTCTTAAGTAATATGATTAAATTGAACTTAAATTTATCATGAACTTAGTCCTGGTAGTATTTTGCAAATCATGTTGTAGAACAATAGCTCGCATTGTTGCTTCCCTGCGTTTTATTTTGATATGTTCCTAGAGAAAATTATGTTGAAAGATGTTAGTAGCAATGATGCGGATTGGATCCGTGATCTGAGGTTTATCCTCATTGCTGCACAGAAGAATTATGTCCTTGATGCACCGCTAGGTGACAGACCTATTGCAGGAGCAGATGCAGACGTTATGAACGTTTGGCTCAATATGATGACTACTTGATAGTTTAGTGCACCATGCTTAACGGCTTAGAATCGGGACTTCAAAGACGTTTTGAACGTCATGGACCATATGAGATGTTCCAGGAGTTGAAGTTAATATTTCAAGCAAATACCCGAGTTGAGAGACATGAAGTCTCTAGCAAGTTCTATAGCTAAAAGATGGAGGAGAATCGCTCAACTAGTGAGCATGTGCTCAGATCGTCTGGGTACTACAATCGCTTGAATCAAGTGGGAGTTAATCTTCCAGATAAGATAGTGATTGACAGAATTCTCTAGTCACCATCACCAAGTTAGTAGAACTTCGCGATGAACTATAATATGCAAGGGATAACAGAAACAACTCCCAAGCTCTTCGTGATGCTGAAATCAACGAAGGTAGAAATCAAGAAAAACATCAAGTGTTGATGGTTGACAAGACCACTAGTTTCAAGAAAAGGGCAAAGGGAAGAAGGGGAACTTCAAGAAGAACGGCAAGCAAGTTGCTGCTCAAGTGAAGAAGCCCAAGTCTGATCCTAAGCCTGAGACTAAGTGCTTCTACTGGAAAGGGACTGGTCACTGGAAGCGGAACTACCCCAAGTGATTGGCGGATAAGAAGGATGGCAAAGTGAACATAAGTATATTTGATATACATGTTATTGATGTGTACTTTACTAGTGTTTATAGCAAACCCTTAGTATTTGATACTAGTTCAGTTGCTAAGTTTAGTAACTCGAAACGGGAGTTGCAGAATAAACAGAGACTAGTTAAGGGTGAAGTGACGATGTGTGTTGGAAGTGGTTCCAAGATTGATATGATCATCATCGCACACTCCCTATACTTTCGGGATTAGTGTTGAACCTAAATAAGTGTTATTTGGTTTTTTGCGTTGAGCATGAATATGACTTGACCATGTTTATTGCAATACGGTTATTCATTAAAGTAAGAGAATAAATTGTTCTGTTTACATGAATAAAACCTTATATGGTTACACACCCAATGAAAATAGTTCATTGGATCTCGATCTTAGTGATACACATATTCATAATATTGAAACCAAAAGATGCAAAGTTAATAATGATAGTGCAACTTATTTGTGGCACTGCTGTTTAGGTCATATTGGTATAAAGCACATGAAGAAACTCCATGCTGATGGGTTTTTGGAATCACTTGATTATGAATCACTTGATGCTTGCGAACCATGCCTTTTGGGCAAGATGACTAAAACGCCGTTCTCCGGAACAATGAAGCAAGCAACAGATTTGTTGGAAATCATACATACTGATGTATGTGGTCCAATGAATATTTAAGGCTTGCAGCGGAAATCATTATTTTCTGACCTTCACAGATGATTTGAGCAGATATGGGTATATCTACTTAATGAAATAGAAGTCTGATACATTTGAAAAGTTCATATAATTTCAGAGTGAAGTGGAAAATCATCGTAACAAGAAAATAAAGTTTCTACGATCTGATCGTGGAAAAGAGTATTTGAGTTACGAGTTTGGTCTTCAGTTAAAACAATGTGAAATAGTTTCACTACTCACGCCACCTGGAACACCACAGCATAATGGTATGTCCGAACGTCATAACCGTACTTTATTGGATATAGTGCAATCTATGATGTTTCTTACCGATTTACCACTATCGTTTTTGGGGTTATGCATTAGAGACAGCTGCATTCACGTTAAATAGGGCACCATCTAAATCCGTTGAGACGACACTATATGAACTATGGTTTAGCAAGAAACCAAAGTTGTCGTTTCTTAAAAGTTTGGGGTTGTGATGCTTATGTGAAAAAGTTTCATCCTAATAAGCTCAAACTCAAATCGGAGAAGTGCGTCTTCATAGGATATCCAAAGGAAACTATTGGATACACCTTCTATCACAGATCCGAAGGCAAGACTTTTGTTGCTAAAATTCGGAAACTTTCTGGAGAAGGAGTTTCTCTCGAAAGAAGTGAGTGGGAGGAAAGTAGAAACTTGACGAGGTAACTGTACCTGCTCCCTTGTTGGAAAGTAGCACAACACAGAAAACTGTTTCTGTGGCACCTACACCAGTTAGTGAGGAAGCTAATGATGATGATCATAAAACTTCAGAACAAGATACTACTGAACCTCGTAGATCAACCAGAGTAAGATCCGCGCCAGAGTGGTACGGTAATCCTTTTCTGGAAGTCATGCTACTAGATCATGATGAACCTACGAACTATGAAGAAGCGATGGTGAGCCCAGATTCCGCAAAGTGGCTTGAAGCCATGAAATCTGAGATATGATCCATGTATAAGAACAAAGTATGGACTTTGGTTGACTTGCCTGATGATCGGCAAGCAATTGAGAATAAATGGATCTTCAAGAGGAAGACGGACGTTGATAGTAGTGTTACTATCTACAAAGCTAGAATTGTCGCAAAAGGTTTTTCGACAAGTTCAAGGTGTTGACTACGATGAGAGTTTCTCACTCGTATCTATGCTCGAGTCTGTCCGAATCATGTTAGTAATTGCCACATTTTATGAAATCTGGCAAAAGGATAAACAAAACTGCATTCCTTAATGGATTTATTAAAGAAGAGTTGTATATGATGCAACAGAAGGTTTTGACAATCCGAAAGGGGCTAACAAAATGTGCAAGCTCCAGCGATCCATCTGTGGACTGGTGCGAGCATCTCGGAATTGGAATATACGCTTTGATGAGTTGATCAAAGCATATAGTTTTATACAGACTTGCGGTGAAGCCTGTATTTACAAGAAAGTGAGTGGGAGCACTACAGCATTTCTGATAAGTATATGTGAATGACATATTGTTGATCGGAAATAATGTAGAATTATTCTGTAAAGCATAAAGGAGTGTTTGAAAGGAGTTTTTCAAAGAAAGACTTCGATGAAGCTGCTTACATATTGAGCTTCAAGATCTATAGAGATAGATCAAAGACGCTTGATAAGTTCTTTCAATGAGTACATGCCTTGACAAAGATTTTGAAGTAGTTCAAAATGGAGCAGTCAAAGAAAGAGTTCTTGCCTGTACTATAAGGTGTGAAATTGAGTAAGACTCAAAACCCGACCACGGCAGAAGATAGAAAGAGAATGAAAGTCATTCCCTGTGCCTTGGCCATAGGTTCTATAAAGTATGCCATGCTGTGTACCAGATCTATTGTATACCCTACACTGATTTTGGCAAGGGAGTACAATAGTGATCTAGGAGTAGATCACTAGACAGCGGTCAGAATTATCCTTAGTGAAATAAGGATATGTTTCTCGATTATGGACGTGACAAAAGGTTCGTCGTAAAGGGTTACGCCGATGCAAGTTTTGACACTGATCTAGATGACTCTAAGTCTCGGTCTAGATACACATTGAAAGTGGGAGCAATTAGCTAGAGTAGCTCCATGCAGAGCATTGTTGACATAGAAATTTGCAAAATACATATGGATCTGAATGTGGCAGACCCGTTGACTAAAGATTCTCTCACAAGCAAAACATGATCACACCTTAGTACTCTTTGGGTGTTAATCACATAGCGATGTGAACTAGATTACTGAATCTAGTAAACCCTTTGGGTATTGGTCACATGATGATGTGAACTATCGATGTTAATCACATGGTGATGTGATCTAGATTATTGACTCTAGTGCAAGTGGGAGACTGAAGGAAATATGCCCTAGAGGCAATAATAAAGTTATTATTTATTTCCTTATATCGTGATAAATGTTTATTATTCATGCTAGAATTGTATTAACCGGAAACATAATACATGTGTGAATACATAGACCAACAGAGTGTCACTAGTATGCCTCTACTTGACTAGCTCGTTAATCAAAGATGGTTATGTTTCCTAACCATGAACAAGGAGTTGTTATTTGATTAACGAGGTCACATCATTAGTAGAATGATCTGATTGACATGACCCATTCCATTAGCTTAGCACCCGATCGTTTAGTATGTTGCTATTGCTTTCTTCATGACTTATACATGTTCCTATAACTATGAGATTATGCAACTCCCGTTTACCGGAGGAACACTTTGGGTACTGCCAAACGTCACAACGTAACTGGGTGATTATAAAGGAGTACTACAGGTGTCTCCAATGGTAGATGTTGGGTTGGCGTATTTCGAGATTAGGGTTTGTCACTCCGATTGTCGGAGAGGTATCTCTGGGCCCTCTCGGTAATGCACATCACATAAGCCTTGCAAGCACTGCAACTAATATGTTAGTTGTGAGATGATGTATTACGGAACGAGTAAAGAGACTTGCCGGTAACGAGATTGAACTAGGTATTGGATACCGACGATCGAATCTCGGGCAAGTAACATACCGATGACAAAGGGAACAACGTATGTTGTTATGCGGTCTGACCGATAAAGATCTTCGTAGAATATGTAGGAGCCAATATGGGCATCCAGGTCCCGCTATTGGTTATTGACCGGAGACGTGTCTCGGTCATGTCTACATTGTTCTCGAACCGTAGGGTCCGCACGCTTAACGTTACGATGACAGTTATTATGAGTTTATGCATTTTGATGTACCGAAGGTTGTTCGGAGTCCCGATGTGATCACGGACATGACGAGGAGTCTCGAAATGGTCGAGACGTAAAGATTGATATATTGGAAGCCTATGTTTGGACATCGGAAGTGTTCCGGGTGAAATCGGGATTTTACCGGATTACCGGGAGGGTTACCGGAACCCCCCGGGAGCCAAATGGGCCAACATGGGCCTTAGTGGAAAGGTGAGAGGGCAGCCCACATAGGGCTGCGCCTCCCCCCCCTCTCCCTAGTCCTATTAGGACTAGGAGAGGGGCCGGCCACCTCTCTCTCTCTCCCCTTTAAAGGTTTCCTAGATGGACTAGGATTGGAGGGGGGAGTCCTACTCCCGGTAGGAGTAGGACTCCTCCTGCGCCTACACCTCTTTGGCCGGCCAGCCCCCCTCCCTCCAACCTTTATATACGGAGGCAGGGGGCACCCCAAGACACACAAGTTGATCCTTGAGATCGTTCCTTAGCCGTGTGCGGTGCCCCCTGCCACCAAATTCCACCTCGATCATACCGTTACAGTGCTTAGGCGAAGCCCTGCGTCGGTAGTACATCAAGATCGTCACCACGCCGTCGTGCTGACGGAACTCTTCCTCGACGCTTTGCTGGATCGGAGCCCGAGGAACGTCATCGAGCTGAACGTGTGCTAAGAACTCGGAGGTGCCGGAGTAACGGTGCTTGGATCGGTTGGATCGGGAAGAAGACGTACGACTACTTCCTCTACGTTGTGTGATCGCTTCCGCAGTCGGTCTGCGTTGGTACGTAGACATCACTCTCCCCTCTCGTTGCTGTGCATCACCATGATCTTGCGTGTGCGTAGGAAAATTTTCGAAATTACTGCGTTCCCCAACACGACCTGCACTGCATCAAGCAACAACCAGGGGAGACCCTCCAGAAATACATCCAGCGCTTCAACAGCACCCGCCTCAAGATTCCCAAGGTCACGGATGAGGCCATCATCTCCGCATTCCCCGACGGCGTCTGTGACGTCAAGATGAAGGAAGAGCTCGCCATCCATGAGGAGCTCTGCATGTCTCAGGAGCTGTTCAACCTGGCGACCAAGTGCGCGAGAGCTGAGGAGGGACGCCTTTCCCTCCTTGAGCTGCCAGCCACAGGCACAGAGGAGAAGAATGCCAAGGCCAAGGACGTGAAGCGCAAGGAAGCGGTAGTGCTAGCTGCGGAGCCCGACACCAAACGGGGCAGAGATCAGCCCGAGTCATCCAAGAACACCCAACCGTTCTGCGCCTTCCACAACCTGAACACCCACAACACCAGCGACTGCCAAGAGCTCTGATCCCTATGCGAGGGATGCTACGGTCGACGCCCCGAGCGTAGCGACTGGGGCTACGGCCGTGGAGGAGGACGAGGAGGCGGACGCTGGGACGACCATGGCCCGTGCTAGGAATGGCGCGACGGGCCTCGTGAGGACCGCTAGCAGGACCATCCTCGCGAGGGGCCCTGGAGGGACCAGCCTCGTGAGGATCGCCCCCAAGGCAACGCCGGTCTTCCTCCACTGCCGCCAAGAAGGAACGACGACCATCATCAGGACGAGGGGGTTGGGGGCTTCCAGGAGCCGTGTGCAACCGCATGCATCTTGGGTGGCGCCCAGGTCCCAGCCTCTCAGCGCATCTTCAAACGGTTCGCTCGCGAGGTGAACGCGGTGCTCCCCAAGCTTGAGGCCATGCGCCCACTCAAGTGGTCCCAGTGCGCCATCATTTTCAACTCGGCAGACCAGCTTAAGTGCGCGGCCACCACCGGCATCCTCCCGATGTTGTGTTCCCCAGTCATCAGCAATGTGCAGGTTACCAAGACCCTCATCGACAATAGTGTGGGGCTCAACGTCCTGTCCGTCGACACCTTCCACAACCTCCAAGTGCCATATGAGCAGCTCCAGCCTACCAAACCTTTCTCGGGAGTGACCGACGGCTCCACCACACCGATAGGGCAGGTCCGCCTGTCTGTCACCTTCGGCACACGCGACAACTATCGCACCGAGCTCATCGACTTCGACGTCGCGCACATCCGCCTGCCGTACAATGCCATCCTCGGGTATCCGGCCCTGACAAAGTTCATGGCGGTCTACCACCATGGCTACAACGTCCTCAAGATGCCTGGAAGTGGTGGGGTCATCACGGTCCCATGTGAAGAAAGGGATGCGGTGTGCTCCCTCGAGTGCGCCTTCCAAGCTGCAGCAATCGACGACCCCAACAGCAGAAGTGAGGGCCCTTCGGAGGCCATCACCAAGAAGAAGCAGATGCGCCGCGCAGGACCAAGAGGATGGCGTCGCGGCGGGAGCCTCGTCAGGATCAGCGTCCGTCCCAGGGAGCCTCCCTCCATCGCAAAGGAAGGCGCGCCCAGCTGTAACACCCACGATGCGGCTATATCTCCCATGTGTCGGAGCACGACTTAGAGGCATAACCGCATAGTAGGCATGTTGCAAGAGAGGTAGTCTTTACACATCCCATGTAATGAATAAGAAAGGGATAAAGAGTTGGCTTACAATCGCCACTTCACACAATACATAAGTATAGCATTACATCATCCATAATACAATCAAGGTCCGACTATGGAACCAAAATAAAGAAAGACCACCCCTAATGCATAGGTCCCCGATCGTCCCGACTAGGCTCCACTACTGATCAACTGAAAACGGAACAACACAACGAAAATGATCTTCATCGAGCTCCCACTCGAGCTGGCTTGCGTCACCTGCACTGGTATCATCGGCACCTGCAAGCTGGTTTTGGAAGTAATATGTGAGTCACGGGGACTCAGCAATCTCACACCCTCGCGATCAAGACTATTTAAGCTTATGGGTAGGAAAAAGTAGTGAGGTGGAGCTGCAGCAAGCACTAGCATAATATGGTGGCTAACTTACGCAAATGAGAGCGAGAAGATAAGAAAAGCACGGTCAGGAACTAGAAGTGATCAAGAAGTGATCATGAAACTACTTACGTTCAAACATAACAACAAAACCGTGTTCACTTCCCGGACTCCGCCGAGAAGAGACCATCATGGCTGCACATGCTGTTGATTCATTTTAAATTAAGTTAAGTGTCAGGTTTTCTACAACCGGATATTAACAAATTCCCATCTGGCCATAACCGCTGGCACGGCTTTCGAAAGTTCAAAACCCTGCAGGGGTGTCCCAACTTAGCCCATCACAAGCTCTCACGGTCAACGAAGGATATTCCTTCTCCCAGGAAGATCCGATCAGACTCAGAATCCCGGTTACAAGACATTTCGACAATGGTAAAACAAGACCAGCAAAGCCGCTCGATGCGCCGACATCCTGATAGGAGCTGCACATATCTCGTTCTCAGGGCAGCACCGGATGAGCAATCCGTACAACTAAAACGAGCCCTCAAGTTTCCCCGAGGTGGCGCTGCAAGGGGCTCTAGTTCGGAACAACACTTAGAGAAGCACTGGCCCGGGGGGGTTAAAATAAAGATGACCCTCGGGCTCGCGAAAACCCAAGGGAAGGTGATAGGTTGTTAGTGCAAATGTAAAACCAAGGTTGGGCCTTGCTGGAGGAGTTTTATTCATGGAGAACTATCAAGGGGTTCCCATAATAACCCAACCGCGTAAGGAACGCAAAATCAAGGAACATAACACCGGTATGACAGAAACTAGGGCGGCAAGAGTGGAACAAAACACCAGGCATAAGGTCGAGCCTTCCACCCTTTACCAAATATATAGATGCATTAATTAAAATAAGAGATATTGTGATATCCCAACATATCCATGTTCCAACATGGAACAAAGTCTATCTTCACCTGCAACTAGCAACGCTATAAGAGGGGCTGAGCAAAGCAGTAACATAGCCAAACAACGGTTTGCTAGGAAAGGTGGGTTAGAGGCTTGTCATGGCAATATGGGAGGCATGATATAGCAAGTGGTTGGTATCGCGGCATAGCAATAGAGCGAGCAACTAGCAAGCAAAGATATAAGTGAGTTTGAGGGTATGGTCATCTTGCGTGAGATCCCGCAAGGAAGAAGAACGAGTCCGTGAAGAAGACAAACGAAGTCAAACGAATCCTCACAACTCCGGAACGGATCTGAAGCTAACGAGGGAAGCAACCCGGAAAGAAGCAAACAACATAGTAAACAACCATCACATCAACATGGCATGATGCACAACCAAGTATGATGCATGTCCGGTTTAATGAAGCATGGCATGGCAAAGTGCACAAACAATACTACAAATTAAGTGGAGCTCAATATGCAACGAGTTGCATATTGACGGAACACCACATGACTTATTTAGTTCTCTCTTGTTTATCTACCCAACAATATTAAGTGTTGTTAAATATGGCAAGAGATGAAGCATATGAAAACTACATATCCAGGCAAGTTTAAATGAGGCCGGAAAAACAAACAACAATTCCGAAAAACCCTCGTATGCAAAATATGGATTTGGTAATGTTCTGCCCTAGACCATATTTTAGAGTTGTTTAACATGCAAAGTAAGTACACCATGTTAAACTAGGAATTTTTCTACCCCATCTACATATAAAGATTATTTAAATCCGAGCTACGGTTAATTAGTTATGAATTAAATCATTTTAGCATGTTATTTAAGAAAATTAAAGCAAACAGTAGCTTAAACATTTTTAAACATGGTTGAAACTTGGATATTATGAAACTAGACAAGATCCTAAGCATTTTTCATATATAAATCATTTTAAACCAATGCACAGATGATGAGTTATTAAATGCATGTACATGGAGGGTTTTCCTGCAAAACTGCAGTCTTTGGATAAAGAAAGGAAAAACGTTCTATGAAAAAAAACATGTCGGGTCGGATCTGTTCTCACCATGGGCCTTGCCCAGAACTGTGGAGAGGTGCCAGGAGGGGCGCACTGGGCTGGCACGGTCCAGCAGAGGAGCAGCTGGGCCTTGGGCCTTGGAGAGGCTGGGTCGGCTGGCCAAGCCGTAGCCCACGCGTCGGCGGTTCCTGTCGTCATCCTCCTCCTCGATCCAGAGGGGATCGAGGGAAGGCAGGGGTGGCATGGCCTTTGAGCTCCATCGAAGCGAGTGGCGTGGCGGCATACGACGGACGGGATCCCTCGGATCCGGCGGGGAGGAGGCCGGAGTGGCCGGATCCGGGGTCGGCGCATCCATCGATGGTTGACGGCGGCCGCGGAAGGTTTAGGTGACGGCGGTGGTTCCCTGCGGGACAGGAGAGAGAGAGCGCGAGGTGAGGGAGAGGGATGAGGCCGAAGCAACGAGAAGGGAGAGCAGGCGGAGATGCACTAGCCTGGAGGAGGTCTGGCGACTGGCCGGTAGCGGCGGCTGCACTTGTTGCCGGAGTGAGGAGGAGGTCGAGATCCGGGCTCCTCCCGATCCAGACGAGCGAGGCAGCGGGGAGCTTGGGTGCGCGTGGGCTCGCGGCGGGCGGACTCGGGCTCAGATCGGCAGCGGTGGGCCGGATGCGGGCCTGCAGGGCCGCGGCGAAGTGGGGCGCGGGGAGGACCCGTGGCGCCATCCCGTTGGCTGCGGGCGTCTGCGTGGTGGTGGCTGGCCACTAGGAGCCCGCCACATGGTGCTGGAGGGGTGGCCGATGGCGGATTTTGAGGTGCGAGGCGGCGGCTGAAAGGTGGAGGTGGTGGCTGCGGGTTGGGGGCACGGATTCTGAGGAGGGGGGGGCTAGAGGTTGGTGGAGAGGCGTTAGGGTTCCAAAATTGGAAGGGAAAGGAGATTATATAGGGAAAGGGGCTAGAAAAGGGGCTTTGAGGTCGTTTCGGAGCCCTCCGATCGCGATCGAACGAATCCGGGCGTGAGGAGGGGTTAGGTGGGTTGTGAAGAGGAGGTTGGGCTGAGAAGAGAGGGAAGGAGTGCAGCCCGGCAACTGTTTCCGGAGACCGAAAACGTCCGACGATTTGACCGACTATATTGTCACTATAGTTATCCGTTGGGGCGTCAAACGGACTCCACACACCAACTTTCAACCCATTCCTAGAACGTTTTTCTGGCCACTTATAAAATAATATTTCGGACGTGCCGCGGACGTGTGCAAGTGTGTCTGGGCTCGAAATGGACAACGGAAAGAACGGGGAGACCCGGACGGATGCAAGTTTGAAAACATGATGATGCAATGCACATGATGACATGGCAAGACGCGACATAGAAGCAAAAGACAAGGCAACAACAATGAATAACTGGAAGACACCTGGCGCATCCGTCTTGGGGCGTTACAACACTCCACCACTACGAGAAGATCTCGTCCCGAGATCTAGGATGGCACCGGATAGAAATGGAAGAGGAAGAGAAGAGGTAAAACTAAGTTGCCTCTTTGACAAATAAGCAAAACCAAAGAACCTTGCGAGGTTGAACAAATTGAAAGAAAGAATGCAACGAAAATGGACAAAGTTGAAAACACTCCGTTAGAAAAGAGGAACAATGAACATTACTAGAACCTTGTAGGTTGAAAGACATAAGAAAAAGGGTTGCAATTGACAAGAAGTAGATGCAAGCACTCCAG
The DNA here is from genome assembly GCA_034509565.1 of Triticum monococcum. Classification (NCBI taxonomy): domain Eukaryota; kingdom Viridiplantae; phylum Streptophyta; class Magnoliopsida; order Poales; family Poaceae; genus Triticum; species Triticum monococcum. Next base: position 383,923,021 of record CM067845.1, read on the forward strand.
TAGAAACACGCTGTACAAGGAACGATAAGGATCAATTACGACAACACTCCGGATGAAAAAGGAAGGTAAAGAATATGAGCTTGGCAAAATGAAAACACTTTGATGAGAGTCCGGTTAGAAGAGAAATGATAGCCACAACACTCTGGTTAAACAAGATAGAGAACGAATAAGAATGATGTAATTTGGGCAGCCCTCCAACTGTAAATGGAAAGAATTCAACATGAACTTGACCAAAACAATATGATGGGTCGAAGAGAGCAATATCGTGATGCCTGCGGAATGAAGGAATAGAAGTTAGATCATTGGAATAACCAAATGGAGAAGAAAATGCCAACTTCTGCCACAACTGAGCTTGGAAAGCACCCTTCCAAGAAGGTTATAACGAAGTTGTTGGAAAACCAAACACGAAACAAATAAGCTTGTAGTGGGCTTATGGAAAATGTCTCAAAATTATGAGGTGAAATTCTGCCACTAACGAAAGCAATAGATTGGATTGAGGTCAACAAGGAGATGACAACTCCGTTCGCCGAGAGGATAGGAGAAAAAACTTGGATCATTGATAGACACCACAATAAGCAACATTCCTTAGGAAAAGGCTTTAGGTGAAATATAACCCAAGATAACTCCAACGAAGTGATTGATTGGTTGAAAAGATCTCTTGAACGAAGAGAAAATGATGGATTTAGAATATGTCCTTCTTGACATTTGAGAATCGTGAAACATGAAGGGAAATTAACAAGAATGACATGACACCATCTCAAGAGATAAGGTAGGAAGAAGTGCACTTTGGAATGCACGATGAAGAATACTTGAACTCCTCGAAACAAACATGTGTTGAGCACCATGTTCATTTTAGAGTATATCTTGGCAGATCAAAACTTTGAGGGAAATTTTGATGAACAACTGAAGAATGAAAGGAATCCTTGATGAACCACCATGTAGAGCCTCCATGAAGAACTCCGGTAAAAAAATGATGATAAAAAGAAAGAGAAGTGACAATACAAGGTGAAGCCTTATAATGATTTAGATGGATCTCCGTGGTGATATAATTGCGAGAGCTTGGAACTCCGGGAAAGAAAAGATGAAACAATTGAAAACCGAGAACTTGATGATCCTCCGGAATAAGGAATTGAATTTACTTGATGAAACAAGAATAAGAATTACATTACGCTTATCCTTCACCAATTTAAATTGATGACAAGCAATGAATTTTTGCATACTACTTATTCTCGTAGAAAGGATTAAGATAGATATAGCACCAACTTGAAGAGGCCTTCAACGAACCACCGGTAGGATTTGGAAACAACAAATGAATTGATATGAAAATGAAGGAAGAAGAAACTTGAACAAACCACCGTAAGAATTGAAAAAGAACGAAGAAAAATAAAGAAACACCTGGAAGAATTGGAAAATGAACGAAGATACTTGAGAGAATTTAGATACAAGTGAATGAAGAGATCGCGAACTGATTAGAGAATACTTGAATGATGCACCGGTAAGATTTGGAGAATAAGAGCTGAAAGCTGTAATGAATAATCCCAAAATGACGGGCTTCGGAGAATCAAACTAAAAAGGCTCCTGAGTTGCTCCGGATGGGTGAAAAGACTATCTCGCAATCGAAAACAATTAAGGGAGGATGGCATAAAGCTAGCACCATGAATCTTGAAGAGAATGGAGCAAGATTTAAGAGAAACTCTTGTTCGGTCTTCAAATGTTGAGAATGACGACGAGAAACACCACCATGAGTTGTTGAGATACTCCGAGAGGACGAATAGAAAGGTTGAACCAACGGTGACAAGAATTTGACAGATCTTGGAGAAATACATATGACTGATGATAATTCATTCTTACGTCAAACTTTGAAATGAATTTGAGAATAACTCCGGGAAGATTAGAAAAGTCAGGTAAGATCCTGGGGAAAAACCTGTGGGTTAGGACCCACTCAAAAGATACAAAGTTGAACGATTTTGAAGAGATATTCCATCGGTTGATTTAAATGGCTTGAATAAGGAAACAACCACAAAATAACTTGAATGGATTAAGAATGGAAACACGGAGCTTTCGAGATATCATCAACCTTCCGGAACAATTGAATAGCGAGACGAGGATAGTTGAGAGGTGCACCGGCATGAGAAAGCATTTGAAATAAGGAAAGAGATAAGATTAACACCGAAATCTTGGATTGAATCCACCGGGGAAGAAAAGAGAACGAAGAATGATAAACTTGAAGCTTCGTTAGTATCCTCCTGAGAATCACCGGATAAGAACATTGATTGACAAGAAAGAAGAGACTTCCCATGAATAAAAATGATACTTGATTAAGAAATCTGAGTCCTTGAAGAAAAAGGGGTGGGTGGGTGGGAAAACGAAGGCAACTTGGGACGGATGAAACAAATAACATTGAGAAAACTGAGATTGGATCTTGCAAATGTTGAAATGATCGGATCCACTTGAAGAGAAACACGTTGGTTGGAAAAGAATTGGCATGACCATCTCGATGATCAAAAAGGATCAATATTCAGATAGAAGTGTGAGAACACCACTTAGGGAAGGTATGGAATCAACACTTTCCATTGAAGCAACTCGAATACCACAAACCAAAACAAAACAAAGGATTGGCTTGCAGAATAAGCCGGAACAAACATATGATAGATATTTTGTCTGAAGTTTTCGTGGTGGGGCCCACACGGGCTCGATCGTACAACACCATCATGTACAAGGCAGTGCACATGACATACGAAGTGTCCCCGAGTCAGCATAGCCAAGGACTCTTTAAGACACAACGAGACCATTGTAAAACCAACCGTGGATAGGCGGACCAGTAGACGTCGAACCCCAATTTCATATCATACATCTGTCGGAAAGATATCCTAGGAGCTACTTGAATTCCCACTTATAAACTCCCGAAACTTTCTAGTTATGCAATCAGGTGTTGGGGATACATGGGAAGCATAATATCTCACCCAAAACTAGCAAATCCTACATCCAGCTATATCCATCCTTCAACACATAACCAAGAAACCTTCGGAAATCATTTACCTCAACCTTCGAAAAGCATCCGTTATACGAGTTATGGCAATACTCCCGAACTCCCGCCCCAGTACTGGGTGGCGTCGAGGTTATCTCACCAACAACTGCATAAAAGAGATTTTCGATGTCGGCGAAACTCAGGTATTCCAGAACTGCAACGATAAAATTGTGACGACAACACCTCGGAGCTCAACTCCCCAGGACACTGCCACAACCCCTAAATGCCAGGAGGCACCAAGAACAATGTTCTCGTCACAAAACCATCGGAACGATTCCAAGATACCCGCGTGATCCTAAATTTTTTTAGTGAAATTTGAGAAGAGAAGAGTCAAAACTCTACGTCAGGAGGCCTCACCAGAGCGACGAAGGGACTGACGAGTAAAAAGAATCCTACTCTCCGATATATATAATCCTATAAGACTCAAAACTTTTTTTCTAGACTCAACAATGCCAACGATTCGATCAAGCAGGGGGCTCCTAAGTCGGGGAAGGCTCTGATACCAACTTGTAACACCCACGATGCGGCTATATCTCCCACGTGTCGGAGCACGACTTAGAGGCATAACTACATACTAGGCATGTCGCAAGAGAGGTAATCTTTACACATCCCATGTACTGAATAAGAAAGGGATAAAGAGTTGGCTTACAATCGCAACTTCACACAATACATAAATATAGCATTACATCATCCAGAATACAATCAAGGCCCGACTATGGAACCTAAATAAAGAAAGACCACCCCTAATGCATAGGTCCCCGATCGTCCCGACTGGGCTCCACTATTGATCAACTGAAAACGAAACAACACAATGAACACGATCTTCATCGAGCTCCCACTCGATCTGGGTTGTGTCACCTGCACTGGTATCATCGGCACCTGCAAGCTGGTTTTGGAAGTAATCTGTGAGTCACGGGGACTCAGCAATCTCACACCCTCGCGATCAAGACTATTTAAGCTTATGGGTAGGAAAAAGTAGTGAGGTGGAGCTCCAGCAAGCACTAGCATATATGGTGGCTAACTTATGCATATGAGAGCGAGAAGAGAAGAAAAGCACGGTCGGGAACTAGAAGTGATCAAGAAGTGATCCTGAAACTACTTACGTTCAAACATAACTCCAAAACCGTGTTCACTTCCCGGACTCTGCCGAGAAGAGACCATCACGATTACACACGCTGTTGATTCATTTTAAATTAAGTTAAGTGTCAGGTTTTCTACAACCGGATATTAACAAATTCCCATCTGGCCATAACCGCAAGCACGGCTTTCGAAAGTTCAAAACCCTGTAGGGGTGTCCCAACTTAGCCCATCACAAGCTCTCACGGTCAACGAAGGATATTCCTTCTCCCACGAAGATCCGATCAGACTCAGAATCCCGGTTACAAGACATTTCGACAATGGTAAAACAAGACCAGCAAAGCCGCCCGATGCGCCGACATCCTGATAGGAGCTGCACATATCTCGTTCTCAGGGCAACACCGGATGAGCAATCCGTACAACTAAAACCAGCCCTCAAGTTTCCCCGAGGTGGCGCTACAAGGGGCTCCAGTTCAGATCAACACTTAGAGAAGCACTGGCTCGGGGGGTTAAAATAAAGATGACCCTCGGGCTCGCGAAAACCCAAGGGAAGGTGATAGGTTGTTAGTGCAAATGTAAAACCAAGGTTGGGCCTTGCTGGAGGAGTTTTATTCAAGGCGAACTGTCAAGGGGTTCCCATTATAACCCAACCGCATAAGGAACGCAAAATCAAGGAACATAACACCGGTATGACGAAAACTAGGGTGGCAAGAGTGGAACAAAACACTAGGCATAAGGCTGAGCCTTCTACCCATTACCAAGTATATAGATGCATTAATTAAAATAAGAGATATTATGATATCCCAACATATCCGTGTTCCAACATGGAACAAACTCCATCTTCACCTGCAACTAGCAACGCTATAAGAGGGGCTGAGCAAAGCAGTAACATAGCCAAACAACGGTTTGCTAGGAAAGGTGGGTTAGAGGCTTGTCATGGCAATATGGGAGGCATGATATAGCAAGTGGTAGGTATCACGGCATAGCAATAGAGCGAGCAACTAGCAAGCAAAGATAGAAGTGATTCGATGGTATGGTCATCTTGCCTGAGATCCCGCAAGGAAGAAGAACGAGTTCGTGAAGAAGACAAACGGACGAAGTCAAACGAATCCTCACAACTCCGGAACGGAACCAAAGCTAACGGGGGAAGCAACCCGGAAAGAAGCGAACAACATAGTAAACAACCATCACATCAACATGGCATGATGCACAACTAAGTATGATGCATGTCCGGTTTAATGAAGCATGGCATGGCAAAGTGCACAAACAATACTACAAATTAAGTGGAGCTCAATATGCAACGAGTTGCATATTGACGGAACACCACATGACTTATTTAGTTCTCTCTCGTTTATCTACCCAACAATATTAAATGTTTCTAAACATGGCAAGAGATGAAGCATATGAAAACTACCTATCCAGGCAAGTTTAAATGAGGCCGGAACAATAAACAACAATTCCGGAAAACCCTCATATGCAAAATATGGCTTTGGTACTGTTCTGCCCTAAACCATATTTTAGAGTTGTTTAACATGCAAAGTAAGTACACCATTTTAAACTAGGCATTTTTCTACCCCATCTACATATAAAGATTATTTAAATCCGAGCTACGATTAATTAGTTATGAATTAAATCATTTTAGCATGTTATTTAAGCAAATTAAAGCAAACAGTAGCTTAAACATTTTAAACATGGTTGAAAGTTGGATATTATGAAACTAGACAAGATTCTAAGCATTTTTCATATATAAATCATATTAAACCGATGCACGGATGATGAGTAATTAAATGCATGTACATGGAGGGTTTTCCTGCAAAACTGTAGTCTCTGGAGAAAGAAAGGAAAAATGTTCTATGAAAAAAAACATGTCGGGCCGGATCTGCTCTCACCATGGGCCTTGCCCAGAATTGTCGAGAGGTGCTAGGAGGGGCGCGCTGGGCTGGCGCGGTCCAGCAGAGGAGCGGCTGGGCCTTGGGCCTTGGAGAGGCTGGGCCGGCTGGCCAGGCCGTAGCCCACGCGTCGGCGGTTCCTGTCGTTGTCCTCCTCCTCGATCCAGAGGGGATCGAGGGAAGGCAGGGCGGCATGGCCTTCGAGCTCCATCGAAGTGAGGGGCACGGCAGCATACGACGAACGGGATCCCTCAGATCCGGCGAGGAGGAGGCTGGAGTGGCCGAATCCGGGGTCGGCGCATCCATCGATGGTTGGCGGCGGCCGCGGAAGCTTTAGGTGACGGCGGTGGTTCCCTGCGGGGCAGGAGAGAGAGAGAGCGAGGTGATGGAGAGGGATGAGGCCGAAGCAATGAGAAGGTAGAGAAGGCGGAGATGCACTAGCCTGGAGGAGGTCCGGCGACTGGACTTGTTGCCGGAGTGAGGAGGAGGTCGGGATCCGGGCTCCACCCGATCCAGACGAGCGAGGCAGCGGGGAGCTCGGGTGCGCGCGGGCTCGCGGCGGGCGGACTCGGGCTCAGATCGGCAGTGGCGGGCCGGATGCGGGCCTACAGGGCCGCGGCGAAGTGGGGCGCGGGGAGGACGCGTGGCGCCATCCCGTTGGCTGCGGGCGTCTGCGCGGTGGCGGCTGGCCACTAGGAGCCCGCCACGTGGCACTGGAGGGGTGGCCGGCGACGGATTTTGAGGTGGGAGGCGGCGGCTAAAAGGTGGAGGTGGTGGCTGCGGGTTGGGGGCGCGGATTCTGAGGAGGGGAGGCTAGAGGTTGGTGGAGAGGGGTTAGGGTTCCAAAATTGGAAGGGGAAGGAGATTATATAGGGAAAGGGGCTAGAAAAGGGGCTTTGAGGTCATTTCGGAGCCCTCCGATCGTGATCAAACGGATCCGGACGCGAGGAGGGGTTAGGTGGGTTGTGAAGAGGAGGTTGGGATGAGAAGAGAGGGAAGGAGTGCAGCCCGTCAACTGTTTCCGTAGACCGAAAACGTCCGATGATTTAACCGACTATATTGTCGCTATAGTTATCCGTTGGGGCGTCAAACGGACTCCGAATGCAATGAAACTTGACAGGCGGCCTATCTACATTATAACAACACCGCACGCCAACTTTCAACCCATTCCGAGAACGTTTTTCCAGCCACAGAATTTTTGATGTGGAATGCTACCTAGCATAATTCTCAGTGTAATTCTCTTTATTGTGGCATGAATATTCAGATCAGAAAGATTCAAGACAAAAGTCGAATATTGACATAAAAATAATAATACTTCAAGCATACTAACTAAGCAATTATGTCTTCTCAAAATAACATGGCAAAAGAATGTTCATCCCTACAAAATCATATAGTTTGGTCATGCTCCATTTTCGTCACACAAGAATGCTCTCATCAGGCACAACCCCGATGACAAGCCAAGCAATTGTTTCACACGTTAGTAATCTCAAACTTTTTTAAACTTTCATGCAATACATGAGCGTGAGCCATGGATATAGCACTATGGGTGGAATAGAATATGATGATGGGGGTTATGTGGAGAAGACAAAAAGGAGAAAGTCTCACATCGATGCGGCTAATCAAGGGGCTAGGGAGATGCCCATCAATTGATGTCAATGCAAGGAGTAGGGATTGCCATGCAACGGATGCACTAGAGCTATAAATGTATGAAAGCTCAACAAAAGAAACTAAGTGGGTGTGAATCCAACTTGCTTGCTCACGAAGACCTAGGGCATTTGAGGAAGCCCATTGTTGGAATATACAAGCCAAGTTCTATAATGGAAAATTCCCACTAGAATATGAAAGTGACAAAACAAGAGAGTCTCTATCATAAAGATCATGGTGCTACTTTGAAGCACAAGTGTGGAAAAAAAGGATAGTAGCATTGCCCCTTTTTATTTCTTTTTTTTGTTTTTTTGTTTGGGACAATGCTCTATTAATGATGATCATCACACTTCTATTTATTTACAACTCAATGATTACAACTTGATACTAGAACAAAGTATGACTCTATATGAATGCCTCCGACGGTCTACCGAGAAGGGCAATGAATCAAGAGTGACATGTATGAAAAATTATGAACGATGGCTTTGCCACAAATACGCTGTCAACTACATGATCATGCAAGGCAATATGACAATGATGATATGTGTCATGATAAACGGAACGGTGGAAAGTTGCATGGAAATATATCTCGGAATGGCTATGGAAATGCCATAATAGGTAGGTATGGTGGCTGTTTTGAGGAAGATATAAGGAGGTTTATGTGTGACAGAGCGTATCATATCACGGGGTTTGGATGCACCGGCGAAGTTTGCACCAACTCCCAAGGTGAGAAAGGGCAATGCACGGTACCGAAGAGGCTAGCAATGATGGAAGGGTGAGAGTGCGTATAATCCATGGAGTCAACATTAGTCATAAAGAACTCACATACTTATTGCAAAAATCTACAAGTCATCAAAAACCAAGCATTACGTGCATGCTCCTAGGGGGATAGATTGGTAGGAAAAGACCATCGCTCGTCCCTGACCGCCACTCATAAGGAAGACAATCAAGTAACACCTCATGTTTCAAATTTGTTACACAACGGTCACCATACGTGCATGCTACAGGACTTGCAAACTTAAACACAAGTATTTATCAAATTCATAGCTACTCAACTAGCACACTCTAATATTACCACCTTTATATCTCAAAACAATTACCAAGTATCAAACTTCTCCTAGTGCTCAATGCATTTTTTATGAAAGTTTTTATTATACCGATCTTGGATGCCTATCATATTAGGACTAAATTCACAACCCAAGAAAATTACCATGCTGTTCTAAATGACTCTCAAAATAATATAAGTGAAGCATGAGAGATCAATAATTTCTATAAAATAGAACCACCGCCATGCTCTAAAAGATATAAGCGAAGCACTAGAGCAAAATTATCTAGCTCAAAACATATAAGTGAAGCACATAAAGTATTCTAATAAATTCCGATTCATGTGTGTCTCTCCCAAAAGGTGTGTACAGAAAGGATTATTGTGGTAAACTAAAAATCAAAGACTCAAATCATACAAGACGTTCCGAGCAAAACACATATCATGTGGTGAATAAAAATATAGCCTCAAGTAAAGTTACCGATAGAAGAAGACAAAAGAGGGGATGCCTTCTGGGGCATCCCCAAGCTTCGGCTTTTGGTTGTCCTTGAATTTTACCTTGGGGTGCCTTGGGCATCCCCAAGCTTAGGCTCTTGCCACTCCTTGTTCCATAATCCATCAAATCTTTACCCAAAACTTGAAAACTTCACAATACAAAACTTAAACAGAAAATCTCATGAGCTCCGTTAGTAAAAGAAAACAAACAACCAGTTAAGGTACTATAATGAACTCATTATTTATTTATATTGGTGCTAAACCTACTGTATTCCAACTTCTCTCTTGTTCATACACTCAAATACTAGCCATAGATTCATTAAAATAAGCAAACAACACACGAAAAACAGAATCTGTCAAAAACAGAACAGTCTGTAGTAATCTTTAGGTTTCGTATACTTCTGTAACCCCAAAAATTCTAAAATAAATTGCTGGACGTGAGGAATTTATCTATTAATCATCAGAAAAAATAATTAACTAAATAGAAATCTCCAGTAAAAAAATGGCAGCTAATCTCATGAGCGCTAAAGTTTCTGTTTTTTACAGCAAGATCGCAAAGACCTTCCCCAAGTCTTCCCAAAGGTTCTACTTGGCACAAACACTAATTAAAAGCATGAAATCACATCTAAAAAGGGGCTAGATGAATTATTTATTACAAAACAGAATCAAAAAAGCAAGGAACAAAAAATAAAATTGGGTTGCCTCCCAACAAGCGCTATCGTTTAACGCCCCTAGCTAGGCATAAAAGCAAGGATAGATCTATGTCTTCTTTGGTTTTAATTTTCTTAGCGGAGTCATGCTCGAATATGGGAGGTTCCTTATGTTTCCTTTCATATTCGGAAATTTTTAGATCTAAAGAATACAACCGCTTATTGCAAAGGGTAATTAACATATTCATGCGGTGCAGATTTCCGCTAACACTCTTGAGAGGTTCAAGAGATTTTTGTAAAATTTTGGTTACTTCGAAAATCGTCTCAAAAACTTGTGTCTCTTCCTAGGTATTATGTGGCCCCTTTGGTGGAGGTAGTGTTCCCACTATTCCCTCTAAGATTTCATGAGCAATACCGGGATCCGTTTCAATAAAATTTCCTTTGGCAACGCAATCCAAGAGTTGTCTATGGGACATATTTAGTCCAACATAAAAATTGCGAAGTAAAATTCTAAAATTCACGTCTAAGGTGAAATTACGATGAGATTCCATCATCCTAAACCAAGCATATTTTAAATTTTCTCCTTGTCTTTGTTTGAAGTGAAGAACTTCAAACTCGGGAGACAGAAGGACAGATAAAGGACTGGCCACGATGGCACACGGGACACAAGGAACAAGTGAAAAGAGAGGGCGAATAAAACAGCAAGGGTGAAGTCGGGGAGAGGAAAACGAGAGGCAAATGTCAAATAATGTAATGCGAGGGATAAGAGTTTGTGATGGGTACTTGGTATGTCTTGACTTGTGCGTAGATCTCCCCGGCAACGGCGCCAGAAATCCTTCTTGCTACCTGTTGAGCACTGCGTTGGTTTTCCCTTGAAGAGGAAAGGGTGATGCATCAAAGTAGTGTAAGTATTTCCCTCAGTTTTTGAGAACCAAGGTATCAATCCAGTAGGAGACTACATGCAAGTCCCTCGTACCTACACAAACAAATAAGAACCTCGCAACCAACGCGATAAAGGGGTTGTCAATCCCTTCATGGTCACTTACGAGAGTGAGATCTGATAGAGATAATAATGATAAGATGAATATTTTTGGTATTTTTATGATATAGATTGAAAGTAAAGATTGCAAATAAACGGTGCCAGAAATAACTTGTTGACAGAAGATTAATATAGTGGAGAATAGATCCGAGGGCCATAGGTTTCACTAGTGGCTTCTCTCAAGATAGCATAAGTATTACGGTGGGTGAACAAATTACTGTCGAGAAATTGATAGAAAAGCAAATAATTATAAGAATATCTAGGCATGATCATGTATATAGGCATCTCATCCGTGACCAGTAGACCGACTCCTACCTGCATCTAGTACTATTACTCCACACATCGTCTGCTATCCAGCATGCATCTAGAGTATTAAGTTCATAAGAACAGAGTAACGCATTAGGTAAGATGACATGATGTAGAGGGATAAACTCAACCAATATGGTATAAACCCCATCTTTTTATCCTCGATGGCAACAATACGTGTCGTTTCCCTTTCTGTCACTGGGATCGAGCACCGCAAGATTGAACCCAAAGCTAAGCACTTCTCCCATTGCAAGAAAGATCAATCTAGTAGGCCAAACCAAACTGATAATTCGAAGAGACTTGCAAAGATAACCAATCATACATAAAAGATTTCATAGAAGAATCAAATATTGTTCATAGATAGACTTGATCATAATCCCACAATTCATCTGATCTCGACAAACACACAGCAAAAAGAGTTACATCGAATAGATCTCCAAGAAGATCGAGGAGAACTTTGTATTGAGATTCAAATAGATAGAAGAAGCCATCTAGCTAATAGATATGGACTCGGCGGTCTGAAGTAAACTACTCACACATCATCGGAGGGGCCATGGAGTTGATGCAGAGGCCCTCCGTGATCGATGCCCCCTCCGGCGGAGCTCCGGAAAAGGCCCCAAGATGGGATCTCTTGGGCACAGAAGGTTGCGGCGGTGGAAATAGGGTTTCGTGGTGCTCCTGGATGTTTTCGGGGTATGTGAACATATATAGGAGGAAGAAGTAGGTCGGTGGAGCCATGAGGGGGGAGGGCGCGCCTAGGGGGGTAGGCGTGCCCCCTACCTCGTGGCCACCTCATTGGTTGCTTGACGTCTACTCCAAGTCCTCTGGATCACGTTTGTTCCAAAAATAATTCTCCCGAAGGTTTCATTTTGTTTGCATTTCGTTTGATATTCCTTTTCTGCGAAACACTAAAATAGGCAAAAGTGTAAAATAATATAATAGTCCCAAAAATAATATAAAAGTGTAAAATAAAGCCCATTAACATCCAAAATAGACAATATAATAGCATGGAAAAATCAAAAATTATAGATACGTTGGAGACGTATCAACTTATCACAAGCAAAAACAACTGCTAAAAATTCTTTTTCAGTAGTAGCATAATTTGTCTGGGCACTGTCTAGAGTTTTACTAGCATATTGAATAACATTTAATTTATTATCTACTCTTCGTCCTAGAACAGCCCCTACAACATAATCACTAGCATCACACATAATTTCAAATGGTAAATTCCAATCAGGAGGCTGAACAATAGGTGCAGAAATCAAAGTTTTCTTAAGTATTTCAAATGCTTCTACACAATCATCATCGAAGACAAAAGGAACATCGTTTTGTAAAAGATTAGTCAGAGGATGAGAAATTTTAGAAAATTCCTTAATGAACCTCCTATAAAAACCGGCATGACCAACAAAACTTCTTATACCTTTAATGTCCTTAGGACACGGCATCTTTTCAATAGCATCAACTTTAGCTTTATCAACTTCAATACCTCTTTCAGAAATTTTATGCCCCAAGACAATACCTTCATTAACCATAAAGTGGCACTTCTCCCAATTCAAAACAAGATTAGTTTCTTCACATCTCTGCAAAACTTGATCAAGGTTGCTTAAGCAATCATCAAAAGAAGTTCCGTAAATGAAGAAATCATCCATGAAAACCTCGACAATCTTTTCACAAAAGTCAGAGAATATAGCAGCCATACATCTTTGAAAGGTAGCAGATGCATTACATAAACCAAAAGGCATACATCTATAAGCAAAGGTACCGAAAGGGCAAGTAAAAGTTGTCTTTTCTTGATCCTCTTTTGACACGGGTATTTGAGAGAAACCAGAATAACCATCTAGAAAGCAAAAAATATGTATGCTTGGATAATCTTTCTAGCATTTGATCAATAAAAGGTAAAGGGTAATGATCCTTTTTAGTAGCTTTATTTAATTTGTGGAAATCAATTACCATTCTATAACATATAACAATTCTTTGTGGGATCAATTCATCTTTATCATTAGGAACTACAGTAATACCTCCCTTCCTAGGGACACAATGAACATGACTTACCCTCTGACTATCAGCAACGGGATAAATTATACCTGCCTCTATAAGCTTTAGTATTTCTTTTCTTACCAGTTCTTTCATCTTAGGATTTAACCGTCGTTGGTGATCAACAACCGGTTTAGCATCTTTCTCCAGTTTTATTTTGTGCTGGCATAGAGTGGGACTAATGCCCTTAAGATAATCAAGAGTATATCCAATAGCAGCACGGTGCTTCAGAGTTTTCAATAATTTATTTTCTTCATACTCTGAAAGGTTAGCACTAATAATAATAGGATATATCTCTTTCTCATCAAGATAAGCATATTTAAGAGTATCAAGTAAAGGCTTAAGCTCAAACACGGGATCACCCTTAGGTGGAGGAGGATTCCCTAAGATTTCAACAGGCAAGTTGTGCTTCAAAATAGGTCCCTGTTTAAAGAATACTTCATCTATTTCCCTTCTTTCATTCATAAACATATCATTTTCATGGTCTAGCAAATATTGTTCTAAAGGATCACTAGGAGGCACGGCAATAGAAGCAAGGCCAATAATTTCATCTTTACTAGGCAATTCTTTATCATGGGGTTGTCTATGAAATTTAGCAAAATTAAATTCATGAGACATATCCCGTAAACCAACAGAAACAATATCTTTATTGCAGTCTATCTTAGCATTAACAGTATTCAAGAAGGGTCTACCAAATATAATGGGACAAAAGTTATCTTGTGGGGAAACAAGAATAAGAAAATCAGCAGGGTATTTAACTTTCCCACACAAGACTTCAACATCTCTAACAATCCCAACTGGTGAAATTGTATCTCTTTTGGCAAGCTTAATTGTAACATCAATCTCTTCTATCTCAGCAGGTGCAATATCATGCCTAATTTCTTTGTATAAGGAATGAGGTATTGCTAGGGATGGCAATGGGGAGAATACCCTATGGGGATACCTACAACATCCCCATCCCCATCTATTCCCTATCATCCCATCCCCATCCCCGTTTACAAGACTGGGGATGAAATTTCCCCATACCCATGCCCCACTGGGGAACGATGCCCCATTAGGGTGCCCATCCCCATAAATAAATACTCATATACATAATATGACACTCTATAATCAACATACATAAATTGTGTTGTCCTTGTCCTGCTAGTGCCTATCTAGGTCGTACTAACTTCTTGGTCACGGTGGCAGCTGAGGTGAGGACGTGAGATAGGTTTAAGGTTTTTTCAGAGTTTTTTTGTTTTTGCAAGTTTGTTTGTGAATATTTTAAGGTTGACCGCAGTGTCACGGTTATTAACCGGGTCCCCGATGGGTATTGGGTCCAGGGAATAGGGTATTGTCCCCATCCCCGTTGTACCCTATGGGGAATAAATTAGTTCTGTAAATATCCCATGGGGATGCTTTTCTCCCATCCCCACCCCCTAATAGATGAAATCCCCATGGGTTTGGCGGGTATGGGGCCCCATTGCCATCCCTAGGTATTGCACTTGCACTAGCACCCATATCACATAAGCCATGATAGCAATGATCTCCTATTTTAACAGAAATAATAGGCATGCCTACAACAGGTCTATGTTTATTTTTAGTATTAGGTCTAGCAATTCTAGCAGCTTCATTACAGAAGTAAATAACATGCCCATCAATATTATCGGCCAAGAGATGTTTAACCATAGAAACACTAGGTTCAACTTTAATTTGCTCAGGGGGTTTGGGTGTCTTAATATTACTTTTGTTGACCACAGTTGAAGTTTTAGCATGATCCTTTATTCCAACAGAGGAAGGTGGTTTCTCAATATAAGCAGTAGGAACAACAGGATCATTATAAGTGATAGTCTTTTCTTCAACTTTAATAGGTGCAACTACTTTTACTTCAATGGGAGGATTATATTTAAACCACTTCTCCTTAGGGAGATCAACATGAGTAGCAAAGGATTCACAGAAAGAAGCTACTATCTCAGAGTGAAGTCCATACTTAGTGCTAAATTCATGAAAAGCATTGGTATCCATAAAAGATTTAACACAATCAAACTTAGGTGTTATACCTGACTCCTTACCTTCGTCGAGATCCCAATCTTCAGAGTTGCATTTAATTCTCTCCAATAAATCCCATTTGAATTCAATAGTCTTCATCATAAAAGATCCAGTACAAGAAGTATCGAGCATGGAGTGATTACTGAGAGAAAGCCGAGCATAATTTTTTTGAATAATCACTTCTTTTGAGAGCTCATGATTGGGGCATGAATATAACATTGACTTAAGCCTCCCCGAAGCTTGAGCAATGCTTTCTCCTTCGCGAGGCCAAAAATTATATATATATAATTACGATCACGATGAACAAGATGCATAGGATAAAACTTTTGATGAAATTCCAATTTCAATCGGTTGTAGTTCCATGATCCCATATCATCACATGGCCTAAAGCATGTCAATGCCTCTCCCTTAAAATATAAAGGGAAGACCTTCTTCTTGATATTATCCTCGGGCATACCTACAAGCTTAAATAATCCACAAACTTCATCCACATAGATTAGGTGCAAATCGGGATGTAATGTTCCATCACCCGTGAAAGGATAAGCTACCAGTTTCTCTATCATACCCGAAGGGATTTCAAAGTAAACATTTTCAGTAGGTTCAGTAGGTTGAGGAGGAACTCTTTGCTCTACTGGTCGGGGTGAAGATACCCCGAACAAGCCCCTCAAAGGATTATGTTCCATAGTAACAAGTCACAGTAAATTTCAGCACACTATATAAATTTTTCCTTACCAAATTCCACCTACCAAAGGCGCTTCACTCCCCAGCAATGGCACCAGAAAAGAGTCTTGATGACCCACAAGTGTATGGGATCTATCGTAGCCTTTTCGATAAGTAAGAGTGTCAAACCCAATGAGGAGCAGAAGGAAATGATAAGCGGTTTTCAACAAGGTATTCTCTGTAAGCACTGAAATTATCGGTAACGGATAGTTTTGTGATAAGGTAATTTGTAACGGGTAACAAGTAATAAAAGTAAATAAGGTGCAGCAATATGGCCCAATCCTTTTTGTAGCAAAGGACAAGCCTGGACAAACTCTTATATAAAGGAAAGCGCTCCCGAGGACACATGAGAATTATCGTCAAGCTAGTTTTCATCATGCTCATATGGTTCGCGTTCGGTACTTTGATAATTTGATGTGTGGGTGGACCGGTGGTTGGGTACTTCCCTTACTTGGACAAGTATCCCACTTATGATTAACCCCTATTGCAAGCATCCGCAACTACAACAGAAGTATTAAGGTAAACCTAACCATATCATGGAACATATGGATCCAAATCTTCCCCTTATGAAGCAACTCATAAACTAGGGTTTAAGCTTCTGTCACTCTAGCAACCCATCATATACTTATTACTTCCCAATGCCTCCCGAGGGAGTCCTGGACTAAGGGGTCCTCGGGCGTCCGTCCTGTTATCCATGGGCCGGACTGGTGGGTTGTGAAGACATGAAGGCCGAAGACTGTACCTATGTCCGGATTGCACTCTCCTTGGCATGGAAGGCAAGCTTGGTAACCGACCATGAAGATTCCTTCTTATGTAACCGACTCTATGTAAATCCTAGATCCCCCTAGTGTCTATATAAACCAAACGGGGTTAGTCCGAAAAGGATAGATTCATTACCATAGTCATACAGGTTAGACTTCTAGGGTTTAGCCATTACGATCTCGTGGTAGATCAACTCTTGTAACACGCATATTCATCAAGATCAGTCAAGCAGGACGTAGGGTACTACCTCCATAGAGAGGACCCGAACCTAGGTAAACATCGTGTCCCCCGTCTCCTGTTACCATCGATCCTAGACGCACAGTTCGGGACCCCCTACCCGAGATCCACCGGTTTTGACACCGATATTGGTACTTTCATTGAGAGTTCCACTGTGCCATCGACGAAAGGTTCGATGGCCCCTTCAATCGTCTATAGAGACGCTGTCCAAGGAGAAATCTTCCTCCCCGGACAAATTTTCGTGTTCGGCGGCTTCGTACCACGGGCCAACTCGCTTGGCCATCTGGAACAGATCGATAGCTACGCCCCTGGCCACCAGGTCAGATTTGGAAGCTTGAACTACATCGCGGATATCCATGGAGACTTGATCTTCAATGGATTTTGAGACCACAGTGATCGCGCCCCCTCGCCCCAATGAACATGACTTAAATCTGTCATCGGATCACATCCGGGAGATGGTCCCCATTGCTGCAACGGCCTTATAACTGGAGCAGATCGTACCATCCGAAGCCACAGAGTCCGCGGCGTTGGAGCCGCATGCAGACTTGACACCCTGCAATATTTGCACCAATGGAACTCCGGACTCATCTCCGGCTATAAGTTCCGGACCATGCACGCTTGCGGACTCCGAGCTAGATCGGTTATCAATCTTCGAATTCAGCGCCGCAGACATTTTTTAGCACTCACCTTTGGACGATGTGCTAAACTCTTTAAAGAACTTGTCCTTGGAGAAGGAATCACAGCCAAACTATGTCCGGTTCGAGCTAGAGGCTGATAATGGAGAACTTCGCTTCCCACCCGCTACGCACTTCATAGCCATTATCGAGGACTTAATCGACATTCCCGCTTCTGGCTCCGAGACATTGACGGCATAGACGACAATGCCGATAAGGAGCAAGGCCAAGACCCGCCATTCATCAGGCGCGGGACGGCCACCCCTTCATACTGCGTGTACATGATCGATACACTTAAAAAGCCTCGCGGCAAGGACAAGGGGGATCCAGTTAAAACTCCCGAGACACAGTCTAATTTCCAGCGCCCCAAACGCCGCCCCAAGTCACGCCGCAGCAACGATGGCACTGGAGAAAATAGTACTCCGGATGGTGCCGAAAGCAATGAAAACCATGTGGGAGCAATATCCGAGCAGGAGGAACAGGAAAACGGGCAAGCCAACCCCGATGAATAGGCCCCGCCCAGCGACGATTCGGAGGACGACAACTACCTTCCTCTCTCCGAAGATGAGGTAAGCCTCGGCGACGAAGACTTCATCGTACCTGAAGAGCCCCTCGATTAGGAGCGCTTCAAGCTCAGGCTGATAGCTACGGCAAGGAGCCTGAAAAAGAAGCAGCAGCATCTTCAAGCTGACCAAGACCTACTCAATGACAGATGGACTGAAGTCCTAGTCGCCGAAGAATACAGCCTTAGTGGCCTAGCCAAAAGCTACCCAAAGCACAGATTGTTATACCATCGTCACACAATGCGGCAGGTCGCCGGCAACTCTGTCTGGATAAAGAGGAAACTCAAGCCGAACACCAGACCGCCCACCTCGCCGTAAAGGCAAGAACACCGCAGGTCACGATTACCCAGGCAACCTGCAGAGGGACTTGTACAATAGAGTAGGAAATGCAAGACCGATCTACGGATCGCGAAAGCATGCTTCAACACACGACGATGGTTACCTATTTGGATGTGTCACACCTCGCCACGACCGAGCCAAGAACCGCAATGGGACTCCTTCGGAGTTACGTCGCAGTGTGGCCCAACATAGAGGTGCTGCACACCCGCTTTGCTTCACAAATTAAGTAATGGATCATGAATTCCCTTAAGGATTCAAACCCATCAATATTGAATCATACGACAGGACAACCGATCCCGCGGTATGGATAGAAGATTTCATCCTCCACATCCATATGGCACATGGAGACGACCTCCACGCCATTAAATATCTCCAATTGAAACTAAAAGGGCCAGCTCAGTACTGGTTAAACAACCTGCCTAAAAACTCCATAGGCAGCTGGGAGGACTTGGAAGAGGCCTTCCTCGCTAACTTCCGAGGAACACATGTCCGGCCATCGGACGCCGATGACCTAAGTCACATTGTCCAACGGCCCGGAGAATTAGCCAGGGAGCTTTGGACTCAGTTCTTAGTCAAAAAGAACCAAATCATTGACTGTCTGAACGTGGAAGCCCTTGCGGCTTTCAGACATAGCGTCCGAGACGAATGGCTTGCACGCCACCTCGGCCAAGAAGTACCTAAATCCATGACAGCCCTCACTGCTTTGATGACCCACTTTTGCGCGGGAGAAGACAGTTGGCTCACTCGTAGAAGCAATAATGCCAGCAACTAGGGCACCTCTGAAATCCGAGATGGCAACGGCAAGCCACGAGGAAGTAAAAACAACAGTCGCAATGACAATGAAAGATCAGGCGACACAGCAGTCAACGCCGGATTCAGCAACCCCAAGCCCGGTCAGCGAAAGAAGCCATTCAAGGAGAATCGAGATGAACCATCCAACCTGGACAGGATATTGGACCGACCCTGCCAGATTCACGGCTGCCCCGATAAACCAGCTAATCATACCAACAGAAATTGCTGGGTCTTTAAACAGGCCGGCAAGCTCAATGCTGAACACAGGGGGAGGAGGCCTCCAAGCGACAGCCGACAGGGATGACAGAAATGTTCACCAACGAAACACCGGGGGTCAGAAGCAATCTCCACCTGAGGATCAACTACTCCTAGAACGGAAACAGCAACCAGGCTTCCGCCGCCCACTCCACACACCTACAAAATTTGTACCGCGCATACATCAGTACGCACTCAAGATACCATGAGCATTGGCGGAAGCACAATACGTACAAGCCTGCAAGCACTCCAGTAACTTTCTTTTATTACTTATTCTTTCTTTTTTTCCTTCGCTATCCTTTAGAAACAGGTGCCGAACAGGATAAACATCTGAAACTGGCTCTATCGGAGTCCGGAACCGTACACTCACCCAAGGGGCTATTTCCATCAAGGACTCCCCCCACCGACGACTGGCGGCGCAGACGTGCGACAGGAGGTCCAAAATAACTTTTTGTAGACCGCACTCCCTATTTCTTGAGCCTGTACTATGCCTGTTCCTCCGCTTCCAACCCCGAGCATGTCATATACATAAACACTATTCTGATCATGGGATCAGAATAATATTCTGATCACAACATGAACTTCCCGAGTAACGCGTCTGACCTTCCCCGAGTACTAGGTTGAACTTCAGCTAAAAGGTGCCCAAATGGGGCTTGCGATATACCGTTGGATAGCTATGGACATCAGTATCATGACCCAACTTAAATTTTTGGCAAAATGTAAGCGGTTTAAGAGTTGTTTTGAAAACCGTTTTTTCTTCATACAAAAAACGTAAATCGTATTTTTGATTGCATTTTTAAACCGTTTATCGGAATGAGGCAAATAATATGGCATTGGAAAGCTGCTGCAAAACCGCTCCTTCCACATGTTGAAAGTTTTCTCTAATTCCCTACGGTTAAAGAGTAATTCGGAAAATCGTAAAATTTCGCAAACCGAACACCTGAGTTCGTATTTTCGATGCCATTTCTAAATGGCTAATCCAATTGAGGCAAATAATATGGCGTTGGAAAGCTTATGAAATTGCGCTCCAACTTTTATGTTAAAAGTTTTTTCTAATTTTGAATTGTTTAAAAGTAATTTAGAAAATGGTACAAGTTCCACCGAGTTCATATTTTTGAGCTAATTTTTTAACCGTGCGTCCAAATGCAGCAAATGATATGGCGTTGGAAAGCTTGAAG
Source organism: Triticum monococcum (assembly GCA_034509565.1). Lineage (NCBI taxonomy): Eukaryota > Viridiplantae > Streptophyta > Magnoliopsida > Poales > Poaceae > Triticum > Triticum monococcum. The sequence goes on from CM067845.1 coordinate 383,943,773, forward strand.
AAATGCGAAACTTTTTGTATATATTGTTTCTCCTAATTCATTGCAGTTTTATGTCAGTTTTGAAAATGGTTAAAACGTATTTTTGCCGTTATTTCTACAAAACTTTTCGGAATGGGGCAAATAATATATCGCATAAAAACTACGGAAAACGCGAAACTTTTTCATGTTGATGGTTTTCTATGAATCCTGACCGTTTTCAAGTAATTTCGACAATGGTGAGATCATTCGTTCTGCCTTTATCGCGTAACAGATTCTTCAAAAATGCACCACGTGAAGAACCTGAACTTCTCGGCATGTCTACTTGAACTTCACTCTGTTTTTCACGTGTTTTTTTGTTCGTAGCTCTCCATCCACTGCTCGCAGCTCTCCGTCCTCTCACCGGAATTGAGCAAGTGATATACCAGTGGAAAGCTGCTGTAAACACGCAACTTTCCCGTGTTGATCATTTTTTCATACTCGCGACAATTTTAAAAGTTTTTCATCTGATATTCACTCAGTGTAGTAGGTGAACTTCCTGCTGTTTTTACGTTGAACTTCTGTGACGTATTTTTCATTTGTAATTTTCTCATCCATTCGTTACTGTTACAAAAATAATATTCCTTCTGTACAAACATCTCTAACAATATTTTTTTTAACTTTCTTCGATAGAGGACTTGAATTTATAACAACAAAAAATTTAGTATTTGCTTTTTTATTCCTTTTTAATACCAAATGCACATTGTGTTGTACGTGGACTTCTCGCAGTTATCAATCCGAACTTCTCTCGGTTATGTGAAAATATTTTCTTTTTTATGAATATTAATCTGAATTTTCTAAAAAAAATTCATGAATTTTGCGCTCTATTTTTAAAAGTTGAACTTCTTGTTTTTATTTTTGAACTTCTTGTTTCCATTCTTTAATAACGAGGAAATCCGAGTTTTCTACAATCATCGAACTTCTCCATCTTTTTAATATGGACTTCCTGGTTTTATTTATTAATCTTTTTATGAATTTTGAAGCGCTCTATTTTTAAAAGTTGACCTTCTTGTTATTTTTTGAACTTCTTGTTTCCACTCTTTAATAACGAGGAAATTTTGAGTTTTCTATAATCATCGAACTTCTCCATCTTTTTAATATGGACTTCCTGATTTTATTTTCTTAATCTTTATAATTTGAATTTTTATTTTCTTTTTTAAATCAAATTTCTCCCAAATAATAACTGAACTTCTTTGTGGATTGAGGGAATTACTTTAAATGCAAAAAAACAATTTTTTTCGTTTTCGAACATGGAAATACAAGGTCAACATATCTCGCAAAAAAATTTGAACTTCCTCGGACAGAGCACGTGAACTTCTTGAAACAAACCTTTTAAGCTTTCTTGGATATGATTTTTGAATTTTTGAATTTTTTTAATGCATGACATTTAAAAGCTTTCTTGGATATGTGAAAACTAATTTTTATTGACTGATATAGACCAAAGATTTATATCGTTTAACGAAATAGATCATATGATTTTTTTTGTTGGAGAGAGTTTGAATAGGGAGAAACCTTGGCATGTAAAAAGTTTTCAAAATTCATCACTATTTATGAGTTGTCTTTAAAAATGCGCAAAATAGCGTTGGTTTTTGTTTTTTTGATCTTGTAAATCCTAGGTTTTAATAAGTTTGAACTTCTATGTTATTGTAATTTGAACTTCACATTTTTTATTATCAAGTAAAGTTGTTCTTGGTTTCTAACTAGACATCAAATTTGACTCTCTTTTTCAATTTGAACTTCATGGTCGATTCTTTAATAATAAAGGATATCTAAGTTTTTTTCTAAATGGTAAAATAATAGATTTTTTAATAAACATAAAACCACTTCGTATTTTTAGTTTGAACTTCTAGTTTTTTAAATGGGAAATACTTTTTAACCTTTTTTAGTTGTTCCTTTTATTTTGAACTTGAACTTCTTCATTTTATTCTTCAGTAGCAAGAAAAAATCTGAGTTTTTGTAACATTCGAACTTCTCCCTTTTTAAATTTGAACTTCTTAGAAGAAAATATGGTTTTCAAATAAGCATCAACCCATTCTTTTTAAATTGAACATCATACATTTATTTTTCTTAGAAACAAAAATAATTTCGGGTTTTCCTTATACATCGAATTACTTCGGTTTTTTTATTTGAACTTCTTGATTTTATTTATTCGATAACAAAAAAACTGGTTTTTGTAATAAATTTCAAACCACTCTGTTATTTAAATCTGGACTTCTAGTTTTTTAAAAGGGGAAGTCCATAATTTTTTGAAAAAATGAATTGCTCTGCTATTTTAATTTGAGTTATTTTAGAAGCGTGAAAACTATGTTTTGGTTACAAACATCGAACTACCGTGTTATTTTTAATTTGAAATTTTTGGTTATTTTTTAAAAAGAAAGGGGGGAAATGTATGGGATTTTTTATACAAAAAAATGTGTGTACCTTTTGTGTTCTCATTATTTTTTTTAATTGTCCATATTATTGAATTTGAGGTTCCATTGTTCACATTTTTTGGTACTGAATTGTCCAAGTGCACACTCTATTTTTCTAACATGAACCCTCACCCACCCATCCACCCCGATGGATTTCATATTTTATTTTGTATTTTAGTCTTATCACAAGTATACAGAAGAGTACTCATTTGACAGAATCTAGCTGCTTGCCACACACATTTTTTAATCATTTTTTACATTCTCATATTTTGAAATTTCTTTCCATACGAACTGATGATGTTTTGGTGGACGAACTTGTATAGTTTTTGCATTGGTTTGCACGTTGAACCGCGTCATCTTCAGAAATTGGACTTCTCATCTTTTTTAGACGTGTACATGTTTTACAACTTAAAAAAGAGACACCTAGTCTGAAAAACTAGTGGTCAGTTCTCAATTGAAAACGTGGTGCCTTCTTCGCCACACATTCCAATCTTATGCTCTTACTGTTGCTATGCGCTCTCATCTTCTCTCTCTCACTCTCTCTCTCTCTCTGACTTTTCTTTCCTCTTCACTGTACTATGAAATACACAGTACAAAACGGTAGCAGTTTGATCTGAAAAAAAGGTCTGATGTAATTTCTTGCTGCTGCTCGATCCTTTGGTGGATGAAGCAAGGAGCAGCATGCTAGCAGGGGAGGCCTTTCGCTCGCCTCTAGCAACAGCTCAAATGACAGCAAGCAAAGCCAGGAGCAGCTCGATGCCATAGCCTCACGAACGAGGGAAGGTGCCAGGTAAACGCAAGGAGGAAACCACGAAGCGCCATGTGCGGCAACAATGATAGACGTCTGGGAAGGTTAACTACATGTGCCATGGAAGGTCGATGAGACACGCCCAAGCAGGTCACGAGCAAGTCAATGGAGAATTCCTCCACATTAGGCAAGTACTAATGCACATCAGTCACACGCATACACACCATGCACACACAGTTGTTCTGGTTCACGAGCCATGAGAAGGTAGGAGCGCTGGCTTACGAGAAGGTCGGGTTGGGCGATTTTTGCGGGCGACAGCCGGAACCAGGGGCCTGCTAAGAGCCGCAGCGCAAGCAGAGAGAAACGAACTCGTGCGTCAGTTCAAGGGGAGTCGTGCGGCCGTACGAGGCTGGTTGTTGGCAGTGCGGCAACTAAGTGATGCCGGATGGAGCACGACGGCGCAGAAGATGGTCTGCAGCAGGGGGAATTCGAGAGCCTGTAGCTCGAGAGTGAGGGGATCCAGGCGGCATGGAGGTTTGCTAGATGGGGCGCGCCGGGACCCCGCACGACAGTAGGGCACGGGGAGCTGATGGAGCCGATGGAGTCGCCGAGTAGGATCGACCACGGTTGGCGGCACATTGCCGGAGTCAGTGGTGATGGAACTTCCAGGATGCGGATGTGCGCACGAGAATCCGGCGATGTGCGGACGGCATCAGCGGGGAGGAAGGAGGAGGTCGAGTGGAAGGGACGGGTGGGCACGGCGGCGTTCGGCGAGAGCTTTGCCGGCTGAGGGCGGCGGCGCGCAGGTGTGGAAGTGGGCCGGCGGTTGTGGGGACGGTCGCGGCGGTTGTTGGCCGGAGCTCGATGAAGAAGGTGGACACGGGGGCCGTGGGACAGGGCGGCGGCGTGCTTGGAGGCGGGTAGGTGGGGCATCGTGGGCGGGGCCGCAGCGCACCGGGAGGCGGGGCGGCGTGGGTTGGGGCGGCGGCGTGCCGCAGGGTAGGGCGACAGCATGGTCAGGGAAGGAGGGAGGAGGATTGGGGAAGAGTGGGTGGGACAGTTTTTTTTCAGAGTTCGGGACCACCTCGTCGCAACCTTATAGGACCGTTGCGATCAGAATAAGTATTATGATCCTGGGATCAGAATAGTCCTATCCTATATATATGTCAGTAAACAATATCCGAACTAATCATCTGTATGTTTTCCCGACAAATATGGCCCCTACGGTTATTTCACATAAATACCTTGGCATAACCTGCTAGGGGCTCGGTGTGGGAACAAATGAATTGTCAGCAAAAGTCTGAACTACTCTATAGCATACTTCGGCGTCGCAAGTTTGGCCTTATATGCAGCAGCTCCGAATCATTGTCTTGGGTCAATAGTTGGGTTAACCGGCTCCTGTGCTTGCTACCCTACGTTCCACTCTATCAGCTAGGGTAGTAAAGGGAGAACTATTGCGATTGTGCCCTGGTCTAAACCGGACGAGCACCTCAGTAGAGAAAGCCGAAAACTGACTGTCATGATGCGGCGTGAGCTGGTCAACCACTTGATGACTTATTGGAATCTTTAGCGATTCTCCGTGTCACACGAGGGATCTTTTTCAGATCAAATATGTAAGGCACCATACGCTGCATACATACCAGGGGCTATGTCGTAGCCCCACCATAAAACTCCTATGGCTAAGTGAAAGTGTTAATGCCCTATAGTCTGATTGCCTGGTTCGCCGCATTATCACCTCCTTCATGGACCAAGACGTTGGATAAATAGTGATTAAATGCTTTTCCGAACACCCCCGTACTTCCTACGAGGGGGCTGAAGCCGACGACTGGAAAACTTACAGATTATATCAAAACAACCGCACAGGAGGAATTCAAGCTTTCAAGCGAAACATAAATAGATTAACTATAAAATTGTCTTTTACAATTTTCATACACGTCACTCGAACATTATGTCTTTTGAGCACTGACCCTCTATAAAGAGGGCAGCCTCTAGGACGTCTTCAAAATAATGCTCCAGTTCCGGACGATCCTTGCCTTTGGGTGGACCCTTCGTTGCAACATCAATGGCCTCCATCTTCCCCCAGAAAGTCTTGACTCGGGCAAAAGCCATCCGTGCACCCTCAACGCACGCTGACCGCTTCATAGTGTCGATACGTGGCACCGCGTCAGCAAGCCTTTGCACCAAAATGAAATAGCTATTCGGAACAGGCTCGGTTGGCCACAACTGGATTACGACATCCTTCATGGCAGCGCCGGATATGCTATGAAGTTTGGCCCATTGGGACATCTGTTCATTGAGCAATAGAGGGCGCTTTGATGCGCCAAACTGCGACCAAAAAAGCTTCTCCGTTGCATATCCATCCCGCGCTTGGTAATACTGCGCCGCTTCAGCAGAACTCTTCAGCAAGTCCAAGAAATCGTCCGGAGAACTCCATACTTGGTTAAGCTGGGCATAGTTCGGGTCGCCGAACTTAGTTTGTAGCCGAAAGGGCTTTCCAGCCGCAATCTCCCTCTCCTGTCGAACCTCCTCACGGGCTTCCCTGCATTCCGACCGCTCTCCTCTCGCCTCTTGTAAGGCCTTCTCCAGATCAGCCGTTAAGGCTTCACTCTCCTTCTCCAGAAATTCACAGCGGACGGTAGCATTCTCCAGCTCGAGCCTCATCGTGGATATCTTCTCCTCATCTTGGTGCCGTGCAGCTCGTTTAGCTTTTAATTCCGCCGATGCCTTTTTGGCAGCAGCATTACTACGCGGGGCCTGCTCCTTGGCCCGAGCCAGCTCTGCTCAAAGAACTTCAACGGCGGCAGCACCATCTGCAGCCAAATCTCAGCATCATGCTTATACCACAAAAATGTATGAGGATTGCCCCGAATACATACCTTGCAACTTGTGAAGACGCATATTGATTAAAGCAAGATCATCCTCCGCCACATCAAGCTTCCACTGCAAATCGGCAATTTCCATAGTCCGAGAAGCGGCCAAGGGAGAAGAAGCATGTGTTCAAAGTTGATCAGGTTAGTCCTCAAACGATCCTTTTCGATCCTTCGTTTTGCTTCCGAGCGAAAGCCAACCCGAGTATCAGGGGCTACTACCTATACACAGGCGCATCTTTGCAAAATAAACATAGCTAAAAACATTAGGTTACAAACCTCGATGCCCTTCAGTAGGCTCATGAAGGCTTCATTTAATCCGCTCTTCGTGGACGAAATCTTCTCAATCACTGTACCCATCAAGGTACGTTGTTCTCCCGGGACAGATGCTTTCCGCAACATGTCCCGCAATATATCCGGAGTCTCCAGGTTCCCCGAAGCTGCCCCAAAAGCACAATCATCCTTTGAAGGAATTGGCTCACCCGTCTTCAAAATCGCTGCCGACTATGAACTACACAGTCCGGGGCCTTGCTTATCATTAGCCCCAGAATCCCGGATGGTCGGAGATCCACCTTTGGGTGTTGCCTCTTCTGTCCCCCGGTCTAAAGGGACCCTCCATGATGACACTTCAGAGTCATCCGCCTTATTGGGCAAGGAGGTGGGAGGAGGCGTCTCGCTCTCCATCATCTCTAGGAGGAGGCTCCCCGTAGAAGAGGATAGCCCAGAAAAATTCTGTGCCGACCTGAAAAAATGCATAAATGCGTTACGTGTACCTTCAGTAACAATAATGGAGCGGGACGCTATCAAAGTACTCCGGATTCTCTTACGGTTTGGCCGAGGGCTTGTCCTCTTGGAGCTGCTCAAAGGTGTCACTTTCCAAACCCAAGCCGGTCGACGGTGGCATCTTGCCCTTCTTGGAAGACCGCCCCTCCCCATCTTCGGAGGCGGCCCTTTTTCCTCCTATTTGGAGAAGGGATATTGGGTCCTTTTCCGCCTCCGTCTTCGGGCAAGGAAAGGTTGATTTCTCCAGACCCAGTGCCCGTTTTACCTCCAGAACCAAGGTCATCTTGGATCTTTTCACCCTCCCCTGCTGGTTCCTGGTATGGCACCGAGGCCAACATCCTTGTTAACACAGGAGTAGCTGAGTCTTCGGGAAGGGGAGCCGGACACCTAATCAATTCCACCTTCTTTATCCAGCCTTGAAAAAGGATGATACTGTTGGTATCTTGCCGCTGGGTATCTGATTATGAGGTATTCGGTAAACGGGTACTTACCGGTGTGTCCGGATGGTTACAGTCTAGGCCGACATCTTCGATGGTGTCCGGCCATTGCCTTCGTTTCCCGAAGAATAATCTCCACATTCCTTCGTGTGTTGTGCTGAAGAGTCTGCGGCCCTTCTGGATTGAACTCCCATAGGCAGAGAGGCCGTCGCTGGCAGGCAGGGTCCGACAAACTAGCATTACATGAACGACGTTGGCTATGTCGATGTCCCTCTCAATGAGGCTTCGGATGCGGCTTTGCAGAGTTCACATACCATTCGTTGATCCCCAATCTAGCCCCTTGTTAATCCACGATGCAAGCTGAGTTGGGGGCTGGATCTGAATGCGGGCGCGGTTGCCCACTTGGAGCTGCGGGGCTCGGTGATATAGAACCACCCCTGCTGCCACAGATCGAAAGATTTGGCAAAGGATCCTTTCAGCCAAACGGCACTAGCAAGCTTGCTCACTGTGGCACCGCCGCACTCGGCCTGCTCCCCCTCTACCACTTGCGGCTTCACATCAAAGGTCTTGGGCCACAAGCCGAAGTGCGAAGGAGTTCGGAGGAGGGCTTCGCACGTGACGATAAACGACGATAAACGTCGATCATGGAAGTCTAGCCCGTAATAGAACATGAGCCCTCGGACGAAGGGATTAAGTGCAAACCCCAACCCGCGGAGGAAGTGGGACAAGAACATGACCCTCTCGCCGGATCTTGGGGTGGGAATAACCTGCCCTCGGCAGGAAGCCGATGATGGATTTCAGCAGTCAGGTACCTCACCGCCCGAAGCTTTGCAATGTCTTCCTCCGTAACAGAAGAAGCTACCCACCGGCCTTGACGGCTAGATCCGGACATGATTGGGGCTGGTGGCGACCGAAACCCGGGTGTTGGAACTCGGGGTAGCAGGGGTTGAGGAAGAGACAAGCGTGAAAGAAAAAGACGGGTATGTACCCCTATATAAAGGCTGCAAATATCAAACGTCTCCTCTTGGGCCTCAAAAACTTGCTTGTTTCCAAGGAGTTGTACCCGAGCGACGGTTGGGTTACCCATGTTCGGGTCGACGGGAATCCCTTAAAAAAGGGAGGCACGATCTCCGCTTGGATAAGACGTGCCAATAAGGCCACGTCCTGGGACGTGGGGCGATGGGCCGGCTAAAAACGGTTCGCAAGTAGAGGTCGGGCAGGCGTGGTGTCATATTACCAAAAAGTGTTCGGTGGATTGAACTCATGAAATATTATGTCCTCTGCGATTGTGCATACAAGTCCGGATACAATCATCACATCTGAAGATCAACTAGGACTTCGGAAGGGGGAACCCGCCGTGCAATGCCGAAGACAATCTGTGCGCCGGACTCCTCGTCATTGAAGCCGGGTTCAGGGGCTACTGAGGGAGTCCTGGACTAAGGGGTCCTCGGGCATCCGGTCTATTATCCATGGGCCGGACTGGTGGGCTGTGAAGGCATGAAGGCCGAAGACTGTACCTATGTCCAGATTGGACTCTCCTTGGCGTGGAAGGCAAGCTTGGCAACCGACTATGAAGATTCCTTCTTATGTAACCGACTCTATGTAAACCCTAGATCCCCCCGGTGTCTATATAAACCGAAGGGGTTAGTCCGGAAAGGATAGATTCATTACCATAGTCATACAGGTTAGACTTCTAGGGTTTAGCCATTACGATCTGATGGTAGATCAACTCTTGTAACACCCATATTCATCAAGATCAATCAAGCAGGACGTAGGGTATTACCTCCATAGAGAGGGCCCGAACCTGGGTAAACATCATGTCCCCCGTCTTCTGTTACCATCGATCCTAGACGCATAGTTCGGGACCCCCTACCCGAGATCCGCCGGTTTTGACACCGACACCTCCCTCTAGGCCCAAACAATGGTGAAGTGTCATGTAGTCGATGTTCACATGACACCACTAGAGGGATGACAACATACATCTCATCAAAATATCAAACGAATACCAAATTCACATGACTACTTATAGCAAGACTTCTCCCATGTCCTTAGGAACAAACGTAACTACTCACAAAGCAAATTCATGTTCATAATCAGAGGGGTATTAATATGCATAATGGATCTGAACATATGATCTTCCACCAAGTAAACCAACTAGCAACCCACAGGTACCAATATGAGGTTTTGATACAAAGATTGGATACAAGAGATGAACTAGGGTTTGAGGTGAGATGGTGCTGGTGAAGATGTTGATGGATATTGACCCCCTCCCTATGAGAGGATCGTTGGTGATGACTATGGTGATGATTTCCCCCTCCCGGAGGGAAGTTTCCCCGACAGAACAGCTCCGCCGGAGCCCTAGATTGGTTCCGCCTCGTGGCGGCGGAGTTTCATCCTGTGAACTTGCTTATGATTTTTTCCTTGATGAAAGATTCCATATAGCCAAAGATGGGCATCAGAGGGCTGCCAGGGGGCCACGAGGCAGGGGGCGCGCCCCCCGCCCTCGTGGACGGTGGGTGGCCCCCCTTTTGGTACTTCTTTCGCCCAATATTTTTTATATATTCTGAAACGTGCTCCCATGAAGTTTCAGGACTTTTTGAGATGTGCAGAATAGGTCTCTAATATTTGCTCCTTTTCCAGCCCAGAATTCCAGCTGTCGGCTTTCCCCCTCTTCATGTAAACCTTGTAAAATAAGAGAGAATAGGCATACGTAATGTGACATAATGTGTAATAACAGCCCATAATGCAATAAATATCGATATAAAAGCATGATGCAAAATGGACATATCACTCGCTGCTCGCCACGTCCGCCGTTTGCCGTGCCCGCTGCTGCTAGCCGGGTCCGCCGCTCGCCACGCCCGCGTCCGCCGTGCGCCGGCCCTGCTGCTCGCCGCGTGTGCTGCTGCTCGCCTCACCGCGCCCATCGCCTACGGCGCTTGCTGCTGCGCCTCGAGCCGCCATGACCTTGTCCCGCCCCTGGCCGAGGCAGAGGCTGCCGCCGGCCCCGCCCCCGACCGAGCGCGCTGCGCTCGCTACATGCTACTCGCCGGCCCTACTGCTCACTACCGCTGCTCTCTGCGCGTGTTGTTCTTGGTGCTTGAGTTGCCATGGCCTCGTCCCACCCCACTGTCGACGTGTGTGTTGCACACCAGCTGCTTGATGAAATGCTTAAGAAAGGATTGTTACACTGACAAATGGGGCCATGTAGAGCAAAACGATTCAATGTAACGGTGTGAAAATTTTGTGTCACGTCAGCCTGACTGGCGGGCCCCATCTACCATAATCTCATTTAACAGAGGCTGATCCACCGATCTATGGTTTTTGCAAAAAGATTACACAAGACATGGTGTTTTCTGCAAAAAAAATGTAATAGTGTTTTCTGCAAACCTAATCTTCAAAGTGGTGGTTTCTTGCAATTTACTCGAATACACATGAATACCCGGTTGCAAATTAGTGGAGCCGCCAGTGAGGGAGGGGTGCTAATGTAGCTGCGCATCTTTGGCTCAATTACACTACTTCGTTCCTTGCCGATACTCTAAGGAAAGATTGTAATCACAATCTTTGATCAATAAAGCTCATTGATTCCCAAAAATTGATCAATAAAGCTCATTGATCCCCCCCCCCAAAAAAAGGAACAAGAAGTACGAAGTTGGACGTTCAGCTGTAAACACGGTCTCAAAACCTCCACATACCGAATCAGATTCTTCCAAACATGCATCATGATTCGAGTACAAATTTAAGTTCACCACAAACAAACTAATCAGCAACAGTCTGACAGATCCCACACAGTGAAACTTAGCGGGCAAAAAATCTAGGACCTCAATAAGTCCCGAACGTTCGGAATTTAAGGATTCTAATCCGAACTCTTTTCATGGCAACTTTAGTCAAGGCGTTGTTGACAAAACATGGCAATTTTCTGACAAAAAATCAAACTAGAACGAAGTTGCCATGTGTTAACAACTAAAGTTGCCACCTCGCAGCAACTAAAGCTGCCATCAAAAAATGTTCGGGATGACACGCTTAAATTCTGAATGTTCGGGATTTATCTATTCCAAAAATCTAGGGCTGCGTGAATGAGCTAACAAACCTCAATATTCATGCCCAACTCCGACACAACCTGGTATATCGGCAGGGCAGCCGAGTCCACAGCCTTGAGATGCAAAGCCCTCACGTTTGCCCACTTTTCTGGCACCTTCTCCACAACAGCCTCCACTACCGCCATCACGTTCTAGACGATCTCCTCTTCCTCCATGTCCAACCTGCCCACCTTGATCCCCAAGCAGGTCCCGGATCGCAGGTAGAGGCAAGTAGAGCTCAGGACCTTGCGGACCTGCTCTGGCCATCCAGCCCGGTGAAGTCGACCGTGAGTGGGGCCTTTTTGGTGGAGTACAGGGACTTCCTGAGGAGGCAGGGCAACATCGGGAGCAGGGCGCGGTCAGCGAGGAAGAGGTCATGGGAGGTGGCCAAGCGGCGGCGCGACTCATAGGGGCGGTAGTCGGTGCGCAGGACGGAGAAGGGGATGACCTCCGAGACGGGGAGCTTGAGGGACCTGGCCGCGTCAAGGATGGTGGTGGCGGCGGGGGATCCGGAGCCGGCACGATCATCGAAGATGACGCAGACGGAGGAGGCCGAGTGGGCGACGATGGGGTGCGGGAGTGGGAGGAGGTGCGGCTTGGTGGTAGGCTTGGGCAGGATGCGGCTGAGCGAGAGCTGGAGCACCATGAGGTCGTCGCGCTCGTCCGCGAGCAGGTTTGGGGGTGCCTCCGCCACGTGCTCGCACATACAGTTGGTTAGTGACACCACGGCGCTGGCCACCGTCATGCGGGGCACCTCGTGCTCCACCTTGGTCTTTTTCTGCGGCGGTGGCATGGCTTCGGCGACAGAGTTTAGTTTAGGGTTCACCGTGCCGGGGTAAAGAGCATAGGAAGCGAGGAAGAGCCGGGCACGGGACCTTATCTATAACCCCTATATAGTGTGTGAATAACTTTGAAAGTTGGTCGTTGGATGAAGCCAATCCGACGGTACAAAGATGGCAAATCCGAGCACTACTGGCCATTGGATATCATCTACATTCCACCAGATTTTACCACATGTAGAATCTAGAAGACTCCATGATTGAACTTCATTCATGACTAACTTTGCCACAACTAAGCTTAGGCAAAGTGTGTCTGCCACAAAAATGCGGCTAACAAAATGGCCACCACAAGTGTGGCAAGATTTGGCAAGAAGTTGAGTCTATGACATGTGGACCATGTAGTTAGAAAAGTGTGGCAAGCCACAAGTGTAGCAATGAACCAAACACATGCCTGGTGTGTTTGGTAGGGTGTATGAAGGGTGCATGATCCCAAGAGTTCCCTTCTCAACCCACTTTTGGGTGTTTGGTAGAGTGTATGGAGGGTGCATGAGTCCACACTACATTAGCACAAATACACTAGAAGCATGAATGAAGAGAGCATACATGAAGAGGGGTGTTGAGTTGAGCATGCATGAAGAGGGAACAACTATGCTGAGACGAGAACGCAACTAAACACACTTGTGAGATGCCTAAGCTTAGGCGTGGCAACCTTAGGCTGCAAACAAAACCATAACTTTGAAAGTTGGTCGTTGGATGAAGCCAATCCGATGGTACAAAGATGGCAAATCTGAGCACTACTGGCCAGTGGATATCATCTACATTCCACCAGATTTTGCCACATGTAGAATCTAGAAGACTCCACATGTAGAAGCATAATGCACAAACCACCAGAATCTCATGCGTGCAATGCACGTGTACCTTACTAGTTATCTATAGCTACGAGGAATGCCCTAGCCCAGGGCATAGTAGTTGGGCTCAAACCTGGCCAAATGGGCCGGACCGGCACGGCACGACCATGGTTATACGGGCCAGTTATGGCACGGCCCAGCCAAGTACATTGGTCATGTCGTGCCCGCACGCGTGCTGCCCCTCCAGGCACGACCCTTATTGGTTGTTTTGGACCTACATTAAGTCTATTGGAGTGTATACGTACGCGTAATGTCGGTCTGAACCGCTTCATCCAACAATACCGCCAAATCAAGAATCAACTAGTAATGGCAAGCAATATGTATATACTCACGCCCATAACTCCTTTGTGTTCTACTCGTGCATATAACATCTACGCATAAACCTGTCTCGGATGCCACTATTGGGAAACACAGTAATTTCAAAAATATCCCTACGCACATGCAAGATCATGGTGATGCATAGCAACGAGAGGGGAGAGTGTTGTCTACGTACCCTCATAGACCGTAAACGGAAGCATTATGACAACGCGGTTGATGTAGTCGTACGTCTTCACGATCGACCGGTCCTAGTACCGAAAGTACGGAACCTCCATGATCTGCACACGTTCGGCTCGGTGACGTCCCACGAACTCTCGATCCAGCTGAGTGTCGAGGGAGACCTTCGTCAGCACGACGGCGTGATGACGGTGATGATGATGCTACCGTCGCAGGGCTTCACCTAAGCACTAGGATGATATGACCGAGGTGGATTATGGTGGAGGGGTCACTGCACACGGCTAAGGGATCAATGATCAACTTGTGTGTCTATGGGGTGCCCCCTGGCCACGTATATAAAGGATGGAAGGAGGAGGAGACCGGCCCTCATAGGGCGCGCCCAAAGTGTGGAGTCCTACTAGGACTCCCTAGTCCTAGTAGGATTCCACCTCCCACATGAAATAGGAAAAGGGGAAAGGAGAAGGAGAAGGTGTTGGGGAACGTAGTAATTTGAAAAAAAATCCTACGCACACGCAAGATCATGGTGATGCATAGCAACGAGAGGGAAGAGTATCGTCCACGTACCCTCGTAGATCGTAAGGGGAAGCGTTATCAGAACGCGGTTGATGTAGTCGTACGTCTTCATGATCCGACCAATCCAAGTACCGAACGCACGGCACCTCTGAGTTCAGCACACGTTCAGCTCGATGACGTCCCACAAACTCCGATCCAGTAGAGCTTCGCAGGAGAGTTCCGTCAGCACAACGGCGTGATGACAGTGATGATGATGCTACCGACGCAGGGCTTCGCCTAAGCACCGCTACGATATGATCGAGGTGGATTATGGTGGAGGGGGCACCGCACACGGCTTGGAACAATCAACTTGTGTGTTCTAGGGTGCCCCCTGCCCCAGTATATAAAGGAGCAAGGGGGAGGGCGGCCGGCCCGGGTAGGGTGCGCCAGGAGGAGGAGTCCTCCTCCTAGTAGGAGTAGGACTCCCCTTTCCTACTCCTACTAGGACGAGGAAAGGAAGGGGAAAGAGGAGAAGGAAGGAGAGGGAGGAAAAGGGGGAAAGGGGGGCCGGCCTCCTAGTCCAATTTGGTTTGGGCTAGGGGGGCCGCACGCCATGCCTCCTCACTTCCACCACTTGGCCCATGAGGCCCATTACTTCTTCCTCGTATTCCCGTAACTCCCTAGTACTCCGAAAAATACCCGAATCACTCGGAACCTTTACGATGTCCGAATATAGTCGTCCAATATATTGATCTTTACGTCTCAACCATTTTCAGACTCCTTGTAATATCCCCGATCTCATCCAGGACTCCGAACTACCTTCGGTACATCAAATCACATAAACTCATAATACTGATCGTCACCAAACTTTAAGCGTGCGGACCCTACGGGTTCGAGAACTATGTAGACATGATCAAGACTCGTCTTCGGTCAATAACCAATAGCGGAACCTAGATGCTCATATTGGTTCCTACATATTCTATGAAGATCTTTATCGGTCAAACTGCATAACAACATACGTTGTTCCCTTTGTCATCGGTATGTTACTTGCCCGAGATTCGATCATCGGTATCTCAATACCTAACTCAACCTCGTTACCGGCAAGTCTCTTTACTCGTTCCGTAATGCATCATCCCGCAACTAACTCATTAGTCACATTGCTTGTAAGGCTTATAGTGATGTGCATTACCGAGAGGTCCCAGAGATACCTTTCCGACAATCGGAGAGACAAATCCTAATCTCGATCTAAGCCAACTCAACAAGTACCATCGGAGACACCTGTAGAGCACCTTTATAATCACCTAGTTACGTTGTGACGTTTGGTAGCACACAAAGTGTTCCCCTGATAAACGGGAGTTGCATAATCTCATAGTCATAGGAACATGTATAAGTCATGACGAAAGCAATAGCAACAAAGTAAACAATCATCAGGCTAAGCTAACAGATGGGTCAAGTCAATCACATCATTCTCTAATGATGTGGTCCCGTTAATCAAATGACAACTCATGTCTATGGTTAGGAAACATAACCATCAATGATTCAACGAGCTAGTCAAGTAGAGGCAAACTAGTGGCACTCTGTTTGTCTATGTATTCACACATGTACTAAGTTTCTGGTTAATACAATTCTAGCATGAATAACAAACATTTATCATGATATAAGGAAATAAATAATAACTTTATTATTACCTCTAGGGCATATTTCCTTCAGTCTCCCACTTGCACTAGAGTCAATAATCTAGTTCACATCTTTATGTGATTAGTTCACATCTCCATGTGACTAATACCCAAATGGTTTACTAGAGTGAATAATCTAGTTCACATCGCTATGTGATTAACACCCAAAGAGTGATCATGTTTTTGCTTGTGAGAGAAGTTTAGTCTACGGGTCTGCAACATTCAGATCCGCATGTATTTTGCAAATTTCTATGTCTACAATGCCCTGCACGGAGCTACTCTAGCTAATTGCTCCCACTTTCAATATGTATCCAGATTGAGACTTAGAGTCATCTAGATCGATGTAAAAATCTTGCATCGACGTAACTCTTTACGACGAACTCTTTTTATCACCTCCATAACCGAGAAATATTTCCTTAGTCCTCCAAGGATAATTTTGACCGCCGTGCAGTGATCTACTCCTAGATCACTATTGTACTCCCTTGCCAGAATCATGCTAAGGTATACAATAGGACTGGTGAACAGCATAGCATACTTTATAGAACCTATGACTGAGGCATAGGGAATGACTTTTCATTATCTTTCTATTTTCTGCCGTGGTCGGGTTTTGAGTCTTTACTCAACTTCATACCTTGCAACACAGGCAAGAACTCCTTCTTTGACTATTCTATTTTTAACCACTTCAAAATCTTGTCAAGGTATGTACTCATTGAAAATATATCAAGCGTCTATATCTATAGATCTTGATGCTCAATATGTAAGTAGCTTCACTGAGGCCTTTCTTTGAAAAAACTCCTTTCAAACACTCCTTTATGCTTTCCAGAAAATTCTACATTATTTCCGATCAACAACATGTCATTCACATATACTTATCAGAAATGTTGTAGTGCTCCCACTCACTTTCTTGTAAATACAGGGTTCACCGCAAGTCTGTATAAAACCATATGCTTTGATCACTTTATCAAAACATATAATCCAACTCTGAGATGCTTGCACTAGTCCATAGATGGATCACTAGAGTTTGCACACTTTGTTAGCACCTTTAGGACTGACAAAACCTTCTGGTTGCATCATATACAACTCTTCTTTAAGAAATCCATTAAGGAATGCAGTTTTAACATCCATTTGCCAGATTTCATAAAATGCAGCAACTGCTAACATGATTCAGATAGACTTTTAAGCATCGATACGAGTGAAAAAAATCTCATTATAGTCAACACTTTGATCTTGTCGAAAACATTTTGTGACAATTCGAGCTTTGTAGATAGTAACACTACTATCAGCGTCCGTCTTCCTCTTGAAGATCCATTTATTCTCAATGACTTCACAGATCATCGGGCAAGTCAATCAAAGTCCATACTTTGTTCTCATACATGGATCCCATCTCAGATTTCATGGCCTCAAGCCATTTTGCGGAATCTGGGCTCATCATCGCTTCCTCATAGTTCATAGGTTCGTCATGGTCTAGTAACATGACTTCCAGAAAAGATTACTATACCACTCTGGTGCGGACCATACTCTGGTCGTCCTACGAGGTTCGGTAGCAACTTGATATGAAGTTTCATGATCATCATCATTAGCTTCCTCACTAATTGGTGTAGGAATCACTAGAACTGATTTCTATGATGAACTACTTTCCAACTCGGGAGAAGGTACAATTACCTTATCAAGTTCTACATTCCTCCCACTCGCTTCTTTCGAGAGAAACTTCTTCTCTAGAAAGGATCCATTCTTAGCAATGAATATCTTGCCTTCGGATCTGTGATAGAAGATGTACCCAACAGTTTCCTTTGGGTATCCTATGAAGACGTATTTCTCCGATTTGGGTTCGAGCTTATCAGGTTGAAACTTTTTCACATAAGCATCATAGCCAGAAACTTTAAGAAAGGACAGTTTAGGTTTCTTGCTAAACCACAGTTTATATGGTGTCATCTCAACGGATTTAGATGGTGCCCTATTTAACGTGAATGCAGCTGTCTCTAATGCATAACCCCAAAACAATAGTGATAAATCGGTAAGAGACATCATAGATTGCACCATATCTAATAAAGTACGATTATGACGTTCGGACACACCATTACGTTGTGGTGTTCCAGGTGGCGTGAGTTGTGAAACTATTCTGCATTGTTTCAAATGAAGACCAAACGCATAACTCAAATATTCTCCTCCACGATCGGATCGTAGAAACTTTATTTTCTTGTGACGATGATTTTCCACTTCACTCTGAAATTATTTGAACTTTTCAAATGTTTCAGGTTTATGTTTCATCAAGAAGATATACCCATATTTTACTCAAATCATCTATGAAGGTCAGAAAATAACGATACCTGCCGCAAGCCTCAACACTCATCAGACTGCATACATCAGTGTGTATTATTTCCAACAAGTCTGTTGCTCGCTCCATTGTTCCGGAGAGCGGAGTCTTTGTCATCATGCCGTGAGGCATGGTTCACAAGCATCAACTTATTCATAATCAAGTGATTCCAAAAGCCCATCAGCATGGATTTTCTTCATGCGCTTTACACCAATATGACCTAAACGGTAGTGCCACAAATAAGTTGCACTATCGTTATTAACTTCACATATTTTGTCTTCAATATTATAAATATGTGTATCACTACGATCGAGATTCAATAAACCATCCACCTTGGGTGTGTGACCATTGAAGGTTTTATTCATGTAAACAGAACAACAATTATTCTCTGACTTTAAATGAATAACCGTATTGCAATAAACATGATCAAATCATATTCATGCTTAACGCAAACACCAAATAATATTTATATAGGTTCAACACTAATCCTGAAAGTATAGGGAGTGTGCGATGATGATCATATCAATCTTGGAACCACTTCCAACACACATCGTCACTTCATGCTTAACTAGTCTCTGTTCATTCTGCAACTCCCGTTTCGAGTTACTAATCTCAGCAACTGAACTAGTATCAAATACTGAGGGGTTTCCATAAACACTAGTAAAGTACACATCAATAACATGTATATCAAATATACCTTTGTTCACTTTGCCATTCTTCTTATCCGCCAAATACTTGGGGTAGTTCTGCTTCCAGTGACCAGTCCCTTTGCAGTAGAAGCACTTAGTCTCAGGCTTAGGTCTAGACTTGGGCTTCTTCACTTGAGAAGAAACTTGCTTGCTGTTCTCTTGAAGTTCCCCTTCTTCCCTTTACCCTTTTCTTGAAACTAGTGGTCTTGTCAACCATCAACACTTGATGCTTTTCTTGATTTCTACCTTCGTCGATTTCAGCATCACGAAGAGCTTTGGGAATCGTTTCTGTTATCCCTTGCATATTATAGTTCATCACGAAGTTTTAGTAACTTGGTGATAGTGACTAGGGAACTCTATCAATCACTATCTTATCTGGAAGATTAACTCCCACTTGATTCAAGTGATTGTAGTACTCATACATTCTGAGCACATGCTCACTAGCTGAGCTATTCTCCTCCATCTTGTACGAAAAGTGCTTGTCAAAGGTCTCATACCTTTCGACATGGGCATGAGTCTGAAATACTAATTTCAACTCTTGGAACATCTCATAGGCTCTGTGGCATTCAAAACGTCTTTGAAGCCCCAATTCTAAGCCGTAAAGCATGGTGCACTAAACTATCAAGTAGTCATCACATCGAGCTCGCTAAACGTTCATAATGTCTGCATCTGCTCCTACAATCGGTCTATCACCTAGCGGTGCATCAAGGACATAATTCTTCTGTTCAGCAATGGGGATAATCCTTAGATCACGGATCCAATCCGCATCATTTCTACTAACATCTTTCAACTTAGTTTTTCTCTAGGAACATATCAAAATAAACGGGGAGCTACATCGCGAGCTATTGATCTACAACATAGTTATGCAAATACTATTAGGACTAAGTTCATGATAAATTAAAGTTCAATTAATCATATTACTTAAGAACTCCCACTTAGATAGACATCCCTCTAGTCATCTAAATGATCACGTGATCCAAATCAACTAAACCATGTCCGATCATCACGTGAGATGGAGTAGTTTTCAATGGTGAACATCACTATGTTGATCATATCCAAGGTTGTCAGAAGCGCGATTCTGTTATACGATTCTACGACTTTATGATCCAAACTAACCCCTATGATTCTACGATTTTAGTTCATAGAATCTACGTTTCTACGATCCTGATAGTGAAGATTCTACGATTTGCGATCCTACCATCGGAGCTCCGATCCGATTCAAAATCACGATTCTGACAACCTTGATCATATCTACTATATGATTCACGCTCGACCTTTCGGTCTCAGTGTTCCGAGGCCATATCTGCATATGCTAGGCTCGTCTAGTTTAACTCGTGTATTTCTGCGTGTGCAAAACTGGCTTGCACCCGTTGTATGTGAACGTAGAGCTTATCACACCCGATCATCACGTGGTGTCTCGGCACGATGAACTTTGGCAACGGTGCATACTCAGGGAGAACACTTGTACCTTGAAATTTAGTGAGAGATCAACTTATAATGATACCGCCGAACTAAGCAAAATAAGATGTATAAAAGATAAACATCACATGCAATCCAAATATGTGACATGATATGGCCATCATCATCTTGTGCTTTTGATCTCCATCTCCAAAGTACTGTAATGATCTCCATTGTTACCGGCATGACATCATGATCTCCATCATCTTGATCTTTTATCAACGTGTCGTCACATGGTCGTCTCACCAGCTATTGCTTTTACAACTATTGCTATCGCATAGCGATAAAGTAAAGCAATTACATGGCACTTGCATCTTATGCAATAAAGAGACAACCATAAGGCTTCTACCAGTTGCCGATAACTTTAACAAAACATGATCATCTCATACAACAATTTATATCTCATCACGTCTTGACCATATCACATCACAACATGCCCTACAAAAACAAGTTAGACGTCCTCTACTTTGTTGTTCAAGTTTTACGTGGCTACTATGGGCTGAGCAAGAACCTTTCTTACCACGCATCAAAACCACAACGATAGTTCGTCAAGTTAGTGTTGTTTTAACCTTCGCAAGGACCGGGCGTAGCCACACTTGGTTCAACTAAAGTTGGAGAAACTGACACCCGCCAGCCACCTGTGTATAAAGCACGTCGGTAGGACCAGTCTTGCGTAAGTGTACGTGTAATGTCGGTTCGGGCCGCTTCATCCAACAATACCGCCGAACCAAAGTATGACATGCTGGTAAGCAGTATGACTTGTATCGCCCACAACTCACTTGTGTTCTACTCGTGCATATAACATCTACGCAATAACCTGGCTCAGATGCCACTGTTGGGGAATGTAGTAATTTCAAAAAGTTTCCTACGCACACGCAAGATCATGGTGATGCATAGCAACGAGAGGGAAGAGTATCGTCCACGTACCCTCGTAGACCATAAGCGGAAGCGTTATGAGAACGCAGTTGATGTATGTCGGTGTCAAAACCGGCGGATCTCGGGTAGGGGGTCCCGAACTGTGAGTCTAGGCGGATGGTAACAGGAGGCAGGGGACACGATGTTTTACCCAGGTTCGGGCCCGCTTGATGGAGGTAAAACCCTACGTCCTGCTTGATTAATATTGATGATATGGGTAGTATAAGAGTAGATCTACCACGAGATCAGAGAGGCCAAACCCTAGAAGCTAGCCTATGGTATGATTGTTGTCCCTCCTACGGACCAAAACCCTCCGGTTTATATAGACACCAGAGAGGGATAGGGTTATACAGAGTCGGTTACAATGGTAGGAGATCTACATATCCGTATCGCCAAGCTTGCCTTCCACGCCAAGGAAAGTCCCTTCCGGACACGGGACGAAGTCTTCAATCTTGTATCTTCATATTCTAGGAGTCCGGCCGAAGGTATAGTCCGGCTATACGGACACCCCCTAATCCAGGACTCCCTCAGTAGCCCCTAAACCAGGCTTCAATGACAACGAGTCTGGCGCGCAGATTGTCTTCGGCATTGCAAGGCGGGTTCCTCCTCCAAGTACTTCGTAGAAGATTTTGAACACAAAGGTAGTGTCCGGCTCTGCAAAATAAGTTTCCACATATTGCCATAAAGAGAATAATATTTACACAAATCTAATCTGCTGACGTATTCCGTAGCGTGACTTCACACCATGGCCAAGTCTCTATTCGAATCGTTTTACTGTCCCACCTCAGCATGTTTAGCGAGGCGATTTCCTTGGAACGTCATCTCAAAGCAGAGATCGTGTCCCCTTATTCCGGGATTCTCATCAATACGGGCGTGGGTAACCCAACCGCGCCATTGATTATGGCGCCTGGGAGATAAGCGAGTTTTACCAGGCTGGTGGGGACGCATAGTCGCGTCCGCCCATATAAGGGGATAAGGATCCACCTTTTCATCCACGCCTTCTTCCTCCTTTGCCTATCCATTTCCAGGCACTCGAGCTCTAGCGCCCAAGTCCGCACACCCCACCTCAACCTTCTCCAGCCATGTCCGGAGCGGGAGGCAAGTGGATGGTCTCCTCCGTCACGGATGGACACATCAAAAGACTGAGGAAGGCCAGATACTTGTCTAACAACATTGCGCACCGGCTTCCCGAAGAGGGGCAACTCATCCCCACCCCTAGGCCCCATGAGAGGGTGGTGTTCCTCCCCCATTTCCTCCACGGACTGGGCTTCCCTCTCCACCCATTTGTCCGGGGGCTCATGTTCTACTATGGCCTGGATTTCCACGATCTGGCCCCGAACTTTGTCCTCAACATCTCGGTGTTTATCGTCGTGTGCGAGGCCTTCCTCCGCATCCGCCCCCATTTGGGCCTATGGCTCAAGACTTTCAAAGTCAAGCCAAAGGTGGTGCGCGGCAACCAGGCGGAATGTGGAGGCGCCATGGTGGGCAAGATGCCCAATGTCCTATGGCTCGAGGGCTCCTTCGTGGAGACCCTAAAGGGGTGGCAATCAGGGTGGTTTTACATCACCGAGCTGTGCGACCCTGAATGGGTCGCAGCCTCCGAGTTCTGATCCGGACCCCCTACGCGGCTCACCTCCTGGAAAGAGACGGGCCTGTCGTGGGGTAAAAAAGGAGAGCTGGCCGGACTCCAAACATGCGTCCAAATCCTGGTGGACAAGAAGCTCAAACTTGTCAATGTAGTCCAGGTTATGCTCATCCGCCGGATCCTCCCGTGTCAACAACGGGCTTTCAACCTATGGGAGTTTGACCCGGCGCAGCACCGAACTCTGAGCAGGCTCTTCGACATGACGTACGAAGATGCCTGGAAGGTGCTTTTCAAGGGCGCCGAGGCCCCCGCATCCGCTACCGAGGATCGCGGATTCAGCACGCAGCGTCACGCTAGTGCGGTAAGCTGTTTTTACCTTTTACAGGGTATTAGTCTTTCATAGTTTGACTCCATGCGGGGTCTAAGCTCCCTTAACTTTGACACGATTGGTAGAAGACGTCCAGACAGATCAACTGTCCGGCTCCTTTGCCCGAAGGCCCAGCGGACGCTCGCTTGGCGAACCTGCTGGTTCCAGCACCCTATGTGGTGCCGGAGAAGAAGGCCAAGAAGAAGGCCACGGGGACTCGAAAGAGTGCCTGGCGCCTGGGGGTGTCAAATTCATCATCCGACGACTCCAAGGTGCACTCCTCCCATGAAGATGACGAGGAGGAAGAAGAGACCTCTCCCCCTCCAACGGGGGAAGGGAAGAAAAGGAAGGTCGCCCCAACTGGGGAGGCCGAAGGGTCCAAGAAGGGGAAAACCCTTCCTCCGGACTACTCCACCAACGCCGATGACGGCGAAGAGGAGTGGCCGCTCAGGGCTAAGCCCCTGGCGAAATCATAAGTATCCGGATACCAGAGTGATTCATAGTATTCCTCCATTGCACAGCTTTTCCTTACATCGAACATGTTTATGCAGTCCACCCAAAGACCGGCTCGACGTGTTGTCGAGCGGTTCCCTGGATTCGTCGGATGTGAATTCGCTTCCGACGGCTACCTCCCCCCACCCTATGGACGACGTCGAGGTGCTGTCCCAACAGCTTCCAAGCCAGGAGGAGGCGGTCCTGGAGGCGCCGCAAGGTGACCTCCCGGACTCCAGGCGCAAAGGGGATAGAACCCCCAAGGGCTCCAAGTCCGGCCATGAGCCGGACACCGCGCCGGAACCTTCAACGGTTCCGGACTCCGGTAGGCAGCCTCCTTCCAAGAGGAGCAAGCCTACTGAGCCGGTGACCTCCGTCCAACCGAAGGCACCGGGCAATCTGCTGGAGGTGCTTAACGGCGCCTCCATCAACGAGGAGCACCGCACTATTATGAGTGCGGTGATCCAGAAGGTTCAGTCCGCCAAGAGCGGACTGACTGAAGCCTGTGCCAGCCTTCTAACAGGCTTTGAGGTAAGTAAAGAATATGTAAAAATATTACCGCATAGATAGTAGCCCCTGATGCTCTGTTCGGCATTCGGAAAGAAAAGCCGAATAGAGGATCTAATAACATTCGCAGGAGTCTAACATAATCAAGTCAATATGCGTATACAGGCTTCGCTGCTGGCCTCCGCCGCACTAACTGCGGAGGTGGATACGCTGAAACAAAACCTCGCGTGGTCCGAGAACGAGCTCGGCCATGCCAAGAGGCAACTCGAGGAGAAGGAAGGCAAGTAATACCTTGCGCATGTATATAGAGAAGATGTGGTTGCAAAAAATGACAGGATCAACGTGCTGTTATAGGGGCCACGACCAAGGTGGAAACCCTTAAGAAAGCGCTGTCCGAGGCCGAAAACAGAGAGGCCGCGGAGCGCACGGAGAGAGGGAAGCAGGAGGCACGGGTGGACGAGGTGCAGAAAGAGCTCCAGGCTCTCGTGAAAAAACACGAGAGTTTGGAGCTTGACTCAAAGACGCAAGCGTCCGAGCTTGCGGCAGCCCTCAAAAGCACGAAGTCTGCCAAGGCCGAAGCCCAGAAAGCCCTCCAAGAAATTGAAGCGATGAAGAAGATAGCGGTGGGTAAGGCATTCATTATGCAAAGCAAGCAAGTGAAAGTGAGTTACTTGTTACTTACCCGAGTTCGGAGCTCTCCAGGAGCATTCGTAGATTTTCCCCATAGTGCGTCTGATGCCGCCGCCTACTACCGAGCCGAGGAGGGGAGCTCGACGGAGAAGGTGTTCTGGTCTCAGTATGCTGAGGCCGAACACCTGGTGCCTTTGAGCGACCAGCTGAAGCAAATGGTCGAGCTCCACAAGGTGGCCGAACAGGCCATAAAGGGCCTCATAGCTCGGCTTTAGCCTGGAGAGGCTTTGCCTGGGAGCTACTTCGGGCTGGTGAGGCAGCTGGTGGATGCCTGTCCATGGCTTGAAGTAATCAAGCGCTCCGTCTGCAACGAAGGTGCCCGTAGGGTGCTTGCCCGTGCTAAAGTGCACTGGGGCAAGATGGATGTGGAGAAGCTAGTGAAGGACGGGCCGCCGCCGGGCAAGGAGCATGGAGTCCCGGAAGCGTATTATGAGGGCGTCCTGAAGGGTGCCCGCCTTATAGCAGATGAATGCTCCAAAGATGTAATTTTTGAGTAAACTCGCATTTGTGATCCTGTACGCTGAAAACTTGTTCATATGCGCTAAGCAACGCTTTTGAATTTAAAATATTACCTTCTGTGGGGCCGTTTATCAAATTTGAGAGATGGCGAGTCATCGGCTTCTGCCACCATGCCACGAGTGCTGGGGTGTTCGGGATAAACATGAGCGCTCTTTTTCCCATTCTTGGGTCCTTCGAGGGAGGCGCTCAACACAACGAACAAGGCAATCGGACTATAATGCTTGAGCACTCTCACTTAGCCATAGAATTCTATAATTTTAAATTTCGGCGAAGCCCCTAGTGTTCGGAAGACCGAATTCGGGGCGCTATCCAAGCCTAGGCCGGACAAAGCCGACTCCTCGCTCTAAGCGGCATAAGTCTTTAGGGACTCAAAAACCTCTCGAACAGCGACTAGCTCTCGCCTCATCATGACGGTCAGTTTTAGCTTTCTCTACTGAGGTGCTTAGCCTAGCTCAACTGGGACACAATTGCAGTAGTTCTCCTAGTGCTACCTTAGCTGATATAACGGAACGTAAGGTACCAAAACATAGGAGCCGGGCAAACCCAACTATTGACCCACGACATGATTCGGAGCCGATGCATATAATGCTATAAGTTCAGGGTGCCGCACTTGTGAAAGTGTTCGGACTTCTCACACCGTATTATGGGGTACTTAAGCCCCTGGCGTACCGGTCGTACCAAAGTGTACAGGTGCAACATGCCATTAATGAACATATATTTGTAAAAAAGAGTAATGCAATAATAGACGGAAGCTATGCATTGTTTATTTAGAAAAGCTGTGATCAAAGCAGAACGATACAAATAGTGGAATAAGCAAAAGATGGGACTATTTAACATGTCCTTTCCAGGAGCGAGCTGCGGAATGGTATGTGAAACAGGTATACTGCTCGTTATAGAGACCACCTTAGAGTTCCATAGTGCGGCGTAGCTTTCTGCTCCCCTGGTTTTTGTATCGTTTGTGCGGCAATTGTACTGCCGGACAAGCCTTCCGAAGAATGGAGTCCTGAAAATAAGAGAAAATTAAGAAATCAGCAGCCCCTAGTGTGGTTTAAGCCGCGTTTCGGGTGTGCCATGATGGTGCCCCTCCCCCTGTGCCCGTGGTATTTCTAGAGCGTAGTTATGTAGGCGCAACACTGGTTTCGCAAGTTCGCGAGGGCTAGGGTTGGGGCCGCATTGCTACGCTTGCTCGAAACGTGCCAGGCGGTCTTGTTGTAGGTTACTGCGGGCGCGCTTGACGGCGTCCAAACTTTTAATGGCCGGACTGGAGAATTGCCTTGAGAGGCTGCTTTGTACTTCCGCTGCGATAGCCGCCGTATGCTCCTCCGTTCGGAGAGAGCGTTCGGTGTTTCCATTGATCGTGATGACTCCTCGAGGGCCTGGCATCTTGAGCTTGAGGTATGCATAGTGCGGCACCGCATTGAACTTGGCAAATGCGGTTTGCCCGAGCAGTGTGTGATAGCCACCGCGGAACGGGACTATGTTGAAGATTAACTCCTCGCTTCGGAAATTATCCGGAGATCCGAAGACCACTTCAAGTGTAACTGAGCCTGTACAGTTGGCCTCTACACCTGGTATGACGCCTTTAAAGGTCGTTTTAGTGGGTTTAATCCTCGAGGGATCGATGCCCATTTTCCGCACTGTATCCTGGTAAAGCAGGTTCAGGCTGCTGCCGCCGTCCATAAGGACTCTAGTGAGGTGAAATCCGTCAATAATTGGGTCTAGAACCAATGCGGCAAATCCGCCATGACGGATGCTAGTGGGGTGGACCCTTCGATCAAAAGTGATCGGGCAGGAAGACCACGGGTTGAACTTTGGGGCGACTGGCTCCACCGCGTATACGTCCCTTAGCGCACGCTTCCGCTCCCTCTTGGGGACGTGGGTTGCGTATATCATGTTCACCGTCCGCACTTGTGGGGGAAAACCTTTCTGTCCACTGTTGTTCACCGGCCGGGGCTCCTCCTTGTCATCGCTATGCAGCCCCTTGTCTCTGCTTTCGGCGTTTAACTTGCCTGCCTGCTTGAACACCAAACAATCCCTGTTGGTGTGATTGGCTGGTTTTTCGAGGTTGCCATGTATCTGGCATGAGCGGTCGAGTATTCGGTCCAAACTGGACGGGCCCGGAGTATTTCTTTTGAATGGATTTTTCCGCTGATCGGGTTTAGAGCCTCTGAATCCGGCATTAACTGCCGTATCCTCAGCATTGTCGTTGTTAATGCGGCGCTTTTGCTTGTAGCGATGTGACCTGCCACTGCTGTTCTTGGTATCTGAATTACTAGGGCTCTTGGTCATGTTATTGCTGCGAGCTAGCCAGCTGTCTTCTCCCGCACAAAAGCGGGTCATAAGTGTCATGAGGGCTGCCATAGATTTCGGCTTTTCCTGTCCTAGGTGCCGTGCAAGCCACTCATCGCGAATGTTATGCTTGAAGGCTGCTAGGGCCTCTGTGTCTGGATAGTCGACGATTTGATTTTTCTTGGTTAGGAACCGTGTCCAGAATTGTCTGGCCGATTCCTCTGGCTGCTGAATTATGTGGCTTAGGTCATCGGCCTCTGGTGGTCACACATAAGTGCCCTGGAAATTGTTGAGGAATGCCGTTTCTAGGTCCTCCCAACAACCAATTGATTCTGCTGGCAAGCTATTAATGCCTTGGTGAACTCCCGGCCGGTGCTCCTGGTGGCCTTTGGCTCCAAGCGGAGGGCTGCTGCAGCAGGTCCTCATGGGCCGCGCTGGAGGTCTCCGCCAACGGGGGCTTGGCCTTAACTCGTGGCTGGCAGGCGTTCGCCCGTGCTCGCGGCCTAGGGCGCCGGTGCACCCTGCACTTCAGGTTTGACGGCGACGCCACCCTCTATGTGAGGGTGTTTGGGGAAGATGGCCGCCGCGCGGGGTGTTGCCCTGAGGACGACGACCACGGCCGGGGGCCCCGCTCCGACGGTGATGGAGGAGATAGCGCCCGCGCGGATGGTGGCGCCCGAGACTCCCCAAGCTTCGTCAACTCTTCCTCAAGCGACTCCTCCAGCGGTGGCCGCAGTCAACCCCCGCGCCGTCGATCTTCCTTGGGAGGTGGTGGCTCGTCCGCCCGCCGTCGTGCCCCGATGAAGCATGAGAGGGAGTCTTCCTGAGGCCCGGAGGCAGCCCAGGTCGCCTCCGC
This sequence comes from Triticum monococcum, assembly GCA_034509565.1. NCBI lineage: Eukaryota > Viridiplantae > Streptophyta > Magnoliopsida > Poales > Poaceae > Triticum > Triticum monococcum. The sequence continues at coordinate 383,972,141 of CM067845.1, forward strand.
GGGCCGATGTGAGGAGGGCTGCGCCGGGCTCGTCCTTTCCTTTTCCTTTTGTTTCCTGTGTATGACAAAACAGCTGCATGGAGCCCCGCTGGGGCGTGTTGGGAATTATTGCCGTTTTAGCCATTACCTTGATCTTATTTTTGCGCCTCTTAACTACATGCCTGTGCGTAGATAGTTTTTGACCCCTGCCGGGGGGGGCGAGCGACCCAGGCCCTGTGTGCGCGTCACGGTGCCCGAGGGGCACGGACTAGAGGGGTGCTCCTGTAACGTGCCCGGGCCATGAAACCTTCCAATGGCTAGAGCAGAAACGCTCGCGAGGACGTTTGAGAGAGAAACCAAAGCGAGGAGCGAAAATCGACGAACCACAAATCAGCAACAATGATGACTTCAATAAGACTTCAAATGCAAGTAAACACGTCAACTGTGGAAAGCAAATGAAAAAGCCACGTCCGGCACCTAATCTAGTATTCGACGTCTTCTCACCAGCGCGGAGCTAAGTGCTGCCACTGGGCGTGGGAGGGAGCCCCAGGGCCTGAGGCCGGCGCTCCTGAGACTCTGGGGCGTGTACAGCCCCACTCATTATTACGTGAGAGTGTCACGGGGCGGCGAGCTTCACAGGCATTGGCCTTCTTCACAGGCTCCGGGCCTTTCTTCTTAGAGGTAATCAACTTCACAGGCACTTGCCTTCTTCACAGGCTCCGGGCCTTTCTTCTTAGAGGTAATCAACTTCACAGGCACTTTCCTTCTTCACAGGCTCCGGGCCTTTCTTCTTAGAGGTAATCAACTTCACAGGCACTTGCCTTCTTCACAGGCTCCGGGCCTTTTCCAAAAAGGGAAGGTCTTCACAGGCGTTCGCCTTCTTCACAGGCTCTGGGCCTTTTCCAAAAAGGGAAGGTCTTCACAGGCGTTCGCCTTCTTCACACACTCTGGGCCTTTCCAAAAAGGGAAAGTCTTCACAGGCGTTCGCCTTCTTCACAGGCTCTGGCCTTTTCCAAAAAGGGAAGGTCTTCACAGGCGTTCGCCTTCTTCACAGGCTCTGGGCCTTTTAGGGGTAGAACCACCGGAGGTGCTGGATGTTCCACGCGTTTTGGACCGGCTCCCCCTCTTGAGTCTCCAAGCGCACGGAGCCTGGCCTGGAAACATGAACAACCTTGAACAGGCCCTCCCACATGGGAGAGAGCTTGTGCAGCCCCTCCCTGGAGAGAACCCGCCTGAGTACGAGGTCTCCTACCTCGAGGGTCCTGGGGCGGAGGTTGCGGCAGTTATATCATCGTAGCGCCTGGTTGTACCTTGCCGCTCGCAGCGCGGCTTCCCGGCGGCGTTCCTCCCCCAGTACGAGGTCCATCCCCCGCATGGCGTCCTGCTGCGCCTCGTCGAACGCTAGGACCCGTGCGGAGCGACGCCTGACCTCATGAGGAAGGACTGCCTCGGCTCCATAGACCAGGGAGAACGGGGTCTCCCTAGTCGGTTTGGTCGCGGTTGTGCGGATGGACCACAACACGGACTGAAGCTCGTCGTACCAACCTCTTCCGCAGGCCTCCAGCTTCTTCTTGAACGTCCTGGTCTTGAGGCCTCTCAGGACCTCCGCGTTGGCTCGTTTGGCCTGCCCATTGCTTCGCGGGTGTGCCACCGAAGCGTAGCATATCTGCGTCCCAAGGTTAGCACACTATGTTTTGAAGAGATTACTGGTGAACTGCGAACCGTTGTCCGTGATGATGCGATTCGGTACCCCGAACCGGCTCACGATACCCCTGATGAACTTGACCGCGGAGCCAGCGGGGATGGTACGGACGGCCTCCACTTCTGCCCACTTGGTGAACTTGTCAATGGCGACGTAGAGGTAACGGTAGCCCCCTGGCGCCCGAGGGAACGGGCAAAGAATATCCAACCCCCAAACTGCGAAGGGCCACGAGATGGGTATAGTCTGCAGGCCCCCCGCCGGTTGATGGATCTGCTTGGAATGAAGCTGGCAGGCCTCACAAGCCTTTACCAATTCGATTGCGTCATTGAGCGCGGTGGGCCAATAGAACCCACTACGGAATGCCTTGCCGATGAGGGTCCGTGATGATGAGTGGTGTCCGCAGTCTCCGCCGTGTATGTCCTTCAGTAGTTCCTTTCCTTGCTCCCTGGAGATGCAGCGCAGAGATACATCGTTTGGTCGCTTCCGGTAAAGTTCTCCATCTCTGATGTAGTATGCCTTGGCCTACCGCGCCACACGCTCTGCTTCCTCTTCCTTTTCCGGCAGGGCCCTTGCGTTAAATAACTCTGGAGTTCTGCGATCCAGCACTCCTCCTAAGGTTCCATCATCAGGAGCAGGCGTGCTCCTGAGGTCGGTCCGCAGACCGAGCCTCCCGAGGCTGGCGGCTGGGGGAGCTCCTCTCGAGACTGAGCGGTGTTTGATAACGTCGGCTGTGCTGAAGGTTTGAAGAGCCGCTCTTCGAAGACGCCGGGTTCCTGCGGCAACCGCCTGGATGCCCGCCCGGCTATGTCGTCAGCTTCCTGATTGGTGCCACGTGGCACGTGCTTCAGCTCCAGCCCCCAGAACTGCTTTTCCATCCTGCGGACCTCCGCTAGGTAGGCCTCCATATGCTCGTCCTTCGGCTCATACACCTTGTTGGAGAAGTTGACTAGGAGCTGCGAGTCGCCCTTAACGGTCAGGCGTTTCACTACCAGGGGTACTGCGGCCTTCAACCCGGCTATCAGTCCCTCATATTCTGCTATGTTGTTGGAGACCTTTTCACCTTGCTGGAAACAGAGCTGTACGACATAGTAGAGCTTATCCTGAGTGGGTGATATCAGCACTGCACCAGCCCCCGCGCCGTGTCTGGAGAACGCCCCGTCGAAGTACATGACCCAGCCTTCCGGCGCCTCACTCCCTGGAGAGAGGGACCGATCCTCGTTGTCCCTGAGGCCTGCTGCCTCCGCCCATTCCGCTATGAAATCCGCCAACGCTGCTCCTTTGATGACCCTGGTTGTGCTGAACTCGAGCTGAAACGCCTGCAGCTCCATGTTCCACTCGGCGACCCTTCCGGCTGAGTTAGGGCTCCTGAGCACTCTCTCCAGGGGGTACGATGAGACGACTTTGATGGGATGAGCCTGGAAGTAGTGACGCAGCTTGCGCGAGGCTACCAGTAGCGCGAGGAGGAGCTTCTGAGGCATTGGGTGCTGTGCCCTCGCGTCCCGTAACACCGTGCTAACAAAGTAGACGGGATGCTCAACAAGGCTGAGATCATCTGGGGTCGCGGCGCCCTCGGGAGGTAAGGGCGCCTCACGAGATGACGTGGCCTCGGGAGGTGGACCATCCGGGCATGCGGCCTCTCCTGCCTCCGGTGCATTCTTCGGCAGCTGGCCCTCCTCAACTGCGGTTGTGGCTTCTGCAGGCTTTCCTTGTTCCCGTTTTGTCTTGCCTCGGGCTGCTGCTGCGGTCTTGACTTGGCGCTCCTCCCTAACCGCCACCAGGGTTGCGCTGGCGGAGTAGGGAGTGGCGGCGAGGTAAAGCAGCAATGGCTCTTGAGGGTGCGGAGCCACCATGACTGGGGGACTGGTCTGGTACCTCTTGAGATCTTGAAACGCCTTATCTGCCTCTTCAGTCCATTCAAAGGGCCCCTTTTTCTTCATCAGCTGTAAGAAAGGCAGCGTTCGCTCCCCTAATTTGGAGATGAAGCGCCCTAGCGCGGTCACGCGCCCAGTGAGCCTCTGCATTTCTCTGAGGGTCTTTGGCGGACTCATGTCCTCGACCGCCTTGACCTTCTCGGGGTTGGCCTCGATGCCACGATGGGACACGAGGAATCCCAAAAGCTTACCCGAGGGGACGCCAAACACACATTTCTCCAGGTTGAGCCGCAGGTTTACTGCGTCGAGGCTCGCGAAGGTCTCCTCCAGGTCTTGTATCAGGGTCTTGGCCTCCCGAGATTTTACTACAATGTCATCAACGTAGGCTTCGACATTCTTTCCGAGTTGCGGGCCCAAGGTGATGTGCATCAGCCACTGAAAGGTTGCCCCCGCGTTACGCAGTCCGAACGGCATGCATGTATAGCAGTATACCCCGCACGGGGTTAAGAAGGCGGTCTTCTCAACGTCTTCTACCGCCATCTTGATCTGGTGGTACCCGGAGAAGGCGTCCAGGAAGCATAGCAGGTCGCACTCCGCAGTGGAATCGACGATCTGGTCGATGCAGGGGAGCGGAAATGGATCTTGCGGGCATGCCTTGTTGAGGTTGGTGAAGTCGACACACATGCGTTCCTTCCCCCCTTTCTTGGGCACAACGACAGGGTTGGCCAACCAATCCGGGTATCGAACCTCGCGAATGACCCCAGCGGCTTCTAGCTTGCGGGTCTCTTGGACAATGAAGGCCTGCTTCTCCACGGACTGCCGCCTCGCCTTCTGCTTCACGGGGCGCACATTTGGGCACACGTTGAGGTGATGCTCGATGACACTCCTGGGGATCCCCGCCAGCTGATCGGGCTCCCAAGCAAATACCTTCTTATTCGCGCGCAGGAACTTGACCAAGGCCTCCTCCTGCTCAGGCTCAAGGTTGGCGCCTATGGTGAAAGTGGCACTGGAGGACCCGTCCTCGTCGACGGGTATCTGCTTGGTTTCTGCCTTGTCCTGGGTGAACAACTGCTTCTTCTTGGCGGGCGCAGCCCCCTTGGGCTCAGGGGTCTCCGCGTTGACAGGCCGTGCCGATGCCGCCGTCTTGAAGGCGAGCTTGAGTACTCGCAGGGCGTCCCCGGTGTCCCCGTGCACGGCGAGGGTACCGCTGCTCCCGGGCATCTTCATGACGTTGTACGCCGGGTGCGTGGCGGCCATGAACTGAGCCAGTGCCGGGTAGCCGAGGATGGCATTGTAAGGGAGGCCGATGGGGGCGATGTCGAAGTCGACCATCTCCGTGCGGAAGTTGTCGTAGGTGCCGAAGGTTACTGGGAGCCGGATCTGTCCCAGGGAGTCGGATGATCCGCCCCCGACGCCCGAGAAAGATCGGCTGGGTCACAGCCGCTCCCGGGGTATGCAGAGGAGGTTGAAAGTCTCGACCGAAAGCACGCTAAGGCCCGCACCACCGTCAACGAGGGTTCTGGTGACGGCCACCTGGCAGATGGTGGGGGTGCACAACAGGGGGAGCGCGCCCGAGCCGACCAGGTTGGTGGGGTGGTCCTCCGAGCTGAAGGTCAGACCGACCTTGCGCGCCGCCTGGTCCGGGGGAGCCCCCTGCCGTGCGGAAACGGCACTAACCCGGCGGGCAAAAGGCTTGACGTGGCGACTCGTGGGCGGCGCCTGCGAGCCGCCCAGGAGGGCCGCAACGACCGGAGGCGTCGATGTTGCGGTGTAGCTACTCTGCCGCGTAGGCAGATGCTGGGGGGGGGGCTTGCCGCTCGTTCCCCGCCGGGCCGGTGGCAGTGTTGACGGCGGGCGACGGGGGACAACGAGAACGCCCACCGGCGAGGGCCGCCGGGGTGACGCGAGCTCGACTGGCGCCGTACATGGCTGCGACGGCCGGAGGAGGACGGAGCGGTGGAAGATGGATTCCGGCGCACCCCCTACCTGGCGCACCAAATGTCGGATCACGGGTTCCGGCAGACCCTTAAGGTTCGAACACTGGGGTGCGCGCGGAGATTACGCCTTCCACCTCCCCATCTCACTAAGATCTAAACTAATGAAAGAACTGCACAAGAGACACAAGGTTTATACTGGTTCGGGCCACCATTGTGGTGTAATACCCTACTCCAGTGTGTGGTTGGTGGATTGCCTCCTGGGGTTGGTGATGATGAACAATACAAGGAAGAACAGCCTCGCGAGGGTCTGTTCTTCGCTAGGGTGATGAACTGCTAGGAGGAGTTCAGTCACCTCTCTCTCTCTCACTCACTCTCTCTGCTTTGCTCTCACTTGTTGACCGTTTGTTTGCTATGTGGGTGGCTGGTCCTATTTATAGAGGCCCTGGTCCTCTTCCCAAATATTGAGCAGGAAGGGCGCCAACAATTGGCCAATTCGAAGGGGGACATCTAGTACACTTATCCTGACTAAAGTTGGTCTTCGCCCGCCAAAGGCTTTGTGGTGACGCCGTGCTGGGCTCCATGGTGACCTCCGTCTCGTAGTCCGCCTGGTCTTGGTCTCATTGCACCGAAATGGCAACCTTTGCCTGATGCCTCGGTACTCTGCGGCCGCGCTTGCCCCCTTTGCACCAAAGAGGAAAGAAGGGCGCTGCGCGCGCTGGCGCCCGCCTGGCGCCCTGAGTCGTCATGGCTTGCGTCATGGGCACCTCGCGAGGTACCCCACCTCGATTTCTCCGCCTCCTTGCGAGCCAGCCTGAGGAGGCTGCGCCTGAGGATGCGCCGTGTCGTCCGCCCCGCGAGGCTTGGCCCCTCGCGAGGGTCTTGAGTCTTGTGTTAATGAAGATGGGCCATGTTGGGCCTCCTTTGAGCCACGCCGCAGGCCGCAGGCAGGCAAGTCTGGGGACCCCCGTTCCCAGAACGCCGACAAGGTGGTCCTTTAAGCTTGAGTGGGAGGTATTTGATGGCGTGTAGGTCATCGCCACGGGCCATGTGGATATGAAGGAGATAGTCCTCGGTCCATACCGTAGGATCTGTTGTGCCATCGTATGATTCGATGTTCACGGGTTTGAAACCCTCGGGGATTTGATGATCCATTACTTCATCTGTGAAGCATAGTGGGTGTGTGGCGCCTCTGTATTGGGCTATATCACGACGCAGCTCAAACGAGCTTTATCTACTGTGTTCGGCCCGGCCGGATTTACTGTATCCGGTGTGATGATTACCATCTCGTGTCGTGGGGCGCCCATGCGATCCGTAGATCGATCTTCTTTGCCTTGCCTTGTCCTCCAATATATCTCGTAGGTCTGGCGCGTTTTCCCGTGCCTTGATATTTTTTAAGCGGCGCCGGGGTGCGGCAGGAGTGGAGGGCCGAAAGGCCTCTCTGTCGCGGCCACGGGGTGGCCGGTCGGCCACATCCTGCGCTAGTGATATACGTTTAGGTGCTTCCTCTTCTAATCGGGGTAGCAACCTGCGCTTTGGGTAGCTCTTGGAGGGGCATTCGAGTTCATACTCTTTGGCCGCGAGGACTTCAATCCATCTGTCGGCTAGCAAATCTTGATCAGCTCTAAGCTGTTGCTGTTTTTTCTTGAGGCTGCTCGCCGTGGCCATAAGCCAGCGTTTGAAACGCTCTTGTTCGACGGGATCCTCCGGCACGACAAATTCATCATCGTCGAGGCTTGCCTCATCTTCGGAGGGAGGTATATAATTATCGTCCTCGACCTCTCTGTCTGCCGCTATCTCATGAGGGCTGGCTTCTCCATCCTCCTGTGCTGAATCTTGCTGGAGGTGGTTGTCTTCGGCCCTGTCCGGGGTGTTATTATCTCCCGTGCCAGAATCACCGTTTTTGCTTTGGCGGGATTTAGAGCGGCGCCGCTGACGCCGGCGCTTAGGCTGCTTCTTGGAGGGGTCATCCTCCGATGTTCCATCACCATTGCCTTCTTTTGGGGTGTCCACCATGTATATATCATACATCGAGGTCGCTTTCCAATGCCCTATAGGTGCTGATTCTTGATCGTCTCCTGCATCGGTGTCCGTGCCGTCGATTTCTTCAGAGTCGAAGTCGAGCATGTCGGTTAAATCATCGACAGTGGCTACGAAGTGGGTGGTGGGTGGGCTTTGAATTTCTTCATCATCCGCATCCCAACCTTGCTCACCATAGTCCTGCCAGGGTTCTCCTGATAAAGAGAGAGACTTTAGTGAATTCAGAATATCGCCGAAGGGCGAGTGCTGAAAGATGTTCGCGGCGGTGAACTCCATGATCGATGCCCAATCGGGTTCGATCGGTAGGGGCGCGGAGGGCTTGGAGTCTGTAAAGGAGTCCGGCTCCTTGGAGTCATGGGCTTCGCAGAGAATAGGGCTGGTGTTCGGCTCGATCACCGTAGAGATTGCAGCCCCCGAGGCGGTGTCCAACCACCCATCCTCGATTGGCGCAGTTGGCTCCGAATTAAGGGTCAGAGCTGATGCGGGTGCGGCCTCCAGGGCACTGTTCGGCGGCAGAGCTAGATCATGCCCATCGTGACAGTGCGGCGCCCTCGGCTGTGGCTCGAATCCGTCGAAGATCAAGTCTCCGCGGAGGTCGGCTGTGTAGCTCAAACTTCCAAATCTGACCTGATGGCCAGGGGCGTAGCTTTCGATCTGCTCCAGATGGCCAAGCGAATTGGCCCGCAGTGCAAAGCCACTGAATACGAAGATCTATCCGGGGAGAAAGGTCTCACCCTGGATCGCATCGCTGTTGATGATCGGAGAAGCCATCGGGCCTAAAAGTGACGACACAGAGGAACTCTCAATGAAAGCACCAATGTCGGTGTCAAAACCGACGGATCTCGGGTAGGGGGTCCCGAACTGTGCGTCTAGGCGGATGGTAATAGGAGGCAGGGGACACGATGTTTTACCCAGGTTCGGGCCCTCTTGATGGAGGTAAAACCCTATGTCCTGCTTGATTAATATTGATGATATGGGTAGTACAAGAGTAGATCTACCACGAGATCAGAGAGGCTAAACCCTAGAAGCTAGCCTATGGTATGATTGTTGTCCCTCCTACAGACTAAAACCCTCCGGTTTATATAGACACCGGAGAGGGCTAGGGTTATACAGAGTCGGTTACAATGGTAGGAGATCTACATATCCATATCGCCAAGCTTGCCTTCCACGCCAAGGAAAGTCCCTTCCGGACACGGGACGAAGTCTTCAATCTTGTATCTTCATAGTCTAGGAGTCCGGCCGAAGCTATAGTCCGGCTATCCGGACACCCCCTAATCCAGGACTCCCTCAATGTAGTCGTATGTCTTCACGATCCGACCGATCTAAGTAACGAACGCACGGCACCTCCGAGTTCAGCACACGTTCAGCTCGATGACATCCCACGAACTCCGATCCAGCAAAGCTTCGCAGGAGAGTTCCGTCAGCACGATGGCGTGATGACAATGATGATGATTGTTGGTGTCAAAACCGGCGGATCTCGGGTAGGGGGTCCCGAACTATGCGTCTAGGCCAGATGGTAACAGGAGGCAAGGGACACGAAGTTTTACCCAGGTTCGGGCCCTCTTGATGGAGGTAAAACCCTACGTCCTGCTTGATTAATATTGATGATATGGGTAGTACAAGAGTAGATCTACCACGAGATCGGAGAGGCTAAACCCTAGAAGCTAGCCTATGATATGATTGTTGTGGATGAATGTGTTGTCCTACGGACTAAAACCCTCCGGTTTATATAGACACTGGATAGGGTTAGGGTTACATAGAGTCGGTTATAATAGTAGGAGATCCACATATCCGTATCACCAAGCTTGCCTTCCACGCCAAGGAAAGTCCCTCCCGGACACGGGACAAAGTCTTCAATCTTGTATCTTCATAGTCCAGGAGTCCGGATGAAGGTATAGTCCGGCCATCCGGACACCCCCTAATCCAGGACTCCCTTAGTAGCCCCTGAACCAGGCTTCAATGACGACGAGTCTGGCGCGTAGATTGTCTTCGGCATTGCAAGGCGGGTTCCTCCTCCAAGTACTTCATAGAAGATTTTGAACACAAAGATAGTGTCCGGCTCTGCAAAATAAGTTTCCACATATTGCCATAGAGAGAATAATATTTACACAAATCTAATCTGCTGACGTATTCCGTAGTGTGACATCGCACCACAGCCAAGCCTTCATTCGACTCGTTTTATTGTCCCACCTCAGCGTGTCATGCGAGGCGGTTTCCTTGGCACGCCTTGTTAAAGTAGATATCGTGTCCCCTTATTCCAGGATTCTCATCAATACGGGCGTGGGAAACCCAACCGCGCCATTGATTACGGCGCTTGGGAGATAAGCGAGTTTTACCAGGCTGGTGGGGACGCATAGTTGCGTCCACCCATATAAGGGGATAAGGATCCACCTTTTCACCTACGCCTTGTTCCTCCATTGCCTATCCATTTTCGCGCACTCGAGCTCCAGCGCCCAAGTTCGCACTCCCCACCTCAACCTTCTCCAGCCATGTCCGGAGCGGGACGCAAGTGGATGGTCTCCTCTGTTACGGAGGGACACATCAAAAGACTAAGGAAGGCCGGATACTTGTCTAATGACATTGCGCACCGGCTTCCCGAAGAGGGGCAGCTCATCCCCACCCCTAGGCCCCATGAGAGAGTGGTGTTCCTCCCCCATTTCCTCCGCGGAATGGGCTTCCCTCTCCACCCAATTGTCCGGGGGCTCATGTTATACTATGGCCTGGATTTCCACGATCTGGCCCCGAACTTTGTCCTCAACATCTCGGCGTTTATCGTCGGGTGCGAGGCTTTCCTCCGCATCCGCCCCCATTTCGCCTATCGCTCAAGACTTTTAATGTCAAGCCGAAGGTGGTGCGCGACAACCAGGCGGAGTGCGGAGGCGCCATGGTGGGCAAGATGCCCAACGTCTTATGGCTCGAGGGCTCCTTTGTGGAGACCCTGAAGGGGTGGCAATCGGGGTGGTTTTACATCACCGAGCCGCGCGACCCTAAGTGGGTCGCAGCCCCCGAGTTCCGGTCCAGACCCCCAACGCGGCTCACGTCCTCGAAAGAGACGGGCCTGTCGTGGGGCAAAAAAGGAGAGCTGACCGGACTCCAAACATGCGTCCAAACCCTGGTGGACAAGAAGCTCAAACTTGTCAACGTAGTCTAGGTTATGCTCATCCGCCGGATCCTCCCGTGTCAACAACGGGCTTTCAACATGTGGGAGTTCGACCCGGCGCGACACCGAACTCTGAGCAGGCTCTTTGACACGATGTACGAAGATGCCTAGAAGATGCTTTTCAACGGCGCCGAAGCCCCCGCATCCGCTACCGAGGATCGCGGATTCAGCACACAGCGTCACGCTCATGCGGTAAGCTGTTTTTACCTTTTACAGGGTATCAGTTTTTCATAGTTTTACTCCATGTGGGATCTAAGTTCCCTTACCTTTGACAGGATTGGCAAGAGACGTCCGGACAGATCAACTGTCCGGCTCCTTTGCCCGAAGGCCCAGCGGATGCTCGTTTGGCGAAGCTGCTGGTTCTGGCACCCTATGTGGTGCCGGAGAAAAAGGCCAAGAAGAAGGCCACGGGGACTCAAAAGAGTGCCCGGCGCCCGGAGGTGTCGGATTCATCATCCGATGACTCCAAGACGCACTCCTCCCACGAAGACGAGGAGGAGGAAGAAGAGACCTCTCCCCCTCCACGGGGGAAGGGAAGAAAAGGAAGGCCGCCCCAACTGGGGAGGCCGAAGGGTCTAAGAAGGGGAAAACCCTTCCTCGGGACTACTCCACCAACGCCAACGACGGTGAAGAGGAGTGGCCACCCAGGGCCAAGCCCCTGGTGAAATCATAAGTATCCGGATACCAGTGTAATTCATAGTATTCCTTTTTTGCACAGCTTTCCCTTATGTCGAATATGATTATGCAGCCCACCCAAAGACCAGCTCGACGCGTCGTCGAGCGGTTCACTGGACTCGTCGGATGTGAATTCGCTTCCGACGGCTTCCTCCCCCCGCCCTACGGACGACGCCGAAGTGTTGTCCCAACAGGTTCCAAGCCGGGAGGAGGTGGTCCTGGAGGCGCCGCAAGGCGACCTCCCGGACTACAGGAGTAAAGGGGATAAAACCCCCCGAGGGCTCCAAGTCCGGCTCTAGGCCGGACACTGCTCTGGAACCTTCAAAGGTTCCAGAGTCCGGCGGGCGACCTCCTTCCAAGAGGAGCAGGCCCTCCGTGCCGGTGACCCCCGTCCAACCGGAGGCGCTGGACAATCTGTTGGAGGCGCTCAAAGGCGCCTCCATCGACGAGGGGCACTACATCATTATGAGCGCGGTGGTCCAGAAGGTTCACTCCGCCAAGAACGGACTGACTGAAGCTTGTGCTAGCCTTTTAACAGGCTTTGAGGTAAGTAAAGAATGTGTAAATAATATTACCGCATAGACAGTAGCCCCTGATGCTTTGTTCGGCGTTCGGGAAGAAAAGCCGAATAGAGGATCAAATAAAATTCGCAGGAGTCTAACAAAAAGAGTCAATATGCGTACGCAGGCTTCTCTGCTGGCGTCCGCCGTACTGACTACGGAAGTGGACACGCTAAAGCAGAACCTTGAGCTTTCCGAGCAAGAGCTCGGGCGTGCCAAGAAGCAGCTCGAGGACGAGGAAGGTAAGAAATACCTTGCTTAAATATGTATATAAAAAAGTGCAATTGCAAAAAATGACAGGATTATCGTGGCTATTGTAGGGGCCACGTCTGAGGTGGTGACCCTTAAGCAAGCGCTGCTTGAGGCCAAGAAGAGGGCGGCCACGGAGCGCACCAAGCGGGAGAAGTATGAGGCCGAGGTTAGCAAGGTGCGGCAAGAGCTCCAGGCTCTCATGGAAAAACATGAGAGTTTGGAGCTTGACTCAAAGACGCGAGCGTCCGAGCTCGCGGTGGCTATTGAAAATGCCAAGTCTGCCAAGGCCGAATCCCAGAAGACCCTCCAGGAATTGGATGAGGTGAAGAAGATAGCGGCGGGTAAGGCATTCTTTATGCAAAGCAAACACATAAATGTAAGTTACTTGTTACTTACCCGAATCCAGAGCTCTCCAGGAGCGTTCGTAGATCTTCCCCATAGCGTGTCCGATGCCGCCGCATTCTATCGAGCCGAGGAGGGCAGCTTGACAGAGAAGGTGTTCTGGTCTCAGTATGCTGACGCCGGACACCCCGTGCCCCTGAGCGACCAGCTGAAGCAACTGGTCGAGCTCCACAAGGCGGCCAAACAGGCCATGAAGGGCCTCATAGTTCGGCTATGGTCTGGAGAGGCTCAGCTTGGGAGCTATTTCGGGCTGGTGCGGCGGCTGGTGGAGGCCTGTCCAAGGCTCGAAGTGATCAAGCGCTCCGTCTACATTGAAGGTGCCTGTAGGGCCCTTGCCCGTGCTAAGGTGCACTGGGGCAAGCGGGATGCTGAGAAGCTTGTGAAGGACGGGCCACCGTCGGGGAAAGAGCATCGCAAGCCCGAGAATTATTATAAGGATGTTCTGAAGGGTGCCTGCCTTATGGCGGATGAATGTTCCTGGGATGTAATTTTTGAGTAAAACTCGCTCGTTTTGTCCTGTGCGCTGAAAACTTGTTCATATGCGCTAAGCAATGCTGTTGGAATTTAAAATATTACCTTCTGTGCTGCTGTTTATCAATTCTGAGAGATGGCAAGTCGGCGGCTTTTGCCCCCGTGCCGCTAGTGCTGGGGTGTTCGGGGATAAACCTGAGAGCTCTTTTTTCCCATGTTTGGGTCCTTCGAGGGAGGCGCTCAGCACAACGAACAAGGCAATCGGACTATAATGCTTGAACACTCTCACTTAGCCATAGAATTCTATAATTTTAAATTGCGGCGAAGCCCCTGGTATTCGGAAGACCGAGTTCGGGGCGCTATCCACGCCATGGCCGGACAGAGCCGGCTCCTCACTCTAAGCGGCATAAGTCTTTAGGGACTCGAAAAACCTCTCGAACAGCGACCAGCTCTCGCTTCATCATGACAGTCAGTTTTAGCTTTCTCTACTGAGGTGCTCGACCCAGCTCAACTGGGGCACAATCGCAGTAGTTCTCCTAGTGCTACCTTAGCCGATATAGCGGAACGTAAGGCACCAAAACATAGGAGCCGGGCAAACCCAACTATTGACCCAAGACATGATTCGGAGCCGATGCATATAATGCTATAAGTTCGGGGTGCCGCGCTTGTTAAAGTGTTCGGACTTCTCACACCATATTGAGGGGTACTAAAGCCCCTGGCATATTTTGGCCGTACCAAAGTGTACGGGTGCAACATGTCGTTAGGGAACATATTTTTGTAAAAAAAAGAGTAATGCAAGAATAGACAAAAGTTATGCATTGTTTATTAAAAAGGGCTGCGATCAAAGCAGAGCGATACAAATAATGTGATAAGCAAAAGGTTGGACTATTTAACATGTCTGTTCCAGGGGCAGGCTGCGGAATGGTATGTGAAACAGGTATACTGCTCGTGATAGAGACCACCTGGGAGTTCCGTAATGCAGCATGGCTTGTCTGCTTCCCTGGTTCTTGCATTGTTTGTGCAACAATTGAACTGCCGAACAGGCCTTCCGAAGAATGGAGTCCTGCAAATAAGAGAAAATTAAAAAATCGGCAGCCCCTGGTGCGGTTTAAGCCGTGTTTCGGGCGTGCCGTGATGCTGCCCCTCCCCCTGTACCCATGGTATTTCTAGAGTGTAGTTATGTGCGCGAAGTACTGGTGTCGCATTTTTGCAAGGGCTGGGGTTGGGGCCGCATTGCTACGCCTGCTCGGAACGTGCCAGGCAGTCTTGTTGTAGGTTACTCTGGGCGCGCTTGACGGTGTACGGACGTTTAATGACCGGACTGGAGAATTGCCTGGAGAGGCTGCTTTGTGCTTCCGCTGCAAGGGCCGCCGTGTGCTGCTCCGTTCAGAGGGAGCGTTCGGTGTTTCCATTGAACGTAATTACTCCTTGAGGGCCTGGCATCTTGAGATTAAGGTATGCATAGTGCGGTACCGCATTGAACTTGGCGAATGCGGTTCGCCCGAGCAGTACGTGATAGCCACTGCGGAATGGTACTATGTTGAAGATTAACTCCTCGCTTCAGAAATTATCCGGAGATCCGAAGACCACTTCAAGTGTGACTGAGCCTGTACAGTTGGCCTCTACACCTGGTATTACGCCTCTAAAGGTCGTTTTGGTGGGCTTAATCCTCGAGGGATCTATGCCCATTTTCCGCACTGTATCCTGGTAAAGCAGGTTCAGGCTGCTGCCGCCGTCCATAAGGACTCTAGTGAGATGAAATCCATCAATAATTGGGTCTAAAACCAATGCGGCGAATCCGCCATGACGGGTGCTAGTGGGATGGTCCCTTCGATCAAAGGTGATCGGGCGGGAGGACCATGGTTTGAACTTTGGGGCGACTAGCTCTAGCGTGTATACGTCCCTTAACGCGCGCTTCCGCTAACTCTTGGGGATGTGGGTTGCGTATATCATGTTCACCATCCGCACTTGTGGGGGAAAACCCTTCTGTCCACTGTTGTTCGGCAGCCGAGGCTCTTCGTCGTCATCGCTATGCAGCCCCTTGTCTTTATTTTCGGCATTTAACTTGCCTGCCTACTTGAACACCCAACAATCCCTGTTGGTGTCATTGGCCGGCTTTTCAGGGGTGCCATGTATCCGGCACAAGCGGTCGAGTATTCGGTCCAAACTGGACGGGCCCCTAGGATTTCTTTTGAATGGATTTTTCCGCTGACCGGATTTATAACCTCTGAATCCAGCGTTAACTGCTGTATCCTCAGCATTGTCGCTATTAATGCGGCGTTTTTGCTTGTTGCGACGTGACCTGCCACTACTGTCCCTGGTATCCGAATTACTAGGGTTCTTGGTCATATTGTTGCTACGAGCAAGCTAGCTGTCTTCTCCCGCGCAAAAGCGGGTCATGAGTGTCGTGAGTGCTGCCATAGATTTCGGCTTTTCCTGTCCAAGGTGTCGGGCAAGCAACTCGTCACAGATATTGTGCTTGAGGGCTGCTAGGGCCTCTGCGTCCGGACAATCGGCTATTTGATTTTTCTTTGTTAGGAACCGCGTCCAGAATTGCCTGGCCGATTCCTCTGGCTGCTGAATTACGTGGCTTAGGTCATTGACGTCTGGTGATCGCACATAAGTGCCCTGGAAATTGTTGAGGAATGCGGCTTCCAGGCCCTCCCAACAACTGATTGATCCTGTTGGCAAGCTGTTAAGCCAATGCCGAGCTGGTCCTTTAAGCTTGAGTGGGAGGTATTTGATGGCGTGGAGGTCATTGCCGCGGGCCATGTGGATATGAAGGAGATAATCCTCGATCCATACCGCAGGATCTGTTGTGCCATCATATGATTCGATGTTTACGGGTTTGAAACCCTCGGGGATTTGATGATCCATTACTTCATCTGTGAAGCATAGTGGGTGTGCGGCGCCTCTGTACTGGGCTATATCACGACGTAGCTCCAATGAGCTTTGTCTACT
Source organism: Triticum monococcum (assembly GCA_034509565.1). NCBI lineage: Eukaryota > Viridiplantae > Streptophyta > Magnoliopsida > Poales > Poaceae > Triticum > Triticum monococcum. The sequence continues at coordinate 383,988,148 of CM067845.1, forward strand.
GTGTTCGGCCCTACCGGATTTGTGTCCGGCGTGACGGTTATCGTCTCGAGTCGTGGGGCGCCCACGCGATCGGTAGATCGATCTTGTTTGCCTTGCCTTGTCCTCCAACATATCTCGCAGGTCTGGCGTATTTTCCCATGCCTTGGTACGAGGTGCGGCTTGAGTGGAGGGCCAAGAGGCCTCTCTGTTGCGGCCACGAGGTGGCCGGTCGGCCGTATCTGGTGATGTAGGTTTAAGTGCTTCCTCCTCTAATCAGGGTAGCAACCTACGCTTTGGGTAGCTCTTGGAGGGGCGTTCGAGTTTATGCTCTTTGGCCGCAAGGACTTCAGTCCATCTATCGACTAGCAATTCTTGATCAGCTCTAAGCCGTTGCTGTTTTTTCTTGAGGCTTCTTGCCATGGCCATAAGCCTGCATTGAAAATGCTCTTGTTCGACGGGATCCTCTGGCACGACGAATTCATCGTCGTCAAGGCTTGCCTCGTCTTTGGAGGGAGGCATATTATTATCGTCCTCGACCTCTCTATCTGCCGCTCTCTCACGAGGGCTGGCTTCTCCATCCTCCTGTGCTGAATTTTGCTGGAGGGGGTTTTCTTCGGCACTCTCCGGAGTATTATTATCTCCCGTGCTGGAATCACCGTATTTGCTTTGGCGAGATTTTGAACGGCGCCGCTGACGCCGGCTCTTAGGCTGTTTCTTGGAGGGGTCATCCTCCGCTGTTCCATCGCCATCTCCTTCTTTTGGGGTGTCCACCATGTATATGTCATACGATGAGGTGGCTTTCCAGGGCCCAATAGGCGCTGGTTCTTCACCATCTCCTGCATCGGCATCCATACCGTCGATGTCTTCGAAGTCGAAGTCGAGCATGTCGGTTAAATCGTCGAAAGTGGCTATAAAGTGGGTGGTAGGTGGGCTTTGAATTTCTTCATCGTCCGTATCCCAACCTTGCTGACCGTAGTTCGGCCAGGGCTCTCCTGATAAAGAGAGAGACTTTAGTGTCTTTAGAATATCGCTGAAAGGCGAGTGCTGAAAGATATCCGCGGCAGTAAACTCCATGATCGGCGCCCAATCGGATTCGATCGGCAGGGGCGCGGAGGGTTCGGAGTCCGGAGAGGAGTCCGGCTCCTTGGAGTCACGAATCTCGCAGAGTGTGGGGCTGGTGTCCGGCTCGATCGCCATTGGGATCGCAGCCCCCGAGGTGGTGTCCAACCATCCATCCTCGATCGGCGCAGTTGGCTCCGAATTAATGGTCGGAGCCGATGCGGGTGCAGCCTCCAGGGCACTGTTCGGCGGCAGAGCCAGATCATGCTCGTCGTGACAGTGCGGTGCGCTCGGCAGTGGCTCGAATCCGTCGAAGATCAAGTCCCCGCGAATATCACCCGTGTAGTTTAAACTTCCAAATCTGACCTGATGGCCAGGGGCATAGCTTTCGATCTGCTCCAGATGGCCAAGTGAATTGGCCCGCAGTGCGAAACCGTCGAAGCTGAAGATTTGTCCGGGGAGGAAGGTCTCACCCTGGACTGCATCGCTATTGATGATCGTAGGAGCCATCAAGCCTAACGGTGACGACACAGAGGAACTCTTAATGAAAGCACCAATGTCGGGGTCAAAACCGGCGGATCTCGGGTAGGGTCCCGAACTGTGCGTCTAGACCGGATGGTAATAGGAGGCAAGGGACATGAAGTTTTACCCAGTTTCGGGCCCTCTTGATGGAGGTAAAACCCTACGTCCTGCTTGATTAATATTGATGATATGGGTAGTACAAGAGTAGATCTACCACGAGATCGGAGAGGCTAAACCCTAGAAGCTAGCCTATGGTATGATTGTTGTGTATGAATGTGTTGTCCTACGGACTAAAACCCTCCAGTTTATATAGACACCGGATAGGGTTAGGGTTAGATAGAGTCGGTTACAATGGTAGGAGATCCACATATCCGTATCGCCAAGCTTGCCTTCCACGCCAAGGAAAGTCCCTCCCGGACACGGGACGAAGTCTTCAATCTTGTATGTTCATAGTCCAGGAGTCCGGCTGAAGGTATAGTCTGGCCATCCGGACACCCCTTAATCCAGGACTCCCTCAATGATGGTACCGACGCAGGGCTTTGCCTAAGCACCGCTATGATATGATCGAGGTGGATTGTGGTGGAGGGGGAACCGCACACGGCTTGGAACAATCAACTTGTGTGTTCTAGGGTACCCCCTGCCCCCGTATATAAAGGAGCAAGGGGGAGGCCGGTCGGCCCTGTAGGGCGCGCCAGGAGGAGGAGTCCTCCTCCTGGTAGGAGTAGGATGATACGTCTCTGTCATATCTATAATTTTTGATTGTTCCATGCCAATATTATACAACTTTCATATACTTTTGGCAACTTTTTATACTATTTTTGGGACTAACATATTGATCCAGTGCCCAGTGCCAGTTCGTGTTTGTTGCATGATTTATGTTTCGCAGAAACCCCATACCAAACGGAATCCAAATGGGATAAAAACAAATGGAGAATATTTTTGGAATATTTAGAAAATATGGGAAGAAAAATCCACGCGAGACGGTTCCCGAGGGGGGCACGAGGCAGGGGGCGCGCCCCACCCCCCTGGGCGCGCCCCTGACCCTCGTAGGCCCCTCGTAAGGCGGTTGCTGCAATTCTTTTGCCGCAAGAAAGCTAATTTTTAGGAAAAAAAATCTCCGCGAAGGTTTCAATCCAATCGAAGTATTGCATCTCCGGATATATAAGAAACAGTGAAAGGGCAGAATCTGAGAATGTAGAAACAGAGAGAGACAGATAGATAGATCCAATCTCGGAGTGGCTCTCGCCCCTCCCACGCCATGGAGACCAAGGACCAGAGGGGAAACCCTTCTCCCATCTAGGGAGGAGGTCAAGGAAGAAGAAGAAGGAGGGGGGCTCTCTCCCCCTCGCTTCCCGTGGCGCCGGAGTGCCACCGGGGGCCATCATCATCACCGCAATCTTCACCAACAACTTCACCGCCATCATCATCAACTCTTCCCCCCTCTATGCTGCGGTGTAACCCCTCTTTTACCCGCTGTAATCTCTACTTAAACATGGTGATCAACGCTATATATTATTTCCCAATGATGTATGGCTATCCTATGATGTTTAGTAGATCCGTTTTGTCCTATGGGTTAATTGATGATCGTGATTGGTTTGAGTTGCATGTTTTATTATTGGTGATGTCCTATGGTGCTCTCCGTGTCGCGCAAGTGTGAGGGATTCCCGCTGTAGGGTTTGCAATATGTTCATGATTTGCTTATGGTGGGTGGCGTGAGTGACAGAAGCACAGACCCGAGTAAGTAGGTTGTTTGCATATGGGATAAAGAGGACTTGATACTTTAATGCTATGGTTGGGTTGTACCTTAATGATCTTTAGTAGTTGCAGATGCTTGCTGGAGTTCCAATCATAAGTGCATATGATCCAAGTAGAGAAAGTATGTTCGCTTATGCCTCTCCCTCAAATAAAATTGCAATAATGATTACCAGTCTAGTTATTGATTGCCTAGGGACAAATAACTTTCTTGTGTGACAAAAATCTCTCTACTAAAACTAACTTAGTTGTGTCTTTATCTAAACAGCCCCTAATTTTTATTTACGCGCTCTTTATTATCTTGCAAACCTATCCAACAACACCTACAAAGTACTTCTAGTTTCATACTTGTTCTAGGTAAAGCAAATGTTAAGCGTGCGTAGAGTTGTATCGGTGGTCGATAGAACTTGAGGGAATATTTGTTCCACCTTTATCTCCTCGTTGGGTTCGACACTCTTACTTATCAAAAGAGGCTACGATTGATCCCCTACACTTGTGGGTTATCAAGACCTTTTTCTGGCGCCGCTGCCGGGGAGCCATACCGTGGGGTGAATATTCTCGTGTGTACTTATTTGCTTTATCACTAAGTAATTTTTATTTGTTGTTCTTAGTTGTTTTCTATCTTTAGTTATGGGTAGGAAACGCAAAATACCAAAAAAATTAGTTGTACCTACTGAACCAATGGTTGAAGAACCACTCAAAATCTATCACACTCCTAAAGCTTATTACTTGGGTCATCTTCGATCCCTTTGTGCTCGTGCTGAAACCCCACTAGCTTAGTTGAGGGCAAATCCTTAGATGAGCATGCTTGTTATGTGCGACACTGTATATCTAAAAAGGGGAAATGTTTACTGGATCAAATTCATCGTTTGCAATGCTATACTTGGAATTTATGTGAAATATATGATGTTACTTTTTGTTCTGAAAACCCTAAGAAACACCTTCCCTACCAATGTGAGTTTATTAATAGTGGAATCGTATCTTCGTATGCTAAGGGTGTTTATAATTACTATGATGTTCAACAAATTGAAGAATTTGTTGCTTTTAAGGGTGCTTATGAAATTGCTTCTTTGATTGAAAAGTATGATGCCACTCTTTACAAATCTAAATTTTTTGCCATACTTGAATATTGTTATGAGAATTATGCTTCTAAAGCCTATGTTAAACCATATATTGAGGTCTCCTCCGCTGTCCAAGAAGAGACTAATATTTTGCAGGAGTCTATGGAAGAAGAAATTGATGAAACTGTGAGCTCATTGGATGAAAAAGATGATGAGGAGAGCGAAGAACAAAAGGAGGAAGAGCGGATTAGCTACCCGTGCCCACCTTCTAATGATAGTAACTCTTCAACTCATACATTGTTTAATTTCCCTTCGTGCTTACCGAAGGATGATTGCTATGATGATTGTTATGATCTCGTTAATTCTCTTGAAATATCCCTTTTTGATGATGCTTGCTATGCTTGTGGCCTAGATGCCAATATAAATTATGCTCATGGAGATGAACTTGCTATAGTTCCTTATGTTAAACATGAAATTGTTGCTATTGCACCCACGCATGATAGTCCTATTATATTTTTGAATTCTCCCAATTACACTATATTGGAGAACTTTGCACTTATTAAGGATTATATTGATGGGTTGCATTTTACTATTACACATGATGATTTTGATAGATATAATATGCATGTGATTGCTGCTCCTACTTGCAATTATTATGAGAGAGGAACTACATCTCCACCTCTTTATGTTTCCAACATGGTAAACTTGCAAGAAACTGTTTATACTATGCATTGGCCTTTACTGTGTGTGCATGAATTGTTCTTTTCTGACATGCCGATGCATAGGAAGAGAGTTAGACTTCGTCATTGCTTTATTTATGTTACTTTGTTCTCACTACTAAATTACAAATCATTGTTGATTCAAATTGGCTTTAATATACCTTGGGATCCGGGTGGATTCATTACTTGAGCACTTTATGCCTAGCTTAATGGCTTTAAAGAAAGCGCTGCCATGGAGACAACCCGGAAGTTTTAGAGAGTCATTTATTTCTGTTGTGTGCTTTTATAAGGTTTAAAAATAAAATTAATGTGACAAGATTGGCCTTCAGGATGTTTACTTTGCTTGTTGGGTTGTGCGGTGTAGGACAGAAACTTTGGCTGTAGTGCACGATTTTACATTTTTACTGGAACGTAAAATGGTTCTGATTCTTTTTGAACTGTCTTTATATACAAATTTTTTATTTTTCCTAATTTTTGTAGAATTTTTGGAGTACCAGAGGTATGGTGAATGTTCAGATTATTATAGACTGTTCTGTTTTAGACAGATTCTGTTTTTGATGCATGGTTTGCTTGTTTTGATGAAGTTATCGAATTATATCGGTGGATTAAGCCATGGAAAAGTTATACTAAAGTAGATACAATGCAAAAAAATAAGAATTGGTTTGAAACAGTACTTAGAGTAGTGATTTGCTTTATTATACTAACGGATCTTACCGAGTTTTCGGTTGAAGTTTTGTGTGGATGAAGTGTTCGATGATCGAGAAGGTCTCGATATGAGAAGAAGGAAGAGAGGCAAGAGCTCAAGATTGGGGATGCACTAGGAACCCCAAGTAAATATTCAAGGAGACTCAAGCATCTAAGCTTGGGGATGCCCCAGAAGGCATCCCCTCTTTCTTCAACAAGTATTGGTATGTTTTCGGATTCGTTTCGTTCATGCGATATGTGCAGATCTTGGAGCGTCTTTTTGCATTAGTTTTCATTTTTATTTTATGCACCATGCTGGTATGAGTTAGTCCTTGGTTGATTTATAGAATGCTCTTGCACTTCACTTATATCTTTTGAGTATGGCTTTATAGAATGCTTCATGTGCTTCACTTATATCATTTGAAGTTTGGATTGCCTGTTTCTCTTCACTTAGACAACCGCCATCTGTAGAATGATCTTTTGCTTCAGTTATATTTGTTAGAGCGTGGGCATATATTTTGTAGAAAGAATTAAACTCTCTTGCTTCACTTATATCTATTTAGAGAGATGACAAGAATTGGTCATTCACATGGTTAGTCATAAAATCCTACATAAAACTTGTAGATCATTGAATATGATATGTTTGATTCCTTGCAATAGTTTTGCGATATAAAGATGGTGATATTAGAGTCATGCTAGTGGGTAGTTGTGGATTGTAGAAATACTTGTGTTGAAGTTTGTGATTCCCGTAGCATGCACATATGGTGAACCGTTATGTGATGAAGTCGGAGCATGATTTATTTATTGATTGTCTTCCTTATGAGTGGCGGTCGGGGACGAGCGATGGTCTTTTCCTACCAATCTATCCCCCTAGGAGCATGCGCGTAGTACTTTGTTTCGATGACTAGTAGATTTTTGCAATAAGTATGTGAGTTCTTTATGACTAATGTTGAGTCCATGGATTATACGCACTCTCACCCTTCCATCATTGCTAGCCTCTTCGGCACCGTGCATTGCCCTTTCTCACCTCGAGAGTTGGTGCAAATTTAGCCGGTGCATCCAAACCCCGTGATACGATACATCACACATAAGCATCCTTATATCTTCCTCAAAACAGCCACCATACCTACCTATCATGGCATTTCCATAGCCATTCCGAGATATATTGCCATGCAACTTCCATCATCATCATATACATGACTTGAGCATCTATTGTCATATTGCTTTGCATGATCGTAAGATAGCTAGCATGATGTTTCCATGGCTTGTCTATTTTTTTGATGTCATTGCTATGCTATATCATTGCACATCCCGGTACACCGCCGGAGGCATTCATATAGAGTCATATCTTTGTTCTCGTATTGAGTTGTAATATCGATTTGTAAGTAAATAAAAGTGTGATGATCATCATTATTAGAGCATTGTCCCATGTGAAGAAAGGATGATGAAAGGTATGATTCCCTCACAAGTTGGGATGAGTCTCCGGACTTTACAAAAAAATAAAATAGGCCAAAGAAGCCCACCAAAAAAGAGAAAAAAAATAATAAATGAGAGAAAAGAGAGAAGGGACAATGTTACTATCCTTTTACCACACTTGTGCTTCAGAATAGCACCATGTTCTTCATATAGAGAGTCTCTTGAGTTATCACATTCATATACTAGTGGGAATTTTCATTATAGAACTTGGCTTGTATATTCCGATGATGGGCTTCCTCAAATGCCCGAGGTCTTCATGAGCAAGCAAGTTGGATGCACACCCACTTAGTTTCCAGTTTGAGCTTTCATACACTTATAGCTCTTAGTGCATCTGTTGCATGGTAATCCCTACTCCTCACATTGACATCAATTGATGGGCATCTCCATAGCCCGTTGATTAGCCGCGTTGATGTGAGACTTTCTCCCTTTTTGTCTTCTCCACACAACCTCCACCATCATATTCTATTCCACCTATAGTGCTATATCCATGGCTCACGCTCATGTATTGCGTGAAAGTTGAAAAGGTTTGAGAACGTCAAAAGTATGAAACAATTGCTTGGCTTGTCATCGGGGTTGTGCATGATTTGAATATTTTGTGTGGTGAAGATGGAGCATAGCCAGATTATATGATTTTGTAGGTATAACTTTCTTTGGCCATGCTATTTTGAAAAGACGTGATTGCTTTATTAGTAGGCTTGAAGTATTATTGTTTTATGTCAAATGATAGACTATTTCTTTGAATCACTCGTATCTTAATATTCATGCCATGAATAGATATGTGATCAAGATTATGCTAGGTAGCATTCCACATCAAAAATTATCTTTTTTATTATTTACCTACTCGAGGACAAGAAGGAATTAAGCTTGGGGATGCTGATACGTCTTCGTCGTATCTATAATTTTTTATTGTTCCATGCCAATATTCTACAACTTTCATATACTTTTGGCAACTTTTTATACTATTTTTGGGACTAACATATTGATCCAGTGCCCAGTGCCAGTTCCTGTTTGTTGCATGTTTTATGTTTCGCAGAAACCCCGTATCAAACAGAATCCAAACGGGATAAAAACAGACGAAGAATATTTTTGGAATATTTGGAAAATATGGGAAGAAAAATCCACGCGAGACGGTTCCCGAGGGGGGCACGAGGCAAGGGGCGCCCCACCCCCCCTGGGCGGATCCCTGACCCTCGTGGGCCCCTCGTAAGGTGGTTGCTGCTATTCTTTTGCCGCAAGAAAGCTAATTTTCAGGAAAAAAATCTCGGCGAAGGTTTCAATCCAATCGGAGTTACGGATCTCCGGATATATAAGAAACGGTGAAAGGGCAGAATCTGAGAATGCAGAAACACAGAGAGACAGAGAGACAGATCCAATATCGGAGGGGCTCTCGCCCCTCCCACACCATGGAGACCAAGGACCAAAGGGGAAACCCTACTCCCATCTAGGCAGGAGGTCAAGGAAGAAGAAGAAGGAGGGGGCTCTCTCCCCCTCGCTTCCGGTGGCGCCGGAGTGCCACCGGGGGCCATCATCATCACCGCAATCTTCACCTACAACTTCACCGCCATCATCACCAACTCTTCCCCCCTCTATGCAGTGGTGTAACCCCTCTTTTACCCGCTGTAATCTCTACTTCAACATGGTGCTCAACGCTATATATTATTTCCCGATGATGTATGGCTATCCTATGATGTTTGAGTAGATCTGTTCTGTCCTATGGGTTAATTGATGATCGTGATTGGTTTGAGTTGCATGTTTTATTATTGGTGCTGTCCTATGGCGCTCTCCGTGTCACGCAAGCATGAGGGATTCCCACTGTAGGGTTTGTAATATGTTCATGATTTGCTTATGGTGAGTGGCGTGAGTGACAGAAGCACAGACCCGAGTAAGTAGTTTGTTTGTGTATGGGATAAAGAGGACTTGATACTTTAATGCTATGGTTGGGTTTTACCTTAATGATCTTTAGTAGTTGCGGATGCTTGCTAGAGTTCCAATCATAAGTGCATATGATCCAAGTAGAGAAAGTATGTTAGCTTATGCCTCTCCCTCAAATAAAATTGCAATAATGATTACCGGTCTAGTTATCGATTGCCTAGGGACAAATAACTTTGTTGTGTGACAACAAGCTCTCTACTAAAACTAACTTAGTTGTGTCTTTATCTAAAGAGCCCCTACTTTTTATTTACACACTCTTTATTATCTTGCAAACCTATCCAACAACACCTACAAAGTACTTCTACTTTCATACTTGTTCTAGGTAAAGTGAACGTTAAGCGTGCGTAGAGTTGTTTCGGTGGTTGATAGAACTTCAGGGAATATTTGTTCTACCTTTAGCTCCTCGTTGGGTTCGACACTCTTACTTATCGAAAGAGGCTACGATTGATCCCCTATACTTGTGCGTTATTGTCGGTGTCAAAACCAGCGGATCTCGGGTAGGGGGTCCCGAACTGTGCGTCTAGGATCGATGGTAACAGGAGGCAGGGGACACGATGTTTACCCAGGTTCGGGCCCTCTTGATGGAGGTAAAACCCTACGTCCTGCTTGATTATTCTTGGTAATATGAGTAGTACAAGAGTTTATCTACCACAAGATCAGAGAGGCTAATCCCTAGAAGCTAGCCTATGGTATGATTGTTGTATATGTTCTCTATCGACTAGCCTGGCCTCGGTTTATATAATGCACCAAAGGCCTAGGATAACAAGAGTCCTAGCCGAATATGCCGGTGGGCAGGAGTCCTTGTCTTTATCACCAAGTCTTGTGGAATCTTCCATGTATGTGGCAGCTGTCCGAACTGGCCCATGAGTATACGGCCATGGGGGTCCTCGGCCCAATCTAACAGATCGGGAGATGATGTGTTGAGTACCCCCTAGTCCTGGACACCGTCAGTAGCCCCCTGAACTGGTCTTCAAGTTAGGGACGCTCCTCGATTCTTCTGAACTGCTCTTCATCTTCGGTCGTCGGTCTTGAAAACTAGTTCAACAAATCTTCTCATCTTCGATCTTGAGGATCGCCGAAGTGCATCCGACGAGTTTACACGTCGGGTATCCGAGGAGCCCCTTTAAGTTTCCGGCCTTTACCAATGCCTTGTTGATTTTATGCCACACCTCGGGTTTGAAGTTGTTCCCGGGTGGCAGTGTCCTCTTGCATCCGAGCTCTAACGCCAGACTGCATTCGAGGTATCTTTTGCAGCCGAGCACCAATGACGGACTGCTTCCGAGCTCCAACACCGAAATGTATCCGAGCTCCAATGCCGGACTATGTCCAAGCTCCAATGCCGGACTATATCCAAGAAGTCATAGATCATCTTGGTCCAAAAAAGTTGAAGGAGTTTAGCCGAGCTTAATGCCGGAAATGCCCTCTATGGAGCTAGCCGCTAGCGCCCGAGCTTTATGCCGAACTGCTTCCAAGGTGGTGCACCTCCCCGACCGCGGGCTGATTTATTGTGAATTTTTTTAACTGGTGCAGTTTATTCTCTGCCGATGTATATCCAGTAGCCCTCAAGGTGTGTATCAGTCTAAAACCCGAGATGCACCTGAAGGCAAGCATAAAACCGCTGTTCCTAGTAGCCCCTGAGACTCAGGTCGATCCGCGAAATCGTCCCGAGGATCAACTCCTAGCTCAGCAGCATACATTGGAATAAAATCGTAGTGTAATATATTAGAGATAATAGTGATCGGCGAACGGGCCCCTAAGAGAGGGTCGTCAGAAGTCGCCGCAATATACTAGCTTGATGCCGGATAGGTCCATATGGTACCTATTATTGTCCGAAGATGCGTATGTGCATAGTTCGGTCAAGCCGAACACTGAGCACTTTGATTTCTCTGCATTGAATAAGCAATGAGTAGCCCCCGAGACACTGGTCGGGTGGCAACACCAGATCAGGGGATCGATGTGCCCCTTTAATATTTGTAAATAATGAGCGGGAAGCCCAGTAGCCCCCGAGCCTTAATGCAGGCACGGGTGGCCGAATTAAGGATCGATATCCATAGTACAATCACAAATTATGTGTAATGACTCTATGTATCCAAGTACTTTACATCCTTAATGCTCGGATCCGCATTATACAAAACTTTGTTGACCGACCATCGGCTTCCACCTCCTCGGCTAGTAGGCGAGGAGTGTTTGTCCTACTTTATAAAGCCTTTATGAGGGCAAAGATTTATGACAAACAAGGCAATCTGGCCATACGGTTTTATAAACAAAGGTACGCAGAGAGATATGTTATATTACTGTTCAACATAAGAAATGTCTTCCAAAGAAAATAATCCTGCTGTCGGTTCCTTTCTTTGGGTTGTCATGCTAAGCATGATCATGAAACCTCAGCTCTAATGTAAGAGCAAAATATTGAGGATTTAGTTTGGGAGGCTAGTTAATAGCCCCCGGTAGTGTTCGGCGACAGTCGAGGTCAAGCCGTAAACACTTCGGCCATTGTTATGAATGGCCCGTCATTTAACATAGTCAACGGATCGCTGACCAATTTACGCTTATTGTGACAGTCAGTTTTCGGCTTTCTCCACTGAGGTGCTTAACCATGTGAGCTGGAAGCACAATCGCAGTGGTTCTCCCTTTGCACACCTAGCCGAACAAAGCGGAACGTAGGAAGTAAGCGCAAGAGCCGGGCAACCCAACTATTGACCGAAGACACAATTCAAAACCGATGCATATATAGCAATATCCGAGAATGTTTCTGCCGAATGTCTAAAGGTGTCCGGCGTTGCACTGCGAGACTTGTGCTAAAAACACACAAATAGTTTAAAAGTGCCATAAGCTTGGAAAACCAAAAAACGTCGGTAAAAACTTGATGTCCGAACAAGATCAAGTGTTCGGTGCCAATCCGAAAATTGGCCTTAGAAAAAAAAGTGCTTCTGTCGTGCTTTAACATGACATCCTATCTCAAGACTTCAAGCGGGTCAGCCTACGGCTTCAACCTCCTATCCCGAGGGCGGAGTACTTCTCATTAGGCCAGTTTAGCAAACTAAACTCTAGCGGCTTTGAGAGAGAAATTAGGCTCCCCGGCTAGTGACCACACGCTCGTGTCGAAAAAAGGAGTGATAAATAATAATAGTAATAAAAACTTCGCAACGACTAAGAAGAAGAACACTTATTATAAAACGGCTCATATAAATTTAAGAGCCCCCAAGTGACTTGGGTAAAAGAATTTTATGTATAATGATTGTATGTACCGAAGTACTAATATCATATCTTTGTTCACCCGAACTTTAAACGCGTCTTAACCGACCGTCGGCTTCTGCCTCTTGGCCCAAGGACCGAAAAGTGTTATGTACTCCACCTATCGAGAATATCGACAGTGTTTTCGATAACCAGGAAACCGGGCCATAAGGCTGTAATAGACAGAGCGCGCTCAAGGAACTTATGATATATTACAAACAAAGTGTAAGAAGTATCTTCGAAGAAAATAGTACCCCCACCGATACCTTTCTTCGGTGCTCATTATTACTATGAGACTTGTGCAATAGATTTTTTGTACTCATGAGTTCCGTTGTGTGCCGACCATGATTGAAAACAATAAGAGCGCTAGCTTTCGGCTTCACCCAGTCTGAGGTCAGAGCTCGGATGACCCGGTCATGACAATCGCAGAGGTGCTCCCTTTACTCCCTAGCCGAACAATCGGGAACGTAGGGGAAAGCACAGGAGCCAGGCAACCCAGCTTGCGAATCGCTTAGGTCAATATGGTGCATATTGTGGCGTAATACACGAACAAGGAACGAAGCCGTACAAGTATAATCATATGTAAGAGGAAAAGCTCCATCAAGGGAGCCCCCAAGTAAATGGGGTATTTGAATTTGTGTGTCACAAACAAAGTTTTGACAAGGAGATTCTCTACAAGCAACTTTTTTTCAACAAGGCATAATGCTTGGTCGAACCGAACACAAGTTAAAAATTTAAAATTTTGAGCATGAAGGCAACTTAGCTGGTTAATGTGTTCGGTATTGATGACGCGGCCCGAGCTTGATATGGGACAAGGTTCCATCCCCCAAGCCGGTCCCAAGGTGGCGGAGCAAAGAGCTCGGCACTCCGAAGTGGTGACATAGCACGGTCAATGCAGGCCGGCAGAGTGATGCCGAAGTCCCTGGCATGGGGTAATGAAGTGTTGACGAAGCCCCCCGTCCAGCCGAGGTGACGCCGAAGGATATAGTCCGGCTGGATCATTTTCCTGTGCACAAAAAATAGTGCAAACCGGAGATAATAATAATAATAAAAATCGTTGCATAATTAATAATTTATGCAAAGTGAGTAATAAAAGAAATATGGCCTGGTGTCAAAACCGGCGGATCTCGGGTAGGGGGTCCCGAACTGTGCATCTAGGATCGATGGTAACAAGAGTCAGGGGACATGATGTTTACCCAGGTTCGGGCCCTCTTGATGGAGGTAAAACCCTACGTCCTGCTTGATTATTCTTGATAATATGAGTAGTACAAGAGTTGATCTACCACGAGATCAGAGAGGCTAAACCCTAAAAGCTAGCCTATGGTATGATTGTTGTATATGTTCTCTATCGACTAGCCTGGCCTCGGTTTATATAATGCACCAAAGGCCTAGGATAACAAGAGTCCTAGCGGAATACGCCGGTGGGGAGGAGTCCTTGTATTGATCACCAAGTGTTGTGGAATCTTCCATGTATGCGGCAGCTGTCCGAACTGGCCCATGAGTATACGGCCATGAGGGTCCTCGGCCCAATCTAACAGATCGGGAGATGATGTGTTGAGTACCCCCTAGTCCAGGACACCATCAGTTATCATAGGACTCCCCTTTCCTACTCCTACTAGGAGGAGGAAAGGAAGGGGAAAGAGGAGAAGGAAGGAGAGGGAGGAAAAGGGGGGAAGGGGGGCCGGCCCCCTACTCCAATTCCGTTTGGGCTAGGGGGGCCGCACGCCCTGCCTCCTCACTTCCACCACTTGGCCCATGAGGCCCATTACTTCTTCCTCGTATTCCCGTAACTCCCCGGTACTCGAAAAAATACCCGAATCACTCGGAACCTTTCCGATGTCCGAATATAGTCGTCTAATATATCGATCTTTACGTCTCGACCATTTCGAGACTCCTTGTCATATCCCCGATCTCATCCGGGACTCCGAACTACCTTCGGTACATCAAATCACATAAACTCATAATATCGATCGTCATCGAACTTTAAGTGTGCGGACCCTATGGATTCGAGAACTATGTAGACATGACCGAGACTCGTCTCGGTCAATGACCAATAGCGGAACCTGGATGCTCATATTGGTTCCTACATATTCTATGAAGATCTTTACCGGTCAAACGGCATACCAACATATGTTGTTCCCTTTGTCATCGGTATGTTACTTGCCCGAGAATTGATTGTTGGTATCTCAATACATAGCTCAATCTCGTTACCGGCAAGTCACTTTACTCGTTTCGTAATGCATCATCCCGCAACTAACTCATTAGTCACATTACTTGCAAGGCTCATAGTGATGTGCATTACCGAGAGGGCCCAGAGATACCTCTCCGACAATCGGAGTGACAAATCCTAATCTCGATCTATGCCAACCCAACAAGTACCATCGGAGACACCTGTAGAGCACCTTTATAATCACACAGTTACGTTGTGACGTTTGGTAGCACACAAAGTGTTCCTCCGGTAAACGGGAGTTGCATAATCTCATAGTCATAGGGACATGTATAAGTCATGAAGAAAGCAATAGCAACAACCTAAACAATAATCATGCTAAGCTAACGGATGGGTCAAGTCAATCACATCATTCTCTAATGATGTGATCACGTTAATCAAATGACAACTCATGTCTATGGTTAGGAAACATAACTATCATTGATTCAACGAGCTAGTCAAGTAGAGGCAAACTAGTGACACTCTGTTTGTCTATGTATTCACACATGTACTAAGTTTTCGGTTAATACAATTCTAGCATGAATAATAAATATTTATCATGATGTAAGGAAATAAATAATAACTTTATTATTGCCTCTAGGGCATATTTCCTTTCAGAAGGAAGGAAGGGGGTGCCCCCTTTCCCTAGTCCAATTCAGACCAGTCCATGGGGAAGGGGCGCGGCCACCCTTGAGGCCTTTCTCTCCTTTCCCGATGACCCATTAAGGTCTAATACGAATTCCCGTAACTCTCCGGTACTCCGAAAAATACCCGAATCAATCGGAACCTTTCCGATGTCCGAATATAGCCTTCCAATATATCGATCTTTACGTATCGACCATTTCAAGACTCCTCGTCTTGTCTCCGGTCTTATCTGAGACTCTGAACAAACTTCGGTCATCAAATCACATAACTCATAATACAAATCGTCACAGAACGTTAAGCGTGCGGACCCTACGGGTTCGAGAACTATGTCGACATGACCGAGACTCATCTCCAGTCAATAACCAATAGCGGAACTTGGATGCTCATATTGGTTCCTACATATTCTACGAAGATCTTTATCTGTCAAACCGCATAACAACATACGCTGTTCCCTTTGTCATGGGTATGTTACTTGCCAGAGATTCGATCGTCGGTACCTAAATACCTAGTTCAATCTCATTACCGGCAAGTCTCTTTACTCGTTCCGTAATGCATCATCCTGCAACTAACTCATTAGTCACAATGCTTGTAAGGCTTATAGTGATGTGCATCACCGAGAGGGCCCATAGATACCTTTCCAATACACGTAGTGACAAATCCTAATCTCGATCTATGCCAACTCAACAAACACCATCGGAGACACCTGTAGATCATCTTTATAATCACCCAGTTATGTTGTGACGTTTGATAGCATACAAGGTGTTCCTTCGGTATTCGGTAGTTGCATAATCTCATAGTTCGAGGAACATGTATAAGTCATGAAGAAAGTAGTAGCAATGAAACTGTAACGATCATAATGCTAAGCTAACGAATGGGTCTTGTCCGTCGCATCATTCTCCTAATGATGTGATCTCGTTCATCAAATGACAACATGTGTCTACGGTTAGGAAACATAACCACCTTTGATAAACGAACTAGTCAAGTAGAGGCATACTAGGGACACTTTGTTTTGTCTATGTATTCACACATGTACTAAGTTTCCGGTTAATACAATTCTAGCATGAATAATCAACATTTATCATGAAATAAGGAAATAAATAATAACTTTATTATTGCCTCTAGGGCATATTTTCTTCAGTCTCCGACTTGCACTAGAGCCAATAACCTAGTTCACATTGCCATGTGATTTAACACCAATAGTTCACATCACCATGTGATTGACACCCATAGTTCACATCGCCATGTGACCAACACTCAAAGGGTTTACTAGAGTCGGTAATATTAGTTCACATCACCATGTGATTAACACCTAAAGAGTACTAAGGTGTGATCATGTTTTGCTTGTGAGAGAAGTTTAGTCAACGGGTCTGCCAAATTCAGATCCGTATGTATTTTACAAATTTCTATGTCTACAATGCTCTGCACGGAGCTACTTTACCTAATTGCTCCCGCTTTCAATATGTATCCGGATTGTGACTTAGAGTCACCCAGATCGATGTCAGAGCTTGCATCGAGGTAACTCTTTACGACGAACTCTTTATCACCTCCATAACCGAGAAATATTTCCTTAGTCCTATAAGGATAATTTTGACCGCTGTCTAGTGATCCACTCCTAAATAAAAAATTGTACTCCCTTGCCAAACTCAGGGCAGGGTATACAATATAGGTCTGGTACACAGCATGGCATAATTTATAGAACCTACGGCTGAGGCATAGGGAATGACTTTCATGCTCTCTCTCTATCTTCTGTCGTGGTCGGGATTTGAGTCTTACTCAACTTCACACCTTGCAACACAGACAATAAGTCTTTCTTTCACTGTTCCATTTTGAACTACTTGAAAAACTTGTCAAGGTATGTACTCATTGAAAAATATATCAAGCGTTTTGATCTATCTCTATAGATCTTGATGCTCAATATGTAAGTAGCTTCACCAAGGTCTTTCTTTGAAAAACTCCTTTCAAACGCTCCTTTATGCTTTCCAAAAAATTCTACATCATTTCCGATCAACAATATGTCATTCACATATACTTATCAGAAATGTTGTAGTGCTCCCACTCACTTTCTGGTAAATACAGGCTTCACCGCAAGTCTATATTAAACCATATGCTTTGATCACTTTATCAAAGCATATATTCCAACTCCAAGATGTTTGCACCAGTCCATAGATGGATCGCTGGAGCTTGCTTACCTTGTTAGCACCTTTAGGATCGACAAAACCTTCTGGTTGCATCATATACAACTCTTCTTTAAGAAATCCATTAAGTAATGTAGTTTTGAAATCCATTTGCCAGATTTCATAAAATGCGGCAACTGCTAACATGATTCGGACAGACTTTTAAGCATCGATACGAGTAAGAAAATCTCATCGTAGTCAACACCTTGAACTTTTCGAAAACATTTTGCGACAATTCGAGCTTTGTAGATAGTAACACTACTATCAGCGTCCGTCTTCCTCTTGAAGATCCATTTATTCTCAATGACTCACCGATCATCGGGCAAGTCAATCAAAGTCCATACTTTGTTCTCATACATGGATCCCATCTCAGATTTCATGGGCTCAAGCCATTTTGCGGAATCTGGGCTGATCATAGCTTCCTCATAGTTCGTAGGTTCGTCATGGTCTAGTAACATGACTCCCAGAACAGGATTACCGTACCACTCTGGTGCGGACCGTACTCTGGTTGGCCTACGAGGTTCAGTAGTAACTTGATTTGAAGTTTCATGATCATCATCATTAGCTTCCTCACTAATTGGTGTAGGAATCACTGGAACTGATTTCTGTGATGAACTGCTTTCCAACTCGGGAGAAGGTACAATTATCTCATCAAGTTCTACTTTCCTCCCACTCACTTCTTTTGAGAGAAACTCCTTCTCTAGAAAGGATCCATTCTTAGCAACAAAATATCTTGCCTTCGGATATGTGATAGAAGGTGTACCCAATAGTTTCTTTTGGATATCCTATGAAGATGCACTACTCCGATTTGGGTTTGAGCTTATCAATTTGAAACTTTTTCACAAAAGCATCGCAATCCCAAACTTTAAGAAATGAGAGCTTTGGTTTCTTGCCAAACCATAGTTCATACATTGTCATCTCAATGGATTTAGATGGTGCCCTATTTAACGTGAATGCAGCTGTCTCTAATGCATAACCCCAAAACGATAGTGGTAAATCGGTAAGAGACTTCATAGATTGCACTATATCCAATAAAGTACGGTTATGACATTGGGACACACCTGCTGTGGTGTTCTAGGTGGCATGAATTTGTGAAACTATTCCACATTGTTTTAGTTGAAGACCAAACTCGTAACTCAAATATTCATCTCCGTGATCAGACCGTAGAAACTTTATTTTCTTATTACGATGATTTTCCACTTCACTCTGAAATTCTTTGAACTTTTCAAATGTTTCAGACTTATGTTTCATCAAGTAGATATACCCATATCTGCTCAAATCATCTGTGAAGGTTAGAAAATAACGATACCCACCGCGAGCCTCAACACACATCGGACTGCATACATCAGTATCTATTATTTCCAATAAGTCAGTTGCTCGCTCCATTGTTCTGGAGAACGGAGTCTTAGTCATCTTGCCCATGAGGCATGGTTCACAAGCATCAAGTGATTCATAATCAAGTGGTTCCAAAAGCCCATCAACATGGAGTTTCTTCATGCGCTTTAGACCAATATGACCTAAATGGCAGTGCCACAAATAAGTTGCACTATCCTTATTAAATTTGCATCTTTTGGCTTCAATATTATGAATATGTGTATCACTACGATCGAGATTCAATAAACCATTTATATTGAGTGTATGACCATAGAAGGTTTTGTTCATGTAAATAGAACAATAATTATTCTTTGACTTAAATGAATAACTATATTGCAATAAACATGATCCTATCATATTCATGCTCAACACAAACACCAAATAACATTTATTTTAGGTTTAACACTAACCCCAAAGGTAAAGGGAGTGTGCAATGGTGATCTTATCAACCTTGGAATCACTTCCAACACACATCATAACCTTGCCCTTAACTAGTCTCTGTTTATTTTGCAACTCCTGTTTCGAGTTACTAATCTTAGCAACTGAACCAGTATCAAATACCAAGGGGGTTGTTATAAACACTAGTAAAGTACATATCAATAACATGTATATCCAATATACCTTTGTTCAGTATGCCATCCTTCCTATCCGCCAAGTACCTAGGGCAGTTCCACTTCCAGTGACCATTTCCTTTGCAGTAGAAGCACTCAGTTTCAGGCTTGGGTCTAGCTTTGGGCTTCTTCATGGGAGTGGCAACTTGCTTGCCATTCTTCTTGAAGTTCCCTTTCATCCCCTTGCCCTTTTGCTTGAAACTAGTGGTCTTGTTAACCATCAACACATGCTTTTCTTGATTTCTACCTTCGCCGATTTTAGCATCGCGAAGAGCTTGGGAATTGTTTTTGTTATCCCTTGCATATTATAGTTCATCACGAAGTTCTAATAACTTGGTGATAGTGACAAGAGAACTTTGTCAATTACTATCTTATCCGGAAGATTAAATCCCACTTGATTCAAGCAATTGTAGTACCTAGACAATCTGGGCACAAGCTCACTGGTTGAGCTATTCTCCTCCATCTTGTAGGCAAAGTGCTTGTCAAAGGTCTCATACCTTTCGACATGGGCATGAGTCTGAAATACTAATTTCAACTCTTGGAACATCTCATATGCTCTGTGGCGTTCAAAACGTCTTTGAAGCCCCAATTCTAAGCCGTAAAGCATGGTGCACTAAACTATCAAGTAGTCATCACATCGAGCTTGCTAAACTATCAAGTATTGTTAGAGGTATCATACCTCTCGACATGGGCATGAGTATGAAATACCATTTTCAACTCTTGGGACATCTCATATGCTCCTTGTCATTCAAAACATTTTTGAAGTCCTGGTTCTAGGCCGTAAAGCATGGTGCACTAAACTATCAAGTAGTCATCGTACTTAGCATTATCAAATGTTCATAACGTCTGCATCTGCTCCTGCAATAGGTCTATGACCTAGCGGTGCATCAAGGACATAATACTTCTGTGCGGCAATGAGGATAATCCTCAGATCATGGAGCTAGTCCGCATCATTGCTACTAACATTTTTCAACTTATTTTTTCTCTAGGAACATATCAAAAATAAGCGGGGAGCTACATCGCGAGCTATTGATCTACAACATAGTTATGCAAATACTATCAGGACTAAGTTCATGATAAATTAAAGTTCAATTAATCATATTACTCAAGAACTCCCACTTAGATAGACATCCCTCTAGTCATCTAAATGATCACGTGATCCAAATCAACTAAACCATGTCCGATCATCACGTGAGATGGAGTAGTTTTCAATGGTGAACATCACTATGTTGATCATATCTACTATATGATTCATGCTCGACCTTTCGGCCTCCAGTGTTCCGAGGCCATATCTGCATATGCTAGGCTCGTCAAGTTTAACCCGAGTATTCCGCGTGTGAAAAACTGGCTTGCACACGTTGTATGTGAATGTAGAGCTTATCATACCCGATCATCACGTGGTGTCTCGGCATGACGAACTATCTCAATGGTGCATACTCAGGGAGAACACTTATACCTTAAAATTTAGTGAGAGATCATCTTATAATGCTACCGCCGAACTAAGCAAAATAAGATGCATAAAGGATAAACATCACATGCAATTGAAATATGTGACATGATATGGCCATGATCATCTTGCGCCTTTGATCTCCATCTCCAAAGTACCGTCATGATCTCTATCGTCACCGGCATGACACCATGATCTCCATCATCTTGATCTCTATCAACATGTCGTCACATGGTCGTCTCGCCAACTATTGCTCTTGCAACTATTGCTATCTCATAGCGATAAAGTAAAGCAATTATTTGGTGCTTGCATCTTATGTAATAAAGAGACAACCATAAGGCTTCTGTCAGTTGCCGATAACTTCAACAAAACATGATAATCTCATACAACAATTTATATCTCATCATGTCTTGACCATATCACATCAGAACATGCCTTGCAAAAACAAGTTAGACGTCCTCTACTTTGTTGTTGCAAGTTTTACGTGGCTGCTATGGGCTAAGCAAGAACCATTCATACCTACGCATCAAAAATCACAACATAGTATAGTGATTGCTTTTTGATCTTCAGAAAGAACCCTGTTCATTGAAACCGATTCAACTAAAGTTGGAGAAACAGACACCCACTAGCCACCTGTGTGCAAGGCACGGTGGTAGAACCAGTCTCGCGTAATGTCGGTCTGGGCCGCTTCATCCAACAATACCGCCGAATCAATAATCAACTAGTAACGGCAAGCAATATGTATATACTCACGCCCACTACTCCTTTGTGTTATACTCGTGCATATAACATCTATGCATAAACCTGGCTCGGATGCCACTGTTCGGAAATGCAGTAATTTCAAAAAAAATCCTACGCACACGCAAGATCATGGTGATGCATAGCAACAAGAGGGAAGAGTGTTGTCTTCGTACCCTCGTAGACCATAAGCAGCAGCGTTATGACAACGCGGTTGATGTAGTCGTACATCTTCATGATCGACCGATCCTAATACCGAAAGTACGGCACCTCCGCGATCTGCACACGTTCGGCTCGGTGACATCCCATGAACTCTCGATCCAGCTGAGTGTGAAGGGAGAGCTTCGTTAGCACGACGACGTGACAACGACTGTTGGTGTCAAAACCGGCGGATCTCGGGTAGGGGGTCCCGAACTATGCGTCTAGGCCGGATGGTAACAGGAGGCAATGGACACGAAGTTTTACCCAGGTTCGGGCCATCTTGATGGAGGTAAAACCCTATGTCCTGCTTGATTAATATTGATGACATGGGTAGTACAAGAGTAGATCTACCACGAGATCGGAGAGGCTAAACCCTAGAAGCTAGCCTATGGTATGATTGTTGTGTATGAATGTGTTGTCCTACGGACTAAAACCCTCCGGTTTATATAGACACCGGATAGGGTTAGGGTTACATAGAGTCGGTAACAATGGTAGGAGATCTACATATCCGCATCGCCAAGCTTGCCTTCCACGCCAAGGAAAGTCCCTTCCGGACACGGGACGAAGTCTTCAATCTTGTATCTTCATAGTCCAGGAGTCCGGCTGAAGGTATAGTCCGGTCATCCGGACACCCCCTAATCCAGGACTCCCTCAGTAGCCCCTGAACCAGGCTTCAATGACGACGAGTCCGGCGCGCAGATTGTCTTCGACATTGCAAGGCGGGTTCCTCCTCCAAGTACTTCATAGAAGATTTTGAACACAAAGATAGTGTCCGGCTCTGCAAAATAAGTTTCCACATATTGCCATAGAGAGAATAATATTTACACAAATCTAATCTGCTGACGTATTCCGTAGTGTGACATCACACCACGGCCAAGCCTTTATTCGAATCGTTTTACTGTCCCATCTCAACGTGTTATGCGAGGCGGTTTCCTTGGCACGTCTTGTTAAAGCAGAGATCGTGTCCCCTTATTCCGGGATTCTCATCAATACGGGCATGGGTAACCCAACCGCGCCATTGATTACGGCGCTTGGGAGATAAGCGAGTTTCACCGGGCTGGTGGGGACGCATAGTCGCGTCCACCCATATAAGGGGATAAGGATCCACCTTTTCACCTACGCCTTCTTCCTCCTTTGCCTATCCATTTTTGCGCACTCGAGCTCCAGCGCCCAAGTCCGCACTCCCCACCTCAACCTTCTCCAGCCATGTCCGGAGCGGGAGGCAAGTGGATGGCCTCCTCCTTTACGGAGGGACACATCAAAAGACTAAGGGAGGCCGGATACTTGTCCAACGACATTGCGCACCAGCTCCCCGAAGAGGGGCAGCTCATCCCTACCCCTAGGCCCCATGAGAGGGTGGTGTTCCTCCCCCATTTCCTCCGCGGACTGGGTTTCCCTCTCCACCCATTTGTCCGGGGGCTCATGTTCTACTATGGCCTGGATTTCCACGATCTGGCCCCGAACTTTGTCCTCAACATCTCGGCGCTTATCGTCATGTGCGAGGCCTTCCTCCGCATCCGCCCCCATTTCGGCCTATAGCTCAAGACTTTTAATGTCAAGCCGAAGGTGGTGCGCGGCAACCAGGCGGAGTGCGGAGGCGCCATGGTGGGCAAGATGCCCAACATCTTGTGGCTCGAGGGCTCCTTTGTGGAGACCCTGAAGGGGTGGCAATCAGGGTGGTTTTACATCACCGAGCCGTGTGACCCTATGTGGGTCGCAGGCCCCGAGTTCCGATCCAGACCCCCAACGCGGCTCATGTCCTGGAAAGAGACGGGCCTGTCGTGGGGTAAAAAAGTAGAGCTAACCGGACTCCAAACATGCGTCCAAACCCTGGTGGACAAGCAGCTCAAGCTTGTCAATGTAGTCCAGGTTATGCTCATCCGCCGGATCCTCCCGTGTCAACAGCGGGCTTCCAACCTGTGGGAGTTCGACCCGGCGCGGCACCGAACTCTGAGCAGGCTCTTCGACACGACGTACGAAGATGCCTAGAAGGTGCTTTTCAAAGGTGCCGAGGCCCCCGCATCCACTGATCGCGGATTCAGCACGCAGCGTCACGCTCGTGCGGTAAGCTATTTTTACCTTCTACAGGGTATCAGTTTTTCATAGTTTGACTCCATGCGGGATCTAAGCTCCCTTACCTTTGACAGGATTGGCAGGAGACATCTGGACAAATCAACTGTCCGGCTCCTTTGCCCGAAGGCCCAGCGGACGCTCGTTTGGCGAAGCTGCTGGTTCCGGCACCCTATGTGGTGTCGGAGAAGAAGTCCAGGAAGAAGGCCGCGGGGACTCGTAAGAGTGCCCGGCGCCAGGAGGTGTCGGATCCATCATCCGACGGCTCCAAGACGCACTCCTCCCACGAAGACGAGGAGGAGGAAGAAGAAACCTCTCCCCCCCCAGCGGGGGAAGGGAAGAAAAGGAAGGCCGCCCCAACTGGGGAGGCCGAAGGGTCCAAGAAGGGAAAAACCCTTCCTCCGGACTACTCCACCGACGCCGACGACGCCGAAGAGGAGTGGCCGCACAGGTCCAAGCCCCTGGCGAAATCGTAACTATCCGGATACCAGAGTAATTCATAGTATTCATTTATTGCACAGTTTTCCCTTATGTCGAATATGATTATGCAGCCCACCCAAAGACCAGCTCGATGCGTCGTCGAGCGGTTCACTGGACTCATCGTATGTGAACTCGCTTCCGACGGCTTCCTCCCCCCGCCCTACGGACGACGCCGAAGTGTTGTCCCAACAGGTTCCAAGCTAGGAGGAGGTGCTCCTGGAGGCGCCGCAAGGCGACCTCCCGGACTCCAGGGGTAAATGGGATAAAATCTCCCAGGGCTCCAAGTCCGGCTCTAGGCCGGACACCGCTCCGGAACCTTCAAAGGTTCCAGAGTCCGGCGGGCGACCTCCTTCCAAGAGGAGCAGGCCCACCATGTCAGTGACCCCCGTCCAACCGGAGGCGCCAGACAATCTGTTGGAGGCGCTCAAAGGCGCCTCCATCGACGAGGAGCACCGCGCCATTATGAGTGCGGTGGTCCAGAAGGTTCAGTCCGCCAAGAGCGGACTGACTGAAGCTTGTACTAGCGTTTTAACAGGCTTTGAGGTAAGTAAAGAATGTGTAACAAATATTACCGCATAGACAGTAGCCCCTGATGCTCTGTTTGGCGTTCGGGAAGAAAAAGCCGAATAGAGAATCAAATAAAATTCACAGGAGTCTAACAAAAGGGAGTCTATATGCGTATGCAGGCTTCCCTGCTGGCATCCGCCGCACTGACTGCGGAAGTGGACACGCTAAAGCAGAACCTCGAGCGGTCCGAGCAAGAGCTCGGGCGTGCTAAGAAGCAGCTCGAGGAGGAGGAAGGTAAGAAATACCTTGTTTAAATAAATATATATATATATATAAGTGCAATTGCAAAAAATGACAGGATTATCGTGGCTATTGTAGGGGCCACGTCTGAGGTGGCGACCCTTAAGCAAGCGCTGCTCGAGGCCGAGAAGACGGTGGCCATGGAGCGCACCGAGTGGGAGAAGTATGAGGCCGAGGTTGGCAAGGTGCGGCAAGAGCTCCGGGCTCTCATGGAAAAACATGAGAGTTTGGAGCTTGACTCAAAGACGCGAGCGTCCGAGCTCGCGGTGGCTATTGAAAATGCCAAGTCTGCCAAGGCCGAATCCTAGAAGACCCTCCAGGAGTTGGATGAGGCGAAAAAGATAGCGGCGGGTAAGGCATTCTTTATGCAAAGCAAACACATAAGCGTGAATTACTTGTTACTTACCTGAATCCGGAGCTCTCCAGGAGCGTTCGCAGATCTTCCCCATAGAGTGTTCGATGCCGCCGCATTCTATCGAGCCGAGGAGGGCAGCACGACAGAGAAGGTGTTCTGGTCTCAGTATGCTGAGGTCGGACACCCCGTGCCCCTGAGCGACTAGCTGAAGCAACTGGTCGAGCTCCATAAGGCGGCCGAACAGGCCATGAAGGGCCTCATAGTTTGGCTGTGGCCTGGAGAGGCTCTGCCTGGGAGATATTTCGGGCTGGCTCGACGGCTGGTGGGGGCCTGTCCAAGGCTCAAAGTCATCAAGCGCTCCATCTGCATTGAAGGTGCCCGTAGGGCCCTTGGCCGTGCTAAGGTGCACTGGGGCAAGCTGGATGCTGACAAGCTTGTGAAGGACGGGCCACCGCCGGGGAAAGAGCATTGCAAGCCCGAGAATTATTATAAGGATGTTCTGAAGGGTGCCTGCCTTGTGGCGGATGAATGTTCCTGAGATGTAATTTTTGAGTAAAACTCGCTCGTTTTGTCCTGTGCGCTGAAAACTTGTTCATATGCGCTAAGCAATGCTGTTGGAATTTAAAATATTACCTTCTGTGCGGCTGTTTATCAATTTTGAGAGATGGTGAGTCGTCGACTTCTGCCCCTGTGCCGCTAGTGCGGGGGTGTTCGGGGATAAACCTGAGCGCTCTTTTTCCCATGTTTGGGTCCTTCGAGGGAGGCGCTCAACACAACGAACAAGGCAATCGGACTATAATGTGTGAACACTCTCACTTAGCCATAGAATTCTATGATTTTAAATTTCGGCGAAGCCCCTGGTATTCTGAAGACCGAGTTTGGGGCACTATCCACGCCTTGGTCGGACAGAGACGACTCCTCGCTCTAAGCGGCATAAGTCTTTAGGGACTCGAAAAACCTCTCGAACAGCGACCAGCTCTCGCTTCATCATGACAGTCAGTTTTAGCTTTCTCTACTGAGGTGCTCGACCCAGCTCAACTGGGGCACAATCGTAGTAGTTCTCCTAGTGCTACCTTAGCTGATATAGTGGAACGTAAGGCACCAAAACATAGGAGCCGGGCAAACCCAACATTTGACCAAAGACATGATTCGGAGCCGATGCATATATTGCTACAAGTTCGGGGTGCCGCACTTGTTAAAGTGTTCGGACTTCTCACACCATATTGAGGGGTACTAAAGCCCCTAGCGTATTTTGGCCGTACCAATGTGTACGGGTGCAACATGTCGTTTAAGGAACATATATTTGTAAAAAAAGAGTAATGCAAAAATAGACAAAAGCTATGCATTGTTTAATAAAAAGGGGCTGCGATCAAAGCAGAACGATAGAAATAATGCGATAAGCAAAAGTTTGGACTATTTAACATGTCCGTTCCAGGGGCAGGCTGCGGGAATGATATGCGAAACAGGTATACTGCTCGTGATAGAGACCACCTGGGAGTTCCGTAATGTGGCATGGCTTGTCTACTTCCCTGGTTCTAGCATCATTTGTGCGGCAATTGAACTGCCGAACAGGCCTTTCGAAGAATGGAGTCCTGAAAGTAAGAGAAAATTAAAAAATTGGCAGCCCCTAGTGCGGTTTAAGCCGTGTTTCGGGCGTGCCGTGGTGGTGCCCCTCCCCCTGTACCCATGGTATTTCTAGAGCGTAGTTATGTACGCAAAGCACCGGTGTTCCATTTTTGCGAGGGCTGGGGTTGGGGCCGCATTGCTACGCCTGCTCGGAACGTGACAGGCGGTCTTGTTGTAGGTTACTCCGGGCGCGCTTGACGGTGTCTGGACGTTTAACGACCGGACTGGAGAATTGCCTGGAGAGGCTGCTCTGTGCTTCCGCTGCAAGGGCCACAGTGTGCTCCTCCGTTCGGAGGGAGCGTTTGGTGTTTCCATTGACCGTGATTACTCCTCAAGGGCCTGGCATCTTGAGCTTAAGGTATGCGTAGTGCGGTACCGCATTGAACTTGGCAAATGCGGTTCGCCCGAGTAGTGCGTGATAGCCACTGCGGAATGGGACTATGTCGAAGATTAACTTGTTGGAAATATGCCCTAGAGGCAATAATAAATTGATTATTATTATATTTTCGTGTTCATGATAATCGTTTATTATCCATGCTAGAATTTTATTGATAGGAAACTCAGATACATGTGTGGATACATAGACAACACCATGTCCCTAGTAAGCCTCTAGTTGACTAGCTCGTTGATCAATAGATGGTTACGGTTTCCTGACCATGGACATTAGATGTCGTTGATAACGGGATCACATCATTAGGAGAATGATGTGATGGACAAGACCCAATCCTAAGCATAGCACTAGATCGTGTAGTTCGTATGCTAAAGCTTTGCTAATGTCAAGTATCATTTCCTTAGACCATGAGATTGTGCAACTCCCGGATGCCGTAGGAGTGCTTTGGGTGTACCAAACGTCACAACGTAACTGGGTGGCTATAAAGGTACACTACGGGTATCTCCGAAAGTGTCTGTTGGGTTCGCACGAATCGAGACTGGGATTTGTCATTCCGTGTAAGCGGAGAGGTATCTCTGGGCCCACTCGGTAGGACATCATCATAATGTGCACAATGTGATCAAGGAGTTGGTCACGGGATGATGTGTTACAGAACGAGTAAAGAGACTTGCCGGTAACGAGATTGAACAAGGTATCGTGATACCGACGATCGAATCTCGGGCAAGTATCATACCGATAGACAAAGGGAATTGTATACGGGATTGATTAAGTCCTTGACATCGTGGTTCATCCGATGAGATCATCGTGGAACATATGGGAGCCAACATGGGTATCCAGATCCCGCTGTTGGTTATTGACCGGAGAACGTCTCGGTCATGTCTGCATGTCTCCCGAACCCGTAGGGTCTACACACTTAAGGTTCGATGACGCTAGGGTTATAAAGGAAGTTTGTATATGGTTACCGAATGTTGTTCGGAGTCCCGGATGAAATCCCGGACGTCACGAGGAGTTCCGGAATGGTCCGGAGGTAAAGATTTATATATGGGAAGTCCTGTTTTGGTCACTGAAAAAAGTTTCGGGGTTTATCGGTAACGTACCGGGACCACCGGGAGGGTCCCGGGGGTCCACCAAGTGGGGCCACCTGCCTCGGGGGGGGGCACATGGGCTGTAGGGAGTGCTCCTTGGCCTACATGGGCCAAGGGCACCAGCCCCACTAAGGCCCATGCGCCTAGAAGGGGAGAGGGGGCAAACCCTAAGGGCATATGGGCCCTAAGGCCCATACACCCTGCACCTCCCTCTCCTCCCCCCTCTTGGCCGCCACCCCTTGGCCATCTAGGGCTGCCGCCCCCCCTAGGGGTGGGAACCCTAGAGGGGGCGCAAACCCTCCCCTTCCCCTATATATATGAGGCCTAAGGGGCTGCCCATAACACACGTGATTCAATCTCTCGTTGGTGCAGCCCTGCGTCCCTTCTTCCTCCTCTTCCGTGGTGCTTGGCGAAGCCCTGCAGGATTACCATGCTCCTCCATCACCACCACGCCATTGTGCTGCTGCTGGATGGAGTCTTCCTCAACCTCTCCCTCTCTCCTTGCTAGATCAAGGCGTGGGAGACGTCACCGGGCTATACGTGTGTTGAACGCGGAGGTGCCGTGCATTCGGCACTTGGTCATCGGTGATTTGAATAACGACGAGTATGACTCCATCAACCCCGTTCACTTGAACGCTTCCGCTTAGCAATCTACAAGGGTATGTAGATGCACTCTCCTCCCCCTCGTTGCTAGTCTCTCCATAGATAGATCTTGGTGACACATAGGAAAATTTTGAATTTCTGCTACGTTCCCCAACATAACTCCTCTCTTCGGAAATTATCCGGAGATCTGAAGACCACTTCAAGTGTGACTGAGCCTGTACAGTTGGCCTCTACACCTGGTATTACGCCTCAAAAGGTCGTTTTGGTGGGCTTAATCCTCGAGGGATCTATGCCCATTTTCCGCACTGTATCCCGGTAAAGCAGGTTCAGGCTGCTGCCGCCGTCCATAAGGACTCTAGTGAGATGAAATCCGTCAATAATTGGGTCTAAAACCAATGCGACAAATCCACCATGATGGGTGCTAGTGGGATGGTCCCTTCGATCAAAGGTGATCGGGCAGGAGGACCATGGGTTGAAATTTGGGGTGACTGGCTCAACCGCGTCTACGTCCCTTAACGCGCGCTTCCGCTCCCTCTTGGGGATGTGGGTTGCCTATATCATGTTCACTGTCCGCACTTGTGGGGGGAAACCCTTCTGTCCACTGTTGTTCGGCGGCCGGGGCTCTTCATCGTCATCACTATGCAGCCCCTTGTCTTTATTTTCGGCATTTAACTTGCCTTCCTGCTTGAACACCCAACAATCCCTGTTGGTGTGGTTGGCCAGCTTTTCGGGGGTGCCATGTATCTGCCACAAGCGGTCGAGAATTCGGTCCAAACTGGACGGGCCCCTAGGATTTCTGTTGAATGGCTTTTTCCGTTGGCTGGATTTATAGCCTTTGAATCCGGCATTAATTGCCATATCCT
Organism: Triticum monococcum; assembly: GCA_034509565.1. Taxonomy (NCBI): domain Eukaryota; kingdom Viridiplantae; phylum Streptophyta; class Magnoliopsida; order Poales; family Poaceae; genus Triticum; species Triticum monococcum. The sequence goes on from CM067845.1 coordinate 384,018,242, forward strand.
CAGCATTGTCGCCGTTAATACGGTGCTTTTGCTTGTTGCGATGCGACCTGCCACTATTGTCCCTGGTATCCGAATTACCAGGGTTCTTGGTCATATTGTTGCTACGAGTAAGCCAGCTGTCTTCTCCCACGCAAAAGCGGGTCATGAGTGTCGTGAGTGCTTCCATAGATTTCGGCTTTTCCTGTCCAAGGTGTCGGGCAAGCCACTCGTCACAGATATTGTGCTTGAAGGCTGCTAGGGCCTCTGCGTCCGGACAGTCGACTATTTGATTTTTCTTTGTTAGGAACCATGTCCAGAATTTCCTGGCCGATTCCTCTGGCTGCTGAATTACGTGGCTTAGGTCATCGGCGTCTGGTGGTCGCACATAAGTGCCCTGGAAATTGTCGAGGAATGCGGCTTCCAGGTCCTCCCAACAACTGATTGATCCTGCTGGCAAGCTGTTAAGCCAATGCCGAGCTGGTCCTTTAAGCTTGAGTGGGAGGTATTTGATGGCGTGGAGATCATTGCCGCGGGCCATGTGGATATGAAGGAGATAATCCTCGATCCATACCGCAGGATCTGTTGTGCCATCATATGATTCGATGTTTACGGGTTTGAAACCCTCGGGGATTTGATGATCCATTACTTCATCTGTGAAGCGTAGGGGGTGTGCGGCGCCTTTGTACTGGGCTATATCACGACGTAGCTCCAATGAGCTTTGTCTACTGTGTTCGGCCCTACCGGATTTGTGTCCGGCGTGACGGTTATCGTCTCGAGTCATTGGGCGCCCACGCGATCCGTAGATCGATCTTGTTTGCCTTGCCTTCTCCTCCAACATATCTCGCAGGTCTGGCGCATTTTCCCGTGCCTTGGTACGGGGTGCGGCTTGAGTGGAGGGCCAAAAGGCCTCTCTGTTGCGGCCACGAGGTGGTCGGTCGGCCATATCAAGTGCTGGTGATGTAGGTTTAAGTGCTTCCTCCTCTAATTGGGGTAGCAACCTGCGCTTTGGGTAGCTCTTGGAGGGGCGTTCGAGTTTATGCTCTTCGGCCGCGAGGACTTCAGTCCATCTGTCGACTAGCAAATCTTGATCAGCTCTAAGCTCTTGCTGCTTTTTCTTGAGGCTTCTTGCTGTGGCCATAAGCCTACATTGAAAACGCTCTTGCTCGACAGGATCCTCTGGCACGACGAATTCATCGTCGTCGAGGCTTCCCTCGTCTTCGGAGGGAGGCGTATAGTTATCATCCTCGACCTCTCTGTCTGCCGCTCTCTCATGAGGGCTGGCTTCTCCATCCTCCTGTGCTGAATCTTGCTGGAGGGGGTTTTCTTCGGCACTCTCTAGAGTATTATTATCTCCCGTGCTGGAATCACCGTATTTGTTTTCACAGGATTTTGAGCGGCGCCGCTGATGCCGGCGCTTAGGTTGTTTCTTGGAGGGGTCATCCTCCGCTGTTCCATCGCCATCTCCTTCTTTTGGGGTGTCCACCATGTATATGTCCTATGACGAGGTGGCTTTCCAGGGCCCAATAGGCACTGGTTCTTCATCGTCTCCTGCATCGGCGTCCATACCGTCGATGTCTTCGAAGTCGAAGTCGAGCATGTCGGTTAAATCATCGACAGTGGCTACAAAGTGGGTGGTGGGTGGGCTTTGAATTTCTTCATCGTCTGTATCCCAACCTTGCTGACCGTAGTTCGGCCAGGGCTCTCCTGATAAAGAGAGAGACTTTAGTGTCTTCAGAATATCGCCGAAAGGCAAGTGCTGGAAGATATCCGCGGCAGTAAACTCCATGATCGGCGCCCAATCGGATTCGATCAGCAGGGGAGCGGAGGGTTTGGTGTCCGGAGAGGAGTCCGGCTCCCTAGAGTCACGAGTCTTGCAGAGTGCGGGGTTGGTATTCGGCTTGATAGCCGTTGGGATCGCAACCCCCAAGGTGGCGTGCAACCACCCATCCTCGATCGGCGCAGTAGGATCCGAATTAAGGGTCGAAGCTGATGCGGGTGCGGCCTCCAGGGCACTGTTCGGCGGCAGAGCTAGATCATGCTCGTCGTGACAGTGCAGCGCGCTCGGCAGTGGCTCGAATCCGTCGAAGATCAAGTCCCCGTGGATGTCAGCCGTGTAGTTTAAACTTCCAAATCTGACCTGATGGCCAGGGGCATAGCTTTTGATCTGCTCCAGATGGCCAAGCGAATTGGCCCATAGTGCGAAGCCACCGAAGACGAAGATCTGTCCGGGGAGGAAGGACTCACCCTGGACTGCATCGCTATTGATGATCGTAGGAGCCATCAGCCTAACGGTGATGACACAGAGGAACTCTCAATGAAAGCACCAATGTCGGTGTCAAAACCGGCGGATCTCGGGTAGGGGGTCCCGAACTATGCGTCTAGGCCAGATGGTAACAGGAGGCAAGGGACACGAAGTTTTACCCAGGTTCGGGCCTTCTTGATGGAGGTAAAACCCTACGTCCTGCTTGATTAATATTGATGATATGGGTAGTACCAAAGTAGATCTACCACGAGATCGGAGAGGCTAAACCCTAGAAGCTAGCCTATGGTATGATTGTTGTGTATGAATGTGTTGTCCTACGGACTAAAACCCTACGGTTTATATAGACACCGGATAGGTTTAGGGTTACATAGAGTCGGTTACAATGGTAGGAGATCTACATATCCGCATTGCCAAGCTTTCCTTCCACGCCAAGGAAAGTCCCTTCCGGACACGGGACGAAGTCTTCAATCTTGTATCTTCATAGTCCAGGAGTCCGGCTGAAGGTATAGTCCGGCCATCCGGACACCCCCTAATCCAGGACTCCCTCAACGACGATGATGATGCTACCGTCGCAGGGCTTCTCCTAAGCACTACGATGATATGACCGACGTGGATTATGGTGGAGGGGGCACCGCACACGGCTAATGGATCAATTATCAACTTGTGTGTCTATGGGGTGCCCCTGGCCACGTATATAAAGGATGGAGGAAGGAGGAGACCGGCCCTCATAGGGCGCGCCCAAAGTGTGGAGTCCTACTAGGACTCCCTAGTCCTAGTAGGATTCCACCTCCCACATGGAATAGGAAAAAGGGAAGGGAGAAGGAGAAGGAAGGAAGGGGGCACCCCCTTTCCCTAGTCCAATTCCGACCAGTCCATGGGGAAGGGGTGCGGCCTCCCTTGAGGCCTTTCTCTCCTTTCCCGTATGGCCCATTAAGGCCCAATACGAATTCTCGTAACTCTTCGGTACTCCAAAAAATACCCAAATCACTCGGAACCTTTCCGATGTCCGAATATAGCCTTCCAATATATCGATCTTTACGTCTCAACCATTTCGAGACTCCTCGTCATGTCCCCGATCTGATCCGGAACTCCGAACAAACTTCGGTCATCAAATCACATAACTCATAATACAAATCATCACATAACGTTAAGCGTGCGGACACTACGGGTTCGAAAACTATGTAGACATGACCGAGACTCATCTCCAGTCAATAACCAATAGTGGAACCTGGATGCTCATATTGGTTCCTACATATTCTACGAAGATCTTTATTGGTCAAACCGCATAACAACATACGTTGTTCCCTTTGTCATCGGTATGTTACTTGGCCGAGATTCGATCATCGGTATCTAAGTACCTATTTCAATCTCGTTACTGGCAAGTCTCTTTACTCATTCCATAATGCATCATCCCGCAACTACCTCATTAGTCACAATGCTTGCAAGGCTTATAGTGATGTGCATCATCGAGAGGGCCCAGAGATACCTCTCCGATACACGGAGTGATAAATCCTAATCTCGATCTATGCCAACTCAACAAACACCATCGGAGACACATGTAGAGCATCTTTATAATCACCCAGTTATGTTGGGACATTTGATAGCACACAAGGTTTTCCTCCAGTATTCGGGAGTTGCATAATCTCATAGTCCGAGGAACATGTATAAGTCATGAAGAAAGTAGTAGAAATGAAACTGTAATGATCATAATGCTAAGCTAACGAATGGGTCTTGTCCATCACATCATTCTCCTAATGATGTGATCCCGTTCATCAAATGACAACACATGTCTATGGTTAGGAAACATAACCATCTTTGATAAATGAACTAGTCAAGTAGAGGCATACTAGGGACACTTTATTTTGTCTATGTATTCACACATGTACTAAGTTTCTAGTTAATACAATTCTAGCATGAATAATAAACATTTATAATGAAATAAGGAAATAAATAATAACTTTATTATTGTCTCTAGGGCATATTTCCTTCAGTCTCCGACTTGCACTAGAGTCAATAATCTAGTTCACATCGCCATGTGATTTAACACCAATAGTTCACATCACCATGTGATTAACACCCATAGTTCACATCGCTATGTGACCAACACTCAGAGGGTTAATAGAGTCAGTAATCTTAGTTCACATCACCATGTGATTAACACCCAAAGAGTACTAAGGTGTGATCATGTTTTGCTTGTGAGAGAAGTTTAGTCAACGGGTCTGCCAAATTCAGATCTGTATGTATTTTGCAAATTTCTATGTCTACAATGCTCTACATGGAGATACTTTAGCTAATTGCTCCCACTTTCAATATGTATCCGGATTGTGACTTAGAGTCATCCAGATCGGTGTCAAAGCTTGTATCGACGTAACTCTTTACGACAAACTCTTTATCACCTCCATAACCGAGAAAATTTTCCTTAGTCCTCTAAGGATAATTTTGACTGTTGTCTAGTGATCCACTCCTAGATCAAAAATTGTACTCGCTTGCCAAACTCAGGGCAGGGTATACAATAGGTTTGGTACACAGCATGGCATACTTTATAGAACCCATGGCTGAGACATAAGGAATGACTTTCATTCTCTCTCTATCTTCTGCCGTGGTCGGGTTGTGAGTCCACAACTTGACACCTTGCAACACAGATAAGAACTCTTTCTTTGATTGTTCCATTTTGAACTACTTCAAAAACTTGTCAAGGTATGAACTCATTGAAAAATATATCAAGCGTTTTGATCTATCTCTATAGATCTTGATGCTCAATATGTAAGTAGCTTCACCGAGGTCTTTCTTTGAAAAACTCCTTTCAAACGCTCCTTTATGATTTCCAGATAATTCTACATTATTTCTGATCAACAATATGTCATTGACATATACTTATCAGAAATGTTGTAGTGCTCCCACTCACTTTCTTGTAAATACAGGCTTCACCGCAAGTCTGTATAAAAACCATATGCTTTGATCACTTTATCAAAGCATATATTCCAACTCCAAGATGCTTACACGAGTCGATAGATAGATCGCTAGAGCTTGCTTACCTTGTTAGCACCTTTAGGATCGACAAAACCTTCTGGTTGCATCATATACAACTCTTCTTTAAGAAATCCATTAAGGAATGCAGTTTTGACATCCATTTGCCAGATTTCATAAAATGCGGCAACTGCTAACATGATTCGGACAGACTTTTAAGCATCGATACGAGTGAAAAAATCTCATCGTAGTCAACACCTTGAACTTGTCGAAAACATTTTGCGACAATTCGAGCTTTGTAGATAGTAACACTACTATCAGCGTTCCTCTTCCTCTTGAAGATCCATTTATTCTCAATGACTCACCGATCATTGGGCAAGTCAATCAAAGTCCATACTTTGTTCTCATACATGGATCCCATCTCAGATTTCATGGCCTCAAGCCATTTTGCGGAATCTGGGTTGATCATCGCTTCCTCATATTTCGTAGGTTCGTCATGGTCTAGTAACATGACTTCCAGAACAGGATTACCGTACCACTCTCGTGCGGACCATACTCTGGTTGACATACGAGGTTCGGTAGTAACTTGATCTGAAGCTTCATGATCATCATCTTTATCTTCCTCACTAATTAGTGTAGGAATCACTGGAACTGATTTCTGTGATGAACTGCTTTCCAATTCGGGAGAAGGTACAATTACCTCATCAAGTTCTACTTTCCTCCCACTCACTTCTTTTGAGAGAAACTCTTTCTCTAGAAAGGATCCATTCTTAGCAACAAAATATCTTGCCTTCGGATCTGTGATAGAAGGTGTACCCAACAGTTTCTTTTGGGTATCCTATGAAGACACACTACTCCGATTTGGGTTCGAACTTATTGTTGGGGATCGTAGCAGAAATTCAAAAAAATTCCTATGTGTCACCAAGATCAATCTATGGAGAGACTAGCAACGAGAGAGAGGAGTGCATCTTCATACCCTTGAAGATCGCAATGCAGAAGCGTTACAAGAACGTGGTTGGTGGAGTCGTACACGTAGCGATTCAGATCGCGGTCGATTCCGATCTAAGCGCCGAAACAATGGCGCCTCCGCGTTAAACACACGTACAGCCCGGTGACGTCTCCCGTGGCTTGATCCAGCAAGGAGAGAGGGAGAGGTTGGGGAAGACTCCGTCCAGTAGCAGCACGACGGCGTGGTGATGGTGGAGGAGCGTGGCACGCCAGCAGGGCTTCGCCAAGCACTGCAAGAGACGAGGAGGAGAAGGTATTGGAGGGGAGGGGCTGCGCCAAGTGCAAGGGTCTGGCCACCCTCCCACCCTTCCACTATTTATAGGTGGGGAGAGAGGGGGCCGTCCCCCTAGATCCAATCTAGGGTTGGGGCGGCGGCCAAGGGGGGAGGAGTGCCTCCCAAGTCAAGTGGAGGCCCTCCCCCTTAGGGTTTCCCCTCTCCCATGCGCATGGGCCTTGGGGGGTTGGTGCCCCTAGACCATTAAGGCTAGGGAGCCCCCCTACAGCCCATGCTGCTGTATTGGACATGGTGGAACATTTTCCGGACCTCCGAAATCCTCCCGAAGCTTCCCGATACAATACCCAAAAAAACCGAACTTTTCCTGGAACCCGAACAACAACTTTCCATATATAAATCTTTACCTCCGGACCATTCCGGAACTCCTCATGACGTCCGGGATCTTATCTGGGACTCCGAACAACATTCGGTAACCACGTACAAACTTTCCCTATAACCCTAGCTTCATCGGACCTTAAGTGTGTAGACCCTACGGGCTCAGGAATCATGCAGACATGACCGAGACATCTCTCTGGTTAATAACCAACAGCGGGATCTGGATACCCATGTTGGCTCCCACATCTTCCACGATGATCTCATCGGATCAACCACGATGTCAAGGATTCAATCAATCCTGTATACAATTCCCTTTGTCTACCGGTATAGTACTTGCTCGAGATTCGATCGTCGGTATCCCAATACCTTGTTCAATCTCGTTACCGGCAAGTCTCTTTACTTGTTCCATGACACATCATCCCGTGATCAACTCCTTGGTCACATTGTGCACATTATGATGATGTCCTACCGAGTGGGCCCAGAGATACCTCTCCGTTTACACGGAGTTACAAATCCCAGTCTCGATTCGTGCCAACTCAACAGACACTTTCGGAGATACCCGTAGTGCACCTTTATAGCCAGCCAGTTATGTTGTGACATTTGGCACACCCAAAGCATTCCTACGGTATCCGGGAGTTTCACAATCTCATGGTGTAAGGAAATGATACTTGACATTAGAAAAGCTTTAGCAAACGAACTATACGATCTTGTGCTAGGCTTAGGATTGGGTCTTGTCCATCACATCATTCTCCTAATGATGTGATCCCGTTATCAACGACATCCAATGTCCATGGTCAGGAAACCGTAGCCATCTATTGATCAACAAGCTAGTCAACTAGAGGCTTACTAGGGACATGGTGTTGTCTATGTATCCACACATGTATCTGAGTTTCTTATCAATACAATTCTAGCATGGATAACAAAACAATTATCATGAACAAGGAAATACAATAATAACCATTTTATTATTGCCTCTAGGGCATATTTCCAACAGTCTCCCACTTGCACTAGAGTCAATAATCTAGTTCACCTCACTGTGTGATTGCAATGAATCCAACACCCATGGGGTATGTTCATATCTTGCTTGTGAGAGAGGTTTATCAGTCAATGGGTCTGAACCTTTCAGACCCATGTGTGCTTTACAAATCTCTATGTCATCTTGTAGATGCAGCTACCACGCGCTACTTGGAGCTATTCAAATAACTGTTCTACTATACGAATCCGGTTTACTACTCAGAGTCATCCGGATTAGTGTCAAAGTTTGCATCGACGTAACCCTTTACGACGAACTCTTTTACCACCTCCATAATCGAGAAAATTCTTTAGTCCACTAGTTACTAAGGATAAGTTCGACTGCTGTCATGTGATCCATTCCTGGATCACTCTTGTACCCCTTGACTGACTCATGGCAAGGCACACTTCATGTGCGGCACACAACATAGCATACTATAGAGCCTACGTCTAAAGCATAGGGGACGACCTTTGTCCTTTCTCTCTCTTCTGCCATGGTCAGGTCTTGAGTCTTACTCAATACTCACACCTTGTAACACAGCCAAGAACTCCTTCTTTGCTGATATATTTTGAACTCCCTCAAAATCTTGTCACGGTATGTATTCATTTGAAAGTACTATTAAGCGTTTTTGATCTATCCTCATAGATTTTGATGCTCAATTTTCAAGTAGCTTAATCCAGGTTTTCCATCGAAAAACACTTTTCAAATAACCCTGCATGCTTTCTAGAAATTCTACATCATTTTTGATCAAAAATATGTTAACAACATATACTCATCAAAAATTCTATAGTGCTCCCACTCACTTCTTTGGAAAAACAAGTTTCTCCTAAACTTTGTATAAACCCAAAATCTTTGATCATCTCATCAAAGCGTACATTCCAATTTCGAGATGCTTACTCCAGTCCTTAGAAGGATTGCTAGAGCTTTGCATACTTGTCAGCATCTTTCAGGATTGACAAAACCTCTGGTTGTATCACATATAAGCTTTCTTCAAGAAAAACGTCGAGGAAACAATGTTTTGACATCCTATCTCCAAGATTTCATAAATAATGCAGTAACTACTAACATAATTCCAACAGACTCTTAGCATCACTACGAGTGAGAAAGTCTCATCGTAGTCAACTCCTTGAACTTGTCGGGAAACATCTTAACGACAAGTCGAGCTTTTTTAATGGTGACACTTACCATCATTTTCTGTCTTCCTTTTAAAATGCATCTGCACCCAACAGCCTTACGACCATCAAGTAGTTCTTTCAAAGTCTATACTTTGTTTTATACATGGATCCTCTCTCGGATTTTATGGCCTCAAGCCATTCGTCGGAATCCAGGCCCACCATCGCTTCACCATAGCTCGTAGGTTCATTGTTGTCTAGCAACATGACTTCCAAGACAGGATTACGTACCTCTCTGAAGTAGTACGCATCTTTGTCGACCTATTAGGTTTGGTAGTGACTTGATCCGAAGGTTCATGATCACTATTATAAGCTTCCACTTCAATTGGTGTATGTGCCACAGGAACAACTTCCTGTGCCCTGCTACACACTAGTTGAAGTGACGGTTCAATAACCTCATCAAGTCTCCACCATCCTCCCACTCAATTCTTTCGAGAGAAACTTTTTTCTCGAGAAAGGATCCATTTCTAGAAACAATCACTTCTGCTTCCGGATCTGAAATAGGAGGTATACCCAACTATTTTTGGGTATTCTATGAAGATGCATTTATCCACTTTGGGTTCGAGCTTATCAACCTGAAACTTTTTCACATAAGCATTGCAGCCCCAAACTTTTAAGAAACGACAGCTTAGGTTTCTCTAAACCATAGTTCATACGGTGTCGTTTCAACGGAATTGTGTGGTGCCCTATTTAAAGTGAATGCGATTGTCTCTAATGCCTAACCCATAAACGATAGTGGTAATTCGATAAGAGACATCATGATATGCACTATATCCAATAGGGTGCAGTTATGATGTCTGGACACACCATCACACTATGGTGGTCCAGGCGGTATTAGTTGTGAAACAATTTCCACAATGTCTTAATTGTGTGCCAAACTCGTAACTCAGATATTCATCTCTATGATCATATCATAGACATTTTATCATCTTGTCACAACGATCTTCAACTTCACTCTGAAATTACTTAAACCTTTCAATAATTCAGACTTGTGTTTCATCAAGTAAATATACTCAGCATCTACTCAAATCATCTATGAAGTAAGAACATAACAATAGCCACTGCGTGCCTCAGCACTTATTGGACTGCACACATCAAAATGTATTACTTCAAACAAGTTGCTTTCTTGTTCCATCTTACTGAAAACGAGGCCTTTCAGTCATCTTTCCCATGTGGTATGATTTGCATGTCTCAAGTGATTCAAAATCAAGTGAGTCCAAACGATCCATCTGCATGGAGTTTCTTCATGCATATCTACCAATAGACATGGTTCGCATGCCTCAATCTTTTCAAAACGAGTGAGTCCAAAGATCCATCAACATGGAGCTTCTTCATGCGTTTTATACCAATATGACTCAAATGACAGTGCCACAAGTATGTGGTACTATCATTACTATCTTATATCTTTTGGCATGAACATGTGTATCACTACGATCGAGATTCAATGAACCATTCATTTTAGGTGCAAGACCATTGAAGGTATTATTCAAATAAACAGAGTAACCATTATTCTCCTTAAATGAATAACCGTATTGCGATAAACATAATCCAATCATGTCTATGCTCAATGCAAACACCAAATAACAATTATTTAGGTTTAACACCAATCTCGATGGTAGAGGGAGCATGCGATGCTTGATCATATCAACCTTGGAAACACTTCCAACACATATCGTCATCTCACCTTCAACTAGTCTCCGTTTATTCCGTAGCCTTTTATTTCGAGTTACTAACACTTAGCAACTGAACCGGTATTTTAATACCCTGGTGCTACTAGGGGTACTAGTAAAGTACACATTAATATAACGTATATCCAAAATACTTCTGTCGACCTTGCCAGCCTTCTCATCTACCAAGTATCTAGGGTAGTTCTGCTTCAGTGACCATTCCCCTCATTACAGAAGCACTTAGTCTCGGGTTTGGTTCAACCTTGGGTTTCTTCACTAGAGCAGCAACTAATTTGCCGTCTCATGAAGTATCCCTTCTGTAATGCCCTCGATGTGGCTATATCTCCCACGTGTCGAGGCACGACTTAGAGGCATAACCGCATTGAAAGCAATGTCGCAAGTTAGGCAATCATCACAACATCCCATGTAATATAGATAATAAAAGGGGAGATAACATAGTTGGCTTACACTCGCCACGTCAATCAAGTACATAAATAGCATTACTACACTCAAACACTCATGGCCCGACTACGGAGCCAAAATAAAAGATAACCCAACATGCGACACGGTCCCGATCACCCCAACTGGGCACCACTACTGATCATCAGGAAAAGAAACATAGTATCGTTGAGAGTCCTCATCGAACTCCCACTTGAGCTCAAGCGTGCCATCTGGAGCGGAATCATCAGGCCCTGCATCTGGTGTAATAGTAATCTATGAGCCACAGGGACTCAGCAATCTCGCACCCTCGTGATCAAGACTATTTAAGCTTAATAGGTAAGGCAAGGTAAATATATGTGGAGTTGCAGCAAGCGACTAGCATATATGGTGGCTATCCTGTTCGCAAAAGAGAGCGAGAAGAGGAGGCAAAGCGCGAACGTGCAACTAGAGAGCAATCATGTGGCAAGCATTACTCCAACACCGTGTCCACTTCCCGGACTCCGCCGAGAAGAGGCCATCATGGTAACTCACACTGTTGATTCATTTTAATTAAGTTAAGGTTCAAGTTATCTACAACCGGACATTAACAAATTCCCATCTGCCCATAACCACGGGCACGGCTTCCGAAAGTTCAAATCCCTGCAGGGGAGTCCCAACTTAGCCCATGACAAGCTCTCACGGTCAACGAAGGAATAGACCTCCTCCCGAGACGTTCCGATCAGACTCGGTATCTCGGTTCTTCAAGACACTTCGACAGGTTAAAACAAATCCAGCAACACCGCCCGAATGGGCCGACAAATCCCGATAGGAGCTGCACATATCTCTTTCTCAGGGCACACTCAGATTGTCTAAACTTCCGATAGGCCAGCCCAGAGTTGCCCCTGGTAGCCACCGGCGGCTGACGAGTTGGACCAACACTCAGAGGAGCACTGACCCGGGGGGGTTTAAATAAGATGAACCTCGGGCTCCGGAAACCCAAGGGAAAAAGAGGCTAGGTGGCAAATGGTAAAACCAAGGTTGGGCATTGCTGGAAAAGCTTTAATCAAGGCAAACTATCAAGGGGTTCCCATTATAACCCAACCACGTAAGGAACGCAAAATCCGGGAACATAACACCGATATGACGGAAACTAGGGCGGCAAGAGTGGAACAAAACACTAGGCGAGAGGCCGAGCCTTCCACCCTTTACCAAGTATATAGATGCATTAAGATAACATGGCAATATAGTGATATCCCAACAAGTAAATAATGTTCCAACAAGGAACGGTCTCCAATCTTCACCTGCAACTAGCAACGCTATAAGAGGGGCTGAGCAAAGCGGTAACATAGCCAATCAACGGTTTGCTAGGACATGGTGGGTTAGAGGTTTGACATGGCAATTTGGGAGGCTTGAAAGCAAGTGGTAGGCATCGTAGCATGGCATAGCAAAAGAGCGAGCATCTAGCAAAGCAAAGATAGTAGTGATTTCGAGGGTATGATCATCTTGCCTACAAAGTTGTCAGAGTTGACTGGATCCTCGAAAGCAAACTCAACGGGCTCCTCGTTAGCGAACTCGTCTCCTGGCTCTACCGAAACAAGACAAACAAGCAACAAGGACACAATCAACCACGTGCAAGGCTCAAACAATATCATGCAAGGATGGTATGCTATGCGGGATGAGATATGTGATGCAGATGCAATATTTGACAAGAAATGCATGAACCTGGCCTCAACTTGGAAAACCAAGTGTGCCAGTGGACAGATGAGATGAAATCGCTTGAAAACGATATAAAGATCATCAGAATTGAAGTTACGGTTTGGAAATGGCAAGTAATTCAAATATGACACCGGTCTGCGATTTACAGCAAGTAGCCATCTAAATGCAACAAGATGAACATGCTACAGCACCCAAACATGGCAACAAAATACATGGCAGGGATCCATTCAAGATGCTTAACAAAAGTCTAGCACTGAGCTACGGAAAATTCATCCATTAACAGGTTCAAACAAGCATGGCAAAAATGCATTTGGCAAACAGATCTCAGACTTAGTGAAATTAACACTTGTCTGGAATTTCAGATCAGATAGCACTCTTCGGAGCATGAAAACAATATGCTACAGGACCTGAACATGGCAAAGTAAAGCATGGAATGGAGCTACTCAAAGAGCTTAACAAAAGTCCCTTAGTGACCTTGAGCCAAAAGGGATCAGAAAATACATTTGCAAGCATGTGAACATGGCAAAAACATAATCAGTTCTCACACTTAGTGAAAACTGGAGCATGCTGAAAACAGATATCAAGTAGGCATGTTTACGAGCTCGATGCACTCACTACAGAGAAAGGCATGACAATCTAAGCATACACCCATCAAGAATACACATTATACAAGCTAGACATGGCAAGAACAATAACATAACATTAACGGATCAACTACAACATCCTCGGCAAAATTGCTAACAAGTAGACAATCTGCCCAGATTCACGAAATAGCAAAAGTAGAGCTCGATTGACTCAAACTAGGTTGCTCCATAATTGCAAACAAAGACATGGATTGATAGAGCACTGCAAGATTAACAAAACATCCTTACTGATCATCCTCAAAAGAGGCACGGATCACTAGGAAACAACATGAACATATGGCATCATGAGAAAAACAAATCAAGGACTTAGTGGAATTGCTAAGTCCCTGAAATCAACATTACCAAGTGCCTCACTTTGCAAGCTTGTGCTAGTCACCACACACATCACAAAAATACATGGGTTGCACCTCTGGAAAGATGGCAAAACCCTTAACAAAACACATGTAGAGCTCATGGGCACACCATGCACACAATAATCATGGCAAAAATGACAAATATCTAAATGGAGCAGCGGATCTGACAATTATCTCAAGTAGCACTCTTCTAACAGCATTTCGGGCATCAAGATGAACTCAAATGAAAATGATGCAATGGAATGAAATGATGTACTCTCTGAGACGAACATTTTGATATGTTATATGCCCAAAATAGTGCTACGGATGAGGAGTTACGATGCGATGAACATAGGCAAAAAATTAGGGTTAGGGATAAAAAGTCAACCCGAGATCCAGATCTGGATCCGGGGGTACTGTAGCAACACGGCTCCCGAGGATCGCCGGAATGCACGCCGGAGTTGTCGGGGCGGCCGGAGATGGCCGGAGTAGTCGGGGCGGCGGTGGTGATGGCGGGAGATGGCCGGGCGGCGAGGCGTGGCCGAAGCGGTGGCCGGGCGGCTCGGTGCCGGCGAGAGAGCGGGGCGCTGGCGAGGAGACGGGAGGCGACCGGCCGGGCGGTGGGTGGCGGCGCGCGCGCCAGCGGGGAGGCGGCGGATGGCGGCGGGAGAGGGAGCCGGGCGGCGGGGTCGGGCGCGGGGCGCGGCCCGACTGCGCGACAAGGAGGGCCCGGCTCGGGCCGAGCGGGCCGGCGGCGGAGACGAGGGCGGTGCGACACGTGGCGCGAGCTGAGTGGCGGCGGTGGTGTGTCCGGCGCGGACGGACAATATCCGGCGCGGCGGAGACGATTTTTAGGGTTTCGGGGAAGAAGGAGATCCGGATTCGGAGCGGCTCTTTATATAGAGGTGGAGGGAGCTAGGAGAGTCCAAATGAGGTGCGGTTTTCGGCCACGCGATCGTGATCGAATGCTCTAGATGATGGAGAGGGTTTTAATGGGTTTTGGGCCAACTTGGAGGGGTGTTGGGTTGCAACACACACGAGGCCTTTTCGGTCCCTCGGTTAACCGTTGGAGTATTAAACGAAGTCCAAATGGTACGAAACTTGACAGGCGGTCTACCGGTAGTAAACCAAGGCCGCTTGGCAAGTCTCGGTCCAATCCAGAAATGTTTAATCCCAAACACAAAAGAAAGGTAGAAATGACCACCGGAGGAGAACGAAGCGCCGGAATGCAAAACGGACAGCGGGGAAAAAGCTCGAATGCATGAGATGAACACATATGCAAATGCAATGCACATGATGACATGATATGAGATGCATGACAATGACAACAACACACGGAGACAAAAACCCGAACCCGAGAAAATAAAATAACTTAACGCCGGAAACGGCAAGAGTTGGAGTGCATATTGGGTAAATTACATCCGAGGTGTTACAACACTCCACCACTACGAAAGGATCTCGTCCCGAGATCTAGGACTGAAAGAACGCCGGGTACTCAGAACGGAGGTGATCCTCGCGTTCCCAGGTAGCTTCACGGTCGGAATGGTGTGACCACTTGACTTTGAGGAATTTAATTGACTTGTTGCGAGTCTTGCGTTCAGTCTCTTCAAGAATAGCCACGGGGTGCTCACGATATGAGAGATCTTCTTGGAGCTCAATGTCCTCGAAGTTGACGGTGCGGTCAGGAGTCTTGAAGCACTTTGAAAGCTGAGAGACATGGAACACATCATGAACATTTGCAAAGTTTGAAGGAAGCTTGAGTTTATAGGTGAGATCGCCTCTCTTGCTGACAATCTTTAAAGGTCCCATGTATCTAGGGCAAGCTTCCCTTTGATACCGACGCGACGAGTACCTTTCATAGGAGAGACGTGGAGGTAAACATGATCTCCAATCTCGAAAGCCAAATCACGGTGCTTACTATCATAGTAGCTTTTCTGGCAGGATTGGGCTGCTTTGAGGTTATCTCGAATGACTTTGCACATTTCCTCTACCTCTGTGATTAAGTCATTTCCCAAAAGCTGACGTTCACCAGTTCAGACCAGTTGAGAGGGGTACGGCTCTTCCTGCCATACAGAATTTCAAATGGGGCCTTGCCCAAACTTGCTTGAAAACTGTTGTTGTAGGAGAATTCAGCATAAGGAAGACAATCCTCCCACTTCATGCCAAAGGAGATCACACAAGCCCTGAGCATATCTTCAAGAATCTGGTTGACACGCTCGACTTGACCGCTAGTTTGAGGATGGAAAGCTGTGTTGAAGCGGATGTTGGTGCCCATGGCCTTCTGAAAAGAATCCCAAAACTTGGAGGTAAAGATGTTGCCACGGTCTGAAGAGATCACTTGTGGAATACCGTGCAGAGAGACGATCCGAGAGGTATAGAGTTCCGCCAATTGAGCTGCAGTGATTGACTCTTTGATAGGCAGAAAGTGAGCCACTTTAGTGAGTTTATCGATGACAACGAATATAGCAGCATTGCCATGTTTGGACTTTGGAAACCCGGTCACGAAGTCCATCTCAATGTGGTCAAACTTCCATTCTGGAATGGCAAGAGGTTGGAGGAGACCAGCCGGCCTTTGGTGTTCTGCCTTCACTCTTCTGCAGACATCACATTCATTCACGAACTGAGCAATCTCGCGCTTCATTCGAGTCCACCAATAAGCCTGCTTGAGGTCCTGATACATCTTCGTGCTCCCAGGGTGGATGGAGAGGAGAGAATTGTGAGCCTCGTTCATGATCACTTTACGAAGGTCACCTTTGGGCACAACAATACGATCCTCGAAGAAGAGAGTATCCTTGTCATCAAGGCGGTAGCACTTGTACTTGGGTTGACTCTTGGCAATCCCAATCTTCACCTTTTTCACCATAGCATCAAGAAGCTGGGCTTGGCGAATCTGGTCTTCCAAGGTAGGAGAGACTTGAAGGTTGGCGAGGAAACCTTGAGGAACAACTTGTAGATTAAGTTTGCGGAAAGCTTCACAAAGCTCGGGTTGATAAGGCTTGAGCATAAGGTTGTTGCAATAAGCCTTCCTGCTCAATGCGTCAGCAATCACATTGGCCTTGCCTGGAGTATACTCGATACTCGGATTATACTCTTGAATCATTTCGACCCATCGAGTTTGCCTGAGGTTGAGATTAGGCTGAGTGAAGATGTACTTGAAACTCTTGTGATCAATGAAAATGTCCACTTTTCTTCCCAATAAGAGATGTCTCCAAGTCAAAAGAGCATGCACAACTGCCGCCAACTCGAGATCATGAGTGGGGTAGTTCTTCTCATTGGGCTTCAACTGGTGAGA
This sequence comes from Triticum monococcum, assembly GCA_034509565.1. NCBI lineage: Eukaryota > Viridiplantae > Streptophyta > Magnoliopsida > Poales > Poaceae > Triticum > Triticum monococcum. The sequence continues at coordinate 384,035,324 of CM067845.1, forward strand.
GGTATAAGCCACAACTTTCTTCTCTTGCATCAACACTGCGCCGAGACCTTGAAGAGAGGCATCACAAAAGACCTCATACGGTTTGGATTCATTAGGCGGAGTCAGAACTGGAGCAGTGACCAATTTCTCTTTCAAAGTGTTGAAAGCAATGTCACACTCCGGAGACCAAAGGTACTTGACGTGCTTCTGGAGAAGATTTGAGAGAGGCTTCACGATCTTAGAAAAGTTTTCAACGAATCTTCGACAATAGCTTGCAAGACCGAGGAAGCTACGGAGTTGCTTCACGTTCTGAGGAGGTTCCCAATTCACAATTGCAGACACCTTCTCAGGATTCACCGCAATGCCCTTGACAGAGATGATATGACCAAGATAAAGAACCTCATCAAGCCAAAATTCGCACTTGGAGAACTTCGCGTAGAACTTGTGTTCCCTCAGCTTATCGAGTACCAAACGCAAGTGCTTGGCATGATCTTCCTTGTTCTTCGAGAAAACCAGAATGTCGTCGAGATAAACCAAAACGAAGTCATTGGTGTAGGCGTTAAAGATGAAATTCATCATGCGAGAGAACGTCGGAGGAGCGTTGACGAGGCCAAAAGACATGACAGTGTATTCATATGAACCATAGCTTGTCCTGAAAGCCGTCTTGGGAATATCTTGCTCACGGATTCGAATCTGATGATAACCCATACGGAGATCAAGCTTGGAGAATACTTGGGCACCTTTGAGTTGTTCGAACAGCTCGTTGATGTTGGGAAGTGGATATTTGTTCTTGATGGTCTTCTTGTTCAATGGACGGTAATCAACACAAAGTCGGTCTGTTCCATCCTTCTTCTTCACAAAAAGAACACCACAACCCCATGGAGAAGAACTAGGCCGGATGAGATCCATTCTCTCTTGAATATCAAGTTGCTTCTTCAGCTCCTTCAACTCTTCAGGTCCGAGCTTGTAAGGACGTTTGCACACAGGTTCCGTGCCAGGCTCAAGATCAATAACGAATTCAACTGGCCGGTGTGGAGGCATTCCTGGAAGCTCTTCTGGAAAGACGTCTTGATATTCACAAACGACTGGAATCTGCGAGATAGCATCCAGTTCACCCTTCTCATTGAGAGAAAATAGACGGATTGTATTATCCCGAGCGGCAAAGACAATTACATCCTCAGACGAATGAGTCAATTGAATCTGCCTGGCTGCACAATCAAGCTGAGCCTTGTGCTTAGAAAGCCAATCCATTCCGAGAATAAGATCAAGATCCGAGTTACCAAGGATCATTGGAGAAGCCAGAAACTTGAAATCACCCATCGAGATAGAAATATCCGGAACTTCGTAGTTAGCGAGCAAACATCTACCCGGAGAGACAACTGCTAATGGCTTATGCATAACTTGAGAAAACCACCCATGCTTAGATGCAAAAGGTCTCGAGATAAAACAATGCGATGCACCAGTGTCAAAAAGAACTTTTGCAGGAACATCGTTAACAGGAAGGTTACCCATGATGACATCTGACGAATCCTCTGCCTGAGCTGCATTCACCATATTGACCTTGGCGTACTTGGGGTTATGCTTGACCACAGCTGTACTTGCCTATCTGACAGGAGGAGGAGGAGGAAGACGCCTCTGGTTGAAACACTTGTTGGCATAGTGACCCTTCTGTTGGCACTTGTTGCACGTGACCTATGAAAGCGGACGGTGATATGGAGCACTCGATCTTGGAGCTTGAGACGAAGTCTTGTTCTGAAAGGCAGGGTTGGGTGGGTGGGAAGATCCACTGCCACCTTTGCTCTTCTGCTGATACGGCTGACGGAACGGAGGAGGAGGAAGCCAATACTTCTGCTGCTTGGCCACTTGAGTAGAGGAAGAAGGAGTAGCATCTCTGACTCGCTTCTTGGAAGCATCACACCTCAGTTGAGAGGCCTCTTGCTTCAATGCCATGTTGTAGAACTCATCGTAGGGCTCAAAGAGAACAAGAGCTAGCTGGATTTCTTCTCTGAGACCACCCCTGAACTAGTATATCATGCTCTTCTCATCAGGGACGTCCTGCTTAGCAAAGCGGGCGAGCTTCTGGAACAACTTGTTGTAGTCATAGACAGACAAAGAACCTTGCTCCAGGTTGCGGAATTCCTCACGCTTACTTTCAACCACGCTCCGAGGGATATGATGAGCTCTGAAATCTTGCCGGAATTCATCCCAGGTAATCACACATCCTCCTCTGGAATCCTTGTACTGCTGGAACCACTCCGCGGCTTGGTCTTTGAGTTGGAAGGAAGCGAACTTGACAGAGTCCTTAGGCCTCACATTACTGCACTCAAAATGCTTGCACAGATCCACGAGCCAATTGTCAACATCAGTTGCCTCAACACAATTGCTGAAAGTCTTTGGCCCGTTAGCAAGGAACTGGTTGAGTGTAGCAAAGTGATTCTGATTGTTCCCTTGGTTGCCTTGGTTCGCTTGATTGCGCTCTTGAAGAATTTGCATGATCAACTGCGTGTTTGCATTGGTTGCGACCATCACAGCTTGCCATGCCTCCAGAGGAGGTGGAGGTGGTGGCGGATCAGGATTCGGAGTCGTGCGCGTTGGAGGAGCCATCCTGAAGAGGTTGACATCCATTAGCACATTGATAGACAAATATTGAAGCTGAATCCAACGGAATGAAAATTGCAACATATAGTCTTCACATCCGAACAAAATGAACGAATGCCTTCCTCTTGAAATGGTCACATATCCATAAATTGAGAAGCCACGTAGAATTTAGGTAGAGAAATAAATCAACAAGGTACGGATCAAGAATGAATAATTGGTAAGAAATCCCAATCTCAAACCAAATATCCGTGGAAGAAGAACTAGAGCTACAAGAATTCCCACCTATGAAACTCCCGAACCTTTCCGGTTATGCAATCAGGTGTTGGGGATATAGGGGAAGCATAATATCTCACCCAAATCTAGCAAATCCTACATCCAGCTGTATCCATCCTTCAACACATAACTGAGAAAAAACTTCGGAAACCATCTACCTCAACCTTCGAAAAGCATCCGTTATACAAGTTATGGCGATACTCCCGAACTCCCGCCCCAGTACTGGGTGGCGTCGAGGTCATCTCACCAATGAACTGCATAAAAGAGATTTTCAATGTCGGCGTACTAAACTCAGGTATTCCAGAACTGCAACGATAAAATTGTGACGACAACACCTCGTAGATCAACTCCCCGGGACACTGCCACAAAACCCCTGACAGGAGGCACCAAGACAATGTTCTCATCACAAAACCATCGGAACGATTCCAAGATACCCGCGTGATCCTAAAAAAATTCAGTGAAATTTGAGAAGAGAAGAGTCAAAACACTATGTCAGGATGCCTTACCAGAGCGATGAGGAGACTGGGGGGTAAAAAGAATTCCTAAACTCTTTGATATATAATTCCTAAATGACTCAAAACATTTTTTCTATACACAACTCGACTGCTAAAAACGATCAAACAGTGGGGGCTCCTAAGGTCGGGGAAGGCTCTGATTACCAACTTGTAACGCCCTTGATGCGGCAATATCTCCCACGTGTCGAGGCACGACTTAGAGGCATAACCGCATTGAAAGCAATGTCGCAAGTTAGGCAATCATCACAACATCCCATGTAATATAGATAATAAAAGGGGAGATAACATAGTTGGCTTACACTCGCCACGTCAATCAAGTACATAAATAGCATTACAACATTCAAACACTCATGGCCCGACTACGGCGCCAAAATAAAAGATAACCCAACATGCGACACGGTCCCGATCACCCCAACTGGGCACCACTAATGATCATCAGGAAAAGAAACATAGTATCGTTGAGAGTCCTCGTCGAACTCCCACTTGAGCTCAAGCGCGCCATCTGGAGCGGAATCATCAGGCCCTGCATCTGGTGTAATAGTAATCTGTGAGCCACAGGGACTCAGCAATCTCGCACCCTCGTGATCAAGACTATTTAAGCTTAATAGGTAAGGTAAGGTAAATATATGTGGAGCTGCAGCAAGCGACTAGCATATATGGTGGCTATCTTGTTCACAAAAGAGAGCGAGAAGAGGAGGCAAAGCGCGAACGTGCAACTAGAGAGCAATCCTGCGGCAAGCATTACTCCAACACCGTGTCCACTTCCCGGACTCCGCCGAGAAGAGGCCATCACGGTAACTCACACTGTTGATTCATTTTAATTAAGTTAAGGTTCAATTTATCTACAATCGGGCATTAACAAATACCCATCTGCCCATAACCGCGGGCATGGCTTTCGAAAGTTCAAATCCCTGCAGGGGAGTCCCAACTTAGCCCATGACAAGCTCTCACGGTCAACGAAGGAATAGACCTCCTCCCGAGACGTTCCAATCAGACTCGGTATCTCGGTTCTTCAAGACACTTCGACAGGTTAAAACAAATCCAGCAACACCGCCCGAATGTGCCGACAAATCCCGATAGGAGCTGCACATATCTCTTTCTCATGGCACACTCAGATTGTCTAAACTACCGGTAGGCCAGCCCAGAGTTGCCCCTGGTAGCCACCGGCGGCTGACGAGTTGGACCAACACTCAGAGGAGCATTGGCCTGGGGGGGTTTAAATAAGATGACCCTCGGGCTCCGTAAACCCAAGGGAAAACTAGTCTATGTGGAAAATGGTAAAACCAAGGTTGGGCATTGCTGGAAAAGCTTTAATCAAGGCAAACTATCAAGGGGCTCCCATTATAACCCAACCGCGTAAGGAACGCAAAATCCGGGAACATAACACCGATATGACGGGAACTAGGGCGGCAAGAGTGGAACAAAACACTAGGCGAGAGGCCGAGCCTTCCACCCTTTACCAAGTATATAGATGCATTAAGATAACATGGTAATATAGTGATATCCCAACAAGTAAATAATGTTCCAACAAGGAACGGTCTCCAATCTTCACCTGCAACTAGCAACGCTATAAGAGGGGTTGAGCAAAGCGGTGACATAGCCAATCAACGGTTTGCTAGGACATGGTGGGTTAGAGGTTTGACATGGCAATTTGGGAGGCTTGAAAGCAAGTGGTAGGCATCATAGCATGGCATAGCAAAAGAGCGAGCATCTAGCAAAGCAAAGATAGTAGTGATTTCGAGGGTATGATCATCTTGCCTGCAAAGTTGTCAAAGTTGACTGGATCCTCGAAAGCAAACTCAACGGGCTCCTCGTTAGCGAACTCGTCTCCCGGCTCTACCCAAACAAGACAAACAAGAAACAAGGACACAATCAACCACGTGCAAGGCTCAAACATTACGATGCAAGGATGGTATGCTTTGCGGGATGCGATATGTGATGCACATGCAAGATTTGACAAGGAATGCATGAACCTGGCCTCAACTTGGAAAACCAAGTGTTCCACTGGAAAGATGAGATGAAATCGCTTGAAAACGATATAAAGATCACCGGAATCGGAGTTACGGTTTGGAAATGGCAAGCAATTCAAATATGACACCGGTCTGCGATTTACAGCAAGTAGCCATCTAAATGCAACAAGATGAACATGCTACAGCACCCAAACATGGCAACAAAATACATGGCAGGGATCCATTCAAGATGCTTAACAAAAGTCTAGCACTGAGCTACGGACAATTCATCCATTAACAGGTTCAAACAAGCATGGCAAAAATGCATTTGGCAAACAGATCTCAGAATTAGTGAAATTAACACTTGTCTGGAATTTCAGATCAGATAGCACTCTTCGGAGCATGAAAACAATATGCTACAGGACCTGAACATGGCAAAGTAAAGCATGGAATGGAGCTACTCAAAGAGCTTAACAAAAGTCCCTTAGTGACCTTGATCCAAAAGGGATCAGAAAATACATTTGCAAGCATGTGAACATGGCAAAAACATAATCAGTTCTCACACTTAGTGAAAACTGGAGCATGCTGAAAACAGATATCAAGTAGGCATGTTTACGAGCTCGATGCACTCACTACAGAGAAAGGCATGACAATCTAAGCATACACCCATCAAGAATACACATTATACAAGCTAGACATGGCAAGAACAATAACATAACATTAACGGATCAACTACAACATCCTCGGCAAAATTGCTAACAAGTAGACAATCTGCCCAGATTCACGAAATAGCAAAAGTAGAGCTCGATTAACTCAAGCTAGGTTGCTCCATAATTGCAAACAAAGACATGGATGGATAGAGCACTGCAAGATTAACAAAACATCCTTACTGATCATCCTCAAAAGAGGCACGGATCACTAGGAAACAACATGAACATATGGCATCATGAGAAAAACAGATCAAGGACTTAGTGGAATTGCTAAGTCCCTGAAATCAACAGTACCAAGTGCCTCACTTTGCAAGCTTGTGATAGTCACCACACACATCACAAAAATACACGGGTTGCACCTCTGGAAAGATGGCAAAACCCTTAACAAAACACATGTAGAGCTCATGGGCACACCATGCACACAATAATCATGGCAAAAATGACAAATATCTAAATGGAGCAGCGGATCTGACAATTATCTCAAGTAGCACTCTTCTAACAGCATTTCAGGCATCAAGATGAACTCGAATGAAAATGATGCAATGGAATGAAATGATGTACTCTCTGAGACGAACATTTTGATATGCTATATGCCCAAAACGGAGCTACGGATGAGGAGTTATGATGCGATGAACATAGGCAAAAAATTAGGGTTAGGGATAAAAAGTCAACCCGAGATCCAGATCTGGATCCGGGGGTATTGTAGCAACACGGCTCCCGAGGATCGCCGGAATCCACGCCGGAGTTGTCGGGGCGGCCGGAGTAGTCGGGGCGGCGGTGGTGATGGCGGGAGATGGCCGGGCGGCGAGGCGCGACCGAGGCGGTGGCCGGGCGGCTAGGCGCCGGCGAGAGAACGGGGCGCCGGCGAGGAGACGGGAGGCGACCGGTCGGGCGGCGGGCGGTGGCACGCGCGTCGGCGTGGAGGCGGCGGATGGCGGCGGGCGAGGGAGCCGGGCGGCGGGGTCGGGCGCGGGGCGCGGCCCGACTGCGCGGCGAGGAGGGCCCGGCTCGGGCCGAGCGTCCCCGCGGCGGAGACGAGGGCGGCGCGACACGTGGTGCGAGCTGAGTGGCGGCGGCGGTGTGTCCGGCGCGGACGGACAATGTCCGGCGCGGCGGAGACAGTTTTTAGGGTTTCGGGGGAAAAGGAGATCCGGATTCGGAGGGGGTCTTTATATAGAGGTGGAGGGAGCTAGGAGAGTCCAAATGAGGTGCGGTTTTCAGCCACGCGATCGTGATCGAACGCTCTAGATGATGGAGAGGGTTTTGGTGGGTTTTGGGCCAACTTGGAGGGGTGTTGGGCTGCAACACACACGAGGCCTTTTCGGTCCCTCGGTTAACCGTTGGAGTATTAAATGAAGTCCAAATGGTACGAAACTTGACATGCGGTCTACCGGTAGTAAACCAAGGCCGCTTGGCAAGTCTCGGTCCAATCCGGAAATGTTTAATCCCCACACAAGAAAGAAAGGTAGAAATGACCACCGGAGGAGAACGAAGCGCCGGAATGCAAAACGGACAACGGGGAAAAAGCTCGAATGCATGAGATGAACACGTATGCAAATGCAATGCACATGATGACATGATATGAGATGCATGACAACGACAACAACACACGGAGACAAAAACCCGAACCCGAGAAAATAAAATAACTTAACGCCGGAAACGGCAAGAGTTGGAGTACATATTGGGTAAATTACATCCGGGGTGTTACACCTTCTTTCCCTTGCCCTTCTTGAAACTAGTGGTTTAACCATCAACAATTGATGCTCCTACTTGATTTCTACTTTCATAGTGTCAAACATCGCAAGTTGCTCAAGGATCATCATGTCTATCCCTGATATGTTATAGTTCATCACGAAGCTCCAATAGCTTGGTGGCAGTGACTATGGAGAATCATCACTATATCATCTGGAAGATTAACTCCCACTCGATTCAAGCGATTGTTGTACTCAGACAATCTGAGCACATGCTCAACGATTGAGCTTTTCTCCCTTAGTTTGCAGGCTTAAGAAACTTGTCAGAGGTCTCATACCTCTTGACGTGGGCACTAGTCTGAAATCCCAATTTCAGTCTTTGGAACATCTCATATGTTCTGCGACGTTTCAAAAAACGTCTTTGGTGCCACAATTCTAAATCGTTAGCATTACGCACTGAACTATCACGTAGTCATCAGAACGTGTATGTCAGATGTTTCCCAACATCTACAGACGACGCTCGAGGATCAGCACACTGAGCGGTGCTGTCACACCCTAGCTAGGTTATGCATTAGAGTGTGCATCATGCTTACCTTCATCAGAAAATTGAAATGGGGAAAGCAGAACCCCCAGCACCCCCCCCCTGAAATCAACTAGGGTTTACTAAAAATAAATTCAATGAACCTGAAATGCCCTTCAGATATGTTCACCCTCTTTGCCTTGGGTTAGAACCCTTGGGAAAAATGGTGCATATATTTTTAGGTCAACAAAAGGGGCATTGACTTAATTCATAAATATTTGAATTTGGGCATTTAAATACTATTAAATAATTCAAATGCTCAAATAATGTTGGAATTATTTTTGGGCCACTGAAATAATTCAGAAAGTGTCCATAAATATTTTCAGGATTTTATAAAATGATTTAGTATTTAAACTAAATCAAAACAGAATAACAGAAATAGAAAATAGAAAACAGAATAAATTAGAGAGAGAGAGAGTAGGCCAGTGGGCCACTTACCTGGCGCCACCAGCCGGCCCAGCACTGTAGCTGGACGGCCCAGCCCACCAGGCCGACGCCAGTCGTCCCCTAGCTCCTGCCAGGAGGACGCCGGGCGTGTGCCCGCGGTGCGCCGGCACGCGCGCGGCCACCGACGGCCACCTCCTGCTTGCCGCGCCCCCCCTCGACGCCTGGACGTCGCTATGGACGCCACGCACCCCCTGGCCCCCTCATATCCCTCTCCCTCGCTCTCCCTCCTCCCCTGTTTCTCTCCCGCACGACCACCCGAACGGGCTCGTCGCCGCCGTTCGCTACCACCGCGCCCACGGCCACCGCCTCGCCTCCCCGACGCCTCCCAAAGCTCCGCCTCGACCCACCCTTCCTCCTCACCGCTCCAAGCGACGCCGGGAGCCCTGCAGTGACGCAATTGCCGTCGTCTTCACCGACGGGCACCGAAGATCGCCGGCCCCGATTCTCCGTCTCCAGGTCGTCCCCGAGCCCACCGAGCTGCTCTACGTGCCCCCAGTGAGCTCCTGCTCCGAATCCCCCTCTTCCCCGCTTCATTTGATCGCCATAGCCGTCACCCCCATGATGACCGAAGTGCGCCGCCGCCCGAGCTCGCTGTCGACGATGCTCCGGTGACCAAATGGTCACCCTGGAGTGTCGAACCTACTCCCCGCGATGCGTAGCGCCCTCCTAGCCCCCTTGCCCCGCTCTTCTACGCACTGTAACACGATCCCGCACGCAACCGAACTCCGGCGGCCGCCTAAGAGCTCGCCGCCGTCAACTCCGGCCATCCTAGCTGCTGCTGCTGCCACCACTAGATCCGCGAGAGCACCAGCAAGCCGTAGCAACAAACCACGCTCAAAACGGAGCCCTATAGCGCATTCCCGAGCCGCTCCGCCGTCTCTGTCGTCGCCGGCGACGAGCCGTGGACCAAGTCCGGCAGGTTTGACCCCGCTGACTGTTGACTGGGTGGGCCCAGTTGACCCCCTGGGTCACTGACGCGTGGGCCCCAGGCCACTAATGAACCAGGATTAGGATTAACTTAAATTAGTTAAACTAATGACCCTGACATGCGGGACCCACTGGTCAGGTTTGACCTGGAGGCAACCCCGTTGACTTGCTGATGTCATGCTGACGCAAGGCTGACGCAGTAAATCATTTTCTAGTTTAAAAATAATTCAGGAAATTCCAGAAAATACCCAAAACTTCAAAAATTCATAGAAATTCAACCATAACTCCAAATGAGACAAATTATATATGTAAAATTATCAGAAAAATTCAAGGAATCCATCTGTACCATTTTCATGCATGTTTGAACAACGTTTGTCCCCTGTTTTGGACAAAACAAATAAAGGGCATTTAAATAATCATATATGGGGTTGGAATTTGAATCATGTACTCAAACCAACTCCATTTAAATTATAGCTAGTTGCATTAGCTCAAGACACATCCATATTGCCATGTCATAGCATGCATCATATTGTTGCATATCGTCATGTGTTGATTGTGCTCGGTTGTGTTCTTCGTTGAAGGTTCTGCCTCCGAGGATATTCACGAGTATCCAACTGAAGGGAAGTATCTCGTCACCACTCCATCAGGCAAGCAACCATTGATCATTCCGATACAACCCATGTTCTCGCTCCTGCTCTTGTTTACTGCATTAAGACAACACGATTCAAACTGCTGTGTGCTACGGTAGTTGAACCCTTATCCTCTGCATGACCTGTCATTGCCACAGTAACTAGATGAAACCCACTAGCATGTGTAGGAGTTGATTGAGCCATGTTTTGTGATTCCTACCTTGCTATGCCTGCTATGCTTAGAGTTGTGTTAGGTCTGGTTCATCTGGGTGATGGGCTAGAGTGAAATGCTTGTGCCAGTAATATGAGGGATGTGTTGAACATGTTTTGGTAAAGGTATCGATGAGAGGCCATGTAGGAGTACATGGTGGGTTGTTTCATTGAGGCCGTCCATAAGAACTGAGATCTGTACGTGTGATTTAAGATGCAGTTACTACCGTACATTGGGCCCGAAACAAATGGACCCTCTCGGCTTCTTAGCCACCCTAGTACTCTGTCCAGGAGTTGCAAATAGTTTCTGGTGCTTGTAGGATATGTGTTGGCGGCCGTGCGTAGCGCTGACCCTAGGGGTGGGCTATGTTGCGGTAGATACACCGTGGCACGGTGTACCGAGTCACCTGTTTGGTGTCTCGGGAACCCTGTTCACATTGTTCGGGGCCGTATGTGGAAACCTCGGCCGGACTCCCTGCGGATGGAACCTGGATAGGCGATAACCTGGACTAGGGGCTTAGGTGTTTAGGTAGGCCGTGGCCGACACCCTCGCTGGGCTTCCGCTTGAAGGTTGCCGAGTACATGTCGTGTAGACGGCGGTAAGCGGTGAAAGCGTGTATGACGAAGTACACCCCTGCAGGGTATAAAACTATTCGAATAGCCGCGTCCGCGGTAAAGGACTACTTGGTTGCCTATACAGTTCATAGACAAGTTAATGGATACTACTAAAAGACTCAAGATAAGTGTGAGTACCGAGGATGGCCCCCTCGCAGGTTACGAGGGAGGATCCACGGTGGAGTATTGTGATGGTGAGTAGTGGACTCGTGTGCGAAAACTATTTTGCTAAAAGATTCCGTAGGATAGCTTAGCCAAGAGTCAAAGCTGGCTTGCTGCATAAACTCCACCACCTTCTTGAGAATGAGCATGTACAGTAGGTTCTGATGTAAGACTTGCTGAGTACCTTTGTACTCATGTTTGCTTGTTTATTGTTTTCAGACGACAACACTGCCCCCTCCGATGGGTTTTACGTAGATCTTGACGTCGACGAGTGACTAGCCACCCAGGTGGTGATCCAGGCCATGGAGGGCCCTATGTAGATAGACAGGCTTCGAGAAGCCTTCTTTCTTTCTAGAGTCTGTACTCAGACTAGTTGCTTCCGCATGTGCTTGTATGACTGTATGACTTGAGTGTCGGGTCATGTGACCCCTACCTGTATGGATATGTTATGTATGGCTCCCTGGAGCCTTTAAATAAAGTACCTGAGTTGTAGAGTTTTGTTGTGATGCCATGTTGTATGTACTCATATCGAGCATATTGTATGTATGATTGAAATGCTTGGTATGAGTGGGATCCGACAATCTAGTTGTTTGTCCTTCGCAGCCTTTCTTATGGGGAAATGTAGTCTAGTGCTCCTCGAGCCATAGTAGTCCGCTACAGCCCGGTTCACCGGAGTCCTGCTAGCCCAGCACTACTGTTCAGGACACTTGACTGGCCGGCATGTGTTTCACTTCGTCCCTATGTCTGTCCCTTCGGGGAAATGTCACGCGGTGATCTCCGGAGTCCTGTCTAGCCTGCTACAGCCCGGGATTTCCCGGAGTCCTGTTAGCCCAGTGCTACAGCCCGGAATCACTCGTTGATGACCGACATGTTTGTTGTGATTCATGTATGCCTGTCTCCATAGGTCTGTGCCGCTTTGGGTTCACGACTAGCCATGTCGGCCCGGGTTCTCGGTCATATGGATGCTAGCGACATTGTCATATACATGAGCCAAAAGGCGCAAACGGTCCCGGGCCATGGTAAGGCGACACCCGTGGGATACCGTGCGTGAGGCCGCAAAGTGATATGAGGTGTTACCGGCTAGATCGATGTGGCTTAGAATCGGGGTCCTGACAGGTGCATTAAGGACATAATCCTTTCGTGCAGCAATGAGGACAATCCTCAGTTTACGGACCCAGTCCGCATAGTTTCTACTGTCAACTCTCAACTAAATTTTCTCTAGGAACATATCTAAAACAGTAGAACTATAGCGCAAGCTACGACATAATTTGCAAAGACCTTTTTGTTGGGGAACGCAGTAATTTCGAAAATTTTCCTACGCACACGCAAGATCATGGTGATGCACAGCAACGAGAGGGGAGAGTGTTGTCTACGTACCAACGCAGACCGACTGCGGAAGCGATCACACAACGTAGAGGAAGTAGTCGTACGTCTTCTTTCCGATCCGACCGATCCAAGCACCGTTACTCCGGCACCTCCGAGTTCTTAGCACACGTTCAGCTCGATGACGTTCCTCGGGCTCCGATCCAGCAAAGCGTCGAGGAAGAGTTCCGTCAGCACGACGGCGTGGTGACGATCTTGATGTACTACCGACGCAGGGCTTCGCCTAAGCACTGTAACGGTATGATCGAGGTGGAATTTGGTGGCATGGGGCACCGCACACGGCTAAGGAACGATCTCAAGGATCAACTTGTGTGTCTTGGGGTGTCCCCTGCCCCCTTATATAAAGGTTGGAGGAGAGGGGCCGGCCGGCCAGGGAGAGGGAGGCGCAGGGGGAGTCCTACTCCTACCGGGAGTAGGACTCCCCCCTCCAATCCTATTCCAATTAGGACTCTCGGGGAAAAGGAGAGAGAAGGGGGGGCCGGCCCCTTATCCTAGTCCTACTAGGACTTGGGGAAAGGGGGGGCGCTGGCCAGCTATGGGCTGCCCCTTTTCTCTTTTTCCACTAAGGCCCAATAGGCCCATTAGTCTCCCAGGGGGTTCCGGTAACCCTCCCGGTATTCCGGTAAAATCCCGATTTCACCCGGAACACTTCCTATGTCCAAACATAGGCTTCCAATATATCAATCTTTACGTCTCGACCATTTCGGGACTCCTCGTCATGTCCGTGATCTCATCCGGGACTCCGAACAACCTTCGGTACATCAAAACGCATAAACTCATAATAACTGTCATCGTAACGTTAAGCGTGCGGACCCTACGGTTCGAGAACAATGTAGACATGACCGAGACACGTCTCCGGTCAATAACCAATAGCGGTACCTGGATGCCCATATTGGCTCCTACATATTCTACGAAGATCTTTATCGGTCAGACCGAATAACAACATACGTTGTTCCCTTTGTCATCGGTATGTTACTTGCCCGAGATTCGATCGTCGGTATCCAATACCTAGTTCAATCTCGTTACTGGCAAGTCTCTTTACTCGTTCCGTAATACATCATCTCACAACTAACATATTAGTTGCAGTGCTTGCAAGGCTTATGTGATGTGCATTACCGAGAGGGCCCAGAGATACCTCTCCGACAATCGGAGTGACAAACCCTAATCTTGAAATACGCCAACCCAACACCTACCATTGGAGACACCTGTAGTACTCCTTTATAATCACCCAGTTACGTTGTGACGTTTGGTAGTACCCAAAGTGTTCCTCTGGTAAACGGGAGTTGCATAATCTCATAGTTATAGGAACATGTATAAGTCATGAAGAAAGCAATAGGAACATACTAAACGATCGGGTGCTAAGCTGATGGAATGGGTCATGTCAATCAGATCATTCAACTAATGATGTGACCTCGTTAATCAAATAACAACTCTTTGTTCATGGTTAGGAAACATAACCATCTTTGATTAACGAGCTAGTCAAGTAGAGGCATACTAGTGACACTCTATTGGTCTATGTATTCACACATGTATTATGTTTCCGGTTAATACAATTCTAGCATGAATAATAAACATTTATCATGATATAAGGAAATAAATAATAACTTTATTATTGCCTCTAGGGCATATTTCCTTCGGTCTCCCACTTGCACTAGAGTCAATAATCTAGATTACACTGTAATGATTCTAACACCCATGGAGCCTTGGTGCTGATCATGTTTTGCTCGTGGAATAGGCTTAGTCAACGGGTCTGCAACGTTCAGATCCGTATGTATCTTGCAAATCTCTATGTCTCCCACCTGGACTAAATCCCGGATGGAGTTGAAGCGTCTCTTGATGTGTTTGGTCCTTTTGTGAAATCTGGATTCCTTTGCCAAGGCAATTGCACCAGTATTGTCACAGAAGATTTTCATTGGACCCGATGCACTAGGTATGACACCTAGATCGGATATGAACTCCTTCATCCAGACTCCTTCGTTTGCTGCTTCCGAAGCAGCTATGTACTCCGCTTCACATGTAGATCCCGCTACGACGCTTTGTTTAGAACTGCACCAACTAACAGCTCCACCGTTTAAAGTAAACACGTATCCGGTTTGCGATTTAGAATCGTCCGGATCAGTGTCAAAGCTTGCATCAACGTAACCTCTTACGGTGAGCTCTTTGTCACCTCCATATACGAGAAACATATCCTTAGTCCTTTTCAGGTATTTCAGGATGTTCTTGACCGCTGTCCAGTGATCCATTCCTGGATTACTTTGGTACCTCCCTGCTAAACTTATAGCAAGGCACACATCAGGTCTGGTACACAGCATTGCATACATGATAGAGCCTATGGCTGAAGCATAGGGAACATCTTTCATTTTCTCTCTATCTTCTGCAGTGGTCGGGCATTGAGTCTGACTCAACTTCATACCTTGTAACACAGGCAAGAACCCTTTCTTTGCTTGATCCATTTTGAACTTCTTCAAAATCTTGTCAAGGTATGTGCTCTGTGAAAGTCCAATTAAGCGTTTTGATCTATCTCTATAGATCTTTATGCCTAATATGTAAGCAGCTTCCCCGAGGTCTTTCATCGAAAAACTTTTATTCAAGTATCCCTTTATGCTATCCAGAAATTCTATATCATTTCCAATCAGCAATATGTCATCCACATATAATATTAGAAATGCTATAGAGCTCCCACTCACTTTCTTGTAAATACAGGCTTCTCCAAAAGTCTGTATAAAGCCAAATGCTTTTATCACACTATCAAAGCGTTTATTCCAACTCCGAGATGCTTGCACCAGTCCATAAATGGATCGCTGGAGTTTGCATACTTTGTTAGCTCCCTTTGGATTGACAAAACCTTCTGGTTGTATCATATACAACTCTTCTTCCAGAAATCCATTCAGGAATGCAGTTTTGACATCCATCTGCCATATTTCATAATCATAAAATGCGGCAATTGCTAACATAATTCTGACGGACTTAAGCATCGCTACGGGTGAGAAGGTCTCATCGTAGTCAACTCCTTGAACTTGTCGAAAACCTTTCGTGACAAGTCGAGCTTTATAGACAGTAATATTACCGTCAGCGTCAGTCTTTTTCTTGAAGATCCATTTATTCTCAATTGCTTGCCGATCATCGGGCAAGTCAACCAAAGTCCATACTTTGTTTTCATACATGGATCCCATCTCAGATTTCATGGCCTCAAGCCACTTTGCGGAATCTGGGCTCACCATCGCTTCTTCATAGTTCGTAGGTTCATCATGATCTACCATCATGACTTCCAGAACTGGATTACCGTACCACTCTGGTGCGGATCTCACTCTGGTTGATCTACGTGGTTCAGTAGTATCTTGTTCTGAAGCTTCATGATCATCATCATTAGCTTCCTCACTGATTGGTATAGGTGTCGCAGAAACAGTTTTCTGTGATGTACTATTTTCCAATAAGGGAGCAGGTACAGTTACCTCGTCAAGTTCTACTTTCCTCCCACTCACTTCTTTCGAGAGAAACTCCTTCTCTAGAAAGTTTCCGAATTTAGCAACAAAAGTCTTGCCTTCGGATCTGTGATAGAAGGTGTATCCAATAGTTTCCTTTGGATATCCTATGAAGACACATTTCTCCGATTTGGGTTCGAGCTTATCAGGTTGAAGCTTTTTCACATAAGCATCACAGCCCCAAACTTTAAGAAACGACAACTTTGGTTTCTTGCCAAACCATAGTTCATAAGGTGTCGTCTCAACGGATTTTGATGGTGCCCTATTTAACGTGAATGCGGCCGTCTCTAAAGCATAACCCCAAAACGATAGCGGTAAATCAGTAAGAGACATCATAGATCGCACCATATCTAGTAAAGTACGATTACGACGTTCGGACACACCATTACGTTGTGGTGTTCCGGGTGGCGTGAGTTGCAAAACTATTCCACAATTTTTCAAATGTACACCAAACTCGTAACTCAAATATTCTCCTCCACGATCAGATCGTAGAAACTTTATTTTCTTGTTACGATGGTTTTCAACCTCACTCTGAAATTCTTTGAACTTTTCAAATGTTTCAGACTTATGTTTCATTAAGTAGATATACCCATATCTGCTTAAATCATCTGTGAAGGTGAGAAAATAACGATATCCGCCACGAGCCTCAATATTCATCGGACCACATACATCGGTATGTATGATTTCCAATAAATCTGTTGCTCTCTCCATAGTACCGGAGAACGGTGTTTTAGTCATCTTGCCTATGAGGCACGGTTCGCAAGTACCAAGTGATTCATAATCAAGTGGTTCCAAAAGCCCATCAGTATGGAGTTTCTTCATGCGCTTTACACCGATATGACCTAAACGGCAGTGCCACAAATAAGTTGCACTATCATTATTAACTTTGCATCTTTTGGCTTCTACATTATGAATATGTGTATCACTATCTTCGAGATTCAACAAGAATAGACCACTCTTCAAAGGTGCATGACCATAAAAGATATTACTCATATAAATAGAACAACCATTATTCTCTGATTTAAATGAATAACCGTCTCGCATTAAACAAGATCCAGATATAATGTTCATGCTCAACGCTGGCACCAAATAACAATTATTTAGGTCTAATATTAATCCCGAATGTAGATGTAGAGGTAGCGTGCCGACCGCGATCACATCGACTTTGGAACCGTTTCCCACGCGCATCGTCACCTCGTCCTTTGCTAGCGTCCGCTTATTCCGTAGTCCCTGTTTCGAGTTGCAAATATTAGCAACAGAACCAGTATCAAATACCCAGGTGCTACTGCGAGCTCTAGTAAGGTACACATCAATAACATGTATATCACATATACCTTTGCTCACTTTGCCATCCTTCTTATCCGCCAAATACTTGGGGCAGTTCCGCTTCCAGTGACCAGTCTGCTTGCAGTAGAAGCACTCAGTTTCAGGCTTAGGTCCAGACTTGGGTTTCTTCTCCTGAGCAGCAACTTGCTTGCTGTTCTTCTTGAAGTTTCCCTTCTTCTTCCCTTTGCCCTTTTTCTTGAAACTAGTGGTTTTGCTAACCATCAACACTTGATGCTCCTTCTTGATTTCTACCTCCGCAGCTTTCAGCATTGCGAAGAGCTCGGGAATAGTCTTGTTCATCCCTTGCATATTATAGTTCATCACGAAGCTCTTGTAGCTTGGTGGCAGTGATTGGAGAATTCTGTCAATGACGCAGTCATCTGGAAGATTAACTCCCATCTGAATCAAGTGATTATTATACCCAGACATTTTGAGTATATGCTCACTGACAGAACTGTTCTCCTCCATCTTGCAGCTATAGAACTTATTGGAGACTTCATATCTCTCAATTCGGGCATTTGCTTGAAATATTAACTTCAACTCCTGGAACATCTCATATGCTCCATGATGTTCAAAACGTCGTTGAAGTCCCGATTCTAAGCCGTAAAGCATGGCACACTGAACTATCGAGTAGTCATCAGCTTTGCTCTGCCAGACGTTCATAACATCTGGCGTTGCTCCCGCAGCAGGCCTGTCACCCAGCGGTGCTTCCAGGACGTAATTCTTCTGTGCAGCAATGAGGATGATCCTCAGGTTACGGACCCAGTCCGTGTAATTGCTACCATCATCTTTCAACTTTGCTTTCTCAAGGAATGCATTAAAATTCAACGGAACAATAGCACGAGCCATCTATCTACAATCAACATAAACAAGCAAGATACTATCAGGTACTAAGTTCATGATAAGTTTAAGTTCAGTTAATCAAATTACTTAGGAACTCCCACTTAGATAGACATCCCTCTAATCTTCTAAGTGATCACGTGATCCAAATCAACTAAACCATAACCGACCATCACGTGAGATGGAGTAGTTTTCAATGGTGAACATCGTTATGTTGATCATATCTACTATATGATTCACGCTCGACCTTTCGGTCTCCGTGTTCCGAGGCCATATCTGTATATGCTTGGCTCGTCAAGTATAACCTGAGTATTCTGCGTGTGCAACTGTTTTGCATCCGTTGTATTTGGACATAGAGCTTATCACACCCGATCATCACGTGGTGTCTGGGCACGACGAACTTTGGCAACGGTGCATACTCAGGGAGAACACTTCTTGATAATTTTTAGTGAGAGATCATCTTATAATGCTACCGTCAATCAAAGCAAGATAAGATGCATAAAAAGGGATAAACATCACATGCAATCAATATAAGTGATATGATATGGCCATCATCGTCTTGTGCTTGTGATCTCCATCTCCGAAGCACCGTCATGATCACCATCGTCACCGGCGCGACACCTTGATCTCCATCGTAGCATCGTTGTCGTCTCGCCAATCTTATGCTTCCACGACTATCACTACCGCTTAGTAATAAAGTAAAGCATTACATCGCGATTGCATTCCATACAATAAAGCGACAACCATATGGCTCCTGCCAGTTGCCGATAACTCGGTTACAAAACATGATCATCTCATACAATAAAATCAGCATCATGCCTTGACCATATCACATCACAACATGCCCTGCAAAAACAAGTTAGACGTCCTCTACTTTGTTGTTGCAAGTTTTACGTGGCTGCTACGGGCTTAAGTAAGAACTCATCTCACCTACGCATCAAAAACCACAACGATAGTTCGTCAAATAGACTCCGTTTTAACCTTCTCAAGGACCGGGCGTAGTCACACTTGGTTCAACTAAAGTTGGAGAGACAGTCTTCCGCAAGCCATCTATGTGCAAAGCACGTCGAGGGAACCGGTCTCGCGTAAGAGTACGCGTAAGGTTGGTCCGGATCGTCTCACCCAACAATACCGCCGAACCAAAGTATGACATGCTGGTAGGCAGTATGACTTGTATCGCCCACAACTCACTTGTGTTCTACTCGTGCAAATAACATCAAACCATAAAACCTAGGCTCGGATGCCACTGTTGGGGAACGCAGTAATTTCGAAAAATTTCGTACGCACACGCAAGATCATGGTGATGCACAGCAACGAGAGGGGAGAGTGTTGTCTACGTACCAACGCAGACCGACTGCGGAAGCGATCACACAACGTAGAGGAAGTAGTCGTACGTCTTCTTTCCGATCCGACCGATCCAAGCACCGTTACTCCGGCACCTCCGAGTTCTTAGCACACGTTCAGCTCGATGACGTTCCTCGGGCTCCGATCTAGCAAAGCATCGAGGAAGAGTTCCGTCAGCACGACGGCGTGGTGACGATCTTGATGTACTACCGACGCAGGGCTTCGCCTAAGCACTGTAACGGTATGATCGAGGTGGAATTTGGTGGCAGGGGGCACCGCACACGGCTAAGGAACGATCTCAAGGATCAACTTGTGTGTCTTGGGGTGTCCCCTGCCCCGTATATAAAGGTTGGAGGAGAGGGGCCGGCCGGCCAGGGAGAGGGAGGCGCAGGGGGAGTCCTACTCCTACCGGGAGTAGGACTCCCCCCTCCAATCCTATTCCAATTAGGACTCTCGGGGAAAAGGAGAGAGAAGGGGGGGCCGGCCCCTTATCCTAGTCCTACTAGGACTTGGGGAAAGGGGGGGCGCCGGCCAGCTATGGGCTGCCCCTTTTCTCTTTTTCCACTAAGGCCCAATAGGCCCATTAGTCTCCCGGGGGGTTCCGGTAACCCTCCCGGTATTCCGGTAAAATCCCGATTTCACCCGGAACACTTCCTATGTCCAAACATAGGCTTCCAATATATCAATATTTACGTCTCGACCATTTCGAGACTCCTCGTCATGTCCGTGATCTCATCCGGGACTCCGAACAACCTTCGGTACATCAAAATGCATAAACTCATAATAACTGTCATCGTAACGTTAAGCGTGCGGACCCTACGGTTCGAGAACAATGTAGACATGACCGAGACACGTCTCCGGTCAATAACCAATAGCGGGACCTGGATGCCCATATTGGCTCCTACATATTCTACGAAGATCTTTATCGGTCAGACCGCATAACAACATACATTGTTCCCTTTGTCATCGGTATGTTACTTGCCCGAGATTCGATCGTCGGTATCCAATATCTAGTTCAATCTCGTTACTGGCAAGTCTCTTTACTCGTTCCATAATACATCATCTCACAACTAACATATTAGTTGCAGTGCTTGCAAGGCTTATGTGATGTGCATTACCGAGAGGGCCCAGAGATACCTCTCCGACAATCGGAGTGACAAACCCTAATCTTGAAATACGCCAACCCAACACCTACCATTGGAGACACCTGTAGTACTCCTTTATAATCACCCAGTTACGTTGTGACGTTTGGTAGTACCCAAAGTGTTCCTCCGGTAAACGGGAGTTGCATAATCTCATAGTTATAGGAACATGTATAAGTCATGAAGAAAGCAATAGCAACATACTAAACGATCGGGTGCTAAGCTGATGGAATGGGTCATGTCAATCAGATCATTCAACTAATGATGTGACCTCGTTAATCAAATAACAACTCTTTGTTCATGGTTAGGAAACATAACCATCTTTGATTAACGAGCTAGTCAAGTAGAGGCATACTAGTGACACTCTGTTGGTCTATGTATTCACACATGTATTATGTTTCCGGTTAATACAATTCTAGCATGAATAATAAACATTTATCATGATATAAGGAAATAAATAATAACTTTATTATTGCCTCTAGGGCATATTTCCTTCACTTTTGACTATGTTCATGATAATTAAGTTCATCTAATCAAATTATTCAATGAACTCCCACTTAGATAGACATCCCTCTAGTCATCTAAGTGATACATGATCTGAGTCAACTAGGCCGTGTCCGATCATCATGTGAGACGGACTAGTCATCATCGGTGAACATCTTCATGTTGATCGTATCTTCTATACGACTCATGTTCGACCTTTCGGTCTTCCGTGTTCCAAGGCCATGTATGTACATGCTAGGCTCGTCAAGTCAACCTAAGTGTATTGCGTGTGTAAATCTGGCTTACACCCGTTGTATGCGAACGTTAGAATCTATCACACCCGATCATCACGTGGTGCTTCGGAACAACGGACCTTAGCAACGGTGCACGGTTAGGGGGAACACTTTCTTGAAATTATTGCGAGGAATCATCTTATTTATGCTACCATCATTCTAAGCAAATAAGATGTAAAACATGATAAACATCACATGCAATCAAATAGTGACATGATATGGCCAATATCATTTTGCTCCTTTGTAACGCCCTCGATGCGGCTATGTCTCCCACGTGTCGAGGCACGACTTAGAGACATAGGCGCATTGAAAGCAATGTCGCAAGTCAGGAATCATTACACAACCCATGTACATATATAATATAAAGGGTAATAATATCATAGTTGGCTTACACTCGCCACGTCACATCAAAGTACATAAATAACATCCATCATACAATCACTCATGGACCGACTACGGCGCCAAAACAGAAAAGACCCCCAACAAGCGACTAGGCCCTGAATCTGACCCCGAATAGGCGTCCCTACTGATCATCAGGAAACGACACATAGTAACGCTGAGAGTCCTCGTCGTACTCCCACTTCAGCTCGAGTGCGCCATCCGGAGAGGTATCATCGGTCCCTGCATCTGGTGTAATAGTAATTTGTGAGCCACAAAGGACTCAGCAATCTCGCACCCTCGCGATCAAGACTATTTAAGCTTAATAGGTAGGAAAGGGGTAATGTAAAGTGGAGCTGCAGCAAGCGACTAGCATATATGGTGGCTACCTTATTCGCAAAAGAGAGCGAGAAGAGGAGGCAAAGCACGAGCGGAAACTATATAGAGCAGCCTACGCAAACATAACTCCAACGCCGTGTCCACTTCCCGGACTCCGCCGAGAAGAGGCCATCACGGCAACACACTCAGTGGATTCATTTTAAGTATTTAAGGTTCAAGTTATCTACAACCGGACATTATCAAATTCCCATCTGCCCATAACCGCGGGCACGGCTTGCGAAAGATCAATCCCTGCAGGGGGGTCCCAACTTAGCCCATAACAAGCTCTCACGGTCAACGAAGGAATAGACCTCCACCCAGGACCCACCGATCAGACTCGGTATCCCGGTACAACAAGATGATTCGGCAGGTCAAAACTAGTCCAGCAACACCGCCCGAATGTGCCGAAAAATCCCGATAGGAGCTGCACATATCTCTTTCTCAGGGCACACTCAGATTGTCTAAACTTCCAGTAGGCCAACCCAGAGTTGCCCCTGGTGGCCACCGGCGGCTGACGTTCCGGACCAACACTCAGAGGAGCACTGGCCCGTGGGGGGCTAAAATAAAGATGACCCTCGGGCTCCGGAAACCCAAGGGAAAAAGGGGTAGGTGGCAAATGGTAAAACCAATGTTGGGCATTGCTGGAAAAGCTTTAATCAAGGCGAACTATCAAGGGGTTCCCATTATAGCCCAACCGCGTAAGGGACGCAACAATCCGGGAACATAACACCGATATGACGGAAACTAGGGCGGCAAGAGTGGAACAAAGCACTAGGCGAGAGGCCGAGCCTTCCACCCTTTACCAAGTATATAGATGAATAAAGATAACATAGCCATATAATGATATCCCAACAAGTAAATAAGTGTTCCAACAAGGAACGGCTCCAATCTTCACCTGCAACTAACAACGCTATAAGAAGGGGCTTGAGCAAAGCGGTAACATAGCCAATCAATGGTTTGCTAGGACAAAGGTGGGTTAGAGGCTCAATCATGGCAATTGGGAGGCTGACAAGCAAGTGGTAGGCATCGTAGCATTGGCAAAGCAAAAGAGCGAGCAAACTAGCATAGCAAAGATAGTAGTGATTTCAAGGGTGTGATCATCTTGCCTGCACAGTTGTCAGAATTGACTGGATCCTCAAAAGCAAACTCAACGGGCTCCTCGTTAGCGAACTCGTCTCCCGGCTCTACCCAACAACACAAACAAGCAACAAGGATACAATCAACCACGTGCAAGGGCAACCAAAAGATGCAAAGATGATATGCTATGCGGGATGCGATGCGGGATGCAAAAACAATGCAAGACGTGACAGGAAATACATGAACCTGGACTCAACTTGGAAAACCAAGTGTGCCACTGGATAGAGGGGAAGAAATCCCCTGAAAACGATATAAAGATCATGGCAATCGGAGCTACGGTTTAGAAATGGCAAGCGTTTTACTAAACGAACCGATCTGCGATTTACAGCAATTAGGCTCCTAAATGCAACAAAATGAACATGCTACAGCCACCAAACATGAAAACAAATTGCATGGAAGTGATGTACTCAAGAAGCTTAACAAATCACCAGGACTGAGGCATAGGCAAATTCATCCACTAAGGGCTTCAAACAAGCATGGCAAAACTGAATAAGCAAAACAGATTTCAGACTTAGCGAAATTAACG
This sequence comes from Triticum monococcum, assembly GCA_034509565.1. Taxonomy (NCBI): domain Eukaryota; kingdom Viridiplantae; phylum Streptophyta; class Magnoliopsida; order Poales; family Poaceae; genus Triticum; species Triticum monococcum. The sequence continues at coordinate 384,059,321 of CM067845.1, forward strand.
CTAGTCTGGAATTTCAGACCACGATGCTCTCTTTGGAGCAGCAAAACAACATGAAGCAAAACCTGAACATGGCAAGTAAGAGCATGGCATGGAGCTACTCAACAAGCTTAACAAAACACCCAAAATGACCTGGGGTCAAAAGGGTTCACAAAATACTCTACTGAGCACACGAACATCGATGAAACACAATCAGTTTTCAGACTTAGTGAAAACTGGGGCATGCTGAAATTAAAACTCACGGAGGCATGTAAACGAGCTCGATGCACTCATTACGTTGCAACTCATGGCAAGGCAAGCATATATCCATTAAGAAGGCACAAAATGCTAGCTAGACAAGGCAAGAACAATGGCATAGCATGCATGGATCACTAGCAATAACTCCGGCAAAATCGCAAAAGAGTTCACGATCTGCCCAAAACAACAACTATGCAAAAGTTGAGCTCGATTGAGTCAACCTAGGGTTCTCCAACATAACAAGTAAAGACATGGATGGATTAAGCACAACAAGCATAACAAATCACTCTTACTGATCATCCTGAAAAGAGGCACAGATCACTAGGAAACAAGCTGGACATATAGCATCGTGAACTAAACATCCCAGACTTAGTGATTTTCACTAAGTCCCTGAAATCAGTAAACTCAGGTAGCCCTCTTCGCAAGCTTGCACAAGACAACACACACATCCTAAAAATGCATGGGAGGCACCTCTGGAAATAAGACAACATGCTTAACAATTTATCCCAAAGGGGCACAGGCATATCCTGCACGGATTAAACATGGCAAAAATGACAAAAGTGCATGATGAACTAACGGATCTGCAATTTAACTCATGATGCCTCCTTCCAACAGCATTTTGGGTAACAATATGACCTCAAATGCAAATGATGCAATGGAATGAAATGATGTACTCGTCGAGACGAAGATTTTGACATATCATATGCCCAAATCGGAGCTACGGATGCAAAGATATGGCAGGTCAAACATGGCATAAAAATCTAGGAGGAGGAGGGAAAGTCAACCGAGTTAGGGTTTCTCAGATCCAGATCTGGAGGCACGGATCCTGAGGCGGCCGGGCACTGTTCACGCCGGAGCTCCTGTAGCTGCCGGAGTTTCGTCGGTGGGGAGGCCGGCGAGGGAGAGGAGAAGAAGCCGGGGCGAGGGGCGGCGGCCGGCGACCGCGGGCGGCGGCGCCTGGGGCGGCGGGGAGCGCCGGGCGCGCGGGCGGCGAGGCCCGGCTCGGCGGTGGTGGCGGCCCGCGGCGACGGCGCCCGTCGGAGCCGGGGAAGGCGGCGGCGCTGGAGGAGGGCACGGGGGCGCGGGCGCCCGGGCCGGGGGGGCTCCCCGCGGGCCTAGCGGGCCCCGGCGGCGGCGATGTGGGGCGCGGCCCACGTGGCGGCGCGGGATTCGGTGAGGCGGATCGGGCGGACGCTGTCCGGATGGATCCGGACACGTCCGTCGGTGGGGGGGGGGGGGTTGATCTGTTTTTTTAGGAGGAGGACGGGGAGGTAGACGAGATCCGAAATGGGGGGTGTTTAAATAGGCATAGAGGGAGCTAGGAGAGTCCAAATGGGGTGCGGTTTTCGCCCACACGATCGTGATCGAACGACCGAGACGATGGAGCAGAGTTTGGTGGGTTTTTGGGCCAAAATGGAGGGGTGTTGGGCTGCACACACACGAGGCCTTTTCGGTCCCTCGGTTAACCGTTGGAGTATCAAACGAAGTCCAAATGACCTGAAACTCGACAGGCGGTCTACCGGTAGTAAACCAAGGCCGCATGGCAAGTCTCGACCCAATCCGGAAATGTTTAATCCCCACACACGAAAGAAAGCTAGAAATGGCCACCGGAGGAGAACGAAGCGCCAGAATGCAAAACGGACAACGGGGAAGATGCTCGAATGCATGAGATGAACATGTATGCAAATGCAATGCACATGATGACATGATATGAGATGCACGAAAAACAAAAACAACACACGGAGACAAGGACCCGAACCCGAGAATTAAATATAACTTAATGCCGGAAATGGCAAGAGTTGGAGTACAATTCGGGAAGGTTACATATGGGGCGTTACAACACTCCACCACTACGAAAAGATCTCGTCCCGAGATCTAGGACTGAAAGAACTCCGGGTACTCAGAACGGAGGTGATCCTCGCGTTCCCAGGTAGCTTCACGGTCGGAATGGTGTGACCACTTGACTTTGAGAAACTTGATTGACTTGTTGCGAGTTTTGCGTTCAGTCTCTTCAAGGATTGCAACTGGGTGCTCACGGTAGGAGAGATCTTCTTGGAGCTCAATGTCCTCGAAGTTGACGGTGCGCTCAGGCGTCTTGAAGCACTTGCGGAGTTGCGAGATGTGGAACACATCATGGACATTGGCGAAGTTTGCAGGAAGCTCGAGTTGATAGGCGAGGTCGCCTCTCTTGCTGACGATCTTGAAAGGCCCGACGTATCTGGGGGCAAGCTTCCCTTTGATACCGAAGCGACGAGTCCCTTTCATAGGAGAGACGTGGAGGTAGACATGATCTCCGATCTCGAAGGCCAAATCACGGTGCTTACTATCATAGTAGCTCTTCTGGCGGGATTGGGCTGCTTTGAGGTTATCACGAATGACCTTGCACATTTCTTCTGCCTCTGTGATCAGGTCATTACCCAGCAGCTGACGTTCACCGGTTTCAGACTAGTTGAGAGGTGTACGGCACTTCCTACCATACAGAATTTCAAATGGGGCCTTGCCGGAACTTGCTTGGAAACTGTTGTTGTACGAGAATTCAGCATAGGGAAGACAATCCTCCCACTTCATGCCGAAGGAGATAACACAAGCCCTGAGCATATCTTCAAGAATCTGGTTGATACGCTCGACTTGACCGCTTGTTTGAGGATGGAAAGCAGTGCTGAAGCGAATGTTGGTGCCCATGGCCTTCTGAAAAGAATCCCAGAACTTGGAGGTAAAGATGCTGCCACGGTATGAAGATATCACCTAAGGAATACCGTGCAGAGAGACAATTCGCGAGGTATAGAGCTCCGCCAATTGAGCTGCAGTGATTGACTCTTTGATAGGCAGGAAATGAGCCACTTTGGTGAGCTTGTCGATGACAACGAATATAGCATCATTGCCACGCTTGGACTTTGGAAACCCAGTCACGAAGTCCATTTCAATGTGGTCAAACTTCCATTCTGGAATGGCGAGAGGTTGGAGGAGACCTGCTGGCCTTTGGTGTTCTGCTTTCACTCTTCTGCAGACATCACATTCATTCACGAATTGAGCGATCTCGTGCTTCATTCGAGTCCACCAATAAGTTTGCTTGAGATCTTGATACATCTTCGTGCTCCCAGGGTGGATGGAGAGGAGAGAGTTGTGAGCCTCATTCATGATCACTTTACGAAGTTCACCTTTGGGCACAACAATTCGATCCTCGAAGAAGAGAGTGTCCTTGTCATCAAGTCGGTAGCACTTGTACTTGGACTGACTCTTTGCAATACCAATCTTCACCTTTTTCACCATAGCATCAAGAGCTGGGCTTGGCGAATCTGGTCTTCCAAGGTAGGAGAAACTTGAAGGTTGGCGAGGAAACCTTGAGGAACAACTTGCAGATTAAGTTTGCGGAAAACTTCACAAAGCTCGGGTTGATAAGGCTTGAGAATCAGACTGTTGCAATATGCTTTTCTGCTCAAAGCGTCGGCAATCACATTAGCCTTGCCTGGAGTATACTCGATACTCGGATTGTACTCTTGAATCATTTCGACCCATCGAGTCTGCCTGAGGTTGAGATTAGGCTGAGTGAAGATGTACTTGAGACTCTTGTGATCAGTGAAGATGTCCACTTTCCTTCCCAAGAGAAGATGTCTCCAAGTCAACAATGCGTGCACAACTGCCGCCAACTCGAGATCATGAGTGGGGTAGTTCTTCTCATTAGGCTTCAACTGGCGAGAGGTATAAGCAACAACTTTCTTCTCTTGCATCAGTACTGCACCTAGACCTTGGAGAGAGGCATCACAAAAGACCTCGTACGGCTTGGTTTCATCAGGCGGAGTTAGAACTGGAGCAGTGATCAATTTCTCTTTCAAAGCGTTGAAAGCGATATCACACTCCGGAGACCAAACGTACTTGACGTGCTTCTGAAGAAGATTTGAGAGAGGCTTCGCGATCTTGGAAAAGTTTTCAACGAATCTTCGGCAATAACTTGCAAGACCGAGGAAGCTACGGAGTTGCTTCACATTCTGAGGAGGTTCCCAATTAACGATTGCAGACACCTTCTCAGGATCCACGGAAATGCCCTTGGCAGAGATAATATGACCAAGATAAAGAACCTCATCGAGCCAAAACTCACACTTGGAGAACTTGGCGTAGAATTGATGTTCCCTTAGCTTGTCAAGAACCAAACGCAAGTGTTTGGCATGATCTTCCTTGTTCTTCGAGAAAACCAGGATGTCGTTGAGATAGACCAAAACGAAGTCGTTGGTGTAGGGGTTGAAGATGAAGTTCATCATGCGAGAGAACGTCGGAGGAGCGCTGGCGAGGCCAAAAGACATAACAGTGTATTCATATGACCCATAGCTTGTTCTGAACGCCGTCTTTAGAATATCTTGCTCACGAATGCGAATTTGATGATATCCCATACGGAGGTCAAGCTTGGAGAATACTTGGGCACCCTTGAGTTGTTCGAACAGCTCATTAATGTTGGGAAGTGGATATTTGTTCTTGATGGTCTTCTTGTTCAATGGACGGTAATCAACACAAAGTCGGTCCGTTCCATCCTTCTTCTTCACAAAAAGAACACCACAACCCCACGGAGAAGTACTAGGCCGAATGAGACCCATTCTTTCTTGCACATCGAGTTGTTTCTTCAACTCCTTCAACTCTTCGGGACCGAGCTTGTAGGGACGTTTGCACACAGGTTCCGTACCAGGCTCAAGTTCAATAACAAATTCAACCGGCCGGTTTGGAGGCATGCCTGGGAGTTCTTCAGGGAAGACATCTTGATACTCACAAACAACCAGAATCTGCGAAATAGCATCCAATTCACCCTTTTCATTGAGAGAGAACAACCGGATGGTATTATCCCGAGCAGCAAAGACAATCACTTCCTCAGACGAATGAGTCAGTTGAATCTGCCTGGCTGCACAATCGAGGTGAGCCTTGTGTTTAGAGAGCCAGTCCATCCCAAGAATAAGATCGATATCAGAATTACCAAGAATCATCGGGGAAGCGAGAAACTTAAAGTCACCCAGCAAGATAGAAATATCCGGAACTTCATAGTTAGCAAGCAAGCATCTGCTCGGAGAGACGACTGCTAATGGCTTATGCATAACTTGAGAAAACCACCCGTGCTTAGATGCAAAAGGCTTCGAGATGAAACAATGCGATGCACCTGTATCAAAAAGTACTTTTGCAGGAACATCGTTAACAGGAAGGTTACCCATGATCACATCTGACGAATCCTCTGCCTGAGCTGCATTCACCATATTGACCTTGGCGTGCTTGGGATTATGCTTGACCACAGCTGTACTTGCCGATCTGACAGGAGGAGGAGGAGGAAGACGCCTCTGGTTGAAACACTTGTTGGCATAGTGACCCTTCTGTTGGCACTTGTTGCACGTGACCTCTGAGAGCGGACGGTGGTACGGAGCACTCGATCTTGAAGCTTGAGACGAAGTTTTGTTCTGAAAGCCTGGGTTGGGTGGGTGGGATGAACCACTGCCACCTTTGCTCTTCTGCTGATACGGCTGACAGAACGGAGGAGGAGGAAGCCAATACTTCTGCTGCTTGGCCACTTGAGTAGAGGAAGAAGACATAGTGTCTCTGACTCGCTTCCTGGAAGCATCACACCTTAGCTGAGCAGCCTCTTGCTTCAGGGCCATGTTGTAGAACTCATCGTATCTCAGCGGCTCGAAGAGGACAAGAGCGAGCTGAATTTCTTCACGGAGACCACCCCTGAACTGATAGATCATGCTCTTCTCATCAGGAACATCCTGCTTGGCAAAACGGGCGAGCTTCTGGAACAACTTGTTGTAGTCATAGACAGACAAAGAGCCTTGCTTCAGATTGCAGAATTCTTCACGTTTGCTTTCAGTCACACTTTGAGGAATGTGATGAGCTCGAAAATCACGACGGAAATCATCCCAAGTGATCAAACGTCCACCTCTGGAGTCCCGGTACTGCTGAAACCACTCTGTGGCCTGATCCTTGAGCTGGAAAAAAGCGAACTTGACGAAATCTTCAGGTCTGATGGTGCTACATTCAAAATGCTTGCCCAGATCGACTAACCAATCATCAGCATCGGTAGCCTCAACGCAGTTACTGAACGTCTTTGGACCATTTGCGAGGAACTGATTCAGAGTTGCAAATTGGTTCTGGTTGTTGCCCTGATTTCCTTGACTGCTTTGATTCCGCTCTTGGATGATTTGCATGATCAGCTGAGTATTTGCATTAGTAGCAGCCATCACAGCCTGCCATGCTTCCGAAGGAGGCGGAGGTGGCGGAGGATCTTGATTCTGGTTCTGACTGGTGCTCTTAGCGGGAGCCATCCTGAAGAGGTTGACCACCATTAGCACGCAAATAGAGAAATAATGAAGGTGAATCCAACGGAATGAAAAATTGCAACATAAAGTCTTCACATCCGAACAAAATGAACGAATGCACTTCTCTTGAAGTGGTCACATATTCCTAAATTGCGAAGCCACGAAGAATCAGGTAGAGAAGGTACATCAACGAGGGCTGGAATCAACATATGACGTCGAAGCAGAACGAATACCACAACTCGATATAAAACCAAGGGTTGGCTTGCGGAATAAGCCGGAACAAACACATGATAGAAATTTCGTCCGAAGTGTTCGTGGTAGGACCTACACGGGCTCGACCGTACAACACCATCATGTACAAGGCAGTGCACATGACATACGAAGCGTCCCCGAGTCAGCATAGCCAAGGACTCTTTAAGACACAACGAGACCACTATAAAATCAACCGTGAATAGGCGAACCACTAGACGTCGAACCCCAATTTCATATCACACATCTGTTGGAAGGATATCCTAAGGCTACTTGAATTCCCACCTATGAAATTCCGGAAACTTTCCAGTTATGCAATCAAGTGTTGGGGATACAGGGGAAGCATAATATCTCACCCAAGCTAGCAAATCCTACATCCAGCTGCATCCATCCTTCAACACATAACCAAGAAACCTTCGGAAACCATCTATCTCAACCTTCGAAAAGCATCCGTTATACAAGTTATGGCGATACTCCCGAACTCCCGCCCCAGTACTGGGTGGCGTCGAGGTTATCTCACCAACGAACTGCATAAAGGAGATTTTTTGATGTCGCGCACATATCTCAAGTATGCCAGAATTGCAAAGATAGAATTATGATGACAACACCTCAGAGCTCAACTCCCCGGGATACTTCCAATAAACCCCTGACAGGAGGCACCAAGACAGTATTCTCATCATAAGCCATCGGAACAAAACTAAGATACTCGCGTGATCCTAAAAAAAAATTTAGTGAAATTTGAGAAGAGAAGAGTCAAAACTCTACGTCAGGATGCCTTACCAGAGCGATGAGGAGACTGGGAAGTAAAAATAATTCCTAAGCTCTCCGATATATAATTCCTAATGACTCAAAACATTTTTCTAGACACAACTCGGCTGCTAAAAACGATCAAGCAATGGGGCTCCTAAGGTCGGGGAAGGCTCTGATTACCAACTTGTAACGCCCTCGATGCGGCTATGTCTCCCACGTGTCGAGGCACGACTTAGAGACATAGGCGCATTGAAAGAAATTTCGCAAGTCGGGAATCATTACACAACCCATGTACATATATAATATAAAGGGGAATAATATCATAGTTGGCTTACACTCGCCACGTCACATCAAAGTACATAAATAACATCCATCATACAATCACTCATGGCCCGACTACGGTGCCAAAATAGAAAAGACCCCCAACAAGCGACTAGGCCCTGAATCTGACCCCGAATAGGCGTCCCTACTGATCATCAGGAAACGACACATAGTAACGCTGAGAGTCCTCGTCGTACTCCCACTTCAGCTCGAGTGCGCCATCCGGAGAGGTATCATCGGTCCCTGCATCTGGTGTAATAGTAATCTGTGAGCCACAAAGGACTCAGCAATCTCGCACCCTCGCGATCAAGACTATTTAAGCTTAATAGGTAGGAAAGGGGTAATGTAAAGTGGAGCTGCAGCAAGCGACTAGCATATATGGTGGCTACCTTATTCGCAAAAGAGAGCGAGAAGAGGAGGCAAAGCACAAGCGGAAACTATATAGAGCAGCCTACGCAAACATAACTCCAACGCCGTGTCCACTTCCCGGACTCCGCCGAGAAGAGGCCATCACGGCAACACACTCAGTGGATTCATTTTAATTATTTAAGGTTCAAGTTATCTACAACCGGACATTATCAAATTCCCATCTGCCCATAACCGCGGGCACGGCTTTCGAAAGATCAATCCCTGCAGGGGGGTCCCAACTTAGCCCATAACAAGCTCTCACGGTCAACGAAGGAATAGACCTCCACCCAGGACCCACCGATCAGACTCGGTATCCCGGTACAACAAGATGATTCGGCAGGTCAAAACTAGTCCAGCAACACCGCCCGAATGTGCCGACAAATCTCGATAGGAGCTACACATATCTCTTTCTCAGGGCACACTCAGATTGTCTAAACTTCCGGTAGGCCAGCCCAGAGTTGCCCCTGGTGGCCACCGGCGGCTGACGTTCCGGACCAACACTCAGAGGAGCACTGGCCCGTGGGGGGCTAAAATAAAGATGACCCTCGGGCTCCGGAAACCCAAGGGAAAAAGGGGTAGGTGGCAAATTGTAAAACCAATGTTGGGCATTGCTGGAAAAGCTTTAATCAAGGCGAACTATCAAGGGGTTCCCATTATAGCCCAACCGCGTAAGGGACGCAACAATCCGGGAACATAACACCGATATGACGGAAACTAGGGCGGCAAGAGCGGAACAAAACACTAGGCGAGAGGCCGAGCCTTCCACCCTTTACCAAGTATATAGATGAATAAAGATAACATAGCCATATAATGATATCCCAACAAGTAAATAAGTGTTCCAACAAGGAACGGCTCCAATCTTCACCTGCAACTAACAACGTTATAAAAAGGGGCTTGAGCAAAGCGGTAACATAGCCAATCAATGGTTTGCTAGGACAAAGGTGGGTTAGAGGCTCAATCATGGCAATTGGGAGGCGGACAAGCAAGTGGTAGGCATCGTAGCATTGGCAAATCAAAAGAGCGAGCAAACTAGCATAGCAAAGATAGTAGTGATTTCAAGGGTGTGATCATCTTGCCTGCACAGTTGTCAGAATTGACTGGATCCTCAAAAGCAAACTCAACGGGCTCCTCGTTAGCGAACTCGTCTCCCGGCTCTACCCAACAACACAAACAAGCAACAAGGATACAATCAACCACGTGCAAGGGCAACCAAAAGATGCAAAGATGATATGCTATGCGGGATGCGATGCGGGATGCAAAAACAATGCAAGACGTGATAGGAAATGCATGAACCTGGCCTCAACTTGGAAAACCAAGTGTGCCACTGGATAGAGGGGAAGAAATCCCCTGAAAACGATATAAAGATCATGGCAATCGGAGCTACGGTTTAGAAATGGCAAGCGTTTTACTAAACGAACCGATCTGCGATTTACAGCAAGTAGGCTTCTAAATGCAACAAAATGAACATGCTACAGCCACCAAACATGAAAACAAATTGCATGGCAGTGATGTACTCAAGAAGCTTAACAAATCACCAGGACTGAGGCATAGGCAAATTCATCCACTAAGGGCTTCAAACAAGCATGGCAAAACTGAATAAGCAAAACAGATTTCAGACTTAGCGAAATTAACGCTAGTCTAAAATTTCAGACCACGATGCTCTCTTCGGAGCAGCAAAACAACATGAAGCAAAACCTGAACATGGCAAGTAAGAGCATGGAATGGAGCTACTCAACAAGCTTAACAAAACACCCAAAATGACCTGGGGTCAAAAGGGTTCACAAAATACTCTACCGAGCACACGAACATCGATGAAACACAATCAGTTTTCAGACTTAGTGAAAACTGGGGCATGCTGAAATTAAAACTCACGGAGGCATGTAAACGAGCTCGATGCACTCACTACGGTGCAAGTCATGGCAAGGAAAGCATATATCCATTAAGAAGGCACAAAATGCTAGCTAGACATGGCAAGAACAATGGCATAGCATGCATGGATCACTAGCAATAACTCCGGCAAAATCGCAAAAGAGTTCACGATCTGCCAAAACAACAACTATGCAAAAGTTGAGCTCGATTGAGTCAACCTAGGGTGCTCCAACATAACTAGTAAAGACATGGATGGATTAAGCACAACAAGCATAACAAACCACTCTTACTGATCATCCTCAAAAGAGGCACGGATCACTGGGAAACAAGCTGGACATATAGCATCGTGAACTAAACATCCCAGACTTAGTGATTTTCACTAAGTCCCTGAAATCAGTAAACTCAGGTAGCCCTCTTCGCAAGCTTGCACAGGACAACACACACGTCCTAAAAATGCATGGAAGGCACCTCTAGAAACAAGACAACATGCTTAACAATTTATCCCAAAGGGGCACAGGCATATCATGCACGGATTAAACATGGCAAAAATGACAAAAGTGCATGATGAACTAACGGATCTGCAATTTAACTCATGATGCCTCCTTCCAACAGCATTTTGGGTAACAAGTTGACCTCAAATGCAAATGATGCAATGGAATGAAATGATGTACTTGTCGAGACGAAGATTTTGACATATCATATGCCCAAATCGGAGCTACGGATGCAAAGATATGACAGGTCAAACATGGCATAAAAATCTGGGAGGAGGAGGGAAAGTCAACCGAGTTAGGGTTTCTCAGATCCAGATCTGGCGGCACGGATCCCGAGGCGGCCGGGCACTGTTCATGCCGGAGCTCCTGTAGCTGCCCGAGTTTCGCCGGTGGGGAGGCCGGCGAGGGAGAGGAGAAGAAGCCGGGGCGAGGGGCGGCGGCCGGCGACCGCGGGCGACGGCGCCCGGGGCGGCGGACGTCGGCGGGGAGCGCCGGGCGCGCGGGCGGCGAGGCCCGGCTCGGCGGTGGTGGCGGCCCGCGGTGGCGGCGCCCGCCGGAGCCGGGGAAGGCGGCGGCGCTGGAGGAGGGCACGGGGGCGCGGGCGCCCGGGCCGGGGGGGCTCCCCGCGGGCCTAGCGGGCCCCGGCGGCGGCGATGTGGGGCGCGGCCCACGTGGCGGCGCGGGATTCGGCGAGGCGGATCGGGCGGACGCTGTCCGGACGGATCCGAACATGTCCGTCGGTGGGGGGGGGGGGGTTGATCTGTTTTTTTAGGAGGAGGACGGGGAGGAAGACGAGATCCGCAATGGGGGGTGTTTAAATAGGCATAGAGGGAGCTAGGAGAGTCCAAATGGGGTGCGGTTTTCGCCCACACGATCGTGATCGAACGAACGAGACGATGGAGCAGAGTTTGGTGGGTTTTTGGGCCAAAATGGAGGGGTGTTGGGCTGCACACACACGAGGCCTTTTCGGTCCCTCGGTTAACCGTTGGAGTATCAAACGAAGTCCAAATGACCCGAAACTCGACAGGCGGTCTACCGGTAGTAAACCAAGGCCGCATGGCAAGTCTCGACCCAATCCGGAAATGTTTAATCCCCACACACGAAAGAAAGCTAGAAATGGCCACCGGAGGAGAACGAAGCGCCGGAATGCAAAACGGACAACGGGGAAAATGCTCGAATGCATGAGATGAACATGTATGCAAATGCAATGCACGTGATGACATGATATGAGATGCACGAAAAACAAAAACAACACACGGAGACAAGGACCCGAACCCGAGAATTAAATATAACTTAATGCCGGAAATGGCAAGAGTTGGAGTACAATTCGGGAAGGTTACATATGGGGCATTACATCCTTTTGATCTCCATCTTCGGGGTGCCATGATCATCATTGTCACCGGCATGACACCATGGCCTCCATCATCATGATCTCCATCATCGTGTCTTCATGAAGTTGTCTCGCCAACTATTACTTCTACTACTATGGCTAACGGTTAGCAATAAAGCAAAGTAATTACATGACGTTTATGTTGACACGCAGGTCATAAATAAATTAAGACATGCAAGTCATGATTCCTATTACAAGAACATGATCAATCTCATACATCACATATATCATTCATCACATCCTTTTGGCCATATCACATCACACGGCATATGTTGCAAAAACAAGTTAGACGTCCTCTAATTGTTGTTGCAAGTTTTTACGTGGCTGCTATAGGTTTCTAGCAAGAACGTTTCTTACCTACACCAAAACCACAACGTGATATGCCAATTTCTATTTACCCTTCATAAGGACCTTTTCATCGAATCTGATCCGACTAAAGTGGGAGAGACAGACACCCGCTAGCCACCTTATGCAACTAGTGCATGTCAGTCGGTGGAACCAGTCTCACGTAAGCGTACGTGTAAGGTCGGTCCGGGCCGCTTCATCCCACGATGCCGCCGAATCAAGATAAGACTAGTAACGGCAAGTAAATTGACAAAATCGACGCCCACAATAACTTGTGTTCTACTCATGCATAAAAACTACACATAGACCTAGCTCATGATGCCACTGTTGGGGATCGTAGCAGAAATTCAAAAATTTCCTACGTGTCACCAAGATCAATCTATGGAGAGACTAGCAACGAGAGAGAGGAGTGCATCTTCATACCCTTGAAGATCGCAATGCAGAAGCGTTACAAGAACGCGGTTGGTGGAGTCGTACACGCAGCGATTCAGATCACGGTCGATTCCGATCTAAGCGCCGAAACAACGGCGCCTCCGCGTTCAACACACGTACAGCCCGGTGACGTCTCCCGCGCCTTGATCCAGCAAGGAGAGAGGGAGAGGTTGGGGAAGACTCCGTCCAGCAGCAGCACAACAGCGTGGTGATGGTGGAGGAGCATGGCACGCCAGCAGGGCTTCGCCAAGCACTGCAAGAGACGAGGAGGAGAAGGTATTGGAGGGGAGGGGGCTGTGCCAAGTGAAAGGGTCTGGCCACCCTCCCACCCTCCACTATTTATAGGTGGGGAGAGAGGGGGCCGGCCCCCCTAGATCCCATCTAGGGTTGGGGCGACGGCCAAGGGGGGAGGAGTGCCTCCCAAGTCAAGTGGAGGCCCTCCCGCTTAGGGTTTCCCCTCTCCCATGCGCATGGGCCTTGGGGGGGGCTGGTGCCCCTGGCCCATTAAGGCCAGGGAGCCTCCCTACAGCCCATGATGCTGTATTGGACATGGTGGAACATTTTCCGGACCTCCGGACCCCTCCGGAATCCTCTGGAACCTTCCGGAAGCTTCCCGATACAATACCGGAAAAATCGAACTTTTCCTGGAACCCGAACAACAACTTTCCATATATAAATCTTTACCTCCGGACCATTCCGGAACTCCTCGTGATGTCCGGGATCTCATCCGGGACTCCGAACAACATACGGTAACCACGTACAAACTTTCCCTATAACCCTAGCGTCATCGGACATTAAGTGTGTAGACCCTACGGGCTCGGGAATCATGCAGACATGACCGAGACATCTCTCTAGTCAATAACCAACAGTGGCATCTAGATACCCATGTTGGCTCCCACATGTTCCACGATGATCTCATCGGATGAACCACGATGTCAAGGATTCAATCAATCCCGTATACAATTCCCTTTGTCTACCGGTATAGTACTTGCGCGAGATTCGATCGTCGGTATCCCAATACCTTGTTCAATCTCGTTACCGGCAAGTCTCTTTACTCGTTCCGTAACACATCATCCCGTGATCAACTCCTTGGTCACATTGTGCACATTATGATGATGTCCTACCGAGTGGGCCCAGAGATACCTCTCTGTTTACACGGAGTGACAAATCCCAGTCTCGATTCGTGCCAACTCAACAGACTCTTTCGGAGATACCCGTAGTGCACCTTTATAGCCATCCAGTTACGTTGTGACGTTTGGCACACCCAAAGCATTCCTACGGTTTCTGGGAGTTGCACAATCTCATGGTCTAAGGAAATGATACTTGACATTAGAAAAGCTTTGGCAAACGAACTATACGATCTTGTGCTAGGCTTAGGATTGGGTCTTGTCCATCACATCATTCTCCTAATGATGTGATCCCGTTATCAATGACATCCAATGTCCATGGTCAGGAAACCGTAACCATCTATTGATCAATGAGCTAGTCAACTAGAGGCTTACTAGGGACATAGTGTTGTCTATGTATCCACACATGTATCGGAGTTTCCTATCAATACAATTCTAGCATGGATAATAAATGATTATCATGAACAAGGAAATACAATAATAACCATTTTATTATTGCCTCTAGGGCATATTTCCAACAGTTATTAGTTTGAAACTTCTTCACATAAGCATCGCAACCCCAAACTTTAAGAAATGACGGCTTTGGTTTCTTGCCAAACCCTAGTTCATACGGTGTCATCTCAACGGATTTAGATGGTGCCCTATTTAACTTGAATGCAGCTGTCTCTAATGCATAACCCCAAAACGATAGTGGTAAATCGGTAAGAGACACACCATTATGCTGTGGTATTCCAGGTGGCATGAATTTGTGAAACTATTCCACATTGTTTTAGTTGAAGAACAAACTCGTAACTCAAATATTCGTCTCCGCGATCAAATCGTAGACACTTTATTTTCTTGTTACGATGATTTTCCACTTCACTCTGAAATTCTTTGAACTTTTCAAATGTTTCAGACTTTAATTTTCATCAAGTAGATATACCCATATCTGCTCAAATCATCTGTGAAGGTCAGAAAATAACGATACCCGCCGCGAGACACATAAATAATAAACATTATCATGAAATAAGGAAATAAATAATAACTTTATTATTGCCTCTAGGGCATATTTCCTTCAGGCCGGTCGTCCACCGATCTTATTTATAGGGACTTATTTTATACAGGTGTAAATCGGCTAGAAAATGAGGTTCCAAGTGTGGCCTAACTTGGAAGCCCAGTCCACCCTGTTATACCTTACAGAAAAAAGCTTTCATCCTTCTTTATATAAAAGCAAACCACCACACGAACAACCACACACAAGCAACGAGTATCATAACCCGGTTGTCTCTGCCGATCGGTAGAGATCAGTTTGGCTGTGTGAGCTAACTCAAGAGTAAACCTATCATTGGTAGTTTGAGAAGTTTTGCACAAGGGTTCTTGATCAGTTCTGCTACGATAGTGCTGCCCGAGATGCCAGTCAACCAGTCCTCTAAACCCTTCCGGAGTACCATCTTTGTCACACAAAGGTGTGTACCTGTTTGGGCAAATATTGATCAGCATAAACACCTCGTGATTGATTGTTGTAGTCACCACCAGAAAAGGTTATGTGCTACTGAAAGTATGTTCTATGCATGTCCTCTCTAGGACATACACAAATAGGTTTGTTTGCGCGACTAACATTTGGTCGCAAATCATGGCCATTTGGTTCCCAACTATAAAAAATATTTATGTTTCGTGTACTGCCAAAAGCTAGAAGGTGACTCCTCCTTGTTCGATGGGTTGTTGGCAGCAATGGTTAAATCACCCCTTGCCCTTAATGACTAAGAGGGCTATTGAGTATTTTTGGAAGAACGGAGGTTTGAAAGCAAGTTTCTCAACCTCCTACATTTTTCACTGGTCTAGAATATAAGAGACTAAAAAGGACAATTTTGTCGAATACCACAATGTGACTGAACAAATAAATTAGTTAGCACTTAGCACATCCGTCATAGTTCAATCTTTCATAAAATACTAAATTCCATTTCTTTTCATAATTTGGGTTAATTTAGGAAAATGGGTTCACCAGACACGTGGCAAAGCAGTGTTGTAACAATATTAGCACTTATCACATCCATCCTAGTTTTATCTTTCATACATACTAAATTCCATTTCATTTTTGTAATTTGGGTTAGTTAGGAAATAGGGTTCACCAAACACATGGCAGAGCAGTGTTATGACATGATAGCAGGTAAGCACTACTAGCGCTACTCTATAGGGCCTAATTGGCTCCAATGCTCCCCCAAGAGCTTCAAGTCACTTACCCTCATTATGTATTTACATTGGCATAAGCATTACCCCTATTTGTATCCTCAAACGAGTGGACATAAGGAGTAATGGACGCAAAATGCGACTTAAAGAATGTAGTAAGAAGTTGTAGATTTAACGCCATGTGATATGCGTTGGAGGAAAACCATAACCATCAGAAATTGTTAGGCAAGATGGATATGGACGTAACGAGAAGGATATATATGTCTGACGTTGGTTGCAAGCGTCATTGTTTTTGTTAAATCCTTGTGCTTAAGAGCATCAAAGAAACATCCACGTTTTACGAATCACTGACTAATTCTGCCCATACTGAATTGCTTGCAAGCAAAGTGGCTCCATTACAAGTATCCAAAGGTAGTGCCGGTGAAAAAACACAGAGATATGTAAATGAAAATGTAGTGTAAACTAATTCTTTACTGAACTAAGAAAACTTACTTTGCTCTTGTCAAAGTCACATTAAGGGCCTGTTCTGATCTCCTCCAACTTCACAAATCCAGCTTCCCTAGCCAGCTTCTCTCTCCATCTGATTCCCGAGCGTTCGGCGTCGTGTGAGCTTCTCCTATCGCTGCAGCCCAGCTGGGAGGTTGTGGGCCTATTGGACGCCAATTTGGGCCGGTTGGAGGCAGCCCAGTATGGGCTAGACATTGAGGAAAGTTGCCCCTGTGTCGATTAGATGGAGAGCGAGAGGAGCGTTATGTTTCCTGCGAGCGTACCGGTTCACTGGCTTAGACTTGGCGGTGGCACTTCGGTTGTAATACTAGCCAACTCCACCTTTTCGCATCGATGGAGCTGGGCCGACGCTCCTCCAGGATTTTGCACTGCCATCGTGCATAACTTCGAGAAGCCAACTTCTCATAGCAAAACTGTTCAGGACAAATTCATCTATGAAGTTTGTGAAGTGTGGAGCTGGAGGACTTCAGAACAGGCCCTAAATCCCTTCAGAGAAAAAACCATACTTTTCCGTCTTGGTTGGACCTAATTGTTGAAATTAATATTGTGTCTTCCTCACCACCTTGAAATCCATCGATAGATTTGTCTGTGGCAGACAGAAACTCATGTTTCGCAAACTTTCTTTCAATTCTTTCTTGCATTGCAATCACTTGGGTAGTACACAAGGTTATTATATTACACCAACATTGGTTCTTTGCCTCTTCTCCCAATATTCTACGGTAATTTTACAGAAATAGTAATTAGCTTTTATTCAAACCCCGAGGCTTAGCAATAAGTTTTTTTCATCCAACATGATATGTAATAGGTGAGGCTTTGGATATACCTTTCGCAAGTCTTCTGGCAATATTGCCTACTACAGCAACCTCGACCATATTTTCAAACTTTGGCCAAGGTCATCAACCATTTCCATATCATTTCCAATGAATGAATAAGCACCATAAATCCGTCTAGAGAAATAATTCTTCGTATAGTCTTCCTGTTTGACACTAGGACCATCCAAAATCTGATTACCATAAAAGTTGGCATTCAGAAATTTATTAATGCAAGTGGGCGTTCTATATTGTACTTCCAGCAAGTGTTTGGTGTAACTCATTGTACACAATCTCTCATAGAGGCTTCGTACAAAGTCAACATCTTTAGCAATGTAGCAAGTAGTAGTAAGGAGAAAGTATGACCAACTAAGAAAGTCTGAAATGGTTATCAGTAACATAAGTAGATAGTAGCAGAATATGACACACATTCTTATAAAATAAAGCATATCTTTCTCTTTACCAGTGATGGTAGCTGGTTTTCATCCCTAATAAGTAAAATATGTTCTATTCTCGGGAGCAAGAGAGAAACCAGTGATTAAGATTCTATTAGTTTTGCCGCCTCATCAATAACCAAGATGCTTATAGGCATCCCACTTTGCAACTTGAACAACTCAAATGAACCAGAAGCAGTGCAAAATGTGAGTTTTGCTTGCTTCAAACACAAGTTCCCAATTGAAGATTCATTCTCTTCACATGGAAGCCACATTTATTAGAGATCCATGAGGGTTTTAGTGCACATAGATTTTATCTCCGAAGGGTTATCTAGAGAGATTTCATGGTCAGGCAAATCCTCAGTTACATCATCTGTCAGGTCATGATGACCAATAGAAGGATCAGAAAGTTTGTCGGAGGGCTTGAAGATTGCAAAAAGATCATCATCAGAGGGATCATCTACACATAATATCTGCTGCACTATATTTACCAAACTTTTCATAAACATCATCTTTGTCAGAGTTCTTGCCTAGGGTATCTGCTGGAAGATAGTCGAAGAATGTACCAATACAAGTTACCAATTCTTTTGCTAAACTGCTGAAGTTACCTGTAAAATACTTATTAAAAGTGGGGCTGCATTCTTTACTGTTTGCTTGTATATCTAGGGACATTTTGTACCTAGAAGTGCAATGTTTTAGGAATTTCAAGACAGAATCCACGCAATGCTTCCACCCAACTTCTTGGCTGATGCACCTCAACAACTTCTCGACACGATCATCCAAATATATTTTTGACTACTCCTTGCAAATGTGGAGACCGTCCTTGTTTTTTCCTTTTGGAGAAATTGCAGGCGGTCCTTGTTTCCATTTTTTTGAGGATTATTGTTGCGATATAAATGATTTTTTAGCCAAATGTTTTTTTGAGACAAATATAAATGATGTTACCATTTGTTTTTTGAGAAAATATAAATGATGTTACCAATGGAATAATGATGGCTTAGAGGGCCCGCGGGAATGACCCGGCCCAAACAGGCTGTACCAACTGGGCCAGCTCTCCCTTAACCCGTAAGCCCAGCCCACACAGTTACCCCTTTCCCGATCCGAGGTTGCTTGTTCTTCCTCGCCGGCGCGCCGCCATCCCCTCTCCCCGCGACGGCCAGGTGGGCGGCAGCGTCTCTCTCCCCAGTCCCCACCTTTCTCCAACGCGAAGGGAGTTACCAGTCTGCCGCCACTCCTCTCACTCCGCCCCGGCGTGAGCTTGCCCCCTCGCTGGCCTGCTCCATCCGTCCATCTGCGCTCGTGCCGTCCCTCGCTCCGGCGTATAGACTTCTGAAGCGAACCCACGCTGCCGCCGCCATTGTGAGTGCCTCCTCTCCTGGCGCTCTAAATTTCGGTGAATCCGTGCATGATATTAGGCGCGCACCTGACTTGTTCGATGAAATGCCGCGTCGGCACGTATGCCTCGGGTTGACTCGTGTGTTGTGTTGCTGGCTTACTGCAGCGTTCGAGCATTGCAAGCGACGGTATCGAGATCTGGATCCTGAAGTGCCTGGGAAATGAGTGCAGGTGAGGACCTGTCTTTGTGATTGATCTCCTATGCTCCTGTTGGTTCATGCTTACAGTTGTTGGATTCACGCATCTGACAATGACCAAGAGCTTTGGCTCCCATTCGTGTGTTGTCGGTTTTCTACCCCATGACTAACTTGGAACATGATACTAATGTATGAAGCTTTGAATAACCCGCGTGGGTTTTAACAGGTGGAGCTTTTGGTGGAAACAGGGGAGTGAGGCCTGTACCTCCTGAAAAGGGTGTATTCCCTCTTGATCACCTGCATGAGTGTGACCTGGTAAGTTTTAACCGTTTTGTTTCTCATAGGGTGTAATGTTAGTGAGTGTTATATGAGAGCTGCCTCTTCAAACAGGAGAAGAAGGACTATCTTGCCTGCCTGAAATCAACAGGGGCTCAGTCTGAAAAATGCCGGATGTTCTCGAAGAAATACTTGGAATGTAGGATGGAGAGGTTAGCTTGCTTACTCCCCGTGTAACAATTTCAGAAGTAACTACTTGTATTGTAGTATTGTAGTTAGCTCGACCTCTTTTTTGGCACATCCATGTCTTGAAGAATTTATGTGTAATGATTTAGGGTGTGTTTGGTTCCTAAGGGCGTGTTTGGTTGCCTGGATGGCTCTAGCCTGCATCGCATGGGGGATCCTGGGTGAGCGTAGCCTGGTTGAGCTGATGCATAGATTGGCTGAGATGTGTGTTTGGTGGACTGTATGATATTGTTGCATGAGAGATGCTATATACAACAGATGTTGTTTGGTAGACTGCATTTGAGTTTAAGTCTGTGAAGTTTCCTCTTCCAATTTCAATCATTTCAACTAGATCTGAATCATTCTATGGAACATGTAAAAGAACGCTGAACTGAAATCTGAACTGAACTCATGTCTCAATTTTTATTTATCAAAAATTTCTCAAAGAAATGAAAACATTATCACTGATCTAGACGATTCAGAAAACAAATCAAACGAAGAGGTGGAGGGCGACGAGTTGGCTGGGGCGAAGGCAGAGGGGAGGAGATGCCGACGGCGAGATTTGACTGCGGCTCGCCGGAAGGATTGGGAGCGGTGGCGCAGTTTAAGGGGAGAGAAGGGGAGAAACGCGGCACCCGTTGCGGCTCGCAGCGCGCAGGTGCTCCCATCTCCCCTTCTTCCTCTCGTTTGGTATCGGACGGCATGTTCCCCGGCGTGGGCATGGAGTAGCACCGGCGAGGGAGCTCGGAAGGGTGGTGGACGAAGCGGCTGTCGAGGTGGGTCGGCGAGCCCCCGGCATGGGCATGGAAGAGGGCGGGCTAGGGAGCCTGGACTGGTGGTGAACGAGGGAGCCCGAACCGCTGGTGGACGAGGGAGCTCAGGCGGCGGCGGCGGCGGTGATGGGTTACTCGATCCAATCTGATGCGTGAGAGTCTGAGAGAGAGGAGGATGAGAAGGAGACACGGGACGGGAGTTGCGGCTGCACGCGTGAGCCTGGCTCGGAGATACGGCCAATTCCTGCGTGCCCCTCAGCCTGGCTGAGAGGCCTCCTTTTGCAATAGGTTGGGCCAGGCTGAGGAGGCCGCACAGGCCACCAAACACAATAGATTTTGCATGGCGGGTGCGACCCAGGTGCCACACAAGAAACCAAACACGCCCTAAGCAAACTTAATATTGGCCTCGCTAGGCAAGGATAGGTGTTTGGCATCAAAATAGAAAACAAAGCGAACCAGCATGCATGGGTTATATATATAATCTTGCCACAGTAGAAAAACAGTTTATTTCTGCAGCATGAACCACTAGTTTTGGTAGTTGAGGGAAGAAACAGTTTGTTGCTGCATTAGCCTACAGCAAACCAAGCCTGACGTCCTTCCATGTTGTCTTATTTGCCTCCTCTGGCGGTATGTCTATTTGATGGTTGCATGAAGCAACCAATGTTGCCAACCAGGCAACCACAAATATGTAACTACTAGCTTTAGCCTTTTAGGAGATGTTTAGTGCTTGCCGTAGTTGATTTTAAGATATTTCGCATGATCGTTCTAGTAATAGTTAAAGTTCTGCCACTTGCAGTCGTATGAGTCCTTACCAGCTTTGATGTCTGAAATCCACTATTCAAGCTCATGAACAAGATGCACTTTTATTATTCTAATTTCTTGGTTTGCTGCTGCTCTGTCCTGTAGGATTCTAATTCATGTTGTTCTTGTACAATCCAGAAACCTGATGGCGAAGCAAGATATGTCAGAGCTTGGGTTCAGTGACAAAGACGTTTTGGTCACACCTTCAGAGGAGAACCACAAACTGCAGAGTCCAGCAAGTGATTCGAAAGAGAGGAAATAGCTGGTAAATCTGCAAGCTCCTTATTCGTGAGAAAAAAAGATATAAAAAAGAGAATAACAAGGAGAACTGACACTGAGATAACATGTGTTTGTGTAATTCGACAAGCTCTATGTGTGGGATATATTATGGATGCAGAGGAGTGTCTCGTGTTATTTTGCTAGTTGTCTGATAAACTAGGTGATAGACCCATGTGCCTTTTTGGATTGTACTCCTTCCGTTCCATAATGTAGTTCATAAAGATTTTCTGGAAAGTCAGAATTTACAAACTTTAATCAAGTTTATAGATAAAACTATTTATATCTATGACATGAAAAATATATAATATGAAAACACGTCTTATGATGTATCTAATAATGTGTATTTGGTATTCTAGATGTATATGTTTTTCTCTACAAATTTGATCAAATTTTGTAATGTTTGACTTCTCAAAAAAAAAATTGTGGAACGGAGGTAGTATTGCAGATTTTTTTTTTCTTCTGTCCTTTGATCGAATGGAATGGCACTTGTAAAATGATATTGTTCCCTTTTACGCCCCAATCTTTTTGAAATTGGAACATCTACTTCAACTTTCTTTTAACACCTGGACACACACATAGCGTAGGCAATGGCCTTCTCTCCCGAAGGTTGTGCTTTCCCTCGCTTCCGCCAGTTGCTTTGCTCTCTGGTGGCAGGTCCTCCCTTCTCAGAAGATTGATGTCACTTTCTACTACACATGGCCGCTGGCCGCTGCAGCCTCCTCCCTATACGGCCAGCGTTCTCGAATCCTTTGACGTCAGCGTCTTCGTCCTGTACATAGCCGTTTCTGCCTTGACGTGGGACGCTCTACGTTGATCGTCAGGTAAGCCAATCCTGTTAAAGCACTTCAGTTCTTTGACGGTGGTACTCGCCAGAATTGATTGGCTCGCTTTATTAGGATTGTTCCCCTGGTGATGTCTAGGGTTCTTCGTCCTCTCGTCGGGTCGCCTTGACGTTGAGTTTTTGTTTACTCTGGTCTTGATCGTGAGTTTCTTCCTACTCATCCTCTCCTACTGCGACGCGGGGTGCCTCAAGTCTTGGTTAACAGAGGATAGAGAGAGTTTTCTACGGGATAACAATTGGCAGATCATTGCTGGAGCAATGGAAATCATGGGGTGGAATTGCTGCGGGATGAATTCAGCTCGGGCAGTTCGTGCATTTTTTGGAGGTCCAGAAGCAAATAAAGCCAGATGTATGTTTTCTGTCTGAGACACATCTGCCGAAAGGTAAGGCAGAAAAAATTCTGAATAGAACGAGTTTCCAACATTTGATTGCTAATGAAAGTCATGGGAGGAGTGGGGGTCTTGTGATGTTGTGGAGTGATGAGGTGAAGATGGAAGAACTAAGTGCAGAAATGCATACTCTAGCCAATGCAACCAAAAAACCAATCTGATGGAAAAGACTAGACAGCCCATTATACGTCAACACTAAGTACAACTAATCAACACATTGACATTGTGGCGGAAGAGAGTGAGAAGTGGAGACTCACTGGTGTAAATGGGGAGCCTAGCTGGGAGTTGAAGGATATAACCTGGACTGATCTACGTTATTTGCATGCCTTTCTTAAGGTACCGTGGCTGGTTTTAGGGCATCTCCAGCCGCGCCCCCAAGAAGGCCCCCCAGGCGTGTTTTCGTCCGCCGGCGCCAAAAAATCGGCCCAGTCGCGTTCCAAAAGCCTAGTTTTCGCCGGCTCGGGCTGAAATTGGCGCCGGCGGACCCAACCCGAACCCGGCGTGCTGGGGGTCGCTCGGGGCGCCGGGCGAATCGTTTTTGGCGCGAAGAGCCACGGGCCTGCCGCGTCAGCGACTCTACTCTCTTCTCGCACCTTCGTCGTCCTCATCGCCTCGTTTCCCGCGGCGAATCAATGCCAAAGCTGCCGCGCGCTGCCACGCCGGTCAGCCTCCATTGGTGCCTCACGAGCGGCGCAGTGAAGGCTGGGCGACGCGTCCCTTGGCCGCCACGCAATCACGCCACGTGGAACGCGCCGGCCAAGCCTACCACGCGGCGTCTCCGCCTATAAAAGCCGACTGCAAGCGCGCCGGAGAGACTCACCCCGATCATCCACCGACGACGCGCTCATTTCTCCCCCTTTCCTCCTCTCGCCGTCACCAGTTGAGAAAGCATGGCCGAGCGTTTCCCAGGCGACGGCGCGGCGGTGAACGGATTCGGGCGCCGTCATCTGCACGAGGACGAGGCTCGCCTCCTTTTCGAGGCCGAGTACCCGGTCCCGTCGGACATGCGGGTGCCCGGGGCGTGGAGGATCAGCGCCGGCGGCGTGCCGGTGCCCCCGGTACCCACCGGCGCGGCGCGGCGTGCGGAGATCGCACGCATCCGCTCGTCCCTGCCGCGTGCGGCGAGGGAGGGGCCCCGGTACGTCCCCGACAGCCCAATCTGGGAGTCGTACTTCCGCCGCCGGCACGGCGAGCAGCTCGAGGCCACCAACGGCGTCGTGCCCTTCGGCAGGTTCAACGCCGCCGGCCGGCGTCGGTGCTGGGGCGTGCCCGGGCACACGTTGGAGTCCGTCCTCGAGTACATCGAGGGCGGCAACACGCCGCGCCTCGAGTACCCCGCTCCCCCGTCCTCCTCACGCCGCCGCCGGGGAAGCTCCTGGACGCCGAGGCGCATGGAGACCGGGGTGTCCTCCTCCTCGTCCGACGGCTCTCCCTGCCTCCACCTCCGCCCCGTCAAGCCGGAGCCCCAGGACACGCCTGTCAGCGCGCGTACCCGCAGCTCCGGCGGCTCTCCCTGCCTCCACCTCCGCCCCGTCAAGCCGGAGCCCCAGGACACGCCTGTCAGCGCGCGCACCCGCAGCTCCGGCGCCCTTGTCGAGCCCAAGGTGGAGTCCAGCCTCCCCCCGGAGTACTAGGAGATAGCCCGACGCGGCTTCTCCGACGACGACGCCATGCGGTGGTCGCGCGACGACTACCTGCGCGAGGAGATGATCCGGCAGCGCCGGGCCCTGGAGGAGATCGCCGCCCGCAAATGTGGGCGCGAGGACGAGGACGGTGTCATCATCCTCGATAGTGACGACGACGACGCCCCCGGACCGTCCAACCCGCCGCGCCAACCGGGGGAGGGATGCAGCAGGGACGGCGGAGGCGACGACGACGACGACGACGACGGTGACTACACGCGGTTCTACAGCCTCCTCGGCATGTAGAACCGCGTGGGCGGGCGGCGAGGCGGGCGGCGAGGGAGACGGCGGGGGTAGCCCACGGTAGTTTTTTTTTCTTTTTTTTTTGTAAAATATGTTTAAATTTGAACGAACTCGCCCGTGTTTGCGTTGTGTTTGCGCCGAATTTGAACATTTTAAAAACCCGTGGGGGCGCGACTGGGGGGCATCACGCCCCCGGTGTACGGTTTAGCGCCGGTGCGTTCTTAGGGAGCGATTTTTTGCCCCTCCTGAAGGCCAACGGCTGGAGATGCCCTTAGGAGACTGCAATGAGATTTTTGCTAAACTCGGAGGAGGGAGGTAACCTTGGACCGTAGTCTCATTTTTTGCAATAAAAATGGGGCGGGGGAAACCCTTTTTTATATATAAAAAAACGACCGATGAGATTCATGCAACCCTTCCAAGATTGCCATGATTATTGTGGGCTCGTGGACATGGACCATATGTAGGAGACAAATTTACGTGTCGGCGGGGGAAAACCAGAGAAAGGTTGGATAGATCAGTGAGCACGGTTGGGTGGAGAAATATGTTTCAGTTTGCGGGACTGATACATGAGAGCATGACAAAATCAGACCATAGACCGAGAGTAGTTGACGCTGATTATTTCAAGGTGGAAATTGGCAGTAGGAAAAGCTCCACTAAGATATTCAAGGCACGTTGGCTGAGAACCTTCTGTTGAAGAGGTAGTGAAAGGAGCGTGGGAGAAGGCCATAAGTAGGGAAAGACAGTTGATAGATATAGTTCATTTGGCATTGCATGGCGGGGGAAGATTTAGGGCATGCAAGTATGGGGGTACGCACTTTGTGGGCCGTTGATGTGCGCCAAGATTCACACATATGTTTGTGTATATAGTCTTTTTATGTTGTATAACACTTCGTATATGTCTGTAATGTTATGTGTATCTATCCGTGTATCAGTTTGAGGCAACAATGTCTGTAACGTTATTTGGATTAGGATGAATTTGATCTTAGATTGCAACTGCAGTAACTGACACTACATGTAACAAGTTAGAGTCACTGAAACTTTTTATTTAGATGGTTTATGGACACGTTATAGGTAATGAAACTTAAGATGAACCTAATATTTATTTTTTTGGTATTTATTTGTATAGCTGCATACTTAGGCATGTTCATATAATTCTCATAAATGAATGTTTGGAGTAGATTGAATTAGAATATAATAGTAATTTAATATCCTTAATCATGTTTATATCTTTAAATTTCTGTTGTTCTTCTAAACAATAATATTATTTCACATATTGTTTGAGATATTAACATTGTGAAAAATCCAAGTTTATGAACATTGTGAACCAATTCAATTGTTGGACATTTATTCATGTACAAAACATCAATTTAGGTACGAATTAAATCTTAAAGAACTATATTAAAAAACTTAAACTGTAAATAAGAATACTACTATAGTGAGAGTTGATCACTAAATTTACTAGTAGTTGAAAGTTATGAGAGAACGATGATTGTGTTTAGAAGCATGTTGAGCAATAATTATTTAGAACTATTCGGCACGTTAATGAACTAGAATAAATAAGAACCCTAAACGTGAATACAAATTCCGAAACATAAGACGGAATAACGGTTTCGTGTACATTCTAATCTGAATATTCTACCCACTAAGGACTAAGGAATATTGTTGATATTGAATATCTCCATGATGTAAATGCTAAACCTAAACCTTAGCCTCGAAACTTAAACCC
The DNA here is from genome assembly GCA_034509565.1 of Triticum monococcum. Classification (NCBI taxonomy): domain Eukaryota; kingdom Viridiplantae; phylum Streptophyta; class Magnoliopsida; order Poales; family Poaceae; genus Triticum; species Triticum monococcum. The sequence continues at coordinate 384,085,907 of CM067845.1, forward strand.
AATAGCTCATATTAGATAAATGAACCCTAAATCCTATAGACGTCAAACCATGAACATAAATGTGATGCCCGGATAGTTAAGCTACAGTAACCATCTACTAATGATGCCACGTCACCACGATTACTGCTGTTAGTTTCATGATGATTCAAATCTCGTTCCGAATTCAAATTCAAAATCTAGTCTAACGGTAAAAGTTTTGAAAAGTCAAATCTAAAATGTTCAAAGTGTAGCAAGTAAATCATAGATGGTTGTGGTGGTGAATCCAAATTTTTATAAAATGTTTAGATGCACTAAATAATAGAAACATTAGATGAAATAATTATTTAAACGTCTCTTAAATGGTTAAATTATTGAAAACTGCTTTTTACAAATACAAGAATAATTGCGGCAGTGGTATAATTACTATTACTAGTTTAGGTGCTAACTATATATTTTACATAACTAAAATAATTTGAAAGATTAAACAAACAGAAAAGAAAATAAAGAAAAAGGAAAGTATAAAAAACAGAAAACAAAACTAAAAAAGGGAACCCCCTGATGAAGCTATGTACCTAGGATAGGGGCACGGACCCGTCCTAAAAAGCCCTACCCAAGGACATCTCTAGAATGAGTCACCTCTCAAACAACTGGAAGGCATCCCACTCGACGGGGTCAAGACACTCGACCAAAGAACAACCACTCGACCATGAAGCCAACCACTCGACCATGAAGCCAGAAGACCTAAAGTCACTCCTCAGGCAAACGGTCGGCTATTAAGTAGTCGTTATGGTTATTATAGCACTTTATTAGGGGCGTTACCAGTAACGCCCCACCTTAAATGTACCTTAAACCCTGCATTACTGAGGGCAGGAGAGGGCCGGCGAACTCTATATAAGCCACCCCCTCCTCAGTATGAAGGGTTCGCACCCTTGTTATCTACACACGCATAATCCAATCGACCGCCTCCGGGCACCGAGACGTAGGGCTGTTACTTCCTCCGAGAAGGGCCTGAACTCGTAAACCTTGCGTGCTTACAACTTCCCAATAGCTAAGGTCTAGGCTCTCCATACACACCCCCTACCTCACTGTCAGACTTAGAACCACGACAGTTGGCGCCCACCGTGGGGCATTAGTCTTAGCGCCTAATTGGAGAAGTTGCGATTTTTCCGATCCATTTGATCATGGTTTCCTGCGGAGTTTTGGTAGAGGGCCGCGAGATCCGTCTCGGCGCGCTCACCTTCATCGCCGACGACTCCGCCTGGCTCCAGGAGGCGTCGCTCGACATCGACGCGCTCCCCGTCCGCGGTGCGACGCACTTCCGCGCGTGCATTCGTGGCGTCCTCCTGCGGCAGCCGTCGACCCAATATCGGTCGGCCCCCGTGTCGTCTCCCCGCCCTGTCTCCCACCAGCGCAAGCGCTCAGGTCAATCGAGACTCCAGCGGTGGGTGAGGCACGCCGTGGCCCGCCAGTCGGCGGCCCCACAAGTCGCGGCAATCGAGCCCGACGAATCCCTCTGCGGCCTGTTCGACCTGTCGACTGGCTCCGCGGGGACCGCATCCGAGTGCGATAGCAGCGACCCTTTAGCTGAGGTTCTGGCGGTCGAGGGGACACACAGTCCTCCCGGATTCCATCGCGCTGATGGTGGTGCGGAGAGGGGCGATCCGTCGCATCCTCACGATGAGTACCTCCCCGAGCCTCTCACGTCATTGCAGCGAGAAGAGCTTCGCCGCCGGAACATGGACGCGCTCCACACTCCTATTGTTGGAGAAACCCCCGAGGCCCGGGCCTTGGAGGATGTGCGCTTGGCCAACCTGGCCGAGCGCACTCGACTGGAAAATCTATAGCGAATACTCGACGGGCAAGCGTGTCAGCGGGCTCCCGAGTCCAGTCGACGACAGCAAGCTCCTGAATCCAGTCGACGTCAGCTCTTCCCGCCGCCGCAGGTATACCGAACTCCAGTTCAGAATTTGGCCGCCGCGGCCCGCATAGCGGAGTCAATTCAGCCCTCCCAGTCGGAGGCTGGCAAGGGCTTGTTGCAGATCAGAGCATTGCTCCGAGCGGCGGGAAATCAGAATTCCGCCGTCTCTTAGTCGCGGAACAGGATCCACAGTCGATCCATTGCAACAGAAACGGTCCAGTCGGCTCACAGCCCGAGATCGCCCCCGAGGCGTGAGGGACGTGGGGACCGGCACGATCAGTACAGGAGAAACGAGCAGTATGATCACCGACCCGACCGTGATAATCGACGTCGTGTGCCATCCCCTCCCCCGAGGAGTGGGTCATATGCACCTCGACATCGAGATGATAGGCGCCCCCATAATTTTGGGCAGAGGATTCCAGTCGACCCCAGGGACCCAGGCTTTGACGCGAGATCCATCCTCGTTCAAGGTTTGGTGGACAGGAACAGGGCTCATCGTGAGGGCCACAACAGAGATGCGCCCACCGGCAGCAGGGCACATGCTTCGGGGCCAGAATGTTTCAGTCGAGCCATCAGGGCCGCAGTGATTCCTCCCAACTTCAGGCTGGCGACTGGAGTCAGCAAGTTCACCGGTGAATCCAAGCCCGACACATGGCTCGAAGATTACCGAGTGGCTGTGCAGATTGGCGGTGGCAATGATGAGGTGGCCATGAAGCATTTGCCTCTCATGTTGGAAGGCTCAGCCAAAGCGTGGCTGAATCAGTTGGCACCCAGCAGCATTTACACTTGGGAGGAGCTCGCCCGAGTGTTTGTCACAACCTTCGAAGGAACATGCAAGCGCCCCGCAGGCCTTACAGAGTTACGGTCTTGCGTACAGAAGCCGAATGAAACACTGAGGGAATACATCCAGAGGTGGATCACACTACACCACTCGGTCGAGAACGTGCCAGACCATCAAGCAGTTTGCGCTTTCAAGGAAGGCGTCAAATACAGAGAGTTGAATCTGAAGTTCGGTCGAACTGGAGAGATGTCTCTGAATCGGATGATGGAGATCGCCACCAAGTACGCTAATGGTGAAGACGAAGACCGACTCCGAAGTGGGAAACTCAAATCAGTCGCCCAAGAAACCGGAGGAAACTCCAGTCGGAAGCAGAAGCGGAAGGCCGAGCCAGCCGCCCCTGGGGAGGCCCTGGCCGTGGCCCTAGGAAACTTCCAGGGGAAACCCAAGGGCACATGGAAGCCCAAGAAAGTTAAGGATCAGGATGGGAATGATGTTTTGGACCTGCCATGTCACATCCACACCAAGAAAGATGAAGAGGGTAATTTTATTTTCCCAAAGCATACCACTCGACAGTGCCGGCTCCTGATCCAGCAGTTTCAAGGCAAGCAGCCCAAAGATAAGGAAAAGGAGCCAGACAGAGTTGAGGACAAGGATGATAGTGACGATGGATACCCCCAAGTCAATTCCACCTTGATGATTTTTGCTGATGTCGAAAGCAAAAGTCGACTGAAAGTCATTAACCGTGAGGTGAACATGGTTGCTCCGGCAACACCCAGTTACCTGAAGTGGTCTCAGACCCCCATCACATTCGACCAGTCTGATCACCCGACGCACATTGCCACCCCAGGGAGGCAAGCTTTGGTGGTCGACCCAGTTGTCGAAGACACTCGATTGACCAAAGTCCTGATGGATGGCGGCAGTGGCCTGAACATACTGTATGCTGAAACTTTGAAAGGAATGGGCATTCCGATGTCCAAACTCAGCACCAGTAACATGAGCTTCCACGGAGTCATTCCTGGGAAGAAAGCCGAGTCACTCGGCCAGATCGCTCTTGATGTGGTTTTTGGTGATTCAAAGAATTACCGCAAGGAAAAGTTGACATTTGAGGTTATGGACTTCCAGAGTGCTTATCACGCCATTTTGGGCAGGCCAGCTTACGCACGCTTCATGGCTCGACCATGTTACGTGTATCTTAAATTGAAGATGCCTGGCCCCAAGGGTGTGATCACTGTGACGGGCAACCGAAAGAAAGCAGAAGAGTGTTTTCAGAAGGGATCAAAGATCGCTGATGCTTAGATGGCAGTGGTCGAGCTGAAAGAGTACCAAAAGACTGCCGATCCGAGTGAATTGCTGCGAGCTAAGAAGCCTGCCTTCGAGTCAGCTTTTCAGTCAGCCGGTGAAACAAAGACAGTCCACATTCACCCGACCGACCCCGATGCTGCTCCGACTCACATCTCGACGATGCTCGACTCCAAATAGGAAGAAGCATTCATCCAGCTCCTCCGTGAGAACTGGGACATCTTCGCATGGAAGCCCTCTGACATGCCTGGAGTTCCCAGGGGGCTGGCTAAGCACCGTCTGCGAGTCGACCCAAAATTCAAGCCCATGAAGGAACATCTTCGACGATCCACCGTCCAGAAGAAGCAAGCCATTGGCGAAGAGGTGGCTCGGCTCTTGGCAGCTGAGTTCATCCAAGAGATTTACCACTCCGAGTGGCTCGCCAATGTCGTCATGGTCCCCAAGAAGGAAAAGTCACTCCGCATGTGCATTGATTTCAAACATATCAATTGGGCCTGCCCGAAAGATCATTTTCCTCTCCCTCGCATCGACCAAATAGTCGACTCAACTGCGGGGTGCGATAGATTGTCTTTTCTAGATGCCTATTCCGGGTACCATCAGATCCGTCTGTATGGGCCCGACGAGATAAAAACAGCTTTCATCACTCCATTCGGATGCTTCTGTTACATCACCATGCCGTTCGGCCTCAAGAACGCCGGAGCCACATTCATGAGAATGATTCAGAAGTGTTTACTCACTCAAATCAGTCGGAATGTGGAGGCATACATGGATGATATTGTGGTCAAGTCCAGGAAAGGTTCCGACCTACGGGCTGACCTTGCCGAAACCTTTGCCAACCTCAGGAGGTACGATATCAAGCTCAATCCATCAAAGTGCACTTTCGTGGTTCCAGGTGGAAAGTTACTCGGTTTTCTCGTTTCCGAACGGGGGATCGACGCCAATCCTGAAAAAATTGGCACCATACTCCGGATGAAGCGTCCTGTACGCGTGCACGATGTCCAAAAGCTTACAGGCTGCTTGGCCGCTTTAAGTCGATTCATTTCTCGTCTCGGTGAAAAGGCGTTGCCTCTTTACCGACTGATGAAGAAGTCTGACAAGTTCGAGTGGACTCCAGAAGCTGATGCAGCGTTTGCAGAGCTCAAAGCTCTGCTCTCCACCCAGCCGGTGCTTGCTGCCCCAATCAGCAAAGAGCCTCTGCTGCTTTACATTGCAGCCACAGGACAAGTTGTCAGTACAGTACTTACGGTCGAGCGGGAAGAGGAAGGAAAGGCCTTCAAAGTTCAACGCCCAGTATATTATGTGTCTGAAGTTTTGACCCCTTCAAAACAAAGATACCCTCACTACCAGAAGCTTGTATATGGGATTTATATGACCACGAGAAAGTTGCACATTACTTCTCTGACCACTCCATTACAGTCGTCAGCGATGCCCCACTATCAGAGATCCTGCATAATAGAGACGCAACTGGTCGAGTGGCCAAGTGGGCGATTGAACTCCTTCCCTTAGATATCAAGTTTGAAGCAAAGAAGGCTATCAAGTCCCAAGCAATCGCGGATTTCATCGCCGAGTGGATTGAACAGCAACTTCCGACTCAAGTTCACTCGGAGCACTGGACCATGTTCTTCGATGGATCCAAGATGCTGAATGGTTCGGGTGCGGGAGTAGTCCTAGTCTCCCCCCGAGGAGATAAGCTCAGATATGTTCTCCAGATTCACTTCGATTCCTCCAATAACGAAGCAGAGTATGAAGCACTTTTGTATGGGTTGCGCATGGCCATTTCACTCGGCGTCCGTCGCCTCATGGTCTATGGCGACTCAGATTTGGTGGTTAATCAAGTGATGAAGGAGTGGGACGTCAGGAGTCCGGCAATGACTGGGTACTGCAATGCAGTGCGAAAGCTAGAAAAGAAATTCGAGGGGTTAGAGCTTCATCACATCCCCCGACTGAAAAATCAGGCAGCTGACGATTTGGCAAAGATAGGCTCCAAGAGAGAAGCCATTCCCAGCAACGTGTTCTTGGAACACATTCACTCGCCGTCAGTCCAAGAGGATCCTTTCACAGAAGAAGCCCCGCAGCCGAAAAGTGCCATAGATCCGACTGAAGTTGAAGTACCTGCAGTGGTCGACCTAATCATGGAAGTCTTGGCAATCACCCCTGACTGGACAATACCGTACATCGCGTATATCCTAAGGAAAGAACTCCCGGAAGACGAGGAAGAGGCTCGACAGATCGTCCGCCGATCCAAGGCCTTCACAGTCATAAAGGGACAGCTGTTTAGAGAGAGCGCGACTAGAGTCGGTCAGAAATGCATAACACCAGAAGAGGGTCAGATAATCCTTAATGATATCCACTCGGGAACCTGTGGTCACCATGCGTCGTCTCGGACTATTGTGGCTAAAGCATACCGAGCTGGATTTTACTGGCCAAGAGCAAATGAGATGGCAAAAGAGATAGTCGACAAGTGTGAAGGGTGCCAGTTCTACTCCAACATGTCGCACAAGCCTGCATCGGCCCCGAAGACCATTCCACTCGTCTGGCCCTTTGCCGTCTGAGGATTGGACATGGTTGGTCCACTGAGAACGGGCAGGAGTGGATTCACTCATGTGCTTGTGGCAGTCGACAAATTTACCAAATGGATCGAAGCTAAGCCCATCAAGAATCTCGATGCTTGCACTGCTATCAGTTTCGTCAGAGGGTTAACATTCAGATATGGAGTCCCGCATAGCATCATCACTGATAACGGGTCAAACTTTGATTCGGACAAGTTCAGAGCTTTTTGCGCCTCTCAAGGCACACGAGTCGACTACGCATTGGTCGCCCATCCCCAGTCGAATGGACAAGCTGAGAGAGCAAATGGTCTGATTCTCAAAGGACTAAAGCCTCGATTGATGCGCGATCTCAAGCACGCGGCAGGCGCTTGGGTCGACGAGCTTCCGTTAGTTCTGTGGGGATTAAGGACCATCCCTAACCGGTCGACTGGAAGAACCCCATTCTTTCTGGTTTATGGAGCCGAAGCAGTCCTGCCGAGTGATCTTCTTCACAATGCACCCCGAGTTGAACTTTACACCGAAGATGAAGCAGAACAGGCCCGGCAAGACGCAGTCGACCTCTTAGAAGAAGAAAGGGAGATGTCCATGATCAGATCGACCATTTATCAGCAAGACTTGCGCCGTTTTCACGCCCGAAATGTGAAAAGTCGAGCCTAACAAGAAGGAGATCTGGTCCTCCGAGTGGATCAACAGAAGCCACACAAGCTTGCTCCTACTTGGGAAGGCCCCTTCATAGTCACCAGAGTCCTCCACAATGGAGCGTACCACCTCTACAATGTTGAGCGCCAGATCGACGAGCCACGAGCTTGGAACGCGGAACTGCTCCGCCCCTTTTACACCTGAGTTCTCCCTTAGATGAGATGTAATAAGAAACAATAATTTCTACAGTTCATTTTTATCAAAGACAAGAGTGTTCCAATAATTGCTGTCACTTTGTTTGCATACAAAACCCCCCAGTGGATGACTTGGCTGCGAATCCGTTTTGCCTAAGTTTGAAAAAATCCTACCGAGTGGAGAGCAAACCTCCCACTCGGGGGCTTAGCTGCAGTCCAGTACTCGCCTAAGTTCTCCCACTCGGAAGCTTAGCTGCAGCCAAGCACTCGCCTAAGTTTGAAAAAATCCTACCAAGTGGAGAGCAATCCTCCCACTCGGGGGCTTAGCTGCAGTCCAGTACTCGCCTAAGTTCTCCCACTCGGAAGCTTAGCTGCAGTCCGGTACTCGCCTAAGTTTGAAAAAATCCTACCGAGTAAAGAGCAATCCTCCCACTCGGTGGCTTAGCTGCAGTCCAGTACTCGCCTAAGTTCTCCCACTCGGAAGCTTAGCTGCAGTCCGGTACTCGCCTAAGTTTGAAAAAATCCTACCAAGTGGAGAGTAAACCTCCCACTCGGGGGCTTAGCTGCAGTCCAGTACTCGCCTAAGTTCTCCCACGCGGAAGCTTAGCTGCAGTCGAGCACTCGCCTAAGTTTGAAAAAATCCTACCGAGTGGAGAGCAAACCTCCCACTCGGGGGCTTAGCTGCAGTCCAGTACTCGCCTAAGTTCTCCCACGCGGAAGCTTAGCTGCAGTCGAGCACTCGCCTAAGTGTTTAAAAAATCCTACCGAGTGGAGAGCAAACCTCCCACTCGGGGGCTTAGCCGCAGTCCAGTACTCGCCTAAGTTCTCCCACGCGGAAGCTTAGCTGCAGTCGAGCACTCGCCTAAGTGTTTAAAAAATCCTACCGACTGGAGAGCAAACCTCCCACTCGGAGGCTTAGCTGCAGTTCAGTACTCGCCTAAGTTCTCCCACTCGAAAGCTTAGCTGCAGTTGAGCACTCGCCTAAGTTTGAAAAAATCCTACCGAGTGGAGAGCAAACTTCCCACTCGGGGGCTTAGCTGCGGTCCAGTACTCGCCTAAGTTCTCCCACTCGGAAGCTTAGCTGCAGTCGAGCACTCGCCTAAGTGTTTAAGAAATCCTACCAAGTGGAGAGCAAACCTCACACTCGGGGACTTAGCTGCAGTCCAGCACTCGTCTAAATGCAAGACCAAAGTTTCACACGACAGATCAAAACCGCGAAGATATTCAGCAAGAAATCAAGTTCGGATAAAGCCTAAAAGGTCCCAGACCTCAAATCAAAGTACTCGAGCCCTCGGCTCGGCAGAGTTTAAACGGTTACAAATCCACTCGGCATTCCGAGGCAAATTTAAGGAGAAGCATAAAAGTTTTTCATTCCTCAGGTGGAGGACTGGCAGGGGCGACGAACTCATCCAAGTCGATTCCGTCCGCAATACGGGTGGTAGCAGCAATAAAGGTCTCCATGAAGTCTTGAAAGCTGTGCCTCTTGGTATTTGTGACTTGGATGGCGGCCAGCTTCTCTTCTCGCGCCTCCTTGCAATGGACGCGGACTAGAGACAGAGCCACATCAGCGCCGCACCGAGCAGAAGACTTCTTCCACTCCTGCACTCGGTCAGGGATTCCGTCGAGTCGAGTCATCAAAGACTCGAGGTCATTCTGGAGCGTAGACTCTGGCCAAAGTGTCGGGTCGATCCGCGACATGGCAACCTTCAGCCGAGCCAAGTAATCCACGACGCCGTCAATACGAGATTCCAGTCGGAGTAGATTCATGGCAGCATCGTCATTCACCGGAGAGTTGATTGGATCCAAACCCGTTTCAATCCGCCCAGTCTCCTCCTCAAAGTTCTGGCAAAACTCTGCATACACGATCCAAGGATAAGTCAATTTTCATAGACTGAGTCGACACAAAAAGAAAAACCAGTCAGAATTGAATGTGCACCTTCAAGCTTGATGTACAACTTCTTGGCGAGGCTCCTCAAGTAGCTCTCCAGGTCGTCCCTCCTGCGAACGACGCCTTCCATCTGCTCGCCCAGGGAGAGGTTCTCCTTCTTCCAACATGTGCACTCCCTGTTGGCTTCATTCAGAGCGGTCTTCAGCCTAGTATTCTCATCTTCTATTTGGCTGACCGAAGCCAGCTTCTGTCCAGCCAGAACAATCTTGTCGTCAGCCTCCTTGTGGGCAGCAGCCAAGTCCCGATCCTTCTTCGCCAGGGCCTCGCTCAGTTCTCCTGCAAAAGAAATGATGATTGGCTTGGAAACAGTAGAAGGATACTCAAGCCTAAAAACAAAACCAGTCGACAAAGTCGTCTTACCAGCAACACCGTCTCTGACCTTCTGCAGCTCTGTTCTGGCCAGCTCCAGATCAAGGGTCAGTTGAATCCGCTGCTTCTCCAACTCAGTATAGCGAGATGCAAGTTCGCAGGATTTCTGCAAAAGGAAAAATCAGTCGACGGACATCCAAGATAAGTTGCTTCCGAGTAACTGAGAGAAAAAGATAACGTTTCTAAGACTACAGCCGTATCAAAAACATTCGACAGTAGTCTCGGGGACTACACCCAGTGGGTGCACTCAGCGTGCCCCCACTGGTTCAAAAAAAAGCAAAGCGAAAAGTCGACTGTCCGCAGTCGACCGGATACAGATCCATTCGACGTGGCCTGACCAGACCAAGAAAAGGAATACAAATACAGAAACACAATGTAAAGACTACAGTCGACTGCCAGCAGTCCACCGTAGTCTCGGGGACTACACCCAGTGGGTGCACTCAGCGTGCCCCCACTAGTCCAAGAAGGGGTAAACACACCCAGTGGGTGTACAGATACAAAGATCTTCAAAAAAGGGAGAAAGACTCTTCAAACGATCAAGTGTCAAGTCGACTGACCTAGACGTTGCTCTGAAGCGCCGAACTTGCGTCATAGGCTGCCTGGCTGGCCTCCCGATCCTTCTTCACCTGCTCCATCATGACCCCCGCCTGGCGTATAGCCTCCTTCGCAGCAACCACTTCGTCCTCAGGGACGGGGTACGTGGCAAAAAGCTAAGTTGGATCTGCAGTCGACGCCGAAGGCTGCGCACTCGACAGAGGATTGGTGAAAGTCACAGAAGCCCGAGGGGCGTCGCCACCATCCCGAGCCATGGTCTCAGGCGCCGGAGTAGGCTGGGGAGTCCTGTCAGCCGACGACCTCTTGTTCCTCCTCATCCTCAGCGGTTCGTTGTCGTCGTCATCCGGGAGGTCGATAACATGAGGAGGGGCTGCAAGGGAAACTTTCAATCGACCAGAATCGCAAGAAATGACCAGTCGACTCAAAAACAGGACGTCAGTAATCGTACCAGGGTTGGAGGTAACAGCATCCCCCATCTCTTGGTCGTCGTCCTTGGCAGAGACCTCAAAGGTAGCAGCGCTGCAAATTTCGAAAAGACAGTCAGTTAGCTCAATGAATCGACCAAGGATCCGTCCACGATCGACGAAGGAAAACAAGCTTTATTACCCGGAAATAATAGGGACGGTTATCTTCATTTTGGGCAGAGCCTTGGGCGGCATGGACAGCGTCGTGCGTGGTTGCTTGGAGACCTTCCCAGTCAGTGTTGGAGAAGAAGTCCGAGGGAGTTTTGACGATGGCCCAACGGAGGCAGTCGCCTTGCCACGTTCCTGCACCGGGTCGTGGGCGAGCTTGGATCGCCTCTCCGAACGGGGGGGTTCGACCTCCTCCTCCTCCTCTTCGCTGGAGAAGATGTCATCGCCTCCCTCTCCTTCACCATCAGACTCCAACTCGCCTTGGTCATCCCCGCTCTCGCCTCCGCTCCCTTCCCCTTCCTCAGTCGACCCCTGTGCCCCGTTGGGCGTCGAGTACATCTCAGTGGTCGCCTGGAAAACAGCAGACAAAACGAAAGTCAATCGACCTACTCAAAAGAAGACCAACGCAGAAAACGAAGATTTCAGTCGAGAGAATAAAGACACACCTAGTCAACCTCGTACGAATTGTCGAGTGGAATGACCCTCCTGGCTCCTCGGGGGTTGTCTTTGTTCCCCGTGATGCTCGACAGCCACCCCTCCAACATCTCGTCGGTGACCTCCTCCGGGTGGATCCGAGTGGTGTCCTCGAGGCCAGAGTACAGCCACATCGGGTGGTCACGAGCCTGGAGCGGTTGGATTCACCTCTTGAGGAAGACTTCCAGCAGATCCATTCCCGTCACACCCTCACGGACAAGTTCAACCACTCGACCCGCCAGCACCTTGACTTGGGCTTTTTCTTCCGGCGTCACCTTCACAGAAGCAGCTTTTTCGGCTCGGTCGAGAGAGAAAGGTGGGAGACCAGTCGACTGCCCTAGAGTCACCTGGTCCTGGCAGTAGAACCAAGTTGCCTGCCAACCTCGGACCGACTCCAGGAAAGTGATGGATGGGAAACAGCTCTTCCCCCTCGTTTGGATCGCCAAACCCCCACACAACTGGATCACTTGCGTCTTCTCATCACTCGACTTGGCCTTCTTGACCGACTGAGAGCGACAAGTAAAAATGTGCTCGAAAAGCCCCCAGTGTGGGCGGCAACCCAGGAACGCCTCACACATAGAAATGAAAGCAGCGAGGTAGACAATGGAGTTTGGGGTAAAGTGATGGAGCTGCGCTCCAAAGAAGTTCAAGAAGTTTCGAAAGAAAGGATGGGGCGGCAGAGAAAACCCTCGGTCGATGTGAGTGGCCAGGAGCACGCACTCACCATCGCGAGGTTGAGGTTCGATCTCTCCCCCCGGAAGACGCGCGGCTTTGTGGGGAATGGCTCCCCCCTCGACCATGTCGTCGAGATCCTCCTGCCGGAGCACCGATGGCATCCAGTCGCCCTGGATCCAACCTTTGGGCAGGGCCGTCCTAGAGGAAGATCCGCCGCGCGCAGACTTCTTCCCCTTCCCCGCCGCCGCCGCCTTCTTCGCGCGCTCCAGAGCGGTCGTCTTGCCCTTCACCATCGTCGCCGGCGAGATCTCGAACAGGTTTGCGGTGGTTGGGCGAGAGCGAAGGCAGCAGAAGAGGTTACGAAGAAAGAGAGGAGGAAGGAGAAGAGAAGAGCACACGCACTGTTGGGGGACTCCGAGCCGGCAACTTATAAGGGACCGCTTCGGAGTGGCTGACTGGTAGGCCGAGGCTATCCAGTCAAATCCCGCGGCAGGCGCGCGCGCAGTACGTGGCGAAAAAGGCGACGCAGAGATCGAGGGCCTTCGCATTGTCACTCCCGATTACTGCGGCCGCCCCTGTTCCGCGCGCTTCCCAAAAAATCCGAATCCCGTGATATCCGCTGGCCGCAGAACAACTTGTCAAAACAGAAAACCCCGCACGCACCGGTGCTCGGTACATCACAGGTAAAGAAATCCACTCGACGAAAGGCCTGGAATGGATCAAGGCGACTGAAAGAGGTTGATGACGGTCATCCGTGACGGTCGACCCAGAACGAAGCACTCATATAACCCGAAGAATCAGTCGGAAAGGTCACCAACCCTTTTCTCACTCTAGCCTCGATCCATTCGGGGGCTAATGATGAAGCTATGTACCTAGGGTAGGGGCACGGACCCGTCCTAAAAATCCCTACCCAAGGACATCCCTAGAATGAGTCACCTCTCAAACAACTAGAAGGCATCTCACTCGACGGGGTCAAGACACTCGACCAAAGAACAACCACTCGACCATGAAGCCAACCACTCGACCATGAAGCCAGAAGACCTAAAGTCACTCCGCAGGCAAACGGTCGGCTATTAAGTAGTCGTTATGGTTATTATAGCACTTTATTAGGGGCGTTACCAGTAACGCCCCACCTTAAATGTACCTTAAACCCTGCATTACTGAGGGCAGGAGAGGGCCGACGAACTCTATATAAGCCACCCCCTCCTCGGTATGAAGGGTTCACACCCTTGTTATCTACACACGCATAATCCAATCGACCGCCTCCGGGCACCGAGACGTAGGGCTGTTACTTCCTCCGAGAAGGGCCTGAACTCGTAAACCTTGCGTGCTTACAACTTCCCAATAGCTAAGGTCTAGCCTCTCCATACACACCCCCCTACCTCACTGTCAGACTTAGAACCACGACACCCCCCACTGGGCTTCGGCCCACCAGGCCGGCCCAACCGGCCACCTCCACTCCCCATAACCCCCCGAAACCCTAACCCACTCCCTCGTCGCCCCACACCCCACTCCCTCGTCTCGATCTAGATAGGGAGGGGCCCGATCCCACCGCCTCCCTCCCGTCGCCCGCCGCCGCGGCCACCTCGCCGTCGCCGGAGCAACCTCACCAGCCTGCCTCATCCTCCTCGCCGGTGTAACTCCCTCGATGCGGCTATATCTCCCACGTGTTGAAGCACGACTTAGAGGCATAACCGCATTGAAAGCAATGTCGCAAGTGAGGTAATCTTCACACAACCCATGTAATACATAAGGGAAAGGGATACATAGTTGGCTTACAATCGCCACTTCACACAATTACATGAATAAAGCATCACAACATCCAAATACAATCAAGGTCCGACTACGGAACCAAAATAAAATAAGAACCCCAAATGCGACACGGCCCCCGATCGACCTCAACTGGGCTCCATTACTGATCAACTAGAACGAAACAACACACAGGACAAGATCTTCATCGAGCTCCTTCTGAGCTTGGTTGCGTCTCCTGCATGGCCTCATCGGCACCTGCAAGCTGGTTTTGGAAGTATCTGTGAGCCACAGGGACTCAGCAATCTCACACCCTCGCGATCAAGACTATTTAAGCTTATGGGTAAGGTAAAGGTATGAGGTGGAGCTGCAGCAAGCGACTAGCATATATGGTGGCTAACATACGCAAATGAGAGCGAGAAGAGAAGGCAAAGCACGGTCGATAAAAGTATGATCAAGAAGTGATCCTAGAACAACCTACGTCAAGCATAACTCCAACACCGTGTTCACTTCCCGGACTCCGCCGGAAAGAGACCATCACGGTTACACACGCGGTTGATGCATTTTAATTAAGGTCAACTTCAGGTTTTCTACAACCGGACATTAAAAAATTTCCATCTGCCCATAACCGCGGGCACGGCTTTCGAAAGTTCAAAACCCTGTAGGGGTGTCCCAACTTAGCCCATGACAAGCTCTCACGGTCAACAAAGGAATAGACCTCCTCCCGAGACATTCCGACCAGACTCGGTATACCGGTACTCCTAGACATCCTCGACAATGGTAAAACAAGTCCAGCAAGACCGCCCGATGCGCCGACATCCTGATAGGAGCTGCACATATCTCGTTCTCACGGCAACACCGGATGAACACTACGTACAGCTAAAACCAGCCCTCAAGTTTCCCCGAGGTGGCGCCGCAAGTGGCTCTAGTTTTGGACCAACACTTAGACAAGCACTGGCCTGGGGGGTTAAAATAAGATGACCCTCGGGATGCGTGACTCCCAAGGGAAAAAGGCTAGGTGGAGAATGGTAAAACCAAGGTTGGGCCTTGCTGGAGGAGTTTTATTCAAAGCAAACTGTCAAGGGGTTCCCATTATAACCCAACCGCGTAAGGAACGCAAAATCCAGGAACATAACACCGATATGACGGAAACTAGGGCGGCAAGAGTGGAACAAAACACCAGGCATAAGGCCGAGCCTTCCACCCTTTACCAAGTATATAGATGCATTAATTAAATAAGAGATATTGTGATATCCCAACAAAATAAACATGTTCCAACAAGGAACAACATCTCCATGTTCCAACAAGGAACAAACTGCAATGTTCTCCTGCAACTAACAACGCTATAAGAGGGGCTGAGCAAAGTGGTAACATAGCCAGACAACGGTTTGCTAGGACAAGGTGGGTTAGAGGCTTGGTTCAACAATATGGGAGGCATATAAGCAAGTGGTAGGTATCACAGCATAGGCATAGCAAAAGAGCAAGCAACTAGCAAGCAAAGATAGAAGTGATTTCGAGGGTATGGTCATCTTGCCTGAAATCCCGCAAGGAAGAAGAAACGAGTCCATAAAGAAGACAAACGGATGTAGTCGAACGGGTCCTCACAAACGCGACGTTATCGGAACCAACCCGAAGAAGCAAACCGGAAAGGAGCAAACAACATAGTAAGAAACCATCACATAACATGGCATGATGCACAATCAAGTATGATGCATGTCCGGTTTAAAAATGCATGGCATGGCAAAATGCACAAACAATCCTACAAATTAAATGGAGCTCAATATGCAACGAGTTGCATATTGACGAAACACCACATGACTTAATTAGTTCTCTCTCATTTAGGTACTCAACAATATTAAATGTTGTTAGCATGGCAAGAGGGGAAGCACAAGAAAACTAAACATTCAGGCAAGTTTGAATGAGGCCGGAAATAACAAACAACAAATCCAGAAACTCCTCATGTGCATATTTTGGTTATGGTACTGTTCTGCCCTAAATATAATTTTAGAGTTATTACACATGCAAAGTAAGGTCACCATGTTAAACTAGGCATTTTTCCACCCCATTTACATATAAAGTTTATTAAAATCCGAGTTACGGTTATTTAGTTATGAATTAAATCATTTTAGCAAGTTATTTAAGCAAATTTAAACAAACATCATTTTAAACATTTTAAGCATCGATGAAAGTTGCATATCATTAAACTAGATGAAATTCTAAGCAAGTTTCATAAATAATTCATTTTAATCCGATGCACGGTTTAGAAGTTATTAAATGCATGATCCCGAAGGGGTTTTCTGCAAAACTGTCTTTCTCTGGAAATTAGAGAAATTCGCAGCAGGGAAAAAACACTACATGGGCCGAAACTGAGCAGAGGTCCAACAGAATAGAAAAAAGGAGGTGCTGGTGGTGGCCTCACTATGGGCCTCGGCCCGGTTCAGTGGAGGAGGAGGTAGGCCGCGAAGGGGCAAGCTGGGCCTGGAGGCGCGGGATGCGGCCCACGCGATCACTCGCACGCTCGACCCAGCGACGCAGGCAGCAGCGGGAGAAGCAGGGGCGCAGGTCAACGCACGCGGCACGACACGGCAGGAGCTCCGGCGAGGCGGTCTCGGCGGGGACCGATCGGAACGGGACTGGGATGGCGGGATCCGGCGGATCTGGGCATGGGGATGGAGCTCCAGCGGCGCAACGGGAAGCTTCGGGCAGCCATGGCGTAGGGTGCTCTCCTGTGTTGAGAGACAGAGAGCGAAGCATGAGGGAGGGAGAGATAAATGACAGTGAAGAAGAAAGAGAGAAGGGAAGGAGGCAGAGGAGCTGCGGCTTGGTACAACGAGCGAAGAAAGAGGAACGGGCGCTGGGATCTCCGATGGTTGCTGCTGCTTGCGGCAGTACCTGAGGCAAGCCCCTCGGGCATGAGCAGGAGGGAGGAGTGGCGCTGGTGCGAGCTTGGAGGCTAGCGAGGTGTTCGTCTCCTCGAACACGACGAGGAGGAGGCGGCACCTGTGGTCAAAGACGACAGGAAGAAGCCTGGCTCCATGGGGCTTGAGGACGCTGCTGGAGAGGTGGAGTGATGGATCGGTGGTGGTTGGCCAAAGGGGATCTGGGAGGATCCCAAGGTGGGAGGAGGTGGAGGGCATCGGTTGGACAGGGAACAAAACGAGGAGGGACAAACTGGCGGCGGCGGCGGAGGGATTTGGTGGATGGGACAAGTGGCTAGATTTTAGGTTGGACCAAATATATACCTCAGGTGAAATAGGTTAGGGGCTATCTGGAGCCTCCGATTAAAATCGAACGGCCGGGAAAAATAGGCTAGGGAGCCCAAATAAGAAAACGGAGACGTTTTGTAGATGTTTAGGGATGATCCGGACACAACAGTGACGACTGCCCGGGTCGGGTTCGGGACAGCTTTCGGACGCGCGAGGGGGTCGATGCACTGTGTAGAGAGGGTTAGACGGACAAGGTCAAGTGTGCGGTTGGATTGGGAAGAGAGAGGAGGAAAGAAACCCGGTACCCGTTTTCGGAGACCGAAAACGTCTGACGTTTGACGGGATATAATGCCACTATAGTTTAACGGTTGGGCTATCAAACGAACTCCGAATGCGATGAAATTTGGCAGGCGGCCTACCTACAACAAAACAACACCGCATGCCAACTTTCAAACCATTCCGAGAACATTTTCTGGCCTCTTATAAAACAATACTTCGGACGTGCTGTGGGCACGTGCAAGTGTGTCTGGACTCAGAACGGACAACGGAGAGAACGAGGAGGCCAGGACGGATGCAAGTTTTGAAAACATGATGATGCAATGCACATGATGATATGACAAGATGCAACACGCAAGCGAATGACAAGGCAACAACAGCGAATAACTGGCGGACAGTTGGCACATTGGTCTCGGGGCGTTACAGCCGGTCTGCCTCCTCCACGACGCGCCGTCTCCGTCTTCCTCCTCACGCACCACTGCCCCGTCCCTACGAACCCCGGTGAAGCCCCCGGCCTCTCCTCTCCCATGTCCCCGTGCGCACGCACGCGCACTCGCCCGCCGTCCCATGTTGTGGCCGTCCCCTGCTCCTGCTACGCTCACCACGCTCGTGCCCCGTTCATCACTGCTCGCCGGCGCGCCGCGCCCCAGCTACTGGCCGCCCCTACCCGCGCCGAAGCGCGCGCGCTCACGCGCCCAGCGCCCGCTGCCGCCCCGGGGCCGCGGCCTCCTTCCCCACGCCGCGCCTAGGGCGCGCGCCCCGCCCGTCCCGCTCCTCGCGCCACCGCATTTGCCTCGCTCGCTGACCCGCGCCTCCGTTGCCCCCTGCTCAACTCGCCGGCACCTGCAGCCGCCCACGCATGGCCCCGTGTCTGCCCGATCGCGTAAACCTCCGGCCAACCTCGCCCGAGCGCTCGCCCAGCCACAGCGTCCCCCGCTCACGTGGTGCCCCCTTCCCCCTCCTGCCACCTCGCTCCTGCCCGCGCGCGTGCACCCGCTCGGCCACCGCCCGGCCTCGCCTGAGCCATGCCTCGTCGACTGCCGTGACCGCCGCCCCCAACCGCTCCGCCCGTGCCTCGCTCAACCCCGCCCCCCTCGCGCCGCTCCGCCCCTCCGCCGCTCCGGCCGCTTGGACGGCGCCGTGGCCACCAATGCCCTGCTCGCGCCCGTCTGGTTCGCCCGCTAGCGCCCAACGCTCGCTCGGGTAACACCCGCACCCGAGTGCCCGAACCGGATAGGCCTTTGGCCCAATGACAAGGGGGCCCCGCCCATAGAACGGAAATTTAAAAATATATAAACAAAAGATTAAAAATAATAATAAATAAAATATTAATTAATTAATTAATTAATTGTGTTTAATTAACCTAATCAATTAACTAAACTAATTAAACTTGATTAGTTAGTCTTAGTCTATGACAGGCGGGTCCCACTGGACCCACCGGTCAGGTTTGACTCTGGTCAGCGGACCGTTGACCGCTCACGCCACCTCTACGTCATGTTGACGTCACCAGGCACTGTTCTGGATAATGTTGATTTAAAATAAATTAAATAAATTCTAAACATCATTTAAATTTGTTAAAATTAATATAAAATAAACCGTAGCTCGGATGAAAAAGTTTTATGCATGAAAGTTGCTCAGAACAACGAGACGAATCCGGATACGCAGCCCGTTCATCCGCCAGACATCCCTAGCATAGCGAACATGCAACTTTCCCCCTTCGATTCATCTGTCCAAAAACGCGAAGCACCGGGGATACTTTCTCGGATGTTTTCCCCTTCACCGGTATCACCTCCTACTGCGTTAGGGCACACCTAGCACCGTTACTTGTCATGTCATGCATCGATATGCATCTATTTGCATTGTATTAATTATTTCTTCCCCCTTTGTTACTTCTTTTCGGTAGACCCCGAGAGTGCCGGCGACCCAGTTCGACTACGGTGTCGATGACCCCTCCTTCTTGCTAGAGCAACCAGGCAAGCCCCCCCTTTGATCACCAGGCATCGCCTATTCTTCTCTCTACTGCTTGCATTAGAGTAGTGTAGCATGTTACTGTATTCGGTTAATCCTATTCTGATGCATAGCCTGTCCTTGCTACTACTGTTGTTACCTTTACCTGCAATCCCAACTGCTTAGTATAGGATGCTAGTATTCCATCAGTGGCCCTACATTCTTGTCCGTCTGCCATGCTATACTATCGGGCCGTGATCACTCGGGAGGTGATCACGGGGTTTATACTTATATACATAATACATGATACATGTGGTGACTAAAGTTGGGTCGGCTCGTAGAGTACCCGCAAGTGATTCTGATGTGGGGGCTGACGGGGCAGGTGGTTCCATCCAGGTAGTGGTGGGCCTGGGTTCCCGATGGCCCCCGACTGTTACTTTGTGGCGGAGCGACAGGGTAGGTTGAGACCACCTAGGTGAGAGGTGGGCCTGGCCCTGGTCAGCGCCCGCGATTACTTCAAAATAACACGCTTAACGAGATCTTGGCATTTGATCTGAGTCTGGCCACTGGCCTATACGCACTAATCAACTACGCGGGAACAGTTATGGGCACTCGACGTCGTGGTATCAGCCGAAGCCTTCATGACGTCAGCGACTGAGCGGCGCGCGCCGGATTGGACTAAAACACCTGCTCTTGTATTAGGGAGGCTATGTTTTCGGCCGCTCTCGCAACATGTGCAATGGGCGATGGGCCCAGACCCCTGCGCCATAGGATTTAGACTGGCCTGCTGACCTCTCTGTTGTGCCTAGGTAGGACTGCGACGGGTTGATGTTCCGAGGCCGGGCATGACCTAGGAAAGTGTGTCCGGCCAAAGGGGATCGAGCGTGTTGGGAAATGTGGTGCACCCCTGCAGGGAAGTTTATCTATTTGAATAGCCGTGTCCCTCAGTAAAAGGACGACCCGAAGTTGTACCTTGACCTTATGACAACTAGAACCGGATACTTAATAAAACACACCCTTTCAAGTGCCAGATACAACCCGATGATCGCTCTCTAACAGGGCGACGAGGAGAGGATCGCCACGTAGCATTATGCTACACGATGCTACTTGGTGAACTTACCATCTACTCTCTTCTACATGCTGCAAGATGGAGGCTGCCAGAAGCGTAGTCTTTGACAGGATTAGCTATCCCCCTCTTATTCTGGCATTCTGCAGTTCAGTCCACTGATATTTCCCATTAACATTGATACCCATGCATATGTAGTGTCGATCCTTACTTGCGAGTACTTTGGATGAGTACTCATGGTTGCTTTTCTCCCTCTTTCCCCCCTTTCCTTTTCTTCCTGGTTGTCGCAACCAGATGATGGAGTCCAGGAGCAAGAGGATCCCGAGGATGATTCTACGTGGAGTTTTACTTCGAGGAGTAGTTAAGAGGTCCCAGGCAGGAGGCCTTGCCTTTTCGAACATTGCTACTTTTGTGCTAGCCTTCTTAAGGCAAACTTGTTTAACTTATGTTTGTACTCAGATATTCTTGCTTCCGCTGACTCTTGTGTATTCGAGCTTATGTATTCGAGCCCTCGAGGCCCCTGGCTTGTAATATAAAGCTTGTATTATTTTAATTTGTGACTAGAGTTGTGTTGTGATATCTTCCCGTGAGTCCTTGATCTTGATCGTACACATTTGCTTGTATGATTAGTGTACGGTCTAATCGAGAGCGACACAAGTTGGTATCAGATCCGACTACCTGTAGGAATCCCCCTTCCAAACTCCTTGGCCGAAGTTGAGTCTAGTTGATGAAAACTATTTTACTAACATGGCTGTGCGGCCCATGGGCCCACGTCGCCATTGGGTGGTATTAGGATCTTTTATTCCTCGTCTATACTCTGGGACTCTAATCTCTCTTCTATTCGGGTTAAATGATTTTACTAAATTTTACTATAGGTTCTCGTAACTACATTCTCCTGGAGAGCCCCTTATTACAGATGATCACCTACTGCGCCAGAAGATTTTGAAGATAAAACCTGATGTTCTCTTGGGACACTTGTACCCACCGCCTTTGCAAATTCCCTACCACTGTAGGATCGAAAGTATGTCTAGAGGGGGGGTGATTAGACTACTTGACCAAATAAAAACTTAACCTTTTCCCAATTTTAGTTCTTGGCAGATTTTAGCTATTTTAGGACAAGTCAAGCAATCATCACACAATTCAAGCCAGCATGCAATGAGTATATTGGCAGCGGAAAGTAAAGCATGCAACTTGCAAGAATGTAAAGGGAAGGGTTTGGAGAATTCAAACGCAATTGGAGACACGGATGTTTTCCCGTGGTTTGGATAGGTGGTGCTATCCTACATCCACGTTGATGGAGACTTCAACCCAAGAAGGGTAACGGTTGCGCGAGTCCACGGAGGGCTCCACCCACGAAGGGTCCACGAAGAAGCAACCTTGTCTATCCCACCATGGCCATCGCCCACGAAGGACTTGCCTCACTAGCAGTAGATCTTCACGAAGTAGGCGATCTCCTTGCCCTTACAAACTCCTTGGTTCAACTCCACAATCTTGTCGGAGGCTCCCAAGTGACACCTAGCCAATCTAGGAGACACCACTCTCCAAGAAGTAACAAATGGTGTGTTGATGATGAACTCCTTGCTCTTGTGCTTCAAGTGATAGTCTCCCCAACACTCAACTCTCTCTCATAGGATTTGGATCTGGTGGAAAGAAGATTTGAGTGGAAAGCAACTTGGGGAAGGCTAGAGATCAAGATTCATATGGTAGGAATGGAATATCTTGGTCTCAACAGATGAGTAGGTGGTTCTTTCTCAAAACATATGAGTTGGACGTGTAGATGTGTTCTCATGGCTCTCTCCACGAATGAAGAGGAGGTGGAGGGGTATATATAGCCTCCACACAAAATCCAACCGTTACACACAGTTTTCCAATCTCAGTGGGACCGAATCAACAAACTCGGTCGGACCGAAAAGGTAAACTTAGTGACCGTTAGAGATTTTCGGTGGGACTGACATGCAACTCGGTAGGACCAATTTTGTTAGGGTTAGGGCATAACGTAATCTCGGTGAGACCGATTACACAAACTCGGTGAGACCGATTTTGGTAATTAGCTAACCAGAGAGTTGGTCAGGCAAACTCGGTGGGACCGATTTGCTCTTTCGGTGAGACCGAAAAGTTACAAAAAGGAAACAGAGAGTTTACATTGCAATCTCGGTGGGACCGATCCGCTCTTTCGGTGAGACCGAAAAGTTACGAAAGGGAAACCAAGAGTTTGCAATCCCATCTTGGTGAGACCGAGATCCCTATCGGTAGAACCGAATTGCTAGGGTTTGGCAGTGGCTTATGACATATGAAACTCGGTGGTGCCGGATAGATAGAATCGGTAGGACCGATAGGGTTTAGGTCATATGTGGATATGGGAAAGTAGTTGAGGGTTTTGGAGCATATCACTAAGCACATGAAGCAAGAGGCTCATTAAGCAACACCTCATCCCTCCTTGATAGTATTGGCTTTTCCTAAAGACTCAATGCGATCTTGGATTACTAAAATATAAAATGAAGAGTCTTGAGCTTTTGAGCTTGAGCCAATCCTTTGTCCTTAGCATTTCGAGGGTTCCACTTTCACCATCCATGCCATGCCAATCATTGAGCTTTCCTGAAATAATAATCTTGGAATAGCATTAGCTCAATGAGCTATATGTTGTTATGAATTACCAAAACCACCTAGGGATAGTTGCACTTTCAATCTCCCCCTTTTTGGTAATTGATGACAACATATAGATCAAAGCTTCGACAAATGATAATGAGCATGAAATATATCGTCGCTTTGAGAAGTATGTGATAAGTAAGAGCTCCCCTTAAATTTGTGCATATTTAAGATTTGCTTTGGACTGCAAATGCACAAAGAGTTAGAGTCATGGGTTACTCTTCCATGTCACATACATCTTGGTGGAGCGCTTAAAATGATAAGAATGAAATACATGCACTCATCACCAAGAAAAGTGAATGACCACATAAGATAGATAGGATAATAACATTCATCAAGCATTAAGTGTAGCTTATGATCAAACACATGATCATCAATGTCTCACAGATAATGACATAGTATCTCAAGCACTCAAAAGCAAACAAAGTTCGAAGAACCACCAAATAAAGCAAGAGAGAAAAGCAACACTCTCTCTCGAAGCCTATGATCTATACATTTTCTCCCCCTTTGGCAACAAGTTACCAAAAAGTTCCTAGAAAATGCATAGTGCTAAATCGACACTCAGGCTTGATCTTCAGGTGGTGGTGGAGTCCGGATCACTCCAAGGACGAAGGCTTCCATAGACGCGGTTGGAGTTGAAGCTGAAGTAGACGCTGGAGCAGGTTGGGCTGGTGCTGCGGCTGGAGCTGAGGCGGTTGCTCTTGTGTCAGGAACTGGCACTGCAGACGACCCCGGAGCTCGTGGCACTCTGGCAAAGGCATCAGTGGTTGT
Organism: Triticum monococcum; assembly: GCA_034509565.1. Taxonomy (NCBI): domain Eukaryota; kingdom Viridiplantae; phylum Streptophyta; class Magnoliopsida; order Poales; family Poaceae; genus Triticum; species Triticum monococcum. The sequence goes on from CM067845.1 coordinate 384,109,580, forward strand.
CTTCCCTTTCTTCTCCTGCATGTCATCATGGAGCTGCTCCACTGCAGTATGAATCTCTGTCACCTTGATATCCAAGTCATAGAACTTTTGTTCTACGATTCTTTCTAAGCTTGCCTGGTTCTGAGTTAGGGTGGCTAGTCCTTTCTCAATCCGCAGGGTGGATGCAATCAAGTAACTGAGCTGCTCTTGCTTGTTCTTCAAGAAGTACTTAGATGCCTCCTCTTGAGTTGGTATCTTGGCAGCTTTCTCCTTTATAGCCTTCTCCTTCTTGGCTTGTGCTTGTGCAGATGATGGTTCATTCTCAGTCATGACAACTTGATTATCTTCAAACTCTAGACGGATGGGCAAGTGTTCCTTGTCCAATAAGTATATGCCTGTGCCCATCTTTGAGTTAATGAGCTCCTGAATTTGTGGGGCATATCCACAGCTCCTCTTCTGATCAGCTGCTGTCCTCTTAATGGTCTCTACCATGAGGCTCATCACCTTGAACTTCTGTGGCACATCAAATATATGGAGCAAGTTGATCGCATGGCCTCTGATCATCTTGTGATCACCTGACTTGGGCAATAAGGTGTGCCTCAAAATCCAATTGATAGTTGACAGCCCTGACAGAAGATAATGCATTGAGCCAAACTTGAACGTATCAAGTGCTTCATTTGGGATCTCCTTGTACATGTTTGACATTGAGTTATGATCCATCTTCTTCTTGGAATAGACATCCAAGTCATCTTCCTGCTCTTCCAGGGCATTAATGAGCTGTGCCCACTCAGCAACTGTTGACTGATATTTGGTTCCTTCTGACATCCGTACAATCCTCCCATCTGGATAAAAATGTGCTATGGAGTAGAACTGCATGATAAGCTCCTCATTCCACTTTGTGAGCTTCTGCCCAACAAAGTCCTCTACTCCACATGCCTTGAAGCTGTCCTGCACTCCAGGCTGGTGCTCTTCGTTGTCCTTGATGTATTGCCAATCAACCCATCTCATATCACATACAATGGGCTTCTTGTCCAATAAGACTGTCTCATAGAAGTCTTGATGTTCCTTAGTGTGGAACCTGTAGTCAATAGTAGTCCTTCTCCTTGAAGCATACGGGTCTGCTTCTCTCCACTTCCTGAGCCCTTAATCTCTCCTGAGCTTCATGTCCTCAGCCACAGGATGAGCACCATTGTGGTCTGGATCTTGGGCTTGAGTTTTCTCAGAACTTGCTCTTCCTCTTCTTCTGCAGTGTCAGGCACTGGGGCCTTGTTCTTCTCAGCACCTGGGATGCTTCTTGTATTCCTCTTTGGTTTTGGAGCTGGCTTGGCCTTGGAAGCAGTTGCCCCTGATCTTATGGCATCACCCATCAGCTTGGGTGCCTTAGGTGCTGGTGCAGCAACCTCTTCCTCTTCCTCTTCTTCCATGATGGAAGCTTTTCCAAGAACTTTGGCTACTGTCTTCTTGACCCTTTCCTTCCTCTTCTTCCCTTCAGCAGCAACTGGCTCTATGGGAGTGGGCTTCTCAGGAATCTTGGTTGAAGCTCTGGCCTTTGGCATGGGCTACCTGCTTGCTGGCCTCTTGACCTTCAACCCTGGCTTGGTGCTCTGTCTTGGGTCAATTCTCTTGGAAGTCGCTTCCTCTTCTGCCACATAGTCCTCATCCTTAGAATCTGAAGTTCTCTTCTTTCTCTGTTTGGTGGCAGCTTTTGGCAGATTGCTAGGAGTACTTATACCGCCATCATCTGAGGAACTTGAGGGACTAGTGCCCTCACTCATCTGCACTTGCTGCTCTGACAGGTTCTGACTATCACTCTGGTCTGACATGATGCAAAAGCTGACTGCTGACCCTGTGAATAGTTTATAGATGAGGTAGAGTGGATGAGCATCACAAAATGCAGAGAATTTTACAAAAGAATGATTCAAAAACTTAGTTTTAGTTTCCCACCGAAATCATCTCGGATCTACCAATTTTTAAACTCGGTGATACCGAAGCAGTTTTGGAACCTAAACCAGTGAACTCGGTCAGACCGAGTCACAGTTCGGTGGCACCGAGACTGCTAGGGTTTCACAAAGTTCCAAAATCAGTCACACCGATTAGTAATACTCGGTCAGACCGAGTCTCACGTGTGCAATGGCATAAGCCAAATCGGTGGGACCGAGTTTTTCAACTCGGTGGGTCCGAGATGGTTTCTACGGAAACCTAACCCTAAAATTTTCGAATCAAACCTAATCTACGAGTTCATTGACTGGATAGAAGTTTATCAATCATGGCAAGAATCAATATGATCACAATGTGCTAGGAATCGGATTGGGGAATAGCACAAAGATCGAGTCCGTACCCTAGTTTGGCGGAGACTCGCTACGGCGGCAACGGCGGGGTTGATTCCCGTTGACGGCGACGGAGACCAGCGACTGGAGGCGGCTGGCGGCGAGGAGATGATCCGGAGACCACGTTGGCAGAGCAGGCTATCGCGTGGACGAAGGGGTTCGGAGAAATTTCCAAATTTTTGCCCGTGACTATATATAACCCGACCCTGTCGGTGTGACCGAGTGGAACAACTCGGTGGCACCGAGATTCAAAACTGTATACAGTTGTTGCAACTCGGTGTGACCGAATGGTTCAAATAGGTTGCACCGAGATCGAAAACATAGATCAACTTAATGATCTCGGTAGGACCGAAAGTAGGATATCGGTCAGACCGAGAGTCACAAAGAGGTTTTGGAAGTTTAAGTCTATGACGAATCGGGGACTCTGAGTGCTCCTCACACAGAGCGGTTCGAATCTGACTTGATCAAATTTTGTGATGTAGCATGAATAGAGTTTGAGACGAGAAAAGCATAGATAGCTAGAGGAGGTTCTTAGGCATTCTTGTCCATCCACTTGGCAAAAGGAAATAAAACCAAACAATCAAAACAACAAGTGGATGTCCTCGAATGAGTAAAATATGCAACCAACATGCTCACACAATAAGATGGCAATTGAAATATGTGACAAAGCATGCACAACCAATTCTAGCATCTATCAAGCAATTTGCGATGACTAGGTTATCTATATATGAGGACATTGACTTAGGAGTCAAGTGAGAACACTTGATCATAGGTCATACTCATCGTTTAAGCTCAAGTGGGGGTTACCACTTTTACATAAAGCATTGTTGTGTTCACATCTTTAGAGTTGCTTTAGCTCAAGTCTTAGAGTAAAGCTCCCCCTAGATGTGAGATCCCCCCTAAGAGGGATGAACTAACCTTGGGTTTTGTCGATGACTTCATGTAGATGTTGAAGATGTGGATGCTCAATGTTAATGTAGATCACTTGGAGCTATCCATTTGAGTGAATTGCACTTTCAATACCTACATGGGTTAGTCCCATAAGGAACAAACAAGGATATCCATAGACATAGAGTGATGCACACACAGGATGATGTCCATGAAAACTTTTAGGTTACCTTGTCCCTTGTCTTATCAACAAGAGGGTTTGTGACTCCTTGAACTAGTGCAAGATGTGGAAGTTGATTGCACTTGTTCTTGCCAAAATGATAAGAGTGAAGTATGTTGGCGGAGTCACCCTCAAGAACTCTCTAGTTCTTCTTCTTTTGGATCCACACCATCTTGATGGGAATCCTTGGAGTTGTAGTCGTACTTGATGAAGTGGAACTTGAAGTGGTCTTGGGAATCCACTTGACTAAGGTCTTAGGAGCTTCTTCAAATGCATCAATTTCCTCTTGAAGCTTGTCCTTGCCTTTTTGCTTGTAGTCTTGTGGTGGAAGATCATCTTGAGCTTGTGTCCCCTTGAAGGAAGTATCATACTTCTCTTGTCGAGGAACAAACTTTGTCTTGGGGTATTGATATTCTTCCCACTCAACTCCATTGGCATTGAACTTTCGTTCAAAACCAACACCTTGATTCTTCCGGTGCATTCCTTGCTTGCGCACAATTTCCTCGGATTGCTTACTCCCGGCAAGGCTTTTGTACACTCCTTTCTCTATAATTCCCTTCAATAAGCTATTTTCTTGCTCAAGTGTAACTTGGCTAAGAGGATCATTAGTGGAATCAAGAGAACTACTAGAAGCAACAATATTGGATTTAGCATGATCATTGTTACTACTAGAGGAAGAATCTTTCTTGTTCTTGTTACTAGACTTGACTTGAGGCATGTAAGTGGATAAGAGTAAACACTTGGCAATGTAAGAAGAACTTTTCTTACGGAGATCATCATTGATTGCTTTTAAAAACTCATGCTCTTGCTCAAGATTGAGCTTTTCAAAGCGTAACTTCTCATGAGCTCTTAAAAGTTCTCGATGATCTTCGAAGATAGTTTCATGAGCTAACTTAAGAGTGTTTAGTTCTTTAGTTAGAGCCTCAATCTTCTCCTTATCATTGTCATTCGTTTTATCTTGATTAGCATGATTAATTGATGTTTCATCATAGTATTCATCACTAGAGTTGTCAACAAGCAAATCATCATCACCTAACAAGTCATCTTCATCACTATTAAAATCAACATACTCGGGGTGTGTTACCTTAGGACCTTTGGCCATGAAGCATCTTCCAATTCCATCATTTGGTGAGTCAAATATGTCGTAGGAGTTGGTTGACACAAGTGCTAGACCGGCAACACCTTCATCTTGAGTATCTTCGGAATCGGAGTGATAACTTCTCTCGGAGTGGCTGTTGGAGTCGGAGCCGGACACCCATTCACCAACATGAGCTTGATGTCTTCGTCTTGTGTAGCTTCTTGATGATTTTTCCTTCCTTTCCGAATCCTTGCTTCTCCGTGAGTATCTTCGTTCATAACGAGCATCTCTACTCCTTCTCTCTCTTGGTGGTGATTCTTTGCTTCTTCTTTTTGGAGAGTCTTCTCTTTTCTTGTAGGGAGCCGTACACTCATTGGAATAGTGTCCGGGTCTTCCACAATTGTAGCAGTTTCGCTCTCGACTAGAAGATCTTTTGTCATTGTAGGACCTTGACTTGGAGCTTCTATCTTTGCTTCTATTCTTGTAAAATTTGTTGAAGTTCTTCACCATTAAGCTCAATTCTTCATTGAAGTTTTGTTTCTCACTTGATGATATAGGGGCTTCACATGAGGCTTTGTAGGCACCACTTGATTTGTTGTGAAGTTCCTCTTTATCCTTAAGTGACATCTCATGAGCAACCATTCTTCCAATTACCTCCGTTGGCTTGAGATCTTTGTAATTGGGCATCATTTGGATCAATGTGCACACGGTATCATATTTTCCATCCAAGGCTCTTAGAATCTTCTTGATGATGAATCTATCGGTCATCTCTTCACTTCCTAAGCCGGCAATCTCATTTGTGCTGAGAGCAAGCCTAGAGTACATTTCAGCGACACCTTCACCATCCTTCATTTTGAACTTGTCAAGTTGACTTTGAAGCACATCCAATTTGGATTCCTTTACAGAGTCGGTACCTTCGTGCATATCAATCAAAGTGCCCAAATTTCCTTTGCATTCTCAAGACGGCTGATTTTGTTGAATTCTTCGGGGCACAATCCGTTGAAGAGAATATCACAAGCTTGAGCATTGTATTGCGACATCTTCAACTCATCCGCGGTAGCTTCACGGTTTGGTTCTCTCCCATCAAAGAAGTCACCTTGCAAACCAACACACACAATAGCCCAAACGGCGGGGTTATGTCCAAGAATATGCATTTCATTTTATGCTTCCAACTAACAAAATTAGTACCATCAAAGTAAGGACCTCTACGGTGATAATTTCCCTCGCTAGACGCCATACTCTCCTAGGTTGTGAAACCAAGGCTATGACCACCAAAAGCTATGGAAATCAAAGCAAATGGAGACCAAGGCTCTGATACCACTTGTAGGATCGAAAGTATGTCTAGAGGGGGGTGATTAGACTACTTGACCAAATAAAAATTTAACCTTTTCCCAATTTTAGTTCTTGGCAGATTTTAGCTATTTTAGGACAAGTCAAGCAATCATCACACAATTCAAGCAAGCATGCAAAGAGTATATTGGCAGCGGAAAGTAAAGCATGCAACTTGCAAGAATGTAAAGGGAAGGGTTTGGAGAATTCAAACGCAATTGGAGACACAGATGTTTTCTCGTGGTTCGGAAATGTGGTGCTATCCTACATCCACGTTGATGGAGACTTCAACCCACGAAGGGTAACGGTTGCGTGAGTCAACGGAGGGCTCCACCCACGAAGGGTCCACGAAGAAGCAACCTTGTCTATCCCACCATGGCCATCGCCCACGAAGGACTTGCCTCACTAGCGGTAGATCTTCACGAAGTAGGCGATCTCCTTGCCCTTACAAACTCCTTGGTTCAACTCCACAATCTTGTCGGAGGCTCCCAAGTGACACCTAGCCAATCTAGGAGACACCACTCTCCAAGAAGTAACAAATGGTGTGTTGATGATGAACTCCTTGCTCTAGTGCTTCAAGTGATAGTCTCCCCAACACTCAACTCTCTCTCATAGGATTTGGATCTGGTGGAAAGAATATTTGAGTGGAAAGCAGCTTGGGGAAGGCTAGAGATCAAGATTCATATGGTAGGAATGGAATATCTTGGTCTCAACACATGAGTAGGTGGTTCTTTCTCAGAACATATGAGTTGGACGTGTAGATGTGTTCTGATGGCTCTCTCCACGAATGAAGAGGAGGTGGAGGGGTATATATAGCCTCCACACAAAATCCAACCGTTACACACAGTTTTCCAATCTCGGTGGGACCGAATCAACAAACTCGGTCGGACCGAAAAGGCAAACTTAGTGACCGTTAGAGATTTTTGGTGGGACTGACATGCAACTCGGTCGGACCGATTTTGTTAGGGTTAGGGCATAACGTAATCTCGGTGAGACCGATTACACAAACTCGGTGAGACCGATTTTGGTAATTAGCTAACCAGAGAGTTGGTCAGGCAAACTCGGTGGGACTGATTTGCTCTTTCGGTGAGACCGAAAAGTTACAAAAAGGAAACAGAGAGTTTACATTGCAATCTTGGTGGGACCGATCCGCTCTTTCGGTGAGACCGAAAAGTTAAGAAAGGGAAACAGAGAGTTTGCAATCCCATCTCGGTGAGACCGAGATCCCTATCGGTAGAACCGAATTGATAGGGTTTGGCAGTGGCTTATGACAAATGAAACTCGATGGCGCCGGATAGATAGAATTGGTAGGACCGAGTTTGGCTTAGGGTTTAGGTCATATGTGGATATGGGAAAGTAGTTGAGGGTTTTGGAGCATATCACTAAGCACATGAAGCAAGAGGCTCATTAAGCAACACCTCATCCCCTCTTGATAGTATTGGCTTTTCCTAAAGAATATTTGAGTGGAAAGCAGCTTGGGGAAGGCTAGAGATCAAGATTCATATGGTAGGAATGGAATATCTTGGTCTCAACACATGAGTAGGTGGTTCTTTCTCAGAACATATGAGTTGGACGTGTAGATGTGTTCTCATGGCTCTCTCCACGAATGAAGAGGAGGTGGAGGGGTATATATAGCCTCCACACAAAATCCAACCGTTACACACAGTTTTCCAATCTCAGTGGGACCGAATCAACAAACTCGGTCGGACCGAAAAGGTAAACTTAGTGACCGTTAGAGATTTTCGGTGGGACTGACATGCAACTCGGTAGGACCGATTTTGTTAGGGTTAGGGCATAACGTAATCTCGGTGAGACCGATTACACAAACTCGGTGAGACCGATTTTGGTAATTAGCTAACCAGAGAGTTGGTCAGGCAAACTCGGTGGGACCGATTTGCTCTTTCGGTGAGACCGAAAAGTTACAAAAAGGAAACAGAGAGTTTACATTGCAATCTCGGTGGGACCGATCCGCTCTTTCGGTGAGACCGAAAAGTTACGAAAGGGAAACCGAGAGTTTGCAATCCCATCTTGGTGAGACCGAGATCCCTATCGGTAGAACCGAATTGCTAGGGTTTGGCAGTGGCTTATGACATATGAAACTCGGTGGTGCCGGATAGATAGAATCGGTAGGACCGATAGGGTTTAGGTCATATGTGGATATGGGAAAGTAGTTGAGGGTTTTGGAGCATATCACTAAGCACATGAAGCAAGAGGCTCATTAAGCAACACCTCATCCCTCCTTGATAGTATTGGCTTTTCCTAAAGACTCAATGCGATCTTGGATTACTGAAATATAAAATGAAGAGTCTTGAGCTTTTGAGCTTGAGCCAATCCTTTGTCCTTAGCATTTCGAGGGTTCCACTTTCACCATCCATGCCATGCCAATCATTGAGCTTTCCTGAAATAATAATCTTGGAATAGCATTAGCTCAATGAGCTATATGTTGTTATGAATTACCAAAACCACCTAGGGATAGTTGCACTTTCAACCACTGTTATATCCTTATTGATAATTGCATACACCTGCCATTCTTACATTCAATCCCATTAATCTTGTTATTACAAGATGCCTCGAACTGCTCTCCGTTGTTTCGATAATCCTTTGAGCTTACTGACTTGCAGTTCCTTGTCACCTGAATACCCCTATGGATAATTTTGTGCACCTATCGAGTACCCGCTCATCCTCAGTTGATACGTGTATTTCACAAAAGTCTTCGTAAACCATTCGTTCTTCTGAAAATCCTCAACAGCCTATTGTTCTTGAATTTCTTGCTTGCTTGCTTGCGTTATGGTTAATACCATAAGTCTAGTAGTCTTATTGTCATCCTTTGTCATTATAATTTTGAGTCCGTTGATACAATATGTTGCGAATGCCCACAATCCTCAAACAGATCCTAGAATTCATCCTTCCGGCTCAGACGTCATTTTAACATGTGATGGATCTCGACCAATCAAATTTTGCCATCGATTGTACCCCTAAAGCTATTCAACTTATCCATCCCTAATCAAAGCATTACTTCTGATCCCTTGTCTTGGAATTCATAATTCCTTTGCATTTGAACTTTGAGTTAGTCAGTTGTTTCTATAATCTGATCTCCTTGCATTCTTTCTCCCTCTGGTTGGGTACCGATGCTCACATCAGATCCCTTATGGGCCATTAGATCCTTTGTTGTATTTTATCTGACAATGTCCTTCATATTCAATCACTTTGGAAGTTCTTCCCCTGATACATAATGCCATTGGTAAATCCTATTCCTTGATTTGGCCAACCATGCTCTGCTTTCAAGATGGTGATATTTACTATTGAAGCTTGTGATATATGTTTCCATGATGCCCCGATGGGTTGAACCTATGCCTTCCTTAATATGTGTGAACTCGAAAGTTTTCACGAGTCATACTCGTCTGGTATTTTGCCAGATAAAATTTCAACACTACAACTTCATCAAATGTGAGAAATGAATGAAAGGTTATGCATCGGAGAAGTGGGAGTCAACCTTGAACTTTGTGTTCATGCCCATGGACACGATGTAGATCCTATCTTGGAAGCTTCTTGTAATAATAACTATTTCCCTGATATAATATCATCTGGTATCTGTGAATTGATCCTTTGCAATCGTGGTTCCGACCATATTTTCTAATTGATTCTATTTCCCGGACAAGGTAAAGCACTTGTCTTCTGCAGAACAGTACATCTCCGCAACCCCTATTTTGATCTTCCTTCGAGTATTACCCCCGGTATCTCGAGAATATCAAAGAACTGTGTTGTTCCCTATGAGTCTTCATCTAGTATTGCTTCTCACCGATTTCAGATTTCCCCCGGGTCCTGGGTTGTCATCAACCGAGAACACCGATATGTGAACCGATTCCGCATTCTAGTTCGATAACCCCAAGTAATTTTCGTTTCTTATGAGTTTAATAATCCTTCAAGTCATTCCTAGCCTAATCGGCTATATCATTATTGTGCTAAATTTTAACTGTGCTACCTGGCCCCTCCCGGAGCACAAATATCAACGATGAGCTAATCTTACGTCGATCTTCCTTGTCATATCATTCTCCTTGAACAGCAAACTTGATTTCGAGTTTGTGTCGTACCCATGGTTCCAATAACCTTTCGCTTCATCATTCCTTTAACTTGATGTCATCACCTATCGATTACATCTTCATGAAATCTCACGACAAATGTGTCGTGATCATCATCAGCATTCTGAGCTCTTCCAGACTATCTGACGAATTCTTGATGAGAAATACAATCCTTACCCTCGATGATTTGTGTTATCACCGGCCACTTTATTGCCTTCCGCTCAACACAAACTTGTTCTTGTTTTGTGTTATACCTTGAGATCCTTGCTATCCAGCATTTGTTCTTCTATACCTAGGAGTATTACCCTCTTTTATGTCAAGAATGTCGTGAGAATTTCACCACCTCTTAAGAATTCTTGATACATGTGATACTTCTTGCCATATCCATTCATTCCTTGGTCCCCGTGTTATTTCTGACCGGAAAACCGACAATCGAACTATGATGTGCGACTTCTAAACTTCTAGCAACCCTATTGCTTAGAAGTTAATGGTCGATATTTCATTCTAAGACCATTGGTTATCGAATCACCATTCTAACATTGATCATGCTACCTAAGCCCATATTTTGGGTGCACCTTTCAACCAATGTTTAACTGTGTATGTTTTCCTCGAGCATACATCATTATATCATTTGATCTGACTAATATTATCTCCTTGTTCGCATAATTGTGGAAACCCATCTTTTGGAAGTCTTGATGAATTGTCGCTGAGTTCATCAATTACCTCCTTATCCCTTCATTGGTTTAATGATGAGCTCTTGTTTCTGAACTCGCTTCCATAGTACATTTCCTGAGAATCTTACAATGTCGGTTTTGCACCTTTTCTTCTCAGGCATCCTGAGTCTGAGGTATCCTAACACCGATCAGATCTGAATCTCGGTCAGATATGATGGTTGGAACTTTTTTCCAAGAGTTATAACACTAGTCCTTTATGACTCGGTAAGGTGATGTCATGCCCAGCACAACTGGCTGGAGGACCTACTGTTATAGTTTCCTTATTAGCAAGGTTATCCATTCTTCAATGAGGAAATTGTAAGACTTATTCTACAAGTTGTTCCTGATGGATCCTTCCTGTATCCAAAGTCTGACCTTTGCTTGGAGACCATGCCAATGCTATCTCGAAGCATGTCTGTGGTACTCCGTTCATCAACAAGAATATTGGAAGCGCAATGCAAAATTTTCTTTCTCAAATATCCAACACCGTTGTATGGGTAATATCATGAAATTTCTCTCCCCTACCTAAAGAGTTTTCTACATTATAACCTGTCATGGATATCATGCTCCGCTTGTCCTTGGAAAGAATATACCCTTGAAATATGTGTTTAAACACATTTTCCTTTCCATTGTTCTGTTTAATCTGATAATCACATTTTCCTTTCCATTGTTTTGTTTAACCTTCTTGAGGTTTATACGATCTAAGCAGTAATAAGTCACTGCTTTTCTAAGCACCTCGGTGTGCAACTCTGTCAGTAAGAACCTGATACTATTGTTGATAGCATCCCGATATCCACCGATGGACGAGAACTTTGCCTAATGGTCCACCTCGTTCAACGAGCAGGAAAATGGTTCTCTTCATCCCTCGCCCTTGGTACCAACATTGTTGCCAACATAACTGACAGGCTACCCTCTGACATGCCTTGCTATCATAATCATGCAAGATGTCATCGCTCCTCCTACTTTTAACCCACATGGTGGGCCCATAACCCACAGTTCTGCAGGATCGAAACCTGACTCTCTTGTAGACCCTATTGCCAAAGTTATTCCTCGCGCTTGATTTCATATGTAATTCATGGGTCATATTCCTAGTAATCTATTTTGCTATCAGACGCAATACTTATTCCCATTGCTCTGAATCCCTTTCACACTTCGTTTTAGGCGACGAACGATTTCCTATGTGCTTGGAACTTCTATTTTGCACCTTCTTACTTTGCTCTCGATAATGTCTTAAGTTTCAAATCGTGAGTTACTTCCCGCCACCTTCCCTGATGTTATCTACCAGATAAGCAACACTGTAGCGACCCGTTCTTCCGGAATACCCCCTTATCCTTTCATACGTACGATGGAGTTCCTGAAGAAAGGATGCCTACTTCATCATGATGACCTGAAGCAGAGAAAGGAAGACATCAATGAAAGGGATTAACTTCTTCGAGAAGAGCAGCCAAGACCGAGAAGATCCGTTAGAATATCGTAACCAGACCTTTCCCCCTTGCTCTACCTCTTAAATCTCGGGACTTGATTTCTTGCAGTGGAGGAGAATTGTGACGCCCGGATAGTTAAGCTACAGTAACCATCTACTAATGATGCCACGTCACCACGATTACTGTCGTTAGTTTCACGATGATTCAAATCTCGTTCCGAATTCAAATTCAAAATCTAGTCAAATGGTAAAAGTTTTGAAAAGTCAAATATAAAATGTTCAAAGTGTAGCAAGTAAATCATAGATGGTTGTGGTGGTGAATCCAAATTTTTATAAAATGTTTAGTTGCACTAAATAATAGAAACATTAGCCGAAATAATTATTTAAACGTCTCTTAAATGGTTAAATTATTGAAAACTACTTTTTATAACTACAAGAATAATTGCGGCAGTGGTATAATTACTATTGCTAGTTTAGGTGCTAACTATATGTTTTACAAAACTAAAGCAATTTGAAATATTAAACAAATAGAAAAGAAAATAAAGAAAAAGGAAAGTAACAAAACAGAAACAAAACTAAAAAAGAAAAGGGAACCCCTCTCCCCCCACTGGGCTTCGGCCCACCAGGCCGGCCCAACCAGCCACCCCCACTCCCCATAACCCCCCCTGAAACCCTAACCCTCTCCCCGTCGCCCCACACCCACTCCCGCACTCCCTCATCTGGATCTGGATCGGGAGGGGCCCGATCCCATCGCCCCCTCCCGTCGCCTGTCACCGTGGCCACCTCGCCGTCTCCGGAGCAACCTCGCCGGCCTGCCTCATCCTCCTCGCCGATCTGCCTCCTCCATGACGCGCCGTCTCCGTCCTCCTTGTCGGTGTCAAAACCGGCGGATCTTGGGTAGGGGGTCCCGAACTGTGCGTCTAGGCCGGATGGTAACAGGAGGCAGGGAACATGATGTTTTACCCAGGTTTGGGCCCTCTTGATGGAGGTAAAACCCTACGCCCTGCTTGATTAATATTGATGATATGGGTAGTACAAGAGTAGATCTACCACGAGATCAAGGAGGCTAAACCCTAGAAGCTAGCCTATGGTATGATTGTTATCTATGGAGTTGATGTCCTACGGACTACAACCCTCCGGTTTATATAGACACCGGATAGGGTTAGGGTTACATAGAGTCGGTTACAATGGTAGGAGATCTTGAATATCCGCAACGCCAAGCTTGCCTTCCACGCCAAGGAAAGTCCCATCCAGACACGGGACAAAGTCTTCAATCTTGTATCTTCATAGTCCAGGAGTCCGGTTGAAGGTATAGTCCGGCTACCCGAACACCCCCTAATCCAGGACTCCCTCAGTAGCCCGTGAACCAGGCTTTAATGACGACGAGTCCGGCGTGCAAATTGTCTTCGACATTGCAAGGCGGGTTCCTCCTCCAAGTCCTTCATAGAAGATTGTAAACACCAAGAGTAGTGTCCGGCTCTGCAAAATAAGCTTCCACATATTGCCATAGAGAGAATAATATTAACACAAATCAAATCTGCTGACGTATTCCGCAGTGCGTCATCACACTATGGCCAAATCCTTTACTCGAATTGTTTTTACTTTTCCACCTCAGCATGTTTTGCGAGGCGGTTTCCTTGGCGCGTCTTGTCAAAGCAGAGATCGTGTACCCCCCTTTTGTGGGATTCTCATCAATACGGACGTGGGTAACCCAACCGCTCCACTTATCACGTCACTTGGGAGACAAGCGAGTTTTACTAGGCAGGTGGGGATGCACAACCGCATCCGCCCATATAAGGGGATAAGGATCCACCTTTTTACCTACGCCTTCTTCCTCCTTTGCCTATCCATCTCCTGCGCACTCGAGCTCCAGCGCCCATGCCGGCACTTCCCACCTCAACCTTCTCCAGCAATGTCCGGAGTGGGAGGCAAGTGGATGGTCTCCTCCGCCACGGAGGGCCAAGTCAAGAAGCTAAGGAAGGCCGGATACCTGTCCAAGGACATCGCGCACCGGCTTCCCGAAAAGGGGCAGCTTCTCCCCACCCCAAGGCCCCATGAGAGGGTAGTATTTATTCCCTACTTCCTCCGCGGACTGGGTTTTCCACTCCACCCATTTGTCTGGGGGCGCATGTTCTACCACGGCCTAGATTTCCACGATCTGGCCCTGAACTTCATCCTCAACATCTCGGTGTTTATCGTCGTGTGCGAGGCTTTTCTCCACGTCCGCCCTCATTTCGGCCTCTGGCTCAAGACCTTCAACGTCAAGCCCAAGGTGGTGCGCGGCAGCCAGGCGGAGTGCAGATGCGCCATGGCGGGCAAGATGGCCAACGTCCTATGGTTCGAGGGCTCTTTCGTGGAGACCCTAAAGGGATGGCAATCCAGGTGGTGTTATATCAGCGAGCCGCGCGATCCGAAATGGACCGCAGCCCCTGAGTTCTGATCCGGACCCCCCACGCGGCTTATGTCCTGGAAAGAGACAGGCCTGTCGTGGGGTGACGAAAAAGAGGTGACCGGATTGCAAATATGCATCCAGTCCCTGGTGAACAAGCCAATCCGGCTTGTTAATGTAATCCGGGTTATGCTCGTCCGCCGGATCCTCCCGTGCCAACAATGGGATTTTAATCTGTGGGAGTTCGACCCGGCGCATCATCAAACCCTCAGCAGGCTCTTCGACACGACGTACGAAGACGCCTGGAAGATGCTATTCAAGGGCGCCGAGGCTCCCGCATCCGCTTCCGAGGACCGCGGATACAGCTCGCAGCGTCACGCTAGCGAGGTAAGCCATCTACACCTTTTACAGGATGTTAAGCATTTTTCATAGGTTGACTCTATGCGGGATCTAAACTCCCTTACCTTTGACAGGCTTGGCGGGCGATATCCAGACCAATTAACTGTCCGGCTCCGCTGCCCGAAGACCCAGCCCCAGCTCTACTAGTGAAGCTGCTGGTTCTAGCGCCTTATGTGGTGCTGGAGAAGAAGGCCAAGAAGAAGAAGACCACGGGGACTCGAAAGAGTGCCCGCAACATGGTGGTGTCGGACTCGTCATCTGACGAGTCCGAGATGCCCTCCTCCCGTGAAAATGAGGAGGAGGAAGAAGAAAACTCCCCCCCCCCCAGCGGAGGGAGGGGAGAAGAGGAAGGCCGCCCCAATGGGGGAGGCCGAGGGGTCTAGGAAAAGGAAGACCCCTCCGCCGGACTACGCCCGCAACGCCGAAGAGGGCAAAGAGGAGCGGCCAAACAGGGCCAAGCGTCCGGCGAAATCATAAGTTCGGATATCAGAGTAACTCATGATGTTCCTTTGTTGCACAGCTTTCCCTAATGTCGAATGTAATTATGCAGTCCGCCCCGGGCCGAATTCCACGAATCGTCGGGCGGCTCCCTGGACTCATCGGACGTGAACTCAGTTCCGCCCGCTGTCTCCCCCCCGCACTACAGACGACGCCGAAGTGGCGTCGCGACAAGCTCCGGGGCAGGAGGAGGTGGTCCCGGAGGAGCCGCAAGGCAACCTCCCGGACTCCAGGAGTGAAGGGGATAAGGCCCCCCAGGGCTCCCAGTCCGGCTTTGTGCCGGACACCGCGCCGGAATCTTCCACAGTTCTGGACCGCGGTAGGCGAACTCCTTCCAAGAGGAGCAAGCCTTCTGAGCCGGCGGCCTCCGTCCAACCGGAGGTGCCGGACAATCTGATGGAGGTGCTTGACGACGCCTCCATCGACGAGGGGCACCGTACTATTATGAGTACGGTGATCCAGAAGGTTCAGTCCGCCAAGAGCGGACTGACTGAAGCTTGCGCTAGCCTTCTAACAGGCTTCAAGGTAAGTAAAAATATGTAAAAATATTACCGCATAGACTGTAGCCCCTGATGCTCTGTTTGGTGTTCGGAAAGAAAAGCCGAATAGAGGATCTATTAAATTTCGCAGGAGTCTAAAAAAAGAGTCAATATGCGTATGCAGGCTTCGCTGCTATCCACCGCTGCACAGACTGCGGAGGTGGGTGTCCTGAACCAGGACCTCGAGCGGACCGAGCAAGAGCTCGGCCTTGCCAAGCGGCGGCTCGAGGAGAAAGAAGGTAAGAAATACCTTACAGAAAAAGTGCCTATAAAAAGGCTTGATTGCAAAAAGAATAATAGGATTGTACTGCTTATTGTAGGGGGCACGACTAAGGTGGCGACCCTTAAGCAGGCGCTGTCTGAGGCCGAAAAGAAAACGGCCGCGGAGCACACCGAGTGAGACAGACTTGGGGATCAGGTCGGCGAGGTGCAGCAAGAGCTTCAGGCTCTCATGAAAAAACATGAGAGTTTGGAGCTTGAGTCGAAGACGCAAGCATCCGAGCTTGCGACGGCCCTAGAGGCTGCCAAGTCTGCCAAGGCCGAAGCCCAAAAGGCCCTCCAAGAGTTGGAGGAGATGAGGAAGATAGCAGTGGGTAAGGCATTCTTTATGCAAAGCAGAAATATAAAAGTGAACTACTTGTTACTTACCCGAATCCGGAGCTCTCCAGGGGCATTCGCAGATCTTCCCTGCAGCGTATCTGACGCCGCCGCATTCTACCGAGCTGAAGAGGGTAGCTCGACGAAGAAGGTGTTCTGGTCTCAGTATTCTCAGGCCGGACACCCTGTGCCCTTGAGCGACCAGCTGAAACAGCTGGTCGAGCTCCACAAGGCGGCCGAACAGGCCATGAAGGGCTTCATAGTTCGGCTGTGGCCTGGCGAGACCCTGCCTGGGAGCTATTTCGGGCTGGTGCGGTGGCTGGTGGAGGCCTGTCCGAGGCTCGAGGTCATCAAGCGCTCCGTCTGCATCGAAGGTGCCCGTCGGGCCCTTGCCCGTGCAAAGGTGCACTGGGGTAAGCTGGACAGTGAGAAGCTTGTGAAGGACGGGCCGCCGCCGGGGAAGGAGCATCGCAAGCCCGAGAACTACTACAAGGATGTTCTTGCAGGTGCCCGCCTTGTGGCGGATGAATGTACCAAGGATGTGATTTTTGAATGAACTCGCTCGTGTTTATCCTGTGCGCTGAAAACTTGTTCATATGCGCTAAGCAATGCTTATTGAATTTAAAATATTACTTTCTGTGCGGCCGTTTATCAAAAATTGAGAGATGGCCAGTCGTCGGCTTCTGCCCCCATGCCATTAGTGCTGGGGTGTTCGGGATAAACCTGAGCGCTCTTTTTCCCATAGTTGGGTCCTTCGAGGGAGGCGCTCAGCAGAACGAACCAGGCAATTGGACTATAATGCTTGAACACTCTCACTTAGCCATAGAACTCTGTAATTTTAAATTTTGGTGAAGCCCCTAGTTCGGAAGACCGAGTTCGGGGTGCTATCCACGCCTTGGCCGGACAAAGCCAGCTCTTCGCTCGAAGCGGCATAAGCCTTTAGGGACTCGAAAAACCTCTCGAGCAGCGACCGGTCTCTCGCCACATCATGACAGTCAGTTTTAGCTTTCTCCACTGAGGTGCTTAACCCAGCTGAACCGGGGCACAATCGCAGTGGTTCTCCTAGTGCTACCTTAGCCGATATGGCGGAACGTAAGGCACCAAAACATAGGAGCCGGGCAAACCCAACTATTGACCCAAATCATGATTCGGAGCCGATGCATATAGTGCTATAAGTTCAGGGTGCCGCACTTGTGAAAGTGTACGGACTTCTCACACCATTATGAGGGGTACTGGAGCCCCTGGCGTGTTTACCGTACCATGGTGTACGGGTGCAATCATGTCATTTAATAAACATATATGTAAAAAGAAGATAATGCAAAAAATAGACAGAAAGCTATGCATTGTTTATAGAGAGGCTATTTATCAAAGCCGAACGATACAAATAGTGCGGTAAGCAACAGATATTGGACTATTTAGTATGTCCTAACCAGGGGCAGGACGCGGAATTGTATTTAAAACAGGTATACCGCTCGTAACAGAGACCACTTGGGAGTTCCATAATGCGGCATGGCTTGTCTGCCTCCCTGGGTCTTACATCGTTTGTGCGGCAGTCGAATTGCCGAACAGGTCGTCCGAAGTATGGAGTCCTAAAAGTAAGATAAAATTAAAAAAAGGAATCCGGCAGCCCCTAGTACGTTTTAAGCTGTATTTTGGGCGTGCCGTTATTGTGCCCCTTCCCTTGTGCCCATGGTATTTCAAGGGCGTAGTTATGTACGCGAGGTACTGGTTTCTCTATGTCGCGAGAGCTGGGGTTGGGGCCGCATTGCTACGCTTGCTCAAAGTGTGCCAGGCGGTCCTGCTGTGGGTTACTCCGGGCGCGCTTGGTAGTGTCTGGCTTTTTAACGGCCGGACTGGAGAATTGCCTAAGAAGGCTACTTTGTACTTCCGCTGCGAGAGCTGCCGTGTGCTCCTCTGTACGGAGGGAGCGTTCGGTGTTTCCGTTGACCGTGATTACTCCTCGAGGGCCTGGCATCTTGAGCTTGAGATATGCATAGTGCGGCACCGCATTGAACTTTGCAAATGCGGTTCGTCCGAGCAGGGCGTGATAGCCACTGCGAAACGGGACTATATCGAAGATTAACTCTTCACTTCGGAAATTGTCCGGGGATCCGAAGACCACGTCAAGTGTTACTAAGCCTGTACAGTTGGCTTCTACACCTGGTATAACGCCTTTAAAGGTCGTTTTGTGGGCTTAATCCTTGAGGGATCTATGCCCATTTTCCGCACTGTATCCTGATGAAGCAGGTTCAGGCTACTGCCGCCGTCCATGAGGACTCTTGTGAGATGAAATCCGTCAATGATTGGGTCGAGAACCAATGCGGCGAAGCCACCATGATGGATGCTAGTGGGATGGTCCCTTCAATCAAAAGTGATCGGGCAGGAGGACCATGGGTTGAACTTTGGGGCGACTGGCTCCAGTGCGTATACGTCCCGTAGCGCACGCTTCCGCTCCCTCTTGGGAATGTGGGTTGCGTATATCATGTTCACCATCCGCACTTGTGGGGGAAAGCCCTTCTGTCCATTGTTGTTCGGCGGCTTGGGCTCCTCCTCGTCGTCGCTGTGCAGCCCCTTGTCTTTGTTTTCGGCCCTTAACTTGCCTGCCTGCTTGAACACCCAACAATCCCTGTTAGTGTGATTGGCTGGCCTTTCGGGGGTGCCATGTATCTGCCACAAGTGATCGAGTATTCGGTCCAAACTGGACGGGCCCTGAGTATTCTTTTTGAATGGCTTTTTCCGCTGACCGGATTTATAGACTTTGAATCCGGCATTGACTGCCGTGTCTTCATTGCTGTCGCTGCTAACGCGGCGTTTTTGCTTATTCCGACGTGTCCTGCCACTTTTGTCCTTGGTATCCGAATTACCAGGGTTCTTTGATAAGTTGTTACTGCGAGCTAGCCAGCTGTCTTCTCCCGCGCAAAAGCGGGTCATGAGTGTCGTGAGGGCTGCCATAGATTTTGGCTTTTCCTGTCCCAGGTGCCAGGCAAGCCATTCGTCGCGGATGTTATGCTTGAAGGCTGCTAGGACCTCTGCATCCGGACAGTCGACTATCTGGTTTTTCTTTGTTAGGAACCATGTCCAGAATTGTCTGGCCGATTCCTTTGGCTGCTGAATTATGTGGCTTAAGTCATCGGCATCCGGTGGTCGCATGTAAGTGCCCTGGAAGTTGTCGAGGAATGCGGCTTCCAGGTCCTCCCAAGAACCGATTGAGTCTGCTGGCAAGCTGTTAAGCCAATGCCGGGCCGGTCCTTTAAGTTTGAGCGGGAGGTATTTGATGGCGTGTAGATCATCGCCGCGTGCCATGTGGATGTGAAGGAGATAATCCTCGATCCATACCGCCGGATCTGTTGTGCCATCGTGTGATTCGATGTTTACGGGTTTGAAACCCTCTGGGATTTTATGATCCATTACTTCATTCGTGAAGCATAGCGGGTGTGCGGCGCCTCTGTACTGGGCTATATCACGATGCAGCTCGGAAGAGCTATGTCTGTTGTGTTCGGCCCGGCCGGATTTGTTGTATCCGGAGTGAAGATCATCGTCACGTGCCGTAGGGTGCCTGCGCGATCCGTAGATCGATCTTGTTTGTCTTGCCTTATCCTCCAGTACGTCTCGCAGGTCTGGCGCATTTTTCCGTGCCTTAGTTGAGCGGCATCGGGGCATGGCTTGGGTGGAGGACCGAGAGGCCTCTTTGTCGTGGCCGCGAGGTGGCCGGTCTGCCATGTCATGCGCTGGTGATGTAGGTGCTACCTCCTCTGATCGGGGTAGCGGCCTGCGCTTTGGGTAACTCTTGGAGGGGCGTTCGAGTTCATACTCTTCGGCCGCAAGGACTTCAGTCCATCTGTCAGCTAGCAAATCTTGGGCAGCTCTAAGCTGTTGCTGCTTTTTCCTGAGGCTACTTGCCGTGGCTAAAAGCCCGCGTTTGAAACGCTCTTGTTCGGCGGGGTCTGATGGTATGACAAATTCGTCGTCATCGAGGCTTGCCTCATCTTCGGAGGGAGGCGTATAGTTATCATCCTCGACCTCTCGGTCTGCCGCTCTCTCATGAGGGCTGGCTTCTCCATCTTCCTGTGCCGAATCTTGCTGAGGTGGGTGTTCTTCGGCGCTATCCGGGGTAGTATTATCTCCCGTGCCGGAATCACTGTTTTTTCCTTTGGCAGGATTTAGAGCGGCGCCGCTGACGCCGGTGCTTTGGCTGTTTCTTGGGGGCGTCATCCCCCACTGTTCCATCGCCATCTCCATCTTTTGGAGTATCCACCATATATATGTCATATGATGAGGTGGCCTTCCAGCGCCCTACAGGTGCTGGTTCCTGTTCGTCTCCTACATCGTCGTCCATGCTATCGATGTCTTCGGAGCCGAAGTCAAGCATGTCGGTTAAATCATCGACAGTGGCTACAAAGTGGGTGGTGGGTGGGCTTTGAATTTCTTCATCGTCCGTATCCCACCCTCGCTGACCGTAGTCCGGCCAGGGCTCTCCTGATAAAGAGAGAGACTTAAGAGAATTCAGGATGTCACCAAAAGGCGAGTGCTGAAAGATGTCTGCGGCGGTGAACTCTGTTATCGGTGCCCAATCGGATTCGATTGGCAGGGGCGCGGGGGGTTCGGAGTCCGGATCCTCGGAGTCACGAGTCGTGTAGAGTGCGGGGCTAGCGTTCGGCTCGATCGCCTTTGAGATCGCAGCCCCCGAGGTGACGTCCAACCGCTCGTCCTCGATTGGCGCAATAGGCTCCGAGTTAGGGGTTGGAACCGATGCGTGTGTGGCCTCCAAGACACTTTCCGGAGGCAGAGCTAGATCATGCCCCTCGAGATAGTGCGACACGCTTGGCCGTGGCTTGAACCCGTCGAAGATCAACTCTCCGCGGATGTCAGCCGTGTAGTTTAAGCTTCCAAACCTGACTTGATGGCCAGGGACGTAGCTTTCGATCTGCTCCAAGTGTCCAAGCGAATTGGCCCGCAGAGCGAAGCCGCCGAAGACGAAGATCTGTCCGGGGAGAAAGGTCTCACCCTGGACCGCATCGTTGTTGATGATCAAAGGAGCCATCGGGCCTAAAGGCGACGACACAGAGGAACTCTCAATGAAAGCACCAATGTCGGTGCCAAACCGGCGGATCTCGGGTAGGGCGTAGGGTTTTACATCCATCAAGAGGGCCCGAACCTGGGTAAAACATCGTGTTCCCTGCCTCCTATTACCATCCGGCCTAGACGCACAGTTTGGGACCCCCTACCCGAGATCCGCCGGTTTTGACACTGACACTCCTCCTCATGCACCGCTGCCCCGTCCCTATGAACCCCGGTGAGGCCCCCGGCCTCTCCTCTCCCCTCTCCCCATGCGCACGCACGCGCACTCGCCCGCTGTCCCACACCTTGGCCGTCCCCTGCTCCTGCTACGCTCACCAAGCCCGTGCCCCGTTCGTCACTGCTCGCCCGCGCGCCGCGCCCCAGCTCCTGGCCGCGCCTACCCACACGCGCACGCTGCCACCCCGGGGCCGCCTCCTCCCTCCCCGCGCTGCGCCTGGGCCACGCACCCCGCCCATCCCGCTCCTCGTGCCACGGCGTTTGTCTTGCCTG
Source organism: Triticum monococcum (assembly GCA_034509565.1). NCBI lineage: Eukaryota > Viridiplantae > Streptophyta > Magnoliopsida > Poales > Poaceae > Triticum > Triticum monococcum. Next base: position 384,131,606 of record CM067845.1, read on the forward strand.
CTGACCCCATGCCTCTGTTGCCGCCTGCTCACTGCGCCGGCACCCACGGCCGCCCACGCATGGCCCCGCCTCCGCCGGTCCCGTACGCCTCCGGCCACCCTCGCCCGAGCGCTCGCCTAGCCATGCGTCCCCCGCTCGCGTCGTGCCCCCTTCCCCCTCTTGCTACCTCGCTCCTGCCCGCGCTCATGCACCCGCTCGGCCATCGCCCGACCTCGCCTGAGCCACGCCTCGCTGACTGCCGTGACCGCCGCCCCCAACCGCTCCGCCCGTGCCTCGCTCAACCCCCCCCCCCCCCCCCCGCGCACCGCTCCGCCCTTCCGCCGCTGCTCGCCGGCCGCCTGGATGGCGCCGTGGCCACCATGCCCCACCCGCGCCCGTCGGGTTCGCCCGCTAGCGCCCAGCGCTCGCTCGGGTGACACCCGCACCCGAGCGCCGGAACCCGCTAGGCCTTTGGCCCAATGACAAGGGGCCCCCGCCCACAGAACGCAAATGTAAAAAAATAAAAAAGATTAATAATAATAATAAATAAAATATTAATTAATTAATTATGTTTAATTAACCTAATCAATTAACTAAACTAATTAAACCTGATTAGTTAGTCTTAGTCTATGATAGGTGGGTCCCACTGGACCCACCGGTCAGGTTTGACTCTGGTCAGCGGACCATTGACCGCTAACGTCACCTCTATGTCATGCTGACGTCACCAGACACTGTTCTGGATAATGCTGATTTAAATAAATTAAATAAATTCTAAAAATGATTTAAATTTGTTAAAATTAATATAGAATAAACCGTAGCTCGGATGTAAAAGTTTTATACATGAAAGTTGCTCAGAACAACGAGACGAATCTGGATACGCAACCCGTTTGTCTGCCACACATCCCTAGCATAGCGAACACGCAACTTTCCCCCTCCGATTCATCTGCTCGAAAATGCGAAACACCGGGATACTTTCCCCGATGTTTTCCCCCTTCACTGGTATCACCTCCTACTGCGTTAGGGCACACCTAGCACCGTTACTCGTCATGTCATGCATCGATATGCATCTATTTTCATTGTATTCATTGTTTCTTCCCCCTCCATCACTTCTTTCCGGTAGACCCCGAGACTGTCGGTGACTCCAATTCGACTACGGTGTCGATGACCCCTCCTTCTTGCAGAGCAACCAGGCAAGCCCCCCATGATCACCAGATATCTCCTATTCTTCTCTCTACTGCTTGCATTAGAGTAGTGTAGCACGTTACTGTATTCGGTTAATCCTATTGTGATGCATAACCTGTCCTTGCTACTACTGTTGTTACCTTTACCTGCAATCTCAACTGCTTAGTATAGGATGCTAGTATTCCATCAGTGGCCCTACATCTTGTCTGTCTGCCATGCTATACTATCGGGCTGTGATCACTCGGGAGGTGATCACGAGTTTTATACTTATATACATAATACATGATACATGTGGTAACTAAAGTCGGGTCGGCTCATAGAGTACCCGCAAGTGATTCTGATGTGGGGGCTGAATGGGCAGGTGGTTCCATCCAGGTAGTGGTGGGCCTGGGTTCCCGACGGCCCCCGACTATTACTTTGTGGCGGAGCGACAGGGTAGGTTGAGACCACCTAGGTGAGAGGTGGGCCTGGCCCTGGTCGGCGTCCGTGGTTACTTCAAAATAACACGCTTAACGAGGTCTTGGTATTTGATCTGAGTCTGGCCACTGGCCTATACACACTAACCAACTACGCGGGAATGTTATGGGCACTCGACGTCGTGGTATCAGGCGAAGCCTTCGTGACGTCAGTGACTGAGCGGCGGGTGTCGGATTGGACTGGAATGCCTGCTCTTGTATTAGGGAGGCTATGTCTGTTTCCGGCCGCCCTCGCAACGCGTAGGTGTGCAATCGGCGATGGGCCCAGACCCATGCGCCATAGGAATTAGACCGGCGTGCTGACCTCTCTGTTGTGCCTAGGTAGGGCTGCGACGTGTTGATCTTATAAGGCCGGGCATGACCTAGGAAATTGTGTCTGGCCAAAGCGGATCGAGCATGTTGGAAAATGTCGTGCACCCCTACAGGGAAGTTTATCTATTCGAATAGCCGTGTCCCTCGGTAAAAGGACGACCCGGAGTTGTACCTTGACCTTATGACAACTAGAGCCAGATACTTAATAAAACACACCCTTTCAAGTGCCAGATACAACCCGGTGATCGCTCTCTAACAGGGCGACGAGGAGAGGATCGCCGGGTAGGATTATGCTACACGATGCTACTTGGTGAACTTACCATCTACTCTCTTCTACATGCTGCAAGATGGAGGCTGCCAGAAGCGTAGTCTTCGACAGGATTAGCTATCCCCCTCTTATTCTGGCATTCTACAGTTTAGTCCACTGATATTGCCCATTAACATTGATACCCATGCATATGTAGTGTAGATCCTTACTTGCGAGTACTTTGGATGAGTACTCACGGTTGCTTTTCTCCCTCTTTTCCCCCCTTTCCTTTTCTTCCTGGTTGTCGCAACCAGATGATGCAGTCCAGGAGCCAGAGGATCCCAAGGATGATTCTATGCGGAGTTCGACTTCGAGGAGTAGTTAGGAGGTCCCAGGCAGGAGGCCTTGCCTTTTCGAACGTTGCTACTTTTGTGCTAGCCTTCTTATGGCAAACTTGTTTAACTTATGTCTGTACTCAGATATTCTTGCTTCCGCTGACTCTTGTGTATTAGAGCTTATGTATTCGAGCCATCGAGGCCCCTGGCTTGTAATATAAAGCTTGTATTATTTTAATTTGTGACTAGAGTTGTGTTGTGATATCTTCCCGTGAGTCCTTGATCTTGATCGTACACATTTGCGTGTATGATTAGTGTACGGTCAAATCATGGGCATCACAATAAACCACGAGCTCTAAACCCTAAACCATAAGCCATAAACCATAAACCATAAACGCTAAGCCCTAAGGCCCAAACCCCAAAATGCTTGCTGTGTAAATACGAACAATAGGTGCCTGATAACAAAGTTATAAACAAATAATAACAAAAAAATGATTTTTTATTTAAGGAGTATAAATTTGAGCATGTAATAAATATATGTTGGTCAAAGTAAAGTATATGTATTATCAAATTGCGTGTAATTGTATTTCAAAATGATATGAGTATAAAAAGATAGATTGAAAGATGTCCATATAAAAACTCATTAGAAAAGCGATTTGATATTTATTTCAGAAGTGTATGCTACAACATGACATAAATTAATTTATTGATGAAAACATTTTGATAACTAAATTAATATAGTATGTGACCTAGGAACAACAGTTGATTTGAATTAAAATATAACTTCTCTTGTGAGATATGCAGTATGAACAATTGAATTCAAGAGTACATGTTATAAGAGAAAAATATACAATTACTTCAAGAAAACAGTACAAATTAGATTTAGCGCTGCAAATAGAAAACAATTTCAAATTGAAAAGTGATAATAACGATGAGAAGCAACTTCTTTGTTATTTTGGAGTTGGTTGAACTGTATGTCACTTCGAGAAAATAAACAATATGTATCGTAATATCAATGGTGTATTTACACATACCAAGAGATAAAGGAGCAATTAAATTTTGATTATATTTTTAAGAGTAAGTTTTGTGGCAACGAACGGATTCGATATCAATGTTGGTTTTACATGTGTGGAGAATCCAATGCAATATGGGAAGACGAGACGTTTGACCGGTCCACCTGCCTCTTCTAGTTAATGAGGGATCTTATATAATTAGACTACTTCATGAGGTAATTCCTCACTACATAACTGTATCCTCTCAAATCCACTCTCCACTTGTTCAACAATGTCGGACAATAGCGAACACGGAGTTCTCCCAGAGGATCATCTTTCAAAGTTTTGGGTGGATTTGCATGTGGTCTTGTAGGAGATTTGGCTTCACACCGAGGAAGAGGAGGATGCTCAGGCAATGGCCGAGTTTCCGAAAGAGATCTGGGGCACCAGGAAGATAACCTCAACGACGTCTTCAGATTGGTGTACGGTCTTGGTCGCATTGGTCAACCGGGCCGTGGGTGTGAAGTTAGCGTTGCTCGCGTCAGAGATGTAGTGGATGACGGGGGGTTAGGTGTTGTCGCTAGTGCCAGTCATTATGTCGACGTTGCCGATGGCCGAGGCAGAGGAGGTGCTCTTGATGGTGGTCGTGGACATTGTCGGGGACGGAATTAGTGGTTCTACCATGGGTACTTATTTTTCACCATTTCATATTTTCTATGAATGTTATTTGCCTAGTGAGCATTTTTCGCATCTATTTTAATTGATGAATATGAATGTGTTCATGTACTCAACTCTTATATGTCTGAATATTGTTGTTTTTGAAATACATTGATACGAGCATGATGACTTATATTAGGTTGAAATTTGTGTCGCGCATGATCAAACTAACACAATGTATTTACTTTATAGGAGACAAAACTTATGGTAGACATATAGAAGATTCTAATATAGGTTTATATTAATGTAAACTGAATAATGTATTCAACTAGGCTTTAATCAAGTTTTGAAATTAAACAGATCAGACGACTGAATTCCAATGGATTGAAGAAAAGTACATATTGTAGCATGAAAATCATCGATATCAATCCACTATTATGCAAGTAGAACATTACAGACATAGATAACTAACATGAAGGGTATCTACATGCAAACAAACAGAGAAACAATTCAAAAAAGACATTGTTTTTGGTTGTTATGTAATTTGAAACTGAAAGTAGTATGGTATATTCATATATAGAACTGTTTAAAAATATTATTTAGTTTCTGAAATCTTTAATGCTCAACACTTCAAAATAATATCATAATAACCCGTATGACATGACAATTGACAGGGAACTCCTATGGTGACTGTAGCACATCGTACAACATATAGATGTTGTCGTCATGCTCTGGTTAATCAAGATATAGCGAAAACGTCTTGGCAGGTTTGGCCTGTAAATTTGTTGCACTCTGTATCCAAATATAACGAGTGAAATATGTTCGATGACGCTCGTCGTTGAACATAAGCATGAAAGATATGCCATTTCCTAATAAGGCCATCTTAAGCTCAAATGTGTCATGCGCCTCCATGCACTGGTGCGCTCTATGCGTGAATTCAGGTCTTCCCAACAAGGGATGCACTGAGCATAATTCGAAAAAGCAGCTTTTAGACATGTTCAGGGCAACTTTATATAAATAAGCAAATTGTAAGCTGAAACATTATTTGCATTATAATGTACAACGCAGTCTAGAAAGTCGTCTGGAAGATATACATAGATTTTGTTGCAAGTGAGGTTGACCTTGTGACATCCACCTAGGCTGTTGTCTCCACACCATCCACATGCTTGTTTAATTGTCTACAATGATCTTTAGAAATTTAATAGAAAGTACATACTTGACGGCATAAATAAGTATTAAAATGTAAGAATCATAGAAAAATGTGCACAATACTTTTGGTAAAAGCAGTAAATATCGTGTGGAAAAGTTTGCCCAAATGTAAATAAATCAACAATTTACAAAGTTCGGCCCTGCAAAACTTGATTATTCTGTATAACAATGAACACTTTGTATGGCATAAGAAATCAAAAGACTTCATAGAGAAATAAAATAGTTTTAGGTGAGGTTGCAATATAATTATTTTGGTAAAATAAAAATAGGAAAAAAGGTGTTGGATTGACCATAGAATGCAATAAAAATAAGAAATACACTGCAGCCATCCGGATGCTTGCATACGGAGTACCCAGTGATCTCATTGATGAGTACGTCCGTATGAGTGAGTCTACATGCCTAGACTCCATGTACACGATTTGCAAGGCTGTGATGTTGTGTTTGGCCCTGAGTACTTGAGAGAGCTGACTCCTCAAGATACAACCCGCCTGTTGGCGATGAATGCCAGTAGGGGCTTCCCAGAGATGCTTGGCAGTATAGACTGCATGCACTGGGAGTGGAAGAACCACCCTTCTTCTTAGCAAGGGCAGTATAACGGCCATGTCAGGGCTTGCACTATCATACTGAAGGAAATATGCCCTAGAGGCAATAATAAAGTTGTTATTTATATTTCCTTATATCATGATAAATGTTTATTATTCATGCTAGAATTGTATTAACCGGAAACTTAGTACATGTGTGAATACACAAACAAACAGAGTGTCCCTAGTATACCTCTACTAGACTAGCTCGTTAATCAAAGATGGTTAAGTTTCCTGACCATAGACATGTGTTGTCATTTGATGAATGGGATCACATCATTAGAGAATGATGTGATGGACAAGACCCATCCGTTAGCTTAGCATTATGATCATTTAGTTTTATTGCTATTGCTTTCTTCATGACTTATACATATTCCTGTGACTATGAGATTATGCAACTCCCGAATACCGGAGGACCACCTTGTGTGCTATCAAATGTCACAACATAACTGGGTGATTATAAAGATGCTCTACAGGTGTCTTCGATGGTGTTTGTTAAGTTGGCATAGATCAAGATTAGGATTTGTCACTCCGTGTATCAGAGAGGTATCTCTGGGCCCTCTCGGTAATGCACATCACTATAAGCCTTGCAAGCAATGTGACTAATGAGTTAGTTGCGAGATGATGCATTACGGAACGAGTAAAGAGACTTGCCGGTAACTAGATTGAACTAGGTATAAGGATACCGATGATCGAATCTCGGGCAAGTAACATACCGATGACAAAGGGAATAACGTATGTTGTTATGCGGTTTGACCGATAAAGATCTTCATAGAATATGTAGGAGCCAATATGAGCATCCAGGTTCCGCTATTGGTTATTGACCAGAGATGTGTCTCGGTCATGTCTACATAATTCTCGAACTCGTAGTGTTTGCACGCTTAACGTTCGATGACGATTTGTATTATGAGTTATGTGTTTTGGTGACCGAAGTTTGTTTGGAGTCCCGGATGAGAGCACGGACATGACGAGGAGTATTGAAATGGTCGTGGGGTAAAGATTGATATATTGGAAGGTCATATATGGACACCGGAATGGTTCCGATAAGGTTCGTGGATTTTTCAGAGTACCGGGAGGCTACCGAAACCCCCCGGGAATGTTAATGGGCCTATTAGGCCATAGTGGAGAGACGGAGGCTGCCTCAAGAGGTGGTGCCCCCAAGCCCAAACCGAATTGGGCTAGGGTTGGGGGGCGTGGCTGACGATGACATGTACCTAGGGTAGGGTCATAGGCTTGTCCTAGACACCCTACCCAAGGACACTACGCTAGAGTCAAGAACATTCAAAGGACAACAAAAGATACCTACTGAAATCACCTTGGACTGCAATCTACTCGACTAGCTATCTCAGTCGGATGCCCCAATTCCACTCGACCAATATAGAGTCACTCGACCGTATCAAGAACCACTCGGAGTACAGAAGGTCTAAAGCCACCTCTGGATAGCAACGGTCAGGCATTCACTCTGTAGCCTTAAAGGTCATTAATAGTCATTATAGCGGGCTGTAACACCCTTGATGCAGCTATATCTCCCACATGTCGAAGCACGACTTAGAGGCATAACCGCATTGAAAGCAATGTCGCAAGTGAGGTAATCTTCACACAACCCATGTAATACATAAGGGAAAGAGATACATAGTTGGCTTACAATCGCCACTTCACACAACTACATGAATAAAGCATTACATCAACGAGTTACAATCAAGGACCGACCACGGAGCCACAATAAAAGAAGACTACCCCAAATGCTACACAGATCCCCGATTGTCCCGATAGGGCTCCACTACTGATCAACTGGAAACGAAACAACACGAAGGACAAGATCTTCATGAAGCTCCTCCATGAGCTTGGTTGCGTCATATGCACGGTTCAACGACACCTGCAAGCTGGTTTTGGAAGTATCTGTGAGTCACAGGGACTCAGCAATCTCACACCCTCGCGATCAAGACTATTTAAGCTTATAGGTAAGGTAAAAGGTATGAGGTGGAGCTGCAGCAAGCGACTAGCACATATGGTGGCTAACATATTCGCAAAAGAGAGCGAGAAGAGAAGGCAAAAGCACGGTCAATGAACTATGATCAAGAAGTGATCCTAAAACAACCTACATCAAGCATAACTCCAACACCGTGTTCACTTCCCGGACCCCGCTGAGAAGAGACCATCACGGTAACACACGTGGTTGGTGCATTTTAATTAAGGTCAACTTCAAGTTTTCTACAACCATACATTAACAAATTCCCATTTGCCCATAACCGCGGGCACGGCTTTCAAAAGTTCAATACCCTGCAGGGGTGTCCCAACTTAGCCCATCACAAGCTCTCACGGTCAACGAAGGATATTCCTTCTAGCGGGAAGACCCGATCAGACTCGGAATCCCGGTTACAAGACATCCTCGACAATGGTCAAACAAGTCCAGCAAGACCGCCCGATGCGCCGACATCCTGATGGGAGCTGCACATATCTCGTTCTCAGGGCAACACCGGATAAGCAATCCGTACAACTAAAACCAGCCCTCAAGTTTCCCCGAGGTGGCGCTGCAAGGGGCTCTAGTTTGGACCAACACTTAGACAAGCACTGGCCCGGGGGGTTTAAAATAAAGATGACCCTTGGGCTGGCCTAACCCAAGGGAAAAAAAGGCTAGGTAGAAAATGGTAAAACCAATGTTGGGCCTTGCTGGAGGAGTTTTATTCAAAGCGAACTGTCAAGGGGTTCCCATTATAACCCAACCGCGTAAGGAACGCAAAATCCAGGAACATCACACCGATATGACGGAAACTAGGGCGGCAAGAGTGGAACAAAACACCAGGCAGAAGGCCGAGCCTTCCACCCTTTACCAAGTATATATGTGTGTTAATTAAATAAGAGATATTGTGATGTCCCAATAAAATATCCATGTTCCAAACATGGAACCAGCTCCATTCTTCACCTGCAACTAACAACACTATAAGAGGGGCTGAGCAAAGCGGTAACATAGCCAAACAACGGTTTGCTAGGACAAGGTGGGTTAGAGGCTTGGTTCAACAATATGGGAGGCATGATAAGCAAGTGGTAGGTATCGCAGCATAGGCATAGCAAAAGAGCGAGCAACTAGCAAGCAAAGATAGAAGTGATTTCGAGGGTATGGTCATCTTGCCTGAGATCCCGCAAGGAAGAAGAACGAGTCCATGAAGAAGACAAACAGACGAAGTCGAACGGATCCTCACTGATGCGGCGTTATCAAAACTAACCCAAAGAAGCAACACCGAAAATAAGCAAACAACATAGTAAACAACCACCACATAATCCTGGCATGATGCATAACCAAGTATGATGCATGTCCGGTTTAATGACACATGTCATGGCAAAGTGCACAAACAACTCTAAAAGTTAAGTGGAGCTCAATATGCAACAAGTTGCATATTGACGGAACACCACATCAATTATTTAGTTCACTCTTGGTTAGGTACTCAATAATATTAAATGTTGGTTAACATGGCAAGAGGTGAAGCATAACAAAACTATACCATCTAAACAATTGAAATGGGGCCGGATATAATAAACAACGAATTCGGTAGATCCCCATATGCCTTAGTAATTTATTGCAACAACAATTTTAAAACATTTAATTGTTGTTATCATGATGCGGATGACATGAACAAGTTTATGCAATATTTATGAAAATATTGACATGATAAGATATGAGGCATTTGTCATCGTGACGGAAACGAAAGGGGTGTCATGACAACGAATCCGAAAGTGATGCCACGGCAACATATCGGTCTCCGGTAACTCGATTGAGATACCGATGCAAAGGGGAAGTGTGTGGGAGCGTGTCGTGCAAGATGGTGGGTGATCCCGGTAACCGGGTTCCCCACAAATTAGCAGCAGAAGAGGAGGACCGAGAAAGTGACAACTCGGGCATGGTGCAAACACAGGGTGCAACTCATACAACACATGCAAACGTTCATGGACGGTCATCTCGATGGTTATACCTTCGAAGCGTGCGAACAAGGTGGTTCGAGTTCGTCGAGGGAAGTAGAGGAAGTAGTCGTTCACGGGTCGTTGAGGGAAGTAGTGGTACTTTTCCGAAGAGGAACTTGATGAACCCAACATCTCCAACGCGACGGTAGTCGTACACGGCAACGGTAACTTGTAGGGTCATCCATTTCATGGTACTTAGGTGAATCCACGAGAAATGGTACTCGTACATGGTTCATCGAGGAACTTGACATTTCGGCCTGTAGTCGTTCGAGCGTCCGATGGTAATGGTACTCGGTCGCTTCGAAGAGGTACTTGGGGTCATTCGAACTGGCCGATCTCGTCATCTCGAAGGGGTACTTGACGTTCTTAGCGATTCCGAAGACGACGGTAGAGGTACACTTGTTGTAGGGGTACTTGTCGGATCCACGACGACGGTAGAGGTACAAACGTTCTCGCGGTACTTGTCGGTCCGGTCTTGGTGTAGATGTACATAGCAAACGTAGTGGTACTCGCGGACTTCGGCGGCGGTAGTCGTACACGGTTCGTAGGGGTACTTGACGTCCACGGGGCCGACGGCAGGCGTTCTAGGCATCGGGCGTCCGGGTACTTGGTGAAATCCTCGGAGATGGACTTGGTGGTCCGGGTACGGAGTGGTTGTAGACGTTCTCGAGATGTTCTAGGGACGATGGTACTTAGCGGGGAGGTAACCGTCGGGCTGCCGTTTGTCAGAAACGAGATGCACCAAGGAAGATGGAAGCAGCGGTGGCAGCAACAGAGTTGGCCGAAGGGGACGGCTCAGGCAGGAGCTCAATAGCACAGCGAGGCGACGAGGAGGTCGAGTGGCGGCGCCGGGCGGCGCCGGGAAGAGCATCTGCAGCAGGGCGTGGAGGGAGGAGTAGCAGAGGAAGGGGTCGTGCGGAGGGGCCATGGCGACGGCGAACTTGGAGACGGGGCGGCGTCGGGCACGCAGGTGGCTGGTCACCGGCGCGTGGAGGAGCAAGGGCGATGTGGACGAGGTGACACAGGGTCGGCGAGGAAGGAGAGACCGGCAGGGGGCGTGGCCATTGTGGGACGCGGCTGCTTGTGGAGGACGGCGAGCGCCGGCAATGGAGGACGCGCTGTGGCACAACCGCGTCAGAGCATGATGCCAGCTTGGCTGCGCAACATGGAGGCGCATGGGAGGAGTAGAGGTACTGCCAGCGGGCGGAGGAGGCGAAGGACGGCGGCGCTGGTGGGAGAAGGAGGTGGGGCTCGGGGCTCGCGCATGCTGGGGAGCACCTCTCCTTGGCGATGCGTGTGGGAGCGAGGGAATGGTGCGCGAGGCGTGTATGGCAGCGGAGGGAGGACGAAGGAACGCGTGGTCGAGGGAAGAGAGATAGGGTTTGGATGGATTGGGCTCTGCTGGGCCTAGCAGGCCGGCCTCGGTGCAAAAGGGCTGCGGGAGGCTGGCGGCTGGCCTTGGCCAAATAAGTGGGGAGGGGAAAAGGCCAGGAGGCCTTGGTTGAACTCCTCTCTCTCTCTCTCTCTTATTTTTAGCAGAAAACAAATAAGGAGAAGAAAAGGAAAAAAGGAAGGTTAGGGAAAGAATTTGAGTACGCGGATCAAAAATACGGGGAATTTGATAAAAATGGCCTGAGGATTTTTAGAGGAAGAAAAATCCGCACGCGTTGGATTTAGCTCGTCAAGTTTTTAATTTCAAAACCCATTCAAATGAACTCCAAATGGGTTGAAATTATAGGAGGTGACCCTACACAATAGATGTGATTTATGGGCAGATTTGGAACATTAATGGAGAAAGTAAAATTGCAAACCCAATTTGCAATTTAACTTAAAAGGTCGAAACGGAAGGGTAGGAGTTTGAGTCAGGTAAGGGAAGAGTTGAAGTGTAGTGCAATTGTGTTATGGGTGATTCCGACTTAAAGGAATATTTTATAATAGCTCCCTAAATATTAGGAGGATATGTTATAAAGAGAACTCACCATGTGAATTTCCTCAATTTAAATGGATCAAAGATCCATGCCACTTATTTAGTTGAGTTTTTAAAAAGAGGGTGCAAGATGACATGATGCAATGCACAAGATGCAAAGATGAAATGCAACGGACCAAACAAATCACACGATGAAACCCGGAAATCATGGAAGGCACCTGAAGCTCCAGACTTGGGGCGTTACAACACTCCACCACTACGAGAGGATCTCGTCCCGAGATCTAGAATGGTACCAGAGGGAAAAATGGAAGAGAAACAGAAGAGGTAGAACTAAGTTGCTTCTTTGACCAATAAGTGAAACCACGAACCTTGAGAGGTCGAACAAATTGAAAGGAAGAATGCAATGAAGAAGAACAAAGTTGCAAACACTTCGTTAAGAAAGAGGAATAAGAAAGAACCGATTCGGGTAGCACCCCGGTTGAAAAGAGATGAAAGACTTGATAAGATGAAAGAACTTGAAAAGGAGCACGACACTCCAGTTGGATGGATAAGCAAGGAAAAAATGATCTTGGCAAACGAGATGATAGGACGAAGAGAGCAACATCACAATGCCTCCGGAACGAAAGAAAAGAAGGTAGATCGTCAGAATAAGAGATCGGAGAAAGAAATGACAACTGTCGCAAATAGAATTGACAGAGCATGCCTACGAAGAAAAAGTTGAACGGAGTTGTTGGAGAACCAACATTGAAAAGAGTAAGCTTGTTGTGGGCTTATGGAAAACATCTCAAAACTATGAGGTGAAATTCTACCACTAAAAAAAATAATATATTGGATTGGTATCAACAAGGAGACAAGAAACTTATTTCACCGGGAGGATAAAAGAAGAACTTGGGTCATTTATGAGTACCATGATAGCAACAATCCTTAGGGAAAGCTTTAGGTGAAACATGACAAAAGAAAACTCCAACAAAAAGATTGATGGGTTTAAATATCTCATTCTTGAAGAATGATATATTACCACCTCAAAAGATAAGGGAGACACAAATCCACTATGGATTGCAAGATAAAGAATGTTTTAGCTTCTCTGAAAAGAATGTTGATGAACACTTCGGGAAGGAAATTAAATCCTTGATGAAACCATCATGTAGAGCCTCCATGAAGAACTCCGGTAACAAAAGGATGATCAAACGGAAGGAAAGAGAAGTTGAAAACACAAGGTGAAGCCTTGCAATGATTTAGATGAATCTTCACGACGATATAATGCGGAAAAGCTTGGAACTCCGGAAAAGAAAGATGAAACAAATGAAACCGAGAATTTGATGAGCCTCCGCAATAGGAAATTAATCACTTGGATGAAATGAAGAATAAGAATTACGTTGTGCGCATCCTTCACCAATTTAGATTGATGACAAGCCACGGATTTGGGAAACTACTTATTCTCATTGAAAGAATTAATATAGATATCGCGCCACTTGGGAAGGTATTGAACAAACCACCGGAAGAGTTGAAACAACGAATAAATAGATATTATAAAGAAGGAAGAGAAAACTCTTAAACGAACCACCGTAAGAATTGAAAAACGATTGAAGAAAGGTAAAGAAGCACCGGGAAGAATTATAAAAAGAACGAAGATACTTGAGACAATCTAGATACATGAGAATGAAGGGATCACAAACTGATTGTAGATCACTTGAACGATGCACCGGTAAGACTGGAGAATGACAACTGAAAGCTGAGAATGAATAAACCTGAACTGATGGACTCCGGATAACAAACTGAGAAGACTTTTGAATTGCTCGAGATAGGTGAAAAGAATTCTCACAATCAAAACAAATTATGAGAGGATGGCAACAAGCTGGAATCACGAATCTTGAAGAGAATGGAGCAAGATTGAGAGAAAAATCTTATTCGGTCTTCAAAATCCGAGAATGACGACGAGAAACACCACCGAGAATTGTTAAGGCACTCCAAAAGAATCAAAAGCGAAGAGATTGAGCCAACGATGAAAAGAATGTGGACGATCTTGGAGAAAAACATAAGACTTATGATAATTCATTCTTACATCAAACTTGGAAAAGAATTTGAGAATAACTCTGGGAGAATTAGAAGAATCAGGTAAGATCCTGGAAAAAGACATGTGGGTTAGGGCCCACTCAAAAGAAACACCATTGAACGATTTAAAAGAGAGAATGCACCGTTTGAATTAAAAGGCTTGAATGAGATAACATCCTCGAAAAAAAGCTTGAACAAAAGCAGAGTGAACACATGAATCTTCAAGATATCTTGAGCACTCCGGAAGAATTGAATATCGAGAAATGAAATATTATGAGGTGCACCGGTATGAGAAGGCATTTGAAACGAGGGAAGGATATGCTCAACAAAGCTTGAATTAGTTCCACCGGAGAAGAAAGAGAATGAATAATGATGAAATTGAGGTTCCGTTAGAATCTTCATGAGAATCATCGGATAAGAACATTGAAGGAAAAGAATGGAGAGACTTCACAAGAATAAAATGGATACCTGATGAAGAAATCTGAGTCGTTGAAGAAACAAAGGGTGGGTGGGCGGGAAAAACAAAGGCAACTTGGAGACGGATGAAACAAACACCGTTGAGAAGAACTAATACTTGATCTTGCGGATGTTGAAATGATCGGATCCACTTGAAGAGAAACACACCGGTTGAACAGGATTTACATGACAAACTCGATTATCAAGAAGAATTAGTATTCACATCGGAGTATGAGAACACCGCTTAGGAACAGGTATGGAATCAACATTTGGCTTCAAAGCAACTCGAATACCACAACTCAAAACAAAACAAAGAATTGGCTTGCAGAATAAGCCGGAACAAACATATGATAGAGATTTCGTCCGAAGTTTTCGTGGTGGGGCCTACACGGGATCGATCGTACATCACCGTCATGTACAAGGCAGTGCACATGACATATGAAGCGTCCCCGAGTCGGCATAGCCAAGGACTCTTTAAGACACAACAAGACCACTGTAAAACCAACTGTGGATAAGCGGACCACTAGACGTCGAACCCCAATTTCATATCATACATCTGTCGGAAAGATATCCTAAGAGCTACTTGAATTCCCACTTATAAACTCCCAAAATTTTCCGGTTATGCAATCAGGTGTTGGGGATACAGGGGAAGCATAATATCTCACCCAAAACTAGCAAATCCTACATCCAGCTGTATCCATCCTTCAACACATAACCAAGAAACCTTCGGAAATCGTTTACCTCAACCTTCGAAAAGCATCCGTTATACGAGTTATGGCAATACTCCCGAACTCCCGCCCCAGTACTGGGTGGCGTCGAGGTTATCTCACCAACAACTGCATAAAAGAGATTTTCGATGTCGGCGAAACTAAACTCAGGTATTCCAGAACTGCAACAATAAAATTCGGAGGGGTTTATAAGTGGGGGGCGTGGACGAGGTGACACAGGTGACACAGGGTCGGCGAGGAAGGAGAGGCCGGCAGGGGGCGTGGCCATGGCGGGACGCGGCTGCTCGTGGAGGACGGCGAGTGCCGGCAATGGAGGACGCGCTGCAGCACAACCGCGTCGGAGCAGGAGGCCAGCATGGCTGCGCGACATGGAGGCGCACGGGAGGAGTAGAGGTACAGCCAGCGGGCGGAGGAGGCGAAGGACGGCGGCGCTGGTGGGAGAAGGAGGCGGGCCTCGGGGCTCGCGCATGCTGGGGAGCACCTCTCCCTGGCGATGCGTGTGGGAGCGAGGGAACGGTGCGCGAGGCGTGTGTGGCGGCGGAGGGAGGACGAGGGAATGAGTGGTCGAGGGAAGAGAGATTTGGTTTGGATGGATTGGGCTCTGCTGGGCCTAGCAGGCCGGCCTCGATGCAAAAGGGCTGCGGGAGGCTGGCGGCTGGCCTTGGCCAAATAAGTGGGGAGGCGAAAAGGCCAGGAGGCCTCATTTGAACTCCTCTCTCTCTCTCTCTCTCTCTCTCTCTCTCTCTCTCTTATTTTTAGCAGAAAACAAATAAGGAGAAGAAAAGGAAAAAAGGAAGGTTAGGGAAAGAATTTGAGTACGCAGATAAATTTCCCGGACTCGCAAAAATACGGGGAATTTGATAAAAATGGCCTGAGGATTTTTAGAGGAAGAAAAATCCACAGGCGTTGGATTTAGCTCGGCAAGTTTTTAATTTCGAAACCCATTCAAATGAACTCCAAATGGGTTGAAATTATAGGAGGTGACCCTACACAATAGATGTGATTTATGGGCAGATTTGGAACATTAATGGAGAAAGTAAAATTGCAAACCCAATTTGGAATTTAACTTAAAAGGTCGAAATGGAAGGGTAGGAGGATGAGTCGGGTAAGGGAAGAGTTGAAGTGTAGTGCAATTGTGTTATGGGTGATTCCGACTTAAAGGAATATTTTATAATAGCTCCCTAAATATTAGGAGGATATGTTATAAAGAGAACTCACCATGTGAATTTTCTCGATTTAAATGGATCAAAGATCCATGCCATTTATTTAGTTGAGTTTTTAAAAAGAGGGTGCAAGATGACATGATGCAATGCACAAGATGCAAAGATGAAATGCAACGGACCAAACAAATCACACGAAGAAACCCGGAAATCATGGAAGGCACCTGAAGCTCCAGACTTGGGGCGTTACACGGGCGTTATCAGTAACGTATGTCTTAACCAACATTAAACCCTATGTAACTGAGGGCTGGAGGGGGCTGGCGCACTCTATATAAGCCACCCCCTCCTCTGGCACAAGGATTCGCACCCCCTGTAACTTTCACGCATAATCCGGTCGACCAAGCCTCAGGGCACCGAGACGTAGGGCTATTACTTCTTCTGAGAAGGGCCTGAACTCGTAAATCTTGCATGCACAACCTCCCGTAGTTAGGACCTTGCCTCCTCCTACGTACCTCCTATTCTTACTGTCAGACTTGCTCCCACGACAGTTGGCGCCCACCATGGGGCCGGCGTCTTAGCGACTTTCAGTGAGGTTGCAGTTTTTCTGTTCTTCATCAACATGGTTTCTGGCGGTGGTTTGGCTTTGGGCCGCGAGATCCGTCTCGGCGCACTCATTTTCATCGCTGACGACTCTGCCTGGCTCCAAGAGGCCCCCCATCGATGTCGAGGCCCTTCCCATCCGCGAGGCGACGCACTTTTGAGCGAGTGCCTGCGGCAGCCGTCGACCCAGTATCAATCGACTCCCGCGTCATCCACTCTCCCCGCTGTACGTCGCCGCAAGCGATCCGGTCGGTCATGGCTTCAGCGGTGGGTGAGGCATGTGGTGGCTTGACAGACAGCCACCCCTCAAGTTGCGGCAATCGAGCCCGACGAATCTCTCTATGGGCCATTCGACTGGTTTCGCAGAGACTCTTTCCGAGTGTGGAAGCAGCGACCCTGCGGCGGAAGTCCTCATGGTCGACACGCCGCGTCCACCTGGGTTCCGTCGCGGTGGCGGCAGCGGCCCTTCGCATGGTCACGACGAATATCATCCTGAAGCCCTCACTTCGGAGCAGAGGGACGAGCTGCATCGTCGCAACACAGAGGCGCTCCACACCCCCATCATTGGGGAGACCTCCGAGGCTCGGGCCTTGGAGGCTGCGCGTCTGGCCACCTTGGCTGAGCGCACACATGTAACGCCCCAGATATAACTTTCCCAATTTGTACTCCAACTCTTGCCGTTTCCGGCATTAAGTTATATTTATTCCTCGGGTTCGGGTCTTTGTCTCTATGTGTTCTTTTCTTTTTCGTGCATCTCATACCATGTCATCACGTGCATCGCTTTTGCATACATGTTCATCTCATGCATTCGAGCATTTTCCCCGTTGTCCGTTTTGCATTCCGGCGCTTCGTTCTCCTCCGGTGGCCATTTCTAGCTTTCTTTCATGTGTGGGGGTTAAACATTTCCGGATTGGACCGAGACTTGCCATGCGGCCTTGGTTTACTACCGGTAGACCTCCTGTCAAGTTTCGGGTCATTTGGACTTCGTTTGATACTCCAACGGTTAACCGAGGGACCGAAAAGGCCTCGTGTGTGTTGCAGCCCAAAACCCCTCCAATTTGGCCCAAAACCCACCAAACTATGCTCCATCGTCTCGGTCATTCGATCACGATCGCGTGGGCGAAAACCGCACCTCATTTGGACACTCCTAGCTCCCTCTATGCCTATAAATACCCCCTCCATTTTCGGATCTCGTCTTCCCCGTCCAAACCCTACCCTAAAAAAAACATCTCCGCGACCGGCCGGACATTGTCCGACTCTGCCGGACGCTTTGCCGCCGCCGCCCGCAGCCACTGGCGTTGCGCCACGTGGCCTCGTCCCACCGCCGCCACTCCGGCCCGCTCGGGTCCAGATCCGGCCCCCGAGCCCGGTCGGCGCCGCCTCCCTTCGTCCCCGACTCCGGGACACCGCGCCGCCGCCCGCCCGAGCTCCGTCGATGCCGGCCACCACCGCGCCCCCGCGCCCAACTCCACCGCCCGCCGCCAAGCTCACCGGAGCGCGCCGGCCGCCGCGAAGACCACCGCCGCCCGGCCTCTCCGTCCACGCCGCGCCGCCTGGCCTCGCCAAGTCCGGCTGCCCCGGCCCTCTCCTTCGACTCCGGCGGCCTCAAGCCCCAAGTCCGGCGACGACCTTGAGATTCCGGCGAACTTCGAGCTGCTACAGTGACCATTCCAGATCTGAGATCCAATCTAACCTAGGGTTGACTTTCCCTCTTCTCCCCCCTAATTTTTTTATGCATACTTTGACTGCTCATAACTTTGCATCCGTGGCTCCGTTTTGGACATATGATATATCAAAATCTTCGTCTCGACGAGTACATCATTTCATTCCATTGCATCATTTGCATTTGAGTTCATCTTGATGCCCAAAATGCTGTTAGAAGGAGGCATCGTGAGTTAAATTGCAGATCCGTTAGCTCATCATTGACTTTTGTCATTTTTGCCATGATTATTGTGTGCATGATATGCCTGTGCCCCTTTGGGATGAATTGTTAAGCATTTTGTCTTCTCTCCAGAGGTGCCACCCATGCATTTTTAGGATGTGTGTGTTGTCTTGTGCAAGCTTGCAAAGAGGGGTACCTGAGATTGCTGATTTCAGGGACTTACTGATTTTCACTAAGTCTGGGATGTTTTAGTTCATGATGCTATATGTCCAGCTTGTTTCCTAGTGATCCGTGCCTCTTTTGAGGATGATCAGTAAGAGTGATTTGTTATTCTTGTTATGCTCTATCCATCCATGTCTTTACTTGTTATGTTGGAGCAACCTAGGTTGAGTCAATCGAGCTCAACTTTTGCATCGTTGTTAATTTGGGCAGATCGTGAACTCTTTTGCGATTTTGCCGATGCCATTGTTAGTGATCCATGCATGCTATGCCATTGTTCTTGCCATGTCTAGCTAGAATTTTGTGCCTTCTTTATGGATATATGCTTGCCTTGCTATGACTTGCACCGTAGTGAGTGCATCGAGCTCGTTTACATGCCTCCGTGAGTTATTTTTCCAGCATGTCTCAGTTTTCACTAAGTCTGAAAACTGATTGTGTTTCATCTATGTTTGTGTGCTTGTTAGAGTTTTTTGTGAACCCTTTTGGCCCTAGGTCACTTTGGGTGTTTTGTTAATCTTGTTGAGTATATCCATGCCATGCTCTTACTTGTCATGTTCAGGTTACGTTTCATGTTATTTTGCTACTCCGAAGAGAGCATCGTGGTCTGAAATTCCAGACTAGCGTTAATTTCGCTAAGTCTGAAATCTGTTTTGCTTCTTCAATTTTGCCATGCTTGTTTGAACCCCTTAATGGATGAATTTGGATATGGCTCAGTCCTAGTGATTTGTTAAGCATCTTGTGTACATCCCTGCCATGTATTTTGTTTTCATTTTGGTGGCTGTAGCATGGTCATTTCGTTGCATTTAGGAGCCTACTTGCTGTAAATCGCAGATCGGTTCGTTTCGTAAAACGCTTGCCATTTCCAAACCGTAGCTCCGATTCCTATGATCTTTATATCGTTTTCAGGTGATTTCTTCCCACCTATCCAGTGGCACACTTGGTTCTCCAAGTTGAGGCCAGGTTCATGCATTTCCTGTCACGTCTTGCATTTTGCATCCCGCATTGCATCCCGCATAGCATACCATCTTTGCATGTTATTGGTTGCCCTTGCATGTGGTTGATTATATCCTTGTTGCTTGTTTGTGTTGTTGGGTAGAGCCGGGAGACGAGTTCGCTAACGAGGAGCCCGTTGAGTTTGCTTTTGAGGATTCAGTCAACTCTGACAACTGTGCAGGCAAGATGATCATACCCTCGAAATCACTACTATCTTTGCTATGCTAGTTTGCTCGCTCTTTTGCTTTGCCAATGCTACGATGCCTACCACTTGCTTGTCAGCCTCCCAATTGCCATGATTGAGCCTCTAACCCACCATTGTCCTAGCAAACCGTTGATTGGCTATGTTACCGCTTTGCTAAGCCCTTCTTATAGCGTTGATAGTTGCAGGTGAAGATTGGAGCCGTTCCTTGTTGGAACATTTATTTACTTGTTGGGATATCATTATATTGCTATGTTATCTTAATGCATCTATATACTTGGTAAAGGGTGGAAGGCTCGTCCTCTCGCCTAGTGTTTTGTTCCACTCTTGACGCCCTAGTTTCCGTCATATCGGTGTTATGTTCCCGGATTGTTGCGTCCCTTACACGGTTGGGCTATATGGGAACCCCTTGATAGTTCGCCTTGATTAAAGCTTTTCCAGCAATGCCCAACATTGGTTTTACCATTTGCCACCTAGCTTCTTTTTCCCTTGGGTTTCCGGAGCCCGAGGGTCATCTTATTTTAACCCCCCCGGGCCAGTGCTCCTCTGAGTGTTGGTCCAACTGTCAGCTGTCGGTGGCCACCAGGGGCAACTCTGGGCTGGCCTACCCGTACCTAAGACAATCTGAGTGTGCCCTGAGAAAGAGATATGTGCAGCTCCTATCGGGATTTGTCTGCACATTCGGGCGGTGTTGCTGGACTTGTTTTGACCTGTCGAATCATCTTGTTGTACCGAGATACCGAGTCTGATCGGTGTGTCTTGGGTGGAGGTCTATTCCTTCGTTGACCGTGAGAGCTTGTTATGGGCTAAGTTGGGACCCCCCTGCAGGGATTGATCTTTCGAAAGCCGTGCCCGCGGTTATGGGCAGATGGGAATTTGTTAATGTCCGGTTGTAGATAACTTGAACCTTAATTAATTAAAATGAATCAACTGAGTGTGTTGCCGTGATGGCCTCTTCTCGGCGGAGCCCGGGAAGTGGACACGGTGTTGGAGTTATGTTTGCGCAGGTTGCTCTCTAGTTTCTCGCTCGTGCTTTGCCTCCTCTTCTCACTCTCATTTGCAAAGAAGTTAGCCACCATATATGCTAGTCGCTTGCTGCAGCTCCACTTACATTACCCCTTTCCTACCTATTAAGCTTAAATAGTCTTGATCGCGAGGGTGCGAGATTGCTGAGTCCCTGTGGCTCACAGATTACTATTACACCAGATGCAGGGACAGATGATACAGCTCCAGATGGTGCGCTCGAGCTCAAGTGGGAGTACGACGAGGACTCTCAGCGTTACTATGTGTCTTTTCCTGATGATCAGTAGTGGTGCCTATTCGGGGTTAGATTCAGGGCCTTGTCGCATGTTGGGGGGTCTTTTCTATTTTGGCGCCGTAGTCGGGCCATGAGTGATTTGTATGATGGATGTTATTTATGTACTTTGATGTGACGTGGCGAGTGTAAGCCAACTATGTTATTCCCCTTTATATTATTTATGTACATGGGATGTGTGATGATTTCCCGACTTGCGACATTGCTTTCAATGCGGCTATGCCTCTAAGTCGTGCCTCGACACGTGGGAGATATAGCCGCATCGAGGGCGTTACAAGTTGGTAATCAGAGCCTTCCCCGACCTTAGGAGCCCCCATTGCTTGATCGTTTTTAGCAGTCGAGTTGTGTCTAGAAAAATGTTTTGAGTCCTTTAGGAACTATATATCGGAGAGCTTAGGAATTATTTTTACTTCCCAGTCTCCTCATCGCTCTGGTAAGGCATCCTGACGTAGAGTTTTGACTCTTCTCTTCTCAAATTTCACTAAAAAAATTTAGGATCACGCGAGTATCTTGGTTTTGTTCCAATGGCTTATGATGAGAATACTGTCTTGGTGCCTCCTGTCAGGGGTTTAGTGGAAGTGTCCCGGGGAGTTGAGCTCTGAGGTGTTGTCATCATAATTCTATCGTGGCAATTCTGGTATACTTGAGATATGTGCGCGACATCGAAAATCTCCTTTATGCAGTTCGTTGGTGAGATAACCTCGACGCCACCCAGTACTGGGGCGGGAGTTCGGGAGTATCGCCATAACTTGTATAACGGATGCTTTTCGAAGGTCGAGGTAGATGGTTTCCGAAGGTTTCTTGGTTATGTGTTGAAGGATGGATACAGCTGGATGTAGGATTTGCTAGCTTGGGTGAGATATTATGCTTCCCCTGTATCCCCAACACCTGATTGCATAACCGGAAAGTTTCGGGAGTTTCATAGGTGGGAATTCAAGTAGTTCTTAGGATATCTTTCCAACAGATGTATGATAAGAAATTGGGGTTCGACGTCTAGTGGTTCGCCTATTCACGGTCGATTTTAAAGTGGTCTCATTGTGTCTTAAAGAGTCCTTGGCTTTGCTGACTCGGGGACGCTTCGTATGTCATGTGCACTGCCTTGTACATGATGGTGCTGTACGATCGAGCCCGTGTAGGTCCCACCACGAAAACTTCGGACGAAATTTCTATCATATATTTGTTCCGGCTTATTTCGCAAGCCAATCCTTGGTTTTATTTTCAGTTGTGGCATTCGAGTTGCTTCGACGTCATATGTTGATTCCATCCCTCGTTGATGTACCTCTTCTACCTAATTCTTCGTGGCTTCGCAATTTAGGAATATGTGACCACTTCAAGAGAAGTGCATTCGTTCATTTTGTTCGGATGTGAAGACTTTATGTTGCAATTTTCATTCCGTTGGTTTCAGCTTCATTTATTTGCCTATGTGCTAACGGTGGTCAACCTCTTCAGGATGGCTCCCGCTAAGAGCACCAGTCAGAACCAGAATCAAGATCCGCCACCACCTCCGCCTCCTCCGGAAGCATGGCAAGCTGTGATGGCCGCTACTAATGCAAATACACAGTTGATCATGCAAATCTTCCAAGAGCGGAATCAAGGCAGTCAAGGGAATCAAGGCAACAATTAGAACCATTTTGCACCTCTGAACCAGTTCCTCGCAAATGGTCCAAAGACGTTCAGCAACTATGTTGAGGCTACCGATGATGACGATTGGCTAGTCGATCTGGGCAAGCATTTTGAATGCAGCAACGTCAGGCCTGAAGATTTCGTCAAGTTCGCTTCTTTCCAGCTCAAAGATCAGGCCACAGAGTGGTTCCAGCGGTACAAGGATTCCAGAGGTGGACGTTTGATCACTTGGGATGATTTCCGTTGTGATTTCTGAGCTCATCACATCCCTCAGAGTGTGACTGAAAGCAAACGTGAGGAATTCCGCAATCTGAAGCAAGGCTCTTTGTCTGTCTATGACTACAACAAGTTGTTCCAGAAGCTCGCCCGTTTTGCCAAGCAGGACGTTTCTGATGAGAAGAGCATGATCTATCAGTTTAGGGGTGGTCTCCGTGAAGAAATTCAGCTCGCTCTTGTCCTCTTCGAGTCGCTGAGATACGATGAGTTCTACAACATGGCACTGAAGCAAGAGGCTGCTCAGTTGAGGTGTGATGCTTCCAGGAAGCGAGTCAGAGACACTACGCCTTCTTCCTCTACTCAAGTGGCCAAGCAGCAGAAGTATTGGCTTCCTCCTCCTCCGTTCCGTCAGCCTTATCAGCAGAAGAGCAAAGGTGGCAGTGGTTCTTCCCACCCACCCAACCCAGGCTTTCAGAACAAGACTTCGTCTCAAGCTTCAAGATCGAGTGCTCCGTACCACCGTCCGCTTTCTGAGGTCACGTGCAGCAAGTGCCAACAGAAGGGTCACTACGCCAACAAGTGTTTCAACAAGAGGCGTCTTCCTCCTCCTCCTGTCAGATCGGCAAGTACAGCTGTGGTCAAGCATAATCCCAAGCACGCCAAGGTCAATATGGTGAATGCAGCTCAGGCAGAGGATTCGTCAAATGTCATCATGGGTAACCTTCCTGTTAATGATATTCCTGCAAAAGTTCTTTTTGATACGGGTGCTTCGCATTGTTTCATCTGAAGGCCATTTACATCTAGGCATGGTTTGGCTCAGAAAATTTTGCCTAGTCCATTAGCAGTCGTCTCTCCTGGTAAACGCATGCAGGCTAACTCCATTGCTCCGGATATTTCTATCATGTTGGGTGATTTCAAGTTTCTGGCTTCTCCAACGGTTCTTGGTGATTCGGATATCGATCTTATTCTTGGGATGGACTGGCTCTCTAAGCATAAAGCTCAGCTTGATTGTGCGGCCAAGCAGATTCAACTGACTCATTCATCTGAGGATGTAATTGTCTTTGCTGCTCGGGATAATACCATCCGGTTGTTTTCTCTCAATGAGAAGGGTGAATTGGCTGCTATTTCGCAGATTCCGGTTGTTTGTGAGTATCAAGACGTCTTCCCAGAAGAACTCCCAGGCATGCCTCCGCACCGGCCGGTTGAATTTGTTATTGAACTTGAGCCCGGTACGGAACCTGTGTGCAAACGTCCTTACAAGCTCGGCCCCGAAGAGTTGAAGGAGTTGAAGAAACAACTCGATGTTCAAGAAAGAATGGGTCTCATTCGGCCTAGTACTTCTCCATGGGGTTGTGGTGTTCTTTTTGTGAAGAAGAAGGATGGAACGGACCGACTTTGTGTTGATTATCGTCCATTGAACAAGAAGACCATCAAGAACAAATACCCACTTCCCAACATTAATGAGCTGTTCGAACAACTCAAGGGTGCCCAAGTATTCTCCAAGCTTGACCTTCGTATGGGTTATCATCAAATTCGCATTCGTGAGCAAGATATTCCTAAGACGGCGTTCAGAACAAGCTATGGGTCATATGAATACACTGTCATGTCTTTTGGCCTCGCTAACGCTCCTCCGACGTTCTCTCGCATGATGAACTTCATCTTCAACCCCTACACCAATGACTTCGTTTTGGTCTATCTCGATGACATTCTGGTTTTCTCGAAGAACAAGGAAGATCATGCCAAGCACTTGCGTCTGGTTCTTGACAAGCTCAGGGAACATCAGTTCTACGCCAAGTTCTCCAAGTGTGAATTTTGGCTCGATGAGGTGCTTTATCTTGGCCATATCATCTCTGCCAAGGGCATTTCCGTGGATCCTGAGAAGGTGTCTGCAATTGTTAATTGGGAACCTCCTCAGAACGTGAAGCAACTCCGTAGCTTCCTCGGTCTTGCAAGCTACTGTCGAAGATTCGTTGAAAACTTTTCCAAGATCATGAAGCCTCTCTCAAATCTTCTTCAGAAGCACGTCAAGTACGTTTGGTCTCCGGAGTGTGATATTGCTTTCAACTCTTTGAAAGAGAAGTTGATCACTGCTCCAGTTCTGACTCCGCCCGATGAAACCAAGCCGTACGAGGTCTTTTGTGATGCCTCTCTCCAAGGTCTAGGTGCTGTACTGATGCAAGAGAAGAAAGTTGTTGCTTATACCTCTCGCCAGTTGAAGCCTAATGAGAAGAACTACCCCACTCATGATCTCGAGTTGGCGGCAGTTGTGCATGCTTTGTTGACTTGGAGACATCTTCTATTGGGAAGGAAAGTGGACATTTTCACTGATCACAAGAGTCTCAAGTACATCTTCACTCGGCCTAATCTCAACCTCAGGCAGACTCGATGGGTCGAAATGATTCAAGAGTACAATCCGAGTATTGAGTATACTCCAGGCAAGGCCAATGTGATTGCTGACGCTTCGAGCAGAAAAGCATATTGCAACAGTCTGATTCTCAAGCCTTATCAACCCGAGCTTTGTGAAGCTTTCCGCAAACTCAATCTGCAAATTGTTCCTCAAGGTTTCCTCGCCAACCTTCAAGTTTCTCCTACCCTGGAAGACCAGATTCGCCAAGCCCAGCTTCTTGATGCTATGGTGAAAAAGGTGAAGATTGGTATTGCAAAGAGTCAGTCCAAGTACAAGTGCTACCGACTTGATGACAAGGACACTCTCTTCTTCGAGGATCAAATTGTTGTGCCCAAAGGTGAACTTCGTAAGGTGATCATGAACGAGGCTCACAACTCTCTCCTCTCCATCCACCCTGGGAGCATGAAGATGTATCAGGATCTGAAGCAAACTTATTGGTGGACTCGAATGAAGCGCGAGATCGCTCAATTCGTGAATGAATGTGATGTCTGCAGAAGAGTGAAGGCAGAACACCAAAGGCCAGCAGGTCTCCTCCAACCTCTTGCCATTCCAGAATGGAAGTTTGACCACATTGAAATGGACTTTGTGACTGGGTTTCCAAAGTCCAAGCGTGGCAATGATGCTATATTCGTTGTCATCAACAAGCTCACCAAAGTGGCTCACTTTCTGCCTATCAAAGAGTCAATCACTGCAGCTCAATTGGCGAAACTCTATACCTCTCGAATTGTCTCTCTGCACGGTATTCCTCAAGTGATATCTTCAGACCATGGCAGCATCTTTACCTCCAAGTTTTGGGATTCTTTTCAGAAGGCCATGGGCACCAACATTCGCTTCAGTACTGCTTTCATCCTCAAACAAGCGGTCAAGTCGAGCGTTTCAACCAGATTCTTGAAGATATGCTCAGGGCTTGTGTTATCTCCTCCGGCATGAAGTGGGAGGATTGTCTTCCTTATGCTGAATTCTCATACAACAACAGTTTTCAAGCAAGTTCGGGCAAGGCCCCATTTGAAATTCTGTATGATAGGAAGTGCCGTACACCTCTCAACTGGTCTGAAACCGGTGAACGTCAGCTGCTGGGTAATGACCTAATCACAGAGGCAGAAGAAATGTGCAAGGTCATTCGTGATAACCTCAAAGCAGCCCAATCCCGCCAGAAGAGCTACTATGATAGTAAGCACCGTGATTTGGCTTTCGAGATCAAAGATCATGTGTACCTCCGCGTCTCTCCTATGAAAGGGACTCATCGCTTCGGTATCAAAGGGAAGCTTGCCCCCAGATACATCGGACCTTTCAAGGTTGTCAGCAAGAGAGGCGACCTCGCCTATCAACTCGAGCTTCCTTCGAACTTTGCGAATGTTCATGATGTGTTCCATGTCTCCCAACTCCGAAAGTGCTTCAAGACGCCTGAGCGCACTGTCAACTTCGAGGACATTGAGCTCCAAGAAGATCTCTCCTACCGTGAGCACCCAGTTGCAATCCTTGAAGAGACTGAACGCAGGACTCGCAACAAGTCAATCAAATTTCTCCAAGTCAAGTGGTCACACCGTTCCGACCATGAAGCTACCCGGGAACACGAGGATCACCTCCGTTCTGAGTACCCGGAGTTCTTTCAGTCCTAGATCTCGGGACGAGATCTTTTCGTAGTGGTGGAGTGTTGTAACGCCCCAGATATAACTTTCCCAATTTGTACTCCAACTCTTGCCGTTTCCGGCAATAAGTTATATTTATTCCTCGGGTTCGGGTCTTTGTCTCCGTGTGTTGTTTTCTTTTTCGTGCATCTCATACCATGTCATCACGTGCATCGCTTTTGCATACATGTTCATCTCATGCATTCGAGCATTTTCCCCGTTGTCCGTTTTGCATTCCGGCGCTTCGTTCTCCTCCGGTGGCCATTTCTAGCTTTCTTTCGTGTGTGGGGGTTAAACATTTCCAGATTGGACCGAGACTTGCCATGCGGCCTTGGTTTACTACCGGTAGACCGCCTGTCAAGTTTCGGGTCATTTGGACTTCGTTTGATACTCCAACGGTTAACCGAGGGACCGAAAAGGCATCATGTGTGTTGCAGCCCAACACCCCTCCAATTTGGCCCAAAACCCACCAAACTCTGCTCCATCGTCTCGGTCGTTCGATCACGATCGCGTGGGTGAAAACCGCACCTCATTTGGACACTCCTAGCTCCCTCTATGCCTATAAATACCCCCTCCATTTTCGGATCTCGTCTTCCCCGTCCAAACCCTACCCTAAAAAAACATCTCCGCGACCGGCCGGACATTGTCCAACTCGGCCGGATGCTTCGCCGCCACCGCCCGCAGCCACTGGCGTCGCGCCATGTGGCCTCGTCCCGCCGCCGCCGCTCCGGCCCGCTCGGGTCCAGATCCGGCCCCCGAGCCCGGTCGGCGCCGCCTCCCTTCGTCCCCGACTCCGGGACACCGCGCCGCCGCCCGCCCGAGCTCCGTCGACGCCGGCCACCACCGCGCCCCCGCGCCCGACTCCGCCACCCGCCGCCAAGCTCACCGGAGCGCGCCGGCCGCCGCGAAGACCACCGCCGCCCGGCCTCTCCGTCCACGCCGCGCCGCCCGGCCTCGCCAAGTCTGGCTGCCCCGGCCCTCTCCTTCGACTCCGGCGGCCTCAAGCCCCAAGTCCAGCGACGACCTTGAGATTCCGGCGAACTTCGAGCTGCTACAGTGACCATTCCAGATCTGAGATCCAATCTAACCTAGGGTTGACTTTCCCTCTTCTCCCCCCTAATTTTTTATGCATACTTTGACTGCTCATAACTTTGCATCCGTGGCTCCGTTTTGGACATATGATATATCAAAAATCTTCGTCTCGACGAGTACATCATTTCATTCCATTGCATCATTTGCATTTGAGTTCATCTTGATGCCCAAAATGCTGTTAGAAGGAGGCATCATGAGTTAAATTGCAGATCCGTGAGCTCATCATTGACTTTTGTCATTTTTGCCATGATTATTGTGTGCATGATATGCCTGTGCCCCTTTGGAATGAATTGTTAAGCATTTTGTCTTCTCTCCAGAGGTGCCACCCATGCATTTTTAGGATGTGTGTGTTGTCTTGTGCAAGCTTGCAAAGAGGGGTACCTGAGATTGCTGATTTCAGGGACTTACTGATTTTCACTAAGTCTGGGATGTTTTAGTTCATGATGCTATATGTCCAGCTTGTTTCCTAGTGATCCGTGCCTCTTTTGAGGATGATCAGTAAGAGTGATTTGTTATTCTTGTTATGCTCTATCCATCCATGTCTTTACTTGTTATGTTGGAGCAACCTAGGTTGAGTCAATCGAGCTCAACTTTTGCATCGTTGTTAATTTGGGCAGATCGTGAACTCTTTTGCGATTTTGCCGATGCCATTGTTAGTGATCCATGCATGCTATGCCATTGTTCTTGCCATGTCTAGCTAGAATTTTGTGCCTTCTTTATGGATATATGCTTTCCTTGCTATGACTTGCACCGTAGTGAGTGCATCGAGCTCGTTTACATGCCTCCGTGAGTTATTTTTCCAGCATGTCTCAGTTTTCACTAAGTCTGAAAACTGATTGTGTTTCATCTATGTTTGTGTGCTTGTTAGAGTTTTTTGTGAACCCTTTTGGCCCCAGGTCACTTTGGGTGTTTTGTTAAGCTTGTTGAGTAGCTCCATGCCATGCTCTTACTTGTCATGTTCAGGTTATGTTTCATGTTTTTTTTGCTGCTCCGAAGAGAGCATCGTGGTCTGAAATTCCAGACTAGCGTTAATTTCGCTAAGTCTGAAATCTGTTTTGCTTATTCAGTTTTGCCATGCTTGTTTGAACCCCTTAATGGATGAATTTGGATATGGCTCGGTCCTAGTGATTTGTTAAGCATCTTGTGTACATCCCTGCCATGTATTTTTTTTTCATTTTGGTGGTTGTAGCATGTTCATTTCGTTGCATTTAGGAGCCTACTTGCTGTAAATCGCAGATCGGTTCGTTTCATAAAACGCTTGTCATTTCCAAACCGTAGCTCCGATTCCTATGATCTTTATATCATTTTCAGGTGATTTCTTCCCACCTATCCAGTGGCACACTTGGTTCTCCAAGTTGAGGCCAGGTTCATGCATTTCCTGTCACGTCTTGCATTTTGCATCCCGCATCGCATCCCGCATAGCATACCATCTTTGCATGTTATTGGTTGCCCTTGCACGTGGTTGATTGTATCCTTGTTGCTTGTTTGTGTTTTTGGGTAGAGCCGTGAGACGAGTTCGCTAACGAGGAGCCCGTTGAGTTTGCTTTTGAGGATCCAGTCAACTCTGACAACTGTGTAGGCAAGATGATCATACCCTCGAAATCACTACTATCTTTGCTATGCTAGTTTGCTCGCTCTTTTGCTTTGCCAATGCTACGATGCCTACCACTTGCTTGTCAGCCTCCCAATTGCCATGATTGAGCCTCTAACCCACCATTGTCCTAGCAAACCGTTGATTGGCTATGTTACCGCTTTGCTAAGCCCTTCTTATAGCGTTGATAGTTGCAGGTGAAGATTGGAGCCGTTCCTTGTTGGAACATTTATTTACTTGTTGGGATATCATTATATTGCTATGTTATCTTAATGCATCTATATACTTGGTAAAGGGTGGAAGGCTCGGCCTCTCGCCTAGTGTTTTGTTCCACTCTTGCCGCCCTAGTTTCCGTCATATCGGTGTTATGTTCCCGGATTGTTGCGTCCCTTACGCGGTTGGGCTATATGGGAACCCCTTGATAGTTCGCCTTGATTAAAGCTTTTCCAGCAATGCCCAACATTGGTTTTACCATTTGCCACCTAGCTTCTTTTTCCCTTGGGTTTCCGGAGCCCGAGGGTCATCTTATTTTAACCCCCCCGGGCCAGTGCTCCTCTGAGTGTTGGTCCAACTGTCAGCTGCCGGTGGCCACCAGGGGCAACTCTGGGCTGGCCTACCCGTACCTAAGACAATCTGAGTGTGCCCTGAGAAAGAGATATGTGCAGCTCCTATCGGGATTTGTCGGCACATTCGGGCGGTGTTGCTGGACTTGTTTTGACCTGTCGAATCATCTTGTTGTACCGAGATACCGAGTCTGATCGGTGTGTCTTGGGTGGAGGTCTATTCCTTCGTTGACCGTGAGAGCTTGTTATGGGCTAAGTTGGGACCCCCCTGCAGGGATTGATCTTTCGAAAGCCGTGCCCGTGGTTATGGGCAGATGGGAATTTGTTAATGTCCGGTTGTAGATAACTTGAACCTTAATTAATTAAAATGAATCAACTGAGTGTGTTGCCGTGATGGCCTCTTCTTGGCGGAGCCCGGGAAGTGGACACGGTGTTGGAGTTATGTTTGCGCAGGTTGCTCTCTAGTTTCTCGCTCATGCTTTGCCTCCTCTTCTCGCTCTCATTTGCGAATAAGTTAGCTACCATATATGCTAGTCGCTTGTTGCAGCTCCACTTACATTACCCCTTTCCTACCTATTAAGCTTAAATAGTCTTGATCGCGAGGGTGCGAGATTGCTAAGTCCCTATGGCTCACAGATTACTATTACACCAGATGCAGGGACAGATGATACAGCTCCAGATGGCGCGCTCGAGCTCAAGTGGGAGTACGACGAGGACTCTCAGCGTTACTATGTGTCTTTTCCTGATGATCAGTAGTGGTGCCTATTCGGGGTTAGATTCAGGGCCTTGTCGCATGTTGGGGGGTCTTTTCTATTTTGGCGCCGTAGTCGGGCCATGAGTGATTTGTATGATGGATGTTATTTATGTACTTTGATGTGACGTGGCGAGTGTAAGCCAACTATGTTATTCCCCTTTATATTATTTATGTACATGGGATGTGTGATGATTTCCCGACTTGCGACATTGCTTTCAATGCGGCTATGCCTCTAAGCCGTGCCTCGACACGTGGGAGATATAGCCGCATCGAGGGCGTTACAACACATCTGGAGAATCTCCAACATTCACTCGACGAGTGCGCCCATCGACAGATCCCCGAATCCAGTCGACGGCCTCGACAATTGTTTCCACCTGAACCTCAGGTATATACCGTACTCCAGTACAGAATCTTGCAGCTGCAGCACGAATAGCAGAGTCGTTTCAGCCGTCTCGTTCATAAGTTGGTAGGGGTTTGCTGCAAATCTGCGCACTGCTCCGAGCGGCGGGTGAACAAAACTCAGCTGTTTCTCAGTCACGCAATAGGATCCATAGCAGATCCATGGTTGCAGACACAGTTTAGTCGGCATACAGTACGAGATCGCCTCCACTGTGTGACGATCGTGGGCATCGCCAGGATCGGTACCTAGATCGGGGCCACGGACAGTATGATCATCGATTCGCCCGTGATGACCACCGTCGAGTGCCCACGCCCCCTCCGAGGGGCGGATCATACGTGCCCCGACGGTATGATGACAGGCGCCTGTCTGACGATGAGCGGAGAGCCCCAGTCAACCCAAGAGAGCCTGGATTTGATGCAAGATCACTCCTCGTACAAGGTCTGGTCGACAGGGGCCGTGCAAACGGAGAAGGACAAGACATAAACTGTCCGAGTGGTAGCAGAGTACATGTTTCTGGACCTGAATGTTTTAGCAGAGCCATGCGAGCCGCTAAGATCCCTCCCAACTTCAGGTTGGCGACTGGAGTAAGTAAGTTTACTAGTGAGTCGAAGCCCGACACTTGGCTAGAGGATTACCGAGTGGAGGTACAGATTGGTGGAGGCAACGATGACGTAGCCATGAAGCACCTCCCCCTAATGCTCGAGGGTTCAGCAAGAGCTTGGTTAAATCATTTGCCCCTGGAAGTATTTTCAGTTGGGAAGAGTTGGCCTGAGTGTTTATCAAAACATTCGAGGGCACCTGCAAGCGACCTGCTGGATTGGCCGAATTGTAGCACTGTGGTCAGAAGCAGAATGAGACTTTGAGAGACTTCATTCAGAGATGGACTACTCTTCAACATACTGTAGAGAATGTGTCAGAGCACCAGGCAGTTTGCGCCTTCAAAGAAGGCATTCGATACAGAGAGCTCAACCTAAAATTCGGTCGGTCAGGTGACATGTCTCCAGCCCGAATGATGGAAATAGCCACTCGGTACGCTAACGACGAAGAGGAGGACCGACTCCTCAGTGGCAAGAACAAACCAGTCGCCCAAGACACCGGAGGTGGAAATTCTAGTCAGAACCAGAAATGCAAGGCTGAAGTTGCAGATCCTGCTGAACTTGCAGCTTTGAGTTAAAGGAAGTTCAAGGGAAAGCCTAAAGGGCCATGGATCCCCCAAAAAGTGAAAGGTCAGGCAGGAAATGATGTTCTTGATTTGTCGTGCCACGTACATACCAAAACAGATGTAGAGGGTAACTTGATTATGCCCAAGCACACCACTCGACAGTGTCGACTCCTGATTCAGAGTTTCCGAGAAGGTCAGCCCAGTGAGAAAGAAAAAGAATCTGATAATGACGAAGATAGGGAGGAAGATGACGGTTACCCCAATGTCAATTCTAATTTGGTGATTTTTGCTGACATCGAGAGCAAAAGCCGACTGAAAGTTATCAATAGATAAGTGAGCATGGTTGCTCCAGCAACTACAATGTATTTGAAGTGGTAAAAAACTCCCATTACATTCGACCAGTCCGATCACCCAGCGCACGTTGCTACCCCCGAGCGGCAAGTGTTGGTGGTCGACCCAGTTGTCGGGGGCACCCGACTGACGAAGGTTCTGATGGATGGCGGTAGTGGTTTAAACATTCTGTATGCTGAGACCCTCCGAGGGATGGGCAGTCCGATATACAAGCTTAGTGAGAGTAACATGCGGTTTTACGGAGTCATCCCAGGAAAGGAAGCAGATTCACTCGGTCAGACCACTCTTGACGAGGTTTTCGGTGATTCAAAGAATTACCGCAAGGAAAAGTTGACGTTTGAGGTGGTGGATTTTCACAGTGCCTACCATGCAATTCTGGGCAGGCCCGCATATGCTCGTTTCATGGATCGACTGTGTTACGTATACCTCAAGTTGAAGATGCCTGGTCCCAGAGGTGTGATCATAGTAACAGGGAATCGGCAAATTAAGAGTGGAAGAGTGCCTCCAGAAGGGTTAAAAAATTGCCGATGAACAGATGGCAGCAGTTGAGATGGAAGAATACAATAAAAATGCAGATTTGAGTGATTTGTTGCGAGCCAAGAAACCTACTTCAGAGTCCGCATTTTATTCGTCCGATGAGACAAAGCCTGTTCATATTCACCTGACTGATCCCAATGCTGCTCCGACCCACATCTCAACAACACTTGACAGCAAATAGGAAGAAGCGCTCATCCAGTTCCTCCGTGAGAACTGGGACATCTTTGCATGGAAACTATCTGACATGCCGGATGTACCCAGGGGACTGGTTGAGCACTGTTTGCGCGTCGACCCAAAAGTAGAACATGTCAAAGAACATCTCCGTCGGTCCGCCATGGAGAAGAGAAAGGCAATTGGTGAAGAGGTGGCTCGGCTTCTGGCAGCTAAGTTCATCCGCGAGATATATCACTCTGAGTGGCTCGCCAATGTTGTCATGGTCCCCAAGAAAGATGATTCACTTCGTATGTGTATCAATTTCAAGCACATCAATCGGGCTTCCCCGAAAGATCACTTCCCTCTCCCTGCATCGACTAGATCGTCGACTCAACTGCGGGGTGTGAGTGTTTGTCCTTTTTGGATGCATATTCCGGGTACCATTAGATTTGACTATATGGACCCGATGAAATAAAAACAGCCTTCATCACCCCATTTGGGTGTTTTTGCTATGTCACCATGCCCTTTGGTCTTAAGAATGCTGGCACCACATTCATGTGCATGATTCAGAAGTGCCTGCTCACTCAAATCTGTCGGAATGTGGAAGCATACATGGATGATATCATGGTCAAGTCATGTAAAGGTTACAACCTGCTGACTAACCTCGCCGAAACATTTGCAAACTTAAGAAGATATGACATCAAGCTCAATCCATCAAAATGCACCTTCGGAGTCCCAGGCGGAAAGTTACTCAGTTTTCTCATTTTCGAATAAGGAATCAACGTAAACTCAGAGAAGATTGGAGCAATTCTCTGAGTGAAACGTCATGTGCGAGTGCATGATGTTCGGAAGCTTACTGGTTGTTTCTCTACACTGAGTCGATTCATCTCATGTCTCGGTGAAACGGCATTGCCTCTTTACCGACTGATGAAGAAATCTGACAAGTTCGAGTGGACTCCTGAAGCCGAAGCAGCGTTTGTAGAGCTTAAAGCCCTCCTTTCCACCCAGCTGGTGCTTGCTTCCCTAGTCAGCAAAGAGCCTCTACTACTGTATATCGCAGCCATGGGACAAGTTGTCAGCACAGTGCTCAC
This sequence comes from Triticum monococcum, assembly GCA_034509565.1. Classification (NCBI taxonomy): domain Eukaryota; kingdom Viridiplantae; phylum Streptophyta; class Magnoliopsida; order Poales; family Poaceae; genus Triticum; species Triticum monococcum. The sequence goes on from CM067845.1 coordinate 384,166,635, forward strand.
AGTCGAGTGGGAGGAAGAAGGCAAAGCATATAAAGTTCAGCACCCAGTGTACTATATCTATGAAGTCTTGACCCCGTCCAAGCAAAGGTATCTGCATTATCAGAAGCTTGTCTACGGGATTTATCTGACCATGAAGAAAGTTGCACATTACTTCAATACCACTCGATTTCAGTCGTCAGCGATGCTTTGTTATTGGAAATCTTGAACAATCGAGATGCAACCGGTCCAGTGGCCAAGTGGGCGATTGAACTCCTCCCTTTGGATATCAAGTTCGAGGCAAAAAAGGCGATCAAGTCTCAGACCATAGCATATTTTCTGGCCGAGTGGACCGAACAGCAGCAACCGACTCAGATTCACTCGAAACATTGGACTATGTTCTTTGATGGGTCCAAGATGTTGAATGGTTCTGGTGCTGGAGTGGTCCTGGTACCCCAAGAGGTGACAAGCTCAGTTATGTCCTCCAGATTCACTTCAATTCTTCAAACAATGAAGTTGAGTATGAAGCACTGATGTCTACTGATGTCTACTACACAACCTTCTTCTTGTAGACGTTGTTGGGCCTCCAAGTGCAGAGGTTTGTAGGACAGTAGAAAATTTCCCTCAAGTGGATGACCTAAGGTTTATCAATCCATAGGAGGCGTAGGATGAAGATGGTCTCTCTCAAGCAACCCTGCAACCAAATAACAAAGAGTCTCTTGTGTCCCCAACACACCCAATACAATGGTAAATTGTATAAGTGCACTAGTTCGGCGAAGAGATGGTGATACAAGTGGTATATGGATAGTAGATAAAGGTTTTTGTAATCTGAAAATATAAAAACAGCAAGGTAACTAATGATAAAAGTGAGCACAAATGGTATTGCAATGCGTTGAAACAAGGCCTAGGTTCATACTTTCACTAGTGCAAGTTCCCTCAACAACAATAATTTAATTGGATCACATAACTATCCCTCAACATGCAACAAAGAGTCACTCCAAAGTCACTAATAGCGGAGAACAAACAAAGAGATTATGGTAGGATACGAAACCACCTCAAAGTTATTCTTTCCAATCAATTCGTTGGGCTATTCCTATAAGTGTCACAAATAGCCCTAGAGTTCATACTAGAATAACAACTTAAGACACAAATCAACCAAAACCCTAATGTCACCTAGATACTCCAATGTTACCTCAAGTATCCGTGGGTATGATTATACGATATGCATCATGCAATCTCAGATTCATCTATTCAACCAACACATAGAACCTCAAAGAGTGCCCCAAAGTTCCTACCAGAGAATCACGACGAAAACGTGTGCCAACCCTTATGCATAGGTTCATGGGCGGAACCCGCAAGTTGATCACCAAAACATACATCAAGTGAATCACGTGATATCCCATTGTCACCACAGATACGCACGGCAAGACATACATCAAGTGTTCTCAAATCTTTAAAGACTCAATCCGATAAGATAACTTCAAAGGGGAAACTCAATCCATTACAAGAGAGTAGAGGGGGGAGAAAACATCATAAGATCCAACTATAATAGCAAAGCTCGCGATACATCAAGATCGTGCCAAATCAAGAACACGAGAGAGAGAGAGAAAGAAAGAGAGAGAGATCAAACACATAGCTACCGGTACATACCCTCAGCCCCGAGGGAGAACTACTCCCTCCTCGTCATGGAGAGCACCAGGATGATGAAGATGGCCACCGGAGAGGGATTGCCCCCTCCGGCAGGGTGCCGGAACGGGTCTTGATTGGCTTTCGGTGGCTACCGAGGCTTCTGGCGGCGGAACTCCCGATCTATTGTGCTCCCCGATCGTTTTAGGGTATATGGAGATATATAGGCGGAAGAAGTACGTCAGGGGAGCCACGAGAGGCCCACGAGGGTGGAGGGCGCGCCCCCCTGCCTCGTGGCTTCCTCGTTGCTTCCCTTACGTGGACTCCAAGTCTCCCGGGTTGCTTTCCTTCCAAAAATAAGTTCCGTGAAGTTTCAGGTCAATTGGACTCCGTTTGATTTTCCTTTTCTGCGATACTCTAAAACAAGGGAAAAAACAGAAACTGGCACTGGGCTCTGGGTTAATAGGTTAGTCCCAAAAATAATATAAAAGTGTATAATAAAGCCCATAAACATCCAAAACAGATAATATAATAGCATGGAACAATCAAAAATTATAGATACGTTGGAGACGTATCATCTACTACGCAACTTTATTCTTGTAGACACATGTTGGGCCTCCAAGCGCAGAGTTTTGTAGGACAGTAGCAACTTTCCCTCAAGTGGGTGACCTAAGATTTTTCAATCCGTGAGAGGTGTTGGATGAAGATGGTCTCTCTCAAATGACCCTGCAACCAAATACAAGAAATCTCTTGTGTCCCCAACACACCCAATACAATGGAAAATTGTACAGGTGCACTAGTTTGGCGAAGAGATGGTGACAAAAGTGTAATATGGATGGTAGAAATATATTTTCATAATCTGAATAAATAAAAACAGCAAGGTAGAAAATATGAAACGGGCACAAAAACGGTATTGCAATGCTTAAAAACAAGGCCTAGGGTCGATACTTTCGCTAGTGCAGTCTCTCAACAGTGCTAACATAATTGGATCATATGATTATCCCTCAAAGTGGTATAAAGAATCACTCCCAAGTTCCTATTAGCGGAGAACAAAAGATAGGAATTGTTTGTAGGGTACGAAACCACCTCAAAGCTATTCTTTCCATTTGATATATTCAAGAGTCCGTCCTAAAATAACACAAATCTATTTTTCCCGTTTGATCTATCCTAGAGTCCGTACTAAGATAACATCAAAGAAAGTTCATATTCATAATACTCAATCCACACAAAGAAATATAAAGAGACCCCAAAGTTTAGGTCAAAGAAAAGATAATAAAAACGTGCATCAACCCCTATGCATAGATTACCCCAATATCACCGCGAGAACCCGTGATTTGAATGCCATAACATATATCAAGTGAATCAATAAGATACCCCAATTGTCACCTCAAGTATTCATACCGCAAGACATATATCATGCGGTCTCATCTCTAAATATTCAATCCGACAAGACAAAACTTCAAAGGGTAAAGACTCAATTCATCACAACAAGAGTGTAGAGGGGATAAACCTAATATGATCCGACTATATTAACAAAGTCCATGATATACATCATGAGTGAGAAAGAGATTTATCACATAGCTACTGGTACAAACCCTCAGCCCCGAGGGTGAACTACTCCCTCCTCATCGTGGTGGACGCCGGGATGATGAAGATGGCCACCGGAGATGATTCCCCCCTCCGGCAGGGTGCCAGAACGGGTCTAGATTGGTTTTCGGTGGCTGCGGAGCCCTGCAGCAGCGGAACTTCTGATCTAGGTTAATCCCCGAGAGGTTTCAGAATATTTGGGAATTTATAGTGCAAAGAGGGGGTGCGGGAGGCTACTGAGGTGGGCACAACCAATCTGGGCGCGCCAGGGGGGCTGGCGTGCCCTGGTGGGTTGTGCCCCCCTCGGGGCACCCCCCAGGTGCTGCTCTGGCCCATCGGGAGTCTTCTGGCCCATAAAAAATCCACAAAACGTTTCACGGTGTTTGGACTCCATGTAATATTGATTTTCTATGATGTAAAAAACAAGCAAAAAACAACAACTGGCACTAGGCATTGGGTCAATAGGTTAGTCGCAAAAAATGATATAAAGTTGCTATAAAATGATTGTAAAACATCCAAGAATGGTAATATATTGGCATGAATACTTCATAAATTATAGATACATTGGAAACGTATCAGCATCCCCAAGCTTAATTCCTACTCGTCCTTGAGTAGGTAAATGATAAAAGAAATAATTTATGAAGTGTGAATGCTAGCAAAGTGCACAAGTTTGATCAATGATAATTTCAATCACTTTTCCTAGCATCATAACAGCAATTCTTTCTCATAAATTTTCTCATGTTATAGTGGCAACCAATTCACATGTAAGGTTCAAACAATGAATTCTCTTGAAACTCAATAACCTATGTTCTTAGTCACCAAGCAATTGCAATTCAACTTATTCAACAGAGTTTAAGTAAGAGCCCAACAACCTCAACCATCATATAGTCTTCTATGATTGCTAACACTCACCTTGTACACATGAGCAAAACGTTTCAACCGGACACATAGAAAGATAGGGGCTTATTGTTTTGCCTCCCAACGTATTCACCTCAAAGGGGATGTCAACAATAATAACTCATGCTACCCATATTCAACTGGACATATGTGCCTAGATCTTTCCTCACCACATGATGCTTGCCAAAAGAGAAAATAAAAAGGAATGAAGAGGAACACTTTGACCCTTTGCATAAAAGTAAATACATAAAAGTAAAAGATAGGCCCTTTGCAGAGGGAAGCAGAGGTTGCTATGTGCTTATTCATTTGTATGATCAATCCCTTAGAGCAAAAGAATGTCATGTTATATTGCCCCTTGTGATAGCAACGCTTATTATGCAGTCCGTCGCTTTTATTACTTTGCCATCACAAGTTCGTACAACGCTCAATTTTCTCTTACACTAAATGATCTCACACTTCTAGAAGCAATTTTTATTGCCTTATTGCACCGATGACAACCTACTTGAAGGATCTTGCTCAATCCTTAGGTAGGTATGGTGGACTCTTGAAAATAATATTTGGGTTTAAGGGTTTTTGGATGCACAAGTAGTATCTCTACTTGGTGCGTAATTTCTGGCAAGCAAAGATGGGGGGCAAGCACCACATGTTGAAGGATCTATGACAATATGACTTCTATGTGAATATGAACAAACATAAACCATTACGTTGTCTTCCTTGTCCAACGTCAACAATTTTGGCATATAATATTTTGATGGGGGCTCACAATCACAAAAGATTTTCATGATAGTGTATTTATATGTGAAAGTTCTCTTCCTTATACTAATTATTCAGGAATTGCTTGTATGAAAAATATTGTGATTGTCAAGCCTCAAAAGATTTCACTTTCTAAACCCAATGTGAAGCTACCACTAGGCCTGATATGATTTCAACTTCATGACATTCAATTTATTCAACAATTTACTCACAGGATATAAGTGAAGCACAAGAGTAAATGACATAGAAAGGAGCTTCGTTGACGAGATGTGAATGTCGCTTACTTGGCCTCCCTGGCAATTATTTGAGGACTCTATTTTATTTAAAAACTTTTAGATCTAAGTACTTTATTAAAACATCAAGCAAAACAAAATAAAATGACAGTCCAAGGATAGCACACATCATGTGAAGAAGCAAAAACTTAGGCTCAACCAATACTAACTGATAATTGTTGAAGAAAAAAGGTGGGATGCCTATCAGGGCATCCCCAAACTTAGATTCTTGAGACTTCTTGAAATATTATCTTGGGGTGCCTTGGGCCTCCCCAAGCTTGAGCTTTTGTGTCTCCTTAATTCCTCTCATATCACGGTTTTCCTAAATCCCAAAAGCTTCATCCACACAAAACTCAACAAGAACTCGTGAGATAAGTTAGTATAAACCAAGAAAAAGCTTATCATTCTCTAATGTAGAAAATCACTAAAATTATTATTCAACATTGCATACTAAATGCCTCTGCATATTTAATACTCCTATCCGCAAATAGATTCATTAAACAAGCAAACATATGCAAACAATGCAACCATAACAGCAATCTGCCAAAACAGTACAGTCTGTAAAGAATGCAAGAGTATCAATACTTATTCAACTCCAAACATTCTGAAAATTTACCAAACTGAAGAAAATTTATCAGAGCTCATTTTTCAAAATGTTTCAACATTTTATCATGTTCTGACTTTTCTAGGGAATTTTTGCAACAGCGGTAAACTTTCTGTTTTCAAACAGCAACATGTAAACTTGCAAAATAAGCATGGCAAAGGCTAGCATTGCCACTTTTATTGAAATAAAAGATGCAAAAAATTATTCTAAATAACAGCAAGCAAATACTAACAAAATAAATTGATGCTCCAAGCAAAACACATATCATGTGACGAATGAAAACATAGCTCCAAGTGAGGCTACCGATAATGTTGGAGACGAAAGAGGGGATGCCTTCCGGAGCATCCCCAAGCTTAGTTCCTTGGATCTTCCTTGAATATTAACTTGGGGTGACTTGGGAATCCCCAAGCTTAGGTTCTTGTCACTCCTCATGCTCCTCATATCGACATCTCACCCAAAACATGAAAACTTCAATCACACAAAACTTAACGGAACTTTGTGAGATAGGTTAGTATGATAAAGAGCAAACCATTCCACTTTTGGTACTGCCAAAGACAAGATTCATAATTGTTATCACACAATGCCTACTATATCATATCATTTCTACAATTTATATTGAGCAATATAATCCATAGAAACTAGAAAACAAGCAAACTATGCATTGAAAACAGAATCTGTCAAAAACAGAACAGTCTGTAGTAATCTGTACTCAAACCATACTTCTGCTACTCCAAAAAATCTGAAAAATTAGGACAGCCTGATAAATTTGTATATTAATCTTCTTCAAAATGAATCAGCATTTTATCATTCTTCTGTTAAAAATGATAATTTTTTCCTAAGCGCAAAAGTTTTTGTTTTTCAGCAAAATCAAATCAACTATCACCGTAAGCCATCCCAAAGGTCTTACTTGGCACTTTATTGAAACAAAAGCAATAAAACATGATTACTACAGTAACATAATCATGCGAACACACAAAAACAGTAGGTAGAAGGGTTGGATTGTCTCCCAACAAGTGATTTTCTTTTATGCCTTTTAAGCTAGGCATGACGATTTCAATGATGCTCACGTAAAAGATAAGAATTGAAACATAAAGAGAACATCATGCATCATAAGTTCCTCTCTCATGATAATTTAAGTAGCATCATGAATAGATTCATCAATATAACCATTACATAAAGCATTCTTTTCATGATCCACAAGCATAGAAAATTCATTACTCTCTATGGCATACATGTCATCATAATAGTCATCATAGAAAACAACTTTATTGCCATAGTCAGTTGAAACCTCTTCCAAAACAGTGGATGTATCACTAAATAAAGTCATGACCTCTCCAAATCCACTTTCATCAATATTGTAATAAGATTCAATACCCTACAAAATAGTGGGATCACTACTACCTAGAGTTGACACTCTTCCAAACCCACTTTCATCAATGTAATCATCATAAATAGGAGGCATGCTATCATCATAATAAGTTTGATCATTCAAAGTAGGGGGACTAAAAAGATCATCCTCATTAAACATAGCCTCCCCAAGCTTGGGAAAAACATTAATTGCAGCAAATAAATTCTCAAACATGTCATTCTCATCAAACATAGCATCCCCAAGCTTGTGGCTTGGCATATCATAAGCATAATCACTCTCATTATTAATAGTATGAATAGCGCCAATGGTGTAACAATTACTACCATCATAATTTCCCAAGTTGGTGCCAAAAAGATTTCCAATATTACAAGAAGTATCATTAGCTTCCCAATCATAATCATCACAACAAGCAATAGGCATAAGAAAATCATCATCAAGTGCATCATCTTCCACAATTATTTTTGATTCATTTTCATGAGGCACAACAATAATAGGAGCAACATGATACCTTTTTACCTCTCTTATTTCTTATTTTATTCTTCTTCACCACATCATGTGTGGGTTCAATTAATATTGTCAAGCTTCTTATTGATGAGATTGGTTGGATAGGAAGCTCCTCCTCGTTACCTGATTCATCATAATAAACACCAGGAGGGTTTTGGGAAATATTTTCCCTTTCATTAGTACTCTCTTCATATTATATCTATCCTCTTGACTTTAGATAGTTGGCAATATAAGGATTCTCAATGCAATTTACCACACAAAACATATAAATTTCTTCTAGATCAAAACCAAGAAATCTCTTTGGATTTGGAAAACCCTTAGTTATACATTTCATTTATTCATACCCTAAAAGAAGACTAAGCTCTTTATGATGCTCAAGGGTAATCAAGTTATCACAACTTTTGGACACGATTTGACAATGAAATAAGTTGCATTGGAGATTTAAATGACCACATTCATTGCAAAGTTCACAAGGGTGGCGAAAAAATTACATCTTTCAGCACAATCATCTAGCCTCTCTTGCAACCTTTTTGTTTCTAAATATTTGTGCTTCATACAAAATCTATCTTCCCTTTTTGGTGTGCAAAGGCACTCCCAGTTCACTCTGCAAAAAGTGACATGCTTATAAGAAACATTTTTGTCATGACTTGTGCAATCATCATTAGCATTTTGGATATTCAAAGAATTCACACTAACAACATTGCAGTCATGCTCATCATTCAAGGATTTTATGTCAAACATTTTATAGCATTCTTCTTCTAACAATTGAGCACAATTTTCCTTTCCATCATTTTCACAAAAGACATTATAAAGATGAAGAATATGATGCAACCTCAATTCCATTTTTAGTTTCTTTTTGTAAACCAAACTAGTGATAAAACAAGAAACTAAAAGATTCGATTGCAAGATCTAAAGATATACCTTCAAGCACTCACCTCCCCGGCAACGGCGCCAGAAAAGAGCTTGATGTCTACTACGCAACTTTATTCTTGTAGACTCGTGTTGGGCCTCCAAGCGCAGAGTTTTGTAGGACAGTAGCAATTTTCCCTCAAGTGGATGACCTAAGGTTTATCAATCCGTGAGTGGTGTAGGATGAAGATGGTCTCTCTCAAACGACCCCGCAACCAAATACAAGAAATCTCTTGTGTCTCCAACATACCCAATACAATGGCAAAGTGTATAGGTGCACTAGTTCGGCGAAGAGATGGTGACAAAAGTGTAATATGGATGGTAGAAATATATTTTTATAATCTGAATAAATAAAAACAACAAGGTAGCAAATAGTAAACAAGCACAAAAATGGTATTGCAATGCTTAAAAGCAAGGCCTAGGGTCTGTACTTTAGCTAGTGCAATCTCTCAATAGTGCTAACATAGTTAGATCATACCACATGAAACATGTGGTAAGCAATCCAAACAATTCAAAAAAAACATAGTTAGATCATATGATTATCCCTCAAAGTGCAATAAAGAATCACTCCCGAGTTCCTATTAGCGGAGAACAAAGGATAGGAATTGTTTGTAGGGTATGAAACCACCTCAAAACTACTCTTTCCATTCGATCTATTCAAGAGTCCGTAATAAAATAACACAAAGCTATTTTTTCCGTTCGGTCTATCCTAGAGTCCATACTAAGATAACACCAAAGCAAGTTCATATTCATAATACTCAATCCACACAAAGAACTATAAAGAAACCCCAAAGTTTTCGTCGAAGAAAAGATAATAAAAATATGCATCAACCCCTATGCATAGATTACCCCAATATCACCGCAGGAATCCGTGAGTTGAATGCCATAACATATATCAAGTGAATCAATAAGATACCCCAATTGTCACCTCAAGTATTCATAACGCAAGACATATATCATGTGTTCTCGTCTCTGAAATTTCAATCCGACAAGACAAAACTTCAAAGGGTAAAGACTCAATTTATCACAACAAGAGTATAGAGGGGAGAAACATCATATGATCCGACTACATTAACAAAGCCATGATATAGATCACAAGAGAGAGGGAGAGATTTATCACATAGCTACTGGTATAAACCCTGAACCCCGAGGGTGAACTACTCCCTCCTCATCGTGGTGGCCGCCAGGATGATGAAGATGGCCACCGGAGATGATTCCCCCCTCCGGCAGGGTGCCAGAATGGGTCTAGATTGGTTTTCGGTGGCTACGGAGCCCTGCGGCGGCGAAACTTCTGATCTAGGTTAAACCCCGAGGGGTTTCGGAATATTTGCGAATTTATAGTCCAAAGAGGGGGTGCGAGAGGCCACCGAGGTGGGCACAACCCACCTGGGCGCGCCAGGGGGGCTGGTGCACCCTGGTGGGTTGTGCCCCCCAGGTGCTGCTCTGGCCCATCGGGAGTCTTCTGGCCCATAAAAATCCACAAAATGTTTCACAGTGTTTGGACTCTGTTTAATATTGATTTTCTGCGATGTAAAAAACAAGCAAAAAACATCAACTGGCACTAGGCACTGGGTCAATAGGTTAGTCCCAAAAAACTATATAAAGTTGCTATAAAATGATTGTAAAACATCCAAGAATGGTAATATATTGGCATGAATACTTCATAAATTATAGATACGTTGGAGACGTATCAAGCACTTCTATATGGGTTGCGTATGGCCATCTCACTCGGCGTCCGTCGCCTGATGGTCTACGGCGACTCAGACTTGGTGGTCAATCAACTGATGAAGGAGTGGGATATCAAGAGCCCATCTATGGCTGGTTACTGCAATGCTGTGAGGAAGCTAGAGAAGAAGTTTGAAGGGTTAGAACTCCATCACATACCCCGACTCAAGAATCAAGCAGCTGATAATTTGGCGAAGTTGGGTTCCACTCGGAAACCAATTCCCAGTAATGTGTTCTTAGAGCATCTTCATACCCCATCGGTCCAAGAAGATCCCTTTACAGAGGAGCCCCCGCAACCGATGAGTTCAACCAATCCGACTGAGATTGAAGTTCCAACAGTAGTCGACTTGATCATGGAGGTTTTGGTGATCACTCCCGATTGGATGGTGTCGTATATTGCATATCTGCTCAGGCAAGAACTCCCAGAGGATGAGGATGAGGCCCGCCAGATCGTCCGCAGATCCAAATCCTTCACAGTAATAAGTGGACAACTTTACAGAGAAAGTGTTACCAGAGTGGCTCAACGTTGCATCTCCCCGGAAGAAGATCGGTTGATTTTAAATGAGATTCACTCAGGGACCTGTGGTCACCACGCGTCCTCTCAGACCATCATGGCCAAAGCATACCGAGCAGGATTTTACTGGCCACGAGCTAATGAGATGGCCAAAGATATAGTTTACAAGTGCGAAGGCTGCCACTCAAGCATGTCTCATAAGCCTGCATCTGCCTTGAAGACTATTCCACTCGTCTGGTGTTTTGCAGTTTGGGGGTTGGACATGGTCGGACCTTTCAAGACTGGCAGAAGTGGTTTCACTCATTTGTACGTAGCAGTTGACAAGTTCACCAAGTGGATCGAAGCCAAGCCTATCAAGAATCTCGACTCAAGCACTGCCGTTAGTTTCATCAGAGAGCTAATATTCAGATATGGAGTTCTGAAGGAAATATGCCCTAGAGGCAATAATAAAGTTATTATTTATTTCCTTATTTCATGATAAATGTCTATTATTCATGCTGAATTGTATTAACCGGAAACATAATACATGTGTGAATACATAGACAAACAGAGTGTCACTAGTATGCCTCTACTTGACTAGCTCGTTGAATCAAAGATGGTTAAGTTTCCTAGCCATAGACATGAGTTTTCATTTAATTAACGGGGTCACATCATTAGAGAATGACGTGATTGACTTGACCCATTCTGTTAGCATAGCACTTGATCGTTTAGTTTGTTGCTATTGCTTTCTTCATGACTTATACATGTTCCTATGACTATGAGATTATGCAACTCCCGTTTACCGGAGGAACACTTTGTGTGCTACCAAACGTCACAACATAACTGGATGATTATAAAGGTGCTCTACAGGTGTCTCCAAAGGTACTTGTTGGGTTGGCGTATTTCGAGATTAGGATTTGTCACTCCGATTGTCGGAGAGGTATCTCTGGGCCCTCTCGGTAATGCACATCACTTAAGCCTTGCAAGCATTGCAACTAATGAGTTAGTTGCGGGATGATGTATTACGGAACGAGTAAAGAGACTTGCCGGTAATGAGATTGAACTAGGTATTGAGATACCGATGATCGAACCTCGGGCAAGTAACATACCGATGACAAAGGGAACAACGTATGTTGTTATGCGGTCTGACCGATAAAGATCTTCGTAGAATATGTAGGAGCCAATATGAGCATCCAGGTTCCGCTATTGGTTATTGACTGGAAACATGTCTCGGTCATGTCTACATAGTTCTCGAACCCGTAGGGTCCGCACGCTTAAATTTCGATGACGGTTATATTATGAGTTTATGTGTTTTGATGTACTGAAGGAGTTCGGAGTCCTGGATGAGATAGGGGGCATGACGAGGAGTCTCGAAATGGCCGAGACGTAAAGATCAATATATTGGACGACTATATTCGGACATCGGAAAGGTTCCGAGTGATTCGGGTATTTTCGGGAGTACCGGGGAGTTACGGGAATTCGTATTGGGCCTTAATGGCCCATACAGGAAAGGAGAGAAAGGCCTCAAAGGGTGGCAGCACCCCTCCCCATGGGCTGGTCCGAATTGGACTAGGGAGGGGGGGCGCCCCCTTCCTTCCTTCTCCTTTTCCCTTCCCTTTCCTTCCCTCCTACTCCTACTACTTGGAAGGGCTCCTAGTTCTACTAGGAAAGGGGGAATCCTACTCCCGGTGGGAGTACGACTCCCCTAGGGCGCGCCATAGAGAGGGCCGGCCCTCCCCCTCCTCCACTCCTTTATATACGGGGGCAGGGGGCACCCCAAAGACACAACAATTTATCTCTTGATCTCTTAGCCGTGTGCGGTGCCCCCCCTCCACCATAATCCACCTCGATCATATCGTAGCGGTGCTTAGGCGAAGCCCTTCGTCGGTAGAACATCATCATAGTCACCACGCCGCCGTGCTGACGAAACTCTCCCTCAACACTCGACTGGATCGGAGTTCGAGGGTGAAAGCACAAGTGCTCCCTAGGTGGTTTTGGTAATTAATGTCAACATATCTCTTGTTGGACTAACACTTTTACCTAGTATGTTTCAGATAAGTTCAACAATGGAGTGGCATGGACTAGAGGATGTGGAACCCCTTCAAGATGCTAAGGACAAAGGATTGGCTCAAGCTTCAAGATCAAGACTCTACATTTTCTATTTTAGTGATCCAAGATCACATTGAGTCTATAGGAAAAGCCAATACTATCAAGAGGGGATGAGGTGTTGCTTAATGGCTTGCTTGCTCAAAGTGCTTAGTGATATGCTCCAAAACCCTCAACTACCTTCCCACATCCACACATGACCTAAACCAAAAGTCAAACTTGGCCCCACCGATTCTATCTATCCGGCGCCACCGAGTTTCAGATGTCATAGCCACTGCCACTAACCCTAGCAAATCGGTTTCACCGATAGGGATCTCGGTCTCACCGAGATGGGATTGTAATCTCTCTGTGTATGTCCATTACCAAAATCGGTCTCACCGAGTTTGAGCAATCAGTACTACCGAGATTACAATGCAAACCCTCTGGTTAGCTTATTACCAAAATCGGTCCCACCGAGTTTGTGTAATCGGTCTCACCGAGTTTGCCTGACCAACTCTCTGGTTAGCTTATTACCAAAATCGGTCCCGCCGAGTTTGTGTAATCGGTCACACTGAGATTACGTTATGCCCTAACCCTAACCATATCGGTCCTACCGAGTTGCATCTCAGTCCCACCGAAAATCCTAACGGTCACTAGGTTTGCTGAATCGGTCCGAGCGAGTTTAACATTCGGTCCCACCGAGTTTGGCAAATTGTGTGTAACGGTTAGATTTTGTGTGGAGGCTATATATACCCCTCCACCCACTCTTCATTCGTGGAGAGAGCCATCAGAACATACCTACACTTCCAATACACATTTTCTGAGAGAGCACCACCTACACTTGTGTTGAGGTCAAGATATTCCATTCCAACCATATGAATCTTGATCTCTAGCCTTTCCCAAGTTGCTTTCCACTCAAATCTTATTTCCACCACATCCAAATCCTGTGAGAGAGAGTTGAGTGTTGGGGAGACTATCATTTGAAGCACAAGAGCAAGGGGTTCATCATCAACACACCATTTGTTACTTCTTGGAGAGTGGTGTCTCCTAGATTGTCTAGGTGTCACTTGGGAGCCTCCAACAAGATTGTGGAGTTGAACCAAGGAGTTTGTAAGGGCAAGGAGATCGCCTACTTTGTGAAGATCTACCGCTAGTGAGGCAAGTCCTTCGTGGGCGACGGCCGTGATGGAATAGACAAGGTTGCTTCTTCGTGGACCCTTCGTGGGTGGAGCCCTCCATGGACTCACGCAACCGTTACCCTCCGTGGGTTGCAGTCTCCATCAACGTGGATGTACGATAGCACCACCTATCGGAACCACGACAAAAACATCCGTGTCTCCAATTGCGTTTGAATACTCCAAACCCTTCTCTTTACATTCTTGCAAGTTGCATGCTTTACTTTCCGCTGCTCATATACTCATTGCATGCTTGCTTGATATGTATTGTGTTTGTTAAACTTGTGCTTAAACTCCACTTAAACTTAAGAATATTAAAAACTGCAACTTTTGGCACTTAGTGTCTAATCACCCCCCTCTAGACACCTCTTCTTGATCCTTTCAATTGGTATCAGAGCTTTGGTCTCCATTGCCTTGGTTTAAACACCATTGGAGGAAGATGGATGTGTCTACTTTGGGGAGTCTTAGACATAGAGTGCCTATTCTTGATGGAGAGTATTTTCATGAGTGGAAAAATGAAATGCTTGAGATTTTCAATGAATATCATTTGAACAAGTACATTACTAGCCCTTGTGCACCTCATGTTGATCCTTTGCACCCTACCCTAGATGAAGATATTGACATGATTCGCAATCTTAGAACTATTGAGCTCATCATTAGAGGCTTGCCTAGAAACTTGAGTAGATGTTTGCCTACTCTCAAGTGTGCGTACACCATATGGAGATTTCTTGAGGAACGATTTCCAGATTATTCCTTGAAAAATTTAGACGAAATTCTCCATAAGTCTATTGCCTTGAGTAAGATGAACTCTAGTGATCCTAGCTTTGGTGATTGTCTATTTGAGCTTACCAATCTCATGCGTGCTAAAGGAAATGTTGGAATCATTAGCGATATCATATCCAAAGCTATTAGAATTCATAAAGGTAACCATTGTGATGATCATTTATCTAATGAATTACCCTCTCTAGGAATTGATCAATCACAAGATGATGTTGAACATGGATACTATGATGAAGATGATGATAGTGACTATGATCTTGATGATGCAATGAGGAATTTTGGTCTTATGGCAAATCTTCGCGGCTACATGGCTGGAGGAAAGGAATGGGTCCTTGATAGTGGATGTACTAATCATATGACCGGAGATAAATATATGTTCTGTGAGCTTGCTGAAAACGACGGCCCTTGAAAATATGTCACTTTTGGTGATAATTCAAAGGGTAAGGTGGTTGGCCTTGGTATGGTGGCCATCTCACATGATAGCTCCATACAAAATGTCATGCTCGTTGAATCCCTTGGATACAATTTACTTTCAGTTTCTAGACTTGCGGATTTCGGTTTCAATGTCTTATTCACTGAAGTAGATTTCCAAGTGTTTCGTAGAGGCAATCATAAAATGGTCTTTACCGGTATACGTAGAGGAGATCTTTACATTGTTGATTTCACTAAAAAGGCTCAACCTAGAACTTGCTTAATTACCAAATCTTCTAAAGGCTGGTTGTGGCATAGAAGACTAGGTCATGTTGGTATGCGAAATCTTGATAAGCTTATTAAAGGTGATCATATCCTTGGAATAAAAGATGTCATATTTGACAAGGATAGACTTTGTAGTGCTTGTCAAGCAGGGAAACAAGTTGGAGGAAGTCACCGCGCGAAGAACATCATGACCACAAGAAGACCACTCGAGCTACTTCACATGGATCTCTTTGGTCCAAATTCCTACAAGAGTCTCGGTGGTAACTCATTTGGTCTAGTCATAGTTGATGATTTTTCAAGATTTACGTGGGTGTTCTTTCTTGATGACAAATCGCAGGTCCAAAAGATCTTCAAAAACTTCGCTAGGAAGGCCCAAAATCAGTTTGACGTGAAGATCAAGAAGGTTCGGAGCGACAACGGAACGGAGTTCAAGAACGCAAATGTGGACACTTTCTTGACGAAGAAGGGATTTCACACGAGTTCTCGGCTACGTACACACCTCAACAAAATGGAGTTGTTGAAAGGAAGAACCAGACTCTTATCGAGATGGCAAGAACGATGATTGATGAGTACAAAACGCCAAATCACTTTTGGGCGAAAGCGGTTGAGACAACTTGTCATGCAACAAATCGCTTGTATCTTCACAAACTACTCGGCAAGATGGCATACGAGCTCCTCACCGGTAACAAACCCCAAGTTGGATACTTTCGAGTATTCGGCTCAAAGTGCTACATTCTTGATAAGCATCGTCATTCTAAATTTGCTCATAAATCTCATGAAGGTTTCCTACTTGGTTATGGCTCAAACTCTCACACTTACCGTGTCTACAACAATTTCACCCGAAAGGTTGAAGAGACGGTAGATGTGAAGTTTGATGAATCTAACGGCTCGCAAGTAGAGCAATTGCCAATTGATGTAGGAGACAAAGACCCTTTGGAAGCAATTCAAGACTTGTCCATTGGCAAGACTCGTCCAACGGAAGTGAAGGAGAGTACCTCGTTTTTCCAAGTGGAAGCTTCTACCTCACGACAAGGTGAACCAAGAGTTGATACGGAAGCATCCACAAGTGGGACACGCCAAGATGAAGAAAACGAGGAAGCGCACCAAGATGAACATCAACAACCTCCTTCTCCACCACGACAAGAGAACGACAACGTCAACAATGAAGAAGACCAAGAAGAAGCACAAGACGAAGAGGATGTTCCACCCCGACCCAAGCAAAAGCTTTCACGAGTTCGAGCAAGAATGGCTAAGGATCATCCCGTTGAGCAAATCTACAATGATATCCAAACCGGGAGAATCACTCGCTCTAAAACTCGTTTAGCTAACTTTTGTGAACATTACTCATTCATCTCTAGCATTGAACCTATGAAGGTTGAATAAGCATTGGAGGATCCGGACTGGATAAACGCTATGCATGAAGAGCTACACAACTTTGAGAGAAATCAAGTGTGGACATTGTTCGAGAAGCCCGACAACAACCACAACATCATTAGTACCAAATGGGTGTTTCTCAACAAGCAAGATGAAGATGGACAAGTGGTTCGCAACAAAGCACGTCTCGTCGCCGAAGGCTACACACAAGTTGAAGCAAACTAAGGAAGGTACCTTTGTCTCTCAAACGAAGTACACCAAGGACTTATTCAAGAAGTTCAATATGCAAGAATGCAAAGGTATGACTACACCCATGCCTACTAGTGGACATCTTGATTTGACCAAAGATGGTGAACCGATTGATCAAAAGGTTTATCGCTCTATGATTGGTTCATTGTTATATCTATGTGCCTCTCGTCCCGATATTATGCTAAGTGTGTGCATGTGTGCATGATATCAAGCTGCTCCTAAAGAGTGTCATCTTAAGGCTGTGAAAAGGATAGTGAGATACCTAATCCATACACCAAATTTTGGCATTTGGTATCCTAAGAGGTCCTCTTTTGATCTTGTTGGCTACTCCGATCCGGACTATGCCGGAGACAAGGTGGATAGAAAATCCACTCCGGGTACTTGTCAATTGCTTGGTAGATCTCTTGTGTCTTGGTCTTCCAAGAAACAAAACTCGGTATCCTTATCCATCGCCGAAGCAGAATACATTGCCACTGGTTCATGTTGTGCTCAATTACTTTGGATGACCCAAACTCTTAAAGATTATGGGATATATGTGAAACATGTTCCATTGCTATGTGACAATGAAAGTGCTATTAAGATTGCTCACAATCCCGTGAAACATTCTCGAACTAAGCATATTCAAGTTCGTCATCATTTCATTCGAGATCATGTTGCAAAAGGGGACATTAACCTTAAGCATGTTCGCACCGATAAGCAATTGGCGGATATATTCACTAAACCACTTGATGAGAAAGTGTTTTGCAGGTTGAGAGGTGAATTGAACATCATTGATGCTTCAAACTTGGAGTATGAACTCCATTTGATACATGCGGGGCATGAGCCTATGACTAATCCTCGATATTTCTCTTATGATGCTATTCATATGTCTTGGATATATTTGTACCTTTCATGTTATCTAACGCGTGTAGGTACTTGGTTGAATCTAAATCTATGAGATTGCAACACTCACATCTTGAGCAATCTCTACATCACTAAGTCTCTACACAATGGTGGTTGAAGACAAGGAAGCACGAAACCATTCAAACATATCCTTTGGCAAATTCTATGTTGAGTCTCATGATTGTCATTTTGGATACACAAGTGCTCTTCCTTGCAAAGCTAACCCGTGTAGGTAGATGAACTCAAACTCCAAGTGGTGCTCGCAACCCTTGATGAACTACATCAACCTGGAGCAACCCGCACAAGTTCAACTACATGAGCAAGATCAACACCACCACCCAAAGTATGTTATTCCATCTTAGAGAAGCTTTACTCCAAGTCATGAGTCAAAGCAACTCGACAAGATGTGAATACATCAAAAGGCTTAAACGAAAAATGGTAACCCCATTTTGAGCTTAAACGATGAGTATGACCTATGATCAAGTGCTCTCACTTGACTCCTAAGTCAATATACTCTAACATAGGTGACTTTGTCGCCGACCATCTCTAGATGAAGTTCTCGTGTGTCTCTCCGTGCTTTTGTCTCTTGCATATTTGTTTCCCCTCATCTAGAACTTTTAGTTTCTTTTCTTTCCTTTTTTTGTTCTGCATTTTCTGCATCCAATTCATTGCAAATCTTTTAGTAAATTCCTTGCATATCCTTGTGAGATCTTACTTGTCTAGTGAGCTGAGGTGACATGTGGTTTCACTCTAATGAACTCGGTCACACCGGTTTGTTCTCTTCGGCCAAACCGAAATCTTTCGGTGCAACCGAAGCACACAACTCGGAGTCACCGATTCCACCACAGGAAAACCAACTTGCCACTTATTCCTGATTTCTGTTTGCTCCAGCTCCACTCAATGATTCTTGTCCTCTACCAGCATCATATTAGACATGCTGCTTTGCTCTGTGACTCGACGACCAATCCATTTGTATCACATGTCCAGAAGAGCCCTTCTTGGAAATTGATGTGAAAGGGGGAGAGAGAGAGATCACATCAAAGCTTAATCCTTCCTATAGGGGGAGAAAGAGAGAATACTCAGGGGGAGAGAGTTTCTCAACTAGGAGAAAGTAATATCATCAAAGACCCCAGATGCTTGGTGTTCAAGAGGAGAGATGTCACATGTCTTTAAGAGGGGAAAGACATGTTTAGTTGCTTGCTTTAGCTCAAGCTCTGTTGTTTCCTTTTTTGTTGCTCTGATTTTCTGTTCCCTATCTTCTCCCAATATCCCATGCAGATTCAGGGGGAGAAAGACATCTAAGGGAAGGAAATCTCTGATTTTATTGCATATCTTTACCTTTGGGGACATGTCTATATCCAATGTGGTATTTAGTACTCACTAGGGCTGGAATTCGAGCTAAGTCGAGCCAGCTCGGCTCGACTCGCTAGAGCTCGTTTCGTTAACGAGCTAGCTCGACTCGACTCGTTATTATTAACGAGCCCAAATCCAAGATTGGCTTGACTCGCATAACTCGCGAGCTGTCTCGTTTAGCTTGTTAAGCTCGTTAAAGATATGGACATAAAACCCTCAAATATTATAAAAAATATTATGTATATATTAAACATATATATCACTAAACAATAGTAATTTCCTTGTAACGCATGAGTCTCCTAGGCGCTTGGGCCTTCAACGGCTAGGCCTTGTGTTGTGTGCCTGGGACATAGGGTGCTGAGTGGCTGATCTTTTTTATATTGAGAGTGACTGATCTTTTGTACCGAGCCTAACAAGTTACACGAGTACTCATGAGATTGGCTCATTTAACTTGGTCTATAAACGATCTTAAACTAAAGCTCGGCTCGACTCGTTATTCTTCGAGTTCGAGTTGATTCGAGCCAAGTCACGAGCTACTCGTTTAGCTCACGAGCTTCGAGCTTTTTTTCCAGCCCTAGTACTCACTCTACATGTCATCCCAGTCTTGGTTCTCTTGTGGTTTCTCTTGCTTGCTCTGGTCAGTAGGTGTATCTGTGTTATTTAACCTTGTTTGTGCAGGTTCATCCCATCCTGAGCCAACTCAAGACCACAAGGTAAGTATATGCATCACAGTTATTTGAATGAGAAGTTCTTGCTGATGTACATACTGTTTGCAAGGACTCATGAGCATGAAGGTACATTTCTCACATTCACATCATTTTCTCTAATGCATATAGCCAAGATACATGTAACACATTGCTTACTCTGTCATGTTTACGCATTCACATGCTCCTATATTCAATATTCACATGATTGCATACATGTAGGGGGAGCCTATGCATGTTACATGTCTTTCCAAAGCTTTACTTGCTATTCTCTATATCTTTATCTAAAGCTTTGATGTATGTTGTCATCAATTACCAAAAAGGGGGAGATTGAAAGCACAAGTGCTCCCTGGGTGGTTTTGGTAATTAATGTCAACATATCTCTTGTTGGACTAACACTTTTACCTAGTATGTTTCAGATAAGTTCAACAATGGAGTGGCATGGACTAGAGGATGTGGAACCCCTTTAAGATGCTAAGGACAAAGGATTGGCTCAAGCTTCAAGATCAAGACTCTACATTTTCTATTTTAGTGATCCAAGATCACATTGAGTCTATAGGAAAAGCCAATACTATCAAGAGGGGATGAGGTGTTGCTTAATGTCTTGCTTGCTCAAAGTGCTTAGTGATATGCTCCAAAACCCTCAACTACCTTCCCACATCCACATATGACCTAAACCAAAAGTCAAACTTGGCCCCACCGATTCTATCTATCCGGCGCCACCGAGTTTCAGATGTCATAGCCACTGCCGCAAACCCTAGCAAATTGGTTTCACCGATAGGGATCTCAGTCTCACCGAGATGGGATTGTAATCTTTCTGTGTATGTCCATTACCAAAATCGGTCTCACCGAGTTTGAGCAATCGGTACTACCGAGATTACATTGCAAACCCTCTGGTTATCTTATTACCAAAATCGGTCCCACCGAGTTTGTGTAATCGGTCTCACCGAGTTTGCTTGACCAACTCTCTGGTTAGCTTATTACCAAAATCGGTCCCATCGAGTTTGTGTAATCGGTCACACCAAGATTACGTTGTGCCCTAACCGTAACCATATCGGTCCTACCGAGTTGCATCTCAGTCCCATCGAAAATCCTAACGGTCACTAGGTTTGCTGAATCGGTCCGACCGAGTTTAACCATTCAGTCCCACCAAGTTTGGCAAATTGTGTGTAACGGTTAGATTTTGTGTGGAGGCTATATATACCCCTCCACCCACTCTTCATTCATGGAGAGAGCCATCAGAACATACATACACTTGCAATACACATTTTCTGAGAGAGAACCACCTACACTTGTGTTGAGGTCAAGATATTCCATTCCAACCATATGAATCTTGATCTCTAGCCTTTCCCAAGTTGCTTTCCACTCAAATCTTCTTCCCACCAAATCCGAATCCTGTGAGAGAGAGTTGAGTGTTGGGGAGACTATCATTTGAAGCACAAGAGAAAGGGGTTCATCATCAACACACCATTTGTTACTTCTTGGAGAGTGGTGTCTCCTAGATTGGCTAGGTGTCACTTGGGAGCCTCCAACAAGATTTTGGAGTTGAACCAAGGAGTTTGTAAGGGCAAGGAGATCGCCTACTTCGTGAAGATCTACCACTAGTGAGGCAAGTCCTTCGTGGGCGACGACCGTGATGGAATAGACAAGGTTGCTTCTTCGTGGACCCTTCATGGGTGGAGCCCTCCGTGGACTCGCGCAACCGTTACCCTCTGTGGGTTGAAGTCTCCATCAACGTGGATGTACGATAGCACCACCTATCAGAACCACGACAAAAACATCTGTGTCTCCAACTGCGTTTAAATACTCCAAACCCTTCTCTTTACGTTCTTGCAAGTTGCATGCTTTACTTTCCGCTGCTCATATACTCATTGCATGCTTGCTTGATATGTATTGTGTTTGTTAAACTTGTGCTTAAACTCCACTTAAACTTAAGAATATTAAAAACTGCAACTTTTGGCACTTAGTGTCTAATCACCCCCTCTAGACACCTCTTCTCGATCCTTTCAGAGGGACATCATCGAGTTGAACGTGTGCAGAACTCGGAGGTGTCGTGCATTCGGTACTTGATCGGTCGGATCGTGAAGACGTATGACTACATCAACCGCATTGTTCTAACGCTTCCGCTTTCGGTCTATGAGGGTACGTAGACAACACTCTCCCCTCTCGTTGCTATGCATCACCATGATCTTGCGTGTGCGTAGGAAATTTTTGAAACTACTACGTTCCCCAACAGTGGTATCAGAGCCAGGTTTTATGCGTTGATGTTATATGCACGAGTAGAACACAAGTGAGTTGTGGGCGATATAAGTCATACTGCTTACCATCATGTCATACTTTGGTTCGGCGGTATTGTTGGATGAAGCGGCCCGGACCGACATTACGCGTACGCTTACGCGAGACTGGTTTTACTGCCATGCTATGCACACAGGTGACTAGCGGGTGTCAGTTTCTCCAACTTTATTTGAATCGAGTGTGGCTACGCCCGGTCCTTGCGAAGGTTAAAACAGCACCAACTTGACAAACTATCGTTGTGGTTTTGATGCGTAGGTATGAACGGTTCTTGCTAAGCCCGTAGCAGCCACGTAAAACTTGCAACAACAAAGTAAAGGACGTCTAACTTGTTTTTGCAGGGCATGTTGTGATGTCATATGGTCAAGACATGATGCTAAATTTTATTGTATGAGATGATCATGTTTTGTAACCGAGTTATCGGCAACTAGCAGGAGCCATATGGTTGTCGCTTTATTGTATGCAATGCAATCGCGCTGCAATGCTTTACTTTATCACTAAGCGGTAGCGATAGTCGTGGAAACATAAGATTGGCGAGACGACAACGATGCTATGATGGAGATCAAGGTGTCGCGCCGGTGACAATGGTGATCATGACGGTACTTCGGAGATGGAGATCACAAGTACAAGATGATGATGGCCATATCATATCACTTATATTGATTGCATGTGATGTTTATCTTTTATGCATCTTATCTTGCTTTGATTGACGGTAGCATTATAAGATGATCTCTCACTAAATTTCAAGATAAAAGTGTTCTCCCTGAGTATGCACCGTTGCCAAAGTTCGTCGTGCCCAGACACCACATGATGATCGGGTGTGATAAGCTCTACGTCCATCTACAACAGGTGCAAGCCAGTTTTGCACATGCAGAATACTCAGGTTAAACTTGACGAGCCTAGCATATGCAGATATGGCCTCGGAACACTGACACCGAAAGGTCGAGCGCGAATCATATAGTAGATATGATCAACATATTGATGTTCACCATTGAAAGCTACTCCATTTCACGTGATGATCGGTTATGGTTTAGTTGATTTGGATCACGTGATCACTTAGAAGATTAGAGGGATGTCTTTCTAAGTGGGAGTTCTTAAGTAATATGATTAATTGAACTTTAATTTATCATGAACTTAGTCCTGGTAGTATTAGCATATCTATGTTGTAGATCAAAAGCTCGCGTTTTGCTCCTCTGTTTTATTTTTGATATGTTCCTAGAGAAAATTAAGTTGAAAAATGTTAGTAGCAATGATGCGGATTGGACCGTGATCTAAGGATTATCCTCATTGTTGCACAGAAGAATTATGTCCTTGATGCACCGCTAGGTGACAGGCCTATTGCAGGAGCAGATGAAGACGTCATGAACGTTTGCCTAGCTCAATATGATGACTACTTGATAGTTTAATGCACCATGCTTAACAGCTTAGAATCGGGACTTCAAAGACATTTTGAACGTCATGGATCATATGGATGTTCCAGGAGTTGAAGTTAATATTTCAAGTAAATACCCGAGTTGAGAGATATGAAGTCTCCAACAAGTTCTATAGCTAAAAGATGGAGGAGAATAGCTCAAGCAGTGAGCATGTGTTCAGATTGTCTGGGTACTACAATCGCTTGAATCAAGTGGGAGTTAATCTTCCAGATAAAATAGTGATTGACAGAATTCTCTAGTCACCATCACCAAGTTAGTAGAACTTCGTGATGAACTATAGTATGCAAAGGGATGATGAAAACAATTCCCGAGCTTTTCATGATGATGAAATCGATGAAGGTAGAAATCAAGAAAGAGCATCAAGTGTTGATTATTAACAAGACCACTAGTTTCAAGAAAAGGGCAAAGGGAAAGAAAGGGAACTTCAAGAAGAACGGCAAGCAAGTTGTTGCTCAAGTGAAGAATCCCAAGTCTGGTCCTAAGCCTGAGACTAAGTGCTTCTACTTCAAAGGGACTGGTCACTGGAAGCGGAACTGCCCCAAGTATTTGGCGGATAAGAAGGATGGCAAAGTGAACAAAGGTATATTTAATGTACAAATTATTGATGTGTATTTTACTAGTGTTCGTAGCAAACCCTCGGTATTTGATACTGGTTCAGTTGCTAAGAGTAGTAACTCGAAACGGGAGTTGCAGAATGAACATAGACTAGTTAAGGGTGAAGTGACGATGTGTGTTGGAAGTGGTTCCAAGATTGATATGATCATCATCGCACACTCCCTATACTTTCGAGATTAGTGTTGAACCTAAATAAGTGTTATTTGGAGTTTGCATTGTGCATGAATATGATTTGATCATGTTTATTGCAATACGGTTATTCATTTAAGTAAGAGAATAAATTGTTGTTCTGTTTACATATATGGTTACACACCCAATGAAAATGGTTAATGATGATACACATATTCATAATATTGAAACCAAAAGATGCAAAGTTAATAATGATAATGCAACTTATTTGTGGCACTACTGTTTAGGTCATATTGGTGTAAAGCGCATGAAGAAACTCCATGTTGATGGACTTTTGGAATCACTTGATTATGAATCTGTTGATGCTTGCGAACCATGCCTCATGGGCAAGATGACTAAGACTCCGTTCTCCAGAACAATGCAGCAAGCAACAGATTTGTTGGAAATCATGCATACTGATGTATGTGGTCCAATGAATATTGAAGCTCGCGGCAGGTATCATTATTTTCTGATCTTCACAGATGATTTGAGCAGATATGAGTATATCAACTTGATGAAACACAAGTCTGAAACATTTGAAAAGTTCAAAGAATTTCAGAGTGAAGTGGAGAATCACTGTAACAAAATAAAAGTTTCTACGATATGATCACAGAAGTAAAATATTTGAGTTACGAGTTTGGCCTTCAGTTAAAACAATGTGAAATAGTTTCACTACTCACGCCACCTAGAACACCACAGTGTAATGGTGTGTCCGAACGTCGTAACCGTGCTTTATTAGATATGGTGCGATCTATGACGTCTCTTACGGATTTACCGCTATCTTTTTGGGGTTATGCATTAGAGACAACTACATTCACGTTAAATAGGGCACCACTAAATCCGTTGAGACGACACCGTACGAACTATGGTTTGGCAAGAAACCTAAGCTGCCATTTCTTAAAGTTTGAGGTTGCAATGCTTATGTGAAAAAGTTTCAACCTGATAAGCTCAAACCCAAATCGGAGAAGTGTGTCTTCATAGGATACCCAAAAGAAAATGTTGGGTACACCTTCTATCACAGATCCGAAGGCAAGATATTCATTGCTGAGAATGGATCCTTTCTAGAGAAGGAGTTTCTCTCGAAAGAAGTGCGTGGGAGGAAAGTAGAACTTGATCAGGTAACTGTACCTGCTCCCTTATTGGAAAGTAGTTCATCACAGAAATCTGTTCCTGTGACTACTACACCAATTAGTGGGGAAGCTAATGATGATGATCATGTAACTTTAGATCAAGTTACTACCGAACCTCATAGGTAAACCAGAGTGAGATCTGCACCAGAGTGGTACGGTAATCCTGTTCTGGGGGTCATGTTACTTGACCATGACGAGCCTACGAACTATGAGGAAGCGATGATGAGCCCATATTCCATGAAATGGCTTGAGGCCATGAAATCTGAGATGAGATCCATGCATGAGAACAAAGTATGGACTTTGATTGACTTGCCCATTGATCGGTGAGCCATTGATATTAAACGGATCTTCAAGAGGAAGACGGACGCTGATAGTAGTGTCACTATCTACAAAAGCTAGAATTGTTGCAAAAAGGTTTTCGACAAGTTCAAGGTGTTGACTACGATGAGAGTTTCTCACTCGTATCTATGCTTAAGTCTGTTCGAATCATGTTAGCAATTCCCGCATTTTATGAAATCTGGCAAGTGGATAAACAAAACTGCATTCCTTATTGGATTTATTAAAGAAGGGTTGTATATGATGCAACAAGAAAGTTTTGTCAATCCTAAAGGTGCTAACAAAATATGCAAGCTCCAGCGATCCATCTATGGACTGGTGCAAGCATCTCGGAGTTGGAATATACGCTTTGATAAGTTGATCAAAGCATATAGTTTTATACATACTTGCAATGAAGCCTGTATTTACAAGAAAGTGAGTGGGAGCACTACAACATTTCCGATAAGTATATGTGAATGACATATTGTTGATCGGAGATAATGTAGAATTATTCTGCAAAGCATAAAGGAGTGTTTGAAAGGAGTTTTTCAAAGAAAGACCTCGGTGAAGCTGCTTACATATTGAGCATCAAGATCTATAGAGATAGATCAAGACGCTTGATAAGTTTTTCAATGAGTACATACCTTGACAAGATTTTGAAGTAGTTCAAAATGGAACACTCAAAGAAAGAGTTCTTCAATGTGTTACAAGGTGTGAAGTTGAGTAAGACTCAAAACCCGACCACGGCAGAAGATAGAGAGAGCATGAAAGTCATTCCCTATGCCTTGGCCATAGGTTCTATAAAATATGCCATGCTGTGTACCAGATCTATTGTATACCCTACACTATTTTTGGCAAGGGAGTAGAATAGTGATCTAGGAGTAGATCACCGGACAGCGGTCAAATTATCCTTAGTGGAATAAGGATATGTTTCTCGATTATGGAGGTGACAAAAAGGTTCATCGTAAAGGGTTACGTCGATGCAAATTTTGACACTGGTCCAGATGACTCTAAATCTCAATCTGGATACATATTGAAAGTGGGAGCAATTAGCTAGAATAGCTCCATGCAGAGCATTGTTGACATAGAAATTTGCAAAATACTTATGGATCTGAATGTGGCAGACCCGTTGACAAAACTTCTCTCACAAGAAAAACATGATCACACCTTAGTACTCTTTGGGTGTTAATCACATAGCGATGTGAACTAGATTATTGACTCTAGTAAACCCTTTGGGTGTTGGTCACATGACGATGTGAACTATGGGTGTTAATCACATGGTGATGTGAACTATTGGTGTTAAATCACATGGCGATGTGAACTAGATTATTGACTCTAGTGCAAGTGGGAAACTAAAGGAAATATACCCTAGAGGCAATAATAAAGTTATTTTTTATTTCCTTATTTCATGATAAATATCTACTATTCATGCTAGAATTGTATTAACCGGAAACATAATACATGTGTGAATACATAGACAAACAGAGTGTCACTAGTATGCCTCTACTTTACTGGCTCGTTGAATCAAAGATGGTTAAGTTTCCTAGCCATAGACATGAGTTGTCATTTGATTAACGGGGTCACACCATTAGAGAATGATGTGATTGACTTGACCCATTCCGTTAGCATAGCACTTGATCGTTTAGTTTGTTGCTATTTCTTTCTTCATGACTTATACATGTTCCTATGACTATGAGATTATGCAACTCCCGTTTATCGGAGGAACACTTTGTGTGCTACCAAACGTCACAACGTAATTGGGTGATTATAAAGGTGCTCTACAGGTGTCTCCAAAGGTACTTGTTGGGTTGGCGTATTTCGAGATTAGGATTTGTCACTCCGATTGTCGGAGAGGTATCTCGGGGCCCTCTCGATAATGCACATCACTTAAGCCTTCCAAGCATTGCAACTAATGAGTTAGTTGCGGGATGATGTATTACAGAACGAGTAAAGAGACTTGCCGGTAACGAGATTGAACTAGGTATTGAGATACCGACGATCGAATCTCGGGCAAGTAACATACCGATGACAAAGGGAACAACGTATGTTGTTATGCAGTCTGACCGATAAAGATCTTCGTAGAATATGTCGGAGCCAATATGAGCATCCAGGTTCCGCTCTTGGTTATTGACTGGAGACATGTCTCGGTCATGTCTGCATAGTTCTCAAACCCGTAGGGTCCGCACGCTTAAAAATCGATGACGGTTATATTATGAGTTTATGTGTTTTGATGTACCGAAGGAGTTCGGAGTCCCGGATGAGATCGGGGACATGACCGGGAGTCTCGAAATGGTCAAGACATAAAGATCGATATATTGGATGACTATATTCGGACATCGGAAAGGTTCCGAGTGATTCGGGTATTTTCGGGAGTACCGGGGAGTTATGGGAATTCGTATTGGGCCTTAATGGGCTATACAGGAAAGGAGAGAAAGGCCTCAAAGGGTGGCCGCACCCCTCCCCATGGGCTGGTCCGAATTGGACTAGGGAGGGGGGGCCTTCCTTCCTTCTCCTTTTCCCTTCCCTTTCCTTCCCTCCTACTCCTACTACTTGGAAGGGCTCCTAGTTCTACAAGGAAAGGGGGAATCCTACTCCCGGTGGGAGTAGGACTCCCCTAAGGCGCGCCATAGAGAGGGTCGGCCCTCCCCCTCCTCCGCTCCTTTATATACGAGGGCAGGGGGCACCCCAAAGACACAACAATTGATCTCTTAGCCGTGTGCGGTGCCCCCCTCCACCATAATCAACCTCGATCATATCATAGCGGTGCTTAGGCGAAGCCCTTCATCAGTAGAACATCATCATCGTCACCACGCCATCGTGCTGACGAAACTTTCCCTCAACACTCGGCTGGATCGGAGTTTGAGGGACGTCATCGAGTTGAACACGTGCAGAACTCGGAGGTGCCGTGCGTTCGGTACTTGATCGGTCGGATCGTGAAGACGTACGACTACATCAACCGCGTTGTGCTAACGCTTCCGCTTTCGGTCTACGAGGGTACGTAGACAACACTCTCCCCTCTCGTTGCTATGCATCACCATGATCTTGCGTGTGTGTAGGAAATTTTTGAAATTACTACGTTCCCCAACAAGTTCCTCAGAACATTATCACAGATAATGACTCCAACTTTGATTCTGATGAGTTCAGAGTGTTTTGCGTGTCCCAAGGCACTCGGGTCGATTATGCATCCGTTGCGCACCCGCAGTCGAATGGGCAGGCAGAAAGAGAAAATGGTTTGATCCTTCAAGGGCTGAAACCCCGACTGATGCGCGACCTCAAGCATGCTGCTGGAGCTTGGGTGACTGAATTGCCATCTATCCTATGGGGATTGAGTATGACTCCCAATCGGTCGACCGATTGAACCCCTTTCTTCATGGTGTATGGTGGTGAAGTCGTGCTTCCAAGTGATTTGCTCTGAGTGCACTAGAAACGGCCTCACAAGCTCGCTCCGGCATGGGAAGGAACCTTCATCATCACCAAGGTGCTCCACAATGGGGCATATCACCTCTACAATGTAGCTAAGCAAGAAGACAAGCCACACTCGTGGAATGCGGATCTGCTCTGCCGCTTTTATACCTAGAACACTCGGATCAACGAGTTGTAATAAAGAATCCTTCAGTTTGCTTATCAAATACATGATTTTCGCAGTATCTTAATGATTGTTATCGCATAAGCATATGTGTTCAAATCCCCCAGTGGGTGGCTTAGCTGCGAACCCGATTCGCCTAAGTTTCAAAACTACTTCGAGTGAAGAGCTACCCTCTCACCCGGGGGCTTAGCCGTGAACCCGATTCGCCTAAGTTTCAAAAAACACTCTGAATGAAGAGGAACCCTCTCACTCGGGGGCTTAGCCGCGAACCCGATTCGCCTAAGTTTCAAAAACTACTCCGAGTGAAGAGCTACCCTCTCACTCGGGGGCTTAGCCGTGAACCTAATTCGCCTAAGTTTCAAAAACACTCCGAGTGAAGAGCAACCCTCTCACTCGGGGGCTTAGCCGCGAACCCAATTTGCCTAAGTTTTAAAAACACTCCGAGTGAAGAACAACCCTCTCACTCGAGGGTTTAGCCACGAATCCGATTCGCCTATGTTTCAAAAACTACTCCGAGTGGAGAGCAACCCTCCCACTCGGGGGCTTAGCCGCGGTCTCGTAGCCTAAGTTACAAAACTACTCCGAGTGGAGAGCTACCCTCCCACTCAGGGGCTTAGCCGTGATCCCGTACTAGCCTAAGTTACAAAACCACTCCGAGTGATGAGCAACACTCTCACTCGAGGGTTTAGCCGCGACCCCGTACTCACCTAAGTTACAAAACCACTCTGAGTGACGAGAAACCCTCTCACTCGGGGGCTTAGCTGCGATCCCGTACTCGCCTAAGTTACAAAACCACTACGAGTGGGGAGCAACCCTCTTACTCGAAGGCTTAGCCGCAATCCCGTAGTCGCCTAAGTTACAAAACTACTCCGAGTGGAGAGCAACCCTCCCACTCGGGGGCTTAGTCGCGATCCCGTACTTGCCTAAGTTACAAAACTACTCCGAGTGGAGAGCAACCCTCTCACTCAGGGGCTTAGCTGCAACCCCATACTCTCCTAAGCTTCAAAATATACTCTGAGTGAAGAACAACCCTCTCACTTGGAGGCTCGGCCACGCACCTTGAACTGTGCCACAAGTACAGCGTCTGGTCGCGCTCGGAGATGCACCACAAGTACAATGTCTGGCTGCACTCGGAGCTGTGCCACAAGTACAACGCCTGGTTGCATTCGGAGCTGCGCCACAAGTACAATGTCTACTCTGAGTGAAGAACGACCCTCTCACTTGAGGATTCAGCTGTGACTCCCAATTCGCTCGAGTCAAGAAATCTGAAGGTGATAAAGGCAAAGCAACCGCATTAATAAGAAAAATCAAGTTCAGATAAATCCATGAAGGTTCAGAACCGCCGGCAGAAGTACTCGAGCGTCAAGCCCGAAAGATTTTTAACAATTACAGGATCACTCGGCGTTCTGAGGCAAATAAAATCAAGTTATCAAGTTTTCACTTGGCAGGAGTAGGACTTGCTGGCTCGACAAAACTGTCAAGGTTGATGCCGTCTGCAATGTGAGTTGCAGCGTTGATGAAGGTCTCCATGAAAGATTAGAATCGAAGCTTCTTGGTGTTGGCAACCTTGAGAGCCACCAGCTTCTCTTCTTTGACTTCCTTGCAATGAACCCGGACCAGCGACAGAGCCACGTCAGCACCGCAATGAATAGATGACTTCTTCCATGCCTGCACTCGTTCAAGGATGCCGTTGAGTCGAGTCATCAGTGACTCGAGGTCATTCTGGAACGTCGCACCGGGCCAGAGCTCCGTGTGGATCCAAGAGACCGCTACTTTCAGTTGGCCAAGGTAGTCCAAAACACTGGCGAGATGAGATACCAGTTGCAGTACATTGATAGCAGCTTCGTCCATGATGAGCGAGTTGATGGGGTCTAAGATTGTCTCGATCCGCCCGGTTTCTTCATCGAAGTTATGACAAAATTCTACACAAACAAAAGGGTGTTGAAATGAAAGTTACACGACGGAAAAGTTATTTGCAGTCAGTAGGATAAAGAAAGGTACCTTCAAGCATGAGGAACATCTTCTTGGCAAGACCTCCCAGATAAGTTTCCAGTTCGTCCCTCTTCCGAGTGAGATCACTGACTCTGTCTGTCAAGGCCACCTTCTCCTCCTTCAGTTGCACGACTTCCTTCTTGGCTTCATCGATAGCGGTTTTCAACTTGGTGTTCTCTTCTTCTAACCTACCGACTGAAGCCAACTTTTTGTCAGCGAGTACAGTTTTCTCCCGCGTCGTCTTCTGTGCTGCTGCGAGGTCAAGATCCTTCAGCTTTAGAGCCTGCTTCATTTTTGTCGGCGTTCTGGGAACGGGGGTCCCCAGACTTGCCTGCCTGCGGCCTGCGGCGTGGCTCAAACGGGGGCCCAACATGGCCCATCTTCATCAGCACAAGACTCAAGACCCTCGCGAGGGGCCAAGCCTCGCGAGGCGGACGACACGGCCCATCCTCAGGCGCAGCCTCCTCAGGCTGGCTCGCGAGGAGATGGAGATATCAAGGCGGGTTACCTCGTGAGGTGCCAGTGATGCAAGCCATGATGATCGAGGGTGCCAGGCGGGCGCCAGCGTGCGCAGCGTCCTTCTTTCCACTTTGTTGCAAAGGGGGCAAGCGCAGCCGCGGAGTACCGAGGCATCAGGCAAAGGTTGCCATTTCGGTGCAACAAGACCAGGACCAAGCGGACTACGAGACGGAGGTCACCATGGAGCCCAGCACGGCGTCACCGCAGCGTCTTTCGCAGGCGAAGACCGCCTTTAGTCAGGATAAGAGTACTTGTTGTCCCCCTTCAAATTAGCCCGCCATTGTTGGCTCCCTTCCCGCTCAATATTTGGGAAGAGGACCAGGGCCCCTATAAATAGGACCGGCCACCCACGTAGCAAGGGGTCGTTTGATCAGTTGGTAGGTCGATCGGTTCGATCGGTTGGAAGATTAGACACACAGGGTTCGGTCCGGCGTGTGGATCCGGCTAGCAAGTAGAGAGAGAGAGAGGTGACTGAACTCCTCCCAGCGGTTCATCACCCCAGCCAAGAACAAACCCTCGCGAGGCTGTTCTTCCTTGTAGTGTTCATCATCATCAGCCCCAAGAGGCAATCCATCCACCACACACTGGAGTAGGGTATTACACCACAATGGTGGCCCGAACCAGTATAAATTTTGTGTCTCTTGTGTGATTCCTTTAGTAGTTTAGATCTTTGTGAGACGGGGAGGTTGCGGACGTGATTTCCGCGTGCACCCCAATGTTCGAACCCTAAGGGTCTGCCGGAACCCGAAATCCAACATTTGGCATGCCAGGTAGGGGTGCGCCGGCATCTGTCTTCCACCACTCCGCTCCGCCTTCCTTCGCATCATCATCACCATGTCCGGCGACCAGGCGGGCAACCAAGGTCCATGGGCGGCGTGGCTCGCCTGCGCGAAGCCGCCCGCCTCGGGCGGCCCCGCGCCCCAGGCAGCTCGCGGCCCGCAGGGCGCTGCGGGCCGCAGGCGATGCGGATAGGCTTCCGCGACCCTCACACCGCGGCAGGCGCGGTCGGCGGCAAGGGCCTCCAATCACGCCGCAACCACGATGCCGTACACCCACCGGGAGCAGGCGAATTCAAGGGCCGCGCTCACGGCGGCTCGGGAGCTGCTGTGGTGCAGACTGCAGGAGGGTGGCCATGACGTGCTGCTGGAGCGGGTGGCGGAGCTCCTGGGCTTCGCCGCCTCGGGGGCTCACCCCTTCTCCACCCAGCTCCCATCTCAAGCCCAGGGCGGCCCGTGCAGGGGCTCCGCGCGCGCCCGCGGACTCCAAGGCTACTCCGACGCTAGCGAAGCCGTCAGCACCAGACCGGCGGCGGCGCTGCCTCCGCCCCCGGCCCGCCAAGAAGAAGGACTCGACGCGACCCGTGGCCCCGGAGGGCTGCCGCGCTGCCACCCCGCAGTAGGCACGGCAGGTGGGACCGCATGGCATGCGGGGCATCACGGCGTGGCGTTCGGGATGACGGCGACGGAGGAATACGTGCCCCTCTTGCTGGATCAAGGACACCCTCGCGAGAGCAGGCAAGGCTCGCTCCTCGGCCCGAGCTGGGGGGACGAGGTAGTGGAAGCCGAGCCCTTCCAGGAGCCCGTGGACGAACCCGCTGGCCACGCTGGAGGCAACGACTATCGGGCACCGCTAACTCTTCAGGGGCAGGTATATGCTAACCATGGACCGCAGGAGGTGCAGGTCGCCGCGGCAACCAGCTGCCCCGCTCCCACAGTCTCCTACCCCTCGGGAGGAGGGCGCAGGGGGCTGCGGGAGAGGGGTCAAGATCGTACATCACCACCGCGGCGTTCGGAGTAAGGCGTCCTCAGGAGGTAGGCCCTCTGCTGGGGAGGTGCCTTAGGGCCTGCCCCTGGCAGAGGACCCGTGGTCATCAGGGGAACCGCTGGCGACCGCTCTACCCCATCGGGCGGCGTCCTGGGTTCCGGTCATTGCTGATGGCACTAGAGTGTGGCGCAAGGCGGGCCCCTCGTCTGGCGATATGAAGCAAGGCGAGTACCTGTGAAGAAGGCCCAGTGCCTGTGAAGCTCGCCGCCCCGTGACACTCTCACATAATAATGAGTGGGGCTGTACATGCCCCAGAGTCTCAGGGGTGCCGGCCTCAGGCCCTGGGGCTCCCTCCCACGCCCAGTGGACAGCACTTAGCTCCACGCTGGTGAGAAGACGTCCAAGACTAGATTAGGTGCCGGACGCGGCTTTTTGTCTGCTTTTTGTTGCCTTTCCCTTTGGCTGTTGCTTTCCCCCGCTGGATTTAAGTTGGATTCGAATTTGAGATTTGCGTGTGTTCGAGGAAGGGGTGCTTATTCTTGCAAGAGCCGTCTCTTGCGTTCTGGTTACCGCTCCGTCACAGCTGCCTCCCCTCGCGAGACGGGTCAGGCCTGGCTCGTGCGCGACCTAGACTGCCGCTGTTACCCCCCCCCCCCCCTCGCGAGGATTTTTCGGGTGCCTGCGGAGGTTGTCCTGTCTAAAAAGGCCCGGAGCCTGTGAAGCAAGGCGAGTGCCTGTGAAGCCCTTGCGCTAAGGAAAAGGCCCAGAGCCTGTGAGGCAAGGCGAGTGCATGTGAAGCCCTCGCGCTAAGGAAAAGGCCCAGAGCCTATGAAGCAAGGCGAGTGCCTGTGAAGCCCTCACGCTAAGGAAAAGGCCCAGAGCCTGTGAAGCCCTCGCGCTAAGGAAAAGGCCCGGAGCGTGCGAAGCAAGGCGAGTGCCTGTGAAGCCCTCGCGCTAAGGAAAAGGCCCAGAGCCTGTGAAGAAGGAGAATGCCTGTGAAGTCATTACGCTAAGGAGAAGGCCCATAGCCTGTGAAGAAGGCCAACGCCTGTGAAGTTTTTCACCAGCAATGATCTCACATCCTGAGGACCCAACTAGAGAGCACCCAAGGCGTCGCGCCCTCTTGCAGACTGCCTCGGGGCCAGTGTGGGGCAAAGGTAAACCAGCCCACCGTCAGGCGCGCGCACGATTTAACTACTACTGATACGCTGGACACAAGTTTTTATATGAGGGGCTTCCCCTCCCAAAATGCTCTCACGACTGTTAGGCCAAACACCTGAGTTCTATTCATGCAGGGTAAAAGATAGGAGAAGTACATGGTCAGTCTGACAAATCCCCAAACGCATCCTCGGGAGCGCCTCCCGAGCTATCGCTGGCATCACTGAATCCACCCTCGTCGTCTGCGCCACCACCAGCGGCGTCGGGGCCATCCACCAGGCCGCCTTCATCGGCAGCCACAACCACGTCGTCGTCGTCCGAAGTGAAGGCCCGGACGAGAGCATCCACGTTGTTCTCCACCCATTCCGCCAGGTCGCCCCGGACGGCCTGGGGAACTGGGGCGATGGCGGCGTCAAAGTCGAAGCGGGGATCCATGTTCTGGAGGTGGCTGAAGACGCGGGAAAAGGCGCGCCCGAGCAGGGCGCGGCTCCTCTCCTCCACCAACCTGTCGGCCCTGGCCGACCGAGCCTCCAGCTGCGTTACCACGGCGGTGAAGAACTGCAGGTTGCCGGCATAGTTGATCATGTGCGGCTCGCCGACGGTTGCCTCGCAGATGTTGCCCAAGGCTGCGTTAGCCCTCACCCTGAGCGTGGTGAGCATGGGGCCATGCGCGTGCTCCAGAACCCACCGCTGGCGTATTTCATCGGCGTTCTGGCGCTCGACGGCCTCGACCTCTTCCATCCGCCGGCGAAGACGGAGCACCTCGGCCTGGGAGGCAGCTAGCTCCTTTTGCGCTGCCTCGAGGGTGGCCCGGGAGGCGTCGACCAGCCGTGTCGCCTCGTCACGTTGGGCCCTCAGGGCCGTGGTTCTGCCCTCGGCTTCAGCCCGGATCATCCCCAGCTTCCCCTCGAACTCTCGCTCGAGGCCTTGGCGCGCCGTCGCCACCCGACGACAAACCTCCTCCAGGACACGTGCTTCCCGTGCGGCGACATCATCTTCTGCCTGGGTCACTAGGCGCTCCCTCGTCTCCAGCCGCTCGTACTCGTGAGTGCATTCATCGGCTTCCAGCGTCAATGCTTCTTCGCGCCTCTGGAGCTCGGTTGGGTCACCGGAGGCCACCCGCATCGACGCAAGGGCCAGCTCACGCAGCTCCGCTTGCTCCTCCAGTGAGTGGCACCGGGCCAGGAGCTCGCGAGCCCGCTCCTCCGCTGCCTCTCGCCATCGGTCAGCTCTCCGGGCCTCCTCGGCGGCCTGGGATCGGGCCACTCGAGAGGCCTCCAGCGACGCCTTCGCCTCTTCGTCATCAAGATCCCGCTGACGGCACGCGACGGCGATGGCGGCCTCCAGCTCGCGCCTCCCTGCAGCCAGGCGCAGGCCCTTGGCCTCCAGGCGCGCGTCTTCGTCAGCAAGCTCCTCCCCAAGCAAGTTCACCACGTTGGCCGCTCTTCGAAGGAACCCTTGGCGGCGGGCGCGGCGCTCCCGAGCGCGCTCAAGCACATCCTCCACACCGTCATCCGCCCCAAGCAAGCGCCGGGGGCCACGAATCATTGTTCCACCCCCAGGCAGGGGGCTGGGGGCTGGCGCCCTCGCGATGGCCGGGCGCGTCGCGCCGGAAGCCCGGCCTAGGGCCAGCCCGTCTCCAGATGAGGGGCGCGGGAGGTGCCTCAACCAGTCGCAGTCCCCGACCAGACGGGAAGCCCACGGCAGGCTGGCTATTCCCCGAGAGGGCCCACGAAGGAAAATCGCGGGGAGCGACGGGCCGCGGTGCACCTCGGGATGGTCCGCCCCTTCAGACGCCCTCACCACCAGGGCAGAGCTGCTCATAGCGCTTGAAGACGGTAGAGGGGATGAAGCTAAGGGAGGCGGCACCTCGGTGACTTCCGTGAGCTCAGTCGGGAGGGGCCTGCGGAGCAAGGATCAGCGGAAGCAGCAAGGGGATCAGGAGCCAGAGAGAAGGAGGACTTACTCGTCAGTGGCGAAGTACTTCCCGCGCTTCAGCGCGCGACAAGAGAAGTCATCACCTAGGGCCTCCCTCTTCCTCCGGAGGGCCTCAAAATCCACGTGGAAGCGGCCCAAGAGGAGAGCGCAAGGATCATCCTGCCGCAAGGACGGAGCATCGGAGCGGTCCGTGTCAGGGGCACCAGCCTGGTGCCTGCCTTCCATTGCCTCGCCGGAAGACGTGACTGGGGCCTCCAGGGCCTCAGCCCCGGGCGCCGAGAGCGGCTGCTTGTCACCTTCAGCCGCAGCGGCACGGGCCTCAGGAGTTGTCCCCTCGCGAGCGCCACCCGGCGCTGCCACCTCATCAGGGGCACCCTCGGCCTCAGGCGCCTCCTGCCTCCCTGCTCCGCCACTTGAGGAGGAGCCGCCTTGGTCGGTTGGAAGGGCAGTCACCGCCATCGGGTTCTCGCGAGGGCCCTGGAGGCCGGCCGGGCGCAGTCCCCATTCATCGAAGACAGGCATCTGCTTCACGAAGTCGGCCCTGCTCTGGCAGAGATACAACAAAGCCCCTCCCTGCCGGATGTTGCCGGGGTTGAGGTCGCCGGCTAGGGTCAGGAGCGTCGACTTCAGCACCGCCGGAGCCAGGTCCTCCTCCTGGAGCCTCATGTTATCCTCGCACCCACGGAAGGCCCACATCCAGCGAAAGTGGCGCTGCAGGGGAGCGACGCGGCACAGCAGAAACTCCTTCACCACTTTGGGCGCTGTCATGCCAAGCTTCCTCAGGAGCGTGAAGCGGCTCCAGACGAAGACGAGCCGGGGGCTCTTGAGCGTCTCCTGGTCCCAACCCGAATTGGGGACAGCAGGCGAGGTCGGCTCCGATAGCAGGGGGCTGGGTACCCCTGCGTCCACGTACAACCACCGCTCGCGAAACCCAACCGCGGGCTGAGGGAGTTTGAAGTCAATCCCAGTGGCCTCGGTCGCAGGCTCGGCAGCAAAGCTCACGCATGCCCAGCGTTGGGAAGGGTTGACAAGACGCAGTGAGAAGAAGTGGCGCAGCAAGGCAACCGAAGGAGGGATGCCCACCATGGCTTCGCAAACGAAGGCGAAGAACGAAAGAAGGGTGATGGACTCAGGACTTAGATGCATCAAGTGGATCTGATAATGGGAGAGCACGGCGTTGAAGAAATCGGAGAAGGGGGGAACCAGACCCGCCCACAAGGCGTCGGTGAAACATGGAACCTCGGTTGCTATCCTGTTGATGGAGAAGTAGGACGCGGGCCAAGCCATCGTCCTCCCGCATTCGTTGAAGACGGAGGCCAGGGCCAAGCTGTCCCTGCCCAGGCAGTCTTGGTTGAGTACGGTCGACTGGCCGGCGGCGGGGGCCGCCGATGGCGGCACACAAGACGGAGGCGTGGATTTCTCCTCTCTCTCTTTCGTCGTCGGAGTCATGGCGATGGGAAAGAGGGGGAAGATTTGAGATTGGATTGGAGGCGGGAGCCGGCGTGCGAAGGAAGGAAGAGTAGGAGACGTTCGAGCAACAAGGAGGGGAGTGGCCGTGTGCAACCACAAGTCCGCCTGAGAGGGCACAGAATAAGGGGGCGTGGGGGAACAGTGCCGCCCACGTCCCATCAACCGCCACGCGGCGCCCAAGGCCGCGGGCTGTTAGGGCCCGCGGTGCTTCGCCCTTGCCCTTTCGCCTCTCGGCACGGCCAAGCCCATGCGCGCCTTGGGCCCGGGGGCTACTGTCGGCGTTCTGGGAACGGGGGTCCCCAGACTTGCCTGCCTGCGGCCTACGGCGTGGCTCGAACGGGAGCCCAACATGGCCCATCTTCATCAGCACAAGACTCAAGACCCTCGCGAGGGGCCAAGCCTTGCGAGGCGGACGACACGGCGCATCCTCAGGCGCAGCCTCCTCAGGCTAGCTCGCGAGGAGACGGAGATATCAAGGCGGGGTACCTCGCGAGGTGCCAGTGACGCAAGCCATGACGATCGAGGGTGCCAGGCGGGCGCCAGCGCGCGTAGTGTCCTTCTTTCCTCTTTGGTGCAAAGGGGGCAAGTGCAGCCGTGGAGTACCGAGGCATCAGACAAAGGTTTCCATTTCAGTGCAACAAGACCAGGACCAAGCGGACTACGAGACGGAGGTCACCATGGAGCCCAGCACCGCGTCACCGCAGCGTCTTTCGCAGGCGAAGACCGCCTTTAGTCAGGATAAGAGTACTTGTTGTCCCCCTTCAAATTAGCCTGCCATTGTTGGCTCCCTTCCCGCTCAATATTTGGGAAGAGGACCAGGGCCCCTATAAATAGGACCGGCCACCCACGTAGCAAGGGGCCGTTCAATTAGTTGGTAGGTCGATCGGTTCGATCGGTTGCAAGATTAGACACACAGGGTTCGGTCCGGCGTGTGGATCCGGCTAGCAAGTAGAGAGAGAGAGAGAGGTGACTGAACTCCTCCCAGCGGTTCATCACCCCAGCCAAGAACAGACCCTCGCGAGGCTGTTCTTCCTTGTAGTGTTCATCATCATCAGCCCCAAGAGGCAATCCATCCACCACACACTGGAGTAGGGTATTACACCACAATGGTGGCCCGAACCAGTATAAATTTTGTGTCTCTTGTGTGATTCCTTTAGTAGTTCAGATCTTTGTGAGACGGGGAGGTTCAGGACATGATTTCCGCGCGCACACCAGTGTTCGAACCTTAAGGGTCTGCCGGAACCCGAAATCCGACAATTTTGTCTAAAGAAATAACATTCTTTAGACGAGATTGGAGTTGGAGATTTTCACTACGCACATCTGTTCGAGTGGAATCACTCGGTTTAAAGGTTGAAAAGAAAAGATCACAAGGCAAGCAGTCGACAAACTGATTACCTCCCATGGCAATGGCTTCTTCCTGAGCTTTCTTCAAGTTCTTGTTTGCCAATTACAGATCGAGGTTGAGTTCAATCTACTTCTTCTCCAATTGGAAAATTTGGTCCCAAGTTCACAAGATTTCTGCAATCAACAAACAAGACACATCAGTCGGTAGAAACAAAGATCGGTCGCTTCCAAGCGATAAGATACAAGTTCGAATTATTATGACAAAAAGAGTTCTAAGACTACTGCCGAATCAAACAATCAACACCAGTCTCGGGGACTACACCCAGTGGGTGCACTTGGCGTGCCCCCACTGGTTCGATTTCCCACTCGCCATGGCCCGTCAAGCCCGAGTAGAAGGAGTAAAACAACAACAACATTCGTTCTCAGACCACCGCCGACTGCCCGCAGTCGACCGCAGCCTCGGGGACTACACCCAGTGGGTGTACTTAGCGTGCCCCCACTGACTTGGAGTTCACTCGACACGATCCGTCTAAGAATGAGTGAATGTACTACAAACAAACAAGTTCTAAGGCTCCCATGGTGAAATAACACTTTGGAAAGACCCCCGCCGAATCAAACATTCGACGGCGGTCTCAGGGACTACACCCGGTGGGTGCACACAGCGTGCCCCCACTGGTTCAAGAGTTCACTCGACACAACCTAGCCGATTTAACTGAAAAGGATACGAAGCAAAAGAGGACACCCAGTGGGTGAACAGATGCAAAGTGCAAATTCATGATAGATGCACATAAGGTTTCAAAACACTCATCCATGGACATCTTATGAATAATAAAGCAGCGGTTATCAAGTACCATATCCTGATAGAGCAAAGATCGAGCTGAAAGCCAGTCGGAGATCAACTTACAATCCCACTTACTTTGACGTTGGATTGAAGAGCAGAGCTTGCATCATAGGCAACCTTGCTGGTTTCGTATACCACCTTCATTCGGTCCATCATTAGGCCTGCTTGGATCATGGCTTCCTTAGCAGCGCTTACCTGGTCCTCCGGGACATGATGAGTAACAAAAAGTCGAGTTGGTGGAACAGACAAGGCAGCTGGAGGAGCTGAAGCCTAGAGTTGCACAGTCGGAGTGGGAACTTGAA
Organism: Triticum monococcum; assembly: GCA_034509565.1. Lineage (NCBI taxonomy): Eukaryota > Viridiplantae > Streptophyta > Magnoliopsida > Poales > Poaceae > Triticum > Triticum monococcum. The sequence goes on from CM067845.1 coordinate 384,207,515, forward strand.
CAGTCGACGTCGAAGGTTGATCAGTCGACACCGGATCAACAAAATAAACAGAAGTTCGAACCAGATCACCAAGTTGCTGAACGACTGGTTCTGATGCTAATGTCGAGTGAGACACTTTGCTGGCATGCACCTGAAGGAAATATGCCCTAGAGGCAATAATAAAGTTGTTATTTATATTTCCTTATATCATGGTAAATGTTTATTATTCATGCTAGAATTGTATTAACTGGAAACTTAGTACATGTGTGAATACACAGACAAACAGAGTGTCACTAGTATGCCTCTACTTGACTAGCTCGTTAATCAAAGATTGTTAAGTTTCCTAACCATAGACATGAGTTGTCATTTGATGAACCAGATCACATCATTAGAGAATGATGTGATTTACATGACCCATCTGTTAGCTTAGCACTTTGATCGTTTAGTTTTTTGCTATTGCTTTCTCCATAACTTATACATGTTCCTATGACTATGAGATTATGCAACTCCCGAATACCGGAGGAACACTTAGTGTGCTATAAAACGTCACAACATAACTGGGTGATTATAAAGATGCTCTACAGGTGTCTCTGATGGTGTTTGTTGAGTTGGCATAGATCGAGATTTGGATTTGTCACTCCGATTGTCGGAGAGGTATCTCTGGGCCCTCTCGGTAATGCACATCACTATGAGCCTTGCAAGCAATGTGACTAATGAGTTAGTCATGGGATGGTGCATTATAGAACGAGTAAAGAGAGTTGCCGATAACGAGATTGAACTAGGTATGATGATACCGACAATCGAATCTCGGGCAAGTAAAATACCGATGACAAAGGGAACAATGTATGTTGTTATGCGGTTCGACCGATAAAGAGCTTCGTAGAATATGTAGGAACCAATATGAGCATCTAGGTTCCGCTATTGGTTATTGACCGGAGATGAGTCTCGGTCATGTCTACATAGTTCTCGAACCCGTAGGGTCTGCACGCTTAACGTTCGATGACGATATGTATTGTGAGTTATGTGATTTGATGTACCGAAGGTTGGTCGGAGTCCTGGATGTGATCACGGACATGACGAGGAGTCTCGAAATGGTCGAGACATGAAGATTGATATATTGGAAGGTTATGTTTGGACACCAGAAAGGTTTCAGATAGGTTTGGGCATTTTCCGGAGTACCGGGGGGTTACCGGAACCCCCCGGGAGGTTAATGGGCCTTCATGGGCTTTAATGGAAGAGAGAGGAGGCGGCCAAGAGGAGGGGCGCGCCCCTGCAATCCCAATCCAAATTGGGGAGGGGGCCTGGACCCCCATTCCTTCTCCCCCTCTTTCCCTTCCTTCCCCCTCCTAGTTGGACTAGGAAAGGGGGGAACCTACTCCTAGTAGGAGTAGGATTCCCCCCTTGGTGCGCGCCCTATGAGGTTGGTCGGCCCCCTCCTCCACTCCTTTATATACGGGAGAGGGAGGCACCCCATAGACACACAAGTTGATTTCTTAGTCGTGTCCGGTGCCCCCCTCCACAGATTTCCACCTCGGTCATATTATCGTAGTGCTTAGGTGAAGCCCTGCGTTGGTAACTTCATCATCACTGTCAACACGCCGTCGTGCTGACAAAACTCTTCCTCGGCCTCAGCTGGATCTAGAGTTCGAGGGACGTCACCGAGCTGAACGTGTGCAGATCGCGGAGGTGTCGTGTGTTCGGTACTTGATCGGTTGGATCGCGAAGACGTTCGACTACATCAACTGCGTTACTCAACGCTTCCGCTTTCGGTCTATGAGAGTACGTAGACACACTCTCCCCTCTCGTTGCTATGCATCCCTAGATAGATCTCGCGTGATCGTAGGAATTTTTTTGAAATACTACATTCCCCAACAGTGGCATCCGAGCCAGGTCTACGCGTAGATGTTATATACACGAGTAGAACACAAAGAGTTGTGGGCGATAATAGTCATACTGCTTACCAGCAACGTCTAACTTTGATTTGGCGGTATTGTTGGATGAAGCGGCCTGGACCAACATTACATGACCATGTTCATGATACTGGTTCTACCGGCGTGCTTTGCACACAGGTGGCTAGCGGGTGTCTGTTTCTCCAACTTTAGTTGAATCGAGTTTGACTACGCCCGGTCCTTGTTGAAGGTTAAAACAACACACTTGATGAAAAATCATTGTGGTTTTGATGCGTAGGTTAGAGTTGTTCTTGCTAGAAGCCCGTAGCAGCCACGTAAAACTTGCAACAACAAAGTAGAGGACGTCTAACTTGTTTTTGCAGGGCATGTTGTGATGTGATATGGTCAAGACGTGATGAGATATAAATTTTTTTATGAGATGATCATGTTTTTTTAAAGCTATCGACAACTGGCAGGAGCCTTATGGTTGTCTATTTATTGCATAAGATGCAAGCGCCATATAATTGCTTTACTTTATCGCTATGTGATAGCAATAGTTGCAAAAGCAATAGTTGGCGAGACGACCATGTGACGACATGTGGATAAAGAACAAGATGATGGAGATCATGGTGTCATGCCGGTGACGACGGTGATCATGACGGTGCTTTGGAGATGGAGATCAAAGGCACAAGATGATGATGGCCATTTCATATCACTTATATTGATTGCATGTGATGTTTATCCTTTATGCATCTTATTTTGCTTAGTACGGCAGTAGCATTATAAGATGATCTCTCACTAAATTTCAAGCTATAAGTGTTCTCCTTGAGTATGCACCGTTGCTATAATTCATCATGCCGAGACACCACGTGATGATCGGGTGTGATAAGCTCTACGTTCACATACAACGGGTGCAAGCCAGTTTTGCACGTGCAGAATACTCGGATTAAACTTGACGAGCCTAGCATATGCAGATATGTCCTCAGAACACTGAGACCGAAAGGTTGAGCTTGAATCATATAGTAGATATGATCAACATAGTGATGTTCACCATTGAAAACTACTCCATCTCACGTGATGATCGGACATGGTTTAGTTGATATGGATCACATGATCACTTAGATGATTAGAGAGATGTCTATCTAAGTGGGAGTTCTTAAGTAATATGATTAATTGAAATTTAATTTATCATGGACTTAGTACCTGATAGTATTTTGCAAATCTATGTTATTGTAGATAAATGGCCCGTGTTATTGTTCCGTTGAATTTTAATGCGTTCCTAGAGAAAGCTAAGTTGAAAGATGGTGGTAGCAAGTACACGGACTGGGCCGTAACTTGAGGATTATCCTCATTGCTGCACAGAAGAATTACGTCCTGGAAGCACCGCTAGGTGCCAAACCCGCTGCAGGAGAAACTCCAGATGTTATGAATACCTGGCAGAGCAAAGCTGATGACTACTCGATAGTACAGTGTGCCATGCTTTACGGCTTAGAACTGGGACTTCAACGACGTTTTGAACAGCATGAACCATATGAGATGTTCCAGGAGTTGGAGTTAATATTTCAAGCAAATGCCCAGATTGAGAGATATGAAGTCTCCAATAAGTACTACAGCTGCAAAATGGAGGAGAATACTTCTGCCAGTGAACACATACTCATAATGTCTGGATACCACAATCACTTGACTCAGCTAGGAGTTAATCTTCCGGTTGATAGTGTCATTGACAGAGTTCTTCAATCACTGCCACCAAGCTAAAAGCTTCGTGATGAACTATAATATGCAAGGGATGGATAAGATAATTCGCGAGCTCTTCGTGATGCTAAAGGCTGCAAAGGTAGAAATCAAGAAGGAGCATCAAGTGTTGATGGTCAACAAGACCACCAGTTTCAAGAAGAAGGGCAAAGGGAAGAAGGGGAACTTCAAGAAGAATGGCAAGCAAGTTGCTTCTTAGGTGAAGAAGCCAAAATCTGGACCTAAGCCTGACACTGAGTGCATCTACTACAAAGGGACCGGTCACTGGAAGCGGAACTGCCCCAAGTATTTGGCAGATAAGAATGATGGCAAAGTGAAAGGTATATTTGATATACATGTTATTGATGTGTACCTTACTAATGCTCACAGTAGCGCATGGGTATTTGATACTGGTTCGGTTGCTAATATTTGCAACTCGAAACAGGGGCTATAGATTAAGCGAAGATTGGCTAAGGACAAGGTGATGATGCGCGTGGGAAATGGTTCCAAAGTCGATGTGATCGCTGTCGGCACGCTACCTCTACATCTACCTTCGGGATAAGTTTTAGACCTGAATAATTATTATTTGGTGCCAGCATTAAGCATGAACATTATATCTGGATCTTGTTTGATGCGAGACGGTTATTCATTTAAATCAGAGGATAATGGTTGTTCTATTTATATGAGTAATATCTCTTATGGTCATGCAGCCTTGATGAGTGGTCTATTTTTACTAATCTTGATAGTATTGATACACATATTCATAGTATTGAAGCCAAAAGATATAAGTTTAATAATGATAGTGCAACTTATTTGTGGCACTGCTGTTTAGGTCATATTGGTGTAAAGCACATGAAGAAACTCCATGCTGATTGGCTTTTGGAATCACCTGATTATGAATCACTATGTTTGCGAACCATGCCTCATGGGCAAGATGACTAAGACTCCGTTCTCCGAAACAATGGAACGAGCAACAGATTTATTGGAAATAATAAATACTGATGTATGCGGTCCGATGAGTATTGATGCTCGTGGCGGGTATCGTTATTTTCTAACCTTCACAGATGATTTGAGCAGATATGGGTATATCTACTTGATGAAACATAAGTCTGAAACATTTCAAAAGTTCAAAGAATTTCAGAGTGAAGTGGAAAATCATCGTAACAAGAAAATAAAGTTTCAACGATCTGATCGTGGAGGAGAAAATTTGAGTTACGAGTTTGGTCTCATTTGAAACAATGCGTAATAGTTTCACAACTCATGCCACATGGAACACCACAGCGTAATGGTGTGTCCGAACGTCCTAACCACACTTTATTAGATATGGTGCGATCTATGATGTCTCTTACTGATTTACCGCTATCGTTTTGGGGTTATGATTTAGAGACGGCTGCATTCACATTAAATAGGGCACCATCGAAATCCGTTGAGACGACACCATATGAACTATGGTTTGGAAAGAAACCCAATTTGTCGTTTCTTAAATTTTGGGGCTGTGATGCTTAAGTGAAAAAGCTTCAACCTGATAAGCTCGAACCCAAATCGGAGAAATGTGTCTTCATAGGACACCAAAGGAGATTGTTGGGTACACCTTCTATCACAGATCCGAAGGCAAGATATTTGTTGCTCAGAATTGATCCTTTCTAGAGAAGGAGCTTCTCTCGAAAGAAGTGAGTGGGAGGAAAGTAGAACTTGATGAGGTAATTGTACCTGCTCCCTTCTTGGAAAGTAGTTCATCACAGAAATCAGTTCCAATGATTCCTACACCAATTAGTGAGGAAGCTAATGATGATGATCATGAAACTTCTGATCAAGTTACTACCGAACCTCGTAGGTCAACCAGAGTAAGATCCGCACCAGAGTGGTATGGTAATCCTATTCTAGAGGTCATGTTACTTGACCATGACAAACCTACGAACTATGAGGAAGTGATGATGAGCCCAGATTCCGCGAAATGGCTTGAGGCCACGAAATCTGAGATCGGATCCATGTATGAGAACAAATTATGGACTTTGGTTGAATTGCCCGATGGTCGGCAAGCCATAGAGAATAAATGGATCTTCAAGAAGAAGATTGATGTTGATGGTAATGTTACGGTCTACAAAGCTTGACTTGTTGCGAAAGTTTTTCGACAAGTTCAAGGAGTTGACTATGACGAGACCTTCTCACCCATAGTGATGCTTAAGTCCGTCCGAATCATGTTAGAAATTGCCGCATTTTATGATTATGAAATTTGGCAAATGGATGTCAAAACTGCATTCCTTAATGGATATCTTAAAGAAGAGTTGTAAGGTTTTGTTGATCCAAAAGGTGCTAACAAAGTGTGTAAGCTCCAGCGATCCATTTATGGAGTAGTGCAAGCATCTCGGAGTTGGAATATATGCTTTGATAGTTTGATCAAAGCATATGGTTTTATACAGAGTTTGGGAGAAGTCTGTATTTACAAGAAAGTGAGTGGGAACTCTGTAGCATTTCTGATATTATATGTGGATGACATATTGTTGATTGGAAATGATACTGAATTTCTGACTAGCATAAAAGGATACTTGAATAAGAATTTTTCAATGAAAGACCTCGGTGAAGCTGCTTATATATTGGGCATCAAGATCTATAGAGATAGATCAAGACGCTTAATTGGACTTTCATAAAGCACATACCTTAATAAAGTTTTGAAGAAGTTCAAAATGGATCAAGCAAATAAAGGGTCCTTGCGTGTGTTACAAGGTGTGAAGTTGGGTCAGACTTAATGCCCGACCACTACATAAGATAGAGAGAAAATGAAAGTAATTCCCTATGCTTCGGCCATAGGTTCTACCATGTATGCAATGTTGTGTATCAGACCTGATGTGTGCCTTGCTATTAGTTTAGCAGGGAGGTACCAAAGTAATCCAAGAGTGGATCACTGGACAGTGGTCAAGAACATCCTGAAATACCTGAAAAGGACTAAGGATATGTTTCTCGTTTATGGAGGTAACAAAGAGCTCGTCGTAAGCAGTCACATCGATGCAAGCTTTGACACTGATACAGATGACTCTAAGTCACAAACTGGGTATGTATTTTTATTGAATGGTGGAGCTGTCAGTTGGTGCAATTCTAAGCAGAGCGCCATGGCGGGGTCTACGTGTGAAGCGGAATACATAGCTGCTTCGGAAGCAGCAAATGAAGGAATCTGGATGAAGGAGTTCATATCCAATCTAGGTGTAATACCTAGTGCATTGGGTCTAATGAAAATCTTTTGTGACAATACTGGTGCAATTGCCTTGGCAAAGGAATCCATATTTCACAACAGAACCAAGCACATCAAGAGACGCTTCAATTCCATCTGCGATCAAGTCAAGGAGGGATACATAGATATTTGCAAGATACATACGGATCTGAATGTTGCAGACCCGTTGACTAAGCCTCTCTCATGAGCAAAACATGATCAACACCAAGACTCCATGGGTGTTAGAATCATTACAATGTAATCTAGATTATCGACTTTAGTGCAAGTGGGAGACTGAAGGAAATATGCCCTAGAGGCAATAATAAAGTTGTTGTCTATATTTCCTTATATCATGATAAATGTTTATTATTCATGCTAGAATTGTATTAACCGAAAACTTAGTACATGTGTGAATACATAGACAAATAGAGTGTCACTAGTATGCCTCTACTTGACTAGCTCGTTAATCAAACATGGTTAAGTTTCCTAACCATAAACATGAGTTGTCATTTGATGAACGGGATCACATCATTAGAGAATGATGTGATTGACATGACCATCCGTCAGCTTAGCACTTTGATCGTTTAGTTTATTGCTATTGCTTTCTCCATGACTTATACATGTTCCTATGACTATGAGATTATGCAACTCTCGAATACCGGAGGAAAATTTGTGTGCTATCAAATTTCACAACGTAACTGGGTGATTATAAAGATGCTCTACAGGTGTCTCCGATGGTGTTTGTTGAGTTGGCATAGACCGAGATTAGGATTTGTCACTTCGATTGTTGGAGTGGTATCTCTGGGCCCTCTCGGTAATGCACATCACTATGAGCCTTGCAAGCCATGTGACTAATGAGTTAGTCATGGGATGATGCATTACAGAACAAGTAAAGATACTTGCCGGTAACGAGATTGAACTAGGTATGATGATACCGACGATCGAATATCAAGCAAGTAACATACCGATCATAAAGGGAACAACGTATGTTGTTATGTAGTTTGACTGATAAAGATCTTCGTAGAATATATAGGAACCAATATGAGCATCTAGGTTCCGTTATTGGTTATTGACCGGAGATGAGTCTCGGTCATGTCTACATAGTTCTCGAACCCGTAGGGTCCACACGCTTAACGTTCGATGATGATATGTATTGTGAGTTATGTGATTTGATGTACCGAAGGTTGGTCGGAGTCCCGGATGTGATCACAGACATGTCGAGGAGTCTCAAAATGAAGATTGATATATTAGAAGGTTATGTTTGGACACCGGAAAGGTTTCAAATAGGTTTGGGCATTTTCCGGAGTACCGGGGGGTTACCGGAACCCCCCGGAGGTTAGTGGGCCTTCATGGGCTTTAGTGGAAGAGAGAGGAGGCGGCCAAGAGGAGGGGTGCCCCCCCCCAAGCCCGAACCGAATTGGGGAGGGGGCCGACCCCCTTTCCTTCGTCCCCTCTTTCCCCTCCTCCCCCTCCTAGTTGGACTAGGAAAGGGGGGAACCTACTCCTAGTAGGAGTAGGATTCCCCCCTTGGAGCGCGCCCTATGAGGCCGGCCGGCCCCCTTCCTCCACTCCTTTATATACGGGGGAGGGAGGCACCCCATAGACACACAAGTTGATTTCTTAGCCGTGTGCGGTGCCCCCCTCCACAGATTTCCACCTCGGTCATATTGTCGTAGTGCTTAGGCGATGCCCTACGTTGGTAACATCATCATCACCATCAACACGCCATCGTGCTGACGAAACTCTTCCTCTGCCTCAGCTAGATCTAGATTTCGAGGGACGTCATCGAGTTGAACGTGTGCAGATCACGGAGGTGCCGTGCGTTCATTACTTGATTGGTTGGATCACGAAGACGTTCGACTACATCAACCGCGTTACTCAATGCTTCCGCTTTCGGTCTACGAGGGTACGTAGACACACTCTTCCCTCTCGTTGCTATGCATCCCTAGATAGATCTTGCATGATCGTAGGAATTTTTTGAAATATTGCGTTCCCCAACAACACCTTCTTGCCCAAAGTCCCGCCCCTTCTCCCTGTGTTCTTTTGTGGCACGTCTTCATGGTCATCATCATCTCGGAGATCAATAACATTTGGTGGCGCTACAAAACACTCGACCGCAAGAATTCAGTCGACTGATAGAACAGTTGGCAAAGTGAGAGTATGGTTGTGGAGCTATACCAGCTCGAGAAGTAGCCGCATCTGCAGTTTCCTCGTCATCTTGCTCCTTGTCAATATCCATGGACGTCCCAGAAGTAGCAGCACTGAAAGCTCCGAAATTCACTCGGTCAAGCAAGCGGGTGAGTCGACAATAACATAGATGACAAAGAGAAGAAACAAACACTTACGGTGAAGCAACAGGGACACCCACCTTTAACTTGGGCAGGGCCTTTCGTGGCTTTGGTGGGACAATCTTGGGCTGCTTGGCGGCCTTCTCCGACGGTTCTGGAGTCGAAGTTCGAGTGCACTTTGGTACCTGCGTGCTTGGTGGAACTTCCTTGCCGCACCCACCTGCAGGGTCTTGGGATTGTTTGAAACGACGCTCTGAGCGAGGTGGCGAGTCAACCTCCTTGCCGTTGCTCGAGTCGTCACTGCCATCTTCGCTATCATCTCTGGATTGCCAGTCAGCACTTTCATCTGTGCTCTCCTCTCCCTCCTGGAGCTGTTCCCCGTTTGGCTACATCTTGGTATAAGTCTGCAAGGTGCAAGTCAACAAAAATCAGATTCAAGAGCAATTGCAGGTCAGAAGAAGAAACCACTCAGTATTTTGAGCCTGACCTCTTCCGGCTTGTGGTTGGAGTCGAATGGCTGAACTCTCCTGGACCCCCTGGGGTTATCCTTGTTTCCGGTGATGCTTTGCTGCCACTGAGCCATCGTCTCCCCTGTGACCTCCTCTGGGTCGACCCGAGCGGTGTCTCCAGGGCCCGAGTACATCCACATCGGGTGATCTCGGGCTTGGAGAGGCTGGATGCGTCGACTGAGGAACACCTCCAACAGATCCATGCCAGTCACACCCTCCCGGACTAAGTTAACAACCTTGTTGACTAAAAGAGACACCTCGCCTTTCTCCTCTGGGGTCACAGTCAATGAAGAAGGTTGGTGAAGTTGCTCCATAGTGAAAGGGGGAAGACCGGTCGACTGACCATGAGTCGGGATGTCTTTGCAGTAGAACCAGGTCGACTGCCATCCCCGAATTGACTTAGGAAGGGTCATGGAAGGAAAGGTGCTTCTACCCCTAGTTTGAATTCCTAAACCCCCACACATCTGGATCACATGTGTCTTTTCGTCATTTGGACTTGCCCTCTTCACCGATTGGGAATGACAAGTAAATATGTGTTTGAACAAACCCCAGTGTGGTTGACAACCCAGGAAGTTTTCGCACAGCGAGATGAACACAGGAAGATACATAATCGTGTTTGGGGGGGGGAATGGTGGATTTGGGCACCAAAAAAGTTCAAGAAACCCCTAAAGAATGGGTGCAGAGGAAGAGAAAGACCTCGGTCGACATGGGTGGTGAGGAGGACACGCTCACCCTCACACGGCTGAGGCTCGGATTCCCCCTCCAGCAACCTCCAAGATCCAACGATAATCATACCGTCCTTAGCGAGCATCTCCAGATCTCCCTACTCGATGATGGAGCGGATCCAGTCCCCCTGGATCCAACCCGGCGGCAGACCGGATCATGACGACATCCTCCAAGCCGTCTTCTTGCCTTTTGCCGCCGCCATCGCCTTCTTCGCGCGTTCCAAGGCCGCCGTCTTGTCCTTCACCATGGCGGTGGAATGCGCACGGGTCGAGCGGAGGCTTACAGAGCAGAGGAGGACGCGGTGGAGAAGCAGAGGAAGAAGAGCTTGAAGGAGGCACATTGTGCATTGCATCGGCCTCGACGCCTTTTATGGGCCTACATCCGAGTGGCTGACCTGTGGGCCCGAGCAATCCTGTCATATCCCACAACAGTCGTTCACCCGATACATGGCGAAAAAGGCGGTGCAAAGATCGAGGCGCCCCTGTCTACCCGCTCCGATTACTGCAGCACGCTCTGTCCCGCACACTTCTCCAAAATTTCAAATCCTGTGAGATCCAGGAACCGCAGAGCAACCAATTGCGCCAAAGGTTTCGCACCAGAATACCACTCGAAGATTATCAGCATAATTCACTCGACGACCTCTAAATTGATCAAGGCTACTGAAACAAGGTTGAAGCTTCAGCATGATTACCAGACTCCATTGGAATGCCTCCGAACCATGGAATCGAGTCGGAACCAACTTCAACCCTTCTTCACTCGGACCTCAATCCATTCGGGGGATAATGATGATGACATGTACCTAGGGTAGGGTCATAGGCCTGTCCTAGACATCCTACCCAAGGACACTGCCCTAGAGTCAAGAACATTCAAAGGACAATAGAAGATACCGACTGAAATCACCTTGGAGTGCAATCCACTCGACAAGCTATCTCACTCGGATACCCCAATTCCACTCGACCAGTATATAGTCACTCGACCATATCAAGAACCACTCAGAGTACAAAAGGTCTAAAGCCACCTCTGGATAGCAACGGTAAGGCATTCACTTCGTAGCCTTAAAGGTCACTAATAGTCATTATAGCGGGCGCTATCAGTAACGTCTCTGTCTTAACCTACATTAAACCCTATGTAACTGAGGGCTGGAAGGGGCTGGCGCACTCTATATAAGCCACCCCTCCTCTAGCACAAGGGTTTGCACCCCCTGTAACTTTCACGCATAATCCAGTTGACCAAGCCTCTGGGCACCGAGACGTAGGGCTATTACTTCCTCTGAGAAGGGCCTGAACTCGTAAATCTTGCGTGCACAACCTCGCCGTAGTTAGGACCTTGCCTCCTCCTATGTACCCCCTATTCTTACTGTCAGACTTGCTCCCACGACAGTGGCCCCCTTTCCTTCCCCTCTCCCCCTTTCCCCTTTTCATTGGTTGGAAGGAAGGGGGCCGAATCCTACTTGGACTAGGAGTCCAAGTAGGACTCCCCCCTTGGCGCGCCCCCTTGGGCCGGCCACCTCCTCCTTCCCCCCTTTATATACGGGGGCGGGGGCACCCCAAAGGCACACCGAGATTTGTCTTAGCCGTGTGCGGTGCCCCCCTCCACAGTTTACCAGCTCGGTCATATCGTCGTAGTGCTTAGGCGAAGCCCTGCACGGATCACATCACCAACATCATCATCACGTCGTCGTGCTGAAGGAACTCTCCCTCGTCCTTCTACTAGATCAAGAGCTCGAGGGATGTCATCGTGCTGAACGTGTGCTAAACACGGAGGTGTCGTATGTTCGGTACTTGGATCGATTGGATGGTGATGACGTTCGACTACATCAACCACGTTACATAACGCTTCCACTTTTGGTCTACGAGGGTACATGGACACACTCTCCCGTCTCGTTGCTATGCTTCTCCTAGATAGATCTTGCGTGATCATAGGAATTTTTTTGAATTACTACGTTCCCCAACAGTGGCATCCGAGCTAGGTCTATGCATAGATGATATGCATGAGTAGAACACAAAGAATTGTGGGTGATGATAGTACTACTTACCACCAACGTCTTATTTTGATTCGGCGGTATTATTGGATGAAGCGGCCCAGACCGACATTACATAACCGCGTCCATGAGACCGGTTCTACTGATGTGCTTTTGCACACAGGTGGCTGGCGGGTGCCTGTTTCTCCAACTTTAGTTGAATCGAATTTGACTATGGCCGGTCCTTGTTGAAGGTTAAAACAACACACTTGATGAAAAATCGTTGTGGTTTTGATGCGTAGGTAAGAACGATTCTTGCTAGAAGCCCGTAGCAGCCACGTAAAACTTGCAACAACAAAGTAGAGGACGTCTAACTTGTTTTTGCAGGGCATGTTGTGATGTGATATGGTCAAGACAAGATGAGATATAAATTCTTGTATGAGATGATCATGTTTTGTAAAAGTTATCGGCAACTGGCAGGAGCCTTATGGTTGTCGCTTTATTGTATGAAATGCAATTGCCATGTAATTGCTTTACTTTATCACTAAGCGGTAGCGATAGTCGTAGAAGCAATAGTTGGCGAGACGACAACGATGCTACGATGGAGATCAAGGTGTCAAGCCGGTGACGATGGAGATCATAATGGTGCTTTGGAGATGGAGACCAAAGGCACAAGATGATGATGGCCATATCATGTCACATATTTTGATTGCATGTGAAGTTTATCCTTTATGCATCTTATTTTGCTTAGTATAGTGGTAGCATTATAAGATGATCCCTCACTAAATTTCAAGGTATAGTGTTCTCCCTGAGTATGCACCATTTCTACAGTTCGTCATGACGTGACACCACGTGATGATCGGGTGTGATAAGCTCTACGTTCACATACAACGGGTGCAAGCCAGTTTTGCACGTGTAGAATACTCGGGTTAAACTTGACGAGCCTAGCATATGCAGATATGGCCTCGGAACACTGAGACTGAAAGGTCGATCGTGAATCATATAGTAGATATGATCAACATAGAGATGTTCACCATTGAAAACAACTCCATCTCACATGATGATTGGACATGGTTTAGTTGATATGGATCATGTGATCATTTAGATGACTAGGGGGGTGTCTATCTAAGTGGTAGTTCTTAAGTAATATGATGAATTGAACTTTAATTTATCATGAACTTAGTCTTGGTAGTTTTGCATTTCTATGTTGTAGATCAATAGCTCATGATTAGCTCCCCGTTTATTTCTGATATGTTCCTAGAGAAAAATAAGTTGAAAGATGATAGTAGCAATGATGCGGACTGGGTCCGTGATCTAAGGATTATCCTCATTGCTGCACACAAGAATTATGTCCTTGATGCACCGCTAGGTGACGGACCTATTGCAGGAGCAAATGCAGACATTATGAACATTTACCAAGGTCGGTATGATGACTACTTGATAGTTTAGTGTGCCATGCTTTACGGCTTAGAACCGGGACTTAAAAAAAATTTTGAATGCCACAGAGCATATAAGATGTTCCAAGAGCTGAAATTGGTATTTTAGACTCATACCCGTGTTAAGAGGTATGAGACCTCTAACAAGTAATTTTCCTACAAGATGGAGGAGAATAGCTCAGCCAGTGAGCATATGCTTAGAATGTCTAGGTACTACAATTGCTTGAATCAAGTGGGAGTTAATCTTCCAGATAAGATAGTGATTGACAGAGTTCACTAGTCACTATCACCAAGTTACTGGAACTTTGCGATGAACTATAATATGCAAGGGATGACGAAAACGATTCCCGAGCTCTTCACAATGCTGAAATCGACGAAGGTAGAAATCAAGAAAAGCATCAAGTGTTGATGGTTGACAAGACCACTAGTTTCAAGTAAAAGGGCAAGGGAAAGAAAGGGAACTTCAAGAATAATGGCAAGCAAGTTTCCACTCGCATGAAGAAGCCCAAAGCTAAACCCAAGCCTGAAATTGAGTGCTTCTACTACAAAGGAAATGGTCACTTGAAGCGGAACTGCCCCAAATACTTGGTGGATAAGAAGGATGGCAAAGTAAACAAAAGTATATATGATATACATGTTATTGATGTGTACTTTACTAGTGCTCATAGTAGCCCCTGGGTATTCGATACCAGTTCAGTTGCTATGATTAGTAACTCGAAACAGGAGTTACAAAATGAACAGAGACTACTTGAGGGCGAGATAACAATGTGTGCTGGAAGTGATTCCAAGGTTGATAAGATCACCATCGCATAATCCCTCTACCTTCGGGATTAGTGTTGAACCTAAATAAATGTTATTTGGTGTATGCGTTGAGCAGGAACATGATTGGATCATGTTTATTGCAATACATTTATTCATTTAAGTCAGAGAATGATTGTTGTTCTATTTACAAGAATAAAACCTTCAATGGTCATACACCCAATAGGAATGGTTTGTTGAATCTCGATCGTGGTTATACACATATTCATAATATTGATGCCAAAAAGATGCAAATTTGATAATGATAGTGCAACATATTTGTGGCACTGCCGTTTAGGTCATATTGGTGTAAAGAGCATGAAGAAACTCCATGCTGATGGGCTTTTGGAATCACTTGATTATGAATCACTTGATGCTTGCGAACCATGCCTCATGGGCAAGATGACTAAGACTTCGTTCTCCAGAACAATGGAGCGAGCCAGTGACTTATTGGAAATAATATATACTGATGTATGCGGTCCGATGAGTGTTGAGGCTCACGGCGGGTATCATTATTTCCTGACCTTCACAGATGATTTGAGCAGATATGGGTATATCTACTTGACGAAACACAAGTCTAAAACATTTGAAAAGTTCAAAGAATTTCAGGGTGAAGTGGAGAATCATCGTAACAAGAAAATAAAGTTTCTATGATTTGATCACGGAGGCAAATATTTGAGTTACGAGTTTGGCCTTCAATTAAAACAATGAGGAATAGTTTCAAAAACTCATGCCACCTGGAGCACCATGGTGTGTCCGAACGTCGTAACCGTACTTTATTAGATATGGTGCGATTTATGATGTCTCTTACCGATTTACCACTATCATTTTGGGGTTATGCATTAGATAAAACTACATCCACGTTAAATAGGGCACCATCTAAATCCGTCGAGACGACACCATATGAACTATGGTTTAGCAAGAAACCTAATCCATCGTTTCTTAAAGTTTGGGGCTATGATGCTTATGTGAAAAAGCTTCAACCTGATAAGCTCGAACCCAAATTAGAGAAATGTGTCTTCATAGGATACCCAAAGGAGACTGTTGGGTACACCTTCTATCACAGATCCGAAGGCAAGATATTCGTTGCTAAAAATGGATCCTTTCTAGAGAAGGAGTTTCTCTCAAAAGAAGTGAGTGGGAGGAAAGTAGAACTTGATAAGGTAATTGTACCTTCTCTCGGATTGGAAAGCAGTACATCACAGAAATTAGTTCTAGTGATTCCTACACCAATCAGTGTGGAAGCTAATGATGATGATCATGAAACTTTAGATCAAGTTACTACCTAACCTCATAGGTCAACTAGAGTACGGTCCGCACCAGAGTGGTACAGTAATCCTGTTCTGGAGGTCATGTTACTTGGCCATGACGAACCTACGAACTATGAGGAAGCGACGATGAGCCCAGATTCCACGAAATGGCTTGAGGCCATGAAATCTGAGATGGGATCCATGTATGAGAACAAAGTGTGGACTTTGGTTGACTTGCCCGATGATCGGCAAGCCATAGAGAATAAATGGATCTTCAAGAAGAAGACTGACGCTGACGGTAATGTTATTGTCTATAAGGCTCGACTTGTTGCAAAAGGTTTTTGACAAGTTCAAGGAGTTGACTACGATGAGACCTTCTCACCCGTAGCGATGCTTAAGTCTGTCTGAATCCGGTTAGCAATTGCTACATTTTATGATTATGGAATTTGGCAAATGGATGTCAAAACTGCATTCCTTAATGGATATCTTAAAGAAGAGTTGTATATGATGCAACCAGAAGGTTTTGTCGATCCTAAAGGTGCTAACAAAGTGTGCAAGCTCCAGCGATCCATTTACAGACTGGTGCAAGCCTCTCGGAGTTGGAATATACGCTTTGATAGTGTGATTAAAGCATATGGTTTTATACAGACTTTTGGAGAAGCTTGTATTTACAAAAAGGTTAGTGGGAGCTCTGTAGCATTTTTAATATTATATGTGGATGACATATTGTTGATTGGAAGTAATACAGAATTTCTGGATAACATAAAAGGATACTTGAATAAGATTTTTTTCAAAGAAAAACCTTGGTGAAGCTACTTACATATTGGGCATCAAGATCGATAGAGATAGATCAAGACACTTGATAAGATTTTTCAATGAGTACATACCTTGACAATATTTTGAAGTAGTTCAAAATGGAACAATCAAAGAAGGAGTTCGTGCCTGTATTGCAAGATGTAAAGTTGAGTAAGACTCAAAACTCGACCACGGCAGAAAATAGAAAGAGAATGAAAGTCATTCCCTATGCCTCAGCCATAGGTTCTATAAAGTATGCTATGCTGTGTACCAAACCTATTGTGTACCTTGCCATGAGTTTGGCAAGGGGGTATGATAGTGATCCAGGAGTGGATCACTAGATAGCGGTCAAAGTTATCCTTAGTTACCTAAGAGGACTAAGGAAATATTTCTCGGTTATGGAGGTAATATAGAGTTCATCATAAAGGATTACGTCGATGCAAGCTTTTACGCCGATTCGGATAACTCAGAGTCTCAATCTGGATACATATTGGAAGTGGGAGCAATTAGCTAGAGTAGCTCCATGCAGAGCATTGTAGACATAGAAAATTTGCAAAATACATACAGCTCTGAATATGACAGACCTGTTGACTAAATTCTCTCACAAGCAAAACATGATCCCACCTTAGTTCTCTTTGGGTGTTAATCACATGGCGATGTTGAAAGTGCAACTATCCCTAGGTGGTTTTGGTAATTCATAACAACATATAGCTCATTGAGCTAATGCTATTTCAAGATGATTATTTCAGGAAAGCTCAATGATTGGCATGGATGTGAAAGTGGAACCCTCAAAATGCTAAGGACAAAGAATTGGCTCAAGCTCAAAAGTTCAAGACTCTTCATTTTATATTTTAGTGATCCAAAATCACATTGTGTCTTTAGGAAAAGCCAATACTATCAAGGAGGGATGAGGTGTTTCTTTATGAGCCTCTTGCTTTATGTGCTTGGTGATATGCTCCAAAATCCTCAACCACTTTTCCATAGCCACAAATGACCTAAACCCTAAACCAAACTCGGTCATACCGATTCTTTCAATCCGGCGCCACCGAGTTTCACTTGTCATTTGCCACTGCCAAACCCTAGCAATTCGGTCCTACCGATAAGGATCTCGGTCTCACCGAGATGGGATTGCAAACTCTCTGTTTCCCTTTCGTAACTTTTCGGTCTCACCGAAAGAGCGAATCGGTCCCACCGAGATTGCAATGTAAACTCTATGTTTCCTTCTTGTAACTTTTCGGTCTCACCGAAAGAGCGAGTCGGTCCCACCGAGTTTGCCTGACCAACTCTCTGGTTAGCTTATTGCCAAACTCGGTCTCACCGAGTTTGTGCAATCGGTCTCACCGAGATTACGTTATGCCCAAACCCTAACCGAATCGGTCCTACCGAGTTGCATGTCAGTCCCACCGAAATTCCTAACGGTCACTAGGTTTACTATTTCGGTCCGACCGAGTTTGTTTATTCGGTCCCACCGAGATTGGTAAATTGTGTGTAACGGTTGGATTTTGTGTGGAGGCTATATATACCCCTCCACCTCCTCTTCACTCGTGGAGAGAGCCATCAGAACGCATACACCATTCCAACTCATATGTTCTGAGAGAGAACCACCTACTCATGTGTTGAGACCAAGATATTCCATTCCAACCATATGAATCTTGATCTCTAGCCTTCCCCAAGTTGCTTTCCACTCAAATCTTCTTACCACCAGATCCAAATCCTATGAGAGAGAGTTGAGTGTTGGGGAGACTATCATTTGAAACACAAGAGCAAGGAGTTCATCATCAACACACCATTTGTTACTTCTTGGAGAGTGGTGTCTCCTAGATTGGCTAGGTGTCACTTGGGAGCCTCCGACAAGATTGTGGAGTTGAACCAAGGAGTTTGTAAGGGCAAGGAGATCGCCTACTTCGTGAAGATCTACCGCTAGTGAGGCAAGTCCTTCGTGGGCGATGGCCATGGTGGGATAGACAAGGTTGCTTCTTCGTGGACCCTTCGTGGGTGGAGCCCTCCGTGGACTCGTGCAACCGTTACCCTTCGTGGGTTGAAGTCTCCATCAATGTGGATGTAGGATAGCACCACCTATCCGAACCACGGGAAAAACATCCGTGTCTCCAATTGTGTTTGATCCTCAAAACCCTTCCCTTTATATTCTTGCAAGTTGCATGCTTTACTTTCCGCTGCCAATATACTCTTTGCATGCTTGCTTGAATTGTGTGATGATTGCTTGACTTGTCCTAAGATAGCTAAAATCTGCCAAGAACTAAAATTGGGAAAAGGTTAAGTTTTTATTTGGTCAAGTAGTCTAATCACCCCCCCTCTAGACATACTTTCGATCCTACAAGTGGTATCAGAGCTTTGGTCTCCATTTGCCTTGATCTCCATAGCTTTTGGTGGTCATAGCCTTGGTTTCACAACCTAGGAGAGTATGGCGTCTAGCGAGGGAAATTATCACCATAGAGGTCCTTACTTTGATGGCACTAATTTTGCTAGTTGGAAGCATAAAATGAAAATGCATATTCTTGGACATAACCCCGCCGTATGGGCTATTGTTTGTGTTGGTTTGCAAGGTGAGTTCTTTGATGGGAGGGAACCAAACCATGAAGCTACCGCGGATGAGTTGAAGATGTTGCAATACAATGCTCAAGCTTGTGATATTCTCTTCAATGGATTGTGCCCCGAAGAATTCAACAAAATCAGCCGTCTTGAGAATGCAAAGGAAATTTGGGACACTTTGATTGATATGCACGAAGGTACCGACTCCGTCAAGGAATCCAAGTTGGATGTGCTCCAAAGTCAACTTGACAAGTTCAAGATGAAGGATGGTGAAGGTGTCGCCGAAATGTACTCTAGGCTTGCTCTCATCACAAATGAGATTGCCGGCTTAGGAAGTGAAGAGATGACCAATAGATTCATCATCAAGAAGATCCTAAGAGCCTTGGATGGGAAATATGATACCGTGTGCACATTGATTCAAATGATGCCCAATTACAAAGATCTCAAACCAACAAAAGTGATTGGAAGGATTGTTGCTCATGAGATGTCACTCAAGGATAAAGAGGAACTTCACAACAAATCAAGTGGTGCCTACAAAGCTCATGTGAAGTCCCCACATCATCAAGTGAGAAACAAAACTTCAATGAAGAATTCAGCTTAATGGTGAAGAACTTCAACAAGTTCTACAAGAGTAGAAGCAAAGATAGAAGCTTCAAGTCAAGGTCCTACAATGACAAAAGATCTTCCAGTCGAGAGCGAAACTGCTATAATTGTGGAAGACCCGGACACTATTCCAATGAGTGTACGGCTCCCTGCAAGAGAAGAGAAGATTCTCCAAAAAGAAGGAGCAAAGAATCACCACCAAGAGAGAGAAGGAGTAGAGATGATCGTTATGAACGGAGATACTCACGGAGAAGCAAGGATTCAGAAAGGAAGGAAAAATCATCAAGGAGCTGCACAAAACTAAGACATCAAGCTCATGTTGGTGAATGGGTATCTGGCTCTGACTCCGACAGCCACTCCGAGAGAAGTTATCACTCCGACTCCGAAGATACTCAAGATGAAGGTGTTGCCGGTCTAGCACTTGTGTCAACCAACTCCTACGACATATTTGACTCACCAAATGAAGGAATTGGAAGATGCTTCATGGCCAAAGGTCCTAAGGTAACACACCCCGAGTATGTTGATTTTAATAGTGATGAAGATGACTTGTTAGGTGATGATGACTTGCTTGTTGACAATTCTAGTGATGAGTACTATGATGAAACACCAATTAATCATGCTAATCAAGATAAAATGAATGACAATGATAAGGAGAAGATTGAGGCTCTAACTAAAGAACTAAACACTCTTAAGTTAGCTCATGAAACTATCTTCGAAGATCATCAAGAACTTTTAAGAGCTCATGAGAAATTACGCTTTGGAAAGCTCAATCTTGAGCAAGAGCATGAGTTCTTAAAAGCAATCAATGATGATCTCCGCAAGAAAAGTTCTTCTTACATTGCCAAGAATTTACTATTATCCACTTACATGCCTCAAGTCAAGTCTAGTAACAAGAACAAGAAAGATTCTTCCTCTAGTAGTAACAATGATCATGCTAAATCCAATATTGTTGCTTCTAGTAGTTCTCTTGATTCCACTAATGATTCTCTTAGCCAAGTTACACTTGAGCAAGAAAATAGCTTATTGAAGGGGATTATAGAGAAAGGAGTGTACAAAAGCCTTGCCGGGAGTAAGCAATTCGAGGAAATTGTGCGCAAGCAAGGAATGCACCGGAAGAATCAAGGTGTTGGTTTTGAACGAAAGTTCAATGCCAATGGAGTTGAGTGGGAAGAAGATCAATACCCCAAGACAAAGTTTGTTCCTCAACAAGAGAAGTCTACTTCTTTCAAGGGGACACAAGCTCAAGATGATCTTCCACCACAAGACTACAAGCAAAAAGGCAAGGACAAGCTTCAAGAGGAGATTGATGCATTTGAAGAAGCTCCTAAGACCTTAGTCAAGTGGATTCCCAAGACCACATCAAGTTCCACTTCATCAAGTACGACTACAACTCCAAGGATTCCCATCAAGATGGTGTGGATCCAAAAGAAGAAGAACTAGAGAGTTCTTGAGGGTGACTCCACCAACATATTTCACTCTCATCATTTTGGCAAGAACAAGTGCAATCAACTTCCACATCATGCACTAGTTCAAGGAGTCACAAACCCTCTTGTTGGTAAGACAAGGGACAAGGTAACCTAAAGTTTTCATGGACATCATCTTGTGTATGCATCACTCTATGTCTATGGATATCCTTGTTTGTTCCTTGTGGGACTAACCCATGTAGGTATTGAAAGTGCAATTCACTCAAATGGATAGCTCCAAGTGATCTACATCAACATTGAGCATCCACATCTTCAACATCTACATGAATTCATCATCGACAAAACCCAAGGTTAGTTCATCCCTCTTAGGGGGGATATCACATCTAGGGGGAGCTTTACTCTAAAACTTGAGCTAAAGCAACTCTAAAGATGTGAATACAACAATGCTTTATGTAAAAGTGGTAACCCCACTTGAGCTTAAACGATGAGTATGACCTATGATCAAGTGTTCTCACTTGACTCCTAAGTCAATATACTCATATATAGATGACCTAGTCATCGCAAATTGCTTGATTAATGCTAGAATTGGTTGTGCATGCTTTGCCACATATTTCATTTGCCATGTTATTGTGTGAGCATGTTGCTTGCATATTTTACTCATTCGAGGAAATCCACTTGTTGTTTTGATTGTTTGGCTTTATCTTCTTTTGCCAAGTGGATGGACAAGAATGCCTAAGAACCTCCTCTAGCTATCTATGCTTTTCTCGTCTCAAACTCTATTCATGCTGCATCACAAAATTTGATCAAGTCAGATTCAAACCACTCTGTGTGAGGAGCGCTCGGAGTCCCCGATTCGTCATAGACTTAAACTTCCAAAACCTCTTTGTGATTCTCGGTCTGACCGATACCATACTTTCGGTCCTACCGAGATCATTAAGTTGATCTAGGTTTTCGATCTCGGTGCAACCGATTTGAACCACTCGGTCACACCGAGTTGCAATAACTGTATACAGTTTTGCATCTCGGTGCCACCGAGTTGTTCCACTCGGTCACACCGACAGGGTCAGGCTATATATAGTGACGGGCAAAATTTTGGAAATTTCTCCGAAACCTCTTCGCCCGCGCATAGCTCGCTCTGCCTCCTGGGTCTCCGGATCGTCCTCCTCGCCGCCAGCCGCCTCCAGTCGCTGGTCTCCGTCGCCGTCAACGGGAATTCTGCCCCGCCGTTGCCGCTGTAGCGAGTCTCCGCCGAACTAGGGTATGGACTCGATCTTTGTGCTATTCTCCAATCCGATTCCTAGTACATTGTGATCATCATGATTCTTGCCACGTTTGATAAACTCCTATCCAGTCAATGAACTCGTAGATTAGGTTTAATTCGAAAATTTTAGGGTTAGGTTTCCGCCGAAACCATCTCGGACCCACCGAGTTGAAAAACTCGGTCCCACCGATTTAGCTTATGCCATTGCACAAGTAAAACTCGGTCTGACCGAGAATTACTTATCGGTGTGACCGATTTTGGAACTCTGTGAAACCCTAGCAGTCTCGGTGCCACCGAACTGTGACTCGGTCTGACCGAGTTCACTAGTTCTGGTGCCAAAACTGCTTCGGTGTCACCGAGTTTGAAAATCGGTAGATCTGAGATGATTTCAGTGGGAAACTAAAACTAAGTTTTTGAATTACTCTTTTGCAAAATCTCTGCACTTTGTGATGCTCATCCACTCTATCTCATCTATAATCTATTCACAGGGTCAGCAGTTAGAGTTTGCATCATGACAGACCAAAGTGACAGCCAGAGCCTCTCAGAGCAGCAAGTGGTGATGAGTGAGGGCACTAGTCCCTCCAGCTCTTCAGATGATGGCAGTAGGAGCACCCCCAACAATCTGCCTAAAGCTGCCACTAGACAAAGGAAGAAGAGAACATCTGATTCTGAAGATGAAGATTATGTGGCAGAGGAAGAGGCCACATCAAGGAGAGTTGAGCCAGCTCAAGGCACAAAGCCAGGGCTGAAAATCAAAAGGCCAGCAGGCAGGCAGCCCATGTCTAAGGTTAGAGCTTCAACTGTGAAGCCTGCACCCACAGAGCCAGTTCTTGCTAAGGGCAAAAAGAGGAAGGAAAGGGTCAAGAAGACTGTAGCCAGAGTGCTTAGCAAGGCCTCCATCATGGAAGATGAGGAGGAAGAAGAAGAGGTTGCTGCACCAGCACCCAAGGCACCCAAACTTATGGGAGATGCCATAAGGTCAGGGGAAACTGCATCCAAGCCCAAGGAAGCACCCAAGGCTGCATCTAAGCCAAAGAGTGCACCAAAGAGAAACACAAGAAGCATCCCAGCCACTGAAAAGAACAAGGCCCTAGTGCCTGAAGCTGCAGAGGAAGAGGAAGAGAATGTCCTTAGAAAGCTCAAGCCCAAGATCCCAGACCACAACGATGCTCATCCTGTGGCTGAGGATATGAAGCTCAGGAGAGATTCAGGGCTGAGGAAGTGGAGAGAAGCAGATCCGTATGCTTCTAGGAGAAGGACCGCAGTTGACTACAGGTTTCACTCCAAGGAGCAGCAGGATTTCTATGAGACAGTGCTGCTAGATAAGAAGCCCATTGTCTGCAATATGAGATGGGTCGATTGGCAGTATATCAAGGACAATGAAGAGTACTTCCCTGGCGTGTATGACAGCTTTAGTGCGTGTGGAGTTGCAGACTTTGTTGGGCAGAAGCTCACAAAGAGGAACGAGGAGCTAATCATGCAATTCTACTCCACAGCACACTTCTACCCACATGGGAGGATCACTTGGATGTCAGAAGGTACGAGGTACCAGTCCACAGTTGCTGAATGGGCTCAGCTGATCAACGCCCCAGAAGAGCAGGATGATGACTTGGACATTTATGCCAAGAAAAAGATGGACCACAACTCTATGTCCAACATGTACAAGGAGATTCCGAATGAAGCACTTGACACTTTCAAATTTGGCTCAGTGCATTATCTTCTATCAGGACTGCCCACTATCAATTGGATACTGAGGCACACCCTATTGCCCAAGTCTGGAGATCACAAGATGATCAGAGGTCACGTGATCAATTTGCTTGATGTCTTTGACGTGCCTCAAAAATTCAAAGTCATGAGCCTCATAGTGGAAACAATCAAAAGGACTGCAGCAGATCAGAAGAGAAGTTGTGGGTATGCCCCACAGATTCAGGAGCTCATCAACTCAAAGATGGGCACGGGCACATACTTGTTGGATAAGGAACACATGCCCATCCGTCCAGACTTCGAAGATAATCAAGTGATCATGACTGAAAATGAGCCATCATCTGCCCAAGCACAAGCCAAGAAGGAGAAGGCGAAGAAGGAGAAAGCTGCCAGGATGCCTACTCAAGAGGAGGCATCTGAATATTTTCTGAAAACCAAACAAGAGCAGCTTGGTTACTTGATTGCGTCCACCCTGCGGATTGAGCAAGGACTAGCCACCCTAACTCAGAACCAGGCAAGCTTAGAGAGGATCATGGAACAGAGGTTCTATGATTTGGACATCAAGGTGACAGAGATACAGACTGCCATGGAGTAGCTCCAGGATGACATGAATGAGAGGAGAGGCAGAACTACGACTGATGCTTTTGCCAGGGTGCCACAAGGTCCGAGGTCATCTACAATGCCAGTTTCTGACAGCAGAGCTACCACGTCTACACCAGCCACAGCCTCAGTTCCACCAGCTCCAGCATCCACTTCAGCCTCAACTCCGACCACGTCTACAGAAGGCTTCGTCCTTGGAGTGCTCCGGACTCCACCACCACCTGAAGATCAAGCCTGAGCGTCGACTTAGCACTATGCATTTTCTAGGAACTTTTTGGTAACTTGTTGCCAAAGGGGGAGAAAATGTATAGATCATAGGCTTCGAGAGAGAGTGTTGCTTTTATTCTCTCTTGCTTTATTTGGTGGTTTTTCGAACTTTATTTTCTTGTGTGTGAGATACTACGTCTTTATGCCTGTGAGACATCGATGATCATGTGTTTGATCATAAGCTACACTTAATGTTTGCTTAATGCTATTATTAATCTATCTATCTTATGTGATCACTCACTATTCTTGGTGATGAGTGCATGTATTCCAATCTTATCATTTTTGAGCGCTCCACCAAGATGTATGTGACATGGAAGAGTAACCCAAGACTCTAACTCCTTGTGCATTTGCAGTCCAAAGCAAATTTTAAATATGCACAAATTTAAGGGGAGCTCTTATTTGTCACATACTTCTCAAAGCGACGATATATTTCATGCTTATTATCATTTGTCGAAGCTTTGATCTATATGTTGTCATCAATTACCAAAAAGGGGGAGATTGAAAGTGCAACTATCCCTAGGTGGTTTTGGTAATTCATAACAACATATAGCTCATTGAGCTAATGCTATTTAAAGATGATTATTTCAGGAAAGCTCAATGATTGGCATGGCATGGATGTGAAAGTGGAACCCTCAAAATGCTAAGGACAAAGAATTGGCTCAAGCTCAAAAGTTCAAGACTCTTCATTTTATATTTTAGTGATCCAAGATCACATTGAGTCTTTAGGAAAAGCCAATACTATCAAGGAGGGATGAGGTGTTGCTTAATGAGCCTCTTGCTTTATGTGCTTGGTGATATGCTCCAAAATCCTCAACCACTTTTCCATAGCCACAAATGACCTAAACCCTAAACCAAACTCGGTCATACCGATTCTTTCAATCCGGCGCCACCGAGTTTCACTTGTCATTTGCCACTGCCAAACCCGAGCAATTCGGTCATATCGATAAGGATCTCGGTCTCACCGAGATGGGATTGCAAACTCTCTGTTTCCCTTTCGTAACTTTTCGGTCTCACCGAAAGAGCGAATCGGTCCCACCGAGATTGCAATGTAAACTCTATGTTTCCTTCTTGTAACTTTTCAGTCTCACCAAAAGAGCGAGTCGGTCCCACCGAGTTTGCCTGACCAACTCTCTGGTTAGCTTATTGCCAAACTCGGTCTCACCGATTTTGTGCAATCGGTCTCACCGAGATTACGTTATGCCCAAACCCTAACCGAATCGGTCCTACCGAGTTGCATGTCAGTCCCACCGAAATTCCTAACGGTCACTAGGTTTACTATTTCGGTCCCACCGAGTTTGTTTATTCGGTCCCACCGAGATTGGTAAATTGTGTGTAACGGTTGGATTTTGCATGGAGGCTATATATACCCCTCCACCTCCTCTTCACTCGTGGAGAGAGCCATCAGAACACATACACCATTCCAACTCATATGTTCTGAGAGAGAACCACCTACTCATGTGTTGAGACCAAGATATTCCATTCCAACCATATGAATCTTGATCTCTAGCCTTCCCCAAGTTGCTTTCCACTCAAATCTTCTTTCCACCAGATCCAAATCCTATGAGAGAGAGTTGAGTGTTGGGGAGACTATCATTTGAAACACAAGAGCAAGGAGTTCATCATCAACACACCATTTGTTACTTCTTGGAGAGTGGTGTCTCCTAGATTGGCTAGGTGTCACTTGGGAGCCTCCGACAAGATTTTGGAGTTGAACCAAGGAGTTTGTAAGGGCAAGGAGATCGCCTACTTCGTGAAGATCTACCGCTAGTGAGGCAAGTCCTTCGTGGGCGATGGCCATGGTGGGATAGACAAGGTTGCTTCTTCGTGGACCCTTCGTGGGTGGAGCCCTCAGTGGACTCGCGCAACCGTTACCCTTCATGGGTTGAAGTCTCCATCAACGTGGATGTAGGATAGCACCACCTATCCGAACCACGGGAAAAACATCCGTGTCTCCAATTGCGTTTGAATCCTCAAAACCCTTCCCTTTATATTCTTGCAAGTTGCATGCTTTACTTTCCGCTGCCAATATACTCTTTGCATGCTTGCTTGAATTGTGTGATGATTGCTTAACTTGTCCTAAGATAGCTAAAATCTGCCAAGAACTAAAATTGGGAAAAGGTTAAGTTTTTATTTGGTCAAGTAGTCTAATCACCCCCCCCCTCTAGACATACTTTCGATCCTACATATGTGAACTAGATTACTCATTCTAGTAAACCCTTTGGGTGTTTGTCACATGGCGATGTGAACTATTGGTGTTAAATCACATGATGTGAACTAGATTATTGACTCTAGTGCAAGTGGGAGACTGAAGGAAATATTCCCTAGAGGCAATAATAAAGTTGTTATTTATATTTCCTTATATCATGATAAATGTTTATTATTCATGCTAGAATTGTATTAACCGGAAACTTAGTACATGTGTGAATACATAGACAAACAAAGTGTCCCTAGTATGCCTCTACTAGACTAGCTCGTTAATCAAAGATGGTTAAGTTTCCTAACCATAGACATGTGTTGTCATTTGATGAACAGGATCACATCATTAGAGAATGATGTGATGAACAAGACCCATCCGTTAGCTTAGCATTATGATCATCTAGTTTTATTGCTATTGCTTTCTTCATGACCTATACATATTCCTTTGACTATGAGATTATGCAACTCCCGAATACTGGAGGAACACCTTGTGTGCTATCAAACGTCACAACGTAAATGGGTGATTATAAAGATGCTCTACAGGTGTTTCTGAAGATGTTTGTTGAGTTGGCATAGATCAAGATTAGGATTTGTCACTCCGTGTATCGGACAGGTATCTCTGGGCCCTCTCGGTAATGCACATCACTATAAGCCTTGAAAGAATTGTGATTAATGAGTTAGTTGCGGGACGATGCATTACAGAACGAGTAAAGAGACTTGCTGGTAACGAGATTGAACTAGGTATAAGGATACTGATGATCGAATCTCGGGCAAGTAACATACCAACGACAAAGGGAATAACGTGTGTTGTTATGCGGTTTAACCGTTAAAGATCTTCGTAGAATATGTAGGATCCAATATGAGCACCAGGTTCTACTATTGGTTATTGACCGAAGACGTGTCTCAATCATGTCTACGTAGTCCTCGAACCCGTAGGGTCCGCACGCTTAAGTTCGATGACGATTTGTATCATAAGTTATGTGTTTTGGTGACCGAAGTTTGTTCGGAGTCCCGAATGAGAACACGGACATGACGAGGAGTCTCGAAATGGTCGAGAGGTAAAGATTGATATATTGTAAGGTTATATACGGACACCAGAATGGTTCCGATAAGGTTCGGTGATTTTTCGGAGTACCGGGAGGCTACCGGAATCCCCCGGGAAAGTTAATGGGCCTATTGGGCCATAGTGGACAGAGGGAGGCTACCACAAGAGGTGGCGCCCTCCCCCAAGCCCAAACCGAATTGGACTAGGGTTGGGGGTGCGGCCCCCCTTTCCTTCTCCCTCTCCCCCTTTCCCCTTTCCCATTTCCGTTGGTTGGAAGGAAGGGGAGCTGAATCCTACTTGGACTAGGAGTCCAAGTAGGACTCCCCCCTTGGCGCGCCCCCTTGGGTCGGCCACCTCCTCCTCCCCCC
The DNA here is from genome assembly GCA_034509565.1 of Triticum monococcum. NCBI lineage: Eukaryota > Viridiplantae > Streptophyta > Magnoliopsida > Poales > Poaceae > Triticum > Triticum monococcum. The sequence continues at coordinate 384,236,099 of CM067845.1, forward strand.
TTTATATACGAGGGTGGGGGGCACCCCAAAGGCACACCAAGATTTGTCTTAGCCGTGTGCGGTGCCCCCCTCCACAATTTACCACCTTGGTCATATTGTCGTAGTGCTTAGGCAAAGCCCTGCGCGGATCACATCACTAACACCGTCATCACGCCGTCGTGCTGATGGAACTCTCCCTCGTCCTTCTACTGGATCAAGAGCTCGAGGGATGTCATCGTGCTAAACATGTGCTGAACACGGAGGTGCCGTACGTTCGGTACTTGGATCGGTTGGATCGTGAAGACGTTCGACTACATCAACCGCGTTACATAACGCTTCCACTTTTGGTCTATGAGGGTACGTGACACACTTTCCCGTCTCATTGCTATGCTTCTCCTAGATAGATCTTGCATGATCGTAGGATTTTTTTGAATTACTACGTTCCCCAACACATACTTGAGGTCGTGGCCTCACAAGATCTCTGGATCTGGAACTCTTTCTTCTGCATGGCTGGATCGCACAATGATATGAACGTGCTACAACGCTCGTCGGTGTTTGCAAGGCTTGCCGAATGCAATAGCCCGCAGGTGAATGTTATAATCAACGACCACAACTACGACAAAGGATACTACCTAGGTGACGGTATCTATCCTCAGTGGACCACTACTGTGAAGACAATCCCCAACCCTGTCGGAGAGAAAAAGAAAATATTTGCCCAAGAGCAAGAGAGTGCTAGGAAGGACGTCGAGCGTGCCTTTGGTATTTTGCAATCTCGATGGGGCATCATTTCGTATCCTCCTAAGACTTGGAGCACCAAGAAATCGTGGGAGGTGATGAATATTATTGCAATTCCTACAAGCATATGTTCCTCCCTCATAGTAATTTTCAGTAGCATCATGAATGAATTCAACAATATAATCACCACATAAATCATTCTTTTCATGATCTACAAGCATAAAAAATTTATTACTCTCCACATAAGCAAATCTATTCTCATCAATAGTAGTGGGAGAAAACTCAACGAAATAACTATCATGCGAGGCATAATCCAATTGAAATTTAAATCACGATGACAAGTTTCATGGATATCATTATTCTTTATAGCATACGTGTCATCACAATAATCATCAAAGATAGGAGGGATGCTTTCATCATAATAAATTTGCTCATCAAAACATGCGGGACAAAAAATATCATCTTCATCAAACATAGCATCCCCAAGCTTGTGGTTTTGCATATCATTAGCATCATGGACATTCAAAGAATTCATACTAACAACATTGCAATCATGCTCATCATCCAAAGATTTAGTGCCAAACATTTTAATACATTCTTCTTCTAAAGCTTTGGCACAATTATCGGAATCCTTATTTTCACGAAAGACATTAAAAAGAGGAAGCATATGCGGCAACCTTAATTCCATTTTTTTGTAATTTTCTTTTATAGACGAAACTAGTGATAAAACAAGAAACAAAAAGATTCGATTGCAAGATCTAAAGATATACCTTCAAGCGCTAACCTCCCCGGCAACGGCGCCACAAAAGATCTTGATGTCTACTACACAACCTTCTCCTTGTAGACGTTGTTGGGCCTCCAAGTGCAGAGGTTTATAGGACAGTAGCAAATTTCCCTCAAGTGGATGACCTAAGGTTTATCAATCCGTGGGAGGTGTAGGATGAAGATGGTCTCTCTCAAACAACCCTGCAACCAAATAACAAAGAGTCTCTTGTGTCCCCAACACACCCAATACAATGGTAAATTGTATAGGTGCACTAGTTTGGTGAAGAGATGGTGATACAAGTGCAATATGGATGGCAGATATAGGTTTTTGTAATATGAAAATATAAAAACAGCAAGGTAACTAATGATAAAAGTGAGCGAAAACGGTATTGCAATGCATTGAAACAAGGCCTAGGTTTCATACTTTCACTAGTGCAAGTTCTCTCAACAATAATAACATAATTGGATCATATAACAATCCCTCAACATGCAACAAAGAGTCGCTCCAAAGTCAGTAATAGCAGAGAACAAACGAAGAGATTATTGTAGGGTACAAGACCACCTCAAAGTTATTCTTTCCGAACAATCCGTTGGGCCATTCCTATAAGTGTCACAAAAAGCCCTAGAGTTATTAGTAAAATAACACCTTAATACACAAATCAATGAAAACCCTAATGTCACCTAGATACTCCAATGTCACCTCAAGTATCCGCGGGTATGATTATACGATATGCATCACACAATCTCAGATTCATCTATTCAACCAACACAAAGAACTTCAAAGAGTGCCCCAAAGTTTCTACCGGGGAGTCAAGACGAAAACGTGTGCCAACCCCTATGCATAAGTTTACAAGGTCACAGAACTCGCAAGTTGATCACCAAAACATACATCAAGTGGATCACGTGAATATCCCATTGTCACCATAGATAAGCACATGCAAGACATACATCAAGTGTTCTCAAATCCTTAAAGACTCAATCCGATAAGAGAACTTCAAAGGGAAAACTCAATTCATCACAAGGAGATAGAGGGGGAGAAACATCATAAGATCCAACTATAATAGCAAAGCTCGCGGTACATCAAGATCGTGCCATATCAAGAACATGAGAGAGAGAGAGAGGTCAAACACATAGCTACTGGTACCTACCCTCAGCCCCGAGGGTGAACTACTCCCTCCTCGTCATGGAGAGCGTCGGGATGATGAAGATGGCCACCGGCGATGATTCCCCTCTCCGACAGGGTGCCGGAACAGGGTCCCGATTGGTTTTTGGTGGCTACAGAGGCTTGCAGCGGTGGAACTCCCGATCTAGGTTTCTTTTTGGGGGTTTCTGTATTTATAGGAATTTTTGGTGTCGATCTCATGTCAGGGGGGTCTCCGAGTCATCCACGAGATAGGGGGGCGAGCCTAGGGGGTAGCGCGCGCCCTCCACCCTCGTGGATGGTTCGGGACTCTTCTGGCCCAACTCTTTCACTTTGGGGGCTTCTTTTGGTCCATAAAAAATCATCAAAAATTGGCACGTCAATTGGACTCCGTTTGGTATTCATTTTCTGTAAAACTCAAAAACAAGGAAAAAACAGAAACTGGCACTGGGCTCTAGGTCAACAGGTTAGTCCCAAAAATCATATAAAATAGCATATAAATGCATATAAAACATCCTAGATGGATAATATAATAGAATGGAACAATCAAAAATTATAGATACGTTGGAGACGTATCAAGCATCCCTAAGCTTAATTCCTTCTCGCCATCGAGTAGGTAAATGATAAAAACAGAATTTTTAATGTGGAATGCTACCTAACATATTCATCAATGTAATCTTCTCTATTGTGGCAAGAATATTCAGATCCATAAGATTCAAAACAAAAGTTTAATATTGACATAAAGACAATAATGTTTAAAGCATACTAACAAAATAATTATGTCTTCTCAAAATAACATGACCAAAGAAAGTTTATCCCTACAAAATCATACAGTCTGGCTATGCACCATCTTCATCACACATAATATTCAAATCATGCATAACCCCGATGACAATCCAAGCAATTGTTTCATACTTTTTATGTTCTCAAACCTTTTACAACTTTCACGCAATACATGAGCGTGAGCCATGGACATAGCACTATAGGTGGAATAGACGGTGGTTGTGGAGAAGACAAAAAGAAGGAGATAGTCTCACATCAACTAGGTGTATCAACGGGCTATGGAGATGTCCATCAATAGATATCAATGTGAGTGAGTAGGGATTGCCATGCAACGGATGCAATAGAGCTATAAGTGTATGAAATCTCAAAAAGAAACTAAGTGGATGTGCATCCAGCTTTCTTGCTCATGAAGACCTATGGCATCTGAGGAAGCCCATCGTTGGAATATACAAGCCAAGTTCTATAACGAAAATTCCCACTAGTATATGAAAGTGACAAAATAAGAGACTCTGTATCATGAAGATCATGGTGCTACTTTGAAGCACAAGTGTGGAAAAAGGATAGTCGCATTGTCCCTTCTCTCTTTTTCTCTCTTTTTTTGTTTGGCTTCTTTGGCCTCTTTTTTTCATTGGCTTCTTTGGCCTCTCTTTTTTATTTCCACACACGGTACAATGCTCTAATAATGATAATCATCACACTTTTATTTACTTACAACTCAAGGATTACAACTCGATACTTAGAACAAAATATGACTCTATATGAATGCCTCCAGCGGTGTACCGCGATGTGCAATGAATCAAGAGTGACATGTATGAAAGAATTATGGTCGGTGGCTTTGCCACAAATACAATGTCAACTACATGATCATGCAAAGCAATATGACAATGATGAAGCGTGTCATAATAAACGAAACGGTGGAAAGTTGCATGGCAATATATCTCGGAATGGCTATGGAAATGCCATAATAGGTAGGTATGGTGACTGTTTTGAGGAATGTATATGGTGGGTTTATGGTACCGGCGAAAGTTGCGCGGTACTAGAGAGGCTAGCAATGGTGGAAGGGTGAGAGTGCGTATAATCCATGGACTCAACATTAGTCATAAAGAACTCACATACTTATTGCAAAAGTCTATTAGCTATCGAAACAAAGTACTACGCGCATGCTCCTAGGGCGGTAGATTGGTAGGAAAAGACCATCGCTCGTCCCCGACCGCCACTCATAAGGAAGACAATCAAAAAATATATCATGCTCCAACTTCATCACATAACGGTTCACCATACGTGCATGCTACGAGGCTCTCAAACCTTAACACAAGTATTTCTACAATCCACAATTACTCCACTAGCATGACTCTAATATAACCCTCTTCATATCTCAAAACAATCATAAAGAATCAAAATTCTCATAGTATTCAATGCACTTTATATGAAAGTTTTTATTATATCCCTCTTGGATGCCTATCATATTAGGACTAAATTCATAACCAAAGCAAACTACCATGCTGTTTAGAGACTCTCAAAATGATATAAGTGAAGCATGAGAGCTCAACAATTTCTTCAAAATAAAACTACCGCCATGCTCTAAAAAGATATAAGTGAAGCACTAGAGCAAACGATGAACTACTCAAAAAGATATAAGCGAAGCACAATGAGTAGTTGAATAATTATGTAACTATGTGAAGACTCCTTCTCATAAATAAAATTTCAGATCTTAAGTACTTTATTCAAACAGCAAGCAAAACAAAATAAAATGATATTTGCAAGGATAGCACATATCATGTGAAGAAGCAAAAACTTAGGCTCAACCAAAACTGACCGATAGTTGTTGAAGAAGAAAGGTGGGATGCCTACCAGGGCATCTCCAAGCTTACATGCTTGAGACTTCTTGAAATATTAATTAGGGATGCCTTGGGCATCCCCAAGATTGAGCTTTTGTGTCTCCTTAATTCCTTTCATATCGCGGTTTCTCTAAATCTTAAAAATTCCATCCACACAAAACTCAACAAGAACTCGTGAGATAAGTTAGTATAAATCCATGCTAAACCTTATCATTCTCTACTGTAGCAAATCACTAAAATTATTATTTTACATTGCATACTAAATTCCTCTGCATATTTAATAGTCCTATCCTCAAATAGAATCATTAAACAAGCAAACATATGCAAACAACGCAAACATAACAGCAATCTGTCTAAAGAAAACAGTCTGTAAAGAATGCAAGAAGAATCATACTTATTTAACTCCAAAACTTCTGAAAAATTACCACATTGTAGATAATTTGTTCTTGATGATTTTATAAATTTTTAAAGATTTATCATGTTCTGACTATTCACAAATATTCAAAACATAACAGTAAACTTTCTGTTTTTAAAACAGCAACATATGGACTTGCAAAATAAGTATGGTAAAGGCTATACTTGACCCTTTTATTGAACTAAAAGATGAAAAACATTACTCTAAATAACAACAAGAAAATCCTAATAAAACAAAATGACGCTCCAAGCATAACTCATATCATGTGGTGAATAAAAATATAGCCTCAAGTAAAGTTACCGATGAACGAAGACGAAAGAGGGGATGCCATCCGGGGCATCCCCAAGCTTAGGCTCTTGGTTGTCCTTGAATATTACCTTGGGGGTGCCTTGGGCATCCCCAAGCTTAGGCTCTTGCCACTCCTTATTCCGTAGTCCATCAAAACTTTACCCAAAACTTGAAAACTTCACAACACAAAACTCAACAGAAAACTCATAAACTTCGTTAGTATAACAAAGCAAATCACCACTTAGGTACTGTCAAGTTAAGATTCATAATTTTTCTAACACGATGCCTACTGTACCATATCATTTCTACAATACATATTAAGCAATATAAGCCATAGAAACTAGAAAACAAGCAAACTATGCATCAAAAACAGAATATGTCAAAAACAGAACAGTCTATAGTAATCTGTAACTCTCGAATACTTTTGCAACTCCAAAAATCCTAAAAAATTAGGAAGTCCTAGGAAATTTGTTTATTAATCCTATGCAAAAAGAATCAGTATTTGATCACGCTTCTGTTGAAAATTAAAACTAATCTCCTGGGCGCAAAAGTTTCTGTTTTTCAGCAAGATTAAATCAACTATCACCATACATCATCTCAAAGGTCTTACTTGGCACTTTATTGAAATAAAAGCTATAAAACATGATTAATACAGTAGCTTAATCATGTGGAAACACAAAAACAGTAGGTATAAATGTTGGGTTATCTCCGAAGAAGCGATTTTCTTTAATGCCTTTCTAGCTATGCATGATGATTTCAATGATGCTCACATAAAAGATAAGATTTGAAATATAAAGAGAGCATCATGAAGAATATAACTAGCACATTTAAGCCTAACCCACTTCCTATGAATAGGTATTTTGTGAGCAAACAACTTACGGGAACAAGAATCAACTAGCACAGGAAAGCAAAACAAGTATAGCTTCAAGATTTTCAACACATAGAGAGAAAACTTGATATTATTACAATTCCTACAAGCATATGTTCCTCCCTCATAGTAATTTTCAATAGCATCATGAATGAATTCAACAATATAATCATCACATAAATCATTCTTTTCATGATCTAGAAGCATAGAAATTGTATTACTCTCCACATAAGCAAATCTATTCTCATCAATAGTAGTGGGAGAAAACTCAACGAAATAACTATCATGTGAGGCATAATCCAATTGAAAGTTAAAATCATGATGACAAGTTTCATGGATATCATTATTCTTTATAGCATACGTGTCGTCACAATAATCATCATAGATAGGAGGGATGCTTTCATCATAATAAATTTGCTCATCAAAACTTGGGGGACAAAAATATCATGTTCATCAAACATAGCATCCCAAAACTTGTGGCTTTGCATATCATTAGCATCATGGATATTCAAAGAATTCATACTAACAACATTGCAATCATGCTCATCATCCAAAGATTTAGTGCCAAACATTTTAATACATTCTTCTTCTAACACTTTGGCACAATTATCAGAATCCTTATTTTCATGAAAGACATTAAAAAGATGAAGCATATGCAGCAACCTTCATTCCATTTTTTGTAGTTTTCTTTTATAGACTAAACTAGTGATAAAACAAGAAACAAAAAGATTCGATTGCAAGATCTAAAGATATACCTTCAAGCGCTAACCTCCTCGGCAACGACGCTAGAAAAGAGCTTGATGTCTACTACACAACCTTCTTCTTGTAGACGTTGTTGGGCCTTCAAGTGTAGAGGTTTGTAGGACAATAGCAAATTTCCCTCAAGAGGATGACCTAAGGTTTATCAATCCGTGGGAGGCGTAGGATGAAGATGGTCTCTCTCAAACAACACTGCAACCAAATAAAAAAGAGTGTCTTGCGTCCCCAACACACCCAATACAATATTAAATTGTATAGGTGCACTAGTTTGGCGAAGAGATGGTGATACAAGTGCAATATGGATGGCAGATATAGGTTTTTGTAATCTGAAAATATAAAAACAGCAAGGTAACTAATGATAAAAGTGAGCGAAAACGGTATTGCAATGCATTGAAACAAGGCCTAGGGTTCATACTTTCACTAGTGCAAGTTCTCTCAACAATAATAACATAATTGGATCATATAACAATCCCTCAACATGCAACAAAGAGTCACTCCAAAGTCAGTAATAGCAGAGAACAAACGAAGAGATTGTTGTAGGGTACAAGACCACCTCAAAGTTATTCTTTCCGAACAATCCGTTGGGCCATTCCTATAAGTGTCACAAAAAGCCCTAGAGTTATTAGTAAAATAACACCTTAAGACACAAATCAAAGAAAACCCTAATGTCACCTAGATACTCCAATGCCACCTCAAGTATCCGCGGGTATGATTATATGATATGCATCACACAATCTCAGATTCATCTATTCAACCAACACAAAGAACTTCAAAGAGTGCCCCAAAGTTTCTACTGGGGAGTCAAGACGAAAACGTGTGCCAACCCCTATGCATAACTTTACAAGGTCACAGAACTCGCAAGTTGATCACCAAAACATACATCAAGTGGATCACGTGAATATCCCATTGTCACCATAGATAAGCACATGCAAGACATACATCAAGTGTTCTCAAATCCTTAAAGACTCAATCCGATAAGAGAACTTCAAAGGGAAAACTCAATTCATCACAAGGAGATAGAGGGGGAGAAACATCATAAGATCCAACTATAATAGCAAAGCTCGCGGTACATCAAGATCGTGCCATATCAAGAACATGAGAGAGAGAGAGATCAAACACATAGCTACTGGTACATACCCTCAGCCCCGAGGGTGAACTACTCCCTCCTCATCATAGAGAGCGCATGGATGATGAAGATGGCCACCGATGATGATTCCCCCCTCCAGCAGGGTGCCGGAAGAGGGTCCCGATTGGTTTTTGCTGGCTACAGAGGCTTGCGGCGGCGGAACTCCCGATCCAGGTTTTTTTCGGGGGTTTCTGTATTTATAGAAATTTTTGGCGTCGGTGTCACGTCAGGGGGGGGGGTCTCTGAGTCATCCACGAGATAGGGGCGAACCCAGGGGTAGGGCGCGCCCTCCACCCTCGTGGATGGCTTGGGACTCTTCTCGCCAAACTCTTTCACTCTGGGGGCTTCTTTTGGTCCATAAAAAATCATCAAAAATTGGCATGTCAATTGGACTCCCTTTGGTATTCCTTTTCTGTAAAACTTAAAAACAAATAAAACAGAAACTGGCACTGGGCTCTAGGTTAATAGTTAGTCCCAAAAATCATATAAATAGCATATAAATGCATATAAGACATCCTAGATGGATAATATAATAGCATGGGACAATAAAAAATTATAGATATGTTGGAGACGTATCAACTGCCAATCCAAATGATAAACAGAACGGACGCCGAGCGGGCGGCCGAGCCTAACAGATAAAAAGCGGACAAAATTGTCATCCGTTTGGGTCGGCGTGTTGGACCAACGCACCGACCCATTTCGCCCGCGCGCTTCCGTTTGGGTCTGCGCGGACAAAAAAGTCGGTCCAACGCGCTGAGCCAAACGGACGCGCTTCCGCTTTTCGTCCGCCTGCCGACCCATTCCCGGTCCAATTTTGAGTCTCATTTGCAACAGATGCACGCGACGCCCGCCTACTTCTTCCCATAGCCTGCTAGTCGGTGGCACATTGGTCATCCTCTCCCAACCTAAGATCGACAGCAAACCCTCGCCCGCCTCCGCCGCGTCGCTGCTGCCGCTCATTTTTCGATGCCTCTGCCAGCAGCCGGCGCCGACAAATCTTCCCCCAACATCGCCACCTCCCATGTCGCCACCACCACCGTCTCGCTGCCGGGGCACCAAAGCTTCCCACCCCCACCTCCGTGACACCACTGCGAGCAGGAAGCCACCTCGCTGCCCCGGCCAGCTCCTTCGTCCTGACGCCGGCAAGCTCATCGGCCGCCTCCAGGCCAGCCACCTGGTCCAAGGGAGGCACACGCCCCTTTTGCGGCCAACTCCTTCGTCGACGCCCGCAAGCTATTCGACAGTTTGCCAAGATACAAAATGGACTCCACGGACGAGTTCTTTTTTCCATAATTTCCTTTGTGACTCCGACGATTCCTTGTCCGATGAGGAGGAGGAGATCTTGGCTGCCGTGTTGGTCCATCACCACCTTAATAGCTAGTGGTCGTTGTTCCGTGGCTCCATCCTGGGGCACCTTCTGACGTTGAATCGCAACCTAGAGAGCATCCATTTCCTTCTTTGGAAGGACTACTTTGAGACAACCAACCCGCTGTTCAAACATCAGAAATTCCGGTGGTGTTTTCATATGAGTAGGCATATTTTCAACCATACTAGAGAGGGGGCGGTCGGATACGATGACTATTTCAAGTGCAAACAGGATGCCCTCAGAAAGTTTGGCTTCTCATCTTATCAAAAATGCACTGCAGCTGTCAGTATGCTTGCATACGGAGTGCCTGGTGATCTCATTGATGAGTACGTCCGTAGGAGCGAGTCTACATGCCTAGACTCCATGTACAATTTCTGCAAGGCTGTGGTTGCTGTGTTTGGCCTTGAGTACTTGAGAGAGCCGACTCCTCAAGATACAGCCCGCTTGTTGGCGATGAATGCCAGTAGGGGTGTCGGTGTCAAAACCGGCGGATCTCGGGTAGGGGGTCCCGAACTGTGCGTCTAGGCCGGATGGTAACAGGAGGCGGGGACACAATGTTTTACCCAAGTTCGGGCCCTCTTGATGGAGGTAAAACACTACGTCCTGCTTGATTAATATTGATGATATGGGTAGTACAAGAGTAGATCTACCACGAGATCAAAGAGGCTAAACCCTAGAGGCTAGCCTATGGTATGATTGTATGTTGTAGTTGTTGTGTCCTACAGACTAAAACCCTCCGGTTTATATAGACACCGGAGAGGGTTAGGGTTACACAAGGTCGGTTACAAAGGAGGAGATATCCATATCTGTATTGCCTAGCTTGCCTTCGACGCCAAGTAGAGTCCCATCCAGACACGAGACGAAGTCTTCAATCTTGTATCTTCATAGTCCAACAGTCCGGCCAAAGGATATAGTCCGGCTGTCCGGAGACCCCCTAATCTAGGACTCCCTCAGTAGCCCCTGAACAAGGCTTCAATGACGATGAGTCCGGCATGCAGTATTGTCTTCGGCATTGCAAGGCGGGTTCCTTCTCCGAATACATCACAGAAGAATTTGAATACAAGGATAGTGTCTGACCCTGCAAAATAAGTTCCACATACCACCGTAGAGAGAATAATATTTCCGCAAATCTAACTTGCTGACTTGTTTTGGCAACACGACATCATGCCATGGCCCGATGATTATTCGAACCGTTTCCTTCAACTAGCCCCGCACATAACGCGAGGCAGGTTTTTGACATGTCTTGTCAAAGCAGAGATCGTGTCCCCTTATCACGGGATTCTCATCAATACGGGCGTGGGTAACCCAACCGCGCCATTGATTACGGCGCTTGGGGGATAAGCGAGTTTTACCAGGCTAGTGGGGACGCTTAGTTTCGTCCGCCCATATAAAGGGATAAGGATTCACCTTTTCATCCACGCCTTCTTCCTCCTTTGCTCATCCGTTTTCGCACACTCGAGCTCTAGCGCCCAAGTCCGCACTTCCCACCTCAACCTTCTCCAACCATGTCCGGAGCGGGAGGCAGGTGGATGGTCTCCTCCGCCACGGAGGGAGACATCAAGAAGCTGAGGAGAGCCGGATACCTGCCCGATGACATCGCGCACTGGCTCCCAGATGAGGGGCAGCTCATCCCCACCCCCGGGCCCCATGAGAGGGTAGTGTTCCTTACGCATTTCCTCTGCGGACTGGGATTCCCTCTCCACCCATTCGTCCGGGGGCTCATGTTCTACTACGGCCTGGATTTCCACGATCTGGCCCCGAACTTTATCCTCAACATCTCGATGTTTATCGTCGTGTGCGAGGCCTTCCTCCGCATCAAGCCCCACTTCGGCTTATGGCTGAAGACCTTCAATGTCAAGCCGAAGGTTGTGGGCGGCCGCCAGGCGGAGTGCGGAGGCGCCATGGTGGGCAAGATGCCCAACGTTACATGGCTCGAGGGCTCCTTTGTGGAAACCATAAAGGGGTGGCAATCGGGGTGGTTCTACATCACCGAGCCGCGTGACCCTGCATGGGCAGCGGCCCCCGAGTTCCGATCTGGCATCCCCATGCGGCTCACCTCCTGGAAAGAGAAGGGCCTATCCTGGGGAAGTTCAGAAGAGCTGACCGGACTCCAAACATGTATTCAAAACATGGTGAACAAGAAGCTCAAACTCGTCAACGTAGTCCAGGTCATGCTCGTCCGCCGGATCCTCCCGTGTCAACAACGGGCCTTCAACTTGTGGGAGTTCGACCTAGCCCAGCACCAAACTCTGAACAGGTTCTTCGATACAACACAGGAGGATGCCTGGAAGGTGCTTTTCAAGGGCGCCGAGGTCCCCCCACCCATTACTGAGGATCGTGGATTCAGCGCGAAGCGCCAAGCCAGTGCGGTAAGCTGCGGTACCTCTTACAAGATACTTGTTTTTCATGGTTTGACTCTATGCGGGATCTAAGCTCCCGTACCTTTGACAGGACTGGTGGAAAATGGCCGAACAGATCGACTGCCCAGCTCCCTTGCCCGAAGGCCTAGCAAACACTCTCCTGACGGAGATGCTGACTCCGGCTCCTTACAAGGTGCCAGAGAAGACCAAGAAGGCCAAGGGAACCCGAAAGAGTTCCCGACGCCAGGTGTTATTGGACTCATCGTCCGATGACTCTATGGCGCACTCCTCCCCCGAAGACGAGGAGGAAGAAGAAGATGCTCCTCCTTCAATTGGGGGAGACAAGAAAAGAAAGGCCGCCCCAGCTGGGGGGGCCGAAGGGTCCAAGAAGGGAAGGACTCTTCTTCTGGACAGTTCCACCGCCGCCGACGACGGCGAAGACGAGTGGTTTCCCAGGGCCAAGCCCCTGGGGAGATCATAAGTATTCGGATACCAGAGTAACTCATAGCATTCCTTTGTCGCGCTACTTTCCCTAACGCCGAACATGATTATGCAGGCCGCCAAGAGCCAGTATCGATGTATCATCGGACGGCTCCCTGGGCTCATCGGATATGGATAGTGATCCACTTCCGACCGCCACCTCCCCTTGCCCTGCGGATGACGTAGAGGTGCTGTCTCACGAGGCACCGGGTCGAGGGGAGATGGTCCCGGAGGCGCCTCAAGGCGGCCTCCTTCTAAGAGGGGCAAGACGCCTGTGCCGGTGACCTCTGTCCATCCAGAGGCGCCGGACAATCTGCTGGAAGCGCTTCGCGGCGCTTCCATCGAGGAGGAGCACTGTACTATTATGAGTGCGGTGGTCTGGAAGGTTCAGTCCGCCAAGGGCGGATTGACTGAAGCCTGTGCCAGCCTTCTCACAGGCTTTGAGGTAAGTGTTAAAATATAGGAAAAATATTACCGCATAGACAGTAGCCCCTGATGCTTTGTTCGATGTGCACAAAGAAAAGCCGAACAGAGGATCAAATAATATCGCAGGAGTCTAATATAAGTATGTCAATATGCGTATGCAGGCCTCGCTGCTGGCGTCCGCCGCGCTGACTGCGGAGGTCGCTGTACTGAAGCAGGACCTCGAGGGGTCCAAGAAAGAGTTCGGCCTTGCCAAGAGGCAGCTCAAGGAGAACAAGGGTAAGTAATATCCTGTCTATAGATATGTATATATATAAAAGAACACGCAATTGCAAAATGACAGGATCATAGTATATTTGCCAAGGGCCACGACCGAGGTGGTGACCCCGAAACAAGCGCTAACCAAGGCTGAAGATAAAGCGGCCAAGGAGCGCACCGAGCGGGAAAAACAAGAGGCTCGTGTGGGCAAGGTGCAGCAAGAGCTCCAGGCTCTCGTGACGAAGTACGAGGCGTTGGAGCTTGACTCGAAGACGCGAGAGTCTGAGCTTGCCACGGCCCTCGAGAGCGCAAAGAGTGCCAAGGCCGAGGCCCAGAAGGCCCTCCAGGAGATCAACGCAATGAAGAAGATAGCGGCGGGTAAGGCATTCTATATGCAGAGCAAGCATGTAAAAGTAAATTACCGATTACTTACCCGAATTCGGAGCTCTCCAGGAGCATTCTCAGATTTGCCCCGCAGCTTGTCGGATGCCGCGCACTTTTACCAGGCCGAGGAGGGAAGCTCAATGGAGAAGCTGTTCTGGTCTCAGTATACTAGGACCGAACACCCAATGCCTCTGAGCGACTAGCTAAAGCAGCTGGTCGAGCTGGACAAGGCGGCCGAACAGGCCATGAAGGGCCTTATAGTCCAGTTGTGGCCTGGCGACATCCTTCTGAACAGCTACTTCGGCCTGGTGAGGCGGCTTGTGGATGCCCGCCCACGGCTGGAGGTCATCAAGCGGTCCGTCTGCATCGAAGGTGCACGCCGGGCTTTTGCCTGTGTGAAGGTGCAGTGGGCCAAGCTAGACGCTATGAAGCTGATCAAGGAAGGGTCGCCGCAGGGAAAGGAGCATCGCACCCCCGAAATTTATTATGAGGGTGTCCTGAAGGGTGCCCGTCTTGTAGCGGACGAATGTTCCAAGGATGCAATATTTTAGTAAACTTGCTCATGTGATCCTGTATGATGAAAACTTGTTTCATATGCGCTATGCAACGCTTGTGTGAATTTAAAATATTACCTTCTGTTTGGCCGTTTATCCAATCTGAGAGATGGCTAGTCCTCGGCTTCTGCCCCCATGCCACGAGTGCTGAGGTGTTCGGGATAAACCTGAGCACTCTTGTTCCCATATTTGGGTCCTTCAAGGGAGGTGCTCAGCACAACGAACAAGGCAACCGGACTCATAATGCTTTATCACTCTCACTTAGCCATAGAATTCTATAATTTTAAATTTCGGCGAAGCCCCTGGTATTCAGAAGGCCGAATTCGGGGCGCGATACACGCCTGTAAGCCGTACAGGGCCGGCCCCTCGCCCTAACCAGCATAAGTCTTTAGGGACTCAAAAACCTCGCCGAACAGCGACCAGTCTCTTGCCTTATCATGACAATCAGTTTTAGCTTTCTCTACTGAGGTGCTCAGCCCGGCAGAACCGGGGCACAATCGCAGTAGTTCTCCTAGCACTACCTTAGCCGATAGAGCGGAACGTAAGGTACCAAAACATAGGAGCCGGGCAAACCCAACATTTGACCAAAGACATGATTCGGAGCTGATGCATATAATGCTATAAGTTCGGGGTGCCGCACTTGTGAAAGTGTCCGGACTTTTCACACCATGTTGTGGGTATGTAAGCCCCTGGTGTATTGGCCGTACCAAAGTGTACGGTTGCAAGGCGTCGTTAATGAACACACACACACACACACACATATATATATACACATATATAACAAGAATGCAATAATAGTCGTTATGTTATGCATTGTTTATTCAAAAAGGTGCGTTAAAGCAGAATGATACAGATAGTGTGATAAGCAAAGAGTGGGACTATGTCCCTTCCAAGGGCAAGCTGAGGAATAGTATTAAATCAAATATTTCGCTCGTTATTGTAATCCACCTGGGAATTCTGTGGTGTGACGTAGCTTTCTGCCTCCTTGGTTGCTGCATCATGTGTTCGGCAATAGTGCTGCCGGACAGAGTTTCCAGAGATTGAGGTCCTGAAAAAAGAGAAAAATAACCAAACGGGAAGCCCCTAGTGTGGTTTAAGCCGCGTCTTGGGGCGTGCCGCAGTGTGCCCCTCCCCACCTGTGCCCATGGTATTTTTAATGCATAATTATGTACGCGTGGCACGAGCTTTGCCGTTTGGCTGGGACTGGGGTGGGGACCGCATTGCTACGCGAGCTCAGATCACGCCAGGCGGTCTATTTGCCGATTGCTCCGAGCGCGCTTGAAGGTGTCCGGGTCTTGAAACACCGAACTGGTGGATTGCCTTGAGAGGCTGTTTTGCGCTTCTGCTGCGAGGGCCGCAGTGTGCTCCTCTGTTCGGAGAGAGCGCTATATGTTTCCATTGACTGTAATAACCCCACGAGGTCCTGGCATCTTGAGCTTGAGGTATGCATAATGCGGTACCGCATTGAATCTCGCAAATGCGGTTCGCCCGAGCAGTGCATGATAACCACTGCGGAACGGGACTATATCGAAGATTAACTCTTCGCATCGGAAGTTATTCGGAGATCCGAAGACCACTTACAGTGTAATTGAGCATGTACAATGGGCCTCTACGCCTGGAATGACGCCCTTAAAGGTCGTTTTGTGGGTTTGATCCTTGAGGGGTCTATACTCATTGTGCGCACTGTGTCCTGATAAAGCAGGTTTAGGCTGCTGCCGCCATCCATAAGGACTCGAGTGAGGTGAAATCCATCGATGATTGGGTCCAGAACCAGTGCGGCAAATCTGCCATGACGGATACTAGTGGGATGGTCCCTGCGATCGAAAGTGATCGGATAGGAGGACCACGGGTTGAATTTTGGGGCGACTGGCTCTAACGCATATACGTCCCTGAGCGCACGCTTCCGCTTCCTCTTGGGGATGTGGGTTGCGTATATCATGTTCACCGTCCGCTCTTGTGGGGGAAACCTCTTCTGTCCTCTGGTGTGTGGCTGCCGGGGCTCCTCCTCGTCATCGCTATGTGGCCCCTTGTCCTTGTTTTCGGCAATTAACTTGCCGGCCTGCTTGAACACCCAACAATCCCTGTTGGTGTGATTGGCTAGCTTTTCTGGGGTGCCGTGTATTTGACACGAGCGATCGAGTATACGGTCCAAGCTGGATGGTCTCGGCGTACTTTGTTTGAATGGCTTTTTCCGCTGACCGGGTTTAGAGCCTTTGAATCCGGCATTGACTGCAGTATCCTCGTTATTATCACTGTTAATGCGGCGCTTATGTTTGTTGCGACGTGACCTGCTATTGCCGTCCTTGGTATCCGAAGTACCATGGTTCTTTGATATGTTATTACTACGAGCCAGCCAGCTGTCTTCTGCCGCACAAAAGCGGGTCATGAGTGTCATGACATCTGCCATAGATTTCGGCTTTTCCTGACCAAGGTGCTGGGCTAGCCATTCATCACGGATGTTGTGTTTGAAAGCCGCTAGGGCCTCTGCATCCGGACAATCGACGATTTGATTTTTCTTTGTTAGGAACCAAGTCCAGAATTGCCTGGCCGATTCTTCTGGCTGCTGAATTATGTGGCTCAAGTCATCGGCTTCTGGTGGCCGCACATAAGTGCCCTGAAAGTTGTTGAGGAATGCGGCTTCCAGATCTTCCCAATAGCTGATGGACTCTGTCGGCAAGCTGTTAAGCCAATGCCACGCTGGTCCCTTGAGCTTTAGTGGGAGGTATTTGATGGCGTGTAAGTCATCACCGCGGGCCATGTGGATGTGGAGGAGGAAATCCTCGATCCATACTACGGGATCTGTTGTGTCGTCGTATGATTCAATATTTACAGGTTTGAAACCTTCTGGGATTTGATGATCCATTACTTCGTCTGTGAAGCATAAGGGGTGTGCGGCGCCTCTGTATTGGGCTATATCACGACGCAGCTCAAATGGGTCTTGCCCGCTGTGTTTGGCCCGGCCGAATTTGCTTTTGTTGTATCCGGCGTGACGTTTATTGTCTCGCAGAGTGGTGCGCCCTCGTGATCCGTAGATCGATCTTGCACGCTTTGCTTTGTCCTCCAATATGTCTCGCAGGTCTGGCGTATCTCCCCATGCCTTTTTATTTGAATGGCGTCGGGGTGGAGGCTGAGTTTTTGGCTGGAATGCCTCTCTATCGCGGCCACGAGGTGGCTGATCAGCCGTATCTTATGCTTCTTCCTCCAGTCGAGGTAGCAACTGTTGGAAATATGCCCTAGAGGCAATAATAAAATGGTTATTATTATATTTATTTGTTCATGATAATTGTCTATTGTTCATGCTATAATTGTGTTATCCGGAAATCATAATACATGTGTGAATACATAGACCACAACATGTCCCTAGTGAGCCTCTAGTTGACTAGCTCGTTGATCACAAGATAGTTAAGGTTTCCTGACTATGGACATTGGATGTCATTGATAACAGGATCACATCATTAGGAGAATGATGTGATGGACAAGACATAATCCTAAGCATAGCTCAAAGATCGTGTAGTTCGTTTGCTATAGCTTTTCTGAATGTCAAGTATCATTTCCTTAGACCATGAGATTGTGCAACTCCCGGATACCGTAGGAGTGCTTTGGGTGTGCCAAACGTCACAACGTAACTGGGTGACTATAAAGGTACACTACAGGTATCTCTGAAAGTGTTTGTTGGGTTGGCACGAATCGAGACTGGGATTTGTCACTCCGTATGACGGAGAGGTATCTCTGGGCCCACTCGGTAATGCATCATCATAATGAGCTCAATGTGACCAAGTGGTTGATCATGGGATCATGCATTATGGTACAAGTAAAGTGACTTGCCGGTAACGAGATTGAACAAGGTATTGGGATACCGACGATCGAGTCTCGGGCAAGTAACGTACGGGTTGACAAAGGGAATTGTATACGGGATTGATCGAATCCTCGACATCGTGGTTCATCCGATGAGGTCATCGAGGAGCATGTAGGAGCCAACATGGGTATCCAGATCCCGCTATTGGTTATTGACCGGAGAGTCGTCTCGGTCATGTCTGCGTGTCTCCCGAACCCGTAGGGTCTACACACTTAAGGTTCGGTGACGCTAGGGTTGTTGAGATATTAGTATACGGTAACCTGAAAGTTGTTCAGAGTCCCGGATGAGATCCCGGACGTCATGAGGAGCTCCAGAATGGTCCGGAGGTGAAGATTTATATATAGGAAGTCAAGTTTCGGCCATCAGGAAGGTTTCGGGGGTTATCGGTATTGTACCGGGACCACCGGAAGGGTCCCGGGGGTCCACCAGGTGGGGCCACCTATCCCGGAGGGCCCCATGGGCTAAAGTGGGAGGGGAACCAGCCCCTAGTGGGCTGGTGCGCCCCCCATGGGCCTCCCCTACGCCTAGGGTTGGAAACCCTAGGGGTGGGGGCGCCCCACTTGGCTTGGGGGGCACTCCACCCCCCTTGGCCGCCGCCCCCCTTGGAGATTCAATCTTGTAGGGCCGGTGCCCCCCTAGGGGTTCTATATATAGTGAGGGGAGGGCAGCCGCACCCTAGCCCCTGGCGCCTCCCTCTCCCTCCCGTGACACTCCTCCCTCTCCCTGAGCTTGGCAAAGCCCTGCCGAGATCACCGTTGCTTCCACCACCACGCCGTCGTGCTGCTGGATCTTCATCAACCTCTCCTTCCCCTTGCTGGATCAAGTTGGAGGAGACGTCTTCCCAATCATGCGTGTGTTGAACGCGGAGGTGCCGTCCGTTCGGCGCTAGGTCATCGGTGATTTGGATCACGACGAGTACGACTCCATCAACCTCGTTCTCTTGAACGCTTCCGCACGCGATCTACAAGGGTATGTAGATGCACTCTCCCTCGTTGCTAGATGACTCCATAGATTGATCTTGGTGATGCGTAGAAAATTTTAAAATTCTGCTACATTCCCCAACAGTGGTATCAGAGCCAGGTCTATGCGTAGTTTCTATGCACGAGTAGAACACAAAGCAATTGTGGGCATGGATATTGTCAATTTGCTTGCCGTTACTAGTCTTATCTTGATTCGGCGGCATCGTGGGATGAAGCGACCTGGACCGACCTTACACGTACGCTTACGTGAGACTGGTTCTACCGATTGACATGCACTAGTTGCATAAGGTGGCTAGCGGGTGTCTGTCTCTCCCACTTTAGTCGGATCGGATTCGATGAAAAGGGTCCTTATGAAGGGTAAATAGAATTTGGCATATCACATTGTGGTTTTGGCGTAGGTAAGAAATGTTCTTGCTAGAAACCTATAGCAGCCACGTAAAAACTTGCAACAACAATTAGAGGACGTCTAACTTGTTTTTGCAGCATGTGCCGTGTGATGTGATATGACCAAGAGGATGTGATGAATGATATATGTGATGTATGAGATTGATCATGTTCTTGTAATAGGAATCACGACTTGCATGTCGATGAGTATGACAACCGGCAGGAGCCATAGGAGTTGTCTTTATTTATTTATGACCTGCGTGTCAATATAAAATCCATGTAATTACTTTACTTTATTGCTAAAGCGTTAGCCATAGTAGTAGAAGTAATAGATGACGAGACAACTTCAAGAAGACACGATGATGGAGATCATGGTGTCATGCCGGTGACAACGATGATCATGGAGCCCCGAAGATGGAGATCAAAAGGAGCAAATGATAATGGCCATATCATGTCACTATTTGATTGCATGTGATGTTTATCATGTTTTGCATCTTATTTGCTTAGAACGACGGTAGCTTAAATAAGATGATCCCTCGTAATAATTTCAAGAAAGTGTTCCCCCTAACTGTGCACCGTTGCGAAGGTTCATTGTTTCGAAGCACCACGTGATGATCGGGTGTGATAGATTCTAACGTTCGAATACAACGGGTGTAAGCCAGATTTACACACGCAATACACTTAGGTTGACTTGACGAGCCTAGCATGTACAGAGATGGCCTCGGAACACGGAAGACCAAAAGGTCGAGCATGAGTCGTATAGAAGATACGATCAACATGAAGATGTTCACCGATGTTGACTAGTCCGTCTCACGTGATGATCGGACACGGCCTAGTTAACTCGGATCATGTTTCACTTAGATGACTAGAGGGATGTCTATCTGAGTGGGAGTTCATTGAATAATTTGATTAGATGAACTTAATTAACATGAACTTAGTCTAAAATCTTTACACTATGTCTTGTAGATCAAATGGCCCACGCTAATGTTGGCCTCAACTTCAACGCGTTCCTAGAGAAAACCAAGCTGAAAGATGATGGCAGCAACTATACGGACTGGGTCCGGAACCTGAGGATCATCCTCATAGCTGCCAAGAAAGATTATGTCCTAGAAGCACCACTAGGTGACGCACCCATCCCAGAGAACCAAGACGTTATGAACGCTTGGCGGTCATGTACTGATGATTACTCCCTCGTTCAGTGTGGCATGCTTTACAGCTTAGAACCGGGGCTCCAAAAGTGTTTTCAGCGACACGGAGCATATGAGATGTTCGAAGAGCTGAAAATGGTTTTCCAAGCTCATGCCTGGGTCGAGAGATATGAAGTCTCTGACAAGTTCTTCAGTTGTAAGATGGAGGAAAATAGTTCTGTCGGTGAGCACATATGCAAAATGTCTGGGTTGCATAACCGCTTGACTCAGCTGGGAGTTAATCTCCCGGATGACGCGGTCATTGACAGAATCCTTCAGTCGCTTCCACTGATCTACAAGAGCTTTGTGATGAACTTCAATATGCAGGGGATGGAAAAGACCATTCCTGAGGTATATTCAATGCTGAAATCAGCGGAGGTGGAAATCAAAAAGGAACATCAAGTGTTGATGGTGAATAAAACCACTAAGTTCAAGAAAGGCAAGGGTAAAAAGAACTTCAAGAAGGACGGCAAGGGAGTTGCCGCGCCCGGTAAGCAAGCTGCCGGGAAGAAGTCAAAGAATGGACCCAAGCCTGAGACTGAGTGTTTTTATTGCAAGGGAAGTGGTCACTGGAAGCGGAACTGCCCCGAATACTTAGCGAACAAGAAGGCCGGCAACACTAAAGGTATATGTGATATACATGTAATTGATGTGTACCTTACCAGTACTCGTAGTAGCTCCTGGGTATTTGATACCGGTGCGGTTGCTCACATTTGTAACTCAAAGCAGGAGCTGCGGAATAAGCGGAGACTGGCGAAGGACGAGGTGACGATGCGCGTCGGGAATGGTTCCAAGGTCGATGTGATCGCCGTCGGCACGCTGCCTCTACATTTACCTACGGGATTAGTTTTAAACCTCAATAATTGTTATTTAGTGCCAGCTTTGAGCATGAACATTGTATCAGGATCTCATT
The DNA here is from genome assembly GCA_034509565.1 of Triticum monococcum. Taxonomy (NCBI): domain Eukaryota; kingdom Viridiplantae; phylum Streptophyta; class Magnoliopsida; order Poales; family Poaceae; genus Triticum; species Triticum monococcum. Next base: position 384,257,941 of record CM067845.1, read on the forward strand.
TAATTCGAGATGTCTACTCATTTAAATCCGAGAATAATGGTTGTTCTATTTATATGAGAGATATGTTTTATGGTCATGCTCCGCTGGTGAATGGTTTATTCTTAATGAATCTCGAGCGTAATGTTACACATATTCATAGTGTGAATACCAAAAGATGTAAGGTTGATAATGATAGTCCCACATACTTGTGGCACTGCCGCCTTGGTCACGTAGGTGTCAAACGCATGAAGAAGCTCCATGTAGATGGACTTTTGGAGTCTCTTGATTACGAATCATTTGACACGTGCGAACCATGCCTCATGGTTAAAATGACCAAGACTCCGTTCTCAGGAACAATGGAGCGAGCAACCAACTTATTGGAAATCATACATACTGATGTGTGCGGTCCAATGAATGTTGAGGCTCGCGGTGGCTAACGTTATGTTCTCACCCTCACTGATGACTTGAGTAGATATGGGTATGTCTACTTAATGAAACACAAGTCTGAGACCTTTGAAAAGTTCAAGGAATTTTAGAGTGAGGTTGAGAATCAACGTGACAAGAAAATCAAGTTCTTGCGATCAGATCGTGGGGGAGAATACTTGAGTCACGAATTTGGCACACACTTAAGGAAATGTGGAATAGTTTCACAACTCACGCCGCCTGGAACACCTCAGCGTAATGGTGTGTCCGAACATCGTAATCGCACTCTATTGGATATGGTGCGATCTATGATGTCTCCTACCGATTTACCGCTGTCATTTTGGGGCTATGCTTTAGAGACTGCCGCATTCACTTTAAATAGGGCTCCGTCGAAATCCGTTGAGACAACACCGTATGAATTATGGTTTGGGAAGAAACCTAAGCTGTCGTTTCTAAAAGTTTGGGGATGCGGTGCTTATGTCAAGAAACTTCAACCTGAAAACCTCGAACCCAAGTCGGAAAAATGTGTCTTCATAGGATACCCTAAAGAAACTATTGGGTATACCTTCTACCTCAGATTCGAAGGCAAGATCTTTGTTGCCAAGAATGGATCCTTTCTAGAGAAAGAGTTTCTCTCGAAAGAAATAAGTGGGAGGAAAGTAGAACTCGATGAAGTATTACCTCTTGAACCGGTAAGTGGCGCAGCTCAAGAAAATGTTCCTGAGGTGTCTGCACTGACTAGAGAGGAAGTTAATGATGATGATCATGAAACTTCAGATCAAGTTGCTACTGAACTTCGTAGGTCCACAAGGACACGTTCCGCACCAGAGTGGTACGGCAACCCTATCTTGGAAATCATGTTGTTAGACAACGGTGAACCTTCGAACTATGAAGAAGCGATGGCGGGCCCAGATTCCAACAAATGGCTATAAGCCATGAAATCCGAGATAGGATCCATGTATGAAAACGAAGTATGGACTTTGACTGACTTGCCCGATGATTGGCGAGCCATAGAAAATAAATGGATCTTTAAGAATAAGACAGACGCGGATGGTAATGTAACCATCTATAAAGCTCGGCTTGTCGCTAAGGGTTATCGACAAGTTCAAGGGGTTGACTATGGTGAGACTTTCTCACCCGTAGCGAAGCTGAAGTCCGTCCGAATCATGTTAGCAATTACCGCATTCTATGATTATGAGATATGGCAAATGGACATCAAAACGGCATTCCTTAATGGTTTCCTTAAGGAAGAATTGTATATGATGTAGCCGGAAGGTTTTGTCGATCCTAAGAATGCTGACAAGGTGTGCAAGCTCCAATGCTCGATTTATGGGCTAGTGCAAGCATCTCGGAGTTGGAACATTCATTTTGATGAGATGATCAAAGCGTTTGGGTTTACGCAGACTTATGGAGAAGCCTGCATTTACAAGAAAGTGAGTGGGAGCTCTGTAGCATTTCTCATATTGTATGTGGATGACATACTGTTGATGGGAAATGATGTAGAATTCTTGGAAAGCATAAAGGCCTACTTGAACAAGTGTTTTTCAATGAAGGATCTTGGAGAAGCTGCTTACATATTAGGCATCAAGATCTATAGAGATAGATCGAGACGCCTCATTGGTCTTTCACAGAGTACGTACCTTGACAAGATATTGAAGAATTTCAACATGGATCAGTCAAAGAAGGGGTTCTTTCCTGTATTGCAAGGTACGAGATTGAACACGGCTCAATGCCCGACCACGGCAGAAGATAGAGAAAAGATGAGTGTCGTCCCCTATGCCTCGACCATAGGGTCTATCATGTATGCTATGCTGTGTACCAGACCTGATGTAAACCTTGCCGTAAGTTTGGTAGGAAGGTAGCAAAGTAATCCCGGCATGGAACACTGGACAGCGGTCAAGAATATCCTGAAGTACCTGAAGAGGACTAAGGATATGTTTCTCGTTTATGGAGGTGACGAAGAGCTCGTCATAAAGGGTTACGTCGATGCTAGCTTCGACACAGATCTGGATGACTCTAAGTCACAAACCGGATACGTGTATATTTGAATGGTGGGGCAGTAAGCTGGTGCACTTGCAAGCAAAGCGTTGTGGCGGGATCTACATGTGAAGCGGAGTACATGGCAGCCTCGGATGCAGCACAATAGGCAATCTGGGTGAAGGAGTTCCTTACCGACCTAGGAGTCATACCCAATGCGTCGGGCCCGATGACTCTCTTCTGTGACAACACTGGAGCTATTGCCCTTGCCAAGGAGCCCAGGTTTCATAGGAAGACCAGGCATATCAAGCGTCGCTTCAACTCCATTCATGAAAGTGTTCAAGATGGAGGCATAGATATTTGTAAAGTACATATGGACCTAAATGTGGCAGATCCGTTGACTAAACCTCTCCCTAGAGCAAAACATGATCAACACCAGAACTGCACGGGTGTTCGATTCATCACAATGTAACTAGACTATTGACTCTAGTGCAAGTGGGAGACTGTTGGAAATATGCCCTAGAGGCAATAATAAAATGGTTATTATTATATTTCTTTGTTCATGATAATTGTCTATTGTTCATGCTATAATTGTGTTATCCGGAAATCGTAATACATGTGTGAATACATAGACCACAACACGTCCCTAGTGAGCCTCTAGTTGACTAGCTCGTTGATCAAAAGATAGTCATGGTTTCCTAACTATGGACATTGGATGTCATTGATAACGGGATCACATCATTAGGAGAATGATGTGATGGACAAGACCCAATCCTAAGCATAGCTCAAAGATCGTGTAGTTCGTTTGCTATAGCTTTTCCGAATGTCAAGTATCATTTCCTTAGACCATGAGATTGTGCAACTCCCGGATACCGTAGGAGTGCTTTGGGTGTGCCAAACATCACAACGTAACTGGGTGACTATAAAGGTACACTACAGGTATCTCCGAAAGTGTCTGTTGGGTTGGCACAAATCGAGACTAGGATTTGTCACTCCGTATGACGGAGAGGTATCTCTGGGCCCACTCAGTAATGCATCATCATAATGAGCTCAATGTGCCCAAGTGGTTGATCACGGGATCATGCATTACGGTACGAGTAAAGTGACTTGCCGGTAACGAGATTGAACGAGGTATTGGGGTACCGACGATCGAGTCTCAGGCACGTAACGTACCGGTTGACAAAGGGAATTGTATATGGGATTGATCGAATCCTCGACATCGTGGTTCATCCGATGAGATCATCGAGGAGCATGTGGGAGCCAACATGGGTATCCAAATCCCGCTGTTGGTTATTGACCGGAGAGTCATCTCGGTCATGTCTGCGTGTCTCCCGAACCCGTAGGGTCTACACACTTAAGGTTCGGTGACGCTAGGGTTGTTGAGATATTAGTATACGGTAACCCGAAAGTTGTTCGGAGTCCCGGATGAGATCTTGGACATCACGAGGAGTTCCGGAATGGTCCAGAGGTGAAGATTTATACATAGGAAGTCAAGTTTCGGCCATCGAGAAGGTTACGGGGGTTATCGGTATTGTACCGGGACCACCGGAAGGGTCCCAGGGGTCCACCGGGTGGGGCCACCTATCCCGGAGGGCCCCATGGGCTAAAGTGGGAGGGGAACCAGCCCCTAGTGGGCTGGTGCACCCCCCATGGGCCTCCCCTGCACCTAGGGTTGGAAACCCTAGGAGTGGGGGCGCCCCACTTGGCTTGGGGGGCACTCCACCCCCCTTGGCCGCCGCCCCCCTTGGAGATTCAATCTCCTAGGGCCAGCGCCCCCCTAGGGGTCCTATATATAGTGGGGGGAGGGAGGGCAACCGCACCCTAGCCCCTGGCGCCTCCCTCTCCCTCCCGTGACACTCCGCCCTCTCCCTGAGCTTGGCGAAGCCCTGTCGAGATCACCGTTGCTTCCACCACCACGTCGTCGTGCTGCTGGATCTTCATCAACCTCTCCTTCCCCCTTTCTGGATCAAGTTGGAGGAGACGTCTTCCCAACCGTACATGTGTTGAACGCGGAGGTGCCGTCCGTTCGGCGCTAGGTCATCGGTGATTTGGATCACGACGAGTACGACTCCATCAACCCCGTTCTCTTGAATGCTTCCACGCGCGATCTACAAGGGTATGTAGATGCACTCCTCTCTCCCTCGTTGCTAGACGACTCCATAGATTGATCTTGGTGATGCGTAGAAAATTTTAAAATTCTGCTACGTTCCCCAACAGCAACCTGCACTTTGGGTAACTCTTGGAGGGGCGCTCGAGTTTATATTCCTCGGCCGCGAGGACTTCAGTCCATCTGTCAGCTAGCAGATCCTGATCAGCTTGAAGCTGCTGCTGCTTTTTCTTAAGGCTATTTGTCGTGGCTATAAGCCGGCGTTTGAAGCGCTCTTGTTTGACGGGATCCTCTGGCACAACGAATTCGTCGTCGTCGAGGCTTGCCTCGTCTTCGGAGGGGGGCATGTAATTATCATCCTCCTCTTCTCCATCTGCCGCTCACTCAGGAGGGCTGGCTCCTCCATTCTCCTGCTCTAAATCTTGCTGGAGGGGATTGTTGTTGTCTTCGGCACTACCCGGAGTATTATTATCTCCTGTGCCGGTATCACCACTTTTGCTTTGGCAAGACTTAGAGCGGCGCCGCTGACGTCGGCGCTTGGGTTGCTTCTTGGAGGGGTCATCCTCCGCTATCTCGTCGCCATTGCCTTCTTTGGGTGTATCCACCATGTATATATCGTATGATGAGGTGGCTGTCCAGTGCCCTGTGGGCGGTGGTTTCTCTTCGCCTCCCGCATCGTCGTCCATACCGTCGATGTCTTCGGAGTCGAAGTCGAGCATGTCGGTTAAGTCATCGACAGTGGCTACTAAGTGGGTGGTGGGTGGGCCTCGAATTTCTTCATCGTCCGCATCCCAGTCCTGCCGGACATAGTTCGGCCAGGATCCTCCTGACAAGGAGAGAGACCTTAATGAGTTCAGTATGTCGCCAAAGGGCGAGTGCTGAAAAATATCCGCGGAGGTAAACTCCATGATCGGCGCCCAATCGAATTCGATAGGAACGGGCGCAGGCGGTTCGGAGTCCGTGGCCGGAGAAGGATCCGACAGTTTAACAGCACGGCTCTCGTGCAAGGTAAGGTCGATTGTCGGCTCGATCGCCGCTGAGGGTAAGGCCTCCGTGGCGGGGTCCATCCACCCGTCCGCGGAAGGCGCAACTGGCTTCGAATTGAGGGTCGGAGCAGTTGCCGGTGCGATCTCCTTAACACTGACCGATGGGAGAGCTAAGTCATACTCATCATGACCGCGTGGCGCACAAGGCAGAGGCTCGAATCCGTCGAAGATCAAATCTCCACGGATATCGGCCGTGTAGTTTAAGCTTCCAAACCTGACCTGGTGGCCAGGGGCGTAACTTTCAATCTGCTCCAGATGGCCAAGCGAATTGGCCCGCAGTGCAAAGCCGCCGAATACGAGGATCTGTCCGGGGAGAAAAGTCTCACCCTGGACTGCATCGCCATCGATGATAGTAGGAGCCATCAAGTCTAATGGCGACGACACAGAGGAACTCTCAATGAAAGCACCAATGTCGGTGTCAAAACCGGCGGATCTCGGGTAGGGGGTCCCGAACTGTGCGTCTAGGCCGGATGGTAACAGGAGGCGGGGACACAATGTTTTACCCAGGTTCGGGCCCTCTTGATGGAGGTAAAACCCTATGTCCTGCTTGATTAATATTGATGATATGGGTAGTACAAGAGTAGATCTACCACGAGATCAAAGAGGCTAAACCCTAGAGGCTAGCCTATGGTATGATTGTATGTTGTAGTTGTTGTGTCCTACGGACTAAAACCCTCCGGTTTATATAGATACCGGAGAGGGTTAGGGTTACAAAAGGTCGGTTACAAAGGAGGAGATATCCATATCCGTATTGCCTAGCTTGCCTTCCACGCCAAGTAGAGTCCCATCCGGACACGAGACGAAGTCTTCAATCTTGTATCTTCATAGTCCAACAGTCCGGCCAAAGGATATAGTCCGGCTGTCCGGAGACCCCCTAATTCAGGACTCCCTCAAGGGGCTTCCCAGGGATACTTGGCAGCATAGACTGCATGTATTGGGAGTGGAAGAACTGCACTGTCATACTTGAGGCCGTGGCCTCACAAGATCTCTGGATTTGACACTCTTTCTTCGGCATGGCCGGATCACACAATGATATCAAGGTGCTTCAACGCGCACCAGTGTCTGCAAGGCTTGCCGAGGCAACAGCCCGCCAGTGAATGTTACCATCAACGGCCACAACTACGACAAAGTACTACCTAGGTGACGGTATCTATCCTCAGTGGACCACTATTGTGAAGACAATCCCCAACCTTGTGAGAGAGAAGAGGAAAAGATTTGCCCAAGAGCAAGAGAGTGCTAGGAAGGACGTCGAGCGTGCCTTTGGTGTTTTGCAATCTCAATGGAGCATTGTTCGGTATCCTGCTAGGACTTAGAGCACGAAGAAGCCGTGGGAGGTGAAGACTGCTTGTGTGATCATGCACAATATGATCGTAAAAGATGAGGGTCCGGAACATATCTACGATCAAGGGTTTCCGTTTCAGGGTGAGAATGTTGTGTCTGAGCATGGAGGAGCGACAACGTTTGAACAGTTCACCCAATTTCATCATGAAATGCATGATTGAGAAACTCACATGCAGTTGTAAAATGATTTGGTTGAGTATATGTGGGCTCATGTTGGCAACCAATAGATGTGTCCTTTTTATTCGGCTTGTAAAACTATATGAGACAATTTAAATTTTATTCGGCTTGTAAAACTATGCTTTATCTGGTTGTGAAACTATACTTTATTTGGTTGTGAAACTATATGTTGGTTTGTGAAATAATGCAAAATGCGTACATATTTGTTGAAAAAGGGTGGCCAGCCACGCCGGCAAATTTGGTTCGGCGGGTTGGGCACGCTTCCGACCTGAATGATAAACTGGGCGGACATCGAACGGGTGATCGAGCCAAACGGACTACGCGTTGGAGTTGCTCTTAGGGATGCAATTATATGCAGGATTGCCTTATTTCTTGCGAGCACACGGTCGCCTTTAAGTATATGTGACTGAGTTGGATGAGATGGCGTACGTATACAAAACAAAGACGGTCTGGTCGCGCTAGCAGTAGCAACGCAGGAGGAGCTTGAAGACTGACTGGGCTATAGAGCCAGCCGAGCCGAGAGCGTGTGGACGCCATCCATTGCTCCCGGCTGACTGGGTCCGGGATTTGACCGGTGGCAGGAGCTGCTGGGCGTGGGCAACAAACACAAGGACCGGAGGAGGAGCGAGCCCGCCCACCACGCACGTCCGGCTCGGGTCCGTGATACGGACAGGAGACCGACCGAGTCTACTCATCATACCCCGTCCGTCCATTCCGCGCCGGACAACTCCGCTCGCTCGCTCGCGGGCTCCACTGCCAGCCTTGCCTTAAATCCCCTCCCCGTCTTCTCCCACAGGAACGAGCAAGCAAACAAACAAACGCATCACCCACCCCCCGCCCCCTCACCACTCCACCAGCAAGCACAAGCACAGGCAGGGCACCGCCGCAGGCAGAGCCCAGCAGAAGCATACATACTCTTCAACCAAGGCAAGGCAAGGTAGGTTTCACTCTTCCTCTCTCTGCGTGAACGGAAACAATCGGTCGATTCTTGCCCGGTTCTTGTGATTATCGTGGAGTAGTACATGTGAAGCCAACTGGTTTGATTTCCGTTCAGGGAGTGAGGGAGGGATCTGCAAGATCGACCAGAGGATGAACGAGGAGGCGGAGGGGAGGGGGGCGCGGCCCGGCGTGCTCAAGGTGGTGGTGGCGCAGGGGACCAACCTCGCCATCAGGGACTTCACCTCCAGCGACCCCTACGTCGTCGTCCGCCTCGCAGACAAGGTCTGCCCTGCCCACCCAGTCTTGCATAAATTACATCCTACGCCCTGTCTGTTTGCTTGAGTTGAGCACCAACTCAACAATACATGGATGGATTCTAGTGCCTTCTGTTTGTTTGCTTGATTCACCTCTTTTATAGATAGGTAGATAGTCCAAGCACGTGCTTTCTTTTGGGTCCAACGTTGAAGTTGAACATTGTTTTGGTTGGCCTGTCAGTCGGCATGCCATACTTAATTCAGCGCCCTTGTGTTAAACCATTCTTACACATAACTTCACTGTCTATACAAGTAAAAGCAAAGAATCTTGTGAAGAGAGTGGCAAGTGTGTTTATCAATCTTAAATAAATCCAACTGCCAGCCTAAAGCGAAACATTTTGTCAAAAGCTTTTTCCTCAATAATACGGTTTACGACTTACATACCCTTCTTTTTTACCAGCCAATTCAACTTTCGGTTTTTCAGACATCTTACGTTGCCAAATCCACTCGCGCATTTGTTAATCATGTAATGATGACGACAATCACGCGCATGTTTGTCTGTCTTCGTGGGTGGCACCTTTGATTGGAGCGAATTTTCTTCATCCTTTATCAATGCCAATGCTCACTTGTTTTTTTCCTTCATCTCCAAAGCGTTTTGGCTTCAACTTGGGTCTCTTTTCCTTTTTACCAAATTTATTCGTTTTGACCACATGTCCACATTTCAAAATTTCTAAGAAAAAGTATAGTTCAAAAGCAAGAGTGTGAGATTATGATGAGAAAACCCTAAACTGCTGACACTGAATACTCAATGATGTCAGCAAACAGGAAAGTTCTCAACTTGCATGAGGCTCATTGAATGGTTTTATACTTATCTATGTATAGTGCTGCCGGTCATATATAAAAACTGAGAGCTCTCAGTCGCCACTCAATAGTTCTATATATGTTACAAGGATATCTCACTTTGAGCTAGTAATTTGGTTTGGTACATGTGAAATCTATCAAACAAGTGTACATTTCTTTATGGGTGAACAATGTCCTTTGTCGACCTCTAATACTGTTCGTTATTCGTTACCTTTTTTACCTGCAGAGTGCGAAGACAAAAGTCATCAACAGTTGCCTCAATCCAGTTTGGAACGAAGAGATGGTCTTCTCCATCAGGGAACCTCTAGGGATCATCAAATTTGTAAGTCGCCATGTTTCTTTAGCCCATCGGTTTCTTTCTCGAATAAAAGAACCTGACTATTTAGTATGATTGTGTTCGACATGCCTTCAGCTTCCTCGAAGCATGTTTCAGCTCTGAATAAGCATCATATGTTTTTTATTTTCTATTAGCAAGTCTTTCTCGTTTGTCGGTATCTTCATGAAGACAAAAAAGTCTAGTATATATTGCTTGTATAAGACATACATGAAGTGTGAACAGACCAATGCTTACTAACAACTATTAGTCCACAAGCATATGCAGTCCCATAATTTAATCCGGTATGGCGTCAAAGAAAATTGGAGGTCCGGTCAAATAATAGAGAGCATGTGGCCTTAATTTTTCTTGTGGCCTCTTCCCCTTATAAGCTGAGACTTTCCTTTGACCCTCGTTTGAGTCGTGTGGCGTATTTTCTTTGCTGCTGAACATTTTTCATTACAATTGATGGAACTACACGTATTTTGGTCAAATGTCAGAAAGTTAAACTAGACAATCTTGTCCAGACCTCTCGCTTTAGGGTATTCCTCTCCCATTTTATGGATTCTAACCAACTAGGTCACTGGAGCATTGCGAGACGGATTTCAAGTGGGCCTAGATGGTCAGTGTCTGGAGCTAAATAGGGTCACTGGAGTGGCTCCTTGCAAATCCCTTGGTAAATTAGTAATGATTACTATCAGTAATTAGTACTCCCTTCGTTCCAAAATAATTGTCGTGGTTTTAGTTCACACTAACTGCAATGGAGGTGCGTGTGGTGACTTGCTTGTGCTGGGTATGCTAGAGATGTGTAGCATCATTGGGAGACATACCTTGTACCGTTGAGCCCGAGTTTTTACCAACCATTCGATTTCCGGTGCAAGTTGCATAGCCGATGTTGATCGACAGTACGTTCAGCGTGAGTTTTCATCGGCATCTGCGATCCTGCCTTGTTTTTCTGAGCAGATAGTTTTCTCCAAAACATCATTTTCGAGCTTCGTCATCATCAGGCACAAACAGCGACAGTGGCCTGACAAAGAAATGTCCCCTACAGCAGCAGCCCAGCTACCGAAACTTTTCCGCAGACACTTCTTGCTAGCTTGTGAACCAAATACCACCAGAGTTAACAAGACCTTAAGGCTACTTTGAACTGACATTACAACTTTCTTGGCCTGGTCGACTGAACAACCGTGCGTGATTGCGTTGGTATTGGCAGGAGGTGTTCGACCGGGACCGGTTCAAGTACGACGACAAGATGGGCCACGCCTTCATCGACCTGCAGCCGGTGGCGGCCGCGACGAAGCTGCGGCGCGCGCTCAAGCTCACCACGGGGGAGACCAGGCTCCGGAAGGTGGCGCCGACCGCCGACAACTGCCTGCTCTCCGACAGCTTCGTGACCTACGCCGACGGCGAGATCGTGCTCGACTCCCGGCTGCGGCTGCGCGACGTCGAGTCCGGGGAGCTCTTCGTGACCGTCAAGTGGATCGACGCCGGCGCCACGTGACGCGGCTGCTGCACTGCAGGTAGATGAGACGACGATGACGATGGTGTAGGACTGTAGGGAGCTGTTGCATGTCTGTGTGAGCGTGTGCTGCTGTTACTGTCTGTTATGTATCTGAAGTTTTCAGGCAGTTCTTAACGGAACAATTTTTTCTTAGATTGGGTACGGGACCTCTTTTTTTTAGAGATATAAGGAGATATACAACGCGGCGCTTGCGTTGGAGGTATGGACTCCCAATACAGCCGCTAAGCCAAAATCTATTTATTTATTTTCCTGTAAACGCCCATCCAAGCGCTTGCCATCGTAGATGGCCTAAGGCACTCAGTAGCCGGTAAGCGCTTACGAATGACCATCCACAAGAACACCTTAATCTTGGGAGGCACATGAGCCTTCCAAACTCGTTTGAACCTCGAGAGCAATGCCCCTGCATTAGCTTAGCTTAGAGCGATTTGATTGAGAAATTCCTAGAGGCAGAGTGAGACCATGGAAGAGAGAGAGAGAGAGATCTCCATGGTTGGGAAGATGACAACAAGATCTTGCCGCCTAGATAACTTCACCGTGAACTGCGAGGGGCGAAAGCCAAGGTCCAAACTATTAAGGGAGAGCTTCCTAATGGAGATCTCCGGATTGAAGCAATAAGAAAACCGAATGGGGAAGGAAAGGCTGAGGGGGCTCCCTCAGTGATAATGGACTCATGAAGTTTTTTGTTGGCAACTCATTTAGTGAACGGAGAGGGCCCCCTCAGTGACAAGAGCAACAATTTAGTTAACTTTCTTCGGATGCAGATGTTCAATGACTGCATCGTCGATCTCGGCCTGAGGGAATTAGATAGGGTTGGTGCCAGATTCACGTGGACCAATCATCAGGCAGACCCGACCCGCTCCGTGCTCGACCGCATCTTGGTTTTGCCTGAGTGGGAGCTTCGCTGCCCCCTTGCCTCCTCCGAGCCATCACCCGTATATATACCTGGCCATTCCTCGGGCCGGGCCGGGCCAACCAAAGCCCGACGCAAAAAACCCAGGCCCGAGCCTGGCCCGGCCCGGACGTCGGGCCTAAAAATCAGGCCCGAGCCCGACCCATCACACTAAAAGCCCGTCGGGCCTCGGGCCACGGGCCGGGCCTCTTCCTTAAATGGCGAAATCGACTGGCCCGGGCCCGGCCCGGCCCGGGCTTCGGGCTCAAAACCTAGGCCCGAGCCCGGCCCATGGACAAGGTCAGGTCGGGTCGGGTCGGGCTTTTTCGGGCCGACCGGGCCGGGCTGCCCATGGCCAGGACTACCCGTATAGGCTCGGATCACATCCCTCTGCTCCCGTCCTCCCAGGATGACCGCCCACCCACCGTGCCCAGGTTTCGCTTTGAAACTTACTGGCTTAACCAGAACGGTTTCGCTGAGGCCGTTCAGGCCCGCTGGTTGGAGGCCCGGCTCGCCCCCCACAGGTCCATCTCTGCGGTGGATGACTGGCACTTCTGTGCCAAGCGCTCTCGCCAGTTCATGAAGGGTTGGGGCGCGAACCTTGGACGGGACATGCAGGATCGCAAGAAGGCCCTCCTCACCTCCATCCAAGCGCTAGACTTCCAGGCCGACGGTGGGACTAGCCCCTGATGAGTGGATGCTTCGTTATGACCTTGAGGACCAACTCATATGGTCATCTACTCCGACGAGGAGGCCTACTGGCGCCTACGGGGGACCCAAAAGTGGGTCCTCAAGGGTGACGCCAACACTGCCTACTTCCAGGCCATCGCCAACGTGTAGGGAAACGTAGCAGAATTTTTTTTTCCGACTTACGCACCAGCCCGGGACCACTATGGAGACTACATACAAGATTTGATCTTTTTCGTTACCGACTCGTAGGGCAGCAGAAGTAGAGTCGATGACGAACAACGGTGTAGATCCCCGTAGCTAGGATTTACAACCTCCCAACCGCGAGGATGTATACCCTCATCCGCCCTACGGACAGCCCTCCGGGAGGCGGTCGGACAGTCTCTCGGACGGTGTCACGGACAGCCCCTCGGGAGGACCCTCAAAACTCGGACGGTCACTCGGACAGCCCTTCGGGAGGACTCACAGAACTCGGACAGTCACTTGGACAGCCCTTCGGGACGCACTCCCGAACTAAGACCGAAACTACGATCTCTCTATAGAGTTGCACACATACGGTGTCATCTATCCGGCAGGGCTTCGCTATCTAGAACTAGTTCCTGCCGGAACCCAGACAACCTTTTGGCTCTACGAAACTATTTCATTGGGAGGGAGAGAGAGAGCCAGATCATGCATGACATTTGTATGAGAGTAAGGAGTGAGTGTGGAGAGTGCCTCTCCACCTCTATTTATAGGAAAACCCAAGGGGTAGGGGACACATGAAAAAACCCCAAAAATGCCCACACTTTATGTCACACATAAAGGGCATAAAGGGATGACAAGTGGAGCCCCATGGAGGAGCTGCACCCTCCAACGTCCCACCTTCATGCCCCCCCCCAAAGGGGGTTCCTTGATCCCCAAGTCCTTCTAGAAGTCTTTGGAGAAAAGCCCCAAAAGGTGGCTTTCCATAAATATCCCAAAAAGCACTTTCACTATTCACGACAACATTTTTCAGTGTCTGTTCAAACTGAAAATATTTATGTGGGCTTAGAACATTTCCAGTACCCACTCAAATAATTTTCAACGCGTTCCGAAACAACTCTGGATTAGTGATTTTCATCTGCGAAAAGCATCTGAAGTGGTTCCGGCAGCTCCAAAGCAATTCCAGCCCGAAAAATTCCAGAAAGTTTCCAGAATGACTCTGGCACCCTCCAAGAATTATCAGGCATGTGCCTAAACCAATTTGACTTAATAGTATATCCCGAAACAACTTTTCAGTTTCACCGAAACTCATCCGATGACCTCTCTCTGAGGAACTTTTCCACTATCCGAAACTTTTTCGGTGATTTTCTCTCAGACTCCCTGTCTAGTATTCAGCATATAGATGACCCTTAAGCGTGTGACCCTGTAGGTTCGGTGAAGTATAGACATGACACAGAACCACTTCCAATCAATGATCAACATCGGAGCCGTGGACACCCATATTGACCCCTATACCCACACGAATGAATATTCGAGTGAACCTCCAGTTGCAGTGAGCTATCCCTGTTGCTTTGAGATATGTCACAAACACCCGAGGTGAGATTTATTGCATCCCCGTGGACGAACAATTTGTCCACCATGCAAGTTACCTCGTTACTGGTTTTGTTCTCTTTGCTCGTTTCCGTGTTCCGGCATCCCAGTGATCAAATCACAAGGTGTCTGGCCAGACGATTATGGATACCGTAACACCGAGAGGGCCCGAGAATATCTCTCCATTGTCGGAGGAGAAAATCCCAATCTTGAGCTATCAAGTTACTTGACTTACTTTTCCATGAACCCGTAAGACGCCGTAATAGCCACCCATTTACGGATGACGTTTAACAAACCCCAAAGTTCATGAAGCAAGCATGAAGAAACTCGATACTCTCATGGTCTATGGAATCATGCAAACGTTAACCATCTCTGTGTTATGTACCATTAACTTGTGACAAATGAATCTCATAGCATAACATCAATCCGGGTCGATTCAATACAAATGTTCTCTTAACATTGTGCCCTCAAAGTTGATGGCATAGACATGCCCATGATCAGGAAAAATAGAACCATCATGCAACACTTGAGCTAGTCTTAGAGGCCAGACTAGGAATACTTCTTACCGTTTATTATTCCACACGTGCATATGAGTCTCCCTCCGAGCCTCGTGGATATTGCAGACTCGAGAATCATTGCAGTTATAGCATGGAACATAAACATAATTATGAACTTGGAGATAAATAATATCATTTATTATTGCCTCTAGGGCATATATCCTACAGACTCCCACTTGCACTAGAGTCAATAATCCAGTTAATGCTAGTGCACTTTACACCTATGGCATACCGGTGTAAAGAAATGCTTTGCATGTGGTATAGCCTGATGTCCATCGGATCTGACAACTTCAGCTCCATGTGTATCTCTGCATATCCTCGCGTTTTCACGCTTTCACAAAATTCATATTTTGTGCAGACTTGGCTTTGTATATATGTGAATCATTGGTCGAAACCTGATTCCTCAGACTGAGTTATGGAGCAACTATCTGCAATAGTGTCCCATTGACCAAAGCCTTCTTGGAACCATACCAAGTTCATGAATGAACTATATGATTCAACATCTTTGTCTTTGTCACTCTAAATTGGCAGCATACTTCGCCTCTGTTATAGAATTCGCCACAGTAACTTGTTTGGAACAATTTCCAACTAACTACACAACCATATTGTGTGTTACACAAAACCCTCAATTTAAATCGAAAATCGCATGGTGAAATGATGAAGATTGTATCGATGTAACCTTTTAGAACGAACTCTTCATGATCTCCACTTGCGAGAAAACATGTCATCAGTGCTACTTTAGTACTCAATGATCCTTTTTTCACTGTTGTCCCATGATCAGTACTTTTGATCACTTTGGTATCTATACTCGCAACAGCTTGGGAGTATTGGACATATCTGGTTGTTTTACATACCATGGAATACATGGTTAATCCGAACACATGAGTGTGTGGAATCTCCATCATGTATTTTGCTCATCAGTGTTTTGGGACACCGATTCTTGCAAAAAATCTTTCCATGCGACTTTGGCAAGAATCACTCCCTGTCGTTCTTAGTGCTAAATGGTTTTAGTATTGTGTCGATATGTATTTTTGCTCAGCCCTATTAGGTAAATCTATCTCCATAGATCATTATGCCTAATATCAAGGATATTTAGCCCAAGCACTTCATCAAAAAACTATTTTCAAATGAAGTCCTAATTCGTGTCAAGAAATTTATTTCCAATTAACAATGTGTCAAGCACACAAGGTTTTCAGAAATATTATTATGCTCCCACTTAGTTTCTTGAAACCACATGAATCTTCGTTACCCATTGATGAAGTCAAACCCCTTTGACCATTCCATCAAAAACGAAGATTCCAACTCCATTTTGCTCTCTTCTGTCCATTGCTGGAACTCTGAAGCTAGCATACTTACTAGCATCCTCTGGACCGACAAAATACTTTGGATTGTATCACATACAAGTCCTAGCTTGTATTTCCATTTCATGGAAATTCTTTTGTCATCCATGTTTCATATCTCACGTTTTGAAATATGTATTAATTGCTAGTTTATTCCGAACCAACTTTAAGCATTGCTACGGTGATACAATCTCATTGTAGTCAACTCCTTGAATTTGTTATTGCAACAAGTCAAGCTTAATGGATAAAACATTTTTATCCATATTAGTTTATAGTCCCGTTACAGTCTGTTAGACTCCAAGTCTTTTAGAGGGTTTATCAAGATTTAAATCTTGAATCATTTATGGAAACTATCTTGGATTATATTGGCATTTAACCAATGCCGGAGTCAGGGCCCATCAACGCTTCCTCGTGCATCACAGGTATAATGTTGTCTAACAACAATATCTCGTTTGCGCACCTAAGAGGTTTGCACGAGCTTTGCCTACGTTGTTCAGCTGCAAGTTCGACCGAAGTCCATACATCTAATGTAGAGGCTTCCGTATCAGTCGCATTAGGAAACTCTGGAATCACTTCCAAGGTTCCTTTCCTTTGACCTGATGACGAAGATACTTGTTATCTCATCGAGTTGCACTGTCCTCCCACTTACCCTTTTGCAAGAACTATTCTCTTTAAAAGCATACCGTTTTGTGGCAAAAAACCTTTGCCTCGATATAGTGGTGGAGGAATACACAATGACTTGGGATAACTTACAAAGTAGCACTTGTCTAATTTGGAATAGGTTTGTAACCTTTTACACAAGCCCCATATTCCAAATGTTAATAAAAGATATAACATGGTTGGGCGTACCATACCATGCCATCATTTCAACAGACCTGATGGAGCTCCTTTCGGTGTAAAAGCCGCAGTCTCTAAAGCATTACTCTTCAAAAGTGTTAATGACAAATTTATTTATGGCATCTTTGATCACATGTCATAAATGGTTTGATTACATCTTCACAGACATTCCACTCATAGTGGTGTTCCGGGAGTTGTATGTTATGAAACCCTTTTCACAACTCATCAAACATTCGCTAAACTTGTAACTCAAATATTCCTTTCTGCAATCAAATTTCAGAAACATAATTTCTTGTTTACAATAACTTCTACTTCAGTTTTGAAAAACCTTTCGATTGATTTCAAAAGATCCAGTCTTACGTCTCATCAAGCAAATATCATATATCTACTTGATTCATTTCTGAAGATAGATAAATCCACTACTTGCAACAACATTTATTGAACTACACACATCAGAATGTATGATCACCAATAAGTTTGTTGCTCGTTCCTTATGGCCCGTGAACGGTATTTCAGTCACTTCACTTTTCGAAGGAAAGTTGCAAGTGTCATATGATTCAAAATCAAAAGACCTCAAAATCCATCATAATGGAATTTTTCTGTGCGGGTTTCTCCAATGTGACCAAATGCAGTGCCACACATGTGTGGTATTCTCATAGTCTTGCGACATTTAGTGTCAGTGTTATGGTTGTATCATTTTACCATCAATATTCATAACATACATCCCATCTTGGATGGAAGCATGGCCCTTCATGTTATTCATAATACTGAACAACAATTGTTCTTTTATGAACAACCCTTTTGCAATAAACATTGTGCAATGGGCTAGAGTGTAAGAAACTCTGAAATGAATTATGAAAGTAAACACAGAGGTAATATATTAATATCATTATTCATAACATACATCTCATTCATAATGAAAGTATGTGCCCTTAATGTTTATTCATAATACTGAACATCAAAAGTTCTCTTATGAACAACCTTCTTGCAAGATACCTTATGCAAAGGGCTAGAGTGTGTAAAGCTCTAAAATGAAATAGGAAAGAAAATACATAGGTAATACACTGATGGAAGGTATAGTAACTTTTACTATGTTCGCAGCACGTATTAAAACCTCATTCCTGGCTAGTCGTTTTTAGGCCATAGTAGCTCTTACATTGGTTCGCAACAGAATGCAATCGAGCGGGTATCTTTGTGATTAACTCACAATACCCAAGAATTAGTGATTAACATGTTTAAGCATAATTCCCAAGAACTATATCTTTGACCAGCCTTCTATACATCAAAAACTTGTATGACATTCATACATGAGCTGGATATTCCAGTCATCTTTCTTTCTACCTTTATACTTCTAACAGTTTAACTTTTAGTATTTCCTACTCGCAAAAGAAGCACCCAACTTAAGAGTGGCGTTAGCCCCAGACTTCCTAGGCGT
Organism: Triticum monococcum; assembly: GCA_034509565.1. Lineage (NCBI taxonomy): Eukaryota > Viridiplantae > Streptophyta > Magnoliopsida > Poales > Poaceae > Triticum > Triticum monococcum. The sequence continues at coordinate 384,276,176 of CM067845.1, forward strand.
GTAAGTCATACTAACACCCTTTGGACACTTCCTATCTCTTTAAGTTGTTGTTTTATTCACCTTTCATCATATGACAGGCGTTCTTCTGGATCCCTCTCTTATCAGTCTAATGCATAGTAAACACTTCACTAATAATTTACAAACAAACATTGCTTTGGATATTTTATATCTTTCAGCCTTTGTTTGTATCTGAAAATTAATTTTTAGTTCCATGAATATCACATAACTATCCCAAACTTTCAAAGTTCAAGTTTCATGGAAGTAAACATATTGCACTTGACCGCAACGGAATTCTAGCTTTTGGATCGAAGGACGAGAGTCTCATCATCCATTGCATTTAGCGGGAGTATACGGAAAGCATGCGATAGGACAACGTCCTTCTCGGCACTTTTGAGGACAATCCTCACATTACGTTACCAATCGTAAAGTTTTAATCAGATATTTAACAGCTATCCAATTTTAACAGGGAAGGTGGAAACGCGAGCCATTATTCTACAACTATTTTGCAAGAAACACTTAGACAGTGTTCATAATTAATTGCACTGAGAATTAAACATGTTAATTCAACAGTGCGCTCCCACTCAAATCAATATCTCTCATAATTGATTTAGAGTGATTCAAGATCCATATTTCTATTCGATGCCATTGACGGGTTCATCAACAATGACACGAATTTCAATCGGTAGGCCAACTTGCCGATCACATCTCTATGTGGTTCTTGTTCATCTTTCGATGGGCGTGTTCCGAGCTCAGGACTCTCCTGCCTGAACGTCAAAGACAACCAAGTGATCTTGCTGCGAGGTCTGACCTCACCCGCCTCATTCCTCTCGATTTGTTCATGCTCATGTGTACATGGAGCACCCTGAAAAGATACGAATTTCAGACGGTGCTACACTAGGGTGAACACAAACTACTTTGATATTTTGAGTGAGAGATCACGCTAATAAAAAGCGACTACCGTGCAATCAAGAAGGGTGCATCATAAGGGATAAACATCTCAAGCAATTCATAATAGCATGATATGGTATAGCCCTTTCTGACAGAGAAGTATTTAATTTCTTCGTCTCCGGCATTTGCGTCGGCGTTCACCTTCGGGAAGATTGCCACCACCTTGTCGATGCACCAGACAATATTGCTATCTCTATAGCTAATAAAATAAGTGCATTACTTAAGGTTGACACGCAGGTCATTAAAGTGACAATCATATAGCTCCAGCCATCATGCCGAATCATGGCATGCAGGTCTTGTTAATCAATTTACATCATACAATCATTTCATACATAATCAAATTATTATGAGCACTGCTATACCACATCACATGCACATGCAAAACCTTCCTGCAAAACCAAGTTAGATGTTTCTAACCGGTTCATGCAAAAACTTGTTTTTCGTGGCTTCTAAGGTTTCGAAACAAACTGAAGCTACCAACGTCCATCATCAAGTATGATAGTTCATGTCGCTAGATTAACTTTGCGGGTTGTATGAAGCACGAGATAATAAAATCTCGAACCCCATACTAAACTTCGTCATACGCATGACCCCCGTGTAGATCATATCTGCATTGCCCTTTTGTCTGCTAAATTTCATCTTTCTTTCTAACTATGGTGGATTTCAACGAACTGCTAGCACTTCATTGATCAATCAGGATCGTGGTTTGCTAGACCATTGAGAATCCACCATGCCGTTATCAAGATCAGAAATATGCAAATTCCAGGGAAGCAACAAGAACATCGGGTAACAGATTTCATCTGCTACCCGCACAAATAATTTTCAGTAATAGAACTCATCTACTACAAATTATATTGTGCAACACCCATACATCTCTATGTATTCTAGATCGCAACCTGCATCTACGCATAGCACGGCTCATGATGCCACTGTAGGGAAAGTAGCAGAAAACAAAAAAATTCTGACTTACACACCAGCCCAGGAACACTATGGAGACTACATACAAGGTTTGATGTTTTTTGTTACCGACTCGTAGCGCAACAGAAGTAGAGTCGATGACGAACGGCGGTGCAGATCCCCGTAGCTAGGATTTACAACCTCCCAACCGCGAGGATGTATACCCTCATCCGCCCCACGGACAGCCCTCTGGGAGGCGGTCGGACAGTCCCTCGGACGGTGTCACGGACAGCCCTTCGGGAGGACCCTCAAAACTCGGACGGTCACTCGGACAGCCCTTCGGGAGGACTCACAGAACTCGGACCGTCACTTGGACAACCCTTCGGGAGGCACTCCCGAACTAAGACCAAAACTACGATCTCTCTATAGAGTTGCACACATACGATGTCATCTATCCGGCAGGGCCTCGCTGTCCAGAACTAGTTCCTGCCGGAACCCAGACAACCTTTTGGCTCTACGAAACTATTTCGCTAGGAGGGAGAGAGAGAGAGCCAGATCATGCATGGCATTTGTATGAGAGTAAGGAGTGAGTGTGGAGAGTACCTCTCCACCTCTATTTATAGGAAAACCCAAGGGGTAGGGGACACATGAAAAAACCCAAAAATGCCCACACTTTATGTCACACATAAAGGGCATAAAGGGCATAAAGGGATGACAAGTGGAGCCCCATGGAGGAGCTGCACCCTCCAACGTCCCACCTTCATGGGGGCCCCCCAAAGGGGGTTCCTTGATCCCCAAGTCCTTCTAGAAGCCTTTTGGGAAAAGCCCCAAAAGGTGGCTTTCCATAAATATCCCAAAAAGCACTTTCACTATTCACGACGACATTTTTCAGCGTCCGTTCGAACTGAAAATATTTATGTGGGCTTAGAACATTTCCAGTACCCACTCAAATAATTTTCAACGTGTTCCGAAACAATTCCGGATTAGTGATTTTCATCTGTGAAAAGTGTTGGAATATAAGGTATGACCCGCCCAGGAGGGGCCGGGTCAACCCCAATGGCGGGTTACAAAAGAAGCCAGGTAATATTCAAGGTGACAGTTTATTAAGACTTGTAGAAGGACTAAAGCCGAGAGGCGGCTTGAGGCCAAATATTGTAAACCGCCGTAAAGAAAGATTGTAAAGAAAGGCATATAAAAGAAGTCACCAAGCCGGACATGTTTTATGAGCCGGCCGGGACTCTGTAGGCCACCAGGCGTCAACCCATGTATATAAGGGGACGACCTGGTGGCAGCTTAGGATAGAAAAACAACAAATCGAAGCCAGGCAAAGCAGATTCGCTTCCTGGTCATCGAAACCCCAGCAATTCCAACACAACTAGACGTAGGCTTTTACCTTCATCGTAAGGGGCCGAACTAGTATAAACCACTCGTGTCCTTTGTCCCGTTTAACCCCTTTAAGCTTCCTAGTTGCGATGGCCCTACGACTAAGTCCTTTTGCTAAGTATCTGCCGTGACAATTCCACGACAGTTCGCGCCCACCGTGGGGCCAGCGCACGACGGATTTGAGTTCTTGAAGGGCAACTTCGAAGGGATCAAGGGATACGCTGTGGGCCGGATGACCAAGAGTCGCCGCGGCAAGCTCTACATCGACGACGAAGGCTGGGGCCCCGAGGCCGGCTCAATTGAGTACGGGTACCGGGTCCCCTTTGGTGGAATCCATGTCTTCATCGGCCGGATCAGCGAGTCAGGCCCTATAGCCGGACGTCTGCACCAACCTCATCGAGACGGCTCAGCGCGCGAGATCCGCCCGGGCCCAACCTATCGTAAAGCATGCCTTCGTGGGTTGCATCCATGGAGGTGAGTTCTCTGAAGGATCAGTGGATGGCTGTGAGACGACCATATGTTCTGACGGGTGAGTCATCCTCAGGCGAGACAGATTCTTTGTATCAGCTACAAGACGGCGTGCTTGGGGGCTGTTCCGATGGCAGCAGTATTATGGACCTCTCTGAGCCGCCGAATCGAGCTGGAGTTTTCATGGCTAGCACTCAACCTGGGCAGAACTCTACGGCTGCGGCAGCAATAACCACCGGGTCGGCAGCAGCCGGGTCAGGAGACCCCGCGTGCCCCCGGCTTAGATGCTAATGGACCTCATGGATAAGTTGATGGCTCTGTTGACTACTGTAGTGGAGCCGGCGGATAAGGTTCAGCATGACACGGAGGTGGCACGATTACGTGAAGAGATGGCACAGGCCAAGGAAAATTTAGTAGCAGAAGAGGTCAGGATGGCCGCGGAGAGGGCGGCTTTGGATGCTCGTGCTCAGCAGCTTCAAGCGGAGACTTTCCGGCTCTCAGTGGATCTGAACACGTCAAACGAGGTCATGAGGAGAAGGCACCAGAAAACTCAGTCACGTCTGCCTCTCACGTACGATCCTAGGAATATTTTTCACACACCCGGGGCTGGTCCAAGTAACCCGCCGGAGGCAAAGCGGATCACGACACCCGGGGCTGGGGTGCCGGTTCAATTGCGTACCATGGAGCCACCTCGTATGATTACTTCTCCGCCTCATTACACACCAATACCACTGGGTCACTTTTCTAACCCTTTGGAGAATCTCATTGCTGCCTCGGCCCATTTGGTGGCTCTCCCGATGGAAGGCGACTCTTCAACAACAATTGAAACATGAAGGGTGAGAGAACTTCTTCAAATGGCTCTGGCGCAGCAGGATGCGTACTCTTACAGTCGAGACAAAATCCATTCAACCCCTCGCCCAAGCCAGAGCCCAAGCTATAGCGGGCATATGGACTCGGCTGCTATGTCGAGCAACGATCAATGCCGTAACCAACCGCACAGACATGAGCCGGCGCAGGCTGGAGCCCTTAACTTGGAGGATCAGGAGAGAATCCGTCAAGAGGCTGAGCGGGAGGTTCAACTAGCAGCTGAGCAGGTGGCTCATCAGGCTTTTCCGACTTATCCGACAACCTCTGTTGAGGCAGGAGTAGCCACAAGTCCATGAGGTGTCCCTTGCCTGGTGCCGGCTATACGTAATGAGCACTTGCCAAAAGACTTTAAGGGGCCTCGTAAGGTGCCTAATTACACGGCCGACTTGCAGCCTGGGGCATGGATTGAAAGTTATGAGATGGCGATGGAGCTGTTGGAGGTCAGCGATGCAGCAATGGCTAAGTATTTCACTATGATGTTAGATGGAACGGCTCGCACTTGGTTGAAAGGGTTGCCACCTGTCGGTGTCAAAACCGGCGGATCTCGGGTAGGGGGCCCCGAACTGTGCGTCTAAGGCAGATGGTAACAGGAGGCAGGGGACACGATGTTTACCCAGGTTCGGGCCCTCTTGATGGAGGTAATACCCTACGTCCTGCTTGATTGTTCTGGATGATATGAGTATTACAAGAGTTGATCTACCACGAGATCGTAGAGGCTAAACCCTAGAAGCTAGCCTATGGTATGATTGTATCTTGTCCTACGGACTAAACCCTCCAGTTTATATAGACACTGGAGGGGGCTAGGGTTGCATAGAGTCGGTTACAAGGGAGGAGATCTACATACCCGTATTGCCTAGCTTGCCTTCCACGCCAAAGAGAGTCCCATCCGGACACGGGACAAAGTCTTCAATCTTGTATCTTCATAGTCCAACAGTCCGGCCAAAGGATATAGTCCTGCTGTCCGGAGACCCCCTAATCCAGGACTCCCTCAGTAGCCCATGAACCAGGCTTCAATGACGATGAGTCCGGCGCGTAGTTTTGTCTTCGGCATTGCAAGGCGGGTTCCTCCTCTGAATACTCCATGGAAGATTTTGGACCCAAGGATAGTGTCCGGCCCTCCAAAATAATTTCCACATACCACCGTAGAGAGAATAATATTTCCACAAATCTAATCTGCTGACGCGTTTTGACAGCACGACGTTACGTCATGGCCCGGTCATTATTCGAACCGTTTTTCTAAACCAGCACCTCACATATCGCGAGGCGGTTTTCTTGACACGTCTTGTCGAAGTAGAGATCGTGTCCCCCTTATTATGGGATTCTCATCAATACGGACGTGGGTAACCCACTCGTGCCCGTTGGTATGAGTCCTCGATTTTAGGCGAGTCCAAAACGGCCGCGAGCAGGACGCTTGACATTCACCCTTTTTATAAAGAGGCCAAGACCTGTCCCTTTTTCCTCTCGTGCTCAATCGTATCCTTCCCCCACCTCGAGTTCCAACACCCCAGGCTCAGGTCAGGCGCTTCGGACCTTCAACCATGTCCGGATCCAACCTCCAAGGTCGGTGGATGCCTTCCTCTGTCACAGAGGAGGACATCAAGAAGCTGAGAGAGGCCATATATCTGACCGCCGAAATCTCGCACAGGTTGCCCGCCCGAGGGCAGGTCATCCCCACTCCCGAACCCAACGAGAGTGTTGTGTTCGTCTCTCACTTCCTCCGAGGACTAGGCCTCGCTCTGTACCCCTTTGTTAGGGGGCTCATGTTCTATTATGGGCTGGATTTCCATGATCTGGCCCCGGATTCCTCCTTCGCATCTCGCCGTTTATCGTCGTATGTGAGGCCTTCCTTCGCATTACCTCTCACTTCGGCCTGTGGCTCAAGACCTTCAATGTGAAGCCGAAGATGATCAAGGGGCGGCACGCAGAGTGCGGAGGTGCAGTAATAAGCAAAAGTGTTGATGCTCCACGGCCAGAGGGTTCCTTCCCAGAGGTATCCAGTTTGTGGCAGTGGGAGTGGTTTTATATCACAGCTCCCCGGAGTGCCAAGTGGGTAGCCGCCCCTGCCTTTCGCTCGGGCCCCCCACCACAACTGACGTCATGGATCAGCGAGGGGCCAAACTGGGGTCCAGTAAAGGATGTGCCGATATTGCAAAGTCGCATCCGAGATCTCATTGAGAGAGACGTCAACCTGGTCACAGTGATGCAGATCATGCTAGTTCGCCAGGTCCCGCCTTGCAAACATAGACCTCTTCGTTTGTGGGAGTTCAACCCGGAGGGACCGCGAATCATTCAGCACTTCCTCGGCATGACACTCGAGGAGATGTACAAGTTGTTCTTCGGACCACAAATAAAGTGTCCGGACACCACCGAGGATGCGGGTCTGAGCTGTAATCGCCCGGATAGCCAAGTAAGTAATCCCATGGCCGAACACACTGTTTCTCTTATTTATCATAACATCATTTTGAAAAGTCGCCCTTTGACCAGGACTGGATAACAAAGGCGAAGATGATCAGGTGTCCGGCCCCCTTCCCGAGGGCTTGGCCAATCTGGTACTACACAGAATGCTGGAGTCGGCGCCTTATCAGGCGCCCTCGAAGGAAGATAAAGGGGGAATAAAGAGACCGAAAGCGAGCCTCACTCACTGTCGGATTCACAGGTTCCGACAGACCCTTAAGGTTCGAACACTGGGGTGCGCGCGGAGATTACGCCCTCTACCTCCCCGTCTCGCAAGGATCTAAACTACTAAAAGAACTGCACAAAGGACACAAGATTTACACTAGTTCGGGCCACCCTTGTGGTGTAATACCCTACTCCAGTGTGTGGTTGGTGGATTGCCTCCTGGGGATGATGATGATGAACAATACAAGGAAGAACAGCCTCGCGAGGGTCTGTTCTTGGCTGGGGCGATGAACTGCTAGGAGGAGCTCAGTCGCCCTTCTCTCTCTCTCTCTGATTGCGAACCAGACGAACCGACCCCTTGCCATGTGGGTGGCTGGTCCTATTTGTAGGCAAAGGCCCTGGGCCTCTTCCCAAATATTGAGCGGGAAGGGCGCCAACAATGGCGGGCTAATTTGAAGGGGGACAACAAGTACACTTATCCTGACTGAAGTTGGTCTTCGCCTGCGAAAGGCTCTGCGGTGACGCCGTGCTGGGCTCCATGGTGACCTCTGTCTCGTAGTCCGCCTGGTCTTGGTCTCGTTGCACCGAAATGGCAACCTTTGCCCGACGCCTCGGTACTCAGCGGCTGCGCTTGCCCCCTTTGCACCAAAGAGGAAAGAAGGACGCTGCGCGCGCTGGCGCCCGCCTGGTACCCCCAATCGTCATGGCTTGCGTCACGGGCACCTCGCGAGGTACCCCGCCTTGATTTCTCCGCCTCCTCGCGAGCCAGCCTGAGGAGGCTGCGCCTGAGGATGCTCCGTGTCGTCCGCCTCGCGAGGCTTGGCCCCTCGCGAGGGTCTTGAGTCTTGTGTTGATGAAGATGGGCCATGCTGGGCCTCCTTTGAGCCACTCCGCAGGCCGCAGGCAGGCAAGTCTAGGGACCCCCGTTCCCAGAACACCGATAGTAGCCCCCGGGCCCAAGGCGCGCATGGACTTAGCCGTGCTGAGAGGCGAAAGGGCAAGGGCGAAGCGCCGCGGGCCCTAACAGCCTGCGGCCTTGGGCGCCCCGTGGCGGTTGATGGGACGTGGGCGGCACTGTTCCCCCCACGCCCCCTTATTCTGCACCCTGCCAGGCGGACTTGTAGTTGCACACAGCCACTCCCCTTCTTGTTGCTCGAGCGTCTCCTGTTCTTCCTTCCTTCGCACGCCGGCTCCCGCCTCCAATCCGATCTCGAATCTTCCCTCTCCTTCCCATCACCATGGCTCTGACGAGGAAGGAGGGAGGGGAGAAACCCACGCCTCCGTCTTGTGCGCCGCCATCGGTGGTCCCTGCCGCCGGCCAGTCGACCGTACTCAATCAAGGGTGCCTGGGCAGGGACAGCTTGGCCCTGGCCACTGTCTTCAATGAGTGCAGGAGGACGATGGCCTGGCCCGCGTCCCACTTCTCCATCAGCAGGATAGCAACCGAGGTCCCATGTTTCACCGACGCCTTGTGGGCGGGTCTGGTTCCCCCCTTCTCTGATTTCTTCAATGCCGTGCTCTCCCATTATCAAATCCACATGATGCATCTAAGTCCTGAGTCCATCACCCTCCTTTCGGTCTTCGCCTTCGTTTGCGAAGCCATGGTGGGCATCCCCCCTTCGGTTGCCTTGCTGCGCCACTTCTTCTCGCTGCACCTTGTCGACCCTTCCCAACGCTGGGCATGCGTGAGCTTTGCTGCCGAGCGTGAGACCGAGGCCTCTGGGATTGACTTCAAACTCCCCCTGCCCGCGGTTGGGTTCCGCGAGCGGTGGTTGTATGTGGACGCAGGGGTGCCAAGCCCCCTGCTATCGGAGCCGACCTCGCCTGCTGTCCCCAATTCGGGTTGGGGCCAGGAGACGCTCAAGAGCCCCCAGCTCGTCTTTGTCTGGAGCCGCTTCACGCTCCTGAGGAAGCTTGGCGTGACAGTGCCCAAAGTGGTGAAGGAGTTTCTGTTGTGCCGCGTCGCTCCCCTGCAGCGCCACTGTCGCCGGATGTGGGCCTTCCGTGGGCGCGAGGATAACATGAGGCTCCAGGAGGAGGACCTGGCTCCCGCGGTGCTGAAGTTGACGCTCTTGACCTTGGCCGGGGACCTCAACCCCGGCAACGTCCGGCAGGGAGGGGCCTTGCTGTATCTCTGCCAGAGCAGGGCTGACTTCGTGAAGCAGATGCCTGTCTTCGATGAATGGGGACTGCGCCCAGCCGGCCTCTAGGGACCTCGCGAGAATCCATTGGTGGTGACTACCCTCCCAATCGGCCAAGGCGACTCCTCCTCAAGTGGCGGAGCAGGGAGGCAGGAGGCGCCTGAGGCCGAGGGGGCCCCTGATGAGGTGGCAGTGCCGGGTGACTATCGCGAGGGGACAACTCCTGAGGCCCGTGCCGCTGCGGCTGAAGGTGGCAAGCAGCCGCTCCCGGTGCCCGGGGCTGAGGCCTTGGAGGCCCCAGCCGCATCTTCTGGCGAGGTGATGGACGGCACGCGCCAGGCAGGCGCCCCTGACGCGGACCGCTCTGATGCTCCGTCCTCGCGACAGGTTGATCCTTGCGCTCTTCTCTTGGGCCGCTTCCGCGTGGACTTTGAGGCCCTCCGGAGGAAGAGGGAAGCCCTGGGTGATGACTTCCCTTGTCGCATGCTGAAGTGCAGGAAGTACTTCGCCACTGACGAGTAAGTCCTCTTTCTCTCTGGCTCCTGATCCTCTTGTTGCTTCCGCTGATCCTTGCTCCGCAGGCCCCTTCCGACTGAGCTCGCGGAAGTCGCCGAGGTGCCGCCTCCCTTGGCTTTGCCCCCTCTGCCGTCCTCAAATACTCCGAGCAGCTCTGCCCTTGTGGTGAGGGCGTCTGAAGGGGTAGACCATCCCGAGGTGCACCGCGGCCCTTCATTCCCCGCGATTTTCCTTTGCGGGCCCTGTTGGGGAATAGCCAGCCTGTCGTGGGCTTCTCGTCTGGTCGGGGACCGCGACTGGTTGAGGCGCCTCTTGCGCCCCTCATCTGGGGACGGGCTAGCCCTAGGCCGGGCCTCTAATGCAGCGCGCCCGACCGCCGCGAGGGCGCCAGCCGCCAGCCCCCTGCCCGGAGGAGGAACGATGATTTGTGGCCCCTGACGTTTGCTTGAGGCGGATGATGGTGTGGAAGATGTGCTCGAGCGTGCCCGGGAGCGCCGCGCTCGCCGCCAAGGGTTCCTTCGAAGAGTGGCCGACGCGATGGACTTGCTTGGGGAGGAGCTTGCTGATGAAGACATGCGCCTGGAGGCCGAGGGCCTGCGCCTGGCTGCAGGGAGGCGCGAGCTGGAGGCCGCCATCGCCCTCGCGCGTCATCAGCGCGATCTTGACGATGAAGAGGCGAAGGCGTCGCTGGAGGCCTCTTCAGTGGCCCGATCCCAGGCCACCGAGGAGGTCCGGAGAGCTGACCGATGGCGAGAGGCAGCGGAGGAGCGGGCTCGCGAGCTCCTGGCCCGGTGCCACTCACTGGAGGAGCAAGTGGAGCTACGTGAGCTGGCCCTTGCGTCGATGCGGGTGGCCTCTGGCGACCCAGCCGAGCTCCAGAGGCGCGAAGAAGCGTTGACGCTGGAAGCCGCTGAACGCACTCGCGAGTATGAGCGGCTGGAGACAGGGAGCGCCTAGTGACGCAGGCGGAAGACGATGTCGCTGCGCGGGAAGCGCGTGTCCTGGAGGAGGTTTGTCGTCGGGTGGCGACGGCGCGCCAAGGCCTCGAGCATGAGTTCGAGGGGAAGCTGGGGATGATCCGGGTCGAAGCCGAGGGCAGAACCGCAGCCCTGAGGGCCCAACGGGATGAGGCGACGCGGCTGGTCAACGCCTCCAGGGCCGCCCTTGAGGCAGCGCAAAAGAAGCTGGCCACCTCCCAGGCCGAGGTGCTCCGTCTTCGCCAGCGGACGGAAGAGGCTGAGGCCGTTGAGCGTCAGAATGCCGATGAAATACGCCAGCGGCGAGTCCTGGTGCACGCGCACGGCCCCATGCTCACCACGCTTAGAGTGAGGGCTAATGCGGCCTTGGGCAACATCTGTGAGGCAGCCGTCGGTGAGCCGCACACGATTAACTATGCCGGCAACCTGCAGTTCTTCACCGCTGTGGTAACGCAGCTGGAGGCTCGGTCGGTCAGGGCCGACAGGTTGGTGGAGGAGAGGAGCCGCGCCCTGCTCGGGCGCGCCTTTTCCCGTGTCTTCAGCCATCTCCGGAACATGGATCCCCACTTCGACTTTGACGCCGCCATCGCCCCAGTTCCCCAGGCCGTCCGAGGCGACCTGGAGGATTGGGTGGAGAACAACATGGATGCTCTTGTCCGAGCCTTCACTTCGGATGACGACGACGTGGTCGTGGCTGCCGACGAAGGCGGTGTGGTGGATGGCCCCGACGCCGCTGGTGGTGGCGCAGACAAGGAGGGCAAATTCAGTGATGCCAGCGACAGCTCGGGAGGCGCCCGTGAGGATGCGTTGGGGGATTTGTCAGACTAACCATGTACTTCTCCTGCCTTTTACCCTGCATGAATAGAACTCAGGTGTTTGGCCTAATAGTCGTGAGAGCATTTTGGGAGGGGAAGCCCCTCATATAAAAACTTGTGTCCATCATATCAGTAGTAGTCAAATTGCAGCGTGCCTGATGGTGGGCTGGTTTACCTTTGCCCCACGCTGGCCCCGAGGCGGCCTGCAGGAGGGCGCGACGCCCTGGGTGCTCTCTAGTTGGGTCCTCAGGATGTGAGATCGTTGCTGATGAAAAACTTCACAGGCGTGGGCCTTCTTCACAGGCTCTGGACCTTCTCCTGAGCGTAATGACTTCACAGGCATTCGCCTTCTTCACAGGCTCCGGGCCTTTTCCTAACGCAATGACTTCACAGGCACTCGCCTTGCTTCACAGGCTCCGGGCCTTTTCCTAACGCAATGACTTCACAGGCACTCGCCTTGCTTCACAGGCTCCGGGCCTTTTCCTAAACGTGATAGCTTCACAGGCACTCGCCTTGCTTCATAGGCTCTGGGCCTTTTCCAGAACGCGATAGCTTCACAGGCACTCGCCTTGCTTCACAGGCTCTGGGCCTTTTCCAGAACGCGATAGCTTCACAGGCACTCGCCTTGCTTCACAGGCTCTGGGCCTTTTCCAGAACGCGATAGCTTCACAGGCACTCGCCTTGCTTCACAGGCTCTGGGCCTTTTCCAGAACGCGATAGCTTCACAGGCACTCGCCTTGCTTCACAGGCTCTGGGCCTTTTCCAAAACGCGATAGCTTCACAGGCACTCGCCTTGCTTCACAGGCTCTGGGCCTTTTTCTAAACGCAAGAGCTTCACAGGCACTCGCCTTGCTTCACAGGCTCTGGGCCTTTTCAGAACACGAGGGCAACCTCCGCAGGCACCCGAAGATCCTCCCGAGAGGGAGCAACAGCAGCAATTGAGGTCGCGCACGAGCCAGGCCTGACCGGACTCGCGAGGGGAGGCAGCTGTGGCGAAGCGGTAACCAGAACGCGAGAAATGGCTCGAGCGAGAAAAAGCACCCCTTCCCCAAGCACACGCAAATCTCAAATTCGAATCCAACTTAAATCCAGCGGGGGAAAGCAACAGCCAAGGGGAAAGGCAACGAAAAGCAGACAAAAAGCCGCGTCTGGCACCTAATCTAGTCTTGGAGGTCTTCTCACCAGCGCGGAGCTAAGTGCTGTCCACTGGGCGTGGGAGGGAGCCCCAGGGCCTGAGGCCTGCACCCCTGAGACTCCGGGGCGTGTACAACCCCACTCATTATTACGTGAGAGTGTCACGGGGCGGCGAGCTTCACAGGCACTGGGCCTTCTTTACAGGTACTGGCCTTGCTTCATATCGCCAGACGAGGGCCCCGCCTTGCGCCACACTCTAGTGCCATCAGCAACGACCAGAACCCAGGACGCCGCCCGATGGGGTAGAGCGGTTGCCAGCGGTTCCCCCGACGACCACGGGTCCTCTGCCAGGGGCAGGCCCTGAGGCACCTCCCCAGCAGAGGGCCTACCTCCTGAGAACGCCTTGCTCCGAACGCCGCGGTGGTGATGTAGGATCCCGGCCCCTCTCCTGCAGCCCCCTGCGCCCTCCTCCCGAGGGACAGGAGACTGTAGGGATGGGGCAGCTGCTTGCCGCAGCGACCTGCACCTCCTGCGATCCATGGTTAGCATATACCTGCCCCCGAAGAGCTAGCGGTGCCCGATAGTCGTTGCCTCCAGCGTGGCCCGCGGGTTCGTCTCTAGGCTCCTGGAAGGGCTCAGCTTCCACTGCCTTGTCCCCCCAGCTTGGGCCGAGGAGCGAGCCTTGCCTGCTCTCGCGAGGGTGTCCTTGGTCCAGCATGAGGGGCACGTATTCCTCCGTCGCCGTCAACCCAAGTGCCACGCCATGATGCCCCGCATGCCACGCGGTCCCACCTGTAATGCCTACTGCGGGGTGGCAGCACGGCCGCCCTCCGGGGCCGCGGGCCGCGTCGAGTCCTTCTTCTTCGCGGGCCGGGGGCAGGGGCAGCGCCGCCGCCGGTCTGGTGCTGACAGCTCCGCTGGCGTCAGAGTAGCCTTGGAGTCCGTGGGTGCATGCGGAGCCCCCGCGCGGGTCGCCCTGGGCTTGAGATGGGAGCTGGGTGGAGAAAGGGTGAGTCCCCGAGGTGGCAAAGCCTAGGAGCTCCACCACTCGCTCCAGCAGCACGTCGTGGCCGCCCTCCAGCAGTCTGCACCGCAGCAGCTCCCGGGCCACCGTGAGCGTGACCCTTGAATTCGCCTGCTCCCGGCGGGTGTACGGCGTCGTGGTTGCGGCGTGATTGGAGGCCCTTGCCGCGGACCGCGCTTGCCGCGGTGTGAGGGTTGTGGAGGCCTGTCCGCGTCGCCCGCGGCCCGCAGCGCCCTGCGGACCGCGAGCTGCCTGGGGCGCGGGGCCGCCCGAGGCGGGCGGCTCCGCGCAGGTGGGCCACGCCGCCCATGGACCTTGGTTGCCCGCCTGGTCGCCGGACATGGTGATGACGATGCGACGGGAAGCGGAGCGGTAGGAAGGCAAATTCCGGCGCACCCCTACCCGGCGCGCCAAATGTCGGATTCACGGGTTCCGGCAGACCCTTAAGGTTTGAACACTGGGGTGCGCGCGGAGATTACACCCTCTACCTCCCCGTCTCGCAAGGATCTAAACTACTAAAAGAACTGCACAAAGGACACAATATTTATACTGGTTCGGGCCACCGTTGTGGTGTAATACCCTACTCCAGTGTGTGGTTGGTGGATTGCCTCCTAGGGCTGGTGATGATGAACAATACAAGGAAGAACAGCCTCGTGAGGGTCTGTTCTTGGCTGGGGCGATGAACTGCTAGGAGGAGCTCAGTCGCCCTTCTCTCTCTCTGATTGCGAACCGGACGAACCGACCCCTTGCTACGTGGGTGGCTGGTCCAATTTGTAGGCAAAGGCCCTGGGCCTCTTCCCAAATATTGAGCGGGAAGGGCGCCAACAATGGCGGGCTAATTTGAAGGGGGACAGCAAGTACACTTATCCTGACTAAAGTTGGTCTTTGCCTGCGAAAGGCTCTGCGGTGACGCCGTGCTGGGCTCCATGGTGACCTCCGTCTCGTAGTCCGCCTGGTCTTGGTCTCGTTGCACCGAAATGGCAACCTTTGCCCGACGCCTCGGTACTCAGCGGCTACGCTTGCCCCCTTTGCACCAAAGAGGAAAGAAGGACGCTGCGCACGCTGGCGCCCGCCTGGTACCCTCGATTGTCATGGCTTGCGTCACGGGCACCTCGCGAGGTACCCTGCCTTGATTTCTCCGCCTCCTCGCGAGCCAGCCTGAGGAGGCTGTGCCTGAGGATGCTCCGTGTCGTCCGCCTCGCGAGGCTTGGCCCCTCGCGAGGCTCTTGAGTATTGTGTTGATGAAGATGGGCCATGCTGGGCCTCCTTTGAGCCACGCCGCAGGCCGCAGGCAGGCAAGTCTGGGGACCCCCGTTTCCAGAACGCCGACACTCACTACTCGTCCCAACCAGGGGAATGAGTGCCTCCATGAAGGAGGATAACCAGGGAGAAGAATCTGGCACTCCCTCTCCCCGAGGAAGGAAGAGGACCATCTCTGGAGATCCGAAAACAGAGGTTTCCAAACAAGGAAAGAAATCTTCGCCAGAGGGTCCTGCCCTGGGTGGTACCCTTGCCGCACGGTGTCCGCAAGGGAATCAGCCCTCTACCAAGCTGTAAGTAATCGAAAAGTACTTAGCAGTGAAAATATCCTACCTTACTTCTGAAGAAAATAACTGAAGCTTATATCTTGTAGTTCGGATCATAGCCCTTCTCAACAGAGTTCGTCTTCGGGGGATCTTCTTCCGGAGATGATGGAGAGCGAAACACCTCCCCCTGCCACCCCGCCTCATGAGGCGGGCGACCCTGAAGTGTCGTCGCGGAGGGTTTCTCCTGATCCGCCAAGGCCAGGGGGTAATCCCTTGGCCACCCGGAGTCCTCAGTATTCGGCTCCTAAAGAGAGCAACAAAAAGAGTCTGGAACCATACAGTGTGCGGTCGGACGCACTGAAGGATCTTCTGGAGCAAGCGGCCATCTCAGAAGCGCATCGTATGCTAATGTGTACGGTAGTTGAAAGGATTTCATCCGCTGAAAGCGGATTGCATGAAGCTTTTATGAGTCTGCTGAAAGGCTTTGAGGTACGTGACATAGTGTATGTTTTTGACAGTACCGCACACGTTAGGTGTCCCCTATGCAGATAGTAGCCCCTTAGACTCTGGTTGTCGTCAAAAACGGCGGCGAACAAAGGATCATAGTCCCAGGTAATAACCAGACCGCCTTTATGTGCAGGTGGCTGAAGCTCCGGTGTCTAGCCGGACTGATGGGTTTGCCGAGCTAAAGCGGCTACTTGATGCGGCAGATGCCGACATCGTGCTTGTCAACAAGCGGCTTGACGAGGCACATGGTAAGGGATTTCTCCGGTGATCAACGCATAGTAAGAGGAGCATGATGCCAGTATCTTTAATATGTTGTGACTGTAGATGGAGCTGCCACCGTGGAGACCCTTCGGGCGGAACTTGCCCGAGCCAAGGAGCAAGCCAGAAATAGCGATGCGGCCGCTCTAAAGGCGGTCGAAGAGCTGACGGCCGAACAGGCCGCACATTGCCCGAGCAAGGAAAGAATGGCCAAGATGGCCGTTGAGTTGAAAGATGCCGCCGACCGTTACCAGCTTCTTGAAGAAGAAGACCGTGCGAAGGCGACGAACCTAGAGAAGGCCATGGTAGCATCAAAGGAAGCCCGTTCCAAAATACGAGCGGCGAAGGAGGAGCTGCATCAAGCTGGAGATATCGCAGCTGGGAAGCCCTTTTTGTTATGGACTAAGTTCGGAGATCCGAAGTATGCACCTCTTGATCAACTATGGAGTTCTGCGGACGCCTACGTGGATTTGGCGGCAAGTGCTGCTGATGCGGCCGAGTACTTCAAGGATCAAAAAGATCGCGAAGTGGAAAAGTTGTTCTGGTCACAGTTCCATGCTCCAGTGAGTCCACTGCTGTTGAATGAGCAAATGGCCGAGTGGGCCGAGCTCCATAGGTTCTCCGGAGTTGCCATGAGGTCTGTTGTGGATCATTTGTCGCCGGGAGGGCCAAGGCCGAATAGTTACTTTAGTTTGGTGCAACAATTCCTTGGTGCTGTGCCGCACATTGATGCTATGAAGAGGTCGGCGTGCATAGAGGGTGCGCGGATGGCCTTTGCCCATGTCAAGACATACTGGGCGGAGATGGAGGCCACCACTGTTGCAACACAGGGTTCGGCCGTGGGCCGAGTGGCTACCGAGCACTACTTTGAAGAAGTTCTTGAAGGCGCTCGTTCGATAGAGGCTCAGTGCTCGAAGAATATTATGTTCTAGTGACATGTACTCCCATTGTAAAAACAATGTTTTATTGAGCTATCAAGGCTATGTTTATACTTTTGCCTGAAAGTATTGTGATGCCTCCTGTGCGGCCGTTTATGTAGATATGTATATAATCTAAAAGTTTGCAGTCGTCGGCTTCCGCCCCCACACATATAATGTGAGGGTGTTCGCAAAAAACGCATATTCACACTTGATCCAATGTCTTGTTCTATTAAGGAGGTGGTAGCGCAGCGAACGAGGCAATCAGACTATATTGCTTTAACACTTTCACTTAGCCATAGGTGTTTGACGATGGGGCTACTATATAGCCCCTGGTACTTCTGCGCTCGTCCGAATACGGGGCGCGTACGTACATGACTGAGAAATGGACCTTCGTTAATACGGAGGAATCCCGAAGATTCCGTTGAGTCATCGAGGGGTGACCAGTCTCGCGCTTTATCATGACAGTCAGTTTTCGACTTTCTCTACTGAGGTGCTCATCCGGATGAACCAGGGCACAATCGCAGTAGTTCTCCCAGTGCTACCTTAGCCGATATAGCGGAACGTAAGGTACCAAAAGATGGGAGCCGGTCAAACCCAACATGTGACCAAAGACATGATTCAGAGCTGATGCATATAAGGCCAAACTCACGACGCTGAACACTCCCTAAGGTATTCGGTCTTTATAACATATGCCGGGCTGAATGAGGCCCTTAATAATAAACCTCGGGTGTCCAGGTACGTGCAATATCCTGACGTGGCCACATGCCAATACGTCGGCATCCTTCTCGGTTGTATTAAGTATCCGGAGGATGTGAACAACAAGAGACAGTAAAAAAGGTTTACGCAGGGTCTTAATCTAAAAATAAACCTTTAAGCGGGTCCCTGCTGCACGTCTGCGCCTGTGTCTCCGTTGTGCCGTGTCCTGGACGGGTGTAGCATGATTGTCATCTGTAAAAGATAAGAACTTAGGTGAAAGTTGCCGTGCCAGAAAATTGGTTATTATCAATAAACCATTAAAATTCAAGATAAGTTAAGTTGAGCCGGACTAGCCCTGATTACACGCGGGAAGCCCCCGGTACCGTCTAGGAGGGTTTGATCATCAAACCAGTCTCATGTATATGTAGTTGTGCACCGGACTCGTCTAACCGTGTCCGTGGTCTTGACGACCTGTCATTTTTTCTGGTTGGTGAGGCCGTCTAGTGCTCGGCGGCTAAAGCCGCCGCACATTCTTCCGCGCGTAGAGAGCGCTTAGTGTTTCCGCTAACTATGATGGTGCCACGTGGACCGGGCATCTTAAGCTTGAGAGAAGCGTAATGCGGTATTGCATTAAAACAAGCGAAAGCTGCTCTTCCGAGTAGTGCCTGATAGCCACTTCGGAATGGAGCGATGTAGAAAGTTAACCTTTCGCTTCGGAAGTTGTTGAAAGAACGGAATATAACCTCTAGTAATAGAGAGCCCGTGCAGCGGGCCTCTAGGCCTGGTATTACTCCCTTGAAGGTAGTAGTACGGTGGCTTAGTTTTGTCGGGTCTATCCCCATTTTGCGGACTGCGTCCTGACATATCAGATTTAGACCACTGCCGCCGTCCATGAGGACTCGTGTGAGATGGTATCCGTTTATTATTGGGTCTAACACCAAGGCAGCCAATCCTTCGTGCCGGATGCTTGTCGCGTGATCCCCGCGATCAAAAGTGATCGGGCAGGCCAACCAGTGGTTGAACCTAGGGGTGACGGGCTCTATGGCGCGTGTGTCTCGGAGTGCATGTTTGCTTCTCCTCTTCGTCACATGGATCATGTTGACTGTTTTAACCTATGGTGGGAATTTTTTTGTCCTCCAGTGCTTTGCTGGCGAGGCTCGTCCTCGTCTTCGCTTGGTGTCTCCCCCCCTTGTGTTCGGCGTTTAGCTTACCGGCCTGCTTGAAGACCCAGCATTATCTATGGGTGTGATTTGCAGGATTATCGGGGGTGCCATGAATCTGACATAGTTTGTCAAGAATCTTGTTTAGGCCAGACGGTCTGTCTCTGCTGCCTTTGAAAGGATTTTTCCACTGACCTGGTCGAGAGCCCCTGAATCCGGCATTTACCCCCGTATTATCTGGGCTATCTTCTTTATTTCGACACTTGCTTTTATTGCGTCGTGGTTTTCCATTGCCATCCCTGACTTCGGATGGGCTTAGGTCGCTGGTGCTACTGCGGGCTAACCAGCTGTCTTCGCCCGCGCAAAAGCGGGTCATGGGACTTGTTAGAGTTGCCATTGTTCTCGGTTTTTCTTGGCCGAAGTGTCTGGCGAGCCATTCGTCTCGGACGCTGTGTTTGAAAGCTGCTAAGGCTTCGGCACCGGACAGTCGATGATTTGGTTCTTTTTGGTGAGAAACCTGTTCCAAAGCTTTCGGACGGACTCTCCGGACTGTTGAATTATATGACTTAAATCGTCTGCATCCGGAGGTCGGACGTAGGTCCCTTGAAAATTAGCCTGAAAAGCGTCCTCGAGCTCCTCCCAACTTCCAATTGAGTTTTCGGGGAGGCTTTTCAGCCAGTGCCGAGCTGGTCCTTTAAGCTTGAGGGGCAAGTATTTAATGGCATGGAGATCATCTCCGTGAGCCATATGGATATGGAGGATAAAGTCCTCAATCCAGACCCCAGGGTCTATGGTCCCGTCGTACGCCTCTATGTTCACCGGTTTGAATCCTTCTGGGAATTCGTGGTCCAGCACCTCATCGGTGAAACATAGGGGGTGTGTGGCACCCCTGTACTTGGATGTACCATGGCATTCGAACAGTTGTGGTATTTGGTTTTGAATTTGTGCCGGTCGTACATCGTGTGTTGACTTATGTGCGTATTTGTTATCCGCTCTATCACGGTCACAAGGTGGTGCATCCGGCCAGTTGGCCGTTTCATTTTTGGCTGTGTGGGCTCTAAGGCCTCGTCGTCGAATTCAGGTAATAGTTTGCGCTTTGGATAGCTCTTTGTGTGGTAACTTCCACCATACTTTGCTTAGTTGTCGAGCACTTTGTTGCACCTGCTGTTGAGTGTATTTTGTGCAGCCTTAAGCCTTTGCTTCTGCATCTCCAGACTCCTCGCTGTGGCAATAAGCCTTATGCGGAGGTTCTCTTGCTCCAAGTGCGTTTCCGAGATGATGTGTGCATCTTCGTCCGGACTGTTTTCCTCCCCAGAGGGGGTTTAATGAGGTTTATACTCGGCATCGCCGTGTTCGGGCGTCGGATCCGCACTATGTTCGCCGCTTGCAGCCTCATCGTGCTCTGCCGCCGGGGCAATGTGATCGTGGTTCCTCTGGAGTCGACTGGAGTGTTATTTTCTCTTGCGCTGTTATCGCTGTTTTTGTGATGTCTACTACACAACCTTCTTCTTGTAGACGTTGTTGGGCCTCCAAGTGCAGAGGTTTGTAGGACAGTAGCAAATTTCCCACAAGTGGATGACCTAAGGTTTATCAATCCGTAGGAGGCGTCGGATGAAGATGGTCTCTCTCAAGCAACCCTGCAACCAAATAACAAAGAGTCTCTTGTGTCCCCAACACACCCAATACAACGGTAAATTGTATAGGTGCACTAGTTCGGCGAAGAGATGGTGATACAAGTGGTATATGGATAGTAGATAATAGTTTTTGTAATCCGAAAATATAAAAACAGCAAGGTAATGAATGATAAAAGTGAGCGTAAACGGTATTTCAATGCGTTGAAACAAGGCCTAGGGTTTATACTTTCACTAGTGCAAGTTCCCTCAACAATAATAACATAATTGGATCATATAACTATCCCTCAACATGCAACAAAGAGTCACTCCAAAGTCACTAATAGCGGAGAACGAACGAAGAGATTATGGTAGGGTACGAAACCACCTCAAAGTTATTCTTTCGAATCAATCCGTTGGGCTATTCCTATAAGTGTCACAAAAAGCTCTAGAGTTCGTACTAGAATAACACCTTAAGACACAAGTGAACCAAAACCTTAATGTCACCTAGATACTCCAATGTCACCTCAAGTATCCGTGGGTATGATTATACGATATGCATCACACGATCTCAGCTTCATCTATTCAACCAACACATAGGACCTCAAAGATTGCCCCAAAGTTCTACCGGAGAATCACGATGAAAACGTGTGCCAACCCCTATGCATAGGTTCATGGGCGGAACCCGCAAGTTGATCACCAAAACATACGTCAAGTGAATCACGTGGTATCGCATTGTCACCACAGATACGCACGGCAAGACATACATCAAGTGTTCTCAAATCTTTAAAGACTCAATCCGATAAGATTACTTCACAGGGGAAACTCAATTCATTACAAGAGAGAAGAGGGGGAGGAGAAACATAAGATCCAACTATAATAGCAAAGCTCATGATACATCAAGATCGTGCCAAATCAAGAACACAAGAGAGAGAGATCAAACACATAGCTACTGGTACATACCCTCAGCCCCGAGGATGGACTACTCCTTCCTCGTCATGGAGAGCACCAGGATGATGAAGATAGCCACCAGAGAAGGATTCCCACTCCGGCAGGGTGCCGGAACGGGTCTAGATTGGCTTTCGGTGGCTACGGAAGCTTCTGGCGGCGGAACTCCCGATCTATTGTGTTCCCCAGAAGTTTTAGGGTATATGGAGATATATAGGCGGAAGAAGTACGTCAGGGGGGCCACGAGGGGCCCATGAGGGTGGAGGGCGCGCCCCCTACCTTGTGGCCTCCTCGAAGCTTCCCTTACGTGCAC
Source organism: Triticum monococcum (assembly GCA_034509565.1). Classification (NCBI taxonomy): domain Eukaryota; kingdom Viridiplantae; phylum Streptophyta; class Magnoliopsida; order Poales; family Poaceae; genus Triticum; species Triticum monococcum. The sequence continues at coordinate 384,297,903 of CM067845.1, forward strand.
TTCAAGTCTTCTGAGCTTCTTCTGATCCAAAAATAAGTTCCGTGTAGTTTCAGGTCAATTGGACTCCGTTTGATTTTCCTTTTCTTCGAAACCCTAAAACAAGGTAAAAACAGAAACTGGCACTGGGCTCTGGGTTAATAGGTTAGTCCCAAAAATGATATAAAAGTGTATAATAAAGCCCATAAACATCCACAACAGTAGATAATATAGCATGGAGCAATAAAAAATTATAGACACATTGGAGACGTATCAGCATCCCCAAGCTTAATTCCTGCTCGTCCTCGAGTAGGTAAATGATAAAAATAGAATTTTTGATGCAGCGTGCTACTTGGCATAATTTCAATGTAATTCTTGTTAATTGTGTCATGAATATTCAGATCCGAAAGATTCAAGATAAAAGTTCATATTGACATAAAAATAATAATACTTCAAGCATGCTAACTAAGCAATCATGTCTTCTCAAAATAACATGGCAAAAGAAAGTTCATCCCTACAAAATCATATAGTTTAGTCATGTTTCATTTTTGTCACACAAGCATGCTCTCATCATGCACAACCTCGATGACAAGCCAAGCAATTGTTTCATACTTTAGTAATCTCAAACTCATAAACTTTCATGCAATACATGAGCGCGAGCCATGGATATAGCACTATGGGTGGAATAGAATATGATGATGGGGGTTATGTGGAGAAGACGAAAAGGAGAAAGTCTCACATCAACGAGGCTAATCAATGAGCTATGGAGATGCCCATTGTCGGTGTCAAAACCGGCAGATCTCGGGTAGGGGGTCCCGAACTGTGCATCTAAGGCAGATGGTAACAGGAGGTAGGGGACACGATGTTTTACCTAGGTTCGGGCCCTCTTGATGTAGGTAAAACCCTACATCCTGCTTGATTTATTCTTGATAATATGAGTAGTACAAGAGTTGATCTACCACGAGATCGGAGAGGCTAAAACCCTAGAAGCTAGCCTATGGTATGATTGTATGTTGTCCTACGGACTAAAGCCCTCCGGTTTATATAGACACAGGAGGGGGCTAGGGTTACACATGGTCGGTTGCAAAGGAGGAGATATACATATCCGTATTGCCTAGCTTGCCTTCCACACCAAGTAGAGTCCCATCCGGACACGGGACGAAGTCTTCAATCTTGTATCTTCATAGTCCAACAGTCCAGCCAAAGGATATAGTCCGGCTGTCCGGAGACCCCCTAATCCAGGACTCCCTCAGTAGCCCCGGAACCAGGCTTCAATGATGATGAGTCCGGTGCGCAGTGTTATCTTCGGCATTGCAAGGCGGGTTCTTCTTCAAATTCCGAATGTTCGTAAAGCAGTGTCCGGCCCCATAAATGTTGAACCTCTTGGCTTTTGCGCCCAATAAGGGCTATCCTCCACGCGCTGAATGAATACGAGGAGCCAGGGCATTTTTACATTTGCCCCCCTAGCCAGATAAATAAATTGTCTATTAAAGGGATAGGGATTCTCAGATCCAATCCATATCACCCTCCCCTAGCGAGAATCCATCGGAGCGCGCTTTAGAAAAATCCACTCCAGCATGGCCGACAACCGCAGCTCCTCCTCCCTGCCCCCGTAGCCCTAAGACCGGTGATTGGGAGAGGTGTTCTATCCCACACAGTCGACTAGTCGAACTGCAGACTAAGGGATTTCTCCCTCTAGCATATATGGTTCCCGTCCGAGCCGGGCTCGCCACCTACAATGGCAGGGAGCAAGCGGAGAGCCTCCCCAGTCCCTCTACGGGGGAGCGGGTATGCCTTGTTCCTTACTTATTAAGGGGACTCGGATTTCCAATTCATCCGTTCCTCCGCGGGCTCCTGGAGTTTTACGGCCTCCAACTGCATAATTTCACCCATGCTTCCATATTACACATCACTGGCTATGTTGCCCTCTGCGAGTTATTCCTGGGCTGCGAGGCTCATTTCGAGCTGTGGAAAAGGTTATTTTGCCTCGTCCCTCGCACACAGAAGGGGTCACTTTATCAAGTGGGCGGAGCCAAAATATGGCGCATCGCCGAAACCGGGTACCTGTCCAGTACTCCGAAGAGGACGTCCGAAGACTGGCCTTCGGAATGGTTTTATATGGAGGACGTCCCCCTTCCGCATCCTGTTCGGCGGGGTCTTCCTGAGTTCAACAATACTCCTCTGAAGAAATGCCGAAGTTGGCGCCCACGGAGCCCCCATGAGGAAGATAGTGGAGAAGTCCTTTACCTGATGAACCGGATTAAAGCGCTGGCTCAAACAGGATTGATAGTAATTGAGGTTATGTCAATATGCATAATGCGGGGAGTGCAACCACTTCAATATCGAGGGCACCCCCTGTGGTGTTTTAATGGGGAAGATGACGCCACCCGTTGCGGGCGTAAGGGTCCGGATAGTGCTGCAGCTTTAGCAAAAATTATGTCCGAATTGTTCAAGGGAGAGGAAGAGGATTTCATCCGCATCAAGCCACGGGATGGATTCTCCATGTACAACCCTCCAAGCTGGGTGAGTTATATCTCCTTACTCCCATTCTTCCCGCATTCTTTGTCGTAGGCACTCACTTTGCCATTTTGCGGCAGGAACTACGAAAAGCTATAAGGGAGGTCAGCAGCCCATCTCCACAACCAAAGGACCCTGACCGGGCCCTCGGTCCCGAACTCGAAGAAGATCCAGACATATTCGTGTAGACCGACAGTTCTATCAATTAAGCTGTGATGACGCCATGGTGGCCATTACGGCCGACTATTCCGGACTGCTTCCTGCATCGCACGTAAGAAAAACCAAAAATCCCAACTCCAAAAACTAGGATCCCCTTTTAGACGCTTCACCTACCATATACATATGGTATTTTGCAGGGAAGGCATTCGGGACGCCATGCCGAACCCGCAGCAACTCGCCAACAAGAGGCACCAAGGCCAGGCAGGCCAAAAAGGAAGGCGGTCAGGACGGAGACGCTGGCGTAGAGGTATGACAGGAACCCCGCTCCGTGGTTGTCGTCTTTCTTGAAATGTAACGACTTCCATGTTTCTTTAACAGAAAAAACACTCGCCCGAATGTGTCTGGTGTAGCTGGCGATCATGCTTCCACCAGTCGGGCTCCAGGGCTGGACATAGAGGCGGAAGCCGAGATGGGGCGGACGCCGGATACTCCCCCTACAGAGGTTGCGGACAGGCTATCCGCTACAAATTTAGAAGTGGAGAGCGCCATGAATCATAGGCGTCGCCGGGCCGTACTCCGCGACGCTTGCTTCTCACCAGAGGCATTTGATGCCTTTAATTCTGGAGAGGCGTACCTCCGTGCTGCTCAAAATGGTCTAGCCAGAGCCACAGACCAGTATGTAAAGGATGTATGGGTTAGTAAATCTGACGATTATATGTATCAGTAGCCCCTGAGACTTGAAACAGTTAGCAGAACTGATTTAAGGACCATCTTATTGTGCAGGTTCTTATAGAGAAGAATACTCGACTGTCACAGGAGCTGGAGGAATGCAAGACCCAACTGCGGGCCGCTGTTGCCGCATTGAAGGAACCTAAAAAGTCCCCAGCTGGTAACATTTGTTTCAAAGAATGATGGTTACCATATAGCGTGCGGCATGGCTGCAGATCTAACAATAGATGTTGCAGATGAATCCGGAGAGAATCCGGAGGACCAGCATGTCGTACGACAGCTAAAGGCTGGCGAACGCGTGCTGACTGAGGTCAGGCGGGAGAAAAACAATCTCCAAGACACCAATACCAAGCTTAGCGTGGAACTGAAAGATGTTCGCGCCCAGCTTGCAGACTCCGAGAAGGAGAATAAGCGGCTTCGACGCGGCATTTTCAGTAAGTGCTTGAATGAACCCTTTTGAAGGAGTTCGGCGAAGAAGCCGGCTAACAGAGTGATGTCTGCAGGTATGCTGACGGTTCGTCCCGCGGAGGAGATGCCTGGGTCTGCGGGTGATCTTCTACCCGAGCTTTCGCAACTGCACGGACAGGTTTGGTAGGTGATGCAAGGTATTGCTCAGGCCTTATGGCCATCTGTCTCCCTGCTAGAAGGCATTGGAGAGCTTGCGGAGAAGCACAAGGGATCACGGCGGCGCTTCCGCTTATGGAAGATATCGGCCTGAAGGTGCCAGGGAAGCCCGGGCCAAGGTGAAGACGCGGTATACCAAGGCTGACCCAAACCACATGGCCGAGGTCGGACCTGTGGGGCCCGATGGGAAAGAGATCCCCGTTAGCTTAGTGTATGGGCAAGTAGAGTTAGCCGCAAAGTATTCCCAACGGGATTGTATGTTAGACCGCCTGTTGGATGGTATAGAAGAGGAATTTAGTCAGTCTACATGACTATGTAATTAAAGTGACATGTATAATGCCTTCTAGCCGGATTGTAGATCGTTTGTCATGGCGGACCTTTTCGCTTCAACCTCAGGACCCGATAGTCCGAAGTGTATCCGAATACCCGCTCAGTTATATAAGAACCGGGGTATGCATGGAGACCAGGCGTAGGGGTCATTAGTGCTTGAACAGACAAGTGCCCAACTAGTTATGTTATATTACATGGGTAGTAAGAAACATCTTCCAGGGAGAATAGTTCCGTTAAGGTTTCCTTTCCCTGGGTACGCATGCCCTAAAGTGCATGTCCGGACTGCGAGAGGAAACGCAGGAAAAAACATCTAGGGGCATGTATGGAAAATAAAAATCATCTTTTGTTCACGGACCGAATATTCCCTTAAGAACGCTAGCTTTCGGCTTCACCCAGCCTGAGGTACACATCCGGCTGACCCGGCAGCAACAATTGCAAAGGTGCTCCCCTTATGCCCTAGCCGAATTAACGGGAATGTAGGGCATACATACAAGAGCCAGGCAACCCAGCTTGGCCAAAACTTAAGTCATATCGATGCATATAATGGAGAAGAAAAGGTACATGTAGAAGAATAACACATGTTCAGGGCATGAAGCCCAAATAAATAATTAAGCTTCTGTGTAAGAAGCCCCCAGGTATGATGAGCGCGGTTAGCGCATTTATAATGTGCAAGCGAGGCACATGTTGGCCCTTGAAGGCCTAGAGAAAGAATAAAAGAAAGAAAGAGAAACAAGACAAATAATGTATATGCAAAAAATGGACAGAGGAAGGAGACGAACATAGAGTCCGGCGCTAGGTGTAGAATCTTTAGAGCCTGGCTGCGTTCCATGGGTTCGGCTCAAGTCGATTATTCGATGCGTCCCGCAGACGGTACGCTCCACCGGTCAGAACTTGGTCAATAATGAAGGGTCCTTCCCATTTGGGCTCGAGCTTGGACTTTTTCTTCTCCGGCAGGCGTCGAACTAACTCGCCAACGTTATAAGTTTTGGCCCGTACTTCTCTACTTTGGTATCTGCGATCCTATTGTTGATAAAATGCGGAACGGGCTTTTGCCACATCGCGCTCCTCCTTCAGGGTGTCCAGACTGTCTTGCCGATCGAGCTCGGCTTCTCTTTCTTCGTACATGTGCACTCGAAGTGAGTCATGAATTATGTCGCAGGGCAGAACCGCCTCTGCGCCGTACACCATAAAGAAGGGTGTATATCCGGTAGTACGGTTCGGCGTGGTCCGCAGCCCCTAGAGTACGGAGTCGAGCTCCTCTACCCAGTGCGTGTTAGACTCCTTTAAGGAGCGCACTAATCTGGGTTTAATGCCGCTCATGATAAGACCATTTGCGCGCTCAACTTGGCCGTTGGTTTGTGGGTGATAGACGGAAGCATAATCGAGCTTGATGCCCATTTTGCTGCACCAGAGTTTTACCTCATCGGCCATGAAGTTCGTGCCGTTGTCAGTGATGATGCTGTGGGGGATGCCATAACGGTGTATGACCCCGGATATGAAGTCTATCACCGGTCCGGATTCGGCTGTTTTAACAGGTTTGGCTTCTATCCATTTGGTGAATTTATCCACCATGACCAGTAAGTATTTTTTCTTATGGGTTCCCCCTTTAAGGGCTCCAACCATGTCAAGCCCCCAGACCGCGAAGGGCCAGGTAATGGGGATTGTTTGGAGGGCGGTGGGTGGCATGTGGCTTTGGTTTGCAAAAAGCTGGCAACTGGTGCAACGTTGGACCAAGTCCTGTGCGTCTGCCCGGGCCGTCGGCCAATAAAACCCTGTACGGAAGGCCTTGCTTACAAGGGCCTGGGCTGCGGCGTGGTGGCCGCCAAGTCCGGTATGAATTTCTGCCAAAAGCTTCCGCCCTTCCTCTTCGGAGATGCACCTTTGAAGGACTCCGGTTGTGCTTTTTTTATATAGCTCTCCCTCGTGGACCCTGTAGGCTTTAGATCGCCGCACTATGCAGCGTGCCTTATTTTGGTCCGCGAGAAGTTCCCGCCTAGTTAGGTAGGCCAAGAATGGTTCTGTCCACGGGGCAATGATGGCCATTATGACATGGGCTGAGAGTGTTATTTCGGTAGCAGAGCCTCCGATTATGTCACAGTGTTCGGTATCGGGCATTTTGGCCGGGTCCGAACTAATGTTACCAGTGTCCCCTTCCCATACCACGGATGGCTTAAACAACCTCTCCAAAAAGATGTTGGGGGGGGGGGGGACCGCATCGCGTTTTGCGCCGATGCAGGCGAGGATATCTGCCGCCTGATTGTTTTCCCGAGCCACATGGTGAAATTCGAGCCCCTCGAACCGAGCTGACATCTTTAGGACGGCGTTTCGATAGGCCGCCATCTTCGGATCCTTGGCATCGAAGTCTCCATTTATTTGGGATATTGCAAGGTTCGGATCCCCACGCACCTCCAGGCGTTGAATTCCCATGGAGACTGCCATCCGAAGACCATGTAACGGGGCTTCGTATTTGGCTGCATTGTTGGATTATGTGTATAGTATCTGCAGTATGTATTGAACTATATCTCCGGTTGGGGGCGTCAGGACAACGCCAGCCCCCAGACCCGCCAGCATTTTGGAGCCATCGAAGTGCATGATCCAATTGGAGTATGCGCCGTACTCTTTAGGGAGTTCGGCTTCCGTCCATTCGGTGACAAAGTCGGCCAATACTAGCGATTTAATGGCTCTCCGAGGTTTGTATGTTATGTCGAATAGGAGGAGCTCAATGGCCCATTTGGCAATCCGGCCCGTGGCATCGCGGTTGTGTATAATATTATTGAGTGGCACCTCCGAGGCTACTGTAATCGAACACTCTTGAAAGTAGTGTCGCAGCTTCCGGGATGCCATGAATATCGCATAGGCTATCTTTTGATAATGTGGGTACCGTGATTTGCATGGAGTGAGGACAGTGGATACATAATATACCGACTTTTGAAGAGGGAATTTATGTCCGTCCGCTTCTCGTTCGACGACGAGCACTGCGCTTACAACTTGATGAGTTGCCGAAATGTATAATAGCATTGGTTCGCCGATGTTCGGTGCGGCCAGGATTGGGTTGGTTGCCAGTATGGCTTTTATTTCTTCCAATCCGACTGTGGCAGCGTCCGTCCACTCAAAGTGTTCGGTGCGCCGAAGGAGGCGATAAAGGGGTAATGTCTTTTCTCCTAAGCGGGAGATAAAGCGTCTTAGAGCCGCCACACATCCAGTTAGTTTCTGGATTTTTTGAGGTCTATTGGGGTAGCCAACTGTGACAAAGCTCGGATTTTGGCCGGATTAGCTTCAATACCTCTACTGGAGACAATGAAACCCAGGAGCTTTCCGGCTGGTACACCGAAAACGCGTTTTTCCGGATTGAGCTTGATGTCGTAGGTTCGGAGGTTGTCGAATGTGAGCCTCAAGTCGTCTATTAGAGAGTCGACGTGTTTGGTTTTGACGACCACATCGTCTACGTATGCCTCTACTGTTTTGCCGATCTCTTTCTCCAGACATGTCTGAATCATGCGCTAATATGTTGCGCCGGCATTTTTGAGCCCAAAAGGCATTGTGTTGAAACAGAAGGGGCCGTATGGTGTGATAAATGCCGTTGCGGCTCGGACTCCGCCATCTTGATTTGGTGGTAGCCGGAGTATGCGTCGAGGAAACACAATGACTCGTGTCCTGCGGTACCATCGATAATTTGATCAATGCGGGGGAGGGGGAAGGGATCCTTTGGGCAAGCCTTGTTGAGGTCCTTGAAATCGACACATAGGCGCCAGGATTTGTCCTTCTTTGGTACCATCACCAGGTTCGCTAGCCAGTCTGGGTGTTTTATTTCTCTAATGAATCCGGCCTCTAATAACTTGGCTAGTTCCTCTCCCATGGCATGTCTCTTAGGTTCGGAGGAACGCCGAAGAGCCTGCTTGACCGGCTTGAATCCCTTTAGGATATTGAGGCTGTGCTTGGCCAGCCTGCGTGGGATTCCTGGCATGTCTGAGGGGTGCCAGGTGAATATGTCCCAATTCTCGCGCAGGAACTCTCGTAGTGCGGCGTCCACGACGGGGTTTAAGTATGCCCCGATGGAGGCTGTTTTTGTAGGGTCCGTTGGGTGGACTTGGAATTTGACTATTTCATCCGCTGGTTTAAAAGAGGTGGACTTGGATCTCTTGTCAAGTATTACGTCGTCCTTGTCCACTATGGAGCGTAGCGCAGTTAATTCCTCGGCCGAAAGGGCTTCGGATAATGCCTCGAGGACCAATGCGGCTATTTTGTTTTCGGCGCGGAGCGCTGTGTCCGGATCACTAGCGAGAGTGATGATTCCATTGGGCCCGGGCATTTTGAGCTTCATGTACCCATAATGGGGTATGGCTTGGAAGATCGTGAATGCCTCCCGTCCTAAAAGGGCGTGGTATCCACTACTGAACGGGGCCACTTGGAATGTAATTTCTTTGGACCTATAGTTCTCCGGCGTGCCGAATACCACATCTAGTGTGATTTTCCCAGCACAGTGTGCTTCCCGACTGGGGATGATTCCTACGATGGTTGTGCTGCTTTGCTCAATGCAGTTCCAGTCTATTTCCATTTTTTGAAGAGTTTCCTCATAGATGAGGTTTAATCCACTACCGCCGTCCATGAGTACTTTGGTGAGTCGAAAGCCGTCCACCATTGGACTGAGGACCAGTGCAGCTGGTGCTCGGGCAGTTCGGAATTTAGGTTCATCACTAGCATTGAAGGTAATAGCCGTGTCACTCCATGGATTCATTGCTGCCACGTGGCAGATTTCAGCGAGGTTGCGAAGTGTTCGCTTGCGCCTATTATTTCATGCGAAGGTTTCAAAAACTGTTAATACCGTATTGTTATCCGCGGGATGGTGCTCTGTGGCATTTGGGATAAGAAGATCCTCACCACTTTTGGCCACCTACCGGAGTATCCAACATGCTCTAAGGCCATGTGTTGGTATGGTATCCGTTGTACTATGAATTTTGCAGGGTCCGTTAAGCCATCCCTCCACTACAAAAAAATACACTTCCGTGATGATACGTGTTTGTCACAGTAGGTCGCGTTTTTTGTCATGCATGTACATCCATGACAAATTTATGACAGAATCAAGATAGTCATACATGTGCTGTCGTAGAAGTGTTCCATGACATTACCAAAATTATCATCACGAAGTGTCCACTTCCATGACGATAAATCGCGCGTCACAGAAGTGCATTCGTCAAGGGTGACCGACACATGGCATCCACCGTGACGGAACACCGTTAAGCTATCGGGTCGGGTTTTGGATCCGATAACCCGTTAACAGCCCCGACCAATGGGAAATTTCCACGTGTAAAATTCTTATTGGCCGGACGAAACACGTGTTAGCTCGTCAGTGGGTCAGATAGGCGCCTATGATACGTCGACATGTGGCACGACCCAACAGAGGCCCATTCCTGTGAAAAGGCCGGCCCGTTTGACTTGGTCAAAAGGTGGCGGACCGGCCCATGTAAAGCCTGTTAACGGCCTATTTGCATATAGCCCATTTACAGCCCACTAACCCAAGGCCTGTTACGCCCTATCCGAATTAGGCCCAGTAGCGTCATATGGGCCATCCAATATGATTCCAGCCCGTTTTCACTTCTGGCCCATGTATGGCCCATGACGTCTTTCGGCCCATATGAGGCCCTATGTAACTCTTGGCCTATTAATGGCCCGTGGTGAAACTGGCCCGTAATGAACAGTGTATCACTTTACACCCATTAACGGCCCATGGTGAAACTGGCCCGTAATGAACAGTGTATCACTTTATACCCATTAACGGCCCGTTATTCCGTTGGGCCGTTTCCAGCCCATGTTATCTTTCGGCCTTCTCAGAGCCCATTTATTCTTGGGCTCATTTCCAGCATTCGTTTACTTACGACCCGTTACTGTCATTTTCTGCTTGTGGGCCAAATTCAGCCCGTGGTTACAGTCGGCCCGTTTGTGGTCCGTTAATACGTTGGGCCGTTTTCATAGCGTCATCAAATATGGCCTATTAACGATGGCCCATTACGGTTGGCCCATGAACGGACGATCCCAACTCTAGCCCGTTTACGGCGGCCTGTTATTGGCCCATGTTTGGCCAATCGATCATACGGCCCGTATAAGGCCCATTGATGATACGGCCCGTAGAAGTCCCATTGTTTCTACGGCCAGTAGAAGGCCTACTGTTTCTATGGCCCGTAGAAGGCCCACCGTTTCTATGGCCCGTAGGAGGCCTAGTGTCACTACAGTAAATATTAGCCCATGGTTATTGTGGCCTAGTTTTAAAAAATAGGTTATTGCAGCCACTAGTTAACCACGAAAAAAGAAGTGCAATGACTACAAGCAAACAAATAAACAAGACAACAAGGAAATAAATAAGCAAGCAACTAACTCTAGGCTATCACGGCTATTACACATATTACATCCACTGGGCATCAAAGTTCGCCACTAGTGCAAATATAGGGAACAAAGAAGCATATCATATACACTGGCCGTCAAAATTGGCCACCAGTGCAAATCAATGCGGCAGCAAAACAAGAGCATAACTGAAACAACTTCAGAAGAGCTCAAGAAACGTTATCCTGGGTATCCACCATGCTAGCAATAAGCTTAGCAAGCTGATTAGCTTTGTCCTGTTTGGCGCTCAAATCCTCCAACGCTTGCTGTTGCACCAGAAAGTATGCATCTGAATGCTCCAGGGACTTCCGCAGTCCTTCCGCTTCTTATCGCAGCACAGCTGATCGATGTCTTTCAGCTTGTAGTTGAGACTCAAGAAACCGAACTAATTTAGACATTGAGTTTGAATAGCTTGTTCAAGCGATAGTGGCCAGTAACTCCAACACTAAACCAAGACAGGATGTGTCACTATCCTGAACCTTATCTGCATTACTTCCTTTACCGTTTCTTAATAAGGCACTCTTCCCCAATATTCTGTCAGCATTCTAAAAGAAGAAACAAGTAGACACATAACACGTTTAGCATGTACTAGTATATGAAACTCATTTCGGTGAACCAGTTCATTAGTAAGGTGGACAGGATTAAACTACCAAGTCTTCTATTGCCAAGTACTAGTACATAATAAAAGCATCAAACAAACATATATCTATGTCCTATGGTAGCAATGGAATCTTAAATTAGAACAGTTGTTCTTCAGGTTTAGGCACTTGTTCTACATGAACAGAGTACAGTAAGACGCAAGAATATAATACTTAAAAAATAGAAAATGAGCTCATAGACCTTACCACCTTCTTGGTTCGGGACCAGTACAGAACAAGGCGTTCCCAGTCATCGTCCAGTAAATGTGTCTCAGGAGAACGTAAGGGAATTTGATGAGTTTCTTTGCCGGTGAAGTACGTTTTCTTCAGGTAATTCCGATACTGCCACCAAGCATTCTTGAAGATAGAAGAGGTATTAGCACAGGTTACCTCATCCTGAGTTTCCAAATCGGTCCTTCTCTGTAGAGAAAAATGGGAAAATTTGCTGTATTATAACCATCATGGAGGTAGGATGCATGGGACGAAGCAAAGTAATTGCCATGAATAACATTACTTACACATAACTCCTGGACAAACACCTGCAACTGGCATTTTCCTTCATCTTCAGTATAATATTTCCAAGATGGGAAGATACACACATACGATTTAACAACATCAAATGCGATAGATGCTAAACTACGACTAGCTGGTTGTGCTTCCTCCACAGGAATAGGCGTACTAACTGGTGGAGTTGGGGTTCGCCGTGATAGTACTGGCCCTTTGGGCACTGGAGCTGCCTTACTAGCTGCTCTTGTTTGGGAGCTCTGTGGTGGAGATGGTGCTGTGTCAACAGGAACTGGGTTACTATCGGCTGGGGTTGGGGTTAGATTGGGTGAAGCTGGTTCTCTGTCCATCGTAGTAGGGGTACAATCTGCGAGAGTTTGGGTTATGTGTGGTAGGGCTGGTTCTTGTGCATGTACAACCGGGGTGCTATCTCCACCAAGAGGTAGCACTGTTTTATTTGAAGACCGTGTTTTTAGTCCGCTAGATACTGGCATCACCTGCTCCAATTCAAATGGCTGATAAACAGGAAACATAGTTGAATGTACAGACATTGTATGAGGGACAGATGCAATAGATAGTGTGGAAAAAAGAGGGGATGAAATAGTTGACATGTATATTGTTTAACTAAAATGGATAGCATGACATAATTTCACATATATGATGTCTATCTAAACTGGATAGCATAGCATAACATAATTCAAAGATATGATGAATAACTAAACAAGATCGCATGACATAATTCACCTACATGTTATCTAAGTAATCAGGATCGCATCATTTAATTCACATATGTGATTTATATGCTAAACAGAGGGCATTCGATATGATGTCTGAACTAAGAACATGGTGTTGAATATTGTGTATATGATGTCTAAACTATGCAATGCAAGACACCGTATGCATGATATGAGCAGTATAACCATGCCAAGTTAGATCATACACCTCAGTGGGGGAATAGGACTGGTCATCTATCTCCAAATCCATCTCCGAGGAGCTATCGGGACCCAACAAGAGATCTGCTTCGACAGGTAGCACTGTCTGCTCTAAAGGCCTTGTTTTCACTCCAGATTTTTCCATCTCCCACCCAAATGGCTGATGCACAGGAAGAGTAGTTTAATGTACAAACATTGTCGACAAATGGAAATGTAATGAAGAAAAGGATGGGCATGATATCATTCAAATATATGATGCCTGGTTAAACATGATGGCATTGCACATTTTCACATATATTATGGCTGGCTAAAAGACATGAGACTGCATAATTCCCATATATGATATAGAAACTAAATAGGTGGCATTACAGAACATGTCTAAACTGAGCAGATGACATATATGATGTCAAAAGTAGGCACTGCAAGGCAACATATGCATGATATGACTAACATCATCATGCCAAGGTAGACCAAACACCTTGGGGGGTAAATAGGATAGGTCAGCGGCGTCCGAGTCTGCCTTAGAACAGATATCTTCCTCTGGATTACAATCTGGAGAGGGGTGGGGAGGGTTTTCCATTGAACCCACCATGGAGCGATGTCTACATGACATTGTATTGCCGCGCAAAACTCTTCTCTTTTTCTCTACATGTTCAGCATGACTGTGTACAATATCTGACATGCATACGAAAAAATATGGTGAGATTATGTAAGGAGAGCATGCCAAAATTTAGAGTGATGGTAACAACCAGTGGATCGATGTTTTTCCGTTGAACCAAAATAGCCCTAATGGATCGACATGAATGTATAGTAATAAGTGATGCAACAAGTGTACAACGTCTTTGCCGTAGCCATGTCGACCTCAGCATCATTGGGTTGGTCGCTGAAGCAGTTGAGGCAGAGGTGACTGTCGGAGGTGTGGAGGAAGATCTGAGGAATCTGTAGACGGTGTCCAGGGCACTGCTCTGTTGTGATGGACCGTTCTGTCGTTGGAGCAGCTCCGGTGAGCCATAAGACGTCAAGGCTGAAGCAGCACAAGACAGGCATCGTCAATCTCAAGTGGGATTATAATAGCATCTCCAATAGATGATGTAAAATGTAAAATTAACATCACCAAAAACCACCTAACTACAATAGATGAGGTAAAAACTGTTGACTCTGAACATAACTGTCGAAACTGAAATTTACTGTGGAATCTGAATGCTATTGTCGAAACTGAACGCAATGGTAGCAGAGAGGCACTTGACATGTAGTTTAGGGAGGGCATGTAGTTCATCTTCAACCTGCACCCCCCTGAGCCGCCAGCCACCACCGGCCAAACCGCCGACCCCAGCGCTGCCTCGCCGCCCCGAAACAACTCGCCACCGTCGCCCCGGCCAGCCCTCTAGGCCCCCGCCCCCACCCTGAACCCTAAGATAGATAGTGGGGTACCTCTCCGGCGAGCCCCCGTCCCCACTGCGGGTGGTTCTTCCTTAACTCCGACGAGCCCCCCCAACCCCCTGAAAATCGACTGACCCAAAAGTTGATTCAGTCGACCGAAGTGTGGCTTAATCGGAGCAGAGCAGCAGCACGAGCGAGGGGGAGAGCAGCAGCAGCAGCTGGGCGAGCGAGCGATCGAGCGAGAGCCGGAGCAGCAGCAGCAGATCCGACTGGTATGGCCGCCGCCGCCGAAGGGGCCTTGCACTGGGGGAGAGCCGCCGTGGAGATGTCGCCCGCGGCGCCGGCTTCAAGTTAGCCGCTCCATGGTGGTGCGGTATGGAGCACCGTCGGTGCCGGGAGGTCGAGTTAAGGAGAAGGTGTGATGAGATGAGTGTACAACCTCTTTGGTGGTGCCGAGTAGGCCTCGGCTTCGTCCGAGGAGTCGGTGAGGATGTTGCGGTTCCGGTGGAGCAGGTTAAGGCGGCGCTGTGGGGATGGAGCAGCCGCGATAGACGAGGCGATCGTCGGAGTAGCTCCTTGGAGGTGGAGGACAAGGCGGTTGAACCGGCGGGACGGCGAGATGGACGACGGATCCTCATCCGGGGAGGTGGACGAGGGACGTCGAGCTGTTGCGGTGGACGGCGTCGTCGGGGAAGAGGCTCCGGCTGGGTATCAGTGACGTGGTGGACGGAGGAGGGTGGGGTTTCGCGGCTGGAGCAGAGAGGTTATGGTGGCCTGGGATTTCGAATGGCGAAAAGGGGGCGATGGGAGGGGGTGAAGCATGACTTAGGAACGCGCTTGTCCAAAATGTAGGGTGTGTTACAAAAGTACCCCCCACCGATTTGAACTAGCGGCCCTTTTGACTCAGGGTTAGAAGGGGGATTTCACGTGTCGGGATTTGGCAGCTGGAGGGAGTTTTCGCGCGCGTTGTAATTTCGGGATAGCAAGGCGCTGGTTGTGAAGGCGCCAGTTTTGGAAGCACAATATCTGAATTTTCGGGATATAACAAGACGCGGGTTGAATTTTAGGGACAAGCCTAACGTGTAGTAATATTGTACTTGTACGTACCAAATCAATTCGCACTTCCCTCAACCAAAAAGAAAAAGAAAAAATAAAACTATTCACACCACACAAAGAGAGAGTCTTGCCCCGTTTTACTATACAAATTCTATTAAAAGCTACTCCCTCCTTCCATCTATATAGGGCCTAATGCGTTTTTCGATGCTAACTTTGACCAAATATTAGAGCAATGATATATGACATGCAACATACACAAAGCACACCGTTAAATTTGTCTGTGAAAGGTTCTTTCAATGATATAATTTTCACATTGTGCATCTCATGTACTATTAATCTTGTCAATAGTCAAAGGCGGTCTTAAAAATCTCATTACGCCCTATATAGATGGAAGGAGGGAATGTGAATCCATGTTATGTCCGATTAAATTTTTTCGCTTGTTGTATAATGCATGTAACCTACTCATACCAACATTTTAGTGCATTCCAAATGTCTATACTACCGCTGCAATTCGAACTAAATTTGAATTCGTTTCTCTATTTCAATAAGAATCTACAATCATGATTGTTGCCAACTTCAACCATCATAGTTTCCTTGCTATCCGCCAAATATAAATCAGACGGCCTATAATGCAGGATGGCAAGCACACCATCATCAACAACTCCGTTTTGTATAAGAGTAGAGATAAAATATATTAAATGTAGTATACCATGTTCATAACCACACCATGTGTATCACCGTTATATATATTCACACATCCGTCGGTTTGAAACACTATGATAAATTCGTCAAATATCCGAATTCGCTTTTTATAATGAAGTATATATGATCTCTATTCGTCTTTTACACCCACACAACCCTCTTATCTTTGTAGCTAGCGCTAACTTTCTCTTGTGCATGCACATGCCCGCATCCCTCTCACCCTCCCTCATCATTCTCTAGCTCCATCGCGCAAATTCATCTTTTCACTTTAGGTCGTTCACCCATGGTGTGTGTAGGCCCCCCAGCTCCTTCTTTACGGCACACATCGATCGATATGCCTCTCTAGCCAGGTGTGCCTAGCACAAACACAAGCTTCCCCTCTTCTCTTGTCACGGTCCATGCCTCACTCCCACCACTCTTTTCATTGTTCTCGTACTCGCACACTCCTCCCCCTCGATATAGTATGCCTCTCGTACCACCTCCTACATGCATCCCTCTCTCTCTATCCTTCTCCTCGTGCCTCATTTGCTTCTAACACACACATGCATGTATACCTATCGTTCTCCCAACATATACCTAGATCGACTTTAACTACCCCCCATCGATCGACGTACCTCACAAGTTATGTCTCTCCTTTCTCTTACAAAGGGCGATTGATCTTCCTATGTAGTTACGTCTGCTTACCACAGCCACATCGCCCCCCTCATCATTCGTGCATGCCTCCTGACCCGTCTCTCACACGCACGTGCACAGACAACAAGCAACCATCTCCTCTCTTATTGATATTGCGGGCGTGCCCTCCGTTTGTTTAGCAAGCCTATCCCACCATTTATTAGAAGCAACTCCACTACCACCCCCTCCAACACTCTAGCTCTGTCTCTCTCCCAACCTTATTCATCTCCTGCACATATGCATGGATGCCGATCAATCTCCCTTAATACATGAGGCAGATCGATCTCCTTAATACATGAGGTAGGCCTCTCTCCTCCTCCACACATATACCATCCATTGTACCTCTATAGTTAATTGGGCCTCCCTCTTCCCCCACCACACACCGATAGTCGAGCACTGCAGGTAGGTATCCATGCCACCAAGACAAACTGCACATGTCCCATCTCACGTTCCAGTAGGCCGGCCACTCTATATCTTTGACGTGGGCACACACAAATTCGATGGCACTCTTTATCGATCGCGCGCGCACACACACAGACACACACACACACACACACACACACACATCATCCCTCTCTTCGATTCTATGGACACCTCAAGCCGATGATACCTCCACTCTCTTCTCGTGGATCGCCCCATCTATATATATGTTATATACATGAATCTATTTCACACACATTGCATATATTAAAATTTTTGATTGACCCCCCCCCCCCACAAAAAAAACTCTCAAGAACCCACACACTATATGTCTCTAGGTTTGTATCTCTCTCACACAACCCCACGTAGGTGGTGTACATATACAAGAAGAGAATAGGTGCACCGTGCACGTACTCACACTTCGTGCCCAGCCACACCCGCGCGGGTACATGGTGGAGCTCATTTCTCCACAGAAGCTGAATTTGTTTTTGAAACATCAACTGGCCAGAGACTCGAAAACTTATTTTCCCATTAGTGACTTGTCAGGGCGGTGGATTTTAGTTTGTACGATAATGTGAAAGCACAAGTGCTCCCTAGGTGGTTTTGGTAATTAATGACAACATATCTCTTGTTGGACTAACGTTTCTATCTAGTATGTTTCAGATAAGTTCAACAATGGAGTGGCATGGACTAAAGGTTGTGGGAAGTTCTCGAAGATGCTAAGGACAAAGGATTGGCTAAAGCTTAAAGCTCAAGACTCTTCATTTTACATTTTAGTGATCCAAGATCACATTGAGTCCATAGGAAAAGCCAATACTATCAAGGAGGGATGAGGTGTTGCTTAATGAGCCTCTTGCTCAAGTGCTTAATGATATGCTCCAAAATCCTCAGCTACTTTCCCACTTCCACATATGACCTAAACCCAAATCCAACTCGGCCCCACTGATTTCTTCTATCCAGCGCCACCGAGTTCAGATGTCATAGCCACTGCCAAAACCCTAATCAATTCGGTCTCACCGAGATGGGCTTGCAAACTCTCTGTTACCTATTGCAATACTTTTGGTCCCACCGAGATATGCAATCGGCCCCACCGAGTTTGCTTGGTCAACTCTCTGTTTCACTTATTACCCAAATCGGTCCCACCGAGTTTGAGTAATCGGTCAAACCGAGTTTTGGATTTACCCTAACCCTAGCACATCGGTCCCACCGAGTTGATCCAGTCGGTCCCACCGAAAACTCTAACGGTCACTAGGTTTACTATTTTGGTCCGACCAAGTTTGTCGATTCGGTCCCACCGAGATTGGTAAATTGTGTGTAACGGTTAGATTTTGTGTGGAGGCTATATATACCCCTCCACCTCCTCTTCACTCGTTGAGAGAGCCATCAGAACACATCTACACTTCCAACTCATATGTTCTGAGAGAGAACCACCTACTCATGTGTTGAGACCAAGATATTCCATTCCTACCATATGAATCTTGATCTCTAGCCTGCCCCAAGTTGCTTTCCACTCAAATCTTATTTCCACCAAATCCAAATCCTATGAGAGAGAGTTGAGTGTTGGGGAGACTATCATTTGAAGCACAAGAGCAAGGAGTTCATCATGAACACACCATTTGTTACTTCTTGGAGAGTGGTGTCTGCTAGATTGGCTAGGTGTCACTTGGGAGCCTCCGACAAGATTGTGGAGTTGAACCAAGGAGTTTATAAGGGCAAGGAGATCGCCTACTTCGTGAAGATCTACCGCTAGTGAGGCAAGTCCTTCGTGGGCGATGGCCATGGTGGGATAGACAAGGTTGCTTCTTCGTGGACCCTTCGTGGGTGGAGCCCTCCGTGGACTCGCGCAACTGTTACCCTTCGTGGGTTGAAGTCCCCATCAACGTGGATGTAGGATAGCACCACCTATCTGAACCACGGGAAAAACATCCGTATCTCCAATTGTGTTTGAATTCTCCAAACCCTTCCCTTTACATTCTTGCAAGTTGCATGCTTTACTTTCCGCTGCCTATATACTCTTTGCATGCTTGCTTGATATGTATTATGAATGTTGAAATTGTGCCTAAACTCCACTTAAACCGAAAAGGCTTAAAAACTGCAACTTTAGCACTAAGTGTCTAATCACCCCCCTCTAGACACATCTACTTCAAGGTCCTACAAGTGGTATTAGAGCTTTGGTCTCCATTTCCTTGGTTTAATCACCATTGGAGGAAGATGAATGTGTCTACTTTAGGGAGTCTTAGACATAGAGTGCCTATTCTTGATGGAGAGTATTTTCATGAGTGGAAGAATGAGATGCTTGTAATTTTCAATCAATATCATTTGAACAAGTATATTGCTAGGCCTTGTGCACCTCATATTGATCCGTTGCATCCTACTCTAGATGAAGATATTGACATAATTCACAATCTTAGAACTGTTGAGCTCATCATTAGAGGATTGCCCAAAAATTTGATTGCTAGTTTTCCTACTCTTAATTGTGCCTATACTATATGGAAATTTCTTGAGGAACGATTTCCCGATTATTCCTTAAAAAATTTGGATGAAATTCTCCATAAATCTATTGCCTTGAGTAAGATGAACTCTAGTGATCCTAGTTTTGGTGATTGTCTATTTGAGCTTACCAATCTCAAGCATGGTAGAGGAGATGTTGGAATCATTAGTGATATTATATCTGAAGCTATAAGAATTCATAAAGGTGACCACTTTGATGATCATTTATCTAATGAATTACCCTCTCTAGGAAATGATGAGTCACAAGATCATGGTGACCATGGATACTATGATGATGATGATGATAGTGACTTCGATCTTGATGATGCAATGCGACATTTTGGTCTTACGGCAAATCTTCGGGGATATGTGTCAGGAGGAAAGGAATGGGTTCTTGATAGTGGATGTACTGATCATATGACCGAAGATAAAGAGATGTTCCGTGAGCTTGCTGAAAATGATGGCCCTCGAAAATATGTCACCTTTGGTGATAACTCAAAGGGTAAAGTGGTTGGCCTTGGTAAGGTGGCCATCTCACATGATAGTTCCATTCAAAATGTCATGCTCGTTGAATCTCTCGGCTACAACTTACTTTCAGTATCTAGACTTGCTGATTTCGGTTTGAATGTCCTATTTACTGAGGTAGATTGCCAAGTGTTTCGTCGAGACAATCATAAAATGGTCTTTACCGGTATGCGTAGAGGTGATCTTTACATTGTCGATTTCTCTAAAAGGGCACAACCTAAAACTTGCTTTATTGCTAAATCCTCAAAATGTTGGTTGTGGCATAGACGACTAGGTCACGTTGGCATGAGACACCTTGACAAGCTTATTAAAGGAAATCATATCCTTGGAGTTAACGATGTCATATTTGATAAGGATAGACTTTGCAGTGCTTGTCAAGCAGGTAAACAGGTTGGAGGAAGGCATCCCGTGAAGAACATCATGACCACAAGGAGGCCACTCGAGCTACTTCATATGGATCTTTTTGGTCCCAACGCCTACAAGAGTCTCAGTGGAAATTCTTTTGGTCTAGTTATAGTTGATGATTTTTCAAGATTTACATGGGTGTTCTTTCTTGATGACAAGTTGCAGGTCCAGAAGATCTTCAAAAACTTCGCTAGGAAGGCCCAAAATCAGTTTGACGTGAAGATCAAGAAGGTTCGGAGTGACAGCGGAACAGAGTTCAAGAACGCAAATGTGGACACCTTTCTAGACGAAGAAGGGATTTCACACGAGTTCTCGGCTACGTACACACCTCAACAAAATGGAGTTGTTGAGAGGAAGAACCGGACGCTCATCAAGATGGCGAGAACAATGCTTGATGAGTACAAGACGCCGAAGCACTTTTGGGCAGAAGCGGTTGAGACAGCTTGTCATGCAACAAATCATTTGTATCTTCACAAACTACTCGGCAAGACGGCATACGAGCTCCTCACCGGCAACAAACCCCAAGTTGGATACTTTCGAGTATTCGGCTCTAAGTGCTACATTCTTGACAAGCATCATCGTTCAAAGTTTGCTCCTAAATCTCATGAAGGTTTTCTACTTGGTTATGGCTCAAACTCTCACACTTACCGTGTCTACAACAATTTCACCCAAAAGGTTGAAGAGACGGTTGATGTGAAGTTTGATGAATCTAATGGCTCGCAAGTAGAGCAATTGCCAATCGATGTAGGAGACAAAGACCCTTCAGAAGCAATCCAAGACTTGTTTATTGGCAAAATTCGTCCAACGGAGGTGAAGGAGAGTACCTCGTCCGTCCAAGTGGAAGCTTCTACTTCACGACAAGGTGAACCAAGAATTGATACGGAAGCATCCACAAGTGGGACACACCAAGATGAAGAAGACAAGGAAATGCATCAAGACGAACATCAACAACCTCCTTCTCCACCACGACAAGAGAACGACAACGTCAACAATGAAGAAGGCCAAGAAGAAGAACAAGATGAAGAAGATGTTCAATGAAGACCCAAGCAAAAACTCTCACGAGTTCGAGCAAGAATTGCCAAAGATCATCCCGTCGAGCAAATCTACAATGATATACAAACCGGGAGAATCACTCGCTCAAAAACTTGTTTAGCTAACTTTTGTGAAAACTATTCATTCATCTCTAGCATTGAACCTATGAAGGTCGAAGAAGCATTGGAAGATCCGGATTGGATAAATGCTATGCATGAAGAGCTACACAATTTTGAGAGAAACCAAGTTTGGACATTGGTTGAGAAGCCCGACAACAACCACAACATCATTGGTACCAAATGGGTGTTTCGCAACAAGCAAGATGAAGATGGACAAGTGGTTCACAACAAAGCACGTCTTGTCGCCCAAGGGTACACACAAGTCGAAAGTATGGACTATGGTGAGACATATGCTCCCGTTGCTAGACTTGAGTCCATTCGCATCTTACTTGCCTATGCTAATCACCATAATATCACCTTGTACCAAATGGACATTAAAAGTGCTTTTCTTAATGGTGAAATAGAGGAGGAAGTTTATGTCAAACAACCTCCCGGCTTTATCTATCCTAAGAAACCAAATCATGTTTACAAACTTCACAAAGCTCTTTATGGTCTTAAACAAGCTCCTAGAGCATGGTATAAATGCTTGACCAAGTTCCTTATTGCAAGTGGTTTTGAAATTGGTAAAATTGATTCTACTCTTTTTAATAAAGGGTTAATGTAGAACTATTTGTATGCCAAATTTATGTTGATGATATCATATTTGGTTCAACTAACCCTCTCTTTAGTGAAAAGTTTGGAAAGCTAATGTTAGAGAAGTTCGAGATGTCTATGATGAGTGAACTCAAATTCTTTCTCGGTTTGCAAATCAAGCAAACTAAGGAAGGTACATTTGTCTCTCAAACGAAGTACACCAAGGACTTATCCAAGAAGTTCAATATGCAAGAATGCAAAGGTATGCCTACACCCATGCCTACTAGTGGACATCTTGATTTGACCAAAGATGGTAAACCGGTTGATCAAAAGGTTTATCGCTCTATGATTGGCTCTTTGTTATACCTATGTGCTTCACGTCCCGACATTATGCTAAGTGTGTGCATGTGTGCACGATATCAAGCCGCTCCTAAAGAATGTCATCTTAAGGCCGTGAAAAGGATAGCGAGATACTTAATTCATACACCAAACTTTGGCATTTGGTATCCTAAGAGGTCTTCTTTTGATCTTGTTGGCTATTCCGACTCGGATTATGCCGGAGACAAGGTTGATAGAAAGTCCACTTCGGGTACTTGTCAATTTCTTGGTAGATCTCTTGTGTCTTGGTCTTCCAAGAAACAAAACTCGGTATCCTTATCCACCGCCAAAGCGGAATACATTGCCGCTGGTTCATGTTGTGCTCAATTACTTTGGATGACCCAAACTCTTAAAGATTATGGGATCTATGTGAAACATGTTCCATTGCTTTGTGACAATGAAAGTGCTATCAAAATAGGTCGTAATCCCGTACAACATTCTCGAACTAAGCATATTGAAGTACGTCATCATTTCATTCGAGACCATGTTGCTAAGGGTGACATTGATCTTAAGCATGTTCGCACCGATAAGCAATTAGCGGATATATTTACTAAACCTCTTGATGAGAAAGTATTTTCCAGGTTGAGAGGTGAATTGAACATTATTGATGCTTCGAACTTGGAGTAGGAACTCCATTGGATACATGCAAGACATGAGCTTATGACTAATCCATGATATATCTCTTATGATGACTATCTTATGTCTTGGATATATTTGTACCTTGCATGTTGTCTAACCCATGTAGGTGCTTGGTTGAATCTAATTCCATGAGATTGCGACTCACTCACATCTTGAGCAATCTCTACATTACCAAGTCTCTACACAATGGTGGTTGAAGACAAGGAAGCACAAAACCATTCAAACATATCCTTTGACAAATTCTATGTTGAGCTTCATGATTGTCATTTTTGGATACACAAGTGCTCTTCCTTGCAAGAACTAACCCATGTAGGTAGATGAACTCAAACTCCAAGTGGTGCTCCCAACTCTTGATGAGCTACATCAACCTTGAGCACCCACACAAGTTCAACTACATGAGCAAGACCCACACCACCACCCAAGGTATGTTATTCCATCTTAGAGAAGCTTTACTCCCACTACAACAAGACCCCTCTTATAGCAATGCTTTTTTACGTATTTAAAAGTCCATATATGCGTTGTTAGTGTATGTACCAACGCTTTGGGATGCGTAGCCTTATCCAGTGTTGCTAGCGCATAGTGCAACACTTATACTGTCATTGGTAAACAGGCCGTTGCAAAAGAACAACACATAAAACAAACTTGTGCAACACTTTCATACGTTGGTGCTTAATGTACAGGAATCAAAATCCCATTGCTTGGCAACAAAGAATTTGCAATGCTTAAGTGTTATACATATGATGTGAATAATATTATTGTTTTTATATATAATGCCAGCATCTAAATTAGTGCTCCATGAAGAGAAAACAAGAGAATATTACTCACGTGAGGAAGAAATCATATATTTGATAAAATTGTTAGATTACAATAGTGGATATTACAAGAGGAACACCATCTAGTGTGATGTATAATCTAAATATTCTCTTGATAGCAAACTTAAACTGAAAGCATCCATCACATCCTTACAACTTATCTAAAACTTAACGGAGGAACATCATCCAACATGAACATCGTCCCTACAACTTAACTAAAACTGAAAGCATCCATCATCAACATGAACAGGAACACATCATTATCATCATTGCAGTATACTTGCCGCACACCCATATAATCCTCCATTTATCTTTTGCATCTACAAACAAAAAACAGAATGAACTGTTAACACACCATGCATTAACATGATGCAAGTAGTGATAGAGGCAGGATATTGGTCATTGTATCTGCTGGTATATCCCTATATGCAAACTCCAGAAATTCATCTACACCAGTTGAGTACTGTGTACTTTCTCTAGTAAATCGCTATGAAGAAACTGACCTTGTCAAATCAAATATGTAGTATTGGTAATTGTCAAGTTCATCCTCTCCTCTGCTTGCATGTCGCATAGCTGCACTAGTACACATACTAGTTAGCTCAAGTAAATATTTATTTTCTTTGAAATTGAAAACAAACCGTGATAATTTGTGTGCGGCATATACAATAGAACAACGTATGTTTTTTGTGATACATAGTGACATCCATTTTACAAATGGCACAAATAATTTTGAGTAAATATTTTGTGGGCGACGAACAAATCTGGACCCAGAAAAGGATGGTTCCAAATCGATAGTGGGTACAGTGGCAGAGGACCTGGTAGGGCGAGGGTTGCCAGCCGCCCTATCTTGATTTGGCCGGTGCAGGCAGGGCACAAGGCGGCACAGCCACGCGGCTGCTTTGCCGATGGCTGAGTGACCAGAGCCCGCCCTATCTCAACTATTGTCCATCCTCCGCCACTGAGTGTGTATACTATTCTAGGAAAATCTTAGTGGGCAAACCAAACTAATTTATATTGAAATTGCTAAAAGAGTACCTAATTTATAGTGGAATGGTTAAAACAGTACCTTAATCTTATAGGGACAACTTGTAGGCGCGTATTTCCTTGCAGTGTACTTCATGAGTACATGCTCATAGTACTGAAAAATAGTAGTACATCATATGTTAATCCTTGTATCTAGTTTGTTTTTCCCCTTTCCGTATGGGATCTGTAAAACAAAAACGTCTGTTCTATCCATACTTCATACATATGATAGGTAGAATAGAACTTGTTCCTGACTTTTAGTGTGGAATAGTACCCGAAAAAATACATCTATAGAAGCACCGTGTCTGACTAATGATAACCACAATACCAATATCCTTTTTACTTGAGAAGGAGAACTTGTAATTTTAAAATATTTCTCATGATTTTTTAAACAGGATACAACGAGTTACCATGTTACCACAAAGGCAGTAAAAAGATAATACAATTATGCTTTATTTGGTCAGAGAGTGCATACAAATATAGAATATAATTTGTATTGGCCACTATACTGGGATAACAATACATTAGCTACCAACTGTAACAGAAGTACCTATATTATTTTTGGGAAGTAAGGGAAAGCATCTAACTTACTGCCAACTAGTGGTTGAAATATTCATCATTTGGTATTAAAAACACCTTGCTAATGATATAGTCATACACAATAATCATATCTGACTAACAGAACTTGAAGATCAGCTTTTATTTCAGAAGGGAAAAGATAGCAATCTGCAAAATATAAATCAATAACTAACCATTAAAAAGGAAAATAAATAATTCTACTCAGTTTCAAAGCCAACATGGTATTACATAAGACACCATATACATACCCGGGCTGCAGCATGTGCACTGCAAGCCATGTAGACTAAGCTAAGATGTACAATTGTAGAAGCCCTGTATATATAGTGCGTGATATTCAACTTGAATTACAATCGCTTATATGTTGTGTTAAATTAATTGCTATACCAATTTGCATAGTATAGAGAGGCTCAATCATTACCCCGGCCGGAAATGTTATTGGACGAAAACGACCATCAGAAAGGCAGGAAGGCGCATGAATGAATCAGCATTTGTGTGCGTACTTTGCAGAAACTGGGCACCTCCTGAAAGTGACGAGTTGTCATTAGTCACCAAAGAGCTAACACCAATGCTTGGCCCAGAGGAATTTGTAGTACTGACTGGAACGCTACCATTCATGTCCCTATGAACATGTCCAAGGTTGGAGCATGGGGCGCGGGACACGGAGGTCAGCAGTGTTGAACTGAACTACCACCTTGAAGACTCTTGCTTAATATGATAGAACATCACTGGAAACTAGTAAGGATCTTCAGATATTTTCGCTGGGAACTGCAAAGTGTAATTATCAGTAAGATTTTGAAGCAATGCAAGTGAATCAAGAAAATAGTCGCCACAAAAATTTCTTAACCAATGAGCTTATGAACCAACAGTCCCAGGGAGCCTAATTCTAAGTTACTAACTTCTAGGTCCCAAAATCAGGAGGACTCGTTTCAGGACATCAGAGATGAAAAGAGCCATCATCCAAAAGCAAGTGTCAATCCGATCTAGAGATAACACAAATAGAGAGCAAATAGGGCAAGAGAAGTTGACAGGGACAAGATATTTCATTTGAATTACATACTAGCACATGGATACAGCCTAGGCAAAGAATGTGCAAACTTGGTGGGCAGGTTTGAGCCTGTTCATGGCCTTACCTTGGAATCTCCATTGGTCGCTGGGGAGCGGCGACGAGGGGCGGCGCGCTGGGATCCAGGGTCGCAGGGGAGTGGTGATGAGGGACTGCGCGCCAGGATGGAGGGTCATAGGGGAGTGGTGACGGGCAGCTCGCCGGCATGTAGGTCACTGCCGCGCAAAGGAGTTGCAATGTCTGACGAGGGGCGGCGGCCAGCGTTGGAGGACTCGAGAGGAGTAGGGAGATTGGGGACAGGGAGGGTACGACCTAGATTAATCCTGAAAGCCAACTTGGGCTGGGCTAGATAGAAGGCTGGGTTAGTGTGTTGGGCTGGGAGTATGTACAACACATATGCTACAATGCTTATATGCGTATCTCTTGTAAATTTTGCAACGTACAGTCAAAACGTTATACAATATGTGTTTCTTTATAGAGGGTATCCTTGTAGTGTCCAAGACATGAGTCAAAGCAACTCACCAAGATGTTAATACATCAAGATGCTTAAACGAAAAATGGTGACCCCATTTTGAGCTTAAACGATGAGTATGACCTATGATCAAGTGTTCTCACTTGACTCCTAAGTCAATATACTCTAACATAGGTGACTATGTCACCGCCCAACTCTAGATGAAGTTCTCTTGTGTTCTTCATCTAGATCTTTCAGTTTCTTCTCTTTTCTTTTTGTTTTTGTATTTAATTCATTGCAAATCTTTGTGAGATCCTACATGTTTAGTGAGCTGAGGTGACAAGTGTTTTTCTCTGTGTTGAACTCGGTTTCACCGACTTGTAGTTTTCGGTCCAACCGAATCTTTTCGGTACCACCGAAACATGCCACTCGGTGCCACCGACTTCGCAACAGGAAAAACAGTTTGCCACTTGTTCTATATTTATTTTGATCCAGCTCTACTCAATGAATCTTGTCCTCTACAAGCATCACAGTTTTATCCATTGCTTTGTGCTGAGTCTCAAGGACGAAACCTATATGACGGATTCCAGAAAGCCCTTCTTGGAAATTGATGTGAAAGGGGGAGAGAGAGATCACATCAAAGCTTATCACCTACAAGGGAGAAAGTATTAAGGGGGAGAAAGAGATTTCCAGGGAGAGAATACTCAAGGATCCCAGATGTCCCAGATGCTTGATGTTGAAGAGGAGAGATGTCACACGTCTTTTTGGGGGAAAGACATGTTCATATGTGCTTATTTGCATTAAGTTCTATCCATTTGTATCTTTCAGCTCTGATTTTCTGTTCCCTTCTCCCAATATCCCATGTAAGATTCAGGGGGAGCATGACACCTAAGGGAAAGAAATCAGTCAAATTCATTGCATATCTTTACTCTTGGGGACATGTTGAATCCAATGTGGTACCTTGTACTCACTCTCTACATGTCATCCCAGTATTGGTTCTCTTGTGGCTTCTTTGGTTTGCTCTGGCTAGTGGAGGTACCTGTGTTATCTAACCTTGTTTGTGCAGGTTCATTCCATCCTAAGCCAGCTAAAGACTACAAGGTAAGTGTATGCATCAAAATCATGAGTATGAGGAATTCTTGCTTATGTACATACTGTTTGCAAGAAGGACTCATGAGCATGAAGGTATTTTCCTTGATACTCTTTTGCTCTGATGCATATGGCCAAGATACATGTAACACATTGCCTACTCTGTCATGGTTATGCTCTCACATGCCTCTATATTTCACATTTACATGAGTGCATACATGTAGGGGGAGCCTCTACTTGTTACATGTCCTTCCAAAGCTTTACTTGCTGTTCTTTATATCTTTACCTAAAGCTTTGATGTATGTTGCCATCAATTACCAAAAAGGGGGAGATTGAAAGCACAAGTGCTCCCTAGGTGGTTTTGGTAATTAATGACAACATATCTCTTGTTGGACTAACATTTCTAGTATTTAACCTTGTTTGTGCAGGTTCATCCCATCCTAAGCCAACTGAAGACAACAAGGTAAGTATATGCATCACAGTCATGTGAATGAGAAGTTCTTGCTGATGTACATACTGTTTGAAAGAAGGACTCATGAGCATGAAGGTACATTTCTCACATTCACATCATTTGCTCTGATGCATATAGCCAAGATACATGTAACACATTGCTTACTCTGTCATGTTTACGCATTCACATGCTCCTATATTCAATATTCACATGATTGCATACGTGTAGGGGGAGCCTATGCATGTTACATGTCTTTCCAAAGCTTTACTTGCTATTCTCTATACCTTTATATAAAGCTTTGATGTATGTTGTCATCAATTACCAAAAAGGGGGAGATTGAAAGCACAAGTGCTCCCTCGGTGGTTTTGATAATTAATGTCAACATATCTCTTGTTGGACTAACACTTTTACCTAGTATGTTTCAGATAAGTTCAACAATGGAGTGGCATGGACTAGAGGATGTGGAACCCCTTCAAGATGCTAAGGACAAAGGATTGGCTCAAGCTTCAAGATCAAGACTCTATATTTTCTATTTTAGTTATCCAAGATCACATTGAGTCTATAGGAAAAGCCAATACTATCAAGAGGGGATGAGGTGTTGCTTAATGGCTTGCTTGCTCAAAGTGCTTAGTGATATGCTCCAAAACCCTCAACTACCTTCCCACATCCACATATGACCTAAACCAAAAGTCAAACTCGGCCCCACCGATTCTATCTATCAGGCGCCACCGAGTTTCAGATGTCATAGCCACTGCCACAAACCCTAGTAAATCAGTTTCGCCGATACGGATCTCGGTCTCACCGAGATGGGATTGTAATCTCTCTGTGTATGTCCATTACCAAAATCGGTCTCACCGAGTTTGAGCAATCGGTACTACCGAGGTTACAATGCAAACCCTCTGGTTAGCTTATTACCAAAATCGGTCTCACCGAGTTTGCCCGACCAACTCTCTGGTTAGCTTATTACCAAAATCGGTCCCACCGAGTTTGTGTAATCGGTCACACCAAGATTACGTTATGCCCTAACCCTAACCATATCAGTCCTACCGAGTTGCATCTCAGTCCCACCGAAAATCCTAATGGTCACTAGGTTTGCTGAATCGGTCCGACCGAGTTTAACCATTCGATCCCACCGAGTTTGGCAAATTGCGTGTAACGGTTAGACTTTGTGTGGAGGCTATATATACCCCTCCACCCACTCTTCATTCGTGGAGAGAGCCATCAGAACATACCTACACTTCCAATACACATTTTCTGAGAGAGAACCACCTACACTTGTGTTGAGGTCAAGATATTCCATTCCAACCATATGAATCTTGATCTCTAACCTTCCCCTAGTTGCTTGCCACTCAAATCTTCTTTCCACCAAATCCAAATCCTGTGAGAGAGAGTTGAGTGTTGGGGAGACTATCATTTGAAGCACAAGAGCAAGGAGTTCATCATCAACACACATTTGTTACTTCGTGGAGCGTGGTGTCTCCTAGATTGGCTAGGTGTCACTTGGGAGCCTCCGACAAGATTATGGAGTTGAACCAAGGAGTTTGTAAGGGCAAGGAGATCACCTACTTCGTGAAGATCTACCGCTAGTGAGGCAAGTCCTTCGTGGGCGATGGCCATGGTGGAATAGACAAGGTTGCTTCTTCATGGACCCTTCGTGGGTGGATCCCTCTGTGGACTCGTGCAACCGTTACCCTTCGTGGGTTGAAGTCTCCATCAACGTGGATGTAGGATAGCACCACCTATCCGAACCACGGGAAAAACATCCGTATCTCCAATTGCGTTTGAATTCTCCAAACCCTTCCCTTTACATTCTTGCAAGTTGCATGCTTTACTTTCCGCTGCCTATATACTCTTTGCATGCTTGCTTGATATGTATTATGAATGTTGAAATTGTGCCTAAACTCCACTTAAACCGAAAAGGCTTAAAACTGCAACTTTAGCACTAAGTGTCTAATCACCCCCCTCTAGACACATCTACTTCAAGGTCCTACATAATGCTGCATCCACCTAAAGTAACGAAAGTTCTTACGTAAACTTCCTAGTAATTCCCTCTTCGTGGGTGCAGCATTACTCCTAACATTTGTAATATCAGTTTGAAACTTGTAATATTGCCGTGTCCTATTCCCACGTTTTCAAAATCCTGCGAATCAAACAAGTCCTGATTTGGTGATGATGTTGTGCCTCCCATCTTTCACCAATAGCTGTCGGATCTAGATCTGACGCATACAAACCAAGCTTCTCCATTTTTGCAAAAAGATGCCCGCACTTGTTCCCTATTTACAAACAACTCCTTGCCTCTCACAATCTAGGAGTAGAAGGCCGTGGAAACATCTAGCGCGATGGCCGCTGCCGGAGCCGTCCACCCCCAATCTTGGTGTTCCGTGCAATGCACGGGCATCCACGCACAGGAAATTATGTCGAACATGGCTAGTTGTAAGGAGGCTAGCTCTACAGCCATGATGATAATGACTTCAGACGGTGAGGCTGACTATGGTATGCCAAACACGGCGCCTATACTCAGGTGTCATCTCCGGCGCAGGGTCTTGTCACTTCACTGTGAGGAGCAGCACGCAATAATTTGACCAACGGGTAGTATAGTGCTAGTACTCCTACTACTACATTGGTAGTACTACTACTAGTACTAGTAGCACCACCGTCTGGATTTAGGAGTACTACCACATCCACCGGCACCGAGGAACGTCTCCAGGTAGTATTGCTTGAGGCCGCCAGTGCGAGGGGCCGCTTGGACGACAGCTTCGTCTCCTTGTTCGACGAGGTCCTCGTCGGTTTCCTCCACAAGTTCACCGTCGTCAAGAAGCTTGCGGATGACTTTGACGTAAGCCTCCAGCCGACGCGACCAGGCTCTGCGATGCCTGCCACCCTCAACGGCCACTATGGTAGCAACCTATTCGACGCACTGGTGGCCCTGCGACTGCCCGCCGTCGCGCCGGCGAATGTCCACCTCGAGGTCGCGCTCGCCATGCAGCGCCTGGCGCAGCAAGACACCATCGACATAATCACCCACGTCTACGCGCAAATCGTCCACAAGGACTACTACATGCAAGAGGAGGACGATAGGACGCTGGCCTTCTTGGAGCACAGGGCAACCTTGGACGACAATGTTCAGAAGCACGTTGAGCTCGCCGCCAACGCCACTGCTCCTCACACGTCGGTTGGTGACCCGACGCACTAGGGCGTGAGTATGTCGTTGAACGTTGATGGATCCGTATGTATTTTTATCTTTCCGTCAAATCCATGTAGTAGTATATAATACTAAAGTAATTATCTTACCTTTCGCATCAACTTCATAATTTTCGTATGTACTCCATGCATGAACGGCGCCAGAACCAAACTTCTCATTACTCTAGGCAAAATCATTATTTTCTATCTATCGGTCGCGCCATGGAGAAATACCAAATTTTACAAGTTACGAGTACAAAAGGAAAAGCCTGACGTGTTCGCATCGCAACCCCACACGGTTGGTCCGGCACGCCACTCAAGCAGGAATGCGTGCGGTGTTGCATTTTCACTTACAAGTGGGACCGCAGTTGAGAAAACCGACTATCGGCAAACCCCCACCCCGCCCACCACGTGATGGCTGAGAAAACAGGAGGGAGAAGAGATGGCTGTAGCACGGACTCCAAGAAAATTGGTGTCGGATGGGACTCGTGTGGGTGGCGTGTGCCGTACTGCTAGACGTGAATGCTACTGAGTTATGGCCCATGCCACCCCACTATATCGAGCCTATATCAAGGTACGTAGAACAAATTTCTTGCAGTCCGTGCTTAGCCCTCCTCTATCTCTCTTCTCAGCTAGCCAGCGGATGCGCGGATCCCATCGTCTGTTTGCTCACATGCGGCCCCACATGTCAGTGAAAACGCAAGAGGACCCACTGAACCTGCACATCTTTCACCTCGATGTGCTGGTGATGAAAAAAAATCCAATAAAGATCTTCGGTGGCCGCTTTTGGAGTTACTCAAGAGTAGTAAGATTCTATTTACAGTTCAACCCAAGATGCACATCTCGTGGCTTCAACTACCACTCTATTTTCTTTCATGACACGACCTGGATGCTGGATGTCCCACATGCGGCAAAAGGAGGAAGAACCCGACCAAATCTTCGGGTCTGCTCTTGGATGAGATTAGTGCACTTGTTGATACTCCTACTAGAATAGAGGCTAGACATGAGACTAGATGTGAGGAAGCAACGTCTACTTCTTTACACTTGAAGAAGAAAGAAGCACGCAAGATCGAGCTTCCGCAGATCAACAATGAATGCATCGAGAAGGCACTAATCCAACTTACAGGAGTAGTAAAATGTATTCTTGTGGTTCTTGTTTTCTTTGGTCTTGCTTTTCTAGTCAAAATTATCGTTGGAGTTCGTGCAAAACAGAGGTCCGTTTGGGGTCGTGCGTTGGAGTTGGCCTTACAAGTGGGACCGCAGTTAAGGAAACCGACTATCGGCAAACCCTCACCTCTCCTGCCGCGCGATGGCTGAAGTTAGAGAAACGATGAGGTTGAAGAGATTGCTCTAGCACGGACTCCAAGAAATAATATGGTGTTAGATGGATGTCGTGGTGGTGGCGTGTGCCGTACTCCTGGACGTGAATGCTTGTTCTGGCCCATGCCACCCTACTACTCCTACTACTTACTCCTACTATATAGTACTAGTATCAAGGATTCGAGGTGCTGGTTACGTACAACGAACACATTAACATATGGCTACAGTAAAAACACCCACCCGACGCGCGAAGCATGTGAAGCTAGTACAAATAGTGTACTACTATTGTTGATTGGCCTCATCCGATAACCTGTTGCAATGCACGTACAATTATGTATTCGGAAAATATTTTTTTGCCTCATCGCATCACTCACTCAGAGAAGCGACTCGAAAGCCATTCATAAATTTAGTAAGTTTATCACACACATATCATTTTATTACATACAACAGGTCATCAACCCATATCGACAATGA
The DNA here is from genome assembly GCA_034509565.1 of Triticum monococcum. Taxonomy (NCBI): domain Eukaryota; kingdom Viridiplantae; phylum Streptophyta; class Magnoliopsida; order Poales; family Poaceae; genus Triticum; species Triticum monococcum. The sequence continues at coordinate 384,331,520 of CM067845.1, forward strand.
GGATACATTATAAATACTAAAGTTTTCAGCACACAACAAATAACAAGCCATGAAATGAACTTCAACTCGACCATTCTGCGGCGTTGGAAACGCTTGCTTTGAACCACAAGTGATTCTCTGGGACGGGCCATCCGTTGTCGATCTGGAGACCAACGCAGGACTGATCATCCAGGCTGAAGCGGCCTACTATATCAGTACCAGGGTAGGGAACCACCCAAATTTCTGAGGTATAGACACAGTTGCTTCTCATAAATGTGTCAACAGCAGTTGGATCGCCTTTCACCATCATCGTATAGTTTTGTCCAAGGAAGAGCGAGTTTTCTCCAAGACTATCAATTCTGTGCCAGGGAGAAGGAGTTGGCGCTAGCACACTAGTATCCATCCCGAATACCATGCAACGGGTGTTGGAATAGGTCCGGAGAGTCCGACCATGGGAGACACCTGCTTCCTTAGCAGTAACATCATCAGTGGGCTGTATACACACAAGAAGAGGTGATCCATCGGAATTAGTTGCCAGGCGCCACAGAGTATATCGGCGCTGCTCATGATCATCACCATCGGCATCTCCCCCTTGGTTATAAATTTTTTCAAGTATAGGTGGTGGGATGTTCACAGGACCTTGGAAACACAAGAAGAAGGTTAATTAGTAAAGGGAAACTTGCTAACTCGCATGCATGTGGATGAAACAATTATAATTATGGTGGAAGACAAACGTACCGAAACTACGAGGATACCATGCAAAAAGAGTGCCACGAGTGGTGGAAGCAAACACAAGGCCCTCGTATTGAATTGCATCACAGTACTCATTCATGCATAGAAACTGATTTTTGAGCAATGTCAATCGAGTCAAACCACTAAGGATGGCAACAAGCTTGTCGAAGATAGCAACAACTTCATAGTTGTTGTAATTCCAAGAGCGGTTGGGAAGTCGACAAATTGCTATCTTCCGTAGAAGACAGTCACCATGATCGTATTTGAACGCGCATACATTAATGGTGTGCTCAACCTCTGGGCAGTGTGCTGAGATTTTTGGAAGTGGAACCCGGTGACGAGTGTACACATTCACAAGTTCCCACTCACAGTTGGACCCAATGTAAACAACCCAATCTCCATTTGCGCCCGCCCAAGCCTTGCCCTCAAGCGATGGCATCTTAACATCATACATATCATTATCAAGGGGCATCAACTTGCACAGGGCGAGGCCTCCGTCGTGCCGACGCCAGTCATCACGGCGAAGAAGATAGGGGAGATCAAACCGCTCCTTGACTCTTGGGTTCTTTGTAATGATGTTATTAGTTGAGTCGAGAATGGGCTTGAACGAACCTGCCATGCTAGCCGAGGTGATGACGTCGCACCATGCTAGCCGAGGTGATGACGTCGCACCAATCAATGAGTTCCTCCACCACATCATCTTTCAGATCGGGGCAAGAATAACGGGGTCATTTCCGGCCTGTTCCCTCCATGGAGAATACGATCGAACAATGGCAGAAGAAAAGGTGAAGGGCTGAAGGAAAATGGAGGAGGGAGAGGAAGAGCGTGCGACAGCAGTTCCAAATCGAGAGGGAAAGGCGAAGAGTCGGTGGACAGTTGCGAGTTTGCCACGGTTCACGAAGAGGCACCCCGGCCTACACGTCAGTTCGGAAATACTCCTACTACTCGCCGTCGTCTCACTGATATGTTGGAACGGGACCACATGTCAACAAAACATGGTGTGTAATTTCTCATGCAAAATGCGATCTGGCCGCGTTGGCCCGAGGTGCCGCATTAGTTATCGACCTTTTTTTAATGGCGTGCCGATCAGTTTTGAAGCACGACTAACTGGTACTGTACGTGGAGAGGATGACAGCAGGGACCCGCCAAGGTCATGGCAGTACACAAGCAAGTGCCTCCTTATTTCAAGCCAATAAAAAATGGCTCCTCCTAGTGGATTTCTGATATCTGGGTCCCATGCCATTGTTAACGTAGTCAATAAATGAGAGAATTGCACAACGAGCGGCTGACACTAGGGACCCAGCAGCTCGCCCAGTTATTTTTGTTTTGGGTTAATTTGATAAATGCCACTCCAAATCTGGTGTATCCGAGAAATGCCACTGCAATTTCCAAACTTTGAAAAATGCCATTTCATGCCATTTCTGTGGCATTTTTCGAAGTCTGGAGTGGCGTTTTTCAAAGTTTGCAAACTGCAGTGGCATTTTTCAAAGTTTGCAAAAATTGTAGTGGCATTTTTCAAAGTTTGGAAATTGCAGTGGCATTTTCATGAATCGCCATAATTGGAGTGGCATTTATCTAATTTGTTTTTGAGACGGAAGCAGGGGTCAACTAGGCTGTGCGGGACACTCTGGCCTGTCTAGACAGCCTTTTCTTTTATGTTTACCACAGACTAGCCTAGTAGTTTTTTTTCTTTCTGAAAATGGCTAGCCCAGTTCTTTTGTGATTTGTCAAGTAAGTCCCTTTATCAGGCCTGCTGGGCTGCAAATCTTTCAAGACGAGGAGAGCTTCATTCGGCTGGCCGAGAAAATGGCCTATCAGTAATGAGAAATGGGCTGTACATTATTACAACACATCAAACCGGCAATTATTTTCAAATATCTTTTTTTCATTTTGAGATTTTAAATTGCATTTATTTTTATGCATGGACAATTTATTGGATTTTATATCGATATACATTTATTTTTAAAATTAGTCTGAATGTGACTCGAAATTTTGAGATTAAAAACAGTTCATACCGCACCGACATATGCAAAATTTCGTATAATTTCTTAACCGTGGCCACAGTATGGGCTGTAATGCTAACATAAAGAATATGGGCTCCAAAAAACCCATAAGAATTAGCAAATGGGCTGTAAATTATTTGAAATAATGGCAGATGGGCTGTATGATGTTTTCCACAGATTTGAGGCTTTCCACAGATGGCCTGTATACTGTTGGATGTCCATCCAACGGCCGTCATGCTTCTTCAATCTCTGCTCTTCCTGCTCCAGCCGCTCAAACAAGCACCGACGGGAATGCCTGCTCCCTCCTCCCCGCGACCGGCTGTGCTTCCACGCAGGCCTCACCGCCCCACCGTACTCCCATCGCTGGCCTAGCCATCCCTCTACTCACCCACACCTGCTGTCATTCTCCGGCGATGGCATAGGAACCAGTAAACCCTCGTACAGTCATACTCCCCTCCGCATGGGAAACAAAAACAACGGCTAAGTCTTCCCTGCCTCTGTGTCGTTCCCTTCCTAGGCCTCGCCGTCGTCCACCGCCCTGGTGCTCTCGGCGTGGCATGGTCAGCGTGGTCAACGACCGACATGCATCTGAAGTGGACTGTACATGGAGAGGCTTACAGCTGGGTCCACGGCCGCACGCAAGGAAATGCCTCCTTATTACGCGCAAAATAATGATTTCCTCCACCTGACATCTGGGACCCACCGAAACGGCCTCTGTATTTCGTGAAAAAAACATTACCGCCGCTGACAGCTCGGACCCACCAGCTATATCTTCGCACGCAAGGAAGTGCCTCCTTATTACGCAGAAAAAAATGAATACTCCCCCTGCTAGCTGGGACCCAGTATAATGGGCCTACTAAGTTGACGGGGACGAAGGGCTTTGTCAACTTAGTCAATATGCACGATTCTAGCTCAACTGACCATACGATGTCCATCCAACGGCCGTAGTGCTTCTTCAACCTCTGGTCTTCTTGCTCCAGCCGCCCAAAGCAGCGCCAGTCGTGCCGCTTGCTCCTGCCTCCCTTGGCCGGCTGTGCTGCCGCGGAGGCCTCACCGCCCCCATACTACTCCCACCGCTGGCCAGGCCATCCCTCCACTCCACTCACCCATACCCCCTGTTATTCTGCGGCGACGGCAGCATAGCCAAACCAGTGAACCCTCGTACTCGTCTCTGCGTGCGCATCCACTGCCGCGTCTTCCCCTGGCTCCGCGTCGTCCCCTTCCTAGGCCTCGCCGTCGTCCATCGCCGTGGTGCTGTCGGCGCGGCGTGGTCAATGTGGTCAACGACCGAATTCCATCGGAAGAATACTATACGTGGAGAGGCTGACAGCTGGGTCCACGGCAGCCGCAAGGAAGTGCCTCCTTATTATGCGGAAAATAATTATTCCTCCACCTCACAGCAGGGACCCACCGGACGCCCACCAGTATATCACGAAAAAAACGTTTGCCCCTGACTACTGGGACCCACTGATGGGCCACCGTATTTCGCGAAAAAACGTTCCCCCTGCTATCAGCTCGGACCCACCGGAAGTGCCTCCTTATTACGCACAAAAAAATGAATACCCCCTGCTAGCTGGGACCCACCTTAGTGGCAGGCTGACTTGTGGGCCTACTAAGTTGACGGGGATGGAGGGCTTTGTCAACTTAGTCAATATGCACGATTCTAGCTCCAGTGACCGTATGATGTCCATCCAACGGCCGTAGTGCTTCTTCAACCTCTGGTCTTCTTGCTCCAGCCGCCCAAACCAGCGCCGGTCGTGCCTCGTGCTCCTGCCTCCCGTGGCTGGCTGCGATGCGGCGGAGGCCTCACCGCCCCCTACTACTCCCACCGCTGGCCAAGCCATCCCTCTACTCACCCACACCCCCTGTTATTCTGCGGCGACGGCAGCCTCGCACCGCAGCGAACCAGTCAACCCTCGTACTCCTCTACGCGTGGGCATCCACTGTTGCATCTTCCCCGGCTCCGCGTCATCCCCTTCCTAGGCCTCGCCGTCGTCCACCACACTGGTGCTCTTGGCGCGACGTGGCCAATGTGGTCAAGGAACGGCTTCCATCGGACATGGACTGTACGTGGAGAGGTTGACATCTGGGTCCATGGCCACAGCAAGGAAGTGCCTCCTTATTATGTGCAAAATAATTATTCCTCCACCTGACAGCGGGGACCCACCGGACGGGCCACCAGTATTTTGCAAAAAAATTGTTTCCCCCTGACTGCTGGGACCCACCGGACGGGCCATCGTATTTCGTGAAAAAAATGCCCCCCGCTGTCAGCTCGGACCCACCAGAAGTGCCTCCTTATTACACACAAAAAAAATGAATACTCCCCTGGCTAGCTGGGACCCACCTTGCTAGGAGGCTGACTTGTGGGCCTACTAAGTTGACGAGGACGAAGGGCTTTGTCAACTTAGTCAATATGAACGATTCTAGCTCCAGTGACTGTACGATGTCCATCCGACAGCCGTAGTGCTTCTTCAACCTCTGGTCTTCTTGCTCCAGCCGCCCAAAGCAGCGCCGGTCGTGCCGCATGCTCCTGCCTCCGTGGCCGGCTGTGCTGCCACAGAGGCCTCACCGCCCCCTACTATTCCCACCGCTGGCCAGGCCCTGAAGTGACGGCAGCCTCACACCACAGCCGAACCGCTGAACCCTCGTAGTCCTCTCCGCGCGGGTTTCCACTGCTGCGTCGTCCCCTTCCTAGGCCTCGCCTCGTCCACCGCCGTGGTGCTCTCCGTGCGGCATGGTCAACGTGGTCAAGGAACGACTTCCATCGAAAGAGTACTGTACGTGGAGAGGCTGACAGCTGGGTCCACGGCCACATCCCAGTTTTTTTTGTGATTTGCCAAGTAAGTCGCTTTGTCAGGCCTGTTGGGCTACAAATCTTTCAAGACGAGGAGAGCTTTCATTCGGCTGGCCGAGAAATTGGCCCATCAGTAATGAGAAATGGGTTGTACATTTTTAAAACACATCAAACCGGGAATTAGTTTCAAATATCTTTTTTTCATTTCAAGATTTTAAATTACATTAATTTTTATGCGTGGAGAATTTGTTGGATTTTATATTGATATACATATATTTTTAAAATCAGTTTGAATGTGAGTCGAAATTTCGGGACTAAAAACAGTTCAGACCGCACCGAAATATGCAAAATTTCGTATAATTTTTTAACCACTGCCACAATATGTGCTATAATGCTAACAAAAAGAATATGGGCTAAAAAAACCTTAAGAATTAGCAAATGGGCTGTAAATTCTTAGAAATAATTGCAGATGGGTTGTATGCTGTTTTCCACAAATTTGAGGCTTTCCTAAAAAAGGTTGACGCACAAGCACTGACTGTTGGATGTCCATCCAACGGCCGTCGTGCTTCTTCAATCTCTGCTCTTCCTGCTCCAGCCGCTCAAACAAGCGTCGGCGGGACTGCCTGCTCCCTCCTCCTCGCGGCCGGCTGTGCTGCAGCGCAGGCCTCACCGCCCGACCATACTCCCATCGCTGGCCTAGCCATCCCTCTACTCACCCACACCTGCTGTTATTCTCCGTCGACGGTAGACGAACTAGTAATCCCTCGTACAGTCATACTCCCCTCCGCGTGGGAAACAACTACCGAGTCTTCCCTGCCTCCATGTCGTCCCCTTCCTAGGCCTCACCGTCGTCCATCGCCCTGGTGCTCTCGGCGCGGCGTGGTCAATGTGGTCAAGGAACCACTTCCATCGAACATGGACTGTACGTGGAGAGGCTGACTGCTGGGTCCACGGCCGCAACAAGGAAGTGCCTCCTTATTACGCGGAAAATAATGATTCCTCCACCTGACAGCTGGGACCCACCGGACGGGCCACTGTATTTTGCGAAAAAACGTTTCCCCCTGACTGCTGGAACCCACCAGCTACATCTTCGCACGCAAGGAAGTGTGTGCGGGCAAAAAAATGATTCGCCCCCTGACTGCTGGGACCCACCAGCTACATCTTCGCAGGCAAGGAAGTGCCTGACAGTCGGGACCTACCTGGTCGAAGCGTACGTAGCGTTGTCATTCTGGTCGCGAACGTGTACGTACATACTGGTCGATGTAGAGGCACACACGTGTCGTAGTAGAGGCGCGCACGTGTCGTTGTAGAGGCGCGCACGTAGCATGTACACGTACGTACAGCGGCCAGGGTGCAAGAAAGAAAATACATCCACGTATGTGTACATACGGGCGGTGTCTCGAACGCCTACTCGCGCATACGTACGGCCAAGGCTCGTGTACATGGCTGGGTCGGAACGGAGAAACAACGTCGTCGTCGTGTTCATGGGGAGGCAACGGAGTGCGTCATGTTCATGGGGAGGCAACGGAATGCGTCGTGTTCATCGGGAGGCAACGGAACGTGTGGGAGGCAACCGGCTGGGTCGAAACAGAATGCGTGGTCGTGTTCATCGGGAGGGCTTGGACAGAACAGGCGATGGAAACGAGGCCTGGCGTACCGCACAACGGAGGAAACGGACCTCCTACGTTCGAAACGGGGTCCTGTTGATCGGGAGGGGTCTGGCGTACCGCAAAACGGAGGAAACGGACCTCCTACGGTCGAAACGGGTGTCCTGTTCATCGGGAGGGGTGTGCCGTACCGCAAAACGGAGGAAACAGACTTGTGTTGGAGCGCTACGGTCGAAACGGGGTCCTGTTCATCAGGAGGGGTGTGGCATACCGCAAAACGGGACTCCACGGATACTGTTTATCTCCACCGTCGACCCCCTCCAGCCTCCACGAGCTACTGTTCATCCACCGTCGACCTCCTCCAGCCTCCACCTGCGACTGTTCATCCACGGGCTCCTGTTCATCCATCCTCCACCGCGCGCTACTCCACCGGCTACTATTCAACCAGCCCTCTCCACGGGCTCCTGTTCAACCACCCCTCCACGGGCTCCTGTTCATCCTGCCCTCCACCGTCTACTGTTCATCCTGCCCTCCACCGGGTGGTCCTGTTCATCCAACCCTCCACGGGGTCCTGTTCATCCAGCCCCAACCGGCTCGATCGATCGGGGTCCTGTTCATCCATAGGCAACACCACAGGGTCCTGTTCATTCTCCCCCACCGGGAACTATTCATCCACCCCCCACAACGCTCACTATTCATCCAGAGGCAACATCGATCGGCTTTAGTTAGCAATAGTAGCGAAGGAATTGCTCGATCGGGTTCAGTTAATAGCCGTCGATCGATCGCTCGGGTTTAGTAACGCGTAGCCTACTGTTCAATCGCTCGGGTTCAGTTAGAGCCCAATGCCTCGCTCGGGTTCAGTTAGAGCCAATGCCTCGCACACACGCGCGTACGTGTACGAGAGAAGTGCGCATCGCTCGGCCCTCGACCTCCCACCGTAACCAGGAAGTCCGCGAAATTTTCCTCACCCTCGTTTCTACCACAGTTTTTTCCGTCATGGACGGCCCAAAGAATGTCATGCAGCTGCGTCTCCGGCCCGCCCAGGACGAAAAGCCCATTTTCTATCATAGAAGTAGGAGCCCACCACATTTATGATGATACCGGGTTTTGTCACAATTATTGTCATAGAAGTGTCATATGTATGAGAGAAAAAAATTTCGTTCGGCCCAAAATGTCACGGATGTGTCTTTTTTTGTAGTGCTCCAATACGGTTCCATGCCCTGTAGAGGGTTTTTGTTTCTTTGTAACTAACTTGGGTGTCTTATGATAGTGCACCCTTTTACTTCAGACTGGGTGTATATTCTGAGCCGGATTATCCCAAAATTTCGTTTCGGTTTTCCAGACGCTTTCCATCGCACAGTACTTTCGTACTATGGATGCCAGGTCAGCGAAGCGTGATATGTCACGGTGACTTAAGGCGTTAAGGATTCCCTTGTCCGTGTAATTATTGCAGAAAAATGAGACCGCGTCTTCCTCGCGATAGTCCTTAACCTTCTTCATCACAAGGAGGAATCTGGCCCGATAATGATGTACTGTTTCATGGGGCTCTTTCCTGATGTGGGAAAGATCGTTTATGTCTGGGTGGGTGGATTTGAGTCCGAACCCCTACCCGATCTGAGACCCAGGAGCCGAGGAGTTTCCAATCTTGGAAGTTCGGGTTAGTGTTGCCTGATAAGTCTGGCCCGCTGCCTGATTTTAGGTTCAGGGCTTGGGTGATGTCCTCCCATAAGCGGGTATCCGGCTCGGAGAGCTCAGGAATCCGGACATAGTTAGTCCTCATAATAGAGGAAGAATCGCCACAGTGTTCCTCCACTACCGCAATATGGTGGGTGACTGGTGGAGGTGATCGGGTCTAAGCCCAATCCGATCATAGTCTGTAGCGACTCCCAAGGCGGCGGTATGATCCAAGAGCTCGTTTAGGGACGAGAGCTCCATTGGATCAATATGCTCGGCGAATTTCGAGCCGACGTGGAGGCTGTTTTCGATGACCCGAGAAGTCATCGTCGGTGCAGCAACCGAACGGGGCGGTCCTGATGAAACTGCCTAGCCGGAGAGTTTGGCCGACAGCCAGGGCTCCCCCGGTGGTAATGTTGTTTTTAACAACAAGACGAGGCATCCTTCCTTATGGCAACGACACAGTGGAACTCTCAATGAAAGCACCAATGTCGGTGTCAAAACCGGTGGATCTTGGGTAGGGGGTCCCGAACTGTGCGTCTAAGGCGGATGGTAACAGGAGGCAGGGGACACGATGTTTTACCCAGGTTTGGGCCCTCTTGATGGAGGTAAAACCCTATGTCCTGCTTGATTTATTCTTGATAATATGAGTAGTACAAGAGTTAATCTACCACGAGATCGGAGAGACTAAACCCTAGAAGATAGCCTATGGTATGATTGTATGTTGTCCTACGGACTAAAGCCCTCCGGTTTATATAGACACCAGAGGGGGCTAGGGTTACACAAGGTCGGTTACAAAGGAGGAGATATACATATCCGTATTTCCTACCTTGCCTTCCACGCCAAGTAGAGTCCCATCCGGACACGGGACGAAGTCTTCAATCTTGTATCTTCATAGTCCAACAGTCCGGCTGTCCGGAGACCCCCTAATCCAGGACTCCCTCACCCATCGATTGATGTTAATGCAAGGATTAGGGATTGCCATGCAACGGATGCACTAGAGCTATAAATGTATGAAAGCTCAACAAAAGAAACTAAGTGGGTGTGCATCCAACTTGCTTGCTCACAAAGACCTAGGGCACTTGAGGAGGCCCATTGTTGGAATATACAAGCCAAGTTCTATAATGAAAATTTCCCACTAGTATATGAAAGTGACAAAACAAGAGACTCTCTATCATGAAGATTATGGTGCTACTTTGAAGGACAAGTGTGGCAAAGGATAGTAGCATTGTCCCTTCTCTCTTTTTCTCTCATTTTTGGGCCTTCTCTTTTTTTATATGGCCTTTCTCTTTTTTGGGGGGCCTTCTCTTTTTTATGGCCTTTCTCTTTTTATTTTTTTATTTTTTTATTCCTCACTTGGGACAATGCTCTAGAAAATGATGATAATCACACTTCTATTTATTTACAACTCAATGATTACAACTCGATACTAGAATAAAGGATGACTCTATATGAATGCCTCCGGCAGTGTACCGGGATATGCAATGAACCAAGAGTGACATGTATGAAATAATTATGAATGGTGGCTTCGCCACAAATACTATGTCAACTACATGATCATGCTAAGCAATATGACAATGATGATTGTGTCATGATGAACAGAATGATGGAAAGTTGCATGGCAATATATCTCGGAATGGCTATGGAAATGCCATAATAGGTAGGTATGGTGGCTTTTTTGAGGAAGATATAAGGAGGTTTATGTGTGATAGAGCATATCATATCACGGGGTTTGGATGCACCGGCGAAGTTTGCGCCAACTCTCAATGTGAGAAAGGGCAATGCACGGTACCGAAGAGGCTAGCAAGGATGGAAGGGTGAGAGTGCGTATAATCCATGGACTCGACATTAGTCATAAAGAACTCACATACTTATTGCAAAAATCTACAAGTCATGAAAAACCTCAGCACTATGCGCATGCTCCTATGGGGATAGATTGGTAGGAAAAGACCATCGCTCGTCCCCGACCGCCACTCATAAGGAAGACAATCAAATAACACCTCATGTTTCAAATTTGTTACATAATGTTTACCATACGTGCATGCTACGAGACTTGCAAACTTCAACACAAGCATTTCTCAATTTCACAACTACTCAACTAGCACGACTTTGATATTATTACCTCCATATCTCAAAACAATCATCAAGCATCAAACTTCTCTTAGTATTCAAAACACTCATAAGAAAATTTTAACTATTCTTTGAATACCAAGCATATTAGGATTATTTAAGAAAACTACCATGCTGTTTAGGACTCTCAAAATAATATAAGTGAAGCACGAGAGTTCATCTATTTCTTCAAAATAAAACTACCACCATGCTCTAAAAGATATAAGTGAAGCACTAGAGCAAATGACAAACTACTCCGAAAGATATAAGTGAAGATCAATGAGTAGTTGAATAATTATGCAACTATGTGAAGACTCTCTAACATTTAAGAGTTTCAGATCTTGATATTTTATTCAAACAGCAAGCAAAACTAAATAAAATAAAATGACGCTCCAAGCAAAACACATATCATGTTGTAAATAAAAATATAGCTCCAAGTAAAGTTACCGATGAACGAAGACGAAAGAGGGGATGCCTTCCGGGGCATCCCCAAGCTTAGGCTCTTGGATATCCTTGAATATTACCTTGGGGTGCCTTGGGCATCCCCAAGCTTAGGCTCTTGCCACTCCTTATTCCATAGTCCATCAAATCCTTACCCAAAACTTGAAAACTTCACAACACAAAACTTAACAGAAAACTCATAAGCTCTATTAGTATAATAAATCACCACTTCAAGGTACTGTAATGAACTCATTATTTATTTATATTTGTGTTAAACCTACTGTATTCCAACTTCTCTATGGTTTACAAATTATTTTACTATCCATAGATTCATCAAAATAAGTAAACAACACATGAAAAACAGAATCTGTCAAAACCAGAACATGTTGTAGTAATCTGGATCAAACGTATACTTATAGAACTCATAAAATTCTCAAATAAATTGATGGGCCTGGGGACTCTATCTATTAACCATATTCAAAAATAATTAACCAAATAGCACTCTCCAAATAAAAATGACAGCAATTCTTGTGAGTGCTAAAGTTTCTGTTTTTTACAGCATGATCAACAAGACTTTCCCCAAGTCTTCCCAACGGTTCTACTTGGCACGAACACTAATTAAAAGCATAAAACCACATCTAAAAAGAGGCTATATGAATTATTTATTACTAAACAGGAACAAAAAGTAAAGAACAAGAATAGGATTGGGTTGCCTCCCAACAAGCGCTATCGTTTAACGCCCCTAACTAGGCATGATGATTTCAATGATGCTCACATAAAGGATAAGAATTGAAACATAAAGAGAGCGTCATGAAGAATATAACTAGCACATTTAAGTATAACATACTTCCTATGCATAGGGATTTTGCGAGCAAACAACTTATGGGAACAAGAATCAACTTGCATAGGAAGGTAAACCAAGCATAACTTCAAAACTTTAAGCACATAGAGAGGAAACTTGATATTATTGCAATTCATACAAGCATATATTCCTCCCTCATAATAATTTTCAGTAGCATCATGAATGAATTCAACAATATAACCAGCACCTAAAGCATTCTTTTCATGATCTATAAGCATAGAAATTTTATTACTCTCCACACAAGCAAAATTCTTCTCATGAATAATAGTGGGAGCAAACTCAACAAAGGAACTACCATGGGATTGAAAATTGAAATCAAGATGACAAGTTTCATTGTTATTATTATTCTTTAAAGCATATGTGTCATCACAATAATCATCATAGATAGGAGACATGCTTTCATCATAATAAATTTGCTCATCAAAACTTGGGGGACAAAAAAATATCATCTTCATCAAACATAGCTTCCCCAAGCTTGTGGCTTTGCATATCATTAGCATCATGGATATTCAAGGAATTCATACTAACAACATTGCAATCATGCTCATCATTCAAATATTTAGTGCCAAACATTTTATAGATTTCTTCTTCTAGCACTTGGGCACAATTATCCTTTCCATCATACTCACGAAATATACTAAAAAGGTGAAGCGTATGAGAGAAACTCAATTCCATTTTTTTATACTTTTCTTTTATAAATTAAACTAGCGATAAAACAAGAAACTAAAAGACTCGATTGCAAGATCTAAAGATATAGCTTCAAGCGCTAACCTCCCCGGCAATGGCGCCAGAAAAGAGCTTGATGTCTACTACACAACCTGCTTCTTGTAGACGTTGTTGGGCCTCCAAGTGCAGAGGTTTGTAGGACAGTAGCAAATTTCCCTCAAGTGGATGACCTAAGGTTTATCAATCCGTAGGAGGCATAGGATGAAGATGGTCTCTCTCAAGCAACCCTGCAACCAAATAACAAAGAGTCTCTTGTGTCCCCAACATGCCCAATACAATGGTAAATTGTATAGGTGCACTAGTTCGGCGAAGAGATGGTGATACAAGTGGTATATGGATAGTAGATAATAGTTTTTGTAATCCAAAAATATAAAAACAGCAAGGTAATGAATGATAAAAGTGAGCGTAAACGGTATTTCAATGCGTTGAAACAAGGCCTAGGGTTCATACTTTCACTAGTGCAAGTTCCCTCAACAATAATAACATAATTGGATCATATAACTATCCCTCAACATGCAACAAAGAGTCACTCCAAAGTCACTAATAGCGGAGAACGAACGAAGAGATTATGGTAGGGTACGAAACCACCTCAAAGTTATTCTTTCCAATCAATCCATTGGGCTATTCCTATAAGTGTCACAAATAGCCCTAGAGTTCGTACTAGAATAACACCTTAAGACACAAATCAACCAAACCCTAATGTCACCTAGATACTCCAATGTCACCTCAATTATCCGTGGGTATGATTATACGATATGCATCACACAATCTCATATTCATCTATTCAACCAACACATAGGACCTCAAAGAGTTCCCCAAAGTTCTACCGGAGAATCACAACGAAAACGTGTGCCAACCCCTATGCATAGGTTCATGGGCGGAACCCGCAAGTTGATCTCCAAAACATACATCAAGTGAATCACGTGGTATCCCATTGTCACCACAGATACGCACGGCAAGACATACATCAAGTGTTCTCAAATCTTTAAAGATTCAATCCAATAAGATTACTTCAAAGGGGAAACTCAATTCATTACAAGAGAGAAGAGGGGGAGGAGAAACATAAGATCCAACTATAATAGCAAAGCTCGCGATACATCAAGATCGTGCCAAATCAAGAACACGAGAGAGAGAGAGAGATCAAACACATAGCTATTGGTACATACCCTCAGCCCTGAGGGTGGACTACTCCCTCCTCGTCATGGAGAGCACCGGGATGATGAAGATAGCCACCGGAGAAGGATTCCCCCTCCGGCAGGGTGCCGGAACGGGTCTAGATTGGTTTTCGGTGGCTACGGAGGCTTCTGACAGCGGAATTCCCGATCTATTGTGTTCCTCGGAAGTTTTAGGGTATATGGAGATATATAGGCGGAAGAAGTACGTCAGGGGGGCCACGAGGGGCCCACGAGGGTGGAGGGCGCGCCCTAGGGGGGGTGGGCACGCCCCCTACCTCGTGGCCTCCTCGAAGCTTCCCTTACGTACACTTCAAGTCTTCTGGGCTTCTTCTGATCCAAAAATAAGTTCCGTGAAGTTTCAGGTAAATTGGACTCCGTTTGATTTTCCTTTTCTTCGAAACCCTAAAACAAGGTAAAAACAGAAACTGACACTGGGCTCTGGGTTAATAGGTTAGTCCCAAAAATGATATAAAAGTGTATAGTAAAGCCCATAAACATCCAAAGCAGTAGATAATATAGCATGGAGCAATAAAAAATTATAGATACACTGGAGACGTATCATTTTGCTATGGTGGGACTTAGAGCGGCGCCGCTAACATCGGCGCTTGGGTTGCTTCTTGGAGGGGCATCCTCCGCTGTCTCTTCGCCATTGCTTTCTTTGGGTGTATCCACCATGTATATGTCATGTGATGAAGTGGCTGTCCGGCGCCCTGTGGGCGCTGGTTCCTGTTCTTCTCCTGCATCTTCGTCCATGCCGTTGATGTCTTCGGAGTCGAAGTTGAGCATGTCGGTTAAGTCGTCAACTGTGGCTACTAAGTGGGTGGTGGGCGGGTAGCGAATTTCTTTGTCGTCTGTATCCCATTCTAGCCGAACATAGTTCGGCCAAGGTTCTCCTGACAAGGAGGGAGACTTTAATGAATTTAGCACATCGTCGAAAGGCGAGTGCTGAAAGATATCCACGAGGTGAACTCCATGATCGGCGCCTAGTTGGATTCGATGGGCACATATGCAGGCGGCTCAGAGTCCGTGGCCCGAGACAAATCCAGTGATTTGGCGACACGGCTCTCGTAAGGAGTGAAGTCAGTATTCGGCTCCATCGCCATTGAGAGTGTGGCCTCCATGGCGGGGTCTATCCCTCCGTACTTGGATGGCACAATTTTCTCCGGATTGAAGGTCGGAGTAGTTGCAGATGCGATCTCCCAAACATAGTCCGACGGCGGAGTTAAGTCGTGCTCGTTGTGACTGTGCGGCGCACCTGACACGGGCTCGAATCTGTTGAAGATCAAGTCTCCGTGGATGTCGGTGGTGTAGTTTAAGTTTCCGAATCTGACCTGATGGCCAGGGGCGCAGCTCTCGATCTGCTCCAGATGGCCAAGCAAATTGGCCCGCAGTGCGAAGCCGCCGAATACAAAATATCTGTCCGAGGAGGAAAACCTCACCCAGGACCGCATCGCTATCGATGATCGAAGGAGCCATCAAGCATTATGGTGACGACACAGTGGAACTCTCAATGAAAGCACCAATGTTGGTGTCAAAACCGGCGGATCTCGGGTAGGGGGTCCCGAACTGTGCGTCTAAGGCAGATGGTAACAGGAGGCAGGGGACACAATGTTTACCCATGTCCGGGCCCTCTTGATGGAGGTAATACCCTACATCCTGCTTGTTTGTTCTTGATGATATGAGTATTAGAAGAGTTGATCTACCACGAGATCATAGAGGCTAAACCCTAGAAGCTAGCCTATGGTATGATTGTATCTTATCCTACGGACTAAACCCTCCGGTTTATATAGACACCGGAGGGGGCTAGGGTTACATAGAGTCGGTTACAAGGGAGGAGATCTACATATCCGTATTGCCTAGCTTGCCTTCCACGACAAGGAGAGTCCCATCCGGACACGGGATAAAGTCTTCAATCTTGTATCTTCATAGTCCAACAGTCCGGCCAAAGGATATAGTCTGGCTGTCCAGAGACCCCCTAATCCAGGACTCCCTCACCACCCAATTGGATCGGCTCATAGGCGGAGTTAAAGGCCCGGTTCATAGAGAACTTCAAGGACACATGTAAACAACCTATGTCAATCGTGGACCTGACTAATTGTAAGCAAGAGGAAGGTGAGTCCACGACCCATTGGGTGCGCCGGGTCAAGGAGATAATACATTCATCTGATAAGATGGATGCCGGCTCTGCAGTCTTAATGTTGGAGAAAAATTGTCGTTTTGAACCTCTGAAGCAGAAGCTGGGGCGGCTCAAGCGTGACTGTAATGACATGGGCCAACTGATGGCGGCCCTGGTCAAATATGCTGATTCTGACAGTACCAAGGATCTCGTGTCTGATGAAGAGAAAATAGGGAATGGAAAGAAGAACGGCAACTGCAAGGATCACCAGCATAACCCGGTGAATCAAGGAGGTAATAAACGTAAGGCTGACAAGTTAGTGGCTAATACGAATACACAGGGCAACAACCAACGACGCAAGGGTTGGCCACCTCCTCGGTCAGGCGGGTCAGGTCCCACCCTCGAACAACTGTTGAATGAACCTTGTCCAAGGCACGGCACCCGGGAGAAGCCAGCTACCCATCTGTGGAAGGACTGTATGATCATGAAGGCATTTAAAAATTCCAACATGTTTGATGGTAGCCATGGACCTGGCGGCGGTTCAGGCGGAGGCGGCTTTCATGGCCCGGGCGCCGGTTCAGGCGGAGGCGGTTTTCACGGTCAGGGCCATCCGCGTAACCAGGGTGGTTATAATCAGCAACCCAGCCAAAATAATCAGCAGCAATAGTCCGGGTATCAGAGCAACCCAAAACAATTGAATAGTGGGCAGTACCATGTATTTACCACTAGTTAATTTATGCAAGAGGGACCAGAAGCTTCATACGAGGGCTGTCAATGTCGTTGAGCCGGCGATTCCATGTTATTTGAGGTGGTCAAAACAGCCTATTGTCTGGAGCAGGGAAGATCACCCTCCCCGGGTTGATAATCTAGGTCACTTGGCCTTGGTGGTGCCACCTCAGGTCGGTGGATATAAATTCACTAAGGTGCTCATGGATGGAGGTAGTAGCATCAACATCCTCCATTATGAGATGTTTCGTTGGATGGGGTTGACTGATAAGAGTCTTAAACAATCCAACACTGTTTTTCATGGTGTTGTGCCTGGTAAGTCGGCATACCCAGTTGGTAAGATTGAACTGGAAGTAGCCTTTGGGGATGAATACGATTCCAGGGCTGAGAAGTTAACTTTTGAGGTGGTTAAGATCAAAAGCCCGTATCATGCTCTGTTTGGACGGCCGGCTTACGCCAAGTTCATGGCTTGGCCGTGTTATGTATATCTGCAGCTCAAGATGCCGGGTTATAAAGGCACCATCACAGTACATGGAAGCCGGAAAATAGCCCTGGAATGTGAAGAAGGGGATGCTGCTTATGCTGAATCTGTCTGTGCGACAGAGGAGTTAATGTTTTATAAAGATAATGTTGACCCGGCAGACATGCCGTCTTTGAAGAAGCCAACTACGGATCATGGACAGGTGTCAAAATTCAAGTCGGCTGATGACACCAAGATGGTTGATTTTGTGCCTGGCGACTCATCCAAACAGTTCATCGTCAGTGCCAACTTGGATCCAAAATAGGAAAGTGTGCTCATCGAGTTCATCCATGAAAATCGGGACATCTTTGCATGGAAGCCTTCTGACATGCCGGGTGTCTCGAGAGAACTTGCTGAGCACACTCTTAACATTGATCCAAAGTTTAAGCCGGTCATGTAGTTCCTTCGGTGATTTAACAAGGAACGGCGCAAGGCCATCGGAGAAGAGGTGGCCCGGCTCTTGGCGGCCGGGTTCATTGTGGAGGTTTTTCACCCAGAGTGGTTGGCTAACCCGGTGCTTGTACTCAAGAAGAACGGCACCTGGCATATGTGTGTGGATTACACTGATTTGAACAAAGCTTGTCCGGCTGACCCTTTTGCTTTCCCTTGTATTGATCAGATCATTGATGCTACGGCGGGTTGTGAGCATTTGAGTTTTTTGGATGCCTATTCAGGTTATCATCAGATCAAGATGGCAACCAAGGACCGGGAGAAGACAGCTTTCATCACTCCGTTTGGAGCCTTCTGCTACGTGTCTATGCCTTTTGGGCTTAAGATTGCCCAGTCGACTTATCAACGGTGTGTGTTGAATTGCCTTCACAATAAGATTGGGCGTAATGTTCATGCTTATGTGGATGATATAGTGGTGAAGTCCAGAAAAGAGGAAACCTTGGTGACAGATCTGAAGAAGACCTTTGATAACCTCCGGGTCTACAAGATGATGCTTAACCCGGTCAAGTGTGTTTTTGGAGTCCCAGCTGGAAAACTCTTGGGTTTTTTGGTGTCTAACAGAGGTATTGAAGCTAACCCGGAGAAAATTAACGCAATCACATCTCTGGCCAAACCGGTGTGCATCAATGACATTCAACGGCTGGCAGGTCGTGTCGCTGCCTTAAGCTGGTTCATAAGCCGGTTAGGGGAGAAGGCGATGCCTTTGTATCAAATGATGAAAAAGGCAGATGACTTTGTCTGGAGTGATGCTGCTAACTCTGCTTTTGAGGATATGAAGAAACAGCTCGTTGAGCCACCGGTTCTTGCTGCTCCAGTTGAGAAAGAGCCGTTGTTATTATACGTAGCTGCTAACTCATGGGCTGTCAGTGTGGCCATTGTTATGGAGTGCAAGGAGGCTGGCAAAGAACATCCGGTCCAACGGCCGGTTTACTATGTCAGTGAGGTGCTGATTGAATCTAAGCAAAGCTATCCACATTGGCAGAAGCTCGTTTATGGGGTGTTCATGGCAAGCCGGAAGCTCAAACATTACTTTCAGGGTCACCCAATCATTGTGGTTAGCTCTGCTCCTCTAGGAGACATCATTCAAAACAGAGAAGCCACATGACGAGTCGCCAAGTGGGCTATTGAACTTGGGTCTCATGGTTTGAAGTATATGCCATGTACTGCGATCAAATCTCAAGCGCTAGTTGAATTCATTAATAACTGGATTGAGTTGTAGATGCCATAGGAGAAACCAGACAACACATATTGGACGATTCATTTTGATGGGTCCAGACAGTTGGAAGGCTCGGGGGCTGGAGTTGTTTTAACTTCTCCTCGAGGGGACAAGTTTTGTTATGTGTTGCGATTGATGTTTCCTTGTACTAACAACGCAGCAGAATATGAAGCCTTGCTCCATGGTCTTCGAATGGCTAAAGAGATGAGTCTGAGCCGGGTCCGGTGCCTTGGCGATTCAGATTTGGTGGCTCAACAGGTGTCAGGCAAGTGGGATTCCAAGGATCCTCTCATGGCGGCTTATCGTCGCGAGGTCGATGCTGTTGTAGGGCATTTTAAGGGTTATCAAGTGGAACACATTGACCGCAGGAAAAATGAAGCGGCCGATGCCTTAAGCCGGTTGGGATCTCAACGTAAGCCGGTACCCCCTAACACCTTTTTGGATGTTTTACATAACCCGTCTGTTAAGTTGCCTACAGAAGAAGGTTTGGCCATTCCTGACCCAGAGGCACAGTTAGTAGCGGCTACTCATGTTATTCTAGATTGTACAATACCATTCCTGGCTTACATGACCCAGGCGAGTTGCCAGAGGACGAGACCCTGGCCCAACAGATAACCCGGTGGTCCAAGTCAATGACGATTTCTGATGGAGAGTTGTATCATCGCAGCGTCATTGGAGCATTTCGGCATTCGGTTTTTCCTGAAGAAGGTCAAGAAATACTTCGTGAGATCCATGTAGGGGATTGTGGTCATCACATCGGGTCAAAGTCTCTTGTGGCCAAAGATTTTCGTCATGGTTTTTACTGGTTAACGGCTCACGCTGTGTCGGCGTTCTGGGAACGGGGGTCCCCAGACTTGCCTGCCTGCGGCCTGCGGCGTGGCTCGAGTGGGGGCCCAACATGGCCCATCTTCACCAACACAAGACTCAAGACCCTCGCGAGGGGCCAAGCCTCGCGAGGCGGACGACACGGCGCATCCTCAGGCGCAGCCTCCTCAGGCTGGCTCGCGAGGAGACGGAGATATCAAGGCGGGGTGCCTCGTGAGGCGCCCGTGACGCAAGCCATGACGATCGAGGACACCAGGCAGGTGCCAGCGCGCGCAGTGTCCCTCTTTCCTCTTTGGTGCAAAGGGGGCAAGCGCATCCGCGGAGTACCGAGGCATCAGACAAAGGTTGCCATTTCGGTGCAACAAGACCAGGACCAAGCGGACCACAAGACGGAGGTCACCATGGAGCCTAGCACGGCGTCACCGCAGAGGCTTTCGCAGGCGAAGACCACCTTTAGTCAGGATAGATGTACTTGCTGTCCCCCTTCAAATTAGCCCGCCATTGTTGGCTCCGTTCCCGCTCAATATTTGGGAAGAGGACCAGGGCCCCTATAAATAGGACCAGCCGCCCACATAGCAAGGGGTTCGGCTTTTAGGTTAGGGGGGATCGAAATCCGAGAGAGAGAAAGAGAGAGAGAAAAGGGCGACTGAACTCCTCAGTTCACCGCCCCAGCCAAGAACTGACCCTCACGAGGCAGTTCTTCCTTGTAGTGTTCATCATCACCAGCCCCAGGAGGCAATCCATCCACCACACACTGGAGTAGGGTATTACACCATGATGGTGGCCCGAACCAGTATAAATCTTGTGTCTCTTGTGCGATTCCTTTAGCAGTTTAGATCTTTGTGAGACGGGGAGGTTGAGGACGTGATCTCCGCGCGCACCCCAGTGTTCGAACCTTAAGGGTCTACCGGAACCCGAAATCCGACATTTGGCGCGCCAGGTAGGGGTGCGCCGGAATCTGTCTTCCACCGCTCCGTTCTCCTGCGACCGTCGCATCCATGTCTGACACTCATCAGGCCCGCGCCGAGCGTCGGGCCGCCATCGCTTCTCGCGTCGCCCAGACGGCCCCCGTTGGTGGGCGTCCTTGTCGTTCCCCGTCGCCCGCCGTCAACGCCGCCACCGGCCCGGCGGGGGGCGAGCTACAAGCATCATCTCAGCACCCGTCCGTGTGGCAAGACGGCCGCACCGCCACTCCATCACTCGCTCTAGCCGGTTCTTCGTCCCGCGCGCTCCGCGCACCCTTGGAGGCTCGAGCTGCGCTCCTCGCAACAAACGAGCTCCTGCGCTACCGCCCCGTCGACAACGTCTACGAGGAGTGGCTCGACCGCGTCGCCGAGCTTGTCCGCGCTGCAGGGGGCTCTTCCGCGCCGTCCGTCCCTCTGCGCCACACTCCGCCCCGCGCGGGCAACGAAGCTCCAGAGACGCACCAGCCGCCTCCCCTCCAAGAAGATGCCATGGCTCCAAGGCGCTTGGCCCCTGGGCGGAACCCGCTCCGTCAGGCGCCAGTGCAGCAAGAGCGGAGTTGCCAAGAAGTTCCTCGCCCGCAAGGGGCTGCCAGGGCGCTCCCTGCTCCTGCACGCCGCGGCCCTGCTCCAGCTCCGGCGCGCCAAGACCCCGCCCTGCTCCTAGCTGCAGCGCGTGGGGACCCTCAAGACCAAGCTCTCCACCAACCGAGGCCTTTTGTGGCCACCGCGGGCTGCCACGCCTACACCACTGAGCTGCGCAGCGTCGCGTGGCCCGGCAAGTTCAAGCCCGACCTGCCTCCTCGCTACGACGGCACAACCGATCCCGCAGAGTTCCTCCAACTCTATGAGCTGGGCATCGAGGCTGCCAGCGGGGATGAGAAGGTCATGGCGAACTGGTTCCCCATGGCGCTCAAGGAAGGAGCTCGAACCTGGCTCCTGAATCTGGCTCCAAGCACGATCTCCTCCTGGGACCAGATGCGCGCCCGCTTCATCGCCAACTTCCAAGGTACTCGCGACCGGCCGCCCGCCGTGAGCGACATGGGCCGCATCAAGCAACAACCCAGAGAAACCCTGCAAAAGTACATCCAGCGCTTCAACAGCGCGCGCCTCAAGATCCCGAAGGTGTCCGTGGAGGCCATCATCTCTGCCTTCTCCGACGGCATGCACGGCGTCAAGATGAAGGAGGAGCTGGCGATGCACGAAGAACTCTGCACCTCCCTGGAGCTGTTCAACTTGGCGAACAGGTGCGCCAGGGCTGAGGAGGGACGCCTCTCCCTCCTCGAGCTGCCTGCCGCGGACCCAGAAGAGAAGAAGCCCAAGGCCAAGGACGTGAAGCGCAAGGGGGCTGCCGTACTCGCGGCAAAATTAGACACGAAGCGGGGCAAGGACCTGCCCGAACCCTCCAGAGGCAGCCGGTACTGTGTGTACCATGACCTCCACACCCACAACACCAACGAATGTCAAGAACTCCGCACCGTGCGAGAAGGAAGGATCGGCCATCGCCCTGATCGTGCTGACCGGGGCTACGACCGAGGAGGAGGAAGAAACCCAGGGCGCTGGGAAGATCGCGGTCCGTGCCCGGGGTGGCGCGACCAGCCTCGCAAGGACCGCTGGCGGGACCTACCTCGCGAGGGAGACTGGAGGGATCAGCCTCGTGAGGATTGCCCCCATGGCAATGCAGGCCTACCTCCTCTGCCGCCTCCACCAAGAAGGAACGAAGACCGCCATCAAGACGAGGGGGCTGGGGGCTTCCAGGAGCCGCGCGCAATCGCCTGCATCCTGGGTGGAGCTCAAGCCCCAGCCTCTCAACGCATCTTCAAGAAGTTTGCCCGCGAAGTAAATGCAGTTCTCCCCAAGCTCGAAGCAACGCGCCCCCTCAGGTGGTCGGCGTGCGCCATCACGTTCAGCTTGGCAGACCAGCTCAAGTGCGCGGCCACGGCAGGAGTCCCCAGTCATCAGCAACATGCTGGTCACCAAGACACTCATCGATGGCGGGGCAGGGCTCAACGTCCTGTCCGTGGAAACATTCAACAATCTCCAAGTGCCCTATGACCAGCTGCAGCCGACCAAGCCTTTCTCCGGGATCACCGACGGTTCCACAGTCCTGATCGGGCAGGTCCGCCTCCCTGTCACCTTCGGGGCCCGCAGCAACTACCGCACCGAGCTCATCGACTTCGACGTCGCCCACATCCGCCTGCCGTACAACGCCATCCTCGGGTACCCAGCGCTGGCCAAGTTCATGGCTGCGACGCACCACGGCTACAACGCCCTCAAGATGCCAGGAAGTGGCGGAGTCATCACGGTGCCATGTGAAGAGAAGGATGCAGTGTGTTCCCTGGAGCGGGCCTATCAGGCTGCGTCGCTGGAAGACCCAGATCGCGGAAGTAGGAGGCTTCCTGAGACCACCCCCAAGAAGAAGAAGACATCGTCAGGCTCGGCCCCTCAGGAGGCAGACCCCTCAGGGCCCATGTCTGCCTAGGGGGACCCTCCTTCCATCGCATAGGAAAGCGCGCCCGGCGCCCTCCTCAGGCAGGGCTCGGGGGCTCTCACCTAGAGGGCCACCGACCTAGCCAGGGTCACGAGGGAGGCGCTTGGGCACCATGTGGAGGCGTGCTTCGCAGCACGTTTCCCCCGGGAAGGAGCCAGGAGAGGAAGGTCAGACCAGCAGGAGTTCGTTGACAAGGCCATTCAAGAGCTACAGGAGTCAAGGATCATGAGAGGTTGCCGCCGCCTACCAGCTGTGGCCCCACATCCAGGCGAGGATGGTGGGCTGCGCGCCTGCGTCGACGTACCAGTGCTCAATCAGATCGCCACAACGGAGCGCCTCTGGCCCTCACAAGTGGGGCGCTGCGGAGGTCCACCCCACAGCTATGTTCGCATGCCTTACGGCCTGCCGAGCATGGCTGCGGCGAACCAGCGCCTCATGAGGGGCACCATGGAGGCTCAGGAAGACAGGCGTTCCGCGGCCTTGGCGGAGATGAAGACAACTCGCGAGGAGTCACCAGTGCCTCCAGAGCCTCCCGAGGCCCCGGGGCATGGGGGCTCGTGAGGATAGGCTTCTGCAGCCCGTCAAGTCTGCTGCACCAATGCCACTACGCCGACGACATCCTCAGGTGACATCTTTCAAGTTCCGTTCTAAGCTGGGAGCACCCTACCAGGGTTGCATCACTCCCAGGCCGCGCGGGTCCATCCCCGCGGCATGTATCTGCATTTACCTTTCCGTCGTTAGTTTGCCTTGTTGGGGGCGCCCCTCGGGCTGCATCATCCCCAAGCTGCTCGGGTCAGACCCAGCGGCGTGTATCTCCCTAGCGTCTATTTCCAACTATGCATTGCCTATCACGCTTAACTGCATGGTGCCCGCCCGCGGCATCCTTTCTTCCCATGTCGGCCACTTGCACGTTAAAGGGGGGTTCCTGAGCATCGCGACTCAGGGCTCTTACTGGCTCTCCAGCCCTCACCCTCTAGCCTTGTCCACGGCATCACGATCTGGCATACCAGCGACGGCTGAGACAAGCTCGAGGGCCGGGACCCGAGGATGTAGAGTACCGGCATCTAACCAAATTTTGCAGGGACACATCTCAAGATACGACCCAGTGCCAGGCACAACCCGCCTAGGGGTAGGGCCTCGTGAGTCCCGCACTGGCTCACGGGTGCCCAGATACATCTCACCTACTCCAACCAGCCAGCTCTTGAGTGACTAACGATCGACTAATGGCCGCCATGGCAACACCATCTTCTTTCTGTGATGACTCTGCAGGATCCTTGGAGGGAACTGCGCTAGCCGAGGCCCTCACGAGGTTTCCTTCGCCCTCGCCCGCGTGAACCACTTGCATGTTAAAGGGGGGTGCCTGAGCATCGCGACTCAGGGCTCCTACTGGCTCTCCAGCCCTCACCCTCTGGCCTTGTCCATGGCATGGCGACCTGGCATACCAGTGACGGCTGAGACAAGCTCGAGGGCCGGGACCCGAGGACGTAGAGCAGAAAGGGGAGCAGAGGCAAGGGAGAAGGGGCTCGCGAGGACCTTGCCGAGCGATTCCTCCCCCACCGACGCACGAACCCAACAGCGCACCAGGAATAACCCTCGACCCTCGAGATAAGTCACCATCCAAAACACTGGCTACCGTGACACAGCCCCCACACCTAAGGCAATTCCGTACTAGCGACGTTGCTTCCCTTTCTCACCAAGCAATGGCTGCTTGGGCGCCAAAGGGAACCTCCTGAGCATCGCGACTCAGGGGCTCTTACCGGACCCTGGGTCGCTCACCTCCCGGCCTTGACCACGGCATCGCAACCTGGCATACCAGCGACGGCTGACGCCGCCTTGGGACTCGGACCTGTCGGCGTAGAGCACCAAGCCCTCGCGAGGTTCGAAAGGGAGAACTAAGCTATGACGGAATCAGCAACTCACGCGAATCCATAGCGAAGGTCATGTAATAACAAATGATACTATAGACACCTTACAAGCCCCCATGGGGTGCATTGTGATTCCTCGCAGGGAACGGACCCTAAGGAGTGCTAACTACATGGGCTCCTGCAGAAGATGCCATCATCAACAGTGGGCCGTCAGGCACCGGCGCCAACCACATCCAGATCACGGTCGGCGACGGCCTGACGAGCCTGCCCTGCTCCGGGAGCGGCGCCGGCTCGGGGGCTCGTAGCTGTCGTCGCTCGTCTCCAGAGTCATGAAGATCTCGCTGGAGTCGCTGGACCCCTCGGCGCCTTCGCCAAGGGAGCGGTCGACGGGCCTAGCCCTCACCAGGGCAAGGTCCTGGCCACCTCTCCCGCGGCAACACTCCAGCCGGCACCCGATCGCGTCGAAGACCTTGAGGAACATCACTGCAGCGCCATCGTACTCTAGGTGGACCGCGAAGACGCCCCTCTCCTTGCAGACCCGGGCGATTTCTCTCCAGCCGCGGGACAAGTAGACCTCGCCCGAGGCGGCGACCATGACCTCAGCCTCGGTCGCAAGGGCGCTGCAGCCGGCGTGCAGCAGCCAGAGCTCCAAAGGCCCTCTTGGAGGGACGACGGAGGCGAAGAAGGGAGGCAGACGGATCCAGGACTGAAGAGGAACGACGACGTGGAGCACGAACTCGTGGGAGGAGCCCTGGGCATGGACTCCGGGAGGGACAACCCACGCCTTCGTGACCCGACGGCGCCTACGACGGCGCCGGCCGTGGAGATCAGCATCGACACCCTCGGGGACCTTGGCGGGTGCGTACAGAGGAAGCGGGAACCCCGGCGGAGCCGGCTCGCACCGGGGCCTCGGCTCCACCTGCTGGTCTTCCTCGCCCCGGCTGCAAAGGGCGAGCCGCTTCTTCGGCGGGAGCGGGTTTGGCCCCTCTCGAGGAGCTTTCCCTTTCTCCGCTGCGGAGAACCGGCGGATTGGAGCCATCACACCAAGACGGAGCAAGGATCGGGAAGAAGGAGAAGCCAGGAGGAATGGACTGGAAGGACACGCGCCGTACAGTACTTATAGCCGGCAAAGGCCAACCGCCGGCCTCCACGATCGCAGGTAATCATGACACGATTTGCATGCAGGGACTTGGCCACCTCGCGCAGTCACCAAGGCGTCGTGGGGAAGTGGAGTCGCCCATGTCCAATCAACCGCCACGCGGCGCCAAAGGCCGCAGGCTGTTAGGGCCCGCGGCGCTTCGCCCTTGCCCTTTCGCCTCTCGGCACGGCCAAGCCCATGCGCGCCACGGGCCCGAGGGCTACTGTCGGCGTTCTGGGAACGGGGGTACCTAGACTTGCCTGCCTGCGGCCTACGGCGTGGCTCGAGTGGGGGCCCAACATGGCCCATCTTCACCAACACAAGACTCAAGACCCTCGCGAGGGGCCAAGCCTCGCGAGGCAGACGACACGGCGCATCCTCAGGCGCAGCCTCCTCAGGCTGGCTCGCGAGGAGACGGAGATATCAAGGCGGGGTGCCTCGTGAGGCGCCCGTGACGCAAGCCATGACGGTCGAGGACACCAGCGTCCCTCTTTCCTCTTTGGTGCAAAGGGAGCAAGCGCAGCCGCGGAGTACCGAGGCATTAGGCAAAGGTTTCCATTTCGGTGCAACAAGACCAGGACCAAACGGACTACGAGACGGAGGTCACCATGGAGCCCAGCACGGCGTCACCGCAGAGGCTTTCGCAGGCGAAGACCACCTTTAGTCAGGATAGATGTACTTGTTGTCCCCCTTCAAATTAGCCCGCCATTGTTGGCTCCCTTCCCGCTCAATATTTGGGAAGAGGACCAGGGCCCCTATAAATAGGACCAGCCGCCCACATAGCGAGGGGTTCGGCTTTTAGGTTAGGGGGGATCAAAATCCGAGAGAGAGAAAGAGAGAGAGAGAGAAGGGCGACTGAACTCCTCAGTTCACCGCCCCAGCCAAGAACTGACCCTCGCGAGGTAGTTCTTCCTTGTAGTGTTCATCATCACCAGCCCGAGGAGGCAATCCATCCACCACACACTAGAGTAGGGTATTACACCACGATGGTGGCCCGAACCAGTATAAATCTTGTGTCTCTTGTACGATTCCTTTAGCAGTTTAGATCTTTGTGAGACGGGGAGGTTGAGGACGTGATCTCCGTGCGCACCCCAGTGTTCGAACCTTAAGGGTTTGCCGGAACCTGAAATCCGACACGCTGATGCAGAGGATCTGTTCAGTAGGTGTGATGGATGTCAAAAATTTGCACGATGAGCGCATGTGCCGGCTCAAGAGTTGCGGATGATTCCAATGACTTGGCATGGTTGGACCTTTCAAAAGGTCTAAGGATAAAAAGACACATCTTTTAGTGGCAATTGACAAATTCACAAAATGGGTTGAGGCAGAGCAGTGAGTAAGTGTGATGCAGCCACGGTGGTTCAGTTCATGGAAAAGGTGATTTTTCGCTTTGGTTTCCCACACAGCATTATCACTGACAATGGCACTAATTTGTCCCAAGTTGCTATGGAGGAGTTTTGTCAACGTGAGCATATCCGGCTTGATGTTTCTTCCGTAGCTCACCCTCAATCTAATGGTCAGGCTGAGAGAGCAAATCAGGAACTCTTAAAAGGTCTCAAGCCCCGACTTATGGTTCCCTTACAACGGACGCCAGGTTGTTGGGTAGAGGAATTACCCTCGGTGCTGTGGAGTATCAACACCACTCCTAATAGGTCTACATGTTATACACCTTTCTTCATGGTTTATGGAGCGGAAGTGGTGCTGCCCAGTGACATCCGTCATGACTCGCCCCACGTGGCGGCTTATGCTGAAGCTAATAATGAACAAGCCCGACAGGATGCACTTGACTTGTTAGATGAGGAGAGAGACTTGGTGGCGGCTCGATCAGCAATTTATCAACATGACCTTCGCCGTTATCACAGCCGCCGGGTCAAGTCCAGTACCTTTCAAGAGGGTGACCTGGTGCTCCGGCTCATTTAGGATTTGTCAGATGCACACAAACTATCCCCGCCTTGGGAAGGATCATTTGTGGTCAGTAAGAATTTAAACAACGGGTCGTATTACCTCATTGACGTTCGAGAGCACAAAGACTCGCGTAAGTCGGAGGAGGAGACCTGCCGGCCGTGGAACATTGCTCAACTTTGGCCATACTACACCTGAGCTACTGGCTCTCGTCATGTACATACTTTGACATTGTATATACTATGATAAGTAATAAAGTAGGACCTCTGTCTTTTTCCTCTTCAAATATCATATATATCTACTATTTTCATTATTTAAATGACTATTAAGGAGCTGATCATATCTGAATCTAGTTTAACCTTTTTGGTCCGGCTTACGATCGTATTCGAATCCATCTGTAAACCTCGTGATCACTTGGGGGCTTCCTGTTCAAACATAGGTCATATTCGAACCAAAGAGAACATAGCTGTCGAAACCCTCTTGATCGGCTCAAAGCCAAACTCACTAGGGGGCTTCTTGATCGTATTCGAATCATAGCTTAACCCCTTTTGGGTCTGACTTGGATCGTATTCGAATCAGGGTCGTTAAAAACCTCTCAAGGTCATTTGGGGGCTTCCTTTTCAAGCAGAGGTCGTATTCTAACCAAAGAGAACATAGTTGTCGGTACCCTCTTGATCGGCGCAACGCCAAAGCCACTGGGGGCTATATGATCGTATTCGAATCTTAGCTTAACCCCTTTGGTCCGGTTTACTGATCGTATTCGAATCAGAAACTCCCAACTTTCAGTTAAAAAGTTATTTTTTATTGTTTGAAATCCGCTATTTTGTCTTACTGGTCTTTGTTGTCTCAACTTTAAACGATTAGCACGGTTTTTTCACCGGCTTGACTATTTGACAATTAGCCACCAAGGCATGATAGTCATCAGGCATATAGAAGCATTGACTTCTTAAAAAAGACTGGGTCATCAACCTCATCAGTCGGGTCATATAAACTGGTGGTCTAGATGCAAAGGATACATGTATGACTGTTATTTATGAACAGTTTCTTCTGTGTCTTTTTGTTAATCAACGGTTGTTTCAACCTTGTTTATTTTCACGTCTGTTTCTGTTTTTTCTCCTATGATAAAACCATTCGTCATGTACCAGGTGTTCTGACCCGTTCGGTGCTAAACCGCCAAGCCAGTTTTTTTTCCTTTTCTAAAGGAACAGAGCTGAAATATTACAGATATAACCATAGATGGGACGCATATATTGACATCAGGAAGCAAAGAGTCACACACACCATCTTATGCATGATGGCATAGGCAAAATATGCAATTGTTTCAAGCTAAATCTATTACAAGGTTTGAAAGAGCCCACAAGATGGTTATGACTCTCCCCTCGCCGGTTCACCTCCTTCTGCTAATTGGAAGCTGGGAGTGGACCAGTAAAAGCTGTTTAGGGCAATGAACTCTACTTCACCATCAATCAGGTCGGCCGGATCAACTTCTGGAGAAAAAGTATGTTGACGAACCGGCGGGATAAGATCTGTCACCTTATAAGAGGGAGTCGCCATCTTCTTATTGTCCAAATCAAAACCCGGCTGGTATTTGTCAATGTTGGTATCGTCTCCAAGAATGGTAGCTTGAGGTCGAACTCCCCTCATGCGGGCAATGAAGTCATCTTGCTCAAATAGGGTCCCGTCTTCCTTCACGGTAGGGTACCCCTTAGCTACATCAGCCGGGTCTAGATCTAGCACCCAGGCTTTGGAGCGGCTCAGGGCAGTCAGGGCTCCGGCTCTGGCATAGGATCATTTGACCTCTTGAAACCTGGCGGGTAAGATTGACAACTTCTTCAAGACATCGCTCAACCATTTGGGTCCTTGGTTGGCAGGGGAGATGGTGGCAAGAGCTCGTTGAGCGCCAGTATACAATTGTTCCACCAAGGTATAAACTGCCTTCAGTTTGGTCACACTGTCTTGACTCAGATTTTTTCTTCGTGGACTTGCGAGTGTTTTTAAACAAAGGCTCAGCAGGCGGCTTATATTCCGGGTCAAAAGAAGGTATAAGTGATTAATACAGATGACTTACCAAAGATGGCGGAAACCATTTGAGAGACCTAGTTCTTTAATCCGGTGAGCTCCGTGGTTACCTCCTCAAGAGCTGCTTCAGCTTTTTCAGCATGTTGTATCAGCAACGTCTTTTCTTCGGCCCATGAGAGACCTAGTTCTTTGTCGTCAAGCTACTCTTCAATTTTTCTGTCTCAGAAAGACTTATTTGTAGTTTAGAGTCAGCAGTCTTGATTTCTGCCTCTTGATCCGTCAGCCGGGTCTTTGCATTAGTTAATTGAGAGCCCAATTCAGATAGGGCGTTCTACAAAACATACACAGTGTCAAGGCTTAAACTAAAAGTTATAAGGGTTCAAGTCTCAAGTACTATGCACCGCAATACCACTTGACACTTGGGGGCTAATGTCTGCCAAAGCAATTTTTTATGACTCTTATATATTTCAAGTCCCAAGTGCCTTACAAAGTAACAGCACTTGGCACTTGGGGGCTAATGCATGATATTCAGAAAGTTTCTCAAGATTAAGCCGGATTACAATATTTATTGGGATTGGTAAAAGACAGTTATGAAGTTAAGTACTGATTCCTTTATGATAAATTGAGCCGGCCCTTGGGGACTACAGGTGAAGCTTACACTATTTGGTTGGACTTTTGCCAAACTTAGAGAGAAAGTATCAATCCATATCATAAAGTCTCCAGATCATTCGGGTTCATCATCTGAAGACTTGGGGGCTGGTAGAGTATGAGTAAACCGGAGAACATAACTCATATTTCAGCTGCAATTGCTTGACCATCCCAATTTCTGACTCACGGCTGGAATGAACATGACTGAGATAGCCGGACAATATGTCACTAGCATTCAGATGAGTGTAGTGAGAGATATCAAAACGTACTTTCTGCTTCTCCAAGGCTTCTTGTTTCGCAGTGTGCCGAGCTAACATAGTGGGGGTCCCGGTTCAACAAATCTGCTGCTAGTGATCAAAACGTCATGATCAGAAGATGTTGGTGGGTTAGCTGAACCGGATGGTCTAGTGGTAGAAGGATTAACAATGGTATCATCGGCTAACGGTTTAGGAGGGTCCAATTGAGTATCAGCAGCTGGGTCCTTTGGTGTTTCAGTTTGAGGGGGAGAAGTTTGCATGGCCGGTTCAGGTGCAAGAAATGACGGGTCTTCCTCCATTTAATCACTTTGGCCTTCTTGGACTTGGCTTGACCACTAAGGAAAATTTTATGAGACAGTTAGTGCAATGATGCAGTTTTAAAAGACACAGAGGAAAGATGATTTTTTCCTTACCCAGGGGCAGTCTTGAAGGCTAGAAATTGCGTCTGAGATGAGTCGCCAGAAGAGCGAGAAACCTCCTGCAAAGGTAAAATAAAGTTAGTAATTCAAGAGAATAGACTCATTAATAAAAGCAGAAGATGAAGATAAAAGAGACCCCATTCTGCCGCTTTCAAGGAGTTTGTTGTAAAACAGAAGGCGGTTCATCGTTGTTCCAGGCCTGATGGCGGCTCTCATGTTGCTGCTTTTTCAAAAGAAAATGAGGGTCCAAATAAGCCAAAGGGTTCGAAAATCTTACTTTCCGGGTTACCAGTCGAAGTTTCTATCTTGGCAAATGGGCTGAGTCAGAGGAAATAGTTACCTCTTCTTCTACGGCCTAACTGGCCCCAGTGCCGTCCTGGCAATAGTCAGTGTCAATAAGGTTATTAAAAAACTGGCCAAGGGAGTCAAGGGCTACCTCCGACTCGGAATCATCGTCAAGCTTTAACAGGTCCTCAGCAGTGCTCTTTTTCTTCTTGGACCTCTGGGTCGTTTTCCTGGCGGCTATGGCGGCGGCTCTAGCCTTCTTGGCAGCTTCATGGTAATACTTGGCTTTCCAGAAGTCAGATTTGGCCTGTTTGCCGTTCTTTACTGCAGACTTCATATTTGCCGTTCACCAGGAGGGTTGACATTGAAACAATGTCTTCTTCAGTTAGTTGAACGGAGGTGTGACGAAGAGAGTCATCTGGGCCTCCGCCATAGTCATACATCAATTTGGATCGGCGGCTTAGAGGGATGACCCACCACGAGATCCAGCAGCGGGTCAAGTCAACTCCGGTTAAGCCATTCCCTAATAAGGCGTTAATCCTTTTGATAGATGGAATAAGCTTCTTGCATTCAGCGGCAGTAAGCTTATCAGGGAGTGCAAACTTGGAATCTAGACGCTCCGCGCGATAACCCGGCAGTGGTTTTTTGTTGGCTATGGAGACGTGTCTTGGCAATAAAACCAGGTCTGATTCCAATCTTTGGGATGACTCAGTAAGACTATTAAAGGAAAGACGGCGCCCTGTCGGCGCTGAATTGAGATTCCACCGAGTTCCAAGCTAGGGCCGTTGGTACACTCATTCTGGTGGTTCAGATAAAAGTACTCTCTGAAGAGTTCCACAATCGGCTCTTCTTGAAGATACACCTCATAGAGAACTTGGAAATTGCAGATATTGGATATGGAATTGGGTCTAAGATCTTGAGGGTGAAGTTTGAAAAAAATGAAGAACGTCTCTGAAGAACTTTGAGCCGGGTGGTGAAAAACCCCGATTCATGTGGTCAGAGAAGACAATAACCTCACCATCTTTGGGATTAGGTCATTCCTCGTCCGGGTCAGGTGCACGGTAAGACATAACATTTTCCCTGTCAAAAATCCTATGGTGAAGAATTCCTTCAAGTTATCCTCAGTTACTGTGGAAGGGACCCAGTTGCAGACAGTCGGTGCTTTTGATGGCATGATGATCAAAGGACAAACTGAAAAGAAAGTAACGTGCCAGTTAAATTTAATGGTGAAGTTAAAAGTTAAATGAGGATGGTGCAAATGAGTAATGGCAGCTTAAAGTAAGGGCTAATGTCATATAAGGGAAAAGTGAGCCGGTGTAATAAGCCGCCATGTCTAAAGACATTTGAAGGAAACCAGAAGCAGAATTGGCTAAGTGTTAAGGCAAACAAGTTCCCTAAATTTTTGATATTATTGTGGATCAAATGGTTGTTCAAAATGGAAAATATTCTAGATCTAAAAATATAGCACAGAGTGAGTTCATGAAGTTCTAATGAAGCCTTTGTACCGGAAAAAGGGATCTACCGGTATCAAGAATGGGCACAAAACAACTACCGCATGAGTATATGTTCTTTTTGGATCAAGAGGAAGCGGCAGTAGAAGAACTGCGAAGAAACTATGATGAACTGTGAAGAACACGCAGAAACCTAGAAACCCTAATGCGGATCTGAGGAGCAGGAAGGTAAAACACTTACGGCCATAGATCTTCTGCAGAAGGTCGCCGCCGTTCTCTGGACCGATTCAGGTTGATGCATCAGCCAAGGTCGGTGAAGACGAGGTGCTCTACGACGGCGGCGGAGCTCGAGCCATGGTCGGGTTGCGAGAGGGAGAAGACGAAGAGAGGGAAGAATGAGAAAGACCAGGTCATGCCTACTTATAAGGGGATAAGCGAGCATGCGGGCGTGAAAATCGAGGAAGACCCAAATAATGGTTATCCAACTAAACGGACGCCTCGATTCTTGGAAGACATTAAAAGATAAAAGATCCGTTGAGGATGAAGTCATAGCAGTTTTTTGTGTTTTCAGAAGATGACGTCATGGCGGGTTACAGAATTTTTACAAGGAGAGGAAGATGGATTTCGTCTAAGTATGGAAGATTGACAAAGAACAAAGTTCAAGTCAACCTGGGGCCTAATGTTAGGAATATAGCTACCAGGTATGACCCACCCAGTAGGGGCCGGGTCAACCCCAATGGCGGGTTACAAAAGAAGCCCGGTAATATTCAAGATGATAGTTTATTAAGACTTGTAGAAGGCCTAAAGCACAGAGGCGGCTTGAGGCCCAATATTGTAAACCGTTGTAAAGAAAGACTTGTAAAGAAGGCGTATAAAAGAAGTCACCGAGCCGGACACGTTTTATGAGCCAACCGGGACTCTATAGGCCGCCAGGCGTCAACCCACGTATATAAGGGGATGACCTAGCGGTGGCTTAGGACAGAAAAACAACAACTCGAAGACATGCAAAGCGGATTCACTCCCTAGTCATCGAAGCCCCAGCAATTCCAACACAACTAGACATAGGCTTTTACCTTCATCGTAAGGGGCCGAACTAGTATAAACCACTCGTGTCCTTTGTCCCGATTAACCCCTTTAAGCTTCCTAGTTGCGATGGCCCTACGACTAAGTACTTTTGCTAGGACATCTGCTGTGACAATTCCAAGACAAAAAGCATCTAAAGTGGTTCCGGCAGCTCCGGAGCAATTCCAGCTTTTATCCCGAAAAATTCCAGAAAGTTTCCAGAATGACTCTGGCACCCTCCAAGAATTATCAGGCATGTGCCGAAACCAATTTGACTTAATAGTATATCCCAAAACAACTTTTCGGTTTCACCGAAACTCATCCGATGACCTCTCTCCGCGGAACTTTTCCACCGTCTGAAACTTTTTCGGTGATTTTCTCTCAGACTCCCTATCTAGTATTCAGCAGATAGATGACCCTTAAGCGTGTGACGCTATAGGTTCGGTCAAGTATAGACATGGCACGGAACCACTTCCGATCAATGATCAACATTGGAGCCGTGGACAACCATATTGACCAATATACCCACACGAATGAATATTCAAGTGAACCTCCAGTTGTAGTGAGCTATCCTTGTTGCTTCGCGATCTGTCACAAACACCCGAGGTGAGATTTATTGCATCCCCATGGACGAATAATTTTTCCACCATGCAAGTTACCTCGTTACCGGTTTTGTTCTCTTTTCTCGTTTCCGTGTTTCGGCATCCCAGTGATCAAATCACAAGGTGTCTGGCTAGACAATTATGGATACCATAACACCGAGAGGCCCCGAGAATATCTCTCCATCATTGGAGGAGCAAATCCCAATCTTGAGCTATCAAGTTATTTGACATACTTTTCCATGATCCCGTAAGCCGCCTTAATGGCCACCCATTTACGGATGACGTTTAACAAACCCCAAAGTTCATGAAGCAAGCATGAAGAAACTCGATACTCTCATGGTCTAAGGAATCATGCAAACGTTAACCATCTCTATGTTATGTACCATTAACTTGTGACGAATGAATCTCATAGCATAACATCAATCCGGGTCGATTCAACACAAATATTCTCTTAACATTGTGCCCTCAAAGTTGATGGCATAGACATGCCCATGATCAGGAAAACAGAACCATCATGCAACACTTGAGCTAGCCTTAGAGGCCAGACTAGGAATACTTCTTACCGTTTATTATTCCACACGTGCATATGAGTCTCCCTCCGAGCCTCGTGGATATTGCAGACTCGAGAATCATTGCAGTTATAGCATGGAACATAAACATAATTATGAACTTAGAGATAAATAATATCATTTATTATTGCCTCTAGGGCATATCTCCTACACAACGGTCGTAGGAGACGGAATACCATCCCTTTGCTTTGGGATGGGGATGTTGTCCTATAGTGTCCGGACGACATCCGTGCCCATGTCGATGGCTTCTGTAAAGCCCTTTTTTCCACCACCCCTAGGGGAGGCTTGGCCCTTGCTACCGACTTCTAGGTTGGACCTCAGTGCATCTCGGCAGCGGAGAATGCCATGCTCACGGCTTCGTTCATTGAGGATGAAGTATGGGCGGTAATTAAAGGAATGAATCCTTCGTCCGCCCCTGGCCCCGACGGCCTACCGGTGAAGTTCTTCCAGACCTTTTGGACTACCATAAAGCCCGAGGTCATGGCCCTCTTTGAAGAGTTCTATGTGGGCACCATCGACCTCCATCCCCTTAACTATGGGACCATCACTTTGATCCCCAAGGTTCCTGGGGCCTCGGACGTTTGGCAGTTCCGCCCGATTACGGTGATCAATGTGATATTCCGCATCCTGGCCAAGGGGTACGCCAATTGGGTGGCCCCTCCGGCTGACCGCATCACCCATCCGGACCAGTCCACCTTCATCCAAGGCCGGTACATTCTGGATGGGGTCCTTGTCTTTCATGAAGTTCTGCACGAGGTCTCGTCCAAAAACCTCAAAGCAGTCTTCCTGAAAATAGACTTCCACAAAGCTTACGACACGGTTAGCTAGTTCTTCCTTCAGGAGGTGTTGCTCAGGAAAGGGTTCAACGACCGTTCGGTCACTCTGGTCATGCAGATGGTGTCCTCTGGACACACCGCAGTTAACATTAATGGGGAGATTGGGCCCTATTTCCCCACCTTATGTGGAGTTAGGCAGGGGGCCCCTTTTCTCTGTTTCTGTTCAACATGGTGGTTGATGCCCTGGCATCGATCCTTGATAAGGCTAAGGCCGCTGGACACATCCACGGCATAGTATCGCACCTCATGGAGGGAGGTGGTGTATCCCTCCTCCAATATGCTGATGACACCATTATTATGGTGGAAGGCTCGGTGGCCGATATCTCAAACCTGAAATTTTTGCTGCTATGCTTCCAGCAGTTGTCGGGCCTCAAAATAAACTTTGATAAGAGTGAGCTCATGGTCCTTGGCTACTCCCACTCCGATAGCCAGAGTATCGCTAATCGACTCAACTATCGGCTCGGGTCCTTCCCCACCACCCACCTGGGGATCCCCATTAGCGACTCTCAGCTCTCCGTGGCAGATCTAAGGCCCTCGGTGCTCAAGCTTCAGCACCGTATCAAGCCTTGGAAGGGCCGATGGTTGTCTAAAGTGGCTCGGACGATCCTCATCAACTCGTCCTTGTCCAGCCTCCTCTTGTTCATCATGAGTTTCTACAGCCTGCCCGAAACATTGCACCATGAGATCAGCTCTGTCCAGGCACACATCTATTGGGTTGGTGATAACCCACAAGTATAGGGCATTGCAACAGTTTTCGAGGGTAGAGCATTCAACCCAAATTTATTGATTCGACACAAGGGGAGCCAAAGAATATTCTCAAGTATTAGCAGCTGAGTTGTCAATTCAACCACACCTGGATAACTTAATATCTACAGCAAAGTATTTAGTAGCAAAGTAATATGATAGTAGTGGTAACGGTGGTAAAAGGTAATGGTAGCAAAAGTAATATTTTTGGTATTTTGTAGTGATGATAACAAGGTTGTCAGAATCGCGATTTTGAATCGGATCGGAGCTCCGGTGGTAGGATCGCAAATCGTAGGATCTTCACTATCAGGATCGTAGAAACGTAGATTCTATGAACTAAAGTCGTAGAATCAGAGGGGTTAGTTTGGATCGTAAAGTCGTAGAATCGTATAACAGAATCGTGATTCTGACAACCCTGGATGATAACAATAACAACGAAAAAG
Organism: Triticum monococcum; assembly: GCA_034509565.1. Classification (NCBI taxonomy): domain Eukaryota; kingdom Viridiplantae; phylum Streptophyta; class Magnoliopsida; order Poales; family Poaceae; genus Triticum; species Triticum monococcum. The sequence goes on from CM067845.1 coordinate 384,369,165, forward strand.
TAAATAAGCGAAGAACAATATATGGAAAGCTCGTAGGCAATGGATCGGTAATAGAGAATTATGCCGGATGTGGTTCATCATGTAACAGTCATAACATAGGGTGACAAAGAACTAGCTCCAATTCATCAATGTAATGTAGGCATGTATTCCGAATATAGTCATACGTGCTTATGGAAAGAACTTGCATGACTTCTTTTGTCCTACCCTCCCGTGGCAGCGGGGTCCTAGTGGAAACTAAGGGATATTAAGGCCTCCTTTTAATAGAGTGACGGACCAAAGCATTAACACATAGTGAATACATGAACTCCTCAAACTACGGTCATCACCGGGAGTGGTTCCGATTATTGTCACTTCGGGGTTGCCGGATCATAACACATAGTAGGTGACCATAGACTTGCAAGATAGGGTCAAGAACTCACATATATTCATGAAAACATAATAGGTTCAGATCTGAAATCATGGCACTCGGGCCCTAGTGACAAGCATTAAGCATAGCAAAGTCATAGCAACATCAATCTCAGAACATAGTGGATACTAGGGATCAAACCCTAACAAAACTAACTCAATTACATGATAAATCTCATCCAACCCATCACCGTCCAGCAAGCTTATGATGGATTTAGTCACGCACAGCGGTGAGAATCATGAAATTGGTGATGGAGGTTGGTTGATGATGACGACGACGACGGATTCCCCTCTCTGGAGCCCCGAACGGACTCCAGATTAGCCCTTCCGAGAGAGTTTAGGTCTTGGCGGCGGCTCCGTATCGTAAAACACGATGAATCCTTCTCCCTGATTTTTTTCTCCCCAAACACGAATATATGGAGTTGGAGTTGAGGTCGGTGGAGCTCTAGGGGGGCCATGAGGCAGGGGGCGCCCAGGGGGGAAGGCGCGCCCCCACCCTCATGGATAGGGTGTGGGCCCCCTGGCCTTGATTCTTTCGCCAGTATTTTTTATTATTTCCAAAAATAATCTCCGTGGAGTTTTAGGTCATTCCGAGAACTTTTGTTTCTGCACATAAATAACACCATGGCAATTCTGCTGAAAACAGCGTCAGTCCGGGTTAGTTCCATTCAAATCATCCAAGTTAGAGTCCAAAACAAGGGCAAAAGTGTTTGGAAAAGTAGATACGATGGAGACGTATCAACTCCCCCAAGCTTAAACCTTTGCTTGTCCTCAAGCAATTCTGTTGACAAACTGAAAGTGATAAAGAAAAACTTTTACAAACTCTGTTTGCTCTTGTTGTTGTAAATATGTAAAGCCAACATTCAAGTTTTCAGCAAAGATTATGAACTAACCACATTCATAATAACACTTAGGTCTCATGTTTACTCATATCAATGGCACAATCAACTAGTGAGCAATAATAATAAATCTCGGATGACAACACTTTCTCAAAACAATCATGATATGATATAACAGGATGATATCTCGCTAGCCCTTTCTGAGACCGCAAAACATAAATGCAGAGCACCTTTAAAGATCAAGGACTGACTAGACATTGTAATTCATGGTAAAAGAGATCCAGTCAAGTCATACTCAATGTAAACTAACAGTAATGAATGCAAATGACAGCGGTGCTCTCCAACTGGTGCTTTTTAATAAGAGGGTGATGACTCAACATAAAAGTGAATAGATAGGCCCTTCGCAGAGGGAAGCAAGGATTTGTAGAGGTGCCAGAGCTTGATTTTAAAGCAGAGATAAATAATATTTTGAGCGGCATACTTTCATTGTCAACATAACAACTAAGAGATGGCGATATCTTCCATGCTACACACATTATAGGCTATTCCCAAATAGAATGGTAAAGTTTATACTCCCTCCCACCAAAAAGCATCAATCCATGGCTTGCTCGAAACAACGAGTGCCTCCAACTAACAACAGTCCCAGGGTGAGTTTTGTTTGCAATTATTTTGATTTGATTTGCATAAAGCATGGGACTGGCCATCCCGGTGACCAGCCATTTTCTCGTGAATGAGGATCGGAGTCCACTCCTCTTGAGAATAACCCGCCTAACATGGAAGATACGGACAACCCTAGTTGATACATGAGCTATTCGAGCATACAAAACAGAATTTCGTTTGAAGGTTTAGAGTTTGGCGCATACAAATTTACTTGGAGCGGCAGGTAGATACCGTATATAGGTAGGTATGGTGGACTCATATGGAATAACTTTGGGGTTTATGGGATTGGATGCGCAAGAAGTATTCCCACTTAGTACAGGTGAAGGCTAGAAAAAGACTGGGAAGCGACCAGCTAGAGAGCGACAACAGTCATGAACATGCATTAAAATTAATCAACACCGAATGCAAGCATGAGTAGGATATAATGCACCATGAACATAAATATCATAGAGGCTATGTTGATTTTGTTTCAACTACATGCGTGAACATGTGCCAAGTCATGCCACTCAAATCATTCAAAAGAGGATACCACCCTATCATACCACATCACAAACATTTTAATAGCATGTTGGCACGCAAGGTAAACCATTATAAGCTCCTAGCTAATTAAGCATGGCATAAGCAACTATAATATATAATTGTCATTGCAAACATGTTTATTCATAATAGGCCGAATCAGGAACGATGAACTAATCATATTTACAAAAACAAGAGAGGTCGAGTTCATACTAGCTTCTCCCATCTCAATCAGTCCATCATATATCGTCATAATTTCCTTTCACTTGCACGACCGAACGATGTGAATAATAGTAATAGTGCACGTGCATTGGACTAAGCTGGAATCTGCAAGCATTCAATAAACAGGAGAAGACAAGGCAATATTGTTGGCGTTCTGGGAACGGGGGTCCCCAGACTTGCCTGCCTGCGGCCTGCGGCATGGCTCAAAGGAGGCCCAACATGGCCCATCTTCATCAACACAAGACTCAAGACCCTTGCGAGGGGCCAAGCCTCGCGGGGCGGACGACACGGCGCATCCCCAGGCGCAGCCTCCTCAGGCTGGCTCGCGAGGAGGCAGAGGAATCAAGGCGGGGTACCTCGCGAGGTGCCCATGACGCAAGCCATGACGATCGAGGGTGCCAGGAGGGTGTCGGCGTTCTGGGAACGGGGGTCCCCAGACTTCCTTCCTGCGGCGTGGCTCAAGTGGGGGCCCAGCGCGGCCCATCTTCATCAACACGAGGCTCAAGACCCTCGCGAGGGGCCAAGCCTCGCGAGGTGGACGACATGGCGCGTCCTCAGGCACAGCCTCGTCAGGTTGGCTCGCGAGGAGGCGGAGAGTTCAAGGCGGGGTACCTCGCGAGGTGCCCATGATGCAAGCCATGACGACACGGGGCACCAGGCGGGTGCCAGCGCGCGCAGCGTCCCTCTTTCCTCTTTGGTGCAAAGGGAGCAAGCGTATCAGCGGAGTACCGAGGCATCAGGCAAAGGTTGCCACTTTGGTGCAACGAGACCAAGGCCAGGAGGACTACGAGACGGAGGTCACGATGGAGCCCAGCGCGGCGTCATCACCAGAGCCTTTGGCAGGCGAAGACTGCTTTTGTCAGGATAGGTGTACTCGCTGGCCCCCTTCAAATTAGCCCGCCATTGTTGGATCCCTTCCCGCTCAATATTTGGGGAGAGGACCAAGGCCTCTATAAATAGGACTAGCCACCCACATAGCAAGGGGGTTGGTCGGTTCGTGGGTTCGTTCGGTCCGCAAGTAGAGAGAGAGAGAGAGAGAGGGTGACTGAGCTCTTCACAACAGTTCATCACCACCGCCAAGAATAGACCCTCGCGAGGCTGTTCTTCCTTGTATTGCTCATCCTCACCAGCCGCAAGAGGCAATCCATCCACCACACACTGGAGTAGGGTATTACACCACATCGGTGGCCCGAACCAGTATAAATCTTGTGTCTTTCGTGCAGTTCTTTTAGTAGTTTAGATCCCCTCAAGACAGAGAGGTTGAAGGTGAGATTTCCGCGCGCACCCCAGTGTTCGAACCTTAAGGGTCTGCCGGAACCCGAAATCCGACATTTGGCGCGCCAGGTAGGGGTGCGCCGGTATTCATCTTCCACCGCTCCGCCCTCCTTCGGCCGCCGCAACCATGCGCGGCGCCAGCCGGGCTCACGCCGCCCCGGCGGCCCTCGCCGGTGGGTGCTCTCGTCGTCCCCCGCCACCCGCCGTCAACACCGCCACCGGCTCGGCGGGCAACGAGCTACAAGCACCACCCCAGCATCCGCCTACGTGACAGAGCAACTGCACCGCGGCACCGACGCCTCCGGTCGTTGCGGCCCTCCTGGGCGGCTCGCAGGCGCCGCCCACAAGTCGCCACATCAAGCCTTTTGCCCATCGGGTTAGCACCGCTGCCGCGCGGCAGGGGGCTCCCCCGGACCGGGCGGCGAGCGAGGTCGATCTGACCTTCAGCTCGGAGGACCACCCCACCAACCCGGTCAGCTCAGGCGCGCGCCCCTTGTTGTGCACCCCCACCATCTGCCAGGTGGCCGTCACCCGGAGCCTCGTCGACGGCGGCGCGGGCCTCAGCTTTCTTTCGGTCGAGACTTTCGACCTCTTCCGCATACCTCGGCAGCGGCTGCTACCCAGCCGATCCTTCTCGGGCGTCGGGGGCAGATCATCCGACTCCCTGGGGTAGATCCGGCTCCCGGTGACCTTCGGCACCTACGACAACTTCCGCACGGAGACGGTCGACTTCGACATCGCCCCCATCGGCCTTCCTTACAATGCCATCCTCGGCTACCCGGCACTGGCCCATTTCATGGCCGCCACGCATCCGGCGTACAACCTCATGAAGATGCCCGGGAGCAATGGTACCCTCACTGTGCGCGGTGACACCGGGGACGCCCTGCGAGTACTCGAGCTCGCCTTCAAGACAGCGGCGTCGGCACGGCCCGCCAACGCGGAGGCCCCTGAGCCCAAGGGGGCTGCGCTCGCCAAGAAGAAGCAGTTGTTCACCCAGGACAAGGCAGAGACCAAGCAGATACCCATCGACGAGGATGGGTCCTCCAGTGCCACTTTCACCATAGGCGCCAACCTTGAGCCTGAGCAGGAGGAGGCCTTGGTCAAGTTCTTGCGCGCGAATAAGAACGTATTTGCTTGGGAGCCCGATCAGCTAGCGGGGATCTCCAGGAGCGTCATCGAGCATCACCTCAACGTGTGCCCAAATGTGCGCCCCGTGAAGCAGAAGGCCAGGCGGCAGTCCATGGAGAAGCAGGCTTTCATCGCCCAAGAGACTCGCAAACTATAGGCCGTCGGGGTCATTCGCGAGGTCCGATACCCGGATTGGTTGGCCAACCCCGTCGTTGTGCCCAAGAAGGGGGGGGGAAGAACGCATGTGTGTCGACTTCACCAACCTCAACAAGGCATGCCCGCAAGATCCGTTCCCGTTCCCCCGCATCGACCAGATTGTTGATTCCACAGCGGAGTGCGACCTGCTATGCTTCCTGGACGCCTTCTCCGGGTATCACCAGATCAAGATGGCAGTGGAAGACGTTGAGAAGACTGCCTTCTTGACCCCATGCGGGGTATACTGCTATACATGCATGCTGTTCGGGCTACGTAATGCAGGGGCAACCTTTCAGCGACTGCTGCACATCACCTTGGGCCAGCAGCTCGGAAAGAATGTCGAAGCCTACGTTGATGACATTGTAGTAAAATCTCGGGAGGCCAAGACCCTGATACAAGACCTGGAGGAGACCTTCGCGAGCCTCGACGCAGTAAACCTGCAGCTCAACCCGGAGAAATGTGTGTTTGGCGTCCCCTCGGGCAAGCTCTTGGGATTCCTCGTGTCCCATCGTGGCATCGAGGCCAACCCTGAGAAGGTCAAGGCGGTCGAAGACATGAGTCCACCAAAGACCCTCAGAGAAATGCAGAAGCTCACTGGGCGCGTGACCGTGCTAGGGCGCTTCATCTCCAAACTGGGGGAGCGAGCGCTGCCTTTCTTCCAGCTGATGAAGAGAAAGGGGCCCTTTGCATGGACTGAAGAGGCAGATAAGGCATTTCAAGATCTCAAGAGATACCTGACCAGTCCCCCATTCATGGTGGCTCCGCGCCCTCAGGAGCCCCTACTGCTGTACCTCGCCGCCACACCCTACTCCGCCAGCGCAACACTGGTGGCGGTTATGGAGGAGCCCCAAGTCAAGGCCGCTACAGCAGCCCGAGGCAGGACAAAACGGGAACAAGGAAAGCCTGCAGAAGCTGCAACCGCAGCTGAGGAGGGTCAGCTACCGAGGAATGCACCGGGGGCAGGAGAGGCCGCCCGACCAGATGGTCCACCTCCTAAGGCCACGACGCCCCGTGAGGCGCCCTTACCTCCTGAGGGCGCAGCAACCCCAGATGCTCCCAGCCTTGTCGAGCACCCAGTTTACTTTGTTAGCACGGTGCTACGGGATGTGAGGGCCTGGTACCCAATGCCTCAGAAGCTCCTCCTCGCGTTACTGGTAGCCTCGCGCAAGCTGCGTCACCACTTCCAGGCTCACCCCATCAAAGTCGTCTCGTCATACCCACTGGAGAGGGTGCTTAGGAGCCCTAACTCAGCCGGAAGGGTCGCCGAGTGGAACATAGAGCTGCAGGCGTTTCAACTCGAATTCAGCACAACCAGGGTCATCAAAGGAGCAGCATTGGCGGATTTTGTGGCAGAATGGACAGAGGCACCAGGCCTCAAGGCCGACGAGGATCGGTCCCTCTTCCCGGGGAGCGAGGCGCCAGAAGGCTGGGTCGTGCACTTTGACGGGGCGTTCTCCAGACATGGCCCCGGGGCTGGAGCGGTGCTTATATCGCCCACTCAGGACAAGCTCTACTACGCCATATAGCTCTGCTTCCAACAAGGTGAAAAGGTCTCCAACAACATAGCGGAATACGAGGGTCTAATAGCGGGCCTGAAGGCCGCGGCAGCCCTGGGGGTGAAGCGCCTTACCATTAAGGGCGATTCACAACTCCTCGTGAACTTCTCCAACAAGGTGTACGAGCCGAAAGACGAGCACATGGAAGCTTACCTTGCGGAGGTCCGCATGATGGAGAAGTAGTTCTGGGGGTTGGAGTTGCAGCATGTGCCCCGTGGCACCAATCAGGAGGCAGACGACATCGCCAAGCGGGCATCCAGGCGGCTGCCTCAGGAGCCTGGTGTCTTCGAGGAGCGGCTCTTCAAGCCCTCAGCCTTGCCGTCGTTGTCAAACACGGCTCAACCTGGAGGAGCTCCCCCAGCCACCTGCCTCAGGAGCCCCGGTCTGTGGCCCGGCCTCGGGAGCACGCCTACTCCTGACGATGGAACCTCAGGAGGGGTGCTGGATCACGGAGCTCCGGAGCTACTTAACACAAGGGACCTTGCTGGAGAAGGAGGAGGAAGCGGAGCGTGTGGCATGGCAGGCCACGGCGTACTGCATCAAGGATGGAGAGCTCTACCGGAAGCGACCAAACGATGTATCCCGGCGCTGCATCTCCAGGGAGAAAGGAAAGGAACTACTGGAGGACATACACGGTGGAGACTGCGGGCACCACTCATCATCGCGGACCCTCGTCGGCAAGGCGTTCCGCAGCGGGTTTTATTGGCCTACCGCACTCAATGACGCCGTAGAGCTGGTGAAAGCTTGTGAGGCCTGCCAGTTCCACGCCAAGCAAATCCATCAGCTGGCCGGAGGCCTGCAGACTATACCCCTTTCATGGCCGTTCGCAGTCTGGGGGCTGGACATCCTGGGCCCGTTCCCTCGGGCGCCAGGGGGCTGCCGCTACCTCTACGTCGTCGTGGACAAGTTAACCAAGTGGGCTGAAGTGGAGGCCATCCGCACCATCCCCGCGGGCTCCGCGGTCAAGTTCATCAGGGCCATCGTGAGCCAGTTTGGGGTGCCGAACCGCATCATCATTGACAATGGTTTGCAGTTCACCAGTAACCTTTTCAAAACATACTGTGCTAACCTTGGAACGCAGATATGCTACGCTTCAGTGGCGCACCCTCGAAGCAACGGCCAGCCGAGCGGGCCAACGCAGAGGTCCTGAGGGGCCTCAAGACTAGGACGTTCAAGAAGAAGCTGGAGGCCTGCGGCAGAGGATGGTACGACGAGCTGCAGTCCGTGCTGTGGTCCATCCGCACCACCGCGACCAAACCGACTGGGGAGACCCCATTCTTCCTGGTCTATGGAGCGGAAGCAGTCCTCCCTCACGAGGTCAGACGTCACTCCGCGCTGGTCCTGGCGTTCGACGAGGCGCAGCAGGACGCCATGCGGGGGATGGACCTCGTGCTGGGGGAGGAACATCGCCGGAAGGCCGCGCTGCGAGCGGCGAGGTATCAGCAGGCGTTGCGGCGATATCACTGCCACAACATCCGCCCCAGGACTCTCGAGGTGGGAGACCTCGTGCTCAGGCGGGTTCTCTCTAGGGAGGGGTTGCACAAGCTCTCTCCCATGTGGGAGGGCCCGTTCAAGGTTGTTCATGTTTCCAGGCCCGGCTCCGCGCGCTTGGAGACTCAGGAGGGAGTGCCGATCTAGAATGCGTGGAACATCCAGCACCTCCGTAGGTTCTACCCCTAAAAAGGCCCGGAGCCTGTGAAGCAAGGCGAGTGCCTGTGAAGATCATCGCTTTGGAAAAAGGCCCGGAGCCTGTGAAGCAAGGCGAGTGCCTGTGAAGATCATCGCTTTGGAAAAGGCCCGGAGCCTGTGAAGCAAGGCGAGTGCCTGTGAAGATCATCGCTTTGGAAAAAGGCCCGGAGCCTGTGAAGCAAGGCGAGTGCCTGTGAAGATCATCGCTTTGGAAAAAGGCCCGGAGCCTGTGAAGCAAGGCGAGTGCCTGTGAAGATTATCTCTTTTTGGAAAGGCCCAGAGCCTGTGAAGCAAGGCGAGTGCCTGTGAAGATCATCGCCTTGGAAAAAGGCCCAGAGCCTGTGAAGCAAGGCCAATGCCTGTGAAGCTCGCCGCCCCGTGACACTCTCACGTAATAATGAGTGGGGCTGTACACGCCCCGGAGTCTCAGGAGCGCCGGCCTCAGGCCCTGGGGCTCCCTCCCACGCCCAGTGGCAGCACTTAGCTCCGCGCTAGTGAGAAGACGTCGAAGACTAGATTAGGTGTCGGACGCGGCTTTTCCATTTGCTTTTCGCAGTTGACGTGTTCGTTTGCATTTGGAGTCTTATTGGAGTTATTGCTGTTGCTGATTTATGGTTCGTCGATTTTCGCCCCTCGCTTTGGTTTCTCTCGTGACCAACCTCGCGAGGGATGGTGCTCAGGCGCCCTCGTGAGGGTTTCTGCCTTAGCCTTAGGAGGGTCTCACGGCCCTGGCGCATTACAGGAGCACCCCTCCTAGTCTGTGCCCCTCGGGTACCACGACGCGCACACAGGGCGTGGGTCGGTCGCCCCATTCCCCGGCAGGGGTCGAAAGCTATCTGCGCACAGGCGGGAAATCAGGAAGTACAAAAATGAGATCAAGGTAATAGCTGGAGCGGCAACATTTCCCAACACGCCCCAAGGGGTTCCATGCATCTGTTCTGTTTTACACAGGGAACAAGAGAAAAAGGAAAAAGACGAGCCTGGCGCCGCCCCTCCCGCATCGGCCCACGGCGGCGACACAGGCTGCCTCAGGGCCCCAGGTGGACCCCCTCTCGCGCTGCGCCGGGGCACGACGGCGGGTGGACGAACCACCACCTCCTAGGCAAACTCGACGGCGCGGGGGAGGACTGCTGCCACCACTGGAGGAGTCGCTTGAGGAAGAGCTGACGAGGTTGGGGGAGTCGCTGGCGCCGCCGCCCGCTCGGGCGCTATCTCCCCCATCACCATCGGAGCGAGGCCCGCGGACGCGGTCATCGACCTCAGGGCAGCACCCCACACGGCGACCATCTTCCCCAAACACCCTCACGTAGAGGGTGGCCTCGCCATCGAACCTGAAGTGCAGAGTGCACCGACGCTCCAGGCCGCGAGCGCGGGCGAACGCCTGCCAGCTGCGAGTGAAGACCAAGCCCCCGCTGGCGGAGACCTCCAGAGCGACCCATGAGGACCTGCTGCAGCAGCCCTCCGCCTGGAGCCAGAGGCCGTCAGGAGCGCCAACCGGGAGTTTGCCAAGGAGGAAGCGAGGGAGCGGGAGCCAGGCGCGAGCCGGCTCCGCCGACCAAACGACGAATTCCGGCGGCGCCTGCCCGGCGCTAAAGCGCGGCCTAGGGGAGCGCGCAACCCAGGCGCACCCTCCGGCTGCAGCGGCTTTCCCGCCGCCGCGCTGGGAGCCCCCCCACGGCCGCTGGGAGCTACCGGGGTGGCCACCGGGTGCTTCCGGGGGCGCCCGCGACCACGCTTGGATGGGGGAGAGGCAGGACCGACCTGGAGGGCCTTCCCGTTCTCTGCGGCCGAGTACCTCCTCGATGGAGCCATCACACCAAGACGGAGCAAGAACTGAGGCGCAGGAGAGAGCAAGAGGAGATGGACTTGACGGGCACGAGTGGTGCCGTACTTATAGCCGGCGAAGGCCAACCGCCGGTCGCCACGATCACAGGTAATCATAACACTTTCTGCATGCAGGGACTTGTCCAACTCGCACGATCACCAAGGCGTTGTGGGGAAGCGGAGGCGCCACGTCCAATCAACCGCCATGCGGCGTCCAAGGCCGCAGGCTGTTAGGGCCCGCGGCGCTTCGCCCTTGCCCTTTCGCCTCTCGGTGCGGCCAAGTCCATGCGCGCCTTGGGCCTGGGGGCTACTGTCGGCGTTCTGGGAATGGGGGTCCCCAGACTTGCCTGCCTGCGGCGTGGCTCAAGTGGGGGCCCAGCGCGGCCCATCTTCATCAACACAAGGCTCAAGACCCTCGCGAGGGGCCAAGCCTCGCGAGGCGGACGACACGGCGTCCTCAGGCACAGCCTCGTCAGGCTGGCTCGCGAGGAGGCGGAGAGTTCAAGGCGGGGTACCTCGCGAGGTGCCCATGACGCAAGACATGACGACACGGGGCACCAGGCGGGTGCCAGCGCGCGCAGCATCCCTCTTTCCTCTTTGGTGCAAAGGGAGCAAGCGTATCAGCGGAGTACCGAGGCATCAGGCAAAGGTTGCCACTTCGGTGCAATGAGACCAAGGCCAGGAGGACTATGAGACGGAGGTCACCATGGAGCCCAGCGCGGCGTCATCACCAGAGCCTTTGGCAGGCGAAGACTGCTTTTGTTAGGATAGATGTACTCGCTGTCCCCCTTCAAATTAGCCCGCCATTGTTGGATCCCTTCCCGCGCAATATTTGGGGAGAGGACCAGGGCCTCTATAAATAGGACTAGCCACCCACATAGCAAGGGGGTTGGTCGGTTCGTGGGTTCGTTCGGTCCGCAAGTAGAGAGAGAGAGGGTGACTGAGCTCTTCACAACAGTTCATCACCACCGCCAAGAACAGGCCCTCGCGAGGCTGTTCTTCCTTGTATTGTTCATCCTCACCAGCCCCAGGAGGCAATCCATCCATCACACACTGGAGTAGGGTATTACACCACATCGGTGGCCCGAACCAGTATAAATCTTGTGTCTTTCATGCAGTTCTTTTAGTAGTTTAGATCCCCTCGAGACGGAGAGGTTGAAGGTGAGATTTCCGCGCGCACCCCAGTGTTCGAACCTTAAGGGTTTGCCAGAACCCGAAATCCGACAGCGGGCGCCAGCGCGCGCAGCATCCTTCTTTCCTCTTTGGTGCAAGGGGGCAAGCGCAGCCGCGGAGTACCGAGGCATCAGGCAAAGGTTGCCATTTCGGTGCAACGAGACCAGGACCAAGCGGACCACGAGAAGGAGGTCACCATGGAGCCCAGCACGGCGTAACCGCAGGGTCTTTCGCAGGCGAAGACCAACTTTAGTAAGGATAAGTGTACTAGATGTTCCCCTTCAAATTGGCCAATTGTTGGCGCCCTTCTCGCTCAATATTTGGGAAGAGGCCCAGGGCCTTTGCCTATAAATAGGACCGGCCACCCACGTAGCAAGGGGTTCGGTTCGCGGGGTTAGTTTGTCCGGTTCGCAAGTAGAGAGTGAGAGTGAGAGAGAGAGAGAGAAGGGTGACTGAACTCCTCCTAGCAGTTCATCCCCCCAGCCAAGAACAGACCCTCGCGAGGCTGTTCTTCCTTGTATCGTTCATCATCATCAGCCCCAAGAGGCAATCCACCCACCACACACTGGAGTAGGGTATTACACCACAACGGTGGCCCGAACCAGTATAAATCTTGTGTCTCTCATGCAGTTCCTTTAGTAGTTTAGATCTTTGCGAGACGGGGAGGTAGAAGGCGTGATTTCCGCACGCACCCCAGTGTTCGAACCTTAAGGGTCTGCCGGAACCCGAGAATCTGACATTTGGCGCGCCAGGTAGGGATGCACCGGAATCTATCTTCCACCACTCCGCCCTCCTATGACCGCCGCATCCATGTACGGCGCCAGTCGAGCTCGTGTCGCTCCGGCGGCCCTCGCCAGTGGGCGTTCTCGTTGTCCCCCGTCGCCCGCCGTCAACACCGCCACCGGCCCGGTGGGGAACAAGCGGCAAGCACCACCCCAGCATCTACCTACGCGGCGGAGTAGCTGCACCGCAACATTGACGCCTCCGGTCGTTGCGGCCCTCCTGGGCGGCTCGCAGGCGCCGCCCACGAGTCGCCACCTCAAGCCTTTTGCCCGCCGGGTTAGCGCCGTTTCCGCACGGCAGGGGGCTCCCCCGGACAGGGTGGCGCGCGAGGCCGATCTGACCTTCAGCTCGGAGGACCACCCCACCAACCTGGTTGGCTCGGGCGCGCTCCCCCTGTTGTCCACCCCCACCATCTGCCAGGTGGCCGTCACCAGGACACCCCGGGAGCGGTTGCGACCCAGCCGATCTTTCTCCGGCGTCGGGGGCGGATCATCCGACTCCCTGGGACAGATCCGGATCCCGGTAACCTTCGGCACCTACGACAACTTCCGCACGGAGATGGTCGACTTCGACATCGCCCCCATCGGCCTCCCTTACAACACCATCCTCGGCTACCCGACGCTGGCTCAGTTCATGGCCGCCACGCACCCGACGTATAACCTCATGAAGATGCCCGGGAGCAGCGGCACCCTCGCCGTACACGGGGACACCGGGGACGCCCTGCGAGTACTCAAGCTCGCCTTCAAGACAGCGGCATCGGCATGGCCCATCAATGCGGAGACCCCTGAGCCCAAGGGGGCTGCGCCCACCTAGAAGAAGCAGTTGTTCACCCAGGACAAGGCAGAAACCAAGCAGATACCCGTTGACGAGGACGGGTCCTCCAGTGCCACTTTCACCATAGGCGCCAAACTTGAGCCTGAGCAGGAGGAGGCCTTGGTCAAGTTCTTGCGCGCGAACAAGAAGGTATTTGCTTGGGAGCCCGATCAGCTGGCGGGAATCCCAGGAGTGTCATCAAGCATCACCTCAACGCGTGCCCAAATGTGCGCCCCGTGAAGCAGAAGGCCAGGCGGCAGTCCGTGGAGAAGCAGGCCATCATTGTCCAAGAGACCCGCAAGCTAGAAGCCGCTGGGGTCATTCACGAGGTCCAATACCCGGATTGGTTGGCCAACCCTGTCATTGTGCCCAAGAAAGGGGGGAAGGAACGCATGTGTGTCGACTTCACCAACCTCAACAAAGCATGCCCGCATGATCCGTTTCCGCTCCCCCGCATCGACCAGATCGTCGACTCCACTGCGGAGTGTGACCTGCTATGCTTCCTGGACGCCTTCTCCGGGTATCACCAGATCAAGATGGCGGTAGAAGACATTGAGAAGACCGCCTTCTTAACCCCGTGCAGGGTATACTGCTATACATGCATGCCGTTCGGACTGCATAACGCAGGGGCAACATTTCAGCGGCTAATGCACATCACCTTGGGCCCGCAACTCGGAAAGAATGTCGAAGCCTACGTTGATGACATTGTAGTAAAATCTCGGGAGGCCAAGACCCTGATATAAGACCTGGAGGAGACCTTCGCGAGCCTCGACGCAGTAAACCTGCAGCTCAACCCAGAGAAATGTGTGTTTGGCGTCCCCTCGGGCAAGCTTTTGGGATTCCTCGTGTCCCATCGTGGCATCGAGGCCAACCCCGAGAAGGTCAAGGCGGTCGAGGACATGAGTCTGCCAAAGACCCTCAGGGAAATGCAGAAGCTCACTGGGCGCGTGACCGCGCTAGGGCGCTTCATCTCCAAATTAGGGGAGCGAGCGCTGCCTTTCTTTCAGCTGATGAAGAAAAAGGGGCCCTTTGAATGGACTGAAGAGGCAGATAAGGCGTTTTAGGATCTCAAGAGGTACCTGACCAGTCCCCCAGTCATGGTGGCTCCGCGCCCTCAAGAGCCCTTGCTGCTTTACCTCGCTGCCACTCCCTACTCTGCCAGCGCAGCCCTGGTGGTGGTTAGGGAGGAACGCCAAGTCAAGACCGTAGCGGCAGCCCGAGGCAAGACAAAACGGGAACAAGGAAAGCCTGCAGAAGCCGCAACCGCAGCTGAGGAGGGTCAGCTGCCGAAGAATGCACCAGAGGCAGGTGAGGCTGCAAGCCCGGATGGTCCACCTCCCGAGGCCACGTCATCCCGCGAGGCGCCCTTGCCTCCCGAGGGCGCCGCGGCCCCAGATACTCTCAGCCTTGTTGAGCATCTCGTCTACTTTGTTAGCACGGTGTTACGGGACGGGAGGGCACGGTACCCAATGCCTAAAAAGCTCCTCCTCACACTGCTGGTAGCCTCACGCAAGCTGCATCACTACTTCCAAGCTCATCCCATCAAGGTCGTCTCATCGTACCCCCTGGAGAGAGTGCTCAGGAGCCCTAACTCAGCCGGAAGGGTCACCGAGTGGAACATGGAGCTGCAGGCATTTCAGCTCGAGTTCAGCACAACCAGGGTAATCAAAGGAGCAGCGTTGGCGGATTTCATAGCGGAATGGGCGGAGGCGCCAGGCCTCAGGGACAACGAGGATCGGTCCCTCTCTCCAGGGAGTGAGGCACCGGAAGGCTGGGTCATGTACTTCGATGGGGCGTTCTCCAGACACGGGGCGGGGGCTGGTGCGGTGCTGATATCACCCACTCAGGATAAGCTCTACTATGCCGTGCAGCTCTGTTTCCAGCAAGGTGAAAAGGTCTCCAACAACATCGCAGAGTATGAGGGACTGATAGCCGGGTTAAAGGCCGCAGTAGCCCTGGGAGTGAAACGCCTCACCGTCAAGGGCGACTCGCAGCTCCTAGTCAATTTCTCCAACAAGGTGTACGAGCCGAAGGACGAGCATATGGAGGCCTACTTAGCGGAGGTCCGCAGAATGGAAAAGCAGTTCTAGGGGCTGGAGCTGAAGCACGTGCCCCGTGGCACCAATCAGGAAGCTGACGACATAGCCGGACGGGCATCCAGGCGGTTGCCGCAGGAACCCGGCGTCTTCGAAGAGCGGCTCTTCAAACCCTCAGGACAGCCGACGTTATCAAACACCGCTCAATCTCGAGAGGAGCTCCCCCAGCCGCCAGCCTCGGGAGCCCCGGTCTATGGGCCGACCTCAGGAGCACGCCTGCTCCTGGCGATGGAACCTCAGGAGGAGTGCTGGATCGCAGAACTCCGGAGTTATTTAACACAAGGGGCCCTACCGGAAAAGGAAGAGGAAGTGGAGCATGTGGCGCGGCAGGCCACGACATACTGCATCAGAGATGGAGAACTTTACCGGAAGCGACCAAACGGTGTATCTCTGCGCTGCATCTCCAGGGAGCAAGGAAAGGAACTACTGGAGGAAATACACGGCGGAGACTGTGGACACCACTCATCATCACGGACCCTTGTCGGCAAGGCATTCCGTAGCGGGTTCTATTGGCCCACCACGCTCAACGATGCGATCGAATTGGTAAAGGCTTGTGAGGCCTGCCAGTTTCATTCCAAGCAGATCCATCAACCGGCGGGGGGCCTGCAGACAATACCCATCTCGTGGCCATTCGCAGTTTGGGGGTTGGATATTCTAGGCCCGTTCCCTCGGGCGCCAGGGGGCTACCGTTACCTCTACGTCGCCATCGACAAGTTCACCAAGTGGGCAGAAGTGTAGGCTGTCCGTACCATCACCGCTGGCTCCGCGGTCAAGTTCATCAGGGGTATCGTGAGCCGGTTCGGGGTGCCGAATAACATCATCACAGACAACGGTTCGCAGTTCACCAGTAATCTCTTCAAAACATATTGTGCTAACCTTGGGACGCAGATATGCTACGCTTCGGTGGCACACCCGCGAAGCAATGGGCTGGCCGAACGAGCCAACGCGGAGGTCCTGAGAGGCCTCAAGACTAGGACATTCAAGAAGAAGCTGGAGGCCTGCGGCAGAGGCTGGTACGACGAGCTCCAGTCTGTGTTGTGGTCCATCCGCACAACCGCAACCAAACCAACTGGGGAGACCCTGTTCTTCCTGGTCTATGGAGCCGAAGCAGTCCTTCCTCACGAGGTCAGGCATCGCTCCGCGCGGGTCCTGGCGTTCGACGAGGCACAGAAGGACGCCATGCGGGGGATGGACCTCGTACTAGGGGAGGGACACTGCCGGGAAGCAGCGCTGCGAGCGGCAAGGTACCAACATGCGCTATGAGAATATCACTCCGCAACATCCGCCCCAGGACCCTCGAGGTCGGAGACCTCGTACTCAGGAGGGTTCTCTCCAGGGAAGGGCTGCACAAGCTCTCTCCCATGTGGGAGGGCCCGTTCAAGGTTGTTCATGTTTCCAGGCCAGGCTCCGTGCGCTTGGAGACTCAAGAGGGGGAGCCGATCTAGAATGCGTGGAACATCCAGCACCTCCGGAGGTTCTACCCCTAAAAGGCCCAGAGCCTGTGAAGCAAGGCGAGTGCCTGTGAAGACTATCGCTTTTTGGAAAAGGCCCAGAGCCTGTGAAGCAAGGCGAGTGCCTGTGAAGACTATCGTGTTTTGGAAAAGGCCCAGAGCCTGTGAAGCAAGGCGAGTGCCTGTGAAGACTATCACGTTTTGGAAAAGGCCCAGAGCCTGTGAAGCAAGGCGAGTGCCTGTGAAGCTATCGCGTTTTGGAAAAGGCCCGGAGCCTGTGAAGCAAGGCCAATGCCTGTGAAGCTCGCCGCCCCGTGACACTCTCACGTAATAATGAGTGGGGCTGTACACGCCCCGGAGTCTCAGGAGCGCCGGCCTCAGGCCCTGGGGCTCCCTCCCACGCCCAGTGGCACCACTTAGCTCCGCGCTGGTGAGAAGACGTCGAAGACTAGATTAGGTGCCGGACGCGGCTTTTTCATTTGCTTTCCGCAGTTGACGTGTTTACTTGCATTTGAAGTCTTATTGAAGTTGTCGGTGTTGCTGATTTGTGGTTCGTCGATTTTCGCTCCTCGCTTTGGTTTCTCTCATAAACGACCTCGCGAGGGATGGTACTCAAACGTCCTCGCGAGCGTTTCTGCTCTAGCCGCTGGAAGGCTTCATGGCCCGGGCACGTTACAGGAGCACCCCTCTAGTCCGTGCCCCTCGGGCACCGCGACGCGCACACAGGGCCTGGGTCGGTCGCCCCCCCGGCAGGGGTCAAAGACTATCTACGCACAGGCGTATAGTTAAGAGGCACAAAAATAAGATCAAGGTAATGGCTAAAACAACAATAATTCCCGACACGCCCCAGCGGGGCTCCATGCAGCTGTTTTGTCTTACACAGGAAACAAAAGAGAAAGGAAGGGACGAGCCCGACGCAGCCCTCCTCACATCAGCCCGCGGAGGTGACCCGGGCTGCCTCCGGACCTCAAGGAGACTCCCTCTCGCGCTTCATCGGGGCACGACGGCGGGCGGACGAGCCATCACCTCCCAAGCAAGCTCGACGGCGCGGGGGTTGACTACGGCCACCGCTGGAGGAGTCGCTTGAGGAAGAGCTGACAAAGCTCGGGGAGTCTCGAGCGCCACCATCCGCGCGGGCGCTATCTCCTCCATCACCGTCGGGGCGGGGCCCCCGACCGCGGTCGTCATCCTCAGGGCAACACCCCGCGCGGCGACCATCTTCCCCAAACACCCGCACATAGAGGGTGGCGTCGCCGTCAAACCTGAAATGCAGGGTGCACCGGCGCCCCATGCCGCGAGCGCGGGCGAACGCCTGCCAGCCACGAGTTAAGGCCAGGCCCCGTTGGCGGAGACCTCCAGCGCGGCCCACGAGGACCTGCTGCAGCAGCCCTCCGCCTGGAGCCAGAGGCCACCAGGAGCACCGGCCGGGAGTTCACCAAGAAGGAAGCAAGGGAGTTGGAGCCAGGCACTAGTTGGCTCCGCCGACCAGACGACGAACTCCGGCAGCGCCTGAGCAGCGCGAAAGCGCGGCCTGGGGGAGTGCACAACCTAGGCGCGTCCCTCGGCCACAACGGCTCGCCCGCCGCCGCGTTGGGAGCCGCCACCATGACCACCAAACGCTACCGGGGCGGCCATCGGATGCTTCCGAGGACGCCCACGACCGCGCTTGGGCGGGGGAGAGGCAGGATCGACCTGGAGGGCCTTCCCCTTCTCCGCAGCCGAGTACCTACTCGATGGAGCCATCATGCCAAGGCGGGGCAAGAATCGAGGCAAAGGAGAAAACAAGAAGAGATGGACTGGAAGGGCATGCGCCGTGCTGTACTTATAGCCGGCGAAGGCCAACCGCCGGCCTCCACGATCACAGGTAATTATGACACGATCTGCATGCAGAGACTTGTCCACCTCGTGCAGTCACCGAGGCGTCGTGGGGAAGTGGAGACGCCCACGTCCCGTCAACCGCCACGCGGCGCCCAAGGCCGCAGGCTGTTAGGGCCCGCGGCACTTCGGGCTTGCCCTTTCGCCTCTCGGCATGGCCAAGTCCACGCGCGCCTCGGGCCCGGGGGCTACTGTCGGTGTTCTGGGAATGGGGGTCCCCAAACTTGCCTGCCTGCGGCCTGCGGCGTGGCTCAAAGGAGGCCTAGCATGGCCTATCTTCATAAACACAAGACTCAAGACCCTCGTGAGGGGCCAAGCCTCGCGGGGCGGACGACACGGCGCATCCCCAGGCGCAGCCTCCTTAGGCTGGCTCGCGAGGAGGCGGAGGAATCAAGGCGGGGTACCTCGCGAGGTCCCATGACGCAAGCCATGACGATCGAGGGTGCCAGGCGGGCGCCAGCGTGCGCAGCGTCCTTCTTTCCTCTTTGGTGCAAGGGGGCAAGTGCAGCCGCGGAGTACCGAGGCATCAGGCAAAGGTTGCCATTTCGGTGCAACGAGACCAGGACCAAGCGGACCACGAGACGGAGGTCACCATGGAGCCCAGCACGGCGTCACCGCAGGGTCTTTCGCAGGCGAAGACCAACTTTAGTCAGGATAAGTGTACTAGATGTTCCCCTTCGAATTGGCCAATTGTTGGCACCCTTCCCGCTCAATATTTGGGAAGAGGCCCAGGGCCTTTGCCTATAAATAGGACCGGCCACCGACGTAGCAAGGGGTTCGGTTCGCGGGGTTAGTTCATCCGGTTCGCAAGTAGAGAGAGAGTGAGAGAGAGAGAGAGGGTGACTGAACTCCTCCTAGCAGTTCATCCCCCCAGCCAAGAACAGACCCTCGCGAGGTTGTTCTTCCTTGTATCGTTCATCATCATCAGCCCCAAGAGGAAATCCACCCACCACACACTGGAGTAGGGTATTACGCCACAACGGTGGCCCGAACCAGTATAAATCTTGTGTCTCTCATGCAGTTCCTTTAGTAGTTTAGATCTTTGCAAGACGGGGAGGTAGAAGGCGTGATTTCCGCACGCACCCCAGTGTTCGAACCTTAAGGGTCTGCCGGAACCCAAGAATCCGACAAATATGGGCTCTTTTGTCAGATCAACAATAATGCATATAAGAGCCACTTTAACAATTTAATTCTAGTCTTCTCCTATCGACCCCTAAGGAAAAGAAAAGAAATAAAACTATTTACATGGGAAAGCTCCCAACAAGCAAAAGAAGAACATGAAATCTTTTTGGATTTTCTTTTTGATTACTACTACAAGCATGGAAATTAAAACTAGCTAAGCTACAACTAATTTTTTTGATTTTTCTTAAGGTTTATTAAACACACAAGAAGAAAGCATAAAAAGAGAAAATTAACTAGCATGGATATTACAGTGAAAGAGTATGAGCACCGACATCTAGCAATGAGTGTGTGAACATGAATGTAATGTCGGTGAGAAATACATACTCCCCCAAGCTTAGGCTTTTGGCCTAAGTGGCTTTATTGCCACAGATGGCCCGACGGATATCCGAAGTTGTAACTGGGGTCGTACTGTGATGGATACTCAGATTGCCACTGGCTGGCAATCACCTCCGGATCCCACTGGTAATCAGGCTATCATGGAGTATCAAATTGTGGTTTCGGCTCTGGCTCTGCAGCTGATGTAGGGTTCCGGTAGGCGTGAATGGCCTCTAACGGAACAAGGTACTTTCCTGCAGATAAATCAAACAAGGAAGGAGCAGGTAGAGTAATAGTCTCAGGATGATGTTTATCAAAGAACAATTTGTATTTAAGCTCCCTTTCCCTATTATTTACAATACAATGATGCGCTACCATACTCTTATAATCTAAATAAGCAGTAGGCAGCAATTTTTCTTCTTTTTCATAGTGCCTAAAATGTATGTTATAGTATGCAGCAAGGCGTGACGCATAGACACCTCCAAAGATGGGGCCCTTTGTACAGTTCAGACTTAACCATTTGGCGATAATACTGCCCATACTAACAGAGTCGTCATGGAATAAACCATGGAACAAAATAATAATATTAGGAACACTAAGGTTTCCACAGTTTCCGTGACCAATTAAGCAACGACTAGCAAATATTGCAAAGTAGCGTAAAGCGGGAAAATGTATGCTAGTGATTCTTGCATCGGAAACCTTCCTAGTTTCCCCTACAGTAATAGTGTCAATAAACCCATCCACATCTTTACAATGTGGTTCCTCTAAGCTACCCTCGAAAGGTATTTTGCAAACCCTGCAAAATTCATATAGTGACATCTTCTTAACCACATCATATAAATGAAACTCTACTGAAGGAGGTGATTCCCTAGGACAATAGTAGAAGTTTTGCACAAAAGTATTGGTGAGTAAGAGATACTGTTCCCGTTGGTCGCAGAGGAAGTCGGCGAGGCCTGCATTCTTAGCCAATTCGTAAAAATCATCATAAATCCCGGCTGCTCTCAAGAAATCATTGGAAGGCCATTCACACGGTCGAACCTCCGCGGTGCGAGGCAGATTATATTTGGGCCTCTCTGCTTCTTCATTTTGCTTTTCCTTCGAGCTTTGGCTCGATGAGCCCCTCAAAAATCTCTTCATTATTTTCTGTAAAATTCTGAAATTTTTAGTAACTTCAAATAAAAGTAAACCAAACTCAACAAAATTGATAGCAACTACTCCTACAAGTGCCTAGAGCCTATATCATGCATTAGAACTTCTTGGAACCACATAAATTTGACATGCAAGCTCAAGAACATGGTCACCTAGGCATCACAACTTTTAAATGAATAAAGCACTAGAACAAAAACTAATTGGACCAATGGAGGAGTCACATACCAAGGAACAATCCCCCCAAAGCAGTTTTGTGAGAGGTGCTTTGAGCAAGGAGATCGAAAATCGCAGCAAAATGAGCTAGAACTTGTGCTTCAGCTGGCTGGTGATTTTTTTGGGAGGAAGAAGAAGTGTGTGGGTGCAGGAATAAGTGGAGGGGAGCTATCGTGGGCCCGCGAGGCAGGGGGTGCGCCCTGGGCCCTCGTGCCGAGGTGCTTGCTCACCCTGCTGTGTTCTCGGTGCCAGATATTCTCAAATATTCCAGAAAAATCATATTTAAATTTCAGGGCATTTGGATAACTTTTATTTTCGGGGTATTTTTTATTGCATGGATAATTCAGAAAACGGACAGAAATTACTATTTTTGCTTTAGTTAATATAAATAACAGAGAGTAAAAAGAGGGTACAGCGAGTTGTGTTTTCTAAATTCATCCATGTCATGCCCATCAAAAGGAATCCACTAACAAGGTTGATCAGGTCTTGTTAACAAACTCATTCCGAATAACATGGAACCGGAGAATTTCTGAATAACACTAGGTTACCTCAACGGGGATATGCACATCCCCAATAATAAGAATATCATATTTCTTCTTGACAGTAGGTAGAGGAAATTCAAAACCTCCAAAAATAATCGATGACCAATAGAGTTTATGCTATGAACTTGAGGTTGTTTCCTCGAAAAGTGTACCGTACGCTCATTGCCATTAACATGAAAAGTGACATTGCCTTTGGTGCAATCAATAACAGCCCCTGCAGTATTCAAAAAGGGTCTTCCAAGAATAATAGACATACTATTGCCCTCGGGAATATCAAGAATAACAAAGTCCGTTAAAATAGTAACGTTTGCAACCACAACAGGCACATCCTCGCAAATACCGACATGTATAGCAGTTGATTTATCAGCCATTTGCAAAGATATTTCAGTAGGTATCAACTTATTCAAATCAAGTCTACGATATAAAGAGAGAGGCATAACACTAACACCGGCTCCAAGATCACATAAAGCAGTTTTAACATAGTTTCTTTTAATGGAGCATGGTATAGTTGGTACTCCTGGATCTCCTAGTTTCTTAGGTATTCCACCCTTAAAAGTATAATTAGCAAGCATGGTGGAAATTTCAGCTTTCGGTATCTTTCTTTTATTCGTAACAATATCTTTCATGTACTTAGCATAAGGATTCATTTTGAGCATATCAGTTAATCGCATACGCAAAAAGATAGGTCTAATCATTTCAGCAAAGCGCTCAAAATCCTCATTATCCTTTTTCTTGGATGGTTTAGGAGGAAAAGGCATGGGTTTCTGAACCCATGGTTCTCCTTCCTTACCATGCTTTCTAGCAACAAAGTCTCTCTTATCATAACGTTGATTCTTTGATTGTGGGTTATCAAGATCAATAGCAGGTTCTATCTCTACATCATTATCATTGCTAGGTTGAGCATCAACATGAACATCATCATTAACATTATCACTAGTTTCATGTTCATTACCAGATTGTGTTTCAGCATCAGAAATAGAAATATCGTTGGGATTCTTAGGTGTGTCAATAACAGGTTGACTAGAATCATGCAAAGTCCTATCATTTTTCTTTTTCTTCCTTTTAGAAGGACTAGGTGCATCAATATTATTTCTCTGAGAATCTTGCTCAATTCTCTTAGGATGGCCCATAGGATACAAAGGTTCCTGAGTCATTTTACCACCTCTAGTCATAACTCTAACATTATTATCATTTTTCTTATTATTTAATTCATTGAGCAAATCATTCTGAGCTTTAAGTACTTGTTCTATTTGAGTGGTAACCATAGAAGCATGTTTACTAATGAGTTTAAGTTCACCTTTAACTCTAGACATATAATCACCCAAGTGTTCAATCATATAAGCATTTTGTTTCAATTGTCTACCAAAATAAGCATTGAAGTCTTCTTGCTTAACCATAAAGTTATCAAACTCATCCAAACATTGGCTAGCAAACTTAGTAGGAGGGATTTCAGCTTTATCATATCTATAGAGAGAATTTACCTTTACTACCTGTGTCGGGTTATCAAGACCATGTGTTTCTTCAATAGGTGTTGGATTAAAACCATATATTTCTTCAGTAGGCGGTAAATTCTTAACATCTTCAACTTTAATACCCTTTTCTTTCATGGATTTCTTTGCGTCTTGCATATCTTTAGGACTAAGAAATAGAACACCCATTTTCTTCAGAGTTGCATTAGGAGTTGGTTCAGGAATTGGATCAGGAAGTGTCGGATTTCGGGTTCCGGCAGACCCTTAAGGTTTGAACACTGGGGTGCGCGCGGAAATCTCACCTTCAACCTCTCCGTCTCGAGGGGATCTAAACTACTAAAAGAGCTGCACGAAAGACACAAGATTTATACTGGTTTGGGCCACCGATGTGGTGTAATACCCTACTCCAGTGTGTGGTGGATGGATTGCCTCCTGGGGCTGGTGAGGATGAACAATACAAGGAAGAACAGCCTCGTGAGGGTCTATTCTTGGCTGTGGCGATGAACTGCTATGAAGAGTTCAGTCACCCTCTCTCTCTCTCTCTCTCTCTCTCTCTCTCAGATCCCGGACCGAACAACCAGGAATCGATCCGACCCCCCTGCTATGTGGGTGGCTAGTCATATTCATAATTATCTCAGGATCAACAGAGAAATCATAATCCTTATCAGTAACAAAGATAGGTGAAGTAGCATAAGCATGATCATATTTCATTCTAGCATTCAGAGTTTTTTGTTTCAACTTAGCTAATAATTTCTTAAGATCACTCCTATCATTGCAAGCAAGAAAATCTCTAGCAGTTTCTTCATCCATAACATAGCCCTTAGGCACAATAGATAATTCATATTTATTGGGAGAGCCTTCATCATCACTTTCATCAATATTATCAGTTTCAATAATTTCATTCTCTCTAGCCCTAGCAAGTTGTTCATCAAGAAATTCACCAAGTGGCATAGTAGTATCAAGCATAGAAGTAGTTTCATCATAAGTATCATGCATACCAGAAGTGGCATCATCAATAACATGCGACATATCAGAATTAATAGCAGAAGCAGGTATAGGTGTCGCAAGGTTACTCAAAACAGAAGGTGAATCAAGTGGAGAGCTAGATGGCAGTTCCTTACCTCCCCTCGTAGTTGAGGGATAAATTTTTGTTTTTTCATCTATCAAGTTCTTCATAGTGACCAGAAGATATAAATCCCAAGTGACACAAAGAATAGAGCTATGCTCCCCGGCAATGGCGCCAGAAAATAGTCTTGATAACCCACAAGTATAGGGGATCGCAACAGTTTTCAAGGGTAGAGTATTCAACCCAAATTTATTGATTCAACACAAGGGGAGCCAAAGAATATTCTCAAGTATTAGCAGCTGAGTTGTCAATTCAACCACACCTGGATAATTTAATATCTACAGCAAAGTATTTAGTAGAAAAGTAATATGATAGTAGTGGTAACAGTGGTAAAAGGTAATGGTAGAAAAAGTAATATTTTTGGTATTTTGTAGTGATGATAACAATAGCAACGGAAAAGTAAATAAGCGAAGAACAATATATGGAAAGCTCGTAGGCAATGGATCGGTGATAGAGAATTATGATGGATGTGGTTCATCATGTAACTGTCATAACATAGGATGACACAGAACTAGCTCCAATTCATCAATGTAATGTAGGCATGTATTCCGAATATAGTCATACGCTCCGGAGGAGGGGGCAGCGTTGTGCGCCGCTCGTGAGGGGACGGCTCCGGAGGAGGGTGCGGCGCCCGAGGCTGCTCGCGCGGGGGCAGCTCCGGAGGAGGGTGCAGCGCCCGATGCCGCTCGTGAGGAGACAGCTCCTGAGGCCCGTACTGCTGTGGCTGAAGGTGGTAGGCAGCCGCTCCCAACGCCCGGGGCTGGGGCCTTGGAGGCCCTGGTCCCGGCTTCTGACGAGGTGATTGGTGGCACGCGCCAGGCGGGCGCTCCCGACGCGGGCCGTCCTGGTGCCTCGTCCTCGCGGCAGGTTGATCCTTGTGCTCTTCTCTTGGGCCGCTTCCGCGTGGACTTCGAGGCCCTCCGGAGGAAGAGGGAGGCTCTGGGTGTTGACTCCCCTTGTCGCGTGCTGAAGCGCAGGAAGTACTTCGCCATTGACGAGTAAGTCTTTTTCATCTCTGACTCCCGATCCTCTTGTTGCTTTCGCTGATTCTTGCTCCTCAGGCCCCTTCCAACTGAGATCGTGGGAGTCGCCGAGGCACCACCTCCCTCGGCTTCGCCTCCTCCACCATCCTCAAGTGCTCCGAGCAGCTCTGCCCTCGTGGTGAGGGCGTCTGACGGGGCGGATCGTCCCGAGGTGCGCCGCGGCCCTTCATTCCCCGCGCTTCTCCTTCGCGGGCCTTCTCAGGGGATAGCCAGTCTGTCGGGTACCTCCCGTCTGGCCTTGGGCTGCGACTGGTTGAGGCGCCACCTACGCCCCTCATCTGGAGGCGGGCTGGCCCTTGGTCGGGCTTCTGATGTGGCGCGTCCGGCCGTTGCGAGGTCGCCAGCCCCCAGCCCCCTGCCCGGAGAGGGAACGATGACCCGCAGCCCCCGGCGTCTGCTTGGGGCGGATGATGACGTGGAAGATGTGCTCAAGCGCGCTCGGGAGCGCCGCTCTCGCCGCCAAGGGTTCCTTCGACGAGCGGCCGACGCGGTGGACTTGCTTGGGGAAGAGCTTGCCGCTGAAGATGCTCGCCTGGAGGCCGAGGGCCTGCACCTAGCTGCAAGGAGGCGCGAGCTGGAGGCCGCCGTCGCCCTTGCGCGCCGCCAACGCGACCTTGATGATGAAGAAGCGAAGGCGTCGCTGGAGGCCTCCCGAGTGGCCCGCTCCCAGGCCATCGAGGAGGCCCGGAGAGCTGACGGATGGCGAGAGGCGGCGGAGGAGCGAGCTCGCGAGCTCCTGGCCCGATGCCACTTGTTGGAGGAGCAGGCGGAGCTGCGCGAGGTAGCCCTCGTGTCGATGGAGGTGGCCTCCGGTGACCCAGCTGAGCTTCAGAAGCGCGAGGAAGCGTTGGTGCTGGAGGCCGCCGAACGCTCCCGTGAGTACGAGAGGCTGGAGACGAGGGAGTGCCTAGTGACGCAGGCGGAGAACGACGTCGCTGCGCGGGAGGCGCGTGTCCTGGAGGAGGTTTGTCGTCGGGTGGCGATGGCACGCCAAGGCCTGGAGCGTGAGTTCGAGGGGAAGCTGGGGATGATCCGGGTCGAAGCCGAAGGCGGAACCGCAGCCCTGAGGACCCAACGGGACGAGGCGATGCGGCTGGCCGACGCCTCCCGGACCGCCCTTGAGGCAGCGCAGAAAGAGCTGGCCGCCTCTCAAGCTGAGATGCTTCGCCTTCGCCAACGGATGGAAGAGGCCGAGGCCGTTGAGCGCCAGAACACCGACGAAATACGCCAGCGGCGGCTCCTGGAGCACACGCATGGCCCAATGTTCACCATGCTCAGGGAGAGGGCCAACTCGGCCTTGGGTAACATCTGCGAGGCGTCCGTCGGTGAGCCACACACGATCAACTACGTCGGTAACCTGCAGTTCTTCACCGCCGTGGTGGCGCAGCTGGAGGCACGGTCGGTTAGGGCTGACAGGTTGGTGGAGGAGAGGAGCCGCGCCTTGCTCAAGCGCGCCTTCTCCCGTGTCTTCAGCCATCTTCAGAACATGAATCCCCGCTTCGACTTCGACGCCGTCATCGCCCCAGTCCCCCAGGCCGTCCGGGACGACCTGTCGCGCTGGGTGGAGGATAACATGGACGCCCTCGTCAGGGCCTTTGCTTCGGACGACAGCGACGTGGTCGTGGGTGCTGATGAGGATGGCGCGGCGAGCGGCCCTGACGCCGCCGGCAGTGACGCAGGCGTCGATGGCGAGCTCGGCGACTCCGGCGAGGGCTCAGGAGGTGCTTCCAGGGATGCATTGGGGGATTGGTCCGACTGAGAGCGTATCGCTCCTGTCTTTTTCACTCTGCATGAATAGAACTCAGGCTTCTGACCTGATGGTGTGTGAGAGCATTTTGGGAGGGGAAGCCCCTCATGTAAAAACCTGTGTCTATCATATCAGTAGTAACCAAATTGCGCTTGCGCCCGATGGTGGGATGGTTTACCTTTGTCCCAGGCCGTCTCCCGAACGCGATGACTCCACAAGCACTCGCCTTGCTTCGCAGGCTCCGGGCCTTTCCCTCGAGTGTGAGAGCTTCACAGGCACTCGCCTTGCTTCACAGGCTCGGGGCCTTTTCCTCGAGCGCGAGAGCTTCACAGGCACTCGCCTTGCTTCACAGGCTCTGGGCCTTTTCGTCGAGCGCAAGAGCTTCACAGGCACTCGCCTTGCTTCACTGGCTCTGGGCCGTTTCCTCGAGCGCGAGCGCTTCACATGCACTCGCCTTGCTTCACAGGCTCTGGGCCTTTTCCTCGAGCGCGAGAGCTTCATAGGCACTCGCCTTGCTTCATAGGCTGTGGGCCTTTTCCTCGAGCGCGAGAGCTTCACAGGCACTCGCCTTGCTTCACAGGCTCTGGGCCTTTTCCTCGAGCGCGAGAGCTTCACAGGAACTCGCCTTGCTTCACAAGCTCTGGGCCTTTTCCTCGAGCGCGAGAGCTTCACAGGCACTCGCCTTGCTTCACAGGCTCTGGGCCTTTTCCTCGAGCGCGAGAGCTTCACAGGCACTCGCCTTGCTTCACAGGCTCTGGGCCTTTTCCTCGAGCGCGAGAGCTTCACAGGCACTCGCCTTGCTTCACAGGCTCTGGGCCTTTTCCGGATAGGACGACCTCCGCAGGCACCCGAAAAATCCTCCCGAGGGGGAGCAACAGCGGCAGCCTGGGCTGCGCACTAGCCTGGCCTGACCCGGCTCGCGAGGGGCTCGCGAGGGGAGGCAGCTGTGATGAAGCGGCAACCAGAACGTGAGAACAGCTCGAGCGAGAACAAGCACCCCTCCCCCAAACAAAAGCAAATCTCAAATTCGAATCCAACTTAAATCCAGCGAGAGAAAAGCTACAACCAAAGGGAAGGGCAACAAAAGGCAGACAAAAGGCCGCGTCCGGCACCTAATCTAGTCTTGGACGTCTTCTCACCAGCGCGGAGCTAAGTGCTGTCCACTGGGCGTGGGAGGGAGCCCTAGGGCCTAAGGACGGCACCCCTGAGACTCCAGGGCGTGTACAGCCCCACTCATTATTACGTGAGAGTGTCACGGGGCGGCGAGCTTCACAGGCACTGGGCCTTCTTCACAGGTACTGGCCTTGCTTCATATCGCCAGATGAGGGCCCCGCCTTGCGCCACACTCTAGTGCCATCAGCAACGATCGGAACCCAGGACGCCGCCCGATGGGGTAGAGCGGTCACCAGTGGTTCCCCCGACGACCACGGGTCCTCTGCCAGGGGCACGCCCTCAGGCACCTCCCCAGCAGAGGGCCTACTTCCTGAGAACACCTTGCTCCGAACGCTGTGGTGGTGATGTCGGATCCCGGCCCCTCCCCTGCAGCCCCCTGCACCCTCCTCCCGAGGGGTGAGGGACTGTAGGAGCGGAGCAGCCGCTCGCCGCGGCGACCTGCACCTCCTGCGATCCATGGTTAGCATATACCTGCCCATGAAGAGTTAGCGGCGCCCGGTGATTGCTGCCTCCAGCGTGGCCAGCGGGCTCATCCTGGAGCGCCTGGAAGGGCTCAGCCTCCATCACCTCGTCCCCCCAGCTGGGGCCGAGGAGTGAGCCCTGCCCATCCTCGTGAGGGTGTCCTTGGTCCATCATGAGGGGCACGTACTCTTCCGTCGCCGCCATCCCGTACGCCATGCCATGGCGCGCCGCCTGCCATGCGGCCCCACCTATCATGCCTGCCACTGGGTGGGGATGCGGCCGCCCTCCGGGGCCGCGGGTCACGTCGAGTCCTTCTCCTTCGCGGGCCGGGGGCGGGGACAGCGCCGCCACCGGTCCGGTGCTGACAGCTTCGCTGGCGTCGGTGTAGCCTTGAAGCCCGCGGGCGCGCGCGGAGCCCCCGTGCGGGTCGCTCTGGGCTTGAGATGGGAGCTGGGTGGAGAAGGGGTGAGCCCCCGAGGCGGCGAAGCCAGGAGTTCCGCCACTCGCTCTAGCAGTACGTTGTGGCCGCCTTCCAGCAACCTGCACCGCACCAGCTCTCGGGCCACCATGAGCACGGCCCTCGAATTCGCCTGCTCCCGGCGGGTGTATGGTGTCGTTTTCGCAGCATGATTGGAGGCCCTTGCTGCCGACCGAGCCTGCCGCGGCGTAAGAGTTGCCGAAGTCTGTCTGCATCGCCCGCGGCCCGCAGCGCCCTGCGGACCGCGAGCTGCCTAGGGCGCGGGGTCGCCCGAGGCGAGCGGTTCCGCGTGTTTGGGCCATGCAGCCCACGGGTCGGGCTCGACCTCCTGGTCGCCGGGCATGGCGATGAAGACGCGACGGGGCACGGAGCGGTGGAAGACGAATTCCGGCACACCCCTACCTAGCGCGCCAAATGTCGGATTTCGGGTTCCGGCAGACCCTTAAGGTTCGAACACTGGGGTGCGCGCGGAAATCTCGCCTTCAACCTCTCCGTCTCGAGGGGATCTAAACTACTAAAAGAACTGCACGAAAGACACAAGATTTATACTGGTTCGGGCCACCGATGTGGTGTAATACCCTACTCCAGTGTGTGGTGGATGGATTGCCTCCTGGGGCTGGTGAGGATGAACAATACAAGGAAGAACAGCCTCGCGAGGGTCTGTTCTTGGCGGTGGTGATGAACTGTTGTGAAGAGCTCAGTCACCCTCTCTCTCTCTCTACTTGCGGACCGAACGAACCCACGAACCGACCAACCCCCTTGCTATGTGGGTGGCTAGTCCTATTTATAGAGGCCCTGGTCCTCTCCCCAAATATTGAGCGGGAAGGGATCCAACAATGGCGGGCTAATTTGAAGGGGGACAACGAGTACATCTATCCTGACAAAAGCACTCTTCGCCTGCCAAAGGCTCTCGTGATGACGCCGCGCTGGGCTCCATGGTGACCTCTGTCTCGTAGTCCTCCTGCCTTGGTCTCGTTGCACCGAAGTGGCAACCTTTGCCTGATGCCTCGGTACACCGCGGATACGCTTGCCCCCTTTGCACCAAAGAGGAAAGTGGGACGCTGCCCGCGCTGGCTCCCGCCTGGTACCCCGTGTCGTCATGGCTTGTGTCATGGGCACCTCGCGAGGTACCCCGCCTTGAACTCTCCGCCTCCTCGCGAGCCAGCCTGACGAGGCTATGCCTGAGGATGCGCTGTGTCATCCGCCTTGCGAGGCTTGGCCCCTCGCGAGGGTCTTGAGCCTCGTGTTGATGAAGATGGGCCGCGCTGGGCCCCCACTTGAGCCACGCCGCAGGCCGCAGGCAGGCAAGCCTAGGGACCCCCGTTCCCAGAATGCCGACAGGAAGTGTCCAATTATTTTCATTAGTCAACATATTATTCAATAGAATTTCAGCTTCATCTGGTGTTCTTTCCCTGAAAACACAACCAACACAACTATCCAGGTGGTCTCTGGAAGCATCGGTTAGTCCATTATAAAAGATATCAAGTATCTCATTTTTCTTAAGAGGATGATCAGGCAAAGCATTAAGTAATTGGAGAAGCCTTCCCCAAGCTTGTGGGAGACTCTCTTCTTCAATTTGCACAAAATTATATATATCCCTTAAAGCAGCTTCTTTCTTATGAGCAGGGAAATATTTAGCAGAGAAGTAATAAATCATATCTTGGGGCCTACGCACACAACCAGGATCAAGAGAATTAAACCATATCTTAGCGTCACCCTTTAATGAGAACGGAAATATTTTAAGGATATAAAAGTAGTGAGTTCTCTCATCATTAGTGAACAGGGTAGCTATATCATTTAATTTAGTAAGATGTGCCACAATAGTTTCATATAGCCATAAAACTGATCAGATTCAACTAAAGTAATTATCTCAGGATCAACAGAGAAATCATAATCCTTATCAGTAACAAAGATAGGTGAAGTAGCATAAGCATGATCATATTTCATTCTAGCATTCAGAGTTTTTTTTTTCAACTTAGCTAATAATTTCTTAAGATCACTCCTATCATTGCAAGCAAGAAAATCTCTAGCAGTTTCTTCATCCATAACATAGCCCTTAGGCACAATAGATAATTCATATTTATTGGGAGAGCCTTCATCATCACTTTCATCAATATTATCAGTTTCAATAATTTCATTCTCTCTAGCCCTAGCAAGTTGTTCATCAAGAAATTCACCAAGTGGCATAGTAGTATCAAGCATAGAAGTAGTTTCATCATAAGTATCATGCATACCAGAAGTGGCATCATCAATAACATGCGACATATCAGAATTAATAGCAGAAGCAGGTATAGGTGTCGCAAGGTTACTCAAAACAGAAGGTGAATCAAGTGGAGAGCTAGATGGCAGTTCCTTACCTCCCCTCGTAGTTGAGGGATAAATTTTTGTTTTTTCATCTATCAAGTTCTTCATAGTGACCAGAAGATATAAATCCCAAGTGACACAAAGAATAGAGCTATGCTCCCCGGCAATGGCGCCAGAAAATAGTCTTGATAAC
Organism: Triticum monococcum; assembly: GCA_034509565.1. Classification (NCBI taxonomy): domain Eukaryota; kingdom Viridiplantae; phylum Streptophyta; class Magnoliopsida; order Poales; family Poaceae; genus Triticum; species Triticum monococcum. The sequence continues at coordinate 384,401,061 of CM067845.1, forward strand.
CCACAAGTATAGGGGATCGCAACAGTTTTCAAGGGTAGAGTATTCAACCCAAATTTATTGATTCAACACAAGGGGAGCCAAAGAATATTCTCAAGTATTAGCAGCTGAGTTGTCAATTCAACCACACCTGGATAATTTAATATCTACAGCAAAGTATTTAGTAGAAAAGTAATATGATAGTAGTGGTAACAGTGGTAAAAGGTAATGGTAGAAAAAGTAATATTTTTGGTATTTTGTAGTGATGATAACAATAGCAACGGAAAAGTAAATAAGCGAAGAACAATATATGGAAAGCTCGTAGGCAATGGATCGGTGATAGAGAATTATGATGGATGTGGTTCATCATGTAACTGTCATAACATAGGATGACACAGAACTAGCTCCAATTCATCAATGTAATGTAGGCATGTATTCCGAATATAGTCATACGTGCTTATGGAAAAGAACTTGCATGACATCTTTTGTCCTACCATCCGGTGGCAGCGGGGTCCTAGTTGAAACTAAGGGATATTAAGGCCTCCTTTTAATAGAGTACCGGACCAAAGCATTAACACATAGTGAATACATGAACTCCTCAAACTACGGTCATCACCGGGAGTGGTCTCGATTATTGTAACTTCGGGGTTGCCGGATCATAACACATAGTAGGTGACTATAGACTTGCAAGATAGCATAAAGAACTCACATATATTCCTGAAAACATAATAGGTTCAGATCTGAAATCATGGCACTCGCGCCCTAGTGACAAGCATTGAGCATAGCAAAGTCATAGCAACATCAATCTCAGAACATAGTGGATACTAGGGATCAAACCCTAACAAAACTAACTCGATTACATGATAAATCTCATCCAACCCATCACTGTCCAGCAAGCCTACGATGAATTACTCACGCACGGCGGTGAGCATCATGAAATTGGTGATGGAGGATGGTAGATGATGACGACGGCGACGGATTCCCCTCTCCGTAGCCCTGAACGGACTCCAGATCAGCCCTCCCGAGAGAGTTTAGGGCTAGGTGGCGGCTCCATATCGTAAAATGCGATGAATCCTTCTGCCTGATTTTTTTCTCCCCGAACACGAATATATGGAGTTGGAGTTGAGGTCGGTGGAGCTCCAGGGGGCCCACGAGGCAGGGGGTGCACCCCCCACACTCGTGGCTAAGGTGTGGGCCCCCTGGCCTTGATTCTTTCGCCAGTATTTTTTATTATTTCCAAAAAATAATCTCCGTGGAGTTTCAGGTCATTCCGAGAACTTTTGTTTCTGCACATAAATAACACCATGGCAATTCTGTTGAAAACAGTGTCAGTCCAGGTTAGTTCCATTCAAATCATGCAAGTTAGAGTCCAAAACAAGGGCAAAAGTGTTTGGAAAAGTAGATACGACGGAGACGTATCAGCTGGCGAGGGTGATAAGCAGAAATACCATATGGTGCGTTGGACTGACGTCTGCAAACCTAGGGACCAAGGCGGCCTCGGCCTAATGTCCCCCAAATGCATGAACCTGGCTCTCCTCACACGATGGCTATAGTGCATTACGAATGGCGAGGGTGGCCTGTGGTTGCAGATCATCCGGACCAAATACCTGCGCGGCCAACCTCTTGCCTTCTGCATGAGGAGGGGAGGCTCCTAGTTCTGGCAGTCCATCATCTAGCTGCTCCCAGTTCTCCGCATCAGAACCTCCATCTCGGTTGGCTCCGGGACTTCCAGCATGTTTTGGTTCGACCGATGGGCTGGGGACTCCCCCTTCGCTGCGAGGTTCCCGGATCTCTTCTCCATTGCGGTGGAGCCTAGGATATATGTCGAGTCGGCCCTTATTGACTTAGGGTGTCTCGTGTTTTGGTGGCCATTTGGGCCCCCGGAAATAGCCTCCTGGCATGAGCTCTTGGAGGCCGTTGCCCTCCACGAGCCTGATTTGTCGCAACCTCATGACCGCCTATCCTAGCGCCTCGAGCCATCGGGTCGGTTCTCCATGAAGTCCCTATACTAGGCCATCGCCCCTCCCCTAGACCGGCGGCCCTTGAGATGATCTGGGCTATCTGTGTGCCCCTCAAGATCAGGATCTTCATGTGGCAATGGATCCGCGACCGGCTCCCCTTTGGCGTTGAGGTGTTAAAACAGAATAGCCTGGGCGATGGGATGTGTCCCCTCCGCGGGAGGAGGAAACCTTGAATCACATCTTCTTCTCGTGCATTTCCGCGCAGTTCCTCTGGAGCTGCCTCCATGAAGTGGTCAGGGGTAGTTGGTGTAACACCAACTTCCCAGAGCTCCTCGCCGAGGTCCAGTCCTCTCCCCCATCAGGCCGCCACATTAGGTGGCTGCTCATTGGGGTCCTTGCTTGGACGCTCTAGACCATGCGTAATAAGCTTGTCATCTAGCGCGTGCCTCTTCGACGTGCCACTGACGCAGTGTTCAAAATGTGTGGTTATTTGCAGCTTTGGTGGCCGCTTAGCCGCATCCAGGACCGGGACGCCATCAACACCATCATTGCCAACCTTCGCATGATGGCTCTCCGATTGGCTCCGCCTCCTCCACCACCTGAGCCACATTAGCTTCTTAGCTGTGGTGTTTCTGCCTTTGTTTTCCTTTTTGGGGATTGCTGAGTTGTTCCCTCAATAGAACCCTATTATACTCTATGTGTGACTGAGTGTGTGTGTGTGTGTGGGTGGGTGTGCTCTTGGATACTTTGTGGCTGTGGTGGTTTGCTATATTTATAAAGTGGGGCGAAAGCCTTTTTCGGTAACCTGAACAAGAGAATGCTAAAATTGTTGGGGAACGCAGTATTTCAAAAAAATTCCTACGATCACGCAAGATCTATCTAGGAGATACTGTCACACCCCTAGCTTCTGGTGTTGCCTAGTGTTTGCATCTTGCTTGCATCATGTTTAAATTTCTGAAACTTGAATTGAGGATTGTTGAAGCCTCAAAACTTTAGTTAAAAGAAGGGCAAGAACCCTTTAAATTGCATTCAGTGATTCCAACTTGTCCTAGAAATAGTTTTGAGAATTTTGGCAAGGGTTATATACCTAACCAAAATTTTGGAACATTTTTCAGGAATAATTTGGTCTCTAAATTTAAAACAATATTCTATTTGAATTTGAAAATATATTCAAATATATATGAGATATATTTTCAAATGCTCTGTGATGATTTATGTACCTTTGGAAAAGTCCATGAAGCAACATAAAAATACTCAGAGGATGTTTTGGCATTGTTGAATTTTATTTGAATTCAAAACAGTGGCAAAAGATTAAATAAAAGAAAAACAGAAGGAAATAAAATAGAACAGAAAGTTACCTATAGCTCACCTCTGTGGTCCATTACTGCAGCACCCGGCCCAACCTCTGTCCTGGCCCAGCCCACTAGGGGCAAGGGGGTCTTCTTCCTCCTCCTGCCAGAAGGATGCAGCGCGTGGTCGCCGCGTGCACGCACGCGCACCGCCGCCTCCTGCCTGCCTGTTGCCTCCCCGACGGCGCTACGAGCACCACGACACCCCCTAGAGACCCCCTGACCTCTCTGCTCACTCCCTCGCCCTCTGCTCCCTCTCCCGAGCACACCCGAGCGGAGCTTGTCGTCACCGACGCAATTTGCCGCGACCACCGCCGTCTCGACGATGCCCCGAGCTGTTCCCGAGCTCCTGCACCTCGTCGCCAACCCCCTCACCGACTCACTGCACCAGGAGAGCCCCGAAGCGACGTCCTCAACATCATCTCCAACCACGGCCGACCGAGATCGCCGCCGTCAATTCGCCATCGCAGAAGCTTCCCCGAGCCCGCTGAGTTTCTCTCCCGACCCCTTGTGAGCTCCTGCACCTTCCCTATGCTCGCCCCCTCTCCATTCCTCTCCGCTAGCTCGATTCCGCCGAAGCCGAGAGCTTATCGCCGCCGTCCATGGTGCCGCCATCATTTTAGCCACCATAGCTCGTGCCTGATTGCGTCAACGCGTTCGGTGCCTTCCCAGGAGCACGCAGCTCCCACCAGCTCCTACTCCCGAGCACCCTAACACCGATCCCAAACTAACCCGAACCACGGCCGCCGCAAACCTCGTCGCCGGTGTCGATTCCGGCAACCATCCGGCCCAACTCCACCACCCACAGACGCGGCTCAGCCCCAGCTCTCCATAGAACCCAACCACGCCCCAAACCGTGGCCTGTAGCGCAATCTCGACGCAGATGCCGCCACGATCTGAGGTCGCCGGCAGTTAAACGCCGGTAGCTGACGTGGCGCCATTAGCTTAGGCGCTAAACTCATTTAGTTAGTGCGTGTGTCAATGACACGTGGGTCCCCGAGCATAATTAGGTTAGTCTAATTCTCTTTTAAAATTAGTACTAATACGTGTGGACCCCACGTGTTAGCTTTGACTTTGGTCAAGTCAACATTGACTGGTCCCACCTGCCATCCACCTAAACCAGCCTGAGACACTGACGTATGGGTCCCACAGGTCAGGTTTGACCTGGCCGACCCAGTTGACCTGATGACGTCACTCTTATGTCATGCTGACGCAATTAATGATTTTCTGGTTTTTTAAAAATAATTCAGAAAATTCCAGAAAATGCCCAAAACTTCTAAAATTCATAGAAATTAAACCGTAACTCCAAATGAGATAAATTATATATGAAAAATTATCATAAAAATTCAAGGAATCTGCTTATGGATATTGCATGCATGTTTGAACAACCTAGGGTTGTTGTACAGGGAAATTTGCATAAATGACATTTAAATAAGCACATATGGAGTTTGAATTTGAACCCTTGGTTCAAACCAACTTCATTTAATATGGTTGCTAGTTGCATTAGCTCAATCAACAGCATATTGCCATGTCATGATCATGCATCATATTGTTGCATCGCATTGATTGTCTTCCTCCTTGTTTGCCGGTAAATGTTCCCTCTCGGTAGACGCTGCTCCGACACAATGATCATTGACACTGATGAAGACTCAATGTTATCTTCAGAAGTGCCAGGCAAGCAAAAATCCCTTGTTCATTCCGATACAAACCCACTCTCTCGCTCCTGCTCTCTTTTACTGCATTAGGACAACAACGATTCAACTGTACATGCTGCGGTAGTTGAACCCCTTCCTTTGCATGACCCGTCATTGCCACAGTAAATAGATGAAACCCACTAGCATGAGTAGGAGTTGTTTGAGCACTGATGTGCCTACTCATTCATGCTTGTTTGTCATGCCTGCTACTGCTTAGAGTTGAGTCAGGTCTGATTCATCGGGGATGAACCGGAGGTGTGTAAACATGTCCTACTGTTGAGAGCTAAGTGTGTGAACACGATTTGGTAAAGGTAGCGGTGAGAGGCCATGTAGGAGTACATGGTGGGTTGTCTCATTGAAGCCGTCCTGAGGAACTGAGTTCTGTTTTTGTGATCCATGAAACAGTTACTACCACGCATTGGGCCCGAAACCAATGGACCCTCTCGGCTTCTTAATCACCCTAGTACTCTGTCCAGGAGTTGCAACTAGTTTCTGGTGTTTGTAGGTTATGTGTTGGCGGCCCTGCGTAGCGCTGACCCTAGGGGTGGGCTATGATGCGGTAGATACACCATGGCACGGTGTACCGAGCGCCCGTTTGGTGTCTCGGGAACCCTGTTCACGTTGTTTGGGGCCGTATGTGGAAACCTCGGCCGGACTCCCTGCGGATGGAACCTGGATAGGCGATAAACCTGAACTAGAGACTTGTGTGTTTAGGTAGGCCGTGGCCGACACCCTCGTTGGGCTTCCGCTTGAAGGTTGCCGAGTACATGTCGTGTAAACGACGGTAAGTGGTGAGAGCGTGTGTGAAGAAGTACACCCCTGCAGGGTTAACATCATCTACTCGAATAGCCGTGTCCAGGTAATGGACTTCTGGGTTGCCTATAACAGTTCATAGACAAGTGAAAGTGGATACTCTAAAACTCGCAAGATAAGTGTGAGTGCTATGGATGGCGTTCTCGTAGGGAGACGGGAGCGGATCCATAGTGGTGTATTGATATGGTGTATATGTGGACTCGTGTGCGCCACCTCAAAAGAGTTACTCGAAGTCGTAGTTTAAGATAGCCACCGAGTCAAAGCTGGCTTGCTGTAGTTAAACTCCACCACCCCCCTTGTTGATACCGATGCATATGTAGTTTAGTTCTGATGTAAGTCTTGTTGAGTACCTTTGTACTCACGTTTGCTTAATTTATGTTTTGCAGAGAGATTTTAGTCTCGCTAGTAGATCCACGTGGACTTCGATGTTTAGCTTGATACCTCAGCTACGATCTTGTGCCCTCGGCAGGATCTAGTAGATAGTCAGGCTTCTTAGCCTTTTTCCATTTGTAGATGTCTGTACTCAGACATGTTAAGCTTCCGCATGTGCTTGATTTGTATGCTGTGATTGTTGGGTCATGAGACCCATGTTTGTAACATCTGGCTCCTCGGAGCCTAATGAATAAATACTTGAGTTGTAGAGTTATGTTGTGATGCCATGTTGTATTTACACATATCGGGCATATTGTGTGTATGACTGAAATGCTTGGTATGTGTGGGATCTGACAATCTAGTTTTTTAGCCTTGGCAGCCTCTCTTATGGGGAAATGTAGTCTAAGTGCTTCCATGAGCCATAGTAGTCCGCTACAGCCCGGTTCATCGGAGTCCTGTTATCCCAGCACTACTGCTCAGGACACTTGACTGGCCGGCATGTGTTTCACTTCGTTCCCGTGTCTGTCCCTTCGGGGAAATGTCACGTGGTGACATCCGGAGCCCTGCCTAGCCTGCTACAGCCCGGGTTCCCGGAGTCCTGTTAGCCAAGTGCTACAGTCCAGATTCACACGCTGCTGACCAACATGCTCGATGTGATTCATGTATGCCTGTCCCCGTAGGTTAGTGCCGCTTTGGGTTCACGACTAGCCATGTCGGCCCGGGTTCTCTGTCATATGGATGCTAGCGACACTATCATATACGTGAGCCAAAAGGCGCAAACGGTCCCGGGCCATGGTAAGGCGACACCCGTGGGAATACCGTGCGTGAGGCCGCAAAGTGATATGAGGTGTTACCGGCGAGATCGATGTGACATGGAATCGGGGTCCTGACAGCTTTGGTATCAGAGCCTGACTGCCTGTAGGATTACCAAGCCAAACTGGTCGAAGTTGAGTCTAGAAATGCTTTAGTTATATAAGGGAATTGATTGTGGAAGGGAACGTAAGGCTCTTTTTACTCCTTTACCTTATGGCCTTCTGATCTGAGTCATCCTCTTCTCTTCTATGGGGTTTAAGAACTAGGCCTTCTAATCTATCTATCAGTATGACATGTTACTAATCCATAGACTTATAGGATTGATGGATTCAATTCTTAGTTCAGTTCCTACTATTTCTGTGTGTTGACAGTTGATCCCAGAAGCTTGATATGATGATGTCGAGTGGTCATGCCACTATTTTGCAGGATGTCTCAAATATTTTGAGCATTCACAGCCGTTATGATGTCCGAGTCATCCCAGGTTTCTAAATAGTCTGATGCATTTGCAAATCCCTTCCTCCTGTTCCTGATGTCCATTTGGGCCAGATTAATCACACTAATCGGTGAGTTGAGGTACTTTCTTGCCTCGACATATATGTTGGAGCTATTACTATGACCCTAGGTGTTTTAGGGAGTCACCTAGTGATCTAGCCATGCTTTGTGTCCCTAGTGTGATGATTCTAGCCACCATTCTCGAAAGCATCTCGTGATGCCATTTAGTAGTAGGTATTTTATTCCTGGGTTCTTGAACCCGAGATTCACCATACTTACCTTATGTTTATAGTGTTGCTAGTTCCTTTAGGATATTAGTAACCTTTGCGACAGACCTCGAGGTCCGTGGTATTTCCTTCTTCCAAATACTATGAACCACTTATGGCAGTAGTTTGTTGTATCAAAAGATCACAACCAGAGTGCTCTTAATGAGTTCTCAATTCTACATTGTGAATCTGCTAGTCCTATTTATCTACATGGGTTGTCCGGAAGAAATGTTGAACTTTGCTCGACATACTAATCTATGCATCCACAACTCAAAAAAAATTATATGTTCCTTGAGTTGTTCCTCTTCAGTTGTATTCCGACCATCCCCAATCAGTTGATAGCCAAGAGTATGTGTGCATTTGTGTTCATCAATGCCCTTTTATTCTTGTGGTCCGTCAAGCCATTCTATTTCAGAATGACTAGGAGAAACAAACTCCATTACCTCATCCATATCCAGGATTGGGTCAAAGTAGTTGTGTTCTGCAGATCAAATGCCATCTAGCTTTTGCTCTGTTCTACCTTGGAGTGTTACCATATTTATGTCGAGAATGTCATGAGAATTGCACCACCTCCTATGAATTCTTGACGCAGTGATACTTATCGCCATCATTATTCATTCTTCGGTTCCGTGTTGTTGTAACCGGAATGCCCACAAGTGAACTGTGATGTGTGAAATCAATACTCCTAGCAACCCCGTTGCTTGGTAGTTAATGGACAATAAACGCATTCTTAGCGTGTTGGTTATTGAATCATCATTCTAAGATTGATCGTGCTACCTAGTCCATATTTCCGGGTGCACTCATCGACCAATGAGTTGGGACTGTGAATCCCTCGCTCCTTGATCATATCGTCTTGCCCTGAAAAGCAAGATTGTTCTCGAGCTTAATAACATATCGGTGGTTCGTGATTTTCCAAATATCTTCTCGGAGGTATCACCCGGCTGTCACCTGATCGCTATGTTGAGTTCGTGATCAAGTTGGTTTCTTGTAGCCACCCTCTTCTCCAGGAATCTGTGTTGGATACCCCTGAGCTAGTTGGTTAAGCTTAACAACAACTTGAAGAGTTGGAAGATAAAAGCTTGTCCTACCACGTTGATCCCTAAGGGATATCCTTGCGTGTGCATGTGTGTGTGTTGAAGAAAGATGATATCTTCATCGACTGATCCCCGTGATCAGCTGTTGAATCTATTATCTTTTCCAAACCTTGATTTGAGTGTGGGCTATCGTCAAATCAAATCAGAACCAACGATGTTCGTAATGTTGTCTTACTTGAGGTTGTCCCTCGAGCATACACCATTATATCTTTGGTCTGACCAATACTATCACATTGTTCACATAGTGGTGGAAGTCCAGTGATATGGAAATTCCGATGAGTTGCTGTTGAGCCCATCAGCGGCATTTTGTCTCCTCCATGATTGTGTTGAACATCCAGTTAGTGTTGGAAACTTGTGTAAGCATTCTCTTCACGCCCCGTTCATGAAGTATATGTTTGGATGAAAGAATTGACTTCCTTTGATTCACGTGCATTTGATGTAAGTTGCCGCCGTGAGTTCGAGAAAGTTAGTTTTGCTTCCTCGGGAATCATCCCAAGTCAGTCATGCATGTGCGAAGTATTCCATGGTCTGATAGACTGATCATCTTCATTCCATATGAATTCCATAACACACTAAGCCACTGATTGACCTGTTCCAAACAGCAGTTGTTGTGCTATCCTAGGTCATGCACAAGATTTTGATATCCTCAATGATGGTTCCCCACCAGAACTCGGTAGTGATTTATTATAAGACTACTATGTGGTCATACTTGTCTGGGACAACGTGTTCACATGTTGTAGCAGAACCAGCTCATGTATTGGAGCTTGCTATCACAGTTCATTCCCCGAGAATCTCGCAACATCGTCTTGTCGATTTGTGTTGCAAACTTTCATCTTCCTTTCTAGACTCGATGAGTCTGGAATATCCTGACACCAACCAGATCTGAATCTCAGGCAGATATGATGGTTGGAGCATTTTCCAAGAACTATAATATTGGTCCCTCGATAACCGGTAAAGTGGATGTCGTGGCCAACACATCCAGCCAGAAGACCTATTATTGTAGTATCTTGATTGAAGAAAGTTGGCCACCTCCCCATAAGGATTTCGTAGGATTTACCTCCGTAGTTAATCCTTATGGATTCTTGTGCTCCTGAAGTCCGACCTTTTACTTGATGTCCTAGATACCAAACCATATCAATAAATGGGTTATCCTAGCACATCAAGGAGAACATTAGAAGCGGAGTGCTACATGTCTCTCGGTCGATCATCCAGATTTTGTTCCCTTGGCCTCGCTAAGGTGAAATCTGAGAAAGTGTTATCTTCCTTTGCATCTGTATCATCCATCACCATTCATCATGGTGGTATGTTGTGTTGCCAGGATCCTTGACACGGATATTGGTAAAACCTTGATTAATACGGAAATGCTCAAGTTCTTGAGAGCACGCGTAAGCACTAGGATTTATCGTCGGCATTAACTGAGATCCGTTCTCAGTTTCTTCAATTATGCCATAACCTTTCAAATAGTGGAATCTCTCTCTACTGTTGGGTTTCTCCCCAGTTACTAGAATCATTCCCAGCATTTGCATTTTGTTCCCAGCTTGCACCTCAGTAGTTGTTGTTCAGGATCATCTTCAAAATTGGACTTACCATGGGTCTCATCCATTTCCGATGATAAGCAAAAATCATCCATTGCGTTGTCTTCAACAAGATAGTCCACATCATCCATTCTAGTCGGAGTATGCCATTCTTCGAACTTCTTCAAACGATCGTTGTGATTGCCTTAGGCTGGTATAGAGAGTTTCAATGATCTTTGTATCAAAAGTAATTCTTTTTGCCACTTAAGGGAATAGTTCTTCGAGTCACCTTCCCCGAGGTGCCCCGTTTTGGAATCATGGCAATTTCCCTCGATACTTTAAAACCCTCGTCAAATTGTTTCTTCTGTCGCTCCTGATGCAAGTTTTGCCTCTCAGCTCCCGAGATGTTTCTATGTCTCATCCCATGAGTTGATCTTGTGATAATCAAGATGATCCTAAGTTGCTCGAACATCAAGAAGGTCGATTCTTCTTAAATTTTCCTTTCCACTCGTTGTCATGTTGGATGTAGTTCTCAAAGCAAGACGTCGAGATTAAGGTGATGCAATGAATCAACATCCTCGAGAATACATCTGGATCATGAAGATTGGGATAGCTTGTGTCCCTCTGTCTTCTTACCTCACGACTTGAATCTCGGGATGATATTCTTGTTTAGTAGGAATGAGCTGTCACACCCCTAGCTTTTGGTGTTGCCTAGTGTTTGCATCTTGCTTGCATCATGTTTAAATTTCTGAAACTTGAATTGAGGATTGTTGAAGCCTCAAAACTTTAGTTAAAAGAAGGGCAAGAACCCTTTAAATTGCATTCAGTGATTCCAACTTGTCCAAGAAATAGTTTTGAGAATTTTGGCAAGGGTTATATACCTAACCAAAATTTTGGAACATTTTTCAGGAATAATTTGGTCTCTGAATTTAAAACAATATTCTATTTGAATTTGAACATATATTCAAATATATATGAGATATATTTTCAAATGCTCTGTGATGATTTATGTGCCTTTGGAAAAGTCCATGAAGCAACATAAAAATACTCAAAGGATGTTTTGGCATTGTTGAATTTTGTTTGAATTCAAATCAGTGGCAAAAGATTAAATAAAAGAAAAACAGAAGGAAATAAAATAGAACAGAAAGTTACCTGTAGCTCACCTCTGTGGTCCGTTACTGCAGCACCCGGCCCAACCTCTGTCCTGGCCCAGCCCACTAGGGGCAAGGGGGTCTTCTTCCTCCTCCTGCCAGAAGGATGCAGCGCGTGGTCGCCGCGTGCATGCACGCGCACCGCCACCTCCTACCTGCCTGCTGCCTCCCCGATGCCGCTACGAGCGCCACGACACCCCCCAGAGACCCCCTGACCTCTCTGCTCTCTCCCTCGCCCTCTGCTCCCTCTCCCGAGCACACCCGAGCGGAGCTCGTCATCGCCGACGCAATTTGCCACGACGACCGCCGTCCCGACGATGCCCCGAGCTGTTCCCAAGCTCCTGCACCTCGTCGCCACCCCCTCACCGACTCACGCCACCAGGAGAGCCCTGAAGCGACGCCCTCAACATCATCTCCAACCACGGCCGACCGAGATCGCCGCCGTCAATTCGCCGTCGCAGAAGCTTCCCCGAGCCCGCTGAGTTTCTCTCCCGACCCCTTGTGAGCTCCTGCACCTTCCCTATGCTCGCCCCCTCTCCGTTTCTCTCCGCTAGCTCGATTCCACCGTAGCCGAGAGCTCATCGCCGCCGTCCATGGTGCCGCCGTCGTTTTAGCCACCATAGCTCGTGCTTGATCGCTTCAACGCGTTCGGTGCCTTCCTAGGAGCAAGCAGCTCCCACCAGCTCCTCCTCCCGAGCACCCTAACGCCAAGCCCAAACTAACACGAACCACGGCCGCCGCAAACCTCGTCGCTGGCATCGATTCCGGAAACCATCCGGCCCAACTCCACCACCCACAGACGCGGCTCAGCCCCAGCTCTCCATAGAACCAACCACGCCCCAAACCGTGGCCTGTAGCGCAATCCCGACGCGGACGCCGCCGCGATCTGAGGTTGGCGGCGGTTAAACGCTGGTAGCTGACGTGGCGCCATTAGCTTAGGCGCTAAACTCGTTTAGTTAGTGCGTGTGTCAATGACACATGGGTCCCCGAGCATAATTAGGTTAGTCTAATTCTCTTTTAAGATTAGTACTAATACGTGTGGACCCCACGTGTCAGCTTTGACTTTGGTCAAGTCGACATTGACTGGTCCCACCTGTCATCCACCTAAACCAGCCTGAGACACTGACGTATGGGTCCCACAGGTCAGGTTTGACCTGGCCAACCTAGTTGACCTGATGACGTCACTCTTACGTCGTGCTGACGCAATTAATGATTTTCTGGTTTTTTAAAAATAATTCAGAAAATTCCAGAAAATGCCCAAAACTTCTAAAATTCATAGAAACTAAACCGTAACTCCAAATGAGATAAATTATATATGAAAAATTATCAAAAAAATTCAAGGAATCTGTTTATGGCAATTGCATGCATGTTTGAACAACCTAGGGTTATTGTATAGGGAAATTTGCATAAATGACATTTAAATAAGCACATATGGAGTTTGAATTTGAACCCTTGGTTCAAACCAACTTCATTTAATATGGTTGCTAGTTGCCTTAGCTCAATCAACAGCATATTGCCATGTCATGATCATGCATCATATTGTTGCATCGCGTTGATTGTGTTCCTCCTTGTTTGCCGGTAAATGTCCCCTCTCGGTAGACGCTGCTCCGACGCTATGATCATTGACACTGATGAAGACTCAATGTTATCTTCAGAAGTGCCAGGCAAGCAAAAATCCCTTGTTCATTCCGATACAAACCCACTCTCTCGCTCCTGCTCTCTTTTACTGCATTAGGACAACAACGATTCAACTATACATGATGCGGTAGTTGAACCCCTTCCTTTGCATGACCCGTCATTGCCATAGTAAATAGATGAAACCCACTAGCATGAGTAGGAGTTGTTTGAGCCCAGATGTGCCTACTCATTCATGCTTGTTTTTCATGCCTGCTACTGCTTAGAGTTGAGTCAGGTTTGATTCATCGGGGATGAACCGGAGGTGTGTAAACATGTCCTACTGTTCAGAGCTAAGTCTGTGAACACGATTTGGTAAAGGTAGCGGTGAGAGGCCATGTAGGAGTACATGGTGGGTTGTCTCATTGAAGCCGTCCTCAGGAACTGAGTTCTGTGTTTGTGATCCATGAAACAGTTACTACCACGCATTGGGCCCGAAACCAATGGACCCTCTCAGCTTCTTAATCACCCTAGTACTCTGTCCAGGAGTTGCAACTAGTTTGTGGTGTTTGTAGGTTATGTGTTGGCGGCTGTGCGTAAAGCTGACCCTAGGGGTGGGCTATGATGCGGTAGATACACCGTGGCACGGTGTACCGGGCGCCCGTTTGGTGTCTCGGGAACCTTGTTCACATCGTTCGGGGCCATATGTGGAAACCTCGGCCGGACTCCCTGCGGATGGAACCTGGATAGGCGATAAACCTAGACTAGAGACTTGTGTGTTTAGGTAGGCCGTGGCCGACAACCTCGTTGGGCTTCCGCTTGAAGGTTGCCGAGTACATGTCGTGTAAACGGCGGTAAGTTGTGAGAGCGTGTGTGAAGAAGTACACCCCTGCAGGGTTAACATCATCTATTCGAATAGCCATGTCCGCGGTAATGGACTTTTGGGTTGCCTATAACAGTTCATAGACAAGTGAAAGTGGATACTCTAAAACTCGCAAGATAAGTGTGAGTGCTATGGATGGCGTTCTCGTAGGGAGACGAGAGCGGATCCATAGTTGTGTATTGATATGGTGAATATGTGGACTCGTGTGCGCCACCTCAAAAGAGTTACTCGAAGTCGTAGTTTAAGATAGCCACCGAGTCAAAGCTGGCTTGCTGCAGTTAAACTCCACCACCCCCCTTGTTGATACCGATGCATATGTAGTTTAGTTCTGATGTAAGTCTTGTTGAGTACCTTTGTACTCACGTTTGCTTAATTTATGTTTTGCAGAGAGATTTCAGTCTCGCTAGTATATCCGCGTGGACTTCGACGTTTAGCTTGATACCTCAGCGATCTTGTGCCCTCGGTAGAATCTGGTAGATAGTCAGGCTTCTTAGCCTTTTTCCATTTGTAGATGTCTATACTCAGACATGTTAAGCTTCCGCATGTGCTTGATTTGTATGCTGTGATTGTTGGGTCATGAGACCCATGTTTGTAACATCTCGCTCCTCGGAGCCTAATGAATAAATACTTGAGTTGTAGAGTTATGTTGTGATGCCATGTTGTATTTACACATATCGAGCATATTGTGTGTATGACTAACATGCTTGGTATGTGTGGGATCCGACAATCTAGTTGTTAGCCTTGGCAGCCTCTCTTATGGGGAAATGTAGTCTAAGTGCTCCCATGAGCCATAGTAGTCCGCTACAGCCCGGTTCATCGGAGTCCTGTTAGCCTAGCACTACTGCTCAGGACACTTGACTGGCCGACATGTGTTTCACTTCGTTCCTGTGTCTGTCCCTTCGGGGAAATGTCACGCGGTGACATCCGGAGCCCTGCCTAGCCTGCTACAGCTCGGGTTCCCGGAGTCCTGTTAGCCAAGTGCTACAGTCCGGATTCACACGCTGTTGACCGACATGCTCGATGTGATTCATGTATGCCTGTCCCCATAGGTTAGTGCCGCTTTGGGTTCACAACTAGCCATGTCGGCCCGGGTTCTCTATCATATGGATGCTAGTGACACTATCATATACGTGAGCCAAAAGGCGCAAACGGTCCCGGGCCATGGTAAGGCGACACCCGTGGGAATACCTGCGTGAGGCCGCAAAGTGATATGAGGTCTTACCGGCTAGATCGATGTTACTTGGAATCGGGGTCCTGACGGATGCATAGCAATGAGAGGGGAGAGTGTGTCTCCGTACCCTCGTAGACCGAAAGCGGAAGCATTGAGTAACGCGGTTGATGTAGTCGAACGTCTTCGCGATCGAACCGATCAAGTACCGAACGCACGGCACCTCCGTGATCTGCACACGTTCAGCTCGGTGACGTCCCTCAAATTCGAGATCCAGCTAAGGACGACGGAGAGTTTCATCAGCATGACGGCGTGTTGATGGTGATGATTAAGTTACCAGCGCAGGGCTTCGCCTAAGCACTACGACGATATGACCAAGGTGTGTTTCTATGGAGGGGTGTCACTGTCGGGGGTTTGGTGCGACATATGCCAATGGATGGCTTATCATGGTGGGGGCGAGTAGAACGTCGCCGGTGCCTGGAAATGGGATGAGGCGAAGACATGCACGCCGGCGGATCTTACCCAGCTTCAGGGCTCTCTGGGGAGATAACACCCCTACTGCTGCTCTGCGGGGTCGCCACATGGTCACTATGGTCAAGTGATTACAAGGTTGCTCCTTGAGCTGTTTCAGGTGGCAGGAGAGGGCAGGGCTAGCTCTCTCCTTCTATCTGGTGTGTCTAGAACTAATGGGGTCCAACTCTTTGCATGGGTGCCCTGGGGGTTTATATAGGCCTACCCCCAGGGGTACAATGGTAATGTGACTGGGAACGGGTCCAGCCGTCAGTGTCTCGGACCTCCGACTTCTCTGCCGACTGGTCTGGTATGGAGCTGACAGGCCGCGTCCGCCGCGGGCGGGTCTTGCCGGCTGCTGATCACTGTAGCCGTGCTCCTGATGATGCAAGCTTGATCATGGGGTCGTGGCAACAGCCCCGCCGCCTGGCGGGCGATCACTGTGGCCACGCCCCATCTCTTCTTGATTAATGGCACGTGGGCCCCGGGGGAGGGCTCGGCCGACTCCCCCGGGCTGACTCCCGATGGGCCCGATTGGCGGTTCTCCCACCGTCTCCCGAGGTCTCACTGACTAGTGGGCCCCGCTGCCCTCAGGCCGTACAGACAAGCCGTCATGGGCGCAGGACTTGGTGCAGTGGTGCTGATGTCAGGGCCGGCCTAACAACAGTGCCACGCCGCAGGGAGATCTTCCCATGTACGACGTGCTGTAGCCACGCTTGCCCTTGGTAAGGGGCGGGGAGTGGGCTTCACTATAGCCACGCCCCTGCCCCGTCCCCTTCGATAAGGTCACGATTCGTTGGAGTCGCCGGCCGACTCCCCAAATCTGGCTTCTCTGGAAGTCGTCCCTGGGACTCGGCCGTGAGCGGGCAGTCGGCCACCTTGCCGTAGACTCCCCAGGAGGCGGCTCTTCGCCCTGTGGTCTTGAGGGGCGCTGCCTACCCTGATGTTTTGGAAGGTTATGGGGCTCGGGTTGGCCTACCCGTGGCCCATTACTCCGATAGTAGTCCCTGAAGCTGGTGAGGCGCCGCGGATGATCGGCCGAGAAGCCTCAGCAGTTTCCCTCTCCGGAGCTCGACACATGGTCTTGATTGACTTCTGCCGGGCCGACTAGAAGGAGTCGGACTCGCCCAACTCGGACTCACACTATTCCGGCTTGCTCAGTAGTTCGAACGTCACGGCGGGATTTCAAGTGGCGTGCTAGCTAAGCTTCCAGGCCGCCGCCCGTTCCTGGACTGTCACGCGAGGGCACGTGGCCAGGCCGTCCTGCCAGCCCATGCACGCGACGGGACAGGCCCATAGGCGGGGCCCGCCACTACCGCGCCTCGGCACCCGAGCGGATCCACTGCGTCCCCGGCAGGCGGTTGGGATTCTCGTAAAGTTACTGCGCGTAGTAACTTTTACGTGGATCGTGGGGGTCGTGGGGCTGTGGGCGCAGTAAATCCCCACGTCCGCCCCCTCGGCTTCGCAGCTCATAGGGCTATAAGTAGGGGGAGGAGGGGGGCACGCGCGCCCCTCCTTCCCACTACCCCTCGCTTCTTCCTCCTCGCAGCTCCTCGCTCTCCTGCTTCCTCTTCTCTTCTTCGCTCTCCTGCTTCCTCTTCTATTCTTCGCTTCTTCGCTCTGCCGCACGCCCAAGCTTCGGCGCACGCTGCGGTGACAGCTCGTGACGATGAGCTCTTCCTCCGCTGCCGCACCTCCCCCAGTGCGCTCCGGCACCTAGGACGGCTCTGAAGTCCACGAAGACCACATCGAATTCCTCCGCCGGACCCGTCGTCTTCCCGGCGAGGATCGCGTGCAGGTGCGCCTCGCACCGAAGGGGGGGATTTCCCCCGCCCTGCAGGAGGGCGAGCGGGTCATCTTCCGCTCGCACTGCCTGCGCGGGCTGGGGCTGCCGGCGAGCAGCTTCTTCCGGTCGTTCTAGGAGTTCTACGGACTCCAGCCGCACCACCTCACCCCCAACACGGTGGTGCTGCTGTCGGCCTTCGTGGCCCTGTGCGAAGGCTTCCCCGGAGTCCTCCCCACCCTCGAGCTCTGGGGGGAGTTCTTCTTCTCCAAGCTCGGCACCCAAGCCGCGGGCGTGCCGACTCAGTGTGGCGCCTTCATCGCCGTGCGGAGGACAGGAGCCGACAACCACTTCCCCTTCATCTCGCTGCTGAAGTCGGTGAAGATGTGGCAGCGGTCCTACTTCTACGTCAGGAACGTCGCGACGAGGGGCGACTGGGTGAATCTGCCAGCCTTCGAAGCCGGCCCGCCAGCTGGCCGACTGCCCAACTGGTCGTACCGGGCCAGGTCACTGACGCCTGCGGGAGCCGGCGCCATCACGCGACTCCGAGTGCTGACGCAGTTGGATGGGCTGACTGGTCCAGACCTGCTAGCGGCATTCGTCTCGCGCCAAGTTCTCCCACTCCAAGGCCACCCTCACATGATGTGTCAGATGAGCGGGGGCCGCGGCCCGAGTCGGATGTGCAGCAAGGACATGCCTCACGGAGAGGTGGCCCTTATGGTGAACTACCTCTCAGACAGCAGGTTCCCGGAGGAATGGCGTTTCGGCAAGGAGCCATACTCCCGCGCCAACCCCCCGCCCGTGGTGAGTCGGCTTTCTTTTCTTTGAGTTGACTTCTTCTTGCCGAGTCTTGTTATGACTAGTCCGCTTTTGGTTAGAATCCCCTTCTTCACCCACCAGCCGGCACCTCGGGGCCGGCCCGTGAGTTCATCGCCGACCGGGCGGAGAGCGACATCGACGACCCCGATCTGGGGGCGGCGGCTCTGGAAGACGACACCGAGGGAGGAGGAGGGACGACGGGTGACTTTAGGCCCTTGGCGACCTTCGCCGATTGGGCTGAAGACGAGGCCGAGGGAGGAGTCGCCCCTCGCCATCGGCCAGGAGCTGGCCAGCCGGGCGCAGGCTCTTTTGCTGCGTCGAGTGCTCCAGGCGGCGGGAAAAAGCGCCGGGCTGCACCGACTTTGTTCGGCAGCCAGCCGAAGTAGCCCAAGGGCTCGGCTGCGGTGACCCGGCGGGACGAGGCGGCCGCGAAGGCCATCCGCTTCCGTAAGGAAGTGAAGAAGTCGCCATTGGTCTCTGTGTAAGTGTTCTGTCTTCAAAATTTATTCTTTCTTCTCGTTTTTGTCTGAGTCTCTGCTCGCCCTTCTTTTCTTCAGGGCTCCCCTCTCTCTTGAGCGGGTTACCGCCGCCTCCGTCATGGGGTCAGCGGAGACGTCCGCCACCACTCAGCGGATAGACCCCGCTACTGACCTCCGGGAGGCAACGGAGCGGAATGCACGGGAGAGGCGCAATGAAGAAGAAGCCCTCTGCCTAGAGAAGGCGGAGGCCGACAGGGCGGAGGCCTCCGCTAAGAAGAAATTAGCGGAGGCCGAAGCCGCCGCCGCAGCGAAGCAGCAGGCCGAGGAAGCCGCACGCCGCCAGTCGGCCCTGCTGGTTACCCCACTGAACTCTGCGCCGCCGCCTCCAGAGGTCACGGCGCAGACTGGAGAAACCGGCGGGGAGAACCTCGTCGAGGAGAGGGAAGGCGGCGACCCCTCTACTCCGGGCGCGAACGCTCCGCCGCCGCCTCCGCCGCTGTCTGAAGGCGCGCAGGGCGAGCAGCCGGCGGACCCTCCGTTACCGCCGACCGAAGAGGAGGCCGTGGCGAGGCTGCTCCTCCAGGTCGGCTCGCCAACGCGCCGCCGCCCGGAGAAGGCGACTTCGGCGCCTCGCCCCCTGGAAGCCGGCACCGCCAGCTCGGCAGCTCCAGACGCCGAAGCAACGAGCACCGCACCTGTTGGGTGGGTGCGAGGAGGCGGCACAGGGCCGCTGAACCGGGCGCTCCTGGACGTCCAGGCGAAGCTCCGCGCTGAGGGCGACGCCCTCCAGAGCTGCACCAAGGCGTTCCTAGCGTCGCGGGCGGCCGTCCGGGTATGTTTTTTCTTTGAACCTTGTTTTTCTTGTTCTTCTCTATGGGGGCACGCCAGCACACGCACTGGGTGTAGTCCCCGAGTTTCGAGCTGGCTGCTGAGCAGGCGGCCCAGAACTCCAATTTGATGAACTTCTGGGTGCTAACTTTGTCTGAAATGCTTGTTGCAGGACTACCACAACCTCCGCGTCACCGCCTTCAACCGTAATGTTGAAGAGTTGGGCAAGCGGACCGCTGACTTGGCGGAGAGCCGTTGTAAGTCCTTCTCCCTTTTCTCTTCTCTGCGGGGGCGCGCTGGCGCACCCGCGGGCTGTAGTCCCCGAGATTCAGGCCGATTGCTGAGCAGTCGGGCCAGATCTCCCCGGCGACCTACTTTATTGACGACGGCTGCCTTTCTTTCTTTCCTTCAGGAGCAAACGCTGCTCTTCAACAGCAGCTGAGCGAAGCCAACTCTGCCCTGCTCGCCAAAGGGGAGGAGTGCAGCAAGCTCGCCGCGGAGCGCGATCTGCTGACCACTCAGTTGGCAGAGCAGAAGGAGCTGCTCGCGAAGTCGCAGAGGGAGGCGGAGGAGACGGAAACCGCCCTCCTGTCCGAGTTCGCGAGCGAGCGCTCTTCCTGGTCTGACAAGGAGGCGCTGCTGTCCTTCGGCTTCCACGAGATCGAAGACATCGTTGATGGTGAGTCTCTTCGTTTTCTTTCTTCGAGCTGCTGACTTAGATCGTGCCGACTCCTGGTTTTTGACTTGCTTTTTTGTTTCTTCGTGTCTTTTGCAGACTTCTTCCCCGGGCAGTCGCAGGCCGCTATCCAAGCCATCGAGGCCGACCGTGCAAGTCGGAGGGCGGAGGGCGTGGAGATCGCCGCCGATGCCCCTCGAACTCTTGATGAACACATCTTGAGTATCGAGGCTCGCCTCCGGCCGGCTCACCGGATGCTGCGCCGGTTTCAGCGCGTCGGTTCCTAGGCTATCTCCACCCTTTGGCCGGATATGCAGGCTCCATGCACCCCCAGCCTGACGGCCAACTGGTTGGAGGTCGCGGCTGGTCGCCTCGAGGCCTGGAAGGGCTCTTCGGCCCGGGCTGGAGCGCGCCGGGCCTTGGAGTTCGTCAAGGCATGGTACCCGGGGCTAGATCTAGACCGGTTGGCCACGTTTCGGTCGGAGGCCCAGCCGGAGCTGGCGGCTGTGGTAGACGCCCTCGTCAAGCATGCTGCGGCAATCGCCGAGTACACCGGGCTCTCTGGAGCCTTTAAATAAAGTACTTGAGTTGTAGAGTTTTGTTGTGATGCCATGTTGTATGTACTCATATCGGGCATATTGTGTGTATGATTGAAATTCTTGGTATGAGTGGGATCCGACAATCTAGTTGTTTATCCTTGGCATCCTTTCTTATGGGGAAATGTAGTCTAGTGTTCCTCGAGCCATAGTAGTCCGCTACAGCCCGGTTCACCGGAGTCCTGCTAGCCCAGCACTACTGTTCAGGACACTTGACTGGCCGGCATGTGTTTCACTTCGTTCCTATGTCTGTCCCTTCGGGGGAATATCACGCGATGACATCCGGAGTCCTGCCTAGCCTGCTACAGCCCGGGTTCCCTGGAGTCCTGTTAGCCCAGTGCTACAGCCCGGATTCACTCGCTGATGACCGACATGCTCGATGTGATTCATGTATGCCTGTCTCCATAGGTCTGTGCCGCTTTGGGTTCACGACTAGCCATGTCGACCCGGGTTCTCTGTCATATGGATGCTAGCGACACTATCATATACGTGTGCCAAAAGGTGCAAACAGTCCCGGGCCATGGTAAGGCGACACCCGTGGGATACTGCGTGTGAGGCCGCAATGTGATATGAGGTGTTACCGGCTATATCGATGTGACTTGGAATCGGGGTCCTGACAGCGTTGGTATCAGAGCCGGACTGCCTGTAGGTTCGTTGAGCCAAACTGGTCGATGTCGAGTCTAGAAATGCTTTTGTTATATGTAGGGGAATTGATTGTGGGAGGGAACGTAAGGATCTTTTACTCCTTTACCTTATGCCCTCTGATCTGAGTCATTCTCTTCTCATTCAACGTGGGTTAGGGACTAGGCTCTCTTCTTCTATCAGGTTCATGTGTTACTAATCCGTAGTAGCTTATAGGATTGTTGTTACAAGCCTCAGTACAGTTTCTACTACTTTTAGTATCTTGCCAGTTGAATCAGAATCTTGATATGATGTTGTTGAGTGGTATTGCAAACTGTTGTGGATGTCTCAAATCTTTTTCTGAGCATTTACAGCTGTTATGCTGTCCAATTTTCCGTAGAAATTCTAATGTCTTTGCACTGTGGTTGTGCTTTTAGATGGCCACTCGTGCTCAAAACCAAGTGGTTCGCCTGACCCGGTGCCTTGATGTGCCCGGTCATACTGCTATGTTAGTCCGGGTAATGATCGAAACGGGTTACCGTTGGTATCCCGAATACACTGTCGAAGAGCAGTTCCAAGACTTTAATCAAAGCCAATATTTCTGCACCGTCAGGATATTTCCTTCTTATCCTGGATCTACTGAGCCCCTCCACTGTTCCTATGGGCTCGGGGTTACTGTTGAGATGGCTGTGCAGGATGCTGCCTATTCCATGATGACCATCATGCGAGTTCGGACTGGCCTGCTTCGAAACACCGACTTTCGTTACATGCCAGCTTCACTTCCGGGAGCGCAAGGGTATCTTCAGGCTATCTATGCTGACTCCACTCAGGAGGACTCATTAACTCGTACCACTGCTGAGATGCTCGAGGATAAGGACCGAGAGAATCGGGCCTTGAGGCTGGAGCTTTTCAATACCCATGCTGATCATTGGGCCACATTGACTCGGTTTGCACCTGCGGTGCAAGTAGGATGTATGGATACCAGGGATCTGTATCCTGTGAGATCTGCTCTGCCAGACATGGTGGATTGGCGTGATGTGGGAGGCATCACCCCTCCCCGTGGTTCCCGCAGGCCACCGTTTGTTGGTCCAAGACCTCATCCTAGTCCCTTTGGACCACAAGCTCCTCAGGACCGTCTGTTCCCGGATGATCACATTGAACTTCGAGGCTATGGAGGTGACTTCTATGAGGACTACTACGGAGCTGTCTGAGTTAGTAGTAGTATCACTAGTATTGTAATAGTTGTATCTCCACTATCCTGCATGACTTGTGGAATATGACTTTGTGTGTAATCAATTCCGGAGGTGTAGACAAATAATGTATAGGAGCTTGGAATGCCTCTGATGAGATGTAACGTCTTTCATCATAGTTGTACTGTAGCCTGGGCTTGTACTAAACTATGTATGGTGTGTATGACCGTTGGTATATATATGGCAGTTTTATATTACCATGACATACGGATGAACATCTCTGCATTCCGTGTTATCCATTACATGCTGCACTTCCTTACTAATTTGAGGCATCCTTATCTAAACCGTTGTCCTGTTTTCTCCTAGGATGGTCAACACCCGCATCAACCCTGCTGCCCCGGAGCAGGGGGAAGCCAGTGCAGCTAGGGGTGAAAATCTGCCTCACCCGCCCTCTCTGGCCGAAGTGATGCTGGAGGTGGAAAGAAACAAGCGTGAGACTAACCGCTTACTGGAGCGGATTGAGCAGAACACTACACGCCATCCGCGAAATGACTTGGTGTCAATCAATGACTTTATCAAGCTGTACCCACCAAAGTTTAACCATTCCGTCGAGCCCCTCGACGCGGATGACTGGCTTCGCAGCATCACCCACAAGCTACGTTCTCCCAACGTAGCCGAAGCCGACAAGGTTACTTATGTTGCCTATCACCTCAAAGGCCCTGCTAGCCTTTAGTGGGAAAACTTCGAAGCTATGCGCCCGGTCGGCCAAATTAGTACTTGGGCTGAATTCAGTGAGGCTTTCCATGAGCATCACATTCCGGAAGGTCTCATGGATCGCAAGAGGGAAGAGTTCTGCAATTTCACCCAAGGAAGACTGACTGTGGATGCATATAGTCGTGAATTTGGGAATCTGGCACGTTATGCTCCTGAAGAGGTATCTACCGATGCTAAGAAGCAGGCAAGGTTCCGCAAGGGACTTAGCCCTGAGCTTCGCTGCGATCTTCGTCTCCATGAGTGCACAACCTTTCAGAAGTTGGTCAATAAAGCCATCAGTGCTGAGACAGGCCAGACTGATTACGACGCTTCACGCAAGCACTCCCATTATTTTGGCTCTTCATCCGGCTCTGGAGCTCAGAAGCGCCGGGTGTGGATCCCAAGCACGGCACTGCCACCCAGGTTCATTCCGAGGCCATCCTTTGAGGCGCCTCATCCCAACCAGCAGTTTGCACCGCCCAAGCCCTATGGTGGCCCCGCTGCTAATGCTGCTCCACATCCCACTGTGGTGACGTGTTTCTAGTGTGGAGAGCTGGGTAACTAAAGCCGAGAGTGTCCCCAAAACAACAACCCCAATCAATCTGGAAAGTCCATTGGCCGTGGTAAGCCAGCGGGAAAGACATTCTACGCCAAGCCGGTCACCACTACACGTGGCCATGTCAACTATGTTTCAACCGAGGAGGCTCACGAGGATCCTAATGTCGTCCTTGGTACGCTCCTGGTTAACTGCTATCCGGCATCTGTTCTTTTCGATACTGGAGCATCTCATTCATTCATATCCGAGAACTATGCTCAATTGCATAACACGACATTCTGTGACATGCCCACTTCCATGGTAATCCAAACTCCGGGTTCCAAATGGCAAACTTCTAGAGTAAGCCATGGGAACGAAATTCTTGTTGATAGACTTGTCTTCCTTGCATCCTTAATAGCTCTCAAGTCCTCGGACATAAACATCATCTTGGGTATGGACTGGATGTCAGCTCATTATGCTAAGATTGATTGTGCCACTAGAACCGTTCAACTTACTCATCCATCGGGCAAGACAGTCAATGTCTTAACTCGAGTGGCCAAGCGCCAGCTTTACTCCCTAAATGCCAACCCCCTTCCAGACCGTGAGGATGTTCCGGTAGTCCGGGACTTTCCGGATGTCTTTCTGAAGAACTGCCAGGTGTTCCACCTGACAGGGATGTCAAGTTTGTGATAGACCTTGTTCCAGGAACTGTTCCAATTTCTAGAAGACCCTATAAGATGGCACCCTTAGAACTAGCCGAGCTTAAGAACCAACTCGA
Source organism: Triticum monococcum (assembly GCA_034509565.1). Lineage (NCBI taxonomy): Eukaryota > Viridiplantae > Streptophyta > Magnoliopsida > Poales > Poaceae > Triticum > Triticum monococcum. Next base: position 384,425,789 of record CM067845.1, read on the forward strand.
TGAGTCCTTGAAAAAGGGTTTCATCCGTCCTAGTTCCTCTCCTTGGGCTTGCCCCGTCCTCTTCATCAAGAAGAAGGATGGAACGGATCGAATGGTTGTAGATTACCAACCTGTCAACTTGGTCACTATCAAGAACAAGTATCCGCTTCCCAGGATCAACGATCTGTATGATTAGCTCACTGGATCCTCATTCTTTTCCAAGATGGATTTGAGGTTGGGCTACCATCGAATCAAAATCAGAAACGGGGACATTCCCAAAACGGCCTTTGTTACTCGTTATGGCCAATACGAGTACACCGCTATGTCCTTCGGTTTAACCAATACCCCAGCCACCTTCTCTCGGTTAATGAACTCAGTTTTCATGGAGTATTTGGATAAATTTGTCGTAGTATACCTCGATGACATACTCATCTACTCCAAGAATGAAGAGGAACATGCCGAACATCTAAGGCTGGTATTGATGAAACTTCGAGAGCATCGCCTTTATGCCAAATTCTCCAAGTGTGAATTTTGGTTGCCAGAAGTGACCTATCTCGGCCATGTAATCTCTGGTAAGGGTATTGCTGTTAATCCCGAGCAAGTTCAAGCTGTCCTTGATTGGACTCCACCTGAGATGGTCAAGGAAGTTCGGAGCTTCCTTGGCTTAGCGAGCTACTGTCGTCGCTTCGTCGAGAATTTCTCCAAGGTTGCTAAACCTCTAACTGGACTCCTCAAGAAGGATAAAAAGTTCGAGTGGACTCCACAGTGCGAGTTCAGCTTTCAGGAACTGAAAAGACGCCTGACATCTGCTCCCATACTGGTACCACCAGATTTCTCCAAGGACTTTATTATCTATTGCGACGCCTCACGACAAGGACTAGGTTGCATACTCATGCAAGATCGTCAGGTAATTGCCTATGCTTCACGGAAATTACACCCACATGAGGAAAACTATCCCACACATGATCTAGAGCTTGTAGCTGTAGTCCATGCACTCAAAACTTGGCGACATTACCTCCTCGGTAATCGTTGCGAGATCTTCACCGATCACCAAAGTTTGAAATATATCTTCACCCAACCGGATTTGAATCTCAGGCAAAGACGTTGGGTCGAGTTGATCTCGGATTACAACTTAGAAATAACTGACACCCCGGGAAAGCCAATGTCATGGCTGATGCACTAAGTCGTAAGTCCGATTGTAACAACCTGATGTTACAACAAAGTCAACCACTTCTCCATGAGGAATTTCGTAAGATTAATCTTCACATTGTTCCTCGAGGTTTTCTATCCACCCTGGTGGCGAAACCTACCCTTACGGATCAGATCATCAAAGCACAGAAGGTAGATCCGGGAATCTCCCGTATTAAGAGAAGCATTAAGAAAGGAGTCGCGAATTGTTTCTCCGTTGATGATCAAGGTGTCGTATACTTTGGAAACCGCTTAGTGGTTCCAAAGGCACGAAACCTAAGGCGGTTGATCCTTAAGGAAGCTCATGAATCCCCTCTCACCATTCATCCCGGTTGTACTAAAATGTATCAAGACCTACGCCAGAGGTTTTGGTGGACTAGGATGAAGAGCGAAATCGCTCAATACATTGCTAATTGCGACGTTTGTCATCGTGTTAAAGCAGAGCATCAACGGCCTGCTTGCACCTTACAACCTTGGGCTATTCCCGAGTGGAAATGGGATAAAATCAGTATGGATTTCATCACTGGGTTTCCCAGGACCAAGAGAGGGAATAATGCCATCTTCATCGTGATCGACCATCTTTCCAAGGTAGCCCATTTCCTACTTGTTCGTGAGAGTATCACCACTAGCCAGCTAGCTGAGTTATACATCTCCCGAATAGTGTCACTTCATGGTGTCCCATTGGAAATTAACTCAGACCGTGGGAGTCTCTTCACCTCCCGATTTTGGGAAAGTTTCCAAAATGCTATGGGAACTCGTCTCTCTTTTAGCACCGCCTTCCATCCTCAATCAAGTGGTTAAGTAGAGCGAGTCAATCAAATTCTGGAAGATATGCTCCGAGCTTCTGTCATCTCATCCGGAATGGGTTGGGAGAAATGCCTTCCATTCGCGGAGTTTGCTTGTAACAATAGTTATCAAGCTAGTTTTGGAAAAGCTCCTTTCAAAGTCCTCTATGGACGAAAATGCCGAACGCCTCTTAACTGGTCAGAAACCGGGAAAAGACAACTCTTTGGCCTGGATATGACTCAGGAAGCAGAAGAGCAGGTTCGCGTTATTCGTGAGAAATTGAAAACAGCCCAATCTCGTCAAAAGAGCCAATATGATCGTAAACATAAGCTCATGACTTTTGAAGTCGGCGAGAAGGCTTACCTTTGGGTTACTCCGTTAAAGGGAACCCATCGTTTCGGTATCAAAGGCAATTTGGCTCCTCGTTACATCGGACCCTTTCGCATTCTTGCCAAATGAGGAGAAGTTGCCTACCAATTGGAACTACCTTCACATATTTCCAGAGTTCACGATGTCTTCCACGTTTCTCAACTCAGACATTGCTTCACGGATCCTATCCGTGGAGTGGACCATGAAACGCTTGATCTACAAGATAACCTCTCATATCGGGAATATCCCGTTCGTATCCTTGATCAAGCCGAGCGTACCACTCGACGTCATAATATCAAGTTTCTCAAGGTTCAATGGTCACACCATTCCAAAAGAGAAGCCACTTGGGAAAGGGAGGATCGTCTTCGACTCGAGTACCCCACCTTCTTCCCGGAGGATCCTAAATCTCGAGACGAGATTCTTTTGAGTGGGGGTGAGTTGTCACACCCTAGCTAGTTCAAGCATTAGAGTGTGCATCATGTTCAATTTTCTCTTAAATTTGAAATGGGGATGACAGAACCCCCAGCACCCCCTGGAACAACTAGGGTTTCCTAAAAACTTTTTCAATGAACCTGAAATGCCCTTCTAAAAAGCCCACCGTTTTTGTTTTGGGTTAAAACCTCTGACAAAAATGGTGCACATTTTTCTAGGACATCTAAGGTCATTGGATTAATCCTTACAGTATTTGCATTTGGGAATTTAAATGCTATAAAATATTTTAAATGCTCAAATAATCATAAACTAAAATGTTTGCTGTTGGATATATTCTAAGCAGTGGCCATGATTAATTTTATGATTTATGGTAATGCCCTGGCATTTTTAATAAAGCCATGAAGTTACAGAAATAATAAAAAAATAGAAAAGGACAGAAAGAACCGGGACTTACCTGGCGCAGCCCACCAGCCCACCCGGCTTGGCCCAGTCCACTGGCTCTTGCCAGTCGTCCTCCTCCTCTTGCCTGGAGGACGAGGAGCGCGTGGCCGGCGCCTGCGGCCACACGCCGGCCACCTCCTGCTTCCGCCGACACCCTGAAGGCGTCTCCGAGTGCCACGCCGACCCCCACGTCTCCGTCTCTTACTTCCCACTCTCCCCGTGGCCTCTCCCCTTCTCTGGCTTTCTCCCCATCTCCCTGCCGAGCGCAGCCGTCGCCGCCGACAGGCTTCACCGCAGCCACCGCCGTCCATTAGTTGCCCCGTCATGCCAGGAAGCTCCGCCGTCGTCGACTACATCGAGTAGGCCGAGCCCCGAGTGCTCGCTCGCCCTGAAGACGCTGCACCGAGCTCGTCCTCAACTCCGGCCACCGAAGATCCCCTTCGCCGCCCCGCTCGCTCCAGCCCTTCGCCGAGCTCGCCGTTCGCTCCCCTGCAACCGCTGTGAGCTCCGCCATCGTTCCCCCCTCTCCCCGCGCTTGTTCGCGTCCTCTAACCACCCCGGCCATCGAACCCGAAGCTCGTTGCCGCCACCGCACGTCGCCGTCGTGGCCATAGCCACGTTGGGACGCCACCTAGCACGCCTTCGTCTTCCACGCACTCGCAGGAGCTCAATGCACCAAACCACGCGCCCTCCCCGTGCCCCCTAGCGACTAGTTCAACCTTACCCGAGCTCCGGCCGCCGCCAAACTCGTCGCCGGCGATGTTTCCGGCCACCCCACCTCCACCCACTGCCACCACTCGACGCGGCTTCCTCCCCGCATCACGTAGATAGTCTTCGCCATCCTTTTGGTCGCCGGAGTGCAAAACCCGAGCCCTCCGCCGCGTCTGGCCTCGCCGGCGGCTAGACGCCGGCGAGTTTGACTCTGTTTGACCCCATGTGGGCCCAGGTTGACTCCCCTCCTGAGTCTATGACAGGTGGGCCGGCCTGCTAATTAGTTTAGGATTAGTTTTAACTAAATTTAATTAGTTTAGTCACTCACATGTGGGCCCAGGCCCCACTGACAGTTAATTAGCACTAACATAATTATGTTAATTAGTTGTGACACTGACAGATCGGGCCCACTAGTCAGGTTTGACCTGGCCGACCCAGTTGACCCGCTGACGTCACACCTATGTCATGCTGACGCATTAATTCAATTACTGGATTTATTCTTAATAGGAAATTCCAAAAAATAGCCAAAACTTCTAAAAATCATAGAAAATCCACCATAGCTCCAAATCAAACAAGTTATATATGAAAAATGATCAGAAAAATTCAATCTATCCGTCTATAATGGTTTCATGCATGACAAAACAAGTTAACCTAGCTGTTTAAGCAGAATAAGATAATGCACTAATAAGGCTATGTTAAATGAGCTAACATTTGAATCTTTGATTCAAATGAGTTCATTCCATCCTGTTTTAGCTTGCATTAGGCCAAGACACATTCATTTTGCCATGTCATAGCATGCATCATATTGTTGCATATTGTCATGTGTTGATTATGTTTGGTGTGCCTTTCGTGGTAGGTTCTGCCTCCGAGGATAACCCCGAGTATCCATCTGAAGGGCAGTACCCTACTACCACTACATCATGCAAGCAACCATTGATCATTCCGATACAAACCCATGTTCTCGCTTCTGCTCTTGTTTACTGCATTAAGATAACGCGATTCAAACTGCTGTGTGCTACGGTAGTTGAACCCCTTATCCTCTACATGACCTGTCAGTGCCACAGTAACTAGATGAAACCAAATAGCATGTGTAGGAGTTGATTGAGCCATGTATGTAATTCCTACCTTGCTATGCCTGCTATGCTTAGAGTTGTGTCAGGTCTGGTCCATCTGGGTGATGGGCTAGAGTGAAATGGTTATATCGGTAATGTGAGGGATGTGATGAACATGATTTGGTAAAGGTATCGATGAGAGGCCATGAAGGAGTACATTGGGTTGTTTCATTGAGGCCGTCCATAAGAACTGAGAACTGTATGTGTGATTTAAGATGCAGTTACTACCATACATTGGGCCCGAAACCAATGGACCCTCTCAGCTTCTTATTCACCCTAATACTCTGTCCAAGAGTTGCAAATAGTTTCTGGTGTTTGTAGGTTATGTGTTGGCGGCCGTGCGTAGCGCTGACCCTAGGGGTGGGCTATGTTGCGGTAGATACACCGTGGCACGGTGTACCGAGTCACCCGTTTGGTGTCTCGGGACCCCTGTTCACATCGTTCTGGGTCGTATGTGGAAACCTCGGCTAGACTCCCTGCGGATGGAACCTGGATAGGCGATACACCTGGACTAGAGACTTGGGTATTTGGGTAGGCCGTGGCCGGCACCCTCGTTGGGCTTCCGCTTGAAGGTTGCCGAGTACATGTCGTGTAAACGGCGGTAAGTGGTCAAAGCGTGTATGAAGTAGTACACCCCTGCAGGGTTTAAAACTATTCGAATAGCCGCGTCCGCAGTAAAGGACTACTTGGTTTCCTATACAGTTCATAGACAAGTTAATGGTTACTACTAAAAGACTCAAGATAAGTGTGAGTACCGAGGATGGCCCCCTCGTAGGATGACGAGGGAGGATCCCCGGTGGAGTATTGTGTTGGTGAGTAGTGGACTCGTGTGCGAAACTATTTTTACTAGTGGAGTCTCGTAGGATAGCTTAGCCAAGAGTCAAAGCTGGCTTGCTGCAATAACTCCACCTTCTTGAGAATGAGCATGTATAGTAGGTTCTGTTCTAAGACTTGTTGAGTACCTTTGTACTCGTGTTGGCTTAATTACTGTTTTCAGATGACAACATCGCCCCCTCCGATGGGTTCTACGTACACCTTGATGTCGACGAGTGACTAGCCACCCAGGTGGTGATCCTGGCCATGGAGGGCCCTATGTAGATAGATAGGCTTCGGAAGCCTTCTTGCTTTCTAGTGTATGTACTCAAACTATTTACTTCCGTTTGTGCTTGTATGCTTGTATGACTTGAGTGTCGGGTCATGTGACCCCTACCTGTATGAACATGTTATGTATGGCTCTCTAGAGCCTTTAAATAAAGTACTTGAGTTGTAGAGTTTTGTTGTGATGCCATGTTGTATGTACTCATATCGGGCATATTGTGTGTATGATTGAAATGCTTGGTATGAGTGGGATCCGACAATCTAGTTGTTTATCCTTGGCAGCCTTTCTTATGTGGAAATGTAGTCTAGTGTTCCTCGAGCCATAGTAGTCCACTACAGCCCGGTTCACCGGAGTCCTGCTAGCCCAGCACTACTGTTCAGGACACTTGACTGGCCGGCATGTGTTTCACTTCGTTCCTATGTTTGTCCCTTCGGGGAAATGTCACGTGGTGACATCCGGAGTCCTGCCTAGCCTGCTACAGCCCGGGTTCCCCGAAGTCCTGTTAGCCCAGTTGAGGGAGTCCTGGATTAGGGGGTGTTCGGATAGCCGAACTATACCTTCAGCCAGACTCCTGGACTATGAAGATACAAGATTGAAGACCCCGTCCCGTGTCCGGAAGGGACTTTCCTTGGCGTGGAAGGCAAGCTTGGCGATACGGATGTTCAGATCTCCTACCATTGTAACCGACTCTATGTAACCCTAACCCTCTCTAGTGTCTATATAAACCGGAGGGTTTTTAGTCCGTAGGGCAACATACACATCAACAATCATACCTTAGGCTAGCTTCTAGGGTTTAGCCTCTCTGATCTCATGGTAGATCTACTCTTGTACTACCCATATCATCAATATTAATCAAGCAGGACGTAGGGTTTTACCTCCATCGAGAGGGCCTGAACCTGGGTAAAACTTCGTGTCCCTTGCCTCCTGTTACCATCCGGCCTAGACGCACAGTTCGGGACCCCCTACTCGAGATCCACCGGTTTTGACACCGACATTGGTGCTTTCATTGAGAGTTCCTCTATGCCGTCGCCGTTTGTCCAGATGGCTCCTACGATCATCAATGGCGATGCAGTCTAGGGTGAGACCTTCCTCCCCTGACAGATCTTCGTCTTTGGCGGCTTCGCACTGCGGGCCAATTCACTTGGCCATCTAGAGCAGATCGAAAGGCACGCCCCTGGCCGTCAGGTCAGATTCGGAAGTTTAAACTACATGGCTGACATCCGCGGGGACTTGATCTTCGACGGATTCGAACCACTGCCGAGCACGCCGCACCGTCATGACAAGCATGATCTAACTCTGCCGCCGAACGGTGCCCTGGAGGCCGCACCCGCACCGGCTCCGACCCTTAGTTCAGAGTCAACTGTGCCGATCGAGGATGGGCGGTTGGACGCCACCTCGGGGGCTGCGATCCAAACGGCGATCGAGCCGAACACCAGCCCCGTACTCTGCGAGGCTCGTGACTCCAAGGAGCCGGACTCCTCTCCGGACTCCGAACCCTCCATGCCCCTGCCAGTCGAATCCGATTGGGCGCCGATCATGGAGTTCACTATCGCAGACATCTTTCAGCACTCGCCTTTTGGCGATATCCTGAAGTCACTGAAGTCTCTCTCTTTATCAGGAGAGCCCTGGCCGGACTACGGTCAGCAAGGTTGGGGTACGGATGATGAAGAAATTCAAAACCCACCCACCACCCACTTTGTAGCCACTGTCGATGACTTAACCGACATGCTCGACTTCAACTCCGAAGACATCGACGGTATGGACGCCGATGAAGGAGATGATGAAGAGCCAGCGCCTACTAGGCCCTGGAAAGCCACCTCGTCATATGACATATACATGGTGGACACCACAAAAGAGGGAGAGGGCGATGGAACGGAGGAGGATGACCCCTCCAAGAAACAGCCCAAGCGCCGGCGTCAGTGGTGCCGCTCAAAATCCCGCCAACACAAAAACGGTGATTCTAGCACGGGAGATAATAAAACTCCGGAGAGTGCCGAAGAAAACCCCCTCCAGCAAGGTTTAGCATAGGAGGAAGGAGAAACCAGCCCTCATGAGAGAGCGGCAGACAGAGAGGTCGAGGACGATAATTATATGCCTCCCTCCGAAGACGAGGCAAGCCTCGATGACGACGAATTCGTCGTGCCAGAGGATCCCATTGAGCAAAAGCGTTTCCAACGCGGGCTTATGGCCACGGCAAGAAGCCTCAAGAAAAAACAGCAACAGCTCAGAGCAGACCAAGATTTGCTGGTTGACAGATGGACTGAAGTCCTTGCGGCCGAAGAGCATAAACACGAACGCCCCTCCAAGAGTTACCCAAAGCGCAAGTTGCTACCCCGATTAGAGGGGGAAGCACTTGATGCGGCCGAACGGCCACCTCGTGGCCGCGACAGAGAGGCCTCCCGGCCCTCCACTCAAGCCGCACCCCGTACCAAGGCACGGGAATATGCGCCGGACTTATGAGACATGTTGGAGGACAAGGCAAGGCAAACACGATCGATCTACGGATCGTGTGGGCACCCCACGGCTCGAGACGGTAACTATCACGCCGGCCACAAATTCGGCAGGGCCAAACAAAGTAGACAAAGCTCATTGGAGCTACGTCATGATATCGCCCAGTACAAAGGCGCCGGACACCCACTGTGCTTTACAAACGAAATAATGAATCATCAAATCCCCGAGGGTTTCAAACCCGTAAACATCGAATCATATGATGGCACAACAGACCCTGTGGTATGGATCGAGGATTATCTCCTTCATATCCACATGGCCCGCGGCGACGATTTTCACGCCATCAAATACCTCCAACTCAAGCTTAAAGGGCCAGCTCAGCATTGGCTCAACAGCTTGCCAACATGATCAATCAGTTATTGGGAGGACCTGGAAGCCGCATTCCTCGACAATTTCTAGGGCACTTATGTGCGACCCCTAGGCGCTGATGACCTAAGTCACGTAACCCAGCAGCCAGAGGAATCAGCCAGACAATTCTGGACATGGTTCCTAACAAAGAAAAATCAAATAGTCGACTGTCCGGACGCTGAGGCCCTAGCAGCCTTCAAGCACAATATCCGTGACGAGTGGCTGGCCCGGCACCTCGGACAGGAAAAGCCGAAATCTATGGCAGCACTCACGACACTCATGACCCGCTTTTGCGCGGGTGAAGACAGTTGGCTCGCTCGTAGCAACAATATGACCAAGAACCTTGGTAGTTCGGACACCAGGGACATTACTGGCAGGTCGCGTCACAACAAGCAGAAGCGCCGCATTAACGGCGACAATGCTGAGGATACGGCAGTTAATGCCGGATTCAGAGGCTCTAAATCCGTCAGCGGTAGAAGCCATTCAAAAAGGAATCCTAGGGGCCCGTCCAGCTTGGACCGAATACTCGACCGCTTGTGCCAAATACATGGCACCCCCGAAAAGCCGGCCAATCACACCAACAGGGATTGTTGGGTGTTCAAGCAGGCAGGCAAGCTAAGTGCCAACAATGAAGACAAGGGGCTGTATAGCGATGACGACGAGGAGCCCCGGCCGCCTAACAACAATGGGCAGAAGGGTTTTCCCCCACAAGTGCGGACGGTGAACATGATATATGCCACACACGTCCCCAAAAGGGAGCGGAAGCGCGCGTTAAGGGATGTATACGCGGTAGAGCCAGTCGCCCCAAAGTTCAACCCATGGTCCTCCTGCCCGATCACCTTTGATCGAAGAGACCATCCCACTAGCATCCGTCATGGCCGATTTGCCGCATTGGTTCTAGACCCAATTATTGACGGATTTCATCTCACTAGAGTCCTCATGGACGGCGGCAGCAGCCTGAACCTGCTTTACCAAGATACAGCGCGAAAAAATGGGCATTGATCCCTCGAGGATTAAGCCCACCAAAACGACCTTTAAAGGCGTAATACCAGGTGTAGAGGCCAACTGTACAGGCTCAGTCACACTTGAAGTGGTCTTCGGATCCCCGGATAATTTCCGAAGCGAGGAATTGATCTTCGACATAGTCCCATTCTGCAGTGGCTATCATGCACTGCTCGGACGAACCGCATTTGCCAAATTCAATGCGGTACCGCACTATGCATACCTTAAGCTCAAGATGCCAGGCCCTCGTGGAGTAATTACGGTCAATGGAAACACCAAACGCTCCCTCCGAACAGAGGAGCACACGGCGGCCCTTGCAGCGGAAGTACAAAGCAGCCTCTCTAGGCAGTTCTCCAGTCCGGCCATTAAACGTCCGGACACCGTCAAGCGCGCCCGGAGTAACCTACAACAAGACCGCCTGGCACGTTCCGAGCAGGCATAGCAATGCGGCCCCAACCCCAACCCTCGCAAAAAGGCAACGCCAGTACTTCGCGTCCATAACTATGCTCTGGAAATACCACGGGCATAGGGGAGGGGCACCATCACGGCACGCCCAAAACACGGCTTAAACCGCACTAGGGGCTGCCAATTTTTTAGTTTTCTCTTACTTCCAGGACTCTACTCTTCGGAAGGCCTGATTCGGCGGTTCAATTGCCGCACAAACAATGCAAGGACCAGGGAAGCAGACAAGCCATGCCGCATTACGGAAATCCCAGGTGGTCTCTATCACGAGCAGTATACCTGTTTCGCATACTATTCCGCAGCTTGCCCCTAGAGCAGACATCTTAAATATTCCAACTTTTCGTTTATCACATTACTTGTATCGTTCTGCTTTGATCGCAGCTATTTTTAATAAACAATGCATTGTTTTTGTCTATTTTTTGCATTATCTTTTTATAAATAAATGTTCCTTAACGACATGTTGCACCCGTACAACTTGGTACGGCCAAAATACGCCAGGGGCTTTTAGCACCCCTCAATATGGTGTGAGAAGTCCGAACACTTTCACAAGTGCGGCACCCCGAACTTATAGCACTATATGCATCGGCTCCGAATCATGTCTTGGGTCAATAGTTGGGTTTGCCCGGCTCCTATGTTTTGGTGCCTTACGTTCTGCTATATCAGCTAAGGTAGCACTAGGAGAACCACTGCGATTGTGCCCCAGTTGTGCTGGGCCGAGCACCTCAGTGGAGAAAGCTAAAACTGACTGTCATGATGAAGCGAGAGCTGGTCGCTGTTCGAGAGGTTTTTTCGAGTCCCTAAAGACTTATGGTGCTTAGGGCGAGGAGTCAGCTCTGTCCGGCCAAGGCATGGATAGCGCCCCGAACTCGGTCTTCCGAATACTAGGGGCTTCGCCGGAATTTAAAATTATAGAATTCTATGGCTAAGTGAGAGTGTTCACACATTATAGTTCGATTGCCTCGTTCGTTGGGCTGTGCGCCTCCCTCGAAGGACCAAAATATGGGAAAAAGAGCGCCCAGGTTTATCCCCGAACACCCCGGCACTAGCGGCAAGGGGGCAGAAGCCGATGATTCGCCATCTCTCAGTATTTATAAACAGCCGCACAGAAGGTAATATTTTAAATCCAAGCAGCATTGCTCAGCACATATGAACAAGTTTTCAGCGCACAGGACAAACACGAGCGAGTTTTACTCAAAAATTACATCCCTAGCACATTCATCCGCCACAAGGCGGGCACCCTTCAGAACATCCTTATAGTAATTTTCGGGCTTGCGATGCTCTTTCACCGCTGGTGGCCCGTCCTTCACAAGCTTCTCCGCATCCAGCCTGCCCCAGTGCACCTTAGCACGGGCACCTTTAATACGGACGGAGCGCTTGATGACTTCGAGCCTTGGACAGGCCTCCACCAGCCGCCGCACCAGCCTGAAATAGCTCCCAGGCAGAGCCTCTCCAGGCCACAGCCGAACTAGGAGGCCCTTCATGGCCTGTTCGGCCGCCTTGTGGAGCTCGACCAGTTGCTTCAGCTGGTCGCTCAGGGGCACGGGGTGTCCGGCCTCAGCATACTGAGACCAGAACACCTTCTCCGTCGAGCTGCCCTCCTCGACTCGATAGAATGCAGCAGCATCGGATACACTCCGCGGAAGATCTGCAAATGCCCCTGGAGAGCTCCGGATTTCGGGTAAGTATCAAGTAACTCATGTTTACGTGTTTACTTTGCATAAAGAATGCCTTACCCGCCGCTATCTTCTTCACCTCATCCAACTCCTGGAGGGTCTTCTGGGATTCGGTCGTGGTAGACTTGGCATTTTCAATAGCCGCCGCGAGCTCGGACGCTCGCGTCTTCGAGTCAAGCTCCAAGCTCTCATGTTTCTTCATGAGAACCTGGAGCTCTTGCCGCACCTTGCCAACCTCGGCCTCATACCTCTCCCACTCGGTGCGCTCCGCGGCCGCACTCTTCTCGGCCTCGAGCAGCGCTTGCTTAAGGGTCGCCACCTCAGATCTGGCCCCTACAATAGCCATGTTAATCCTTTCATTTCTTGCAATTGCACCTTTTTTAATATGCATATTCAACCAAGGTGTTTCTTACCTTCATTGTCCTCGAGCTGCTTCTTGGCACGCTCGAGCTCTTGCTCGGACCTTTTGAGGTCCTGCTTTAGCGTGTCCACTTCCGCAGTCAGTGCGGCGGATGCAAGTAGGGTAGCCTGCACATGCATATTGACTCATTTTTGTTAGACTCCTGCAAATTCTGTTTGATCCTCTATTCGGCTTTTCTTCCCGAACGCCAAATAGAGCATCAGGGGCTACTGTCTATGCGGTACTATTATTTACACTTTCTTTACTTACCTCAAAGCCTGTTAAAAGGCTTGTACAAGCTTCAGTCAGTCCGCTCTTGGCGGATTGAACCTTCTGGATCACCGCACTCATAATAGTGCGGTGCCCCTCGTCGATGGAGGCGCCTTGGAGCGCCTCCAACATATTATCCGGCGCCTCTGGTTGGACGGAGGTCACCAGCACGGCGGGCTTGCTCCTCTTGGAAGGAGGTCCCCCGCCGGACTCTGGAACCTTTAAAGGTTCCGGAGCGGTGTCCGGCCTAGGGCCGGACTTGGATCCCTGGGGGGGTTTCATCCCCCTTACTCCTGGAGTCTGGGAGGTCGCCTCGTGGCGCCTCCAGGACCACCTCCTCCCGGATTGGAATCTATTGGGACAACACTTCCGTGTCGTCCATAGGGCGAGGGGAGGAAGCCGTCGGAAGTGAGTTCACGTCCGACGAGTCCAGTGAGCCGCTCGACGACACGTCGAGCCGGTCTTTGGGTGGGCTGCATAAGCAAATTCGACATAAGGGAAAGCTGAGTAATAAACGAATACTATGAATTACTCCGGTATCCGGATACTTACGATTTTGCCAGGGGCTTGGCCCAGGGCTGCCACTCATCTCCATTGTCGTCGGCGTCGGCGGAGCAGTCTGGAGGAAGGGTTTTCCCCTTCTTGGACCCTCCGGCCTCCTCAGAGAGGGCGGCCTTCCTTTTCTTCTCTCCTCCCGCTTGAGGGGGAGAGGTTTCTTCTTCTTCCTCCTTGTCTTCGCGAGAGGAAAGCGCTTCGGGACCGTCGGATGATGAATCCGACACCTCCTGGCGCCGGGCGATCTTTCGAGTCCCCGTGGCCCTTTTCGTGGCCTTCTTCTCCGGCACCACATAGGGCGCCGGAACCAGCAGCCTCACCAAGCGAGCGTCCGTTGGGCCTTCGGGCAAAGGGGCCGGACACTTGATCTGTCCGGACGTCACCTGCCAATCCTGCCAGAGGAAAGGGAGCTTAGATCCTACATAGAGTCAAACTATGGAAAACTGATACCCTGTAAAAGGAAAAAAAACAGCTTACCGCGAGCGCGTGATGCTGCGCGCTGAATCCGCGATCCTCGGTAGCGGATGCAGGAACCTCGGCGCCCTTGAAAAGCATCCTCCAGGCATCTTCGTACGTCATGTCGAAGAGCCTGTTTAGAGTTTGATGTTGCGCCGGGTCGAACTCCCATAGATTGAAGGCCCGTCGTTGACACGGGAGGATCAGGCGGATGAGCATAACCTGGACTACGTTGACAAGCTTGAGCTTCTTGTCCACCAGGGTTTGGATGCATGTTTGGAGTCCGGTCAGCTCTCCTTTTTTACCCCAAGACAGGCCTATCTCCTTCCAGGAGGTGAGCCGCGTAGGGGGGCTGGATCGAAACTCAGGGGGTGCGACCCATTCGGCGCCGCATGGCTCGGTGACGTAAAACCACCATGATTGCCACCCCTTCAGGGTCTCCACAAAGGAGCCCTCGAGCCACAGGATGTTGGACATCTTGCCAACCATGGCACCGCCGCACTCCGCCAGGTTGCCACACACCACCTTTGGCTTGACGTTGAAAGTCTTAAGCCATAGGCCGAAATGGGGACGGATGCGGAGGAACACCTTGCACACGATGATGAACGCCGAGATGTTGAGGATGAACTTCGGGGCCAGATCGTGGAAATCCAGGTCGTAGTAGAACATGAGCCCCCGGACAAATGGATGCAGAGGGAAGCCCAGTCCGCGGAGGAAATGGGGGAGGAATACCACCCTCTCATGGGGCCTAGGAGTGGGGATGAGCTGCCCCTTTTGGGAAGCCGGTGCGCGATGTCGCTAGCCAGATATCTGGCCTTCCTCAGCTTTTTGATGTGTCCCTCCGTGACGGAGGAGACCATCCACTTGCCTCCCGCTCCGGACATGACTGGAGAAGGTTGAGGTGGTAATGCGGACTTGGGCGCTGGAGCTCGAGTGAGCAAGAATGGATAGGCAAAGGAGGAAGAAGGCATGGGTGAAAAGGTGGATCCTTATCCCCTTATATGGGTGGACACTACTACGTGTCCCCACTAGCCTGGTAAAACTCGCTTATCTCCAAGCTCCGTAATCAATGGTGCGGTTGGGTTACCCACGCCTGTATTGATGAGAATCCCGGAATAAGGGGACACGATCTCTGATTTAACAAGACGTGCCAAGGAAACCGCCTCGCATAACGCGCTAAGATGGGACAGTAAAACGGTTCGAATAAAAGCTTGGCCGTGGTGTGATGTCACACTACGGAGTACGTCAGCATATTAGATTCGCGTAAATATTATTCTCTCTATGGCAATATGAGGAAACTTATTTTGCAGAGCCGGACACTATCTTTGTGTTCAAAATCTTCTATGAAGTACTTGGAGGAGGAACCCGCCTTGCAATGCCGAAGACAATCTGCGCACCGGACTCGTCGTCATTGAAGCCTGGTTCAGGGGCTACTGAGGGAGTCCTGGATTAGGGGGTGTTCGGATAGCCGAACTATACCTTGAGCCAGACTCCTGGACTATGAAGATACAAGATTGAAGACTCCATCCCGTGTCCGGAAGGGACTTTCCTTGGCATGGAAGGCAAGCTTGGCGATACGGATGTTCAGATCTCCTACCATTGAAACCGACTCTATGTAACCCTAACCCTCTCCGCTGTCTATATAAACCGGAGGGTTTTTAGTCCGTAGGGCAACATACACATCAACAATCATACCATAGGCTAGCTTCTAGGGTTTAGCCTCTCTGATCTCGTGGTAGATCTACTCTTGTACTACCCATATTATCAATATTAATCAAGCAGGACGTAGGGTTTTACCTCCATCGAGAGGGCCTGAACCTGGGTAAAACTTCGTGTCCCTTGCCTCCTGTTACCATCCGGCCTAGACGCACAGTTCGGGACCCCCTACCCGAGATCCGCCGGTTTTGACACCGACACCAGTGCTACAGCCCGGATTCACTAGCTGATGACCGACATGCTCGATGTGATTCATGTATGCCTGTCTCCATAGGTCTGTGCCGCTTTGGGTTCACGACTAACCATGTCGGCCTGGGTTCTCTGTCATATGGATGCTAGCGACACTATCATATACGTGTGCCAAAAGGCGCAAACGGTTCTGGGCCATGGTAAGGCGACACCCGTGGGATACCGTGCGTGAGGCCGCAATGTGATATGAGGTGTTACCGGCTAGATCGATGTGACTTGGAATCGGGATCCTGACAAGGGGGCACCGCACACGGCTAAAACAATTTTTAACTTGTGTGTCTATGGGGTGCCCCGTCCCCCATATATAAAGGAGGGGGCCGGCCGCCCTCATGGTCCATCCCCAAGGGGGGATTCCTACTCCTACTAGGAGTAGGTTTCCCCCCTTTCCTAGTCCTGATAGGAGGGGAGGAAGGGGGAGAGGAGAAGAAGGAAAGGGGGGCCGACCCCGCTCCCAATTCGGATTGGGCTTGGGGGCTGCGCCCCCACCTCTTGGCCGCCTCCTCTCTCTTCCATTAAGCCCCCGGGGGGTTCCGATAACCCTCCCGTACTCCGGTGTATGTCCGAACTCATCCGAAACCATTCCGGTGTCCAAACATAACCTTCCAATATATCAATCTTCATGTCTCGGCCATTTTGAGACTCCTCGTCATGTCCGTGATCACATCCGGCACTTCAAACTACCTTCGGTACATCAAAACACATAAACTCATAATACCAATTGTCATCGAAGGTTAAGCGTGCATACCCTACTGGTTTGAGAACTATGTAGACATGACCGAGACTCATGTCCTGTGAATAACCAATAGCGGAACCTGGATGCTCATATTGGTTCCTACATATTCTATGAAGATCTTTATCAGTCAAACCGCATAACAACATAGTTGTTCCCTTTGTCATCGGTATGTTACTTGCCCGAGATTCAATCGTCGGTATCATCATACCTAGTTCAATCTCGTTCCCGGCACCTATCTTTACTCGTTCTATGATGCAACATCCCGTAACTAACTCATTAGTCACATTGATTGCAAGGCTTATAGTGATGTGCATTACCGAGAGGGCCCAGAGATACCTCTCCGACAATCGGAGTGACGTATCCTAATCTCGATCTATGCCAACTCAACATACACCATCGGAGACACCTATAGAGCATCTTTATAATCACCCAGTTACGTTGTGACGTTTGATAGCACACTAAGTGTTCCTCCGGTATTCGGGAGTTACATAATGTCATAGTCATAGGAACATGTATAAGTTATGGAGAAAGCAATAGCAATAAACTAAACGATCATAGTGCTAAGCTAATGGATGCACTACACAAAAGACACATCCGTGACATTTTGGGCCGAACGAAATTTTTTTTATCATACATATGACACTTCTATGACGATAATTGTGACAAAACCCAGTATCATCATAGATGTGGTGGGCTCCTACTTCTATGGCAAAAAATGGGCTTTTCGTCCTGGGCGGGCCGGAGACGCAGCTGCATGACATTCTTTGGGCCGTCCATGACGGAAAAAACCGTGGTAGAAACGAGGGTGAGGAAAATTTCGGGGAGTTCCCGGTTACGGTGGGAGGACGGGGGCCGAGCGATGCGCACTTCTCTCGTACACATACGTGCGGGTTTGCGAGGCGTTGGCTCTAACTGATCCCGAGCGAGGCGTCGGGCTCTAACTGAACTCGAGCGATTGCACTACAGGCTACGCATTACTGAACCCGAGCGATCGATCGATGGCTGTTAACTGAACCCGATCGAGCGATTCCTTCGCTACTGCTGCTAACGGAAGTCAATCGATGCTGCCTCTGGACAAACAGTGAGCATTGCGCGGGGGGGGGGGGGGGGGTTGGATGAACAGTTCCCGATGGGGGTGGATGAACAGGACCCCGTGGTGTTGCCTCTGGATGAACAGGACCCCGATCGATCGAGACAGTTGGGGCTGGATGAACAGGACCACCCCGTGGAGGGCAGGATGAACAGTAGATGGTGGAGGGCAGGATGAACAGTAGCTCGTGGAGGGGTGGTTGAACAGGAGCCCGTGGAGAGGGCTGGTTGAACAGTAGCCGGTGGAGTAGCGCTCGGTGGAAGCTGGATGAACAGCAGCCCGTGGATGAATAGTCGCAGGTGGAGGCTGGAGGAGGTCGACGGTGGATGAATAGTAGCTCGTGGAGGCTGGAGGGGGTCGACGGTGGAGATGAACAGTATCCCGTGGAGTCTCGTTTTGCGGTACGCCACACCCCTCCCGATGAACAGGACCCCCGTTTCGACCATAGCGCTCCAACACAAGTCTGTTTCCTCCGTTTTGTGGTACGCCAGACCCCTCCCGATCAACAGGACCCCATTCCAAACATAGGAGGTCCGTTTCCTCTGTTGTGCGATACACCAGGCCTCGTTTCCATCGCATGTTCCGTCCAAGCCCTCCCGATGAGCACGACCACGCATTCCGTTCCGACCCAGCCGGTTGGCTCCCACGCATTTCGTTGCCTCCCGATGAACACGGCGCATTCCGTTGCCTCCCCATGAACACGACGCATTCCGTTGCCTCCCATGAACACGACGCATTCCGTTGCCTCCCCATGAACACGACGACGACGTTGTTTCTCCGTTCCGACCCAACCATGTACACGAGCCCTGGCCATATGTATGCGTGAGTAGGCGTTCGAGACCCCGCCCGTATGTACACTTACGTGGCCGTATTTTCTTTCTTGCACCCTGGCCGTTGTACGTACGTGTACATGCTAAGTGCGTGCCTCTACATCGACCAGTATGTATGTACACGTTCGCGGCCAGAATGACAATGCTACGTATGCTTCGACCACGTGGGTCCTGACTGTCAGGCACTTCCTTGCCTGCAAAGATGTAGCTGGTGGGTCCCAGCAGTCAGGGGGCGAATCGTTTTTTTGCCCGGACGCACTTCCTTGCGTGCGAAGATGTAGCTGGTGGGTCCCAACAGTCAAGGGGAAACATTTTTTCGCGAAATACAGTGGCCCGTCCGGTGGGAATCATTATTTTCCGCGTAATAAGGAGGCACTTCCTTGTTGCGGCTGTGGACCCAGCTGTCAGCCTCTCCAAGTATAGTCGACGTCCGGTGGAAGTCGTTCCTTAACCACATTGACAACGCCGCGCCGAGAGCACCAGGGCGGTGGACGGCGGCGAGGCTTAGGAAGGGGACGACACGGAGGCAGGGAAGACTCGGCAGTTGTTTCCCATGCGGAGAGGAGTACGACTGTACGAGGGTTTACTGGTTCGTCTGCCATCGCCGGAGAATAACAGCAGGTGTGGGTGAGTAGAGGGATGGGTAGGCCAGCGATGGGAGTACGGTCGGGCGGTGAGGCCTGCGCGGCAGCACAGCCGGCCGCGAGGAGGAGGGAGCAGGCAGTCCCGCCGGCGCTTGTTTGAGCGGCTAGAGCAAGAAGAGCAGAGATTGAAGAAGCACGACGGCTGTTGGATGGACATCCAACAATCAGTGCTTGTGCGTCAACCTTTTTTTAGGAAAGCCTCAAATCGATGGAAAACAACATATAGCCCATCTGCCACTATTTCTAATAATTTACAGCCCATTTGCTAATTCTTAGGGTTTTTTTGGAGCCCATATTCTTTTTGTTAGCATTACAGCCCATATTGTGGCAACGGTTAAAAAATTATATGAAATTTTGCATATTTCGATGCGGTCCGAACTGTTTTTAATCCCGAAATTTCGACTCACATTCAAACTGATTTTAAAAATAAATGTATATCAATATAAAATCCAACAAATTCTCCATAAAAATTAATGTAATTTAAAATCTTGAAATGAAAAAAAAAATATTTGAAACTAATTGCCGGTTTGATGTGTTTTAAAAATGTACAACCCATTTCTCATTACTGGTGGGCCATTTTCTCGGCCAGCTGAATGAAAGCTCTCCTCGTCTTGAAAGATTTGTAGCCCAACAGGCCTGACAAAGCGACTTGGCAAATCACAAAAAAACTGGGATGTGGCCGTGGACCTAGCTGTCAGCCTCTCCATGTACAGTACTCTTCCGATGCAAGTCATTCCTTGACCATGTTGACCACGCCGCGTGGAGAGCACCACGGCGGTGGACCACGACGAGGCCTAGGAAGGGGACGACGCGGCAGTGGAAGCCCGTGCGGAGAGGACTACGAGGGTTCACTGGTTCGGCTGTGGTGTGAGGCTGCCGTCGCCGCAGGGCCTGGCCAGCGATGGGAATAGTAGGGGCGATGAGGCCTCTGCGGCAGCACAGCCGGCCACGGGAGGCAGGAGCATGCGGCACGACCGACGCTGCTTTGGGCGGCTGGAGCAAGAAGACCAGAGGTTGAAGAAGCACTACGGCCATTGGATGGACATCATACGGTCACTGGAGCTAGAATCGTTCATATTGACTAAGTTGACAAAGCCCTTCATCCCCGTCAACTTAGTAGGCCCACAAGTCAGCCTACCACTAAGGTGGGTCCCAGCTAGCCGGGGGAGTATTCATTTTTTTGTGTGTAATAAGGAGGCACTTCCGGTGGGTCCGAGCTGACCGCGGGGGGACGTTTTTTCGTGAAATACGGTGGCCCGTCTGGTGGGTCCCAGTAGTCAGGGGGAAACAATTTTTTCGCAAAATACTGGTGGCCCGTTGGTGAGTCCCCGCTGTCAGGTGGAGGAATAATTATTTTGCACGTAATAAGGAGGCACTTCCTTGCTGCGGTCGTGGACCCAGCTGTCAGCCTCTCCATGTATAGTCCATGTCCGATGGAAGCCGTTCCTTGACCACGTTGACCACACCGTGCTGAGAGCACCAGGGCAGTGGACGACGGCGAGGCCTAGGAAGGGGACAACACAGAGACGGGGAAGATGCGGCAGTGGATGCCCACGCGTAGAGGAGTACGAGGGTTCACTGGTTCGCTATGGTGTGAGGCTGTCGTCGCCACAGAATAACAGGGGGTGTGGGTGAGTAGAGGGATGGCCTGGCCAGCGGTGGGAGTAGTAGGGGGCGGTGAGGCCTCCACTGCATCGCAGCCGGCCACGAGAGGCAAGAGCACGAGGCACGACCGACGCTAGTTTGGGCGGCTGGAGCAAGAAGACCAGAGGTTGAAGAAGCACTACGGTCGTTGGATGGACATCGTACGGTCACTAGAGCTAGAATTGTGCATATTGACTAAGTTGACAAAGCCCTCCGTCCCCATCAACTTAGTAGGCCCACAAGTCAGCCTGCCACTAAGGTGGGTCCCAGCTAGAAGGGGGTATTCATTTTTTTGTGCGTAATAAGGAGGCATTTCCGGTGGGTCTGAGCTGACAGCAGGGGGAACGTTTTTTTCACGAAATACGTTGGCCCGTCGAGTGGGTCCCAGCAGTCAAGGGCAAACATTTTTTCACGATATACTGGTGGGCGTCCGGTGGGTCCCTGCTGTGAGGTGGAGGAATAATTATTTTCCGTGTAATAAGGAGGCACTTCCTTGAGGCTGCCATGGACCCAGCTATTAGCCTCTCCATGTACAGTATTCTTCTGATGGAATTCGGTCGTTGACCACATTGACCACACCGCGCTGACAACACCATGGCGATGGACGATGGCGAGGCCTAGGAAGGGGACGACGCGGAGCTGGGGAAGATGCGGCAGTGGATGCCCACGCGGAAAGGAGTACGAGGGTTCACTGGTTCGGCTGCGCTGCCGTTGCCGCAGAATAACAGGGGGTGTGGGTGAGTGGAGTGGAGGGATGGCCTGGCCAATGGTGGGAGTAGTATGGGGGCGGTGAGGCCTCCGCGGCAGCACAGCCGGCCACGGGAGGCAGGAGTAGGCGGCACGACCGGCGCTGCTTTGGGCGGCTGGAGCAAGAAGACCAGAGGTTGAAGAAGCACTACGGCCGTTGGATGGACATCGTATGGTCAGTCGAGCTAGAATCATGCATATTGACTAAGTTGACAAAGCCCTTCGTCCCCGTCAACTTAGTAGGCCCACTATACTGGGTCCCAGCTAGCAGGGGGAGTATTCATTTTTTTGTGCGTAATAAGGAGGCACTTCCTTGCGTGCAAAGATATAGCTAGTGGGTCCGAGCTGTCAGCGGCGGTAACATTTTTTTGCGAAATACAAAGGCCGTTTCGATGGGTCCCAGATGTCAGGTGGAGGAAATCATTATTTTGCGTGTAATAAGGAGGCATTTCCTTGCGTGCGGCCGTTGACCCAGCTGTCAGCCTCTCCACGTACAGTCCACTTCAGATGCATGTCGGTCATTAACCACGCTGACCACGCCACGCCAAGAGCACCAGGGCGGTGGACGATGGTGAGGCCTAGGAAGGGAACGACACGGAGGCAGGGAAGACTCGGCCGTTGTTTTTGTTTCCCACGCGGAGGGGAGTACGACTATATGAGGGTTTACTGGTTCGTCTGCCGTCGCCAGAGAATAACATCAGGTGTGGGTGAGTAGAGGGATGGCTAGGCCAGCGATGGGAGTACGGTGGGGCGGTGAGGCCTGCGCGGTAGCACAGCCGGCCGCGGGGAGGAGGGAGCAGGCAGTCCCGCCAGCGCTTGTTTGAGCGGCTGGAGCAGGAAGAGCAGAGATTGAAGAAGCACGACAGCCGTTGGATAGACATCCAACAGTATACAGGCCATCTGTGGAAAGCCTCAAATCTGTGGAAAACAGCATACAGCCCATCTGCCATTATTTCAAATAATTTACAGCCCATTTGCTAATTCTTACGGGTTTTTTTGTAGCCCATATTCTTTATGTTAGCATTACAGCCCACATTGTGGCCACGGTTAAAAAATTATACGAAATTTTGCATCTGTCAGTGCGGTCTAAACTGTTTTTAATCCCGAAATTTCGAGTCACATTCAGACTGATTTTAAAAATAAATGTATATCAATATAAAATCCAATGAATTGTCCACGCATAAAAATCAATGCAATTTAAAATCTCGAAATGAAAAAAAGATATTTGAAAATAATTGCCGGTTTGATGTGTTTTAAAAATGTACAGCCCATTTCTCATTACTAATAGGCCATTTTCTCGGCCAGCCAAATGAAGCTCTCCTCGTCTTGAAAGATTTGCAGCCCAGCAGGCCTGATAAAGCAACTTACTTGACAAATCACAAAAGAACTGGGCTAGCCATTTTCAGAAAGAAAAAAAATACTGGGCTGGTCTGTGGTAAACATAAAAGAAAAGGTTGTCTAGACAGGCCAGAGTGTCCCGCACAGCCCAGTTGACACCCTGCTTCCGTCTCAAAAACAAATTAGATAAATGCCACTCCAATTATGGCGATTCATAAAAATGCCACTGCAATTTCCAAACTTTGAAAAATGCCACTGCAATTTTTGCAAGCTTTGAAAAACGCCACTCCAGACTTCAAAAAATGCCACTAGAAATGGCAGGAAATGGCATTTTTCAAAGTTTGGAAATTGCAGTGACATTTCTCGGATACACCAGATTTGGAGTGGCATTTATCAAATTAACCCAAAACAAAAATAACTGGGCGAGCTGCTGGGTCCCTAGTGTCAGCCGCTCGTTGTGCAATTCTCTCGTTTATTGACTACGTTGACAATGGCATGGGACCCAGATGTCAGAAATCCACTAGGAGGAGCCATTTTTTATTGGCTTGAATAAGGAGGCACTTGCTTGCGTACTGCCATGACCTTGGCGGGTCCCTGCTGTCATCCTCTCCACGTACAGTACCAGTTAGTCGTGCTTCAAAACTGATTGGCACGCCATTAAAAAATAAAGGTCGATAACTAATGTGGCACCTCGCGCCAACGCGGCCAGATCGCATTTTGCACGAGAAATTACACACCATGTTTCGTTGACATGTGGTCCTGTTCCAACATATCAATGAGACGACGTCAAGTAGTAGGAGTATTTTCGAATGGACGTGTAGGCTGGGGCGCCTCTTCGTGAACCATGGCAAACGCGCAACCATCCACCGACTCTTCGCCTTTCCCTCTCGATTTGGAACTGCTATCGCACGCTCTTCCTCTCCCTCCTCCATTTTCCTTCAGCCCTTCACCCTTTCTTCTGCCATTGTTCGATCGTATTCTCCATGGAGGGAACAGGCCGGAAACGACCCCGTTAATCTTGCCCCAATCTGAAAGATGACGTGGTGGAGGAACTCGTTGATCGGTGCGACGTCATCACCTCGGCTAGCATGGCAGGTTCGTTCAAGCCCATTCTGGACTCAACTAATAACATCATTACAAAGAACCCAAGAGTCAAGGAGCGGTTTGATCTCCCTTATCTTCTTCGCCGTGACCCTGATGACTGGTGCCGGCACGACGGAGGCCTCGCCCTGTGCAAGTTGATGCCGCTTGATAATGATACGTATGATGTTAAGATGACATCGCTTGAGGGCAAGGCTTGGGTGGGCGCAAATGGAGATTGGGTTGTTTACATTGTTTCCAACTGCGACTGGGAACTTGTGAATGTGTACACTCATCACCGAGTTCCACTTCCAAAAATCTCAGCACACTGCCCAGAGGTTGAGCACACCGGTAATATACGCACATTCAAATACGATCATGGTGACTGTCTTCTACGGAAGATAGCAATTTGTCGAGTTCCCAACCGCTCTTGGAATTACAACAACTATCAAGTTGTTGCTATCTTCGACAAGCTTGTTGCCGTCCTTCGTGGTTTGACTCGATGGATATTGCTCAAAAATCAGTTTCTGTACACGGATGAGTACTGTGATGCAATTCAATACGAGGGCCTTGTGTTTGCTGCCACCACTCGTGGCACTGTTTTTGCATGGCATCCTAGTAGTTTCGGTATGTTTGTCTTCCACCGTAATTATAATTGTTTCATCCATGTGCATGCGGGTTAGCAAGTTTCCCTTTACTAATTAACCTTCTTCTTGTGTTTCCAAGGTCCTGTGAACATCCCCCCACCTATACTTGAAAATTTTTATAACCAAGGGGGAGATGCCGATGGTGATGATCACGAGCAGCGCCCATATACTCTGTGGCGCCTGGCAACTAATTCCGATGGATCACCTCTTCTTGTGTGTATACAGCCCATTGATGATGTTACTGCTAAGGAAGCAGGTGTCTCCCATGGTCGCACTCTCCGGACCTATTCCAACACCCGTTGCATGGTATTCGGGATGGATACTAGTGTGCTAGCGCCAACTCCTCCCTGGCACAGAATTGATAGTCTTGGAGAAAACTCGCTCTTCCTTGGACAAAACTATCCGATGATGGTGAAAGGCGATCCAACTGCCGTTGACACATTTATGACAAGCAACTGTGTCTATACCTTGGACATTCGGGTGGTTCCCTACCTTCGTACTGCTATAGTAGGCCGCTTCAGCCTGGATGATCGGTCCTGCGTTGGTCTCTAGATCGACAACGGATGGCCCGTCCCAGAGAATCACTTGTGGTTCAAAGCAAGTGTTTCCAACGCCGCGGAATGGTTGAGTTGAAGTTCATTTCATGGCTTGTTATTTGTTGTGTGGTGAAAACTTTAGTATTTATAATGTATCCTCATTGTCGATGTGGGTTGATGACCTGTTGTATGTAACAAAATGATATGCTTGTGATAAACTTACTAAATTTATGAATGGCTTTCGAGTCGCTTCTCTAAATTTGTACTAGCTTCACATGCTTCGCGCGTCGGGCGGTTGTTTTTACTGTAGCCATATGTTAATGTGTTCGTTGTAAGTAACCAGCACCTCGAATCCTCGATACTAGTATACTATATACTAGTAGGAGTAAGTAGTAGGAGTAGTAGGGTGGCATGGGCCAGAACAAGCATTCACGTCCAGGAGTACAGCACACGCCACCACCACGACATCCATCTGACACCATATAATTTCTTGGAGTCCGTGCTAGAGCAATCTCTTCAACCTCGTCGTTTCTCTAACTTTAGCCATCGCGTGGTGGGCGAGAAGGGGGTTTGCCGATAGTCGGTTTCCTTAACTGCGGTCCCACTTGTAAGGCCAACTCCAACGCACGACCCCAAATGGACCTCCATTTTGCACGAACTCCAACAATAATTTTGACTGGAAAAGCAAGACCAAAGAAAACAAGAACCACAAGAATACATTTTACTACTCCTGTAAGTTGGATTAGTGCCTTCTCGATGCATTCATTGTTGATCTGTGGAGGCTCGATCTTGCGTGCTTCTTTCTTCTTCGAGTGTAAAGAAGTAGACATTGCTTCCTCGCATCTAGTCTCATGTCTAGCCTCTATTCTAGTAGGAGTATCAACAAGTGCACTAATCTCATCCGAGAGCAGAACCGAAGATTTGGTCGGGTTCTTCCTCCTTTTGCCAACACATGGGACATCCAGCATCCAGGTCGTGTCATGAAAGAAAATAGAGTGGTAGTTGAAGCCACGAGATGTGCATCTTGGGTTAAACTGTAAATAGAATCTTACTACTCTTGAGTAACTCCAAAAGCGGCCACCAAAGATCTTTATTGGATTTGTTTTTCATCACCAGCACGTCGAGGTGAAAGATGTGCAGGTTTAGTGGGTCCTCTTCGTTTTCACTGACATGTGGGGCCGCATGTGAGCAAATAGACGATGGGCTCCGCGCATCCGCTGGCTGGCTGAGAAGAGAGATAGAGGAGGGCTGAGCACGGACTGCAAGAAATTTGTTCTACGTACCTCAATATAGGCTCGATATAGTGGGGTGGCATGGGCCATAACTAGCATTCACGTCTAGCAGTATGGCACACGCCACCCACACGAGTCCCATCCGACACCAATTTTCTTGAAGTCCATGCTACAGCCATCTCTTCTCCCTCCTTTTTTCTCAACCATCGCGCGGTGGGCGGGGTGGGGGTTTGCCGATAGTCGGTTTGCTCAACTGCGGTCCCACTTGTAAGTGAAAATGCAACACCGCACGCATTCCCGCTTGAGCAGCGTGCCGAACCAACTGTGTGAGGGTGCGACGCGAACACGGCAGGCTTTTCCTTTTGAACTCGTAACTTGTAAAATTTGGTTCTGCTCCATGGCGCGAGCGATAGATAGAAAATAACATTTTTTTCCTAGAGTAATGAGAAGTTTGGTTCTGGCGCCGTTCACGCATGGAGTACGTACGAAAATTATGAAGTTGATGCGAAAGGTAAGATAATTATTGTAGTATCATATACTACTACATGGATTTGACGGAAAGATAAAAATACATACGGATCCATCAACGTTCAACGACATCCTCACGCCCTAGTGCGCCGGGTCACCAACCGACGTGTGAGGAGCAGCGGCGTTGGCGGCGAGCTCAACGTGCTTCTGAACAGTGCCGTCCAAGGTTGCCCTGCGCTCCAAGAAGGCCAGCATCATATCGTCCTCCTCTTGCATGTAGTAGTCCTTGTGGACGATTTGTGCGTAGACGTGGGTGATTATGTCGATGGTGTCTTGCTGCGCCAGGCGCTGTGCGGCGAGCGCGACATTGAGGTGGACATTCTCCGGCGCGACGGCAGGCAGTCGCAGGGCCACCAGTGCATCGAAGAGGTTGTTACCATAGTGGCCGTTGAGGGTGCCGGGCATCGAAGAGCCTGGGCGTGTTGGCTGGAGGCTTATGTCAAAGTCGTCCGCAAGCTTCTTGACGACGGTGAACTTGTCGAGGAAACCGACGAGGACCTCGTTGAATAAGGATACGAAGTTGTCGTCCAAGCGGCCCCTCGCCCTGGCGGCCTCAAGCAATACTACCTGGAGACGTTCCTCGGTGCTGGGCCGCAGGCCAGCGTCGTGGACCATCTGGCACAGCCGGCTGATGCTCGCGCCCATCGCCTCCATGGGTCTAGCGTAGCTTCTAGTCAACTGATCTTGCGATTCGAGTGATCACTCAGCCCTTGGTTAGCGTGTGTAGGTGCGTAGGATTTCGTACTACTCCTCGGCCCTCTACTGTACCTGCCTTTGGTTGTATGATAGGTGGGCCAGCCACCCCCTGGGGCCATGTGTCATTCACCCAAAGGCAGTTGCCGTAAGTCAATGAAGTTGTGTCCCCTCCGTGCTGGTGTAGTATAGTCATCTCACCGGACCTCTAGTTGGGGCCAAACGAGAGAAGTTTGATGTTTACTAGTTTATTGGTCCCCTTTGCATTTTGCGCCAAGTTTTGACCTTTGATTTAACTAATAAAATGTTAATGCATGTAAACAAAAATGTTGTGTAAGTCACCTTACGAAAACCAAATAATCCCAAAATACATAGGCATGGTGCATTAACTCCCTCCTTGTTCCTTATTTCATGACATATCAACCAATGAGAGATGTGGGTCATGCATGCTTTCAATGACTTGAGACTACCAAACATGACATGCAGTGTTTAGTTCATTGCATGTAATCCTATTAGTACTCTAGTTAGGAGTAGCAAAAAAACATTAAGTTCTCTCACCGATAGGATTAAAACACCATGTATTTATTTACAGAGGGAGTAGTACATTTTTGGTGACATGCATTACTAGATATTGCTAGTCAAATACTAAAATCCAGATGGACGTGGTAGTACTCCTAAATCCAGAGGGTGGTGCTACTAGTACTAGTAGTAGTACTACCAATGTAGGAGTAGTAGTAGGAGTACTAGCACTATACTATCCGTTGGTCAAATTATTACGTCCTGCTCCTAACAGTGAAGTGACAAGACCCTGCGCCGGAGATGACACCTGAGAATAGGCGCCGTGTTCCGCATACCATAGTCAGCCTCACCGTCTGCAGTCACTATCATCATGGCTGTAGAGCTAGCCTGCTTACAACTAGCCATGTTCGACATAATTTCCCGTGCGTAGATGCCCGAGCATTGCACAGAACACCAAGATTGGGGGCGGGCGGCTCCAGCAGCGGCCATCGCGCCAGATTTTTCCACGGCCTTCTACTCCTAGATGTGGTGGGGAGGAGATGAGGCTGATTGTGAGAGACAAGGAGTTGTTTGTAAATAGGGAACAAGTGCGGGCATCTTTTTGCAAAAATGGAGAACCTTGGTTTGTATGCGTCAGATCTAGATCCGATGGCTATTGGTGAAAGATGGGAGGCACAACATCATCACCAACTCAGGACCTGTTTGATTCGAAGGATTTTGAAAATGCAGGAATAGGACATGGCAATATTACAAGTTTCAAACTGATATTACAAATGTTAGGAGTAATGTTGCACCTACGAAGAGGGAATTACTAGGAAGTTTACGTAAGAAATTTCGTTACTTTAGGTGGATGCAGCATTATCATACAAACTAAAATCCACCGCCCTGACAAGTCACTAATGGGCAAATAAGTTTTCGAGTCTCTGGCCACTTGATGTTTCAAAAACAAATTCAGCTCCTGCGGAGAAATGAGCTCCACTGTGTACCCGCGCGGGTGTGGCTGGGCACGAAGCATGAGTACATGCACGGTGCACATATTCTCTTCTTGTATAAGTACACCACCTACGTGGGGTTGTGTGAGAGAGATACAAACCTAGAGAGATATAGTGTGTGGGTTCTTGAGAGTTTTTTTTTGTGGGGGGGGGGGGGTTAATCAAAAATTTTAACAGATGCAATGTGTGTGAAATAGAGTCCTGGATATAACATATATAGAGAGGGGGTGATCCACGAGAAGAGAGTGGAGGTATCATCGGCTTGAGGTGTCCATAGAATCGAAGAGAGGGATGAGGTGTGTGTGTGTGTGTGTGCGCGCGCGATCGATAAAGAGTGCCATCGAATTTGTGTGTGCCCACGTCAAAGATATAGAGTGGCTGGCCTATTGGAACGTGAGATGGGACATGTGCAGTTTGTCTCTATGGCATGGATACCTACCTGCAGCGCTCGACTATCGATGTGTGGTGGGGGAAGAGGGAGGCCCAATTAACTATAGAGGTACAATGGCTGGTATATGTGTGGAGGAGGAGAGAGGCCTACCCCATGTATTAAGGAGATCGATCTGCCTCATGTATTAAGGGAGATCGATCGGCATCGATGCATATGTGCAGGAGATGAATAAGGTTGGGAGAGAGATAGAGCTAGAGTGTTGGAGGGGGTGGTAGTGGAGTTGCTTCTAACAAATGGTGGGATAGGCTTGCTAGACAAACGGAGGGCACGCCCGCAATATCAATAAGAGAGGAGATGGCTGCTTGTTGTCTGTGCACGTGCGTGTGAGAGACGGGTCAGGAGGCATGCACGAATGATGAGGGGGACGATGTGGCTGTGGTAAGCAGACGTAACTACATAGGAAGATCAATCGCCCTTTGTAAGAGAAAGGAGAGACATAACTTATGAGGTACGTCGATCGATGGGGGCATAGTTAAAGTCGATCTAGGTATATGTTGGGAGATCGATCGGTATACATGCATGTGTGTGTTAGAAGAAAATGAGGCACGAGGAGAAGGATAGAGAGAGAGAGGGATGCATGTAGGAGGTGGTACAAGAGGCATACTATATCGAAGGGGAGGAGTGTGCGAGTACGAGAACGATGAAAAGAGTGGTGGGAGTGAGGCATGGACGGTGACAAGAGAAGAGGGGAAGCTTGTGTTTGTGCTAGGCACACCTGGCTAGAGAGGCATATCGATCGATGTGTGCCGTAAAGAAGGAGCTGGGGGGCCTACACACACCGTGGGTGAACGACCTAAAGTGAAAAGACTAATTTGCGCGATGGAGCTAGAGAATGCTGAGGGAGGGTGAGAGGGATGCGGGCGTGTGCATGCACAAGAGAAAGTTAGCGCTAGCTACAAAGATAAGAGGGTTGTGTGGGTGTAAACACTAATAGAGATTATATATACTTCATTATAAAAAGCGAATTCAGATATTTGAAGAATTTATCATAGTGTTTCAAACCAACGGATGTGTGAATATATATATATATATATATAACGGTGATACACATGGTGTGGTTATGAACATGGTATACTACATTTAATATATTTTATATCTACTCTTATAAAAACGGAGTTGTTGATGATGGTGTGCCTGCCATCATGCATTATAGGTCGTCTGATTTATATCTGGCGGATAGCAAGGAAACTATGATGGTTGAAGTTGGCAACAATCATGATTGTAGATTCTTATTGAAATAGAGAAACGAATTCAAATTTAGTTCGAATTGCAGCGGTAGTATAGACATTTGGAATGCACTAAAATGTTGGTATGAGTAGGTTACATGCATTATACAGCAAGCGAAAAAATTTAATCGGACATAACATGGATTCATACTCCCTCCTTCCATCTACATAGGGCGTAATGAGATTTTTAAGACCGCCTTTGACATTGACAAGATTAATAGTACATGACATGCACAATGTGAAAATTATATCATTGAAAGAACCTTTCACGGACGAATTTAACGGTGTGCTTTGTTTAAGTTGCATGTCATATATCATTGCTCTAATATTTGGTCAAAGTTAGCATCAAAAAACGCATTAGGCCCTATATAGATGGAAGGAGGGAGTAGCTTTGAATAGCATTTGTATAGTAAAACGGGGCAAGACTCTCTCTTTGTGTGGTGTGAATAGTTTTATTTTTTCGTTTTCTTTTTGGTCGAGGGAAGTGCGAATTGATTTGGTACGTACAAGTACAATATTACTACACGTTAGGCTTGTCCCTAAAATTCAACCCGCGTCTTGTTATATCCCGAAAATTCAGATATCATGCTCCCAAAACTGGCGCCTTCACAACTCGCGCCTTGCTATCCCGAAATTACAACGCGCGCGAAAACTCCCTCCAGCTGCCAAATCCCGACATGCGAAATCCCCCTTCTAACCCTGAGCCGAAAGGGCCGCTAGTTCAAATCGGTGGGGGGTACTTTTGTAACACACCCTACATTTTGGACAACCGCGTTCCTAAGTCATGCTTCACCGCCTCCCATCGCCCCCTTTTCGCCATTCGAAATCCCAGGCCGCCATAACCTCTCCGCTCCAGCCGCGAAACCCCACCCTCCTCCGTCCGCCACGACACCGCTGCCCAGCCGGAGCCTCTTCCCCGACGACGTCGTCCACCGCAACAGCTCGACATCCCTCATCCACCTCCCCGGATGAGGATCCATCGTCCATCTCGCCGTCCCGCCCGTTCAGCCGCCCCGTCCTCCACCTCCAAGGAGCTGCTCCGACGATCGCCTCGTCTATCACGGCTGCTCCATCCCCACAGCGCCGCCTTAACCTGCTCCACTGGAACCGCAGCATCCTCACCGACTCCTCGGATGAAGCCGAGGCCTACTCGGCGCCACCAAAGAGGTTGTACACTCAACACATCGCACCTTCTCCTTAACTTGACCTCTCGGTGTTGATGGTGCTCCATCCCGCACCCCCATGGAGCGGCTACCTTGAAGCCGGTGCCGCGGGCGACATCTCCATGGCGGCTCTCCCCCAGTGCGAGGCCCCTTCGGCGGCGGCAGCCATACCAGCCGGATCTGCTGCTGCTGCTGCTCCGGCTCCCGCTCGATCGCTCGCTCGCCCAGCTGCTGCTACTGCTCTCCCTGTCGCTCGTGCTGCTGCTCTGCTCCGATTAAGCCACACTTCAGTCGACTGAATCGACTTTTGGGTCAGTCGATTTTCATGGGTTGGGGGGCTCGCCGGAGTTAAGGAAGAACCACCCGCAGCGGGGACGGGGGCTCGCCGGAGAGTTACCCCACTATCTATCTTACGGTTCAGGGTGGGGGCGGGGGCCTAGAGGGCTGGCCGGGGCGGCGGTGGCGAGTTGTTTTGGGGCGGCAAGGCGGCACTGGGGCCGGCGGTTCGGCCGGTGGTGGCTCGCGGCTCAGGGTAGTGCAGGTTGAAGATGAACTGCAGGCCCTCCCTAAACTACATGTCAAGTGCCTCTCTGCTACCATTGCGTTCAGTTTCGACAGTAGCATTCAGATTCCATAGTAAATTTCAGTTTCGACAGTTAAGTTCAGAGTCAATAGTTTTTACGTCATCTGTTATAGTCAGGTGGTTTTTGGTGATGTTAATTTTACATCCATTTTACATCATCTATTGGAGATGCTATTAGAATCCCACTTGAGATTGACGATATCTGTCTTGTGCTGCTTCAGCCTTGACGTCTTATGGCTCACCGGAGCTGCTCCAACGACAGAACGATCCATCACAACAGAGCAGTGCCCTGGACGCCGTCTACAGATTCCTCAGATCTTCCTCCACACCTCCGACAGCCACCTCTACCTCAACTGCTTCAGCGACCAACCCAATGATGCTGAGGTCAACACGGCTATGGCAAAGAGGTTGTACACTTGTTGCATCACTTATTACTATACATTCACGTCGATCCATTAGGGCTATTTTGGTTCAACGGAAAAACATCGATCCACTGGTTGTTACCATCACTCTAAATTTCTGCATGCTCTCCGTACATAATCTCACCATATTTTTTCGTATGCATGTCAGATATTGTACACAGTCATGCTGAACATGTAGAGAAAAAGAGAAGAGTTTTGCGCGGTAATACAATGTCATGCAGACATCGCTCCATGGTGGGTTCAATGGAAAACCCTCCCCACCCCTCTCCAGATTGTAATCCAGAGGAAGATATCTATTCTGAGGCGGATTCGGACGCCGCTGACCACTCCTATTTGCCCCCCCCAAGGTGTTTGCTCTACCTTGGCATGATGATGTTAGTCATATCATGCATATGTTGCCTTGCAGTGCCTACTTTTGACATCATATATGTCATCTGCTTAGTTTAGACATGTTCTGTAATGCCACCTGTTTAGTTTCTATATCATATATGGGAATTATGCAGTCTCATGTCTTTTATCCAGCCATAATATATGTGAAATGTGCAATGCCATCCTGTTTAACCAGGCATCATATATTTGAATGATATCTTGCCCATCCTTTTCTTCATTACATTTCCATTTGTCGACAATGTTTGTACATTAAACTACTCTTCCTGTGAATCAGCCATTTGGGTGGGAGATGGGAAAAATCTGGAGTGAAAACAAGGCCTTCAGAGCAGACAGTGCTACCTGTCAAAGCAGATCTCTTGTTGGGTCCGGATAGCTCCTCAGAGATGGATTCAGAGACAGATGAGCAGTCCTATTCCCCCACTGAGGTGTATGCTCTAACTTGGCACGGTTATACTACTCATATCATGCATACAGTGTCTTGCATTGCATAGTTTAGACATCATGTACACAATATTCAACACCATGTTCTTAGTTTAGACATCATATCGAATGCCCTCTGTTTAGCATATAAATCACATATGTGAATTAAATGATGCGATCCTTATTGCTTAGATAACATGTAGGTGAATTATGTCATGCGATCCTGTTTAGTTATTCATCATATCTTTGAATTATGTTATGCTATGCTATCCAGTTTAGATACACATCATATATGTGACATTATGTCATGCTATCCGTTTTAGTTAAACAATATACATGTCAACTATTTCATGCCCTCTTTTTTCCACACTATCTATTGCATCTGTCTCTCATACAATGTCTGTACATTCAACTATGTTTCCTGTTTATCAGCCATCTGAATTGGAGAGGGTGATGCCAGTATCTAGCGGACTAAAAACACGGTCTTCAAATAAAACAGTGCTACCTCTTGGTGGAGATAGCACCCCGGTTTTACATGCACAAGAACCATCCCTACCACACATAACCCAAACTCTCGCAGATTGTACCCCTACTACGATGGACAGAGAACCAGCTTCACCCAATCTAACCCCAGCCGATAGTAACCCAGTTCCTGTTGACACAACACCATCTCCACCACAGAGCTCCCAAACAAGAGCAGTTAGTAAGGTAGCTCCAGTGCCCAAAGGGCTAGTACTATCACGGCGAACCCCAACTCCACCAGTTAGTACGTCTATTCCTGTGGAGGAAGCACAACCAGCTAGTCGTACTTTAGCATCTATCACATTTGATGTTGTTAAATCGTATGTGTGTATCTTCCCATCTTGGAAATATTATACTGAAGATGAAGGAAAATGCCAGTTGCAGGTGTTTGTCCAGGAGTTATGTGTAAGTAATGTTATTCATGGCAATTATTTTGCTTCGTCCCATACATCCTACCTCCATGATGGTTATAATACATCAAATTTTCCCATTTTTCTCTATAGAGAAGGACCGATTTGAAAACTCAGGATGAGGTAACCTGTGCTAATACCTCTGCTATCTTCAAGAATGCTTGGTGGCAGTATCGGAATTACCTAAAGAAAACGTACTTCACCGGCAAAGAAACTCATAAATTCCCTTGCGTTCTCCTGAGACACATTTACTGGACGATGACTGGGAATGCCTTGTTTTGTACTAGTCCCAAATGAAGAATGTGGTAAGGTCTATGAGCTCATTTTCTATTTTTAAGTATTATATTCTTGCGTCTTACTATACTCTGTTCATGTAGAACAAGTGCCTAAACCTGAAGAACAACTGTTCTAATTTAAGATTCCATTGCTACCATAGGACATAGATATATGTTTGTTTGATGCTTTTATTATGTACTAGTACTTGGCAATACAAGACTTGGTAGTTTAATCCTGTCCACCTTACTAATGAACTGGTTCACTGAAATGAGTTTCATATACTAGTACATGCTAAACTTGTTATGTGTCTGCTTGTTTCTTCTTTTAGAATGCTGACAAAATATTGGGGAAGAGTGCCTTATTAAGCAACGGTAAAGGAAGTAATGCAGATAAGGTTCAGGATAGTGACACATCCTGTCTTGGTTTAATGTTAGAGTTACTGGCCACTACCGCTTGCACAAGCTATTCAAACTCACTGTCTGAATCAGTTCGATTTCTTGAGTCTCAACTACAAGCTGAAAGACATCGATCAGTTGTGCTGCGACAAGAAGCGGAAGGACTGCGGAAGTCCCTTGAGCATTCAGATGCGGCATTGGAGGATTTTAGCGCCAAACAGGACAAAGCTAATCAGCTTGCTAAGGTTATTGCCAGCATGGTAGATATCCAGGATAACGTTTCTTGAGCTCTTCTGAAGTTGTTTCAGTTATGCTCTTGTTTTGCTGCCACATTTATTTGCACTGGTGGCCAATTTTGACGGCCAGTGTATATGATATGCTGCTTTGTTCCCTATATTTGCACTAGTGGCGAACTTTGATGCCTAGTGGATGTAATATGTGTAATAGCCGTGATAGCCTAGCGTTAGTAGCTTGCTTATTTATTTCCTTGTTGTCTTGTTTATTTGTTTGCTTGTAGTCATTGCAGTTCTTTTTCCACGGTTAACTAGTGGCTGCAATAACCTATTTTTTAAAACTAGGCCACAATAACCATGGGATAATATTTACTGTAGTGACACTTGGCCTCCTATGGGTCGTAGAAACAGTGGGCCTTCCGTGGGCCGTAGAAACAGTAGGCCTTCTACAGGCCGTAGAAACAATGGGCCTTCTACGGGCCGTATCATCAATGGGCCTTATACAGGTCGTATGATCGATTGGCCAAACATGGGCCAATAACAGGCCGCATTATGGCCGTAAACGGGCTAGAGTTGGAATCGTCCGTTCATGGGCTGACAATAACGGGCCATTGTTAATAGGTTGTATTTGATGACGCTATGAAAATGGCCCAACGTATTAATGGACCACAAACGGGCCGACTGTAACCACGGGCTGAATTTGGCCCACAAGCAGAAAATGACAGTAACGGGCCGTAAGTAAACGAATGCTGGAAATGAGCCCAAGAATAAATGGGCTCTGAGAAGGCTGAAAGATAACATGGGCTGGAAACGGGCCGTTAATGGGTACAAAGTGATACACTGTTCATTACGGGCCAGTTTCACCACGGGCCATTAATGGGTGTAAAGTGATACACCGTTCATTACGGGCCAGTTTCACCACGGGCCGTTAATAGGCCAAGAGTTACATAGGGCCTCATATGGGCCGAAAGACGTCAAGGGCCATACATGGGCCAGAAGTGAAAATGGGCTGGAATCATATTGGATGGCCCAGATGATGCTACTGGGCCTAATTCGGATAGGGCGTAACGGGCCTTGGGTTAGTGGGCTGTAAATGGGCTATATGCGAACATGCCATTAACATGCTTTACATGGGCCGGCCCGCCACCTTTTGACCAAGTCAAATGGGTCGGCCTTTTCACAGGAATGGGCCTCTGTTGGGTCGTGCCACGTGTCGACGTATCATAGGCGCCTATCTGACCCACTAACGAGCTGACATGTGTTTCGTCCGGCCAATAAGAATTTTACACGTGGAAATTTCCCATTGGTCGGGGCTGTTAACGGGTTATCGGATCCAAAACCTGACCCGATAGCTTAACAGCGTTCCGTTACGGTGGATGCCACGTGTCGGTCACCCTTGACGAAAGCACTTCTGTGACACGCGATTTATCATCATGGAAGTGGACACTTCCGTGATGACAATTTTGGTAATGTCATGGAACACTTCTACGACATCACATGTATTACTATCTTGATTCTGTCATAAATTTGTCATGGATGTACATGCATGACAAAAAATGCGACCTACTATGACAAACACGTATCATCACGGAAGTGTTTTTTTTGTAGTGATGGGTCAAGTCAATCACAACATTCTCTAATGATGTGATCACGTTCATCAAATGACAACTCATGTCTATGGTTAGGAAACTTAACCATCTTTGATTAACGAGCTAGTCAAGTAGAGGCATACTAGGACACTTTGTGTGTCTATGTATTCACACATGTACTAAGTTTCCGGTTAATACCATTCTAGCATGAATAATAAAC
The DNA here is from genome assembly GCA_034509565.1 of Triticum monococcum. NCBI lineage: Eukaryota > Viridiplantae > Streptophyta > Magnoliopsida > Poales > Poaceae > Triticum > Triticum monococcum. The sequence continues at coordinate 384,463,098 of CM067845.1, forward strand.
ATTTATCACGATATAAGGAAATATAAATAAAAACTTTATTATTGCCTCTAGGGCGTATTTCCTTCAAAAATCAGGACACACCCTTAGGATTGGCAATGAGGGTCACCGTTCGGGGAGTATTTAGTTTTGAGGAGGTCAAACCAAAGAGTTCCACATCATTTTCATTGCAGATCTTCCACCACCACTTGATGATGAGGCATTTGGTCATAATGGAGGTGCTTGTGAGGCGCCCCCTCCCCACATATATATAGGTGGGAGGGGAGGGGAGGCTGCCATGGCGCCCTAGGGCTTGGCCGCCGCCCCCTAGGGGCCCTGTCGTGCCATGCGCCCCCTTTCCTTCTATACGGAAGGGGGGAGGAAAGAGGGGAGAGGGGGAAGGAAGGGGGAATCCTATTCCCTTTCTTTCCTTTCCTCCTCCCCTTTCCTTCTCCACTTAGGCTGGCCTTCTATGGGGGAGCACCAGCCCCTTTGTGGGCTTGTGGCTAGTGTGTTCCCTCTCTTGGCCCTTAGCCCCATAACTTTTGCCGGGGGCACCCGAAACACCTTTCGGTGACCCGATAAGTACCCGATACACTCCGGAACACTTCTGATGTCCGAATACCATCATCCTATATATCAATCTTTACCTCTTGACCATTTCGAGACTCCTCGTCATGTCCATGATCTCATCCGAGACTCCGAACAACATTCGGTCACCAAATCACATAACTCATATAATACTATATTGTCAACGAACGTTAAGCGTATGTATCCTATGGGTTCAAGAACTATGTATAAATGACAGAGACACCTCTCCGGTCAATAACCAATAGTGGAACCTGGATGCCCATATTGGCTCCTATTGTAACGCCCCAGATATAACTTTCCCAATTTGTACTCCAACTCTTGCCGTTTCCGGCGTTAAGTTATATTTATTCCTCGGGTTCGGGTCTTTGTCTCCATGTGTTGTTTTCATTTTCATGCATCTCATATCATGTCATCATGTGCATTGCATTTGCATACATGTTCATCTCATGCATTCGAGCATTTTCCCCGTTGTCCGTTTTGCATTCCGGCGCTTCGTTCTCCTCCGGTGGTCATTTCTAGCTTTCTTTCGTGTGTGGGGATTAAACATTTCCAGATTGGAACGAGACTTGCCATGCGGCCTTGGTTTACTACCGGTAGACCGCCTATCAAGTTTCGTACCATTTGGACTTCGTTTGATACTCCAACGGTTAACCGAGGGACCGAAAAGGCCTCGTGTGTGTTGCAGCCCAACACCCCTCCAATTTGGCCCAAAACCCACCAAACTCTGCTCCATCACCTAGAGCGTTCTATCATGATCGCGTGGCCAAAAACCGCACCTCATTTGGACTCTCCTAGCTCCACTTATGCCTATAAATACTCTCCCCCCCATTTTTCGGATCTCCTCCCCCACGAAACCCTAGTCTCCCTCCATCCGGCGCGCCGGACACGTCCGGTCCGCACCGGACAAACTGCCCCGCCGCCGCCGACCACTTGCGCCCTGCCACGTGGCAGAGCGCCGCCGCCACCGCCCGCGGCCCGGCTGGCCCGTAGCCGGCCCGCACCGCCGCCCGACCGGGCCACTCCCCGCCACCCGCGCAGCATTCGTCTTCCCCGCGACCGGCCGCCGCCCGTCGCCGCCTCCCGCCACCTCGATGCCGCCCACCGCATCCGGCCACCGCCGCAACCTCTCCGCCACCCCGACCTCGCAACTCAGGTGGCCGGGTCCCCCACGGGCCGCCAGCCTCCTCGGGAGCCGCGCCAAGGCCGGCCCCCTCCTCTTCCTCCCTCTACTCCGGCCACGACGAGCTCCGGCAAGCGGCGACCTCGACTCCGGCGACCTTGAATCCGGCATGAACAGTAACTCCGGCCGGATCCGGATCTAGATCTGAGAAATTGGGTTGACATTCTCTCCCGAACCCTAGTTTTTCGAGCATAATTTGACCGGTGATATCTCCGCATCCGTAGCTCCGATTTGGACATATAGTATATCAAAATGTTCGTCTCGACATGTACATCATTTCATTCCATTGCATCATTTTCATTTGAGTTCATCTTGATGCCCGAAATGCTGCTAGAAGGAGGCTTCGTGAGATAATTGTCAGATCTGCTAGTTCGTCTTAGACTTTTGTCATTTTTGCCATGATTATTGTGTCCATGATATGCCTGTGATTCCTTGATATGATTTGTTAAGCATTTTGTATTCTTTCCAGAGGTGCAACCCATGAATTTTTAGGATGTGTGTGGAGACTTGTGCAAGCTTGCCAAGTGAGGCACTTGGTAGATTTGTTTTCAGGGACTTAGTGGATTTCACTAAGTCTGGGATTATTTAGTTCTTGATGCCATATGTTCAGCTTGTTTCCTAGTGATCTGTGCCTCTTTTGAGGATGATCAGTAAGGGAGTTTTGTTAATCATGTTATGCTCTATCTATCCATGTCTTTGTTTGTATATGTGGAGTACTCTAGCTTGAGTCAATCGAGCTCTACTTTTGCTTTGTGGTAAATCTGGGCAGATCGTCAACTTGCTTGCGATTTTGCCGATGCTATTGTTATTGATCCGTGCATGCTATGCCATTGTTCTTGCCATGTCTTGCTAGAATTTTGTGTCTTCTTAATGGATATATGCTTGCATTGCCATGACTTGCACCGTAGTGAGTGCATCGAGCTTGTTTACATGCCTTCATGAGTTATATTTCAGCATGTCTCTATTTTCACCAAGTCCGAAAACTGATTGTGCGTGAGCTATGTTCGTGTGCTTGTTAGTATATATTGCGATCCCTTTTGGCCCCAGGTCACTTTGGGACATTTGATAAGCTTGTTGAGTAGCTCCATGCCATGTTCTTACTTTTCATAATCAGGTCATGTGTCATGTTGTTTTGCTGCTCCGAAGAGAGCTTCGTGATCTGAAATTTCAGACTAGTGTTAATTTCACTAAGTCTGAAATCTGTTTTGCGTTTGCGTTTTTGCCATGCTTGTTTGAACCTCATAATGGATGAATTTGGCCATGGCTCAGTGCTACTGTTTTGTTAAGCATCTTGTGGGCATCCCTGCCATGTATTTTGTTGTCATGTTTGGTGTCTATAGCATGTTCATTTCGTTGCATTTAGATGCCTACTTGCTGTAAATCGCAGACCGGTGTCATATCTTAAAACGCTTGCCATTTCCAAACTGTAGCTCCGATTCCAATGATCTTTATATCGTTTTCAAGCGATTCCATCCCCTCTATCCAGTGGCACACTTGGTTTTCCAAGTTGATGCCAGGTTCATGCATCTCCTGTCACGTCTTGCATTTTGCATCCCGCATCGCATCCCGCATAGCATACCATCATTGCATCTTATTGTTGGAGTTTGCACGTGGTTGATTGTATCCTTGTTGCTTGTTTGTGTTGTTTGGGTAGAGCCGGGAGGTGAGTTCGCTAACGAGGAGCCCGTTGAGTTTGCTTTTGAGGATCCAGTCAACTCTGACAACTATGCAGGCAAGATGATCATACCCTCGAAATCACTACTATCTTTGCTATGCTAGTTTGCTCGCTCTTTTGCTATGCCAATGCTACGATGCCTACCACTTGCTTGTCAGCCTCCCAATTGCCATGTTGAACCTCTAACCCACCATTGTCCTAGCAAACCGTTGATTGGCTTTGTTGCCGCTTTGCTCAGCCCCTCTTATAGCGTTGTTAGTTGCAGGTGAAGATTGGAGACCGTTCCTTGTTGGAACATTTATTTACTTGTTGGGATATCATTATATTGCCATGTTATCTTAATGCATCTATATACTTGGTAAAGGGTGGAAGGCTCAGCCTCTCGCCTAGTGTTTTGTTCCACTCTTGCCGCCCTAGTTTCCGTCATATCGGTGTTATGTTCCCGGATTGTTGCGTCCCTTACGCAGTTGGGCTATAATGGGAACCCCTTGATAGTTCGCCTTAATTAAAGCTTTTCCAGCAATGCCCAACATTGGTTTTACCATTTGCCACCTAGCCTATTTTTCCCTTGGGTTCCGGAGCCCGAGGGTCATCTTATTTAACCCCCCCCCCCCCCCCCCGGGGCCAGTGCTCCTCTCAGTGTTGGTCCAACCGAGCGATGTCCGGGGCTACCAGGGGCAACTCTGGGCTGGCCAACCCGACGTCTTGCTCATCTGGTGTGCCCTGAGAATGAGATATGTGCAGCTCCTATCGGGATTTGTCGGCACATCTGGGTGGTGTTGCTGGACTTGTTTTAACCTATCGAATCGTCTTGTTGTACCGAGATACCGAGTCTGATCGGTGTGTCTTGGGTGGAGGTCTATTCCTTCGTTGACCGTGAGAGCTTGTTATGGGCTAAGTTGGGACCCCCTGTAGGGATTGATCTTTCAAAAGCCGTGCCCACGGTTATGGGCAGATGGGAATTTGTTGATGTACGGTTGTAGATAACTTGAACCTTAATTAATTAAAATGAATCAACTGAGTGTGTTACCGTGATGGCCTCTTCTCGGCGTAGTCCGGGAAGTGGACACGGTGTTGGGGTTATGTTTGCGCAGGTTTCTCTCTAGTTTCTCGCTCGCGCGTTGCCTCCTCTTCTCGCTCTCTTTTGCGAATAAGTTAGCCACCATATATGCTAGTCGCTTGCTGCAGCTCCACTTACATTTACCCCCATCCTACCTATTAAGCTTAAATAGTCTTGATCGCGAGGGTGCGAGATTGCTGAGTCCCTGTGGCTCACAGATTACTATTACACCAGATGCAGGGACCGATGATACGACTCTAGATGGCGCGCTTAAGCTCAAGTGGGAGTACGACGAGGATTCTCAGCGTTACTATGTGTCTTTTCCTGATGATCAGTAGTGGTGCCCAGTTGGGGTGATCGGGACCTATGTCGCTTGTTGGGTTGTCTTTTATTTTGGCGCCGTAGTCGGGCCATGAGTGTTTGTATGATGTATGTTATTTCTGTACTTTGATGTGACGTGGCGAGTGTAAGCCAACTATTGTATCTCCCCTTTTATTATATATATTACATGGGATGTTGTGATGATTACCTAACTTGCGACATTGCTTTCAATGCGGTTATGTCTCTAAGTCGTGCCTCGACACGTGGGAGCTATAGCCGCATCGAGGGCGTTACAAGTTGGTAATCAGAGCCTTCCCCGACCTTAGGAGCCCCATTGCTTGATCGTTTCTAGCAGCCGAGTTGTGTCTAGAAAAATGTTTTGAGTCATTTAGGAATTATATAGCGGAGAGCTTAGGAATTCTTTTTACTTCCCAGTCTCCTCATCGCTCTGGTAAGGCATCCTGACGTAGAGTTTTGACTCTTCTCTTCTCAAATTTCACTAAAAAAAATTTAGGATCACGCGAGTATCTTGGATTTGTTCCGATGGCTTATGATGAGAACACTGTCTTGGTGCCTCCTGTCAGGGGTTTAGTGGAAGTGTCCCGGGGAGTTGAGCTCTGAGGTGTAGTCATCATAATTTTATCGTTGCAATTCTGGAATACTTGAGATATGTTCGCCGACATCGAAAATCTCCTTTATGCAGTTCGTTGGTGAGATAACCTCGACGCCACCCAGTACTGGGGCGGGAGTTCGGGAGTATCGCCATAACTTGTATAACGGATGCTTTTCGAAGGTTGAGGTAGATGGTTTCCGAAGGTTTCTTGGTTATGTGTTGAAGGATGGATACAGCTGGATGTAGGTATTGCTAGTTTGGGTGAGATATTATGCTTCCCCTGTATCCCCAACACCTGATTGCATAACGGGAAAGTTTCGGGAGTTTCATAGGTGGGAATTCAAGTAGCTCTTAGGATATCTTTCTGACATATGTATGATATGAAATTGGGGTTCGACGTCTAGTGGTTCGCCTATTCACGGTCGATTTTACAGTGGTCTCGTTGTGTCTTAAAGAGTCCTTGGCTATGCTGACTCGGGGACGCTTCGTATGTCATGTGCACTGCCTTGTACATGATGGTGCTGTATGATCGAGCCCGTGTAGGTCCCACCATGAAAACTTCGGACGGAATCTCTATCATATGTTTGTTCCGTCTTATTTCGCAAGCCAATCCTTGGTTTTATTTTGAGTTGTGGTATTCGAGTTGCTTCGAAGTCATATGTTGATTCCATCCCTTCTTGATGTACCTCTTCTACCTAATTCTACGTGGCTTTGCAATTTAGGGATATGTGACCACTTCAAGAGAAGTGCATTCGTTCATTTTGTTCGGATGTGAAGACTTTATGTTGCAATTTTCATTCCATTGGATTCAGCTTCAATATTTGTCTATCTATGTGCTAATGGTGGTCAACCTCTTCAGGATGGCTCCTCCAACGCGCACGACTCCGAATCCTGATCCGCCACCACCTCCACCCCCTCCGGAGGCTTGGCAAGCTGTGATGGCCGCAACCAATGCAAACACACAGTTGATCATGCAAATCCTCCAAGAGCGCAATCAAGGCAGTCAAGGGAATCAAGGCAACAGTCAGAACCATTTTGCTACACTGAACCAGTTCTTGCAAATGGTCCAAAGACATTCAGCAATTGTGTTGAGGCAACCGATGCTGACGATTGGCTAGTGGATCTGGGCGAGCATTTTGAATGCAGCAACGTCAGGCCTGAAGATTTCGTCAAGTTCGCTTCCTTCCAACTCAAAGATCAGGCTGCAGAGTGGTTCCAGCAGTACAAGGATTCCAGAGGTGGACGTTTGATCACTTGGGATGATTTCCGTCGAGATTTCCGAGCTCATCACATCCCTCAGAGTGTGACTGAAAGCAAACGTGAGGAATTCCGCAATCTGAAGCAAGGCTCTTTGTCTGTCTATGACTACAACAAGTTGTTCCAGAAGCTCGCCCGCTTTGCCAAGCAGGATGTTCCTGATGAGAAGAGCATGATATACCAGTTCAAGGGTGGTCTCCGTGAAGAAATTCAGCTCGCTCTTGTCCTTTTTGAGCCGTTGAGGTACGATGAGTTCTACAACATGGCACTGAAGCAAGAGGCTGCTCAGTTGAGGTGTGATGCTTCCCGGAAGTGAGTCAGAGACACTACGCCTTCTTCCTCTACTCAAGTGGCCAAGCAGCAGAAGTATTGGCTTCCTCCTCCTCCGTTCCGTCAGCCGTATCAACAGAAGAGCAAAGGTGGCAGTGGTTCTTCCCACCCACCCAACCCAGGCTTTCAGAACAAGACTTCGTCTCAAGCTCCAAGATCAAGTGCTCTGTGCCACCGTCTGCTTTCAGAGGTCACGTGCAACAAGTGCCAACAGAAGGGTCACTATGCCAACAAGTGTTTGAACCAGAGGCGTCTTCCTCCTCCTCCTCCTGTCAGATCGGCAAGTACAGTTGTGGTCAAGCATAACCCCAAGTCCGCCAAGGTCAACTTGCTGAATGCAGCGCAGGAAGAGGACTCACCCGATGTGATCATGGGTAACCTTCCTGTTAATGACATTCCTGCAAGAGTTCTTTTTGACACTGGTGCATCTTTATCATTTTTATCGAAGCCTTTTGCATCCATGCATGATGTGCATACTATTGATTTGCCTAAGCCGATAGCGGTCTCGTATCCGGGTTTGTTCATGAACACCAAAATGATGGCTCAAGATATTTCTATCACGTTGGGCGACTACAAGTTCCTTTCTTCCCCAATGGTTCTTGGTAATTCGGATATCGATCTTATTCTCGGGATGGACTGGCTCTCTAAGCACAAGGCTCAGCTTGATTGTGCAGCCAGGCAGATTCAACTGACTCATTCGTCTGAGGATGTCATTGTCTTTTCCGCTCGTGATGATACAATCCGGTTGTTTTCTCTCAATGAGAAGGGTGAATTGGATGCTATTTTGCAGATTCTGGTTGTTTGTGAGTATCAAGACGTCTTCCCAGAAGACCTCCCAGGAATGCCTCCGCACCGGCCCGTTGAATTTGTTATTGATCTTGAGCCCGATAAGGAACCTGTGTGCAAGCGTCCTTACAAGCTCGGACCTGAAGAGTTGAAGGATCTGAAGAAACAACTCGATATTCAAGAAAGAATGGGTCTCATTCGGCCTAGTTCTTCTACGTGGGGTTGTGGTGTTCTTTTTGTGAAGAAGAAGGATGGAACGGACCGACTTTGTGTTGATTACCGTCCATTGAACAAGAAGACCATCAAGAACAAATACCCACTTCCCAACATCAATGAGCTGTTTGAACAACTCAAGGGTGCCCAAGTATTCTCCAAGCTTGATCTCCGTATGGGTTATCATCAGATTCGAATCCGTGAGCAAGATATTCCCAAGACGGCTTTCAGGACAAGCTATGGGTCATATGAATACACGGTCATGTCTTTTGGCCTCGCCAACGCTCCTCCGACGTTCTCTCGCATTATGAACTTCATCTTCAACCCCTACACCAATGACTTCGTTTTGGTCTATCTCGACGACATTCTGGTTTTCTCCAAGAACAAGGAAGATCATGCCAAGCACTTGCGTTTGGTTCTTGACAAGCTCAGGGAACATCAGTTCTACGCCAAGTTCTCCAAGTGTGAATTTTGGCTCGACGAGGTTGTTTATCTTGGTCATATCATCTCTGCCAAGGGCATTGCCGTGAATCCTGAGAAGGTGTCTGCAATTGTTAATTGGGAACCTCCTCAGAACGTGAAGCAACTCCGTAGCTTCCTCGGTCTCGCAAGCTACTGCCGAAGATTCGTTGAAAACTTTTCTAAGATCGCGAAGCCTCTCTCAAATCTTCTTCAGAAGCACGTCAAGTACGTTTGGTCTCCGGAGTGTGATATTGCTTTCTACACTTTGAAAGAGAAGTTGATCACTGCTCCAGTTCTGACTCCGCCTGATGAATCCAAGTCGTACGAGCTCTTTTGTGATGCCTCTCTCCAAGGTCTCGGTGCTGTACTGATGCAAGAGAAGAAAGTTGTTGCTTATACCTCTCGCTAGTTGAAGCCTAATGAGAAAAACTACCCCACTCATGATCTCGAGTTGGCGGCAGTTGTGCATGCTCTATTGACTTGGAGACATCTTCTATTGGGAAGAAAAGTGGACATTTTCACTGATCACAAGAGTCTCAAGTACATCTTCACCCAGCCTAATCTCAACCTCCGGCAAACTCGATGGGTCGAAATGATTCAAGAGTACAATCCGAGTATCGAGTATACTCCAGGCAAGGCCAATGTGATTGCTGACGCTTTGAGCAGGAAAGCATATTGCAACAGTCTGATTCTGAAGCCTTATCAACCCGAGCTTTGTGAAGCTTTCCGCAAACTTAATCTGCAAGTTGTTCCTCAAGGTTTCCTCGCCAACCTTCAAGTCTCTCCTACCTTGGAAGACCAGATTCGCCAAGCCCGGCTTCTTGATGCTATGGTGAAAAAGGTGAAGATTGGGATTGCCAAGAGTCAGTCCAAGTACAAGTGCTACCGCCTTGATGGCAAGGACACTCTCTTCTTCGAGGATCGAATTGTGGTACCCAAAGGTGACCTTCGTAAAGTGATCATGAACGAGGCTCACAATTCTCTCCTCTCCATCCACCCTGGTAGCACGAAGATGTATCAGGATCTTAAGCAAACTTATTGGTGGACTCGAATGAAGCGCGAGATCGCTAAATTCGTGAATGAATGTGATGTCTGCAGAAGAGTGAAGGCAGAACACCAAAGGCCAGCAGGTCTCCTCCAACCTCTTGCCATTCCAGAATGGAAGTTTGACCACATTGAGATGGACTTCGTGACTGGGTTTCCAAAGTCCAAGCGTGGCAATGATGCTATATTCGTTGTCATCGACAAGCTCACCAAAGTGGCTCATTTTTTGCCTATCAAAGAGTCGATCACTGCAGCTCAATTGGCGGAACTCTATACCTCTCGCATTGTCTCTCTGCACAGTATTCCTCAAGTGATATCTCCAGACCGTGGCAGCATCTTTACCTCCAAGTTTTGGGATTCTTTTCAGAAGGCCATGGGCACCAACATCCGCTTCAGCACTGCTTTCCATCCTCATACAAGCGGTCAAGTCGAGCGTGTCAACCAGATTCTTGAAGATATGCTCAGGGCTTGTGTTATCTCCTTCGGCATGAAGTGGGAGGATTGTCTTCCTTATGCTGAATTCTCATACAACAACAGTTTTCAAGCAAGTTCAGGCAAGGCCCCATTTGAAATTCTGTATGGTAGGAAATGCCGTACCCCTCTCAACTGGTCTGAAACCGGTGAACGTCAGCTGCTGGGTAATGACTTAATCACAGAGGTAGAAGAAATGTGCAAAGTCATTCGTGATAACCTCAAAGCAGCCCAATCCCGCCAGAAGAGCTCCTATGATAGTAAGCACCGCGATTTGGCTTTCGAGATCGGAGATCATGTTTACCTCCGCGTCTCTCCTATGAAAGGGACTCATCGCTTCGGTACCAAAGGGAAGCTTGCCCCCAGATACGTGGGACCTTTCAAGATTATCAGCAAGAGAGGCGACCTCGCCTATCAACTCGACTTTCCTTCAAACTTTGCAAATGTTCATGATGTGTTCCATGTCTCCCAACTCCGAAAGTGCTTTAAGACACCTGAATGCACCGTCAACTTCGAGGACATTGAGCTCTAAGAAGATCTCTCCTATCGTGAGCACCCAGTTGCAATCCTTGAAGAGACTGAACGCAGGACCCGCAACAAGTCAATCAAATTTCTCAAAGTAAAGTGGTCACACCATTCCGACCATGAAGCTACCTGGGAACGCGAGGATCACCTCCGTTCTGAGTACCCGGAGTTCTTTCAGTCCTAGATCTCGGGACGAGATCTTTTCGTAGTGGTGGAGTGTTGTAACGCCCCAGATATAACTTTCCCAATTTGTACTCCAACTCTTGCCGTTTCCGGTGTTAAGTTATATTTATTTCTTGGGTTCGGGTCTTTGTCTCTGTGTGTTGTTTTCATTTTCATGCATCTCATATCATGTCATCATGTGCATTGCATTTGCATACATGTTCATCTCATGCATTCAAGCATTTTCCCCGTGGTCCGTTTTGCATTCCGGCGCTTCGTTCTCCTCCGGTGGTCATTTCTAGCTTTCTTTCGTGTGTGGGGATTAAACATTTCCGGATTGGAACGAGACTTGCCATGCGGCCTTGGTTTACTACCGGTAGACCGCCTATCAAGTTTCGTACCATTTGGACTTCGTTTGATACTCCAACGGTTAACCGAGGGACCGAAAAGGCCTCGTGTGTGTTGCAGCCCAACACCCTCCAATTTGGCCCAAAACCCACCAAACTCTGCTCCATCACCTAGAGCGTTCGATCACGATCGCGTGGCCGAAAACCGCACCTCATTTGGACTCTCCTTGCTCCACTTATGCCTATAAACACTCCCCCCCCCCCCGTTTTTCGGATCTCCTCCCCCACGAAACCCTAGTCTCCCTCCATCCGGCGCGCCGGACACGTCCGGTTCGCACCGGAAAAACTGGCCCGCCGCCGCCGACCACTCGCGCCCCGCCACGTGGCCGAGCGCCGCCGCCACCGCCCACGGCCCGGCTGGCCCGTAGCCGGCCCGCGCTGCCGCCCGACCGGGCCACTCCCCGCCACCCGCGCCGCCTTCGTCTTCCCCGCGACCGGCCGCCGCCCGTCGCCGCCTCCCGCCACCTCGACGCCGGCCGCCGCATCTGGCCACCGCCACAACCGCTTGGCCGCCCCGACCTCGCAACTCCGGTGGCCGGGTCCCCCACGCGCCGCCAGCCTCCTCCTCTTCCTCCCTCTACTCCGGCCACGACGAGCTCCGGCAAGAGCTCCGGCAAGCGGCGACCTCGACTCCAGTGACCTCGAATCCGGCATGAACAGTAACTCCGGCCGGATCCGGATCTAGATCTGAGAAATTGGGTTGACTTTCTCTCCCGAACCCTAGTTTTTCAAGCATACTTTGACCGGTGATATCTCTGCATCCGTAGCTCCGATTTGGACATATAGTATATCAAAATGTTCGTCTCGACATGTACATCATTCCATTCCATTGCATAATTTTCATTTGAATTCATCTTGATGCCCGAAATGCTGCTAGAAGGAGGCTTCATGAGATAATTGTCATATCTGCTAGTACATCTTAGACTTTTGTCATTTTTTCCATGATTATTGTGTGCATGATATGCCTGTGAGTCCTTGATATGATTTGTTAAGCATTTTGTCTTATTTCTAGAGGTGCAACCCATGCATTTTAAGATGTGTGTGGTGACTTGTGCAAGCTTGCCAAGTGAGGCACTTGGTAGATTTGTTTTCAGGGACTTAGTGGATTTCACTAAGTCTGGGATTATTTAGTTCTTGATGTCATATGTTCAGCTTGTTTCCTAGTGATCCGTCCCTCTTTTGAGGATTATCAGTAAGGGAGTTTTGTAAATCATGTTATGCTCTATATATCCATGTCTTTGTTTGCATATTTGGAGTACTCTAGCTTGAGTCAATCAGCTCTACTTTTGCTTCGTGGTAAATCTGGGCAGATCGTCAACTTGTTTGCGATTTTGCCGATGCTATTGTTATTGATCCGTGCATGCTATGTCATTGTTCTTGCCATGTCTAGCTAGCATTTTGTGTCTTCTTAATGGATATATGCTTGCCTTGCCATGACTTGCACCGTAGTGAGTGCATCAAGCTTGTTTACATGCCTCCGTGAGTTATATTTCAGCATGTCTCAGTTTTCACTAAGTCTGAAAACTGATTGTGCGTGAGCAATGTCCGTGTGCTTGTTAGTATATTTTGTGATCCCTTTTGGCCCTAGGTCACTTTGTGACTTTTGATAATCTTGTTGAGTAGCTCCATCCCATGTTCTTACTTTTCATAATCAGGTCATGTGTCATGTTGTTTTGCTGCTCCGAAGAGAGCTTCGTGATCTGAAATTTCAGACTAGTGTTAATTTCACTAAGTCTGAAATCTGTTTTGCGTTTGCGTTTTTGCCATGCTTGTTTGAACCTCATAATGGATGAATTTGGCCATGGCTCAGTGCTACTGTTTTATTAAGCATCTTGTGGGCATCCCTGCCATGTATTTTGTTGTCATGTTTGGTGTCTATAGCATGTTCATTTCGTTGCATTTAGATGCCTACTTGCTGTAAATCGCAGACCGGTGTCATATCTTGAAACGCTTGCCATTTCCAAACTGTAGCTCCGATTCCAATGATCTTTATATCGTTTTGAAGCGATTTCATCCCCTCTATCCAGTGGCATACTTGGTTTTCCAAGTTGATGCCAGGTTCATGCATCTCCTGTCACGTCTTGCATTTTGCATCCCGCATAGCATACCATCATTGCATCTTATTGTTGGAGTTTGCACGTGGTTGATTGTATCCTTGTTGCTTGTTTGTGTTGTTTGGGTAGAGCCGGGACACGAGTTCGCTAACGAGGAGCCCGTTGAGTTTGCTTTTGAGGATCCAGTCAACTCTGACAACTATGCAGGCAAGATGATCATACCCTCGAAATCACTACTATCTTTGCTATGCTAGTTTGCTCGCTCTTTTGCTATGCCAATGCTACGATGCCTACCACTTGCTTGTCAGCCTCCCAATTGCCATGTTGAACCTCTAACCCACCATTGTCCTAGCAAACCGTTGATTGGCTTTGTTGCCGCTTTGCTCAGCCCCTCTTATAGCATTGTTAGTTGCAGGTGAAGATTGGAGACCGTTCCTTGTTGGAACATTTATTTACTTGTTGGGATATCATTATATTGCCATGGTATCTTAATGCATCTATATACTTGGTAAAGGGAGGAAGGCTCGGCCTCTCGCCTAGTGTTTTGTTCCACTCTTGCCGCCCTAGTTTCCGTCATCTCGGTGTTATGTTCCCGGATTGTTGCGTCCCTTACGCGGTTGGGCTATAATGGGAACCCCTTGATAGTTCGCCTTGATTAAAGCTTTTCCAGCAATGCCCAACATTGGTTTTACCATTTGCCACCTAGCCTCTTTTTCCCTTGGGTTCCGGAGCCCGAGGGTCATCTTATTTAACCCCCCCGGGCCTGTGCTCCTCTGAGTGTTGGTCCAACCGAGCGATGTCCGGGGCTACCAGGGGAAACTCTGGGCTAGCCTACCCGACGTCTTGCTCATCCGATGTGCCCTGAGAACGAGATATATGCAGCTCCTATCGGGATTTGTCGGCACATATGGGTGGTGTTGCTGGACTTGTTTTAACCTGTCGAATCGTCTTGTTGTACCGAGATACCGAGTCTGATCGGTGTGTCTTGGGTGGAGGTCTATTCCTTCGTTCACCGTGAGAGCTTGTTATGGGCTAAGTTGGGACCCCCCTGCAGGGATTGATCTTTCGAAAGCCGTGCCCACGGTTATGGGCAGATGGGAATTTGTTAATGTCCGGTTGTAGATAACTTGAACCTTAATTAATTAAAATGAATCAACTGAGTGTGTTACCATGATGGCCTCTTCTCGGCGGAGTCCGGGAAGTGGACACGGTGTTGGAGTTATGTTTGCGCAGGTTGCTCTCTGGTTTCTCGTTCGCGCCTTGCCTCCTCTTCTCGCTCTCTTTTGCAAATAAGTTAGCCACCATCTATGCTAGTCGCTTGCTGCAGCTCCACTTACATTTACCCCCATCCTACCTATTAAGCTTAAATAGTCTTGATCGCGAGGGTGCGAGATTGCTGAGTCGCTGTGGCTCACAGATTACTATTACACCAGATGCAGGGACCGATGATACGACTCCAGATGGCGCGCTTGAGCTCAAGTGGGAGTACGACGAGGATTCTTAGCGTTACTATGTGTCTTTTCCTGATGATCAGTAGTGGTGCCCAGTTGGGGTGATCGGGACCTATGTCGCTTGTTGGGTTGTCTTTTATTTTGGCACCGTAGTCGGGCCATGAGTGTTTGGATGATGTATGTTATTTATGTACTTTGATGTGACGTGGTGAGTGTAAGCCAACTATTGTATCTCCCCTTTTATTATATATATTACATGGGATGTTGTGATGATTGCCTAACTTGCGACATTGCTTTCAATGCGGTTATGTCTCTAAGTCGTGCCTCGACACGTGGGAGCTATAGCCGCATCGAGGGCGTTACACCTACATATTCTATGAAGATCTTTATCGGTCGAACATTATGACAACATACACAATTCCCTTTGTCCGTTGGTATGTTACTTGCCCGAGATTCGATCATGGGTATCTCTATACCTAGTTCAATCTCGTTACCGGTAAGTCTCTTTACTCGTTCTGTAATACATCATCCCATGACTAACTCATTAGTCATTTTATTGCAAGGCATACTATGATGTGTATTACCGAGAGGGCCCAGAGATACCTCTCCGATACTCAGAGTGACAAATCCTAATCTCAATTCATGCTAACCCAAACAAGACACCTTCAGAGATACCTATAGAGCATCTTTATAATCACCCAGTTACGTTGTGATGTTTGATAGCACACAAGGTATTCCTCCGGTATCCGGGAGTTGCATGATCTCATAGTCAAAGGAATATGTATTTCACATACATGAAAGTAGTAGCAATAAACTGAATGATCAAATGCTAAGCTAATGGATGGGTCTTGTCCATCATATCATTCTCCTAATGATGTGATCCCGTTATCAAATGACAACTCATGTCCATGGTTAGGAAACGTTAACCATCTTTGATCAACGAGCTAGTCCAGTAGAGGCTCACTAGGGACACGATGTTTGTTTATGTATTCACACATGTATTAAGGTTTCCGATCAATACAATTCTAGCATGAATAATAAACCTTTATCATGAATAAGGAAATATAAAAATAACAACTTTATTATTGCCTCTAGGGCATATTTCCTTCAGTCTCCCACTTGCACTAGAGTCAATAATCTAGTTCACATCACCATGTGATTTAACAACCACATTTCACATCGCCATGTGACCAACACCCAAAGAGTTTACTAGAGTCAATAATCTAGTTCGCATCGCCATGTGATTAACACCCAAAGAGCACTAAGGTGTGATCATGTTTTGCTATGTGGGAGAAGTTTAGCCGATGGGTGTGACACATTCAGATCCGTATGTATTTTGCAAATTTATATGTCTATAATGCTCTGTATGGAGCTATACTTAGCTAATTTCTCCCACTTTCAATATGTATCCAGATTGATAATCATAGTCATCTGAATTGGTGTCAAAGCTTGCATTGACGTAACACTTTACGACGATGTAGCAACCCGACCCGAATGGATCAAGTCTCTGTGCTTAAGTGTCATCCCTGGATCGGTATGCTGACACACACAGTACTCGAGGATTTATAACAGAGGTAAATCACATGTAAAAGTAACGTAAATACTATTACCTCAATCCAAATAGCGGAAGTAACAAGGTTATGGATTCCCATCAACACCAACGGCAAAGTTGAGTGTAGAAATCGTAACCCTAACGTATCACTTACTCGTCGTAAGAAATCCTGCAACATGAGACGTTGCAGCCACAGAGGGTCAGTACATTGAATGTACTAGCAAATTCACACCATAGAGAATGATGAACAATGGCTATCACTACATGCATATTTGGCTGGTGGAAAGGCCATATGGTTATATGTTTTTGCGAAAAGCCAATTTTTCCCTACTGCAAAGGAATAAATTTTATTTAACTATCAGGGTGGTTGTTAAACATTGAGAATGGTTGACAGCATCCTCAATCCCAATTAAAAGTAATCATTAACACCCAACAATATTCATTTAAAGTAACATGTTGAGATTCACATGATAATCCAGGTACTAGATACTCAAGATGTTCGTAATCGGGGACACGGCTAATCATGATTAGTTTATACACTCTGCAGAGGTTTGCACACTTTTCCCCACAAGACTCGATCGCCTCCATTTGGTTTCTCGCACTACATGGTGTTTGAGAAGACGGATGACTGAGACATAGTCTTTCAGAAGCGTTTGCACCTTATGATGGGTAGACCGTACCACCTACAACCCCTACATCTGCTAGTCTACCACTGTAAGAGTTCACACGACTTAATCAACTATGCTAGAGCCCATAATAGCTTGTGGCTGCACACAGAAGTTTCTAGTATGATTAATCTCATGATCCCTTTGAGCCTGGATGGCGGTCCAAAAAAACAGGCAATCCTGGACTACCCAGGTGCCTAGACAGGCAATCCTAGAATAACCAAGTGCCTCAATCCACCCAGATGTGTGTTTAAGTTGCCACCTTAGATAAACCATTAATTAACAATCTCACATCTTTCATGAATACTCTCAAAACCCAATCCACGTCTATGAGCATAGCATGGCAATGTAAGCATAACGTAATAGTAACTCCCAAGGGTTTGATAATAAATAGGTAATAGGTACTACCTCAACTACTTCCAATCCCACAATTTAATTAGATCATAGTCATGCAATGTTGGAGGTTTGGTCTAATGCAATAAAACCGGGTATGAAAGAGGTATGATCAAAGTGTGAACTTGCCTGCAATGTTGATGAAGATGATTCGCACTCAAAACTCTTGATAGTTCTACTCGTCACACTCCGGTCAATCTATCGTAAGCAAGCAATAGTAACCACACATAAGCAATCACTCAAAGATCGGAGAGAACAAAGAAAACAATTCGGAAAACGTCAAAACCAAGCAAATAACTCTTGCAACATAAAACAATTTCTAACAGTACTAAAAGTATGTGAATTTGGCCTTATCAGAAAGTTTAGGTCAAGAGCTTCGATTTGCAAAAAGAATCAATACAAACGGAGCTACGAAACTCAAGTTATGATCAAACAAAGTTTGAATTCAAATCTGATCTAAATTCGAAATTTGAAAATTTCAAAAACATGTTTGGGTTGGATTACTGGATAGAGGGGATCATAACGAAGAAGTGGGCGTTGGTTTCATTTGATTTGGACAAATGAGTAAAAAGTTATGGCTATTTGAAAAATCAGGGCCAAGCTGTTTTATGGAAGAAAAAAAATAGATATGGGCTAGGGTCTAATGTATAAATACGTAGACTAATTGATAATCTAATTATTCTATCGTATTAGTCCAAAATTAATAAACTACGGAAGTATTAGAAGAAGAAGAAATAAAGAAAGATACCTTTATAAGGCAGAGGAAAGATGACTTTGGAGAGAAGAGACAATTTCCAGAAATCGCGTCGGAGAGGAGAAATATATTTTTCTTAAATGAATCTAGTCAAACCAAAATATTGATTTAACCCAAATCGGATGATTTTTGGAGGCTCTATGGGTCTATATTTATTGGTGGAAAAGAGGCTTAGAGGTCAAAGGCTAGGCAATGTGGGACTAAACATAGACGAAAATATACAAAACACAGATGAAAAGAGACGGTTTTTTTATTATTTTTTTACAAAATTCGTCCTTAAATAAATAATAAAAAAAATAAAAAGGCTAACTGGGCCTGGCCCATTTAAGAGAGAAAAAAACAATGGGTCGCTAGAAGCTACTATATTGCGCACGTGGGCGACAGTTAGTTTCAGGCACGCACGCAGTTTTTTTTAACAAAATGTGATAAACTGAAAAATGAAAATAAAAATAAAACTTTATATAGGCATATTATATATCAAAATTTTCAAAAAAAGATTTTCTACAAGATGAACATTTTCCTAGCATTAAATAAAATTCACACAAATTCAGATAATTTAAAGAGTGCTACTAGTCTAATAAAATACAATAAAAATCATTTTAAAAAATATCAAAATGATTTCAAATTTATTTCTCTTCAATTTTTTGTTGTAGGGAATCATGTTACCCTAATTTCCATATATTTTATTTTTGGAGAAAATAATTTGAATAAAACTCAAATAACTCCAAATTGAAAATAAATTCAAAAGAACTTTGAATTTAATTCTTTGAAACTCCCAACTCATATTTCATATAATTTGAAGAAGTCATTTTATCTTCTCTCATGAAAATCATGGAGTTGCATAAAGTTTCAGAATTGAATATTTCCCAATGGAATTCAAATATTTTTCAAACACTCTTTTCATTTATTTAAATGGAAGAAGTCATGTCATCTTCTCTCCACGGTTTCGTGGTGAAAAGAATTTGAATTCACGGAGATCAGAAAGCAAATATGAAAGTTTGGGAAAGTCCTTTTATTCCCTCTCATTTAACTTTCAAAAAGTTTCGAATTTACTCACTTCCAGACAATCAATCAAACAATCAATCAAATCTATCTATTTATTATAACATTCCAAAATTTAGAATTTTGGGATGTTACAAACCTACCACCCTTAAAATGAATCTCGTCCTCGAGATTCAGAGAGGCTAGAAAGAAATAGGTTAGGTTCGGGGTCTCTTCAAAATTTCATCAATCGTCTCCGGGGTCTGGGGTGCTACCACCCTTAGAAGCATGGTTACGGTTCCATCAAAACTCATATACTTCATCCATATTGTTAACAATGTCGGTCTTCTCAGATCTTCAGGATAATTCCTTATCTGGGCTCTTTCGGTAGTGGCATAACCTTTTCCTCAATTCTTATGTCTTTCTTCTTGGTAAGGTTCTTTTGTGACTGGGTCTTCTTAGCTGACGGGCCTGGCGCCAAAACTAAACAACTATCGATATCTCATTGTGGTCAACAATTTATGGTTCCTTCTGCAGGAAATGGGTCTGGTTGATCCTCACCGTATAACCTACGGTTGGCAAAGCTGCCTTGTACAAGGGAAAATACCTATACCATTCTAAGGCTTAAACAAGGTTTAATATCGCCGTCTCTCTACTATAGGTAAGTCACTCAGATTTACCATCCCATATAGCAAGGCGAATAATAAGAGTAAGTCGGTATGGTGATCAATCCATCCCGCACCCAAATCATTACCATGTATATAGTTTAGCGAATCTCGCATACTAACACTCAGTCATCCTCACAAGCATTGCAGAATTTCTCTTGTCGACGAACTAAGTTCGGATAATTCCATGGATTCTGCAAGCCAAACAAACATCTATCGTTCCTTCACAACTCTCAGGTTTTGCGTTACTCCTAAAAAATTGTCTGCCGATAAACGTCGTATCTTCCTCTAGGGTTTTTCCTTCAGCAAGAATGTGCTTGCTTCTTGGCAGGTCCTGGGGCCTGTGGGTTATGGCCCATCTCATCACTTGTAAACCTTGAACTTACCCTCTGGGCAACTTATCGTTATTCCAACATCCAACTTCTAGCTTCCTAGCATACTTAAAATCCATCCAATTGTATTGTCTTCCTTCCTTCTATTGGCACCAAACTAAGACATGATTACTCAGACTCATCATGGAGTTTCCATTGATCCATATTTCCGACATCATACCTCCTTTACATCCAATAGTAATTCATCTCTTCATCCTCGTGGAATATCCCTCATACCGAGATAAAAACTTATACTTATGAAGTCCATATTCCACTTCGTGGAACATCATTATCCTTTCCAGGGTCAAGCGTCCTTACAGGGGAATATTGGCCATCTCTGCATGGCACTTCTTCAACTGGGAAACGTGAAACACATCATGAACTCCTGACAGTCCTTCGGGTGACTCCAACTTGTTGGCCACTTCTCCCATACGCTCCAAGAGTCGGTATGGTCCTACAAATCTCGGGGCTAATTTTCCCTTAACTCCGATTTGTTTAACTCCTCACAGAGGGGGCACACGAAGACATGCTCTGTCTCCAATTTCATAGACTACCACCTTGCGTTTTTTAGTCTGCATAACTGTTCTGCCTGGACTGAGCTACCTTCAGTCTATCTCGAATCAACTTAACATTCTCTTCTGACTCCTTGATCACATTTGGTCCAACAACTGACGGTCTCCAAATTCATATCACATACTCTTGGGTATCACACATATCGAGACAAAATTCTTATTCATTTTGTCCAAAATCCACTCAGTGGAGTATCCTTATCTTTTCCAGGGGTCAACGGTTCTTACAGGGTACTACCACCCTTAAAATGCACAAATCTTCCATAGACCATATTTCTCATATCCTCAGAATGGCCAAAATTCTTCTTCATAGAGTAACAACTCATAAGATCCATATCAGTACCAACGATGCTAACTTTATTCATTCTCAAGTGATTACAATCTCTCACTTTTCGATTACATGTCTCAACTCAACACCTCAATATAAAAGAAAATGTTCTCACTTCTACTACTCCATTTCTTTTGTTGCAACCTCAACTATCTAGCACAAGTTTCCTTCTCCTTGGGGCATTCTCTAGCAAAGTGCCCTGCTCCATTACAACTAAAACATATTACTTCTGACAAGTATCGAGGTTTCCTTTTTGGGCAATTGTTGAGGTAGTGCCATGACTCCTTGCACCTGTAACAGGTGATATGACTCACGTCCTTCCTGGAATCAAATCTGCTTCTCTTCCTGGACTTTTCCATTCCAATCATGGATTCTATTTCTTGTGGGTCATATTCTACTTCCTCTATCGGGAATTCTACTAGATCCCCATTTAAACAATTTTGGGAGATGTGCCCTTTTTCTCCACATGAATAGCAAGACTTAGTGCATGGTTTACTCGGGTATTCTTTAGGTGTGTCCTCCATCTCTTCCTTCATCACAACTTCTTTTAAAATTTCCATGAGGGCTCCTTTCATTACTTCTTTCTTCTGTTGGATGGTTCGTTGTACCATGGGGTAAATGTGACACTGTGTAGGATAGTGGGTAATTCCTTCACACAAGAAACAAGTAATCTTCCTAGTTGGGCATTCTTCAACTGGGTGACTTCTTTCACAATTAGGGCATTCATTCTTGTGTTCTTTATGGGTATGTCCTATTTCTCCACAAATCTTGCATGCACAAGGTTTCTTCATATCCTTTCCATAAGGCTTCAACTTCTGGGACACAAGGTGAGATCTTTGCAGAGTCAACTTTAATTCTTTCCAAGTGGTTACTCTTTGCCATCCATTCATGGTTTGGTACATCCTCCACCAAGTAGCAGCACCTCTTTCAAAGCACTGAAGAGCATGCTGGGTCATATTCTTTCCGACTATAGGGTTATTCTTCATGTGATCCTCCATGTTCTGAATCCATTGGTCCGTCTCTAATTGACTCATCGGTCCAGAAAATATAAGCTCATCTTCATTCATCCTCTATTGGGTCCATGGGTTTGGGGTGAGATGAGAGAGAGGGATGCACAATACAAACAATGGTTTTGAAAAGACAGATTTTATCTGTGGCTGTTGGAAAAACATCAAACAAATGACAGCTCACAAACGTCGCATCTAACGTAGGTATATAACAGGGGTTGGGTCTTCTAAAGGTCAATAAATCTTCAACGTCTCCAACTCTTCAAGCCTTGTTCATGCCTCCAATGGCTTCTTCCGATCATGCTTGTCTTCTCAAGTTCTTTTGCCAGATCATCTCTGTTGACGTGAAATCTCTCGTGGCGTCCTTTAATATTCTGGAGTTGCATTCCAAACTTCTGGTTTCAACATCCTTCACATGAACCATGGTCATACTGTCCTTCAGTTCCTGACAAATCTCTGGTATCTCGAGGTTTTGCTCCTCCAGCTTGGCTACTTTTAGCTTTTGGTTCCTGAGTTCTTCATGAAATGCTTCCTTGTCTAATACGGCTTCCTGGAGCTCCATCTTAAAATTCTTGATGTACTACTCAAGATTCTGGCGATACACCAGCTAAGGTTAAAACTTCATCTTACTGTTAGGTGCTCCATCAGCCTTCTACCATCCAATCCTTCCGAAGAAATGCATGCTTAGCTCAGCTCGGTGACCATAGTATCAGTGGCAATGACATCACGGATAAGCGTGTTTCTGCCCTTGTCATTGCCATGAGCTATCTTTCATAGTTGATATCTCCTTCCTTAGGGTTTTCTTGACAAAACTTTGAGTTCTCAACTCTCCATGTTCCGGTCTTTCTCCAATACACCTTGATCTCGGGTATTGACAGCTTCCATAGTCTGCCAAGTTCCATAAGGGGTGCCTTCCTAGGTCATACAAATCTAGAAATTGTACAGGGCCTTCAAATTCTCCTAGTCTTTGGAGTCTTCAACCGTTGCAGTTTCCATTTATTCCAATGCTTGGTAAGATACTCTTCATTCCAAAGTGGTCTTACTTGTCCGATATGTTGTACTTCTTGGAGTGGTCTCATCAGTCGAATCTTCGTGTGGCCAAAAGGGAAAAGGGGGTATAGTCTCACTAAAAGGGAATATTTGAATAAGCTCAGAAGGGAAGAGAGGTAAAAGGTCTTTTTGAAAGGGAAAGTTGTAGAGAAAAATCTTTGCTATGGCCTTGCCAGTTTCTAGGGTCACGTCCTACAGTCAACATGTGCTCTGATACCATCTTGTAGCGACCCGACCCGAATGGATCAAGTCTCTATGCTTAAGTGTCATCCCTGGATCGGTATGCTGACACACACAGTACTCGAGGATTTGTAACAGAGGTAAATCACATGTAAAAGTAACGTAAATACTATTACCTCAATCCAAATAGTGGAAGTAACAAGGTTGTGGATTCCCATCAACACCAACGGCAAAGTTGAGTGTAGAAATCATAACCCTAATGTATCACTTACTCGTCGTAAGAAATCCTGCAACATGAGATGTTGCAGCCACAGAGGGTCAGTACATTGAATGTACTAGCAAATTCACACCATAGAGAATGATGAACTATGGCTATCACTACATGCATATTTGGCTGGTGGAAAGGCCATATGGTTATATGTTTTTGCGAAAAGCCAATTTTTCCCTACTGCAAAGGAATAAATTTTATTTAACTATCAGGGTGGTTGTTAAACATTGAGAATGGTTGACAGCATCCTCAATCCCAATTAAAAGTAATCATTAACACCCAACAATATTCATTTAAAGTAACATGTTGAGATTCACATGATGATCCAAGTACTAGATACTCAAGATGTCCGTAACCGGGGACACGGCTAATCATGATTAGTTTATACACTCTGCAGAGGTTTGTGCACTTTTCCCCATAAGACTCGACCGCCTTCGTTTGGTTTCTCGCACTACATGGTGTTTGAGAAGACGGATGACTGAGACATAGTCTTTCAGAAGCGTTTGCACCTTACGATGGGTAGACCGTACCACCTACAACCCCTACATCTGCTAGTCTACCACTGTAAGAGTTCACACGACTTAATCAACTATGCTAGAGCCCATAATAGCTTGTGGCTGCACACTGAAGTTTCTAGTATGAATAATCTCATGATCCCTTTGAGCCTGGGTGGCGGTCCAAAAAAAAGGCAATCCTGGTCTACCCAGGTGCCTAGACAGGCAATCCTAGAATAACCGGGTGCCTCAATCCACCCAGATGTGTGTTTAAGTTGCCACCTTAGATAAACCATTAATTAACAATATCACATCTGTCATGAATACTCTCAAATCCCAATCCACGCCTACGAGCATAACATGGCAATGTAAGCATAACGTAATAGTAACTCCCAAGGGTTTGATAATAAACAGGTAATAGGTACTACCTCAAGTACTTCCAATCCCACAATTTAATTAGATCCTAGTCATGCAATGTTGGAGGTTTGGTCTAATGCAATAAAACTAGGTATGAAAGAGGTATGATCAAAGTGTGGACTTGCCTACAATGTTGATGAAGATGATTCGCACTCAAAACTCTTGATAGTTCTACTCGTCACACTCCGGTCAATCTATCGTAAGCAAGCAATAGTAACCACACATAAGCAATCACTCAAAGATCGGAAAGAACAAAGAAAACAATTCGGAAAACGTCAAAACCAAGCAAATAACTCTTGCAACATAAAACAATTTCTAACAGTACCAAAATTATGTGAATTTGGCCTTATTAGAAAGTTTAGGTCAAGAGTTTCGATTTGCAAAAAGAATCAACTCAAACGGAGCTACGAAACTCAAGTTATGATCAAACGAAGTTTGAATTCAAATCTAATATAAATTCGAAATTTGAAAATTTCAAAAACATGTTTGGGTTGGATTACTGGATAGAGGGGATCATAACGAAGAAGTGGGCGTTGGTTTCGTTGGATTTGGACAAACGAGTAAAAAGTTATGGCTATTTGAAAAATCAGGGTCGAGCTTTTTACGGAAGAAAAAAAATAGATACGGGCTAGGGTCTACTGTATAAATACGTAGACTAATTGATAATCTAATTATTCTATCGTATTAGTCTAAAAATAATAAACTATGGAAGTATAAGAAAAAGAAAAAACAAATAAAGATACCTTCATAAGGCAAAGGAAAGATGACTTTGGAGAGAAGAGACAATTTCCAGAAGTCGCGCCGGAGAGAAGAAATATATTTTTCTTAAATGAATCTAGTCAAACCAAAATATTGATTTAACCCGAATTGTATGATTTTTGGAGGCTCTATGGGTCTATATTTATTGGTGAAAAAGAGGCTTAGGGGTCAAAGACTAGGCAATGTGGGACTAAACATAGACAAAAATATATAAAACACAGATGAAAAGAGATGCTCGCATCGCATGGGACTAAAGGCCGGCGCGCACGCAGCGGCTGCGGTTTTTTTTACAAAATTCGGCCTTAAATAAATAATAAAAATAATAAAAAGGCTAACTGGACCTGGCCCATTTAAGAGAGAAAAAAACAATGGGGCGCCAGAAGCTACTATGTTGCGCACGTGGGCGACAGTTAGTTTCAGGCGCGCGCGCAGTTTTTTTTAGCAGAATGCGATAAACTGAAAAACGAAAATAAAAATAAAACTTTATATAGGCATATTATATATCAAAATTTTCAGAAAAGGATTTTCTACAGGATGAACATTTTCCTAGCATTAAATAAAATTCACACAAATTCAGATAATTCAAAGAGTGCTACTAGTCTAATAAAATACAATAAAAATCATTTTAAAAAATATCAAAATGATTTCAAATTTATTTCTCTTCAATTTTTTGTTGTAGGGAATCATGTTACCCTAATTTCCATATATGTTATTTTTGGAGAAAATAATTTGAATAAAACTCAAACAACTCCAAATTGAAAATAAATTCAAAAGAACTTTGAATTTAATTCTTTGAAACTCCCAACTCATATTTCATATAATTTGAAGAAGTCATTTTATCTTCTCTCATGAAAATCATTGAGTTGCATAAAGTTTCTGAATTGAATATTTCCCAATGGAATTCAAATATTTTTCAAACACCCTTTTCATTTATTTAAATGGAAGAAGTCATGTCATCTTCTCTCCAGGGTTTCGTGGTGAAAAGAATTTGAATTCGCGGAGATCAGAAAGCAAATATGAAAGTTTGGGAAAGTCCATTTATTCCCTCTCATTTAACTTTCAAAAAGTTTCGAATTTACTCACTTCCAGACAATCAATCAAATCTATCTATTTATTATAACATTCCAAAATTTAGAATTTTGGGATGTTACAGACGAACTCTTTATCACCTCCATAACCGAGAAAATATTTCCTTAGTTCTCTAAGGATAATTTTGAATGTTGTCCAGTGATCTACTCCTGGATCACTATTGTACCCCCTTGCCAAACTCATGGCAAGGCACACAATATGTCTTATACACAACATGTCATATTTTATAGAACCTATGGCTGAGGCATAAGGAATGATTTTCATTCTCTCTGTATCTTCTGCCATGGTCGGGCTTTGAGTCTTACTCAACTTCACACCTTGTAACATAGGCAAGAACCCTTTCTTTGACTGATCCATTTTGAACTTCTTCAAAATCTTGTCAAGGTATGTGCTTTGTGAAAGTCCTATTAAGCGTCTCGATCTGTCCCTATAGATCTTGATGCCCAATATGTAAGTGGCTTCACTGAGATCTTTCATTGAAAAATTCTTATTCATGTATCCTTTATGCTATCCAGAAATTCTATATCATTTCCAATCAAGAATATGTCATCCACATATACTATCAGAAATGCTACAAAGCTCCCACTCACTTTCTTGTAAATACAGGCTTCACCATAAGTCTGTATAAAACCATATGCTTTGATCACCTTATCAAATCATATATTCCAACTCCGAGATGCTTGCACCAGTCCATAGATGTATTGTTGGAGCTTACACACTTTGTTAGCACCGTTAGGATCAACAAAAACTTCTAGTTGCATCATATACAACTCTTCTTTAAAAAATCCATTAAGGAATACAGTTTTGACATCCAATTGCCATATTTCATTAAAATGCGGCAATTTCTAACATGATTCGGACAGACTTAAGCATCGCTAGGGTGAGAAAGTCTCATCGTAATCAACCCCTCGAACTTGTCGAAAAACTTTCGCGACAAGTCGAGCTTTGTAAATGGTGACATTACCATCAGCGTCTGTCTTCTTCTTGAAGATCCATTTAGTCTCAATGGCTTGCCGATCATTGGGCAAGTCCACCAAAGTCCACACTTTGTTCTCATACATGGATCCTATCTTAGATTTCATGGTCTCAAGCCATCTATTAGAATCTGGGCCCATCATAGCTTCTTCATAGTTCATAGGTTTGTCATGGTCTAGTAACATGACTTACAGGACATGATTACCGTACCACTCTAGTGTGGAATGTGCTCTGTTCGACCTACGAGGTCCTGTAGCAATTGATCTGAAGTTTCGTGATAATCATCATTAGCTTCCTCTCTAGTTAGTGTAGGCATCACGGGAACGGATTTCTCTAATGTGCTACTTTCCAAGTTGAGAGAAGGTACAATTACCTCATCAAGTTCTACTTTCCTCCCACTCACTTCTTTCGAGAGAAACTCCTTCTCTAGAAAGGATCCGTTTTGGCAACAAAGATCTTGCCTTTCTGTCATGGAATTGTCACGGCAGATGTCCTAGCAGAAGGACTTAGTTGTAGGGCCATCGCAACTAGGAAGCTTAAAGGGGTTAATCGGGTCAAAGGACACGAGAGGTTTTATACTAGTTTGGCCCCCTGCGATGAAGGTAAAAGCCTACGTCTAGTTGCGTTGATATTGCTGGGTTTTCGATCACTAAGAGGCTAGTTCGCTGGCTTGGTTATTGATCTCTTGTTTCTTGCCCTAAGCCGCCACCAGGTCATCCCCTTATATACACGGGTTGACGCCTGGTGGCCTACAGAGTCCCGGCCGGCTCATAAATCGTGTGTGGCTCGGTGACTTCTTTTACCTTCCTTTCCTTACAAGTCTTTCCTTATATATGATGGTTTACAATATTGGGCCTTAAGCCGCCTCTAGGCCTTTAGTCCTTCTATAAGTTTTAATAAACAATCACCTTGAATGTTTACTGGGCTTCCTTTGTGACCCGCCATTGGGGCTGACCCGGCCCCTCCTGGGCGGGTCATAACCGATAGCTATATCCCCAACATTAGGCCCCAGGTTGACTCTGAACTTTGTTCTTTGTCAATATCCAACACTTAAACAAAAATCCATCTTCCTTTCCTGGCAGAAGTTTTTGTAACCTGCCATGACATCATCTCTGGAAAACACGAAAAACTTTTATGATGTCATCTCCCAACGGATCTTCATCTTTAATGCCTTCTGAGAATCAAGGCATCCATTTAGTTAGATAACCATTATTCGGGTCTTCCTCGATTTTCGTGCCCGCCTGTTGGCTTATCCCCTTATAAATAGGCACGCCCCGGTCTTTTCTCATTCCTCTCTCTTCTTCGTCTTCTTCCTCTCGCAACTCCACTGTAGCTCGAGCCCCGCCGCCATCGCAGAGCATCCCGTCGTCATCAACTTTGGCCGTTGCATCAACCAGAATCGGTTCAGAGAACGGCGGCGATCTTCCATGGAGGAATCTGTGGCCGTAGGTATTCGCCCTCCATTCCTCAGATCCGTATTTAGAGCTTCTAGGCTTTCTTGCATGTTCTTCATAGTTCTTTGCGGTTCTTCGCAGTTCTTCCACTGCCGCCTCTTCTTGATCCAAAAAGAGATGTATGCTTACGCGGTAGTTGTTTGGTGCCTACTCGTATCATTAGTAGACCCTTTTTCTGGTACAAAGGCCGCATTAGAACTGATGAACTCATCTAGGCTATATTTTTAGGTCTAGGAAATTTTTCATTTTGAATGGCCATTTGATCCATAATAACATCCAGAAGTTAAGAAACATGTCTCAAATGTCTATAGTCATGGCGGCTTACTGTGCTGGCTTACTTTTCCTTATATGACATTAGCCCTTATTTAAGCCGCCATTACTCCCATGTATCATCATCATTTACTTTCACCATTATTATTGAATTGAACTGGCGTGTCGCCTTCCTTTCAGTTCGTTTTTGAACATCATGCCGTCCAAAGTGCCGACTGTCTGCAACTGGGTTCCCTCAACCGTGACTGAGGACAATTTGAAGGAGTTCTTCTCCATAGGATTTTTGCCAGGAAAAAATGTCATGTCTTATCGTGCACCTGACCCGGACGAGAAATGGCCCAATCCAAGAGATGGGGAAGTCATTGTCTTTTCTGACCACATGATCCGTGGTTTTTCCCCACCCGGCTCAAAGTTCTTCAGAGAAGTCCTCCATTTTTTCAACCTCCACCCTCAAGATATCGGACCCAATTCCATATCCAATATCTGCAACTTCCAAGTGCTATGTGAGGTTTACCTTCAAGAAGAGCCGATCGTGGAGCTCTTTAGAGAGTATTTTTATCTGAACCGGCAGAACGAGTGCACCAATGGCCTTAGCTTGGAACTTGGAGGCATCTCGATTCAACACCGACAGGACGGTGTCTTCCCCCTCATAGTCTTGCCGAGTCATCCCAAAGACTGGAATCAAACTTGGTTCTATTGTTAAGACACTTCACCAGCAAATGAGAAGCCACGGTCAGGTTACTACGCCGAGCGTCTTGACTCCAAATTTGCGCTCCCTGACAAGCTTACTGCTGTCGAACGCAAGAAGCTGATTCCATCAATCAAAAGGATTAATGCTTTATTGGGGAATGGCTTAACCGGGGTTGATTTAACCCGCTGCTGGATCTCATGGCGGGTCATCCCTCTAAGCCGCCGATCCAAACTGATGTATGAATATGGTGGAGGTCCGGATGATTCTCTTCGTTACAGCTCCGTTCAGTTACCCGAAGAAGATATTGTTGCAATGTCAACTCTTCTGGTAAATGGAAAATATGAAGACTGCAGTAAAGTCAGGTTAAACCCCTTCTTCAAACTTAACCCGGCGCCAGAGGTAAAGAACCTATGATCTCTCTCTTTGGTATTTTTCCCAACCATTTTTTATATACCTGCGTGACCTTTCATCCTGTTTTTACTTGTTTTCAGGCCAAATCTGATTTCTAGAAAGCCAAATATGACCACGAAGCTGCCAAGAAGGCGAGAGCCAGCGCCATAAATGCCAAGACGATGACCCGGAGAACTAAAAAGAAGAAGAAGATCACTGATAACCCACAAGTATAGGGGATCGCAATAGTTTTCGAGGGTATAGTATTCAACCCAAATTTATTGATTCGACACAAGGGGGCCAAAGAATATTCTCAAGTATTAGCAGCTGAGTTGTCAATTCAACCACACCTGGAAACTTAGTATCTGCAGCAAAGTATTTAGTAGCAAAGTAATATGATAGTAGTGATAACGGTAACAAAAGGTAATAGTAGTAAAAGTAATGTTTTTGGTATTTTGTAGTGATGATAGCAATAGCAATGGAAAAGTAAATAAGCGAAGAACAATATATGGAAGTCTCGTAGGCAATGGATCGGTGATGGTGAATTATGCCAGATGCGGTTCATCATGTAACAGTCATAACCTAGGGTGACATAGAACTAGCTCCAGTTCATTGATATAATGTAGGCATGTATTCCGAATATAGTCATACGTGCTTATGGAAAAGAACTTGCATGGCATCTTTTGTCCTACCCTCCCGTGGCAGCGGGGTCCTTACAAAAACTAAGGGATATTAAGGCCTCCTTTTAATAGAGAACCGGAACAAAGCATTAACACATAGTGAATACATGAACTCCTCAAACTACGATCATCACCGGTAAGTATCCCGATTATTGTCACTTCGGGGTTAACGGATCATAACACATAATAGGTGACTATAGACTTGCAAGATAGGATCAAGAACACTCATATATTGATGAAAACATAATAGGTTCAGATCTGAAATCATGGCACTCGGGCCCTAGTGACAAGCATTAAGCATAGCAAAGTCATAGCAAAATCAATCTCAGAACATAGTGGACACTAGGGATCAAACCCTAACAAAACTAACTCGATTACATGATAGATCCCATCCAACCCATCACCGTCCAGCAAGCCTACGATGGAATTACTCATGCAGGGCCGTGAGCATCATGAAATTGGTGATGGTGGATGGTTGATGATGATGATGGCGACGGATTCCCCTCTCCGGAGCCCCGAACGGACTCCAGATCAGCCCTCCCGAGAGGTTTTAGGGCTTGGAGGCGGCTCCGTATCGTAAAACGTGATGATTTCTTCTCTCTGATTTTTTTCTCCTCGAAACACAATATATGGAGTTGGAGTTGGAGTCAGAGAGGCAATAGGGGGCCCATGAGGTAGGGGGCGCGCCCCCTACCCTCGTGGAGAGGTGGTGGGCCCCCTGGCCTTCATCTTTTGCAGGTATTTTTCATATTTTTTGAAAAGTTGCTCCGTGAAGTTTTAGGTCATTCTGAGAACGTTTGTTTCTGCACATAAATGACACCATGGTAATTCTGCTAAAAACAGCGTCAGTCCGGGTTAGTTCCATTCAAATCATGCAAGTTAGAGTTCAAAACAAGGGCAAAAGTGTTTGGAAAAGTAGATACGACGGAGACGTATCAACTCCCCCAAGCTTAAACCTTTGCTTGTCCTCAAGCAATTCAGTTGATAAACTGAAAGTGATAAAGAAAAACTTTTACAGACTCTGTTTGCTCTTGTTGTTGTAAATATGTAAAGCCAACATTCAAGTTTTCAGCAAAGATTATAACTAACCACATTCACATAACGCATAGGTCTCAAGTTTACTCATATCAATAGAATAATCAACTACCGAGCCATAATTATAAATCTCGGATGACAACACTTTCTCAAAACAATCATAATATGATATAACAAGATGGTATCTCGCTAGCCCTTTCTGAGACCGCAAAACATAAATGCAAAGCACCTTTAAAGACCAAGGACTGACTAGACATTGTAATTCATGGTAAAAGAGATCCAGTCAAATCATACTCAATGTAAACTAACAGTAATGAATGCAAATGACAGTGGTGCTCTCCAACTGGTGCTTTTTAATAAGAGGATGATGACTCAACATAAAAGTAAATAGATAGGCCCTTCGCGGAGGGAAGCAGGGATTTGTAGAGGTGCCAGAGCTCGGTTCTGAAATAGAGGTGAATAATATTTTGAGCGGTATAGTTTCATTGTCAACATAACAACCAAGAGATGGCGATATCTTCCATGCTACACACATTATAGGCGGTTCCCAAACAAAATGGTAAAGTTTATACTCCCCCTTCCACCAACAAGCATCAATCCATGGCTTGCTCGAAACAACGAGTGCCTCCAACTACCAAGAGTCCCAGGGGGAGTTTTGTTTGCAATTATTTTTATTTAGTTTGCATAAAGCATGGGACCGGGCATCCCGGTGACTAGCCATTTATCTCGTGAGTGAGGAGAGGAGTCCACTCCTCTTGAGAATAACCCGCCTAACATGGAAGATACAGACAACCCTAGTTGATACATGAGCTATTCGAGTATACACAACAGGATATTTATTTGAAGGTTTAGAGTTTGGCACATACAAATTTACTTGGAACGGCAGGTAGATACCGTATATAGGTAGGTATAGTGGCCTCATGTGGGATAACTTTGGGGTTTAAGGGATTGGATGCACAAGCAGTATTCCCGCTTAGTACAGGTGAAGGCCAGCAAAAGGCTGGGAAGCGACCAGCTAAAGAGCGACAACAGTCAGGAACATGCATTAAAATCAATCAACACCGAATGCAAGCATGAGTAGGATATAATCCACCATGAACATAAATATCGTTAAGGCTATGTTGATTTTGTTTCAACTACATGCGTGAACATGAGCCAAGTCAAGTCACTTAAATCATTCAGAGGAGGATACCACCCTATCATACCACATCATAACTATCTCAATAGCATGTTGGCACGCAAGGTAAACCATTATAACTCATAGCTAATCAAGCATGGCACAAGAAACTATGATCTCTAGTTGTCATTGCAAACATGTTTCTTCATAATAGGCTGAATCAGGAACGATGAACTAATCACATTTACAAAAACAAAAGAGGTCGAGTCCATACCAGCTTTTCTCATCTCAGCCAGTCCATCATATATCATCATAATTGCCTTTCACTTGCACGATCGAATGATGTGAATAATAATAATAGTGCACGTGCATTGGACTAAGCTGGAATCTGCAGGCATTCAATAAACAGGAGAAGACAAGGCAATATGGGCTCTTTTGTCAGATCAACAATAATGCGTATAAGAGCCACTTCAACAATTTAATTATGGTCTTCTCCTATCGAACCCCAAAGAAAAGAAAGGAAATAAAACTATTTACACGGGAAAGCTCCCAACAAGCAAAAGAAGAACAGGAAATCTTTTTGGGTTTTCTTTTTAATTACTACTACAAGCATGGAAATTAAACTGATTAAAAGCTACAACTAATTTTTTTGGTTTTTTCTTAAGGTTTATTAAACACACAAGAAGAAAGCATAAAAAGAGAAATAAACTAGCATGGATGATACAATGAAAAAGTATGAGCACCGACATCTAGCAATGAGTGTGTGAACATAAATGTAATGTCGGTGGGAAATACGTACCCCCCAAGGTTATGCTTTTTGGCCTAAGTTGGTCTATGGCCATGGCTGGCCTGGCGGATATCCATAATAGTAGCTGGGGTCGTACTGCGATGCAGCGGCTATCGCCTGCTGAGCTGCAGCGTGGCGACGAGCGGCCTCCTCTCTCCTCTCGTACTCATCTGCCTCCTCTCTGGTAATAGTATATCTTCCTCTTGCCTGATAATCAAAGAAGGCAGGAGTAGGGAGAGTAATACGGACAACACGACGTCTGTCAAAGATTAGTCGATACTGGAGAGGTGGTTCGTTCCTCTCGACAAACTGGTGGTGAACCATAGCATTAAAATCTAGATAAGTAGGAGGTAATTCAATATCATCTTCGCGTATGGCTACACCAAGAAAATTAGCTATGCGGGTTGCATAAATTCCACCAAAGAAATCTCCATTAAATCTATTAAGATGCAACATATGTGCAACAATGGCTTCCAAATTATAAGATTTGTCTCCTAACACAGCACTCCAAAGAATACTGAGGTCAGGGACACACATGTGACATGCCTCATCTTTACCATTAATGCATCTACCTATGAAGAGAGCAAAATAATGTATAGCTGGAAAGTGAATGCTCCCTATGGTAACTTGTGTTATAACTCTAGATTCTCCCACAGTTATACTAGCAAGAAAATCTTTAAATTCAGATTTGCGAGGATCCCTTATACTCCCCCATTATGGAAGTTTACAGGCAGTGGTAAAATCCTCTAAGTCCATAGTGTAAGAATTATCATAAAGATCAAACAGGACTGTTGGAGAATTACGTGAAGTTGAAAATTCAAACCTCCTCACAAAGGTACTGGTGAGGTTGTGAAACTGGCTGCACTTCTCTTCCTCGAAGCTCAAAAGATCAGCGTTACGCAAATATGCATTGAATTCTTCCTTAATTCCCGCTCGATCCATAAAGTTCTCAGAAGGCCATTCACAAGGACGCACTGGAGCGTCTCTTGGTGGCTCGGCATCAGCATCATGCATTGCAAGCTTGGGTCCTTTCTTCCTTGAAGAACCACCTTGGAACATTTTCCTAAGCATATTTCTTCCTCTGAAAAAATTCTAAAAATTTTTAGTAACTTCAAAATAAAAGTAAATCAAACTCAATAATATTGATAGCAACTACTCCAACAAGTGCCTAGGGCCTATATCATGCATCAAAACTACTTTCGACCATATAAATTTGACATGCAAGCTCAAGAACAGGGTCACCTAAGCAGCAAAAATTTGCAATGAATAAAGCACTAGAACAAAAACTAATTGGACCAATGGAGGAGTCACATACCAAGGAACAATCTCCCCAAGCAGTTTTGTGAGAGGTGCTTTGAACAAGGAGATCGAAAATGGCAGCAAAACAAGCTTGGACTCGGGTTTGAGCTGGTTATTCGTGTTTGTGGGAGGACGAAGAAGTGTATGGGTGAAAGGATAAGTGGAGGAGGACCACCATGGGCCCACAAGGCAGGGGGGCGCCCTCCACCCAAGTGGGCAGGTGGTTGGCCCCCCTACTGTGTTCTTAGTGCCAAATATTCTCAAATATTCTGGAAAAATCATATTTAAATTTTAGGGCATTTGGAGAGCTTTTATTTTCGAGGTATTTTTATATTGCACGGATAATCAAATAACAGACAGAAAAATATTTATTTTTATCTTATTTAATATAAAATAACAGAAAGTAAAAGTGGGATACAAAAGGTTGTGCCTTCTAGTTTCATCCATCTCGTGATCATCAAAAGGAATCCACTAACAAGGTTGATCAAGTCTTGTTAACGAACTCGTTCCGAATAACATGGAACCGGAGAAATTTCGAATAACACTATGTTACCTCAACGGGGATATGCACATCCCCAATAATAAGAATATCATATTTCTTCTTGACAGTAGGAAGAGGAAATTCAAAAGCTCCAAATATAATCGATGTAATTTTTCCAATAGAGTTGATACTATGAACTTGAGGTTGTTTCCTCGGAAAGTGTACCGTGTGCTCATTACCATTTACATGAAAAGTGACATCGCCTTTACTGCAATCAATAACGGCCCCTGCAGTATTCAAAAAGGGTCTTCCAAGAATAATAGACATACTATCGTCCTCGGGAATATCAAGAATAACAAAGTCCGTTAAAATAGTAACGTTTGCAACTACAACAGGCACATCGTCACAAATACCGACAGGTATAGCAGTTGATTTATCAGCCATTTTCAAAGATATTTCAGTAGGTGTCAACTTATTCAAGTCAAGTCTATGATATAAAGTGAGAGGCATAACACTAACACCGGCTCCAAGATCACATAAAGCAGTTTTAACATAGTTTCTTTTAATGGAGCATGGTATAGTTGGTACACCGGGATCTCCAAGTTTCTTTGGTATTCCACCCTTAAAAGCATAATTAGCAAGCATGGTGGAAATTTCAGCTTCCGGTATCTTTCTTTTATTTGTAATAATATCTTTCATGTACTTAGCATAAGGATTGGTTTTGAGCATATCAGTTAATCACATACGCAAAAAGATAGGTCTAATCATTTCAGCAAAGTGCTCAAAATCCTCATCGTCCTTTTTCTTGGATGGTTTGGGAGGAAAAGGCATGGGTTTGTGAACCCATGATTCTCTTTCTTTACCATGTTTCCTAGCAACAAAGTCTTTCTTATCATAACGTTGATTCTTTGATTGTGGGTTATCAGGATCAACAACAGGTTCAATTTCTATGTCATTATCATTACTAGGTTGAGCATCATTATGAACATTATCATTAACATTACCACTAGTTTCAGGTTCATTACCAAATTGAGTTTCATCATCAGAAATAGAAATATCATTTGGATTCTCACGTGTTTCAGTAATAGGTTCACTAGAAGCATGCAAAGTCCTATCATTTTTATTTTTCTTCTTTTTAGAAGAAGTAGGTACATCTATATTATTTCTCTGAGAATCTTGCTCAATTCTCTTAGGGTGGCCTTTAGGATACAAAGGTTCCTGAGTCATTCTACCAGTTCTAGTAGCCACTCTAACAACATTATCATTATCTTTACTATTCAATTCACTGAGAAAATCATTTTGAGCTTTAAGTACTTGTTTTACTTGAGTGGTAACCATAGAAGCATGTTTGCTAATAAGTTTAAGTTCACCTTTGACATTAGCCATATAATCACCCAAGTGTTCAAGCATATTTAAATTGTATTTCAATTGTCTACCAAAATAATCATTAAAATCTTCTTGCTTAGACATGAATTTATCAAACTCATCTAAGCATGGGCTAGCAAATTTAGTAAATGGGATTTCAGCTTTATCATATCTATAGAGAGAATTTACCCTTACTACCTGTGTCGGGTTATTAAGACCATGAGTTTCTTCAATAGGTAATGGATTAAGATTATATGTTTCTTCAACAGGCGGTAAATTAAGACCATGTATTTCATCAATAGGAGGTAAATTCTTAACATCTTCAGCTTTAATACCCTTTTCTTTCATAGATTTATTTGACTCTTGCATATCTTTAGGACTGAGAAATAGAATACCCCTCTTCTTCGGAGTTGGTTTAGGAATAGGCTCGGGAATTGGCTCCGGAGGTGTCCAATTATTTTCATTTGTCAACATATTATTCAATAGAATTTCAGCTTCATTCGGTGTTCTTTCCTTGAAAACAGAACTAGCACAACTATCCAGGTAATCTCTGGAGGCACCGGTTAGTCCATTATAAAAGATATCAAGTATTTCATTTTTCTTAAGAGGATGATCAGGCAAAGCATTAAGTAATTGGAGAAGCCTCCCCCAATCTTGTGGGAGACTCTCTTCTTCAATTTCCACAAAATTATATATATATCCCTTAAAGCAGCTTGTTTCTTATGAGCAGGGAATTATTTAGCAGAGAAGTAATAAATCATATCCTGGGGACTATGCACACAACCAGGATCAACAGAATTAAACCATATCTTAGCATCACCCTTTAATGAGAACGGAAATATTTTAAGGATGTAAAAGTAACGAGTTCTCTCATCTTTAGTGAACAGGGTGGCTATATCATTCAATTTAGTAAGATGTGCCACAACAGTTTCAGATTCATAACCATGAAAAGGATCAGATTCAACCAAAGTAATTATATCAGGATCAACAGGGAATTCATAATCCTTATCAGTAACAAAGATAGGTGAAGTAGCAAAAGCAGGGCCAGGTTTCATTCTAGCATTTAGAGATTGCTACTCCATTTAGCTAATAGCCTTTTGAGTTCATTTCTATTTTTGCAAGCTAAAATAGCTAAAGAAGCTTCTTGATAAAAAACATAACCCTTAGGAATAACAAGTGATTCTTCATCATCAGTATCATCAGATTCAATATTTTCAATCTCTCTAGCCCTAGCAAGTTGTTCATCAAGAAAATCACTAAGTGGCATAGTAGTATCAGGCATAGAGGTAGTTTCATCATAAGTATCATGCACAGCTGAAGTGGCATCATCAATAACATGCAACATATCAGAACGAATAGCAGAAGCAGGTGTAGGTGTCGCAAGCTTACTCAAAACAGAAGGTGAATCAAGTGCAGAGCTTGATGGCAGTTCCTTACCTCCCCTCGTAGTTGAGGGATAGATCTTGGTTTTTGGATCTCTCAAGTTCTTCATAATGATAAGCAGATATATATATATATATCCCAAGTGACTCAAAGAATAGAGTTATGCTCCCCAGCAACGGTGCCAGAAAATAGTCTTGATAACCCACAAGTATAGCGGATCGCAACAGTTTTCGAGGGTAGAGTATTCAACCCAAATTTATTGATTCGACACAAGGGGAGCCAAAGAATATTCTCAAGTATTAGCAGCTGAGTTATCAATTCAACCACACCTGGAAACTTAGTATCTGCAGCAAAGTATTTAGTAGCAAAGTAATATGATAGTAGTGATAACGGTAACAAAAGGTAACATTAGTAAAAGTAATGTTTTTGGTATTTTGTAGTGATGATAGCAATAGCAACGGAAAAGTAAATAAGCGAAGAACAATATATGGAAAGCTCATAGGCAATGGATCGGTGATGGAGAATTATGCTGGATGCGGTTCATCACGTAATAGTCATAACCTAGGGTGACACAGATCTAGCTCCAGTTCATTGATATAATGTAGGCATGTATTCCGAATATAGTCATACGTGCTTATGGAAAAGAACTTGCATGACATATTTTGTCCTACCCTCCCGTGGCAGCGGGGTCCTTACATAAACTAAGGGATATGAAGGTCTCCTTTTAATAGAGAACCGGAACAAAGCATTAACACATAGTGAATACATGAACTCCTCAAACTACGGTCATCACCGGTAAGTATCCCGATTATTGTCAATTCGGGGTTAACGGATCATAACACATAATAGGTGACTATAGACTTGCAAGATAAGATCAAGGACACTCATATATTGATGAAAACATAATAGGTTCAGATCTGAAATCATGGCACTCGGGCCCTAGTTACAAGCATTAAGCATAGAAAAGTCATAGCAACATCAATCTCAGAACATAGTGGACACTAGGGATCAAACCCTAACAAAACTAACTCGATTACATGATAGATCCCATCCAACCCATCACTGTCCAGTAAGCCTATGATGGAATTACTCACGCACGGCCGTGAGCATCATGAAATTGGTGATGGAGGATGGTTGATGATGACGATGGCGACGGATTCCCCTCTCCGGAGCCCCGAACGGACTCCAGATCAGCCCTCCCGAGAGGTTTTAGGGCTTGGCGGCGGCTCCGTATCGTAAAACGCGATGATTTATTCTCTCTGATTTTTTTCTCCCCGAAACACAATATATGGAGTTGGAGTTGGAGCCGGAGAGGCAACAGGGGGGGCCCACGAGGTAGGGGGCGCGCCCTAGGCGGCAGGCGCGCCCCCACCCTCATGGAGAGGTGGTGGGCCCCCATGGCCTTCATCTTTTGCAGGTATTTTTCATATTTTCTAAAAAGTTGCTCCGTGAAGTTTCAGGTCATTCCGAGAACGTTTGTTTCTGCACAAAAATAACACCATGGTAATTCTGCTGAAAACAACGCCAGTCCAGGTTAGTTCCATTCAAATCATGCAAGTTAGAGTCCAAAACAAGGGCAAAAGTGTTTGGAAAAGTAGATACGACGGAGACGTGTCATGCACCACTGAGGATCTACTGAAGCTTGATGATACTTCTGAGTCGGAGGTAGCCCTTGACTCCCTTGGCCAACTTTTTAATAATCTTATTAACACTGATTATTGCCAGGACGACACAGGGGCCAGTCAAGCCGTGGAAGAAGAGGTAACTATTTCCTCCGACTCAGCCCATTTGCCAAGACAGAAACTTCGAGTCATAACCCGGAAAGTAAGGTTTTCACACCCTTTGGCTTATTTGGATCCTCATTTTCTTTTGAAAAAGCAGCAACATGAGAGCCACCGTCAAACCCGGAATGATGATGAACCGCCTGTTGGTCTTCAACGGACTCCTCAAAAATGCCAGAATGAGGTTTATTTCTTTGTCTTTGACTTTCTGTTAATGGATCTTCTCCCTTGCATTACTTACTTTATTTTATCTTTGCAGGAGGTGTCTCGCTCTTCTGGCGACTCATCTCAGACCCAATTTCTAGCCTTCAAGACTGCCCCTGGGTAAGGAAAAAATCCTCTTTCCTCCGTGTTTTTCAAACTGTCTCTTTATACTGACAGTCCCATAACATTTCTCTTAGTGGTCAAGCTAAGTCCAAGAAGGCCAAGGTAACTAAACCGGTGGAAGACCCGCCAGTCCTTGCACCTGAACCCGCAATGCCACCTTCTCCTCCATTAATTGAAGCTCCAGAAGACCCACCTGTCAACGCTGAAGTAAATCCTCCTGAGCTGTCAGTTGACGATACCACCATTTATCCTTCTCCAACTGGACCATCCACCTCTGCCAACCCGCCATCACCGTCTGCGCAAGACGTTCTGATCACCGGAAGCCGCTTTGTTGAGCCGGGGAATCCCACCGTGTTGGCTCGTCACAGGGCGAAACAAGAGGCGTTGGAGAGACATAAAGTGTGTTTTGATATTTCGCATTATGGCCATCAGAATGCCAACGACATATCATCCGGCTATCTCAGCCATGTGCATGCTACCTCTTGAGAAATGTGTTGGATTTCCCCGAAGAGGAAGGGATGATGTTGCAAAGTAGCATAAGAATTCCCCTCAGTTTTTGATAACCAAGGTATCAATCCAGTAGGAGGCTACGCTCAAGTCCCTTGTACCTACACAAAAACAATAGCTCAACGCAACCAACGCGCTTAGGGGTTGTCAATCCCTTCACGGTCACTTACGAAAGTGAGATCTGATAGAGATGATAAATAATATATTTTTTGGTATTTTTGGTATAGAGATGCAAAGTAAAAAGTAAAAGGCAAAGTAAAAGCAAAAAAATAATAAAGTGATGGAGATTAATATGATGAGAAAGAGACTCGGGGGCCATAGGTTTCACTAGTGGCTTCTCTCAAGAGCATAGTTATGATAATATCTACGGTGGGTGAACAAATTACTCTTGAGCAATTGACAGAATTGAGCATAGTTATGATAATATCTAGGTATGATCATGTATATAGGCATCACGTCCGAGACAAGTAGACCGAAACGATTCTGCATCTACTACTATTACTCCACTCATCGTCCGCTATCCAGCATGCATCTAGAGTATTAAGTTAAAAACAGAGTAACGCCTTAAGCAAGATGACATGATGTAGAGGGATATTTTCATGCTATATGATAAAAACCCCATCTTGTTATCCTCGATGGCAACAATACAATACGTGCCTTGCTGCCCCTTCTGTCACTGGGAAAGGACACCGCAAGATTGAACCCAAAGGTAAGCACTTCTCCCATGGAAAGAGCAACCAATCTAGTAGGCCAAACCAAACTGATAATTCGAAGAGACTTGCAAAGATAACCAATCATATATAAAAGAATTCAGAGAAGATTCAAATATTATTCATAGATAGACTTGATCATAAACCCATAATTCATCGGTCTCAACAAACACATCGCAAAAAGAAGATTACATCGAATAGATCTCCGCGAGAGAGGGGGATAACATTGTATTGAGATCCAAAAAAAGAGAAGAAGCCATCTAGCTACTAACTATGGACCCGTAGGTCTGAAATAAACTACTCACACTTCATCGGAGAGGCTTGGATGATGATGTAGAAGCCCTCCGTGATCGATGCCCCCTCCGGCGGAGCTCCGGAACAGGCCCCAAGATGGGATCTCGTGAACACAGAAAGTTACGGTGGTGGAATTAGGGTATTGGCTCCGTCCCTGGTCGTTTGGGGGTACGTGGATATATATATATATAGGAGGAAGAAGTACGTCGGTGGAGCTTCGAGGGGCCCACGAGGCAGGGAGCGCGCCCTAGGGGGGCACGCCCTCCACCCTCGTGACCTCCTCGAGGCTTTCTTGACGGAGGGTCCAAGTCTCCTGGATCTTATCTGATGAGAAAATCACGTTTCCGAAGGTTTCATTCCGTTTGGACTCCGTTTGATATTCCTTTTCTTTGAAACCCTGAAATAGGCAAAAAACAGCAATTCTGGGCTGGGCCTCCGGTTAATAGGTTAGTCCCAAAAATAATATAAAAGTGGAAAATAAAGCCCAATATAGTCCAAAACAGTAGATAATATAGCATGGAGCAATCAAAAATTATAGATACGTTGGAGACATATCAAGCATCCCAAGCTTAATTCCTGCTCGTCCTCGAGTAGGTAAATGATAAAAACAGAATTTTTGATGCGGAGTGCTATTTGGCATACGTTTAATGTAATTCTTCTTAATTGTGGTATGAATATTCAGATCCAAAAGATTCAAGACAAAAGTTCATATTGACATAAAAATGATAATACTTCAAGCATACTAACTAAGCAATTATGTCTTCTCAAAATAACATGGCCAAAGAAAGTTCATCCCTACAAAATCATATAGTTTAGTCATGTTTTATTTTAGTCACACAAGAATGCTCTCATCATGCACAACCCCGATGACAAGCCAAGCAATTGTTTCATACTTTAGTAATCTCAAACGTATAAACTTTCACGCAATATATGAGCGCGAGCCATGGACATAGCACTATAGGTGGAATAGAATATAATGAGGGGGTTATGTGGAGAAGACAAAAAAGGAGAAAGTCTCACATCAACTAGGCTAATCAATGGGCTATGGAGGTGCCCACCGATTGATGTTAATGCAAGGAGTAGGGATTGCCATGCAACGGATGCACTATAGCTATAAATGTATGAAAGCTCAACAAAAGAAACTAGTGGGTGTGCATCCAACTTGCTTGCTCACAAAGACCTAGGGCACTTGAGGAGGCCCATTGTTGGAATATACAAGCCAAGTTCTATAATGAAAAAAATTCCCACTAGTATATGAAAGTGATAACATGAGAGACTCTCTACTATGAAGATCGTGGTGCTACTTTGAAGCACAAGTGTGGTAAAAGGATAGTAACATTGTCCCTTCTCCCCTTTTCTCTCATTTTTTTGGTCCTTCTCTTTTTT
Source organism: Triticum monococcum (assembly GCA_034509565.1). Taxonomy (NCBI): domain Eukaryota; kingdom Viridiplantae; phylum Streptophyta; class Magnoliopsida; order Poales; family Poaceae; genus Triticum; species Triticum monococcum. The sequence goes on from CM067845.1 coordinate 384,506,150, forward strand.
CATGGCCTTTCTCTCTTTTTTTGGGCCTTCTCTTTTTTATGGCCTTTTTTTATTCCTCACTTGGGACAATGCTCTAATAATGATGATCATCACACTTCTATTTATTTACAACTCAATGATTACAACTCGATACTAGAACAAAGATGACTCTATATGAATGCCTCCGGTGGTGTACCGGGAGATGCAATGAATCAAGAGTGACATGTATGAAAGAATTATGAATGGTGGCTTTGCCACAAATACTATCTCAACTACAGATCATGCTAAGCAATATGACAATGATGAATGTGTCATCATGAACGGAATGATGGAAAGTTGCACGGCAATATATCTCGGAATGGCTATGGAAATGCCATAGTAGGTAGGTATTATGGCTGTTTTGAGGAAGATATAAGGAGGTTTATGTGTGAAAGAGCGTATCATATCATGGGGTTTGGATGCACCGGCGAAGTTTGCGCCAACTCTCAATGTGAGAAAGGGCAATGCACGGTACCGAAGAGGCTAGCAAGGATGGAAGGGTGAGAGTGCGTATAATCCATAGACTCAACATTAGTCATTAAGAACTCACATACTTATTGCAAAAATATACAAGTCATCAAAAACCTCAGCACTACGTGCATGCTCCTAGGGGGATAGATTGGTAGGAAAAGACCATCGCTCGTCCCCGACCGCCACTCATCACAATCAAATAACACCTCATGTTTCAAATTTTTTGCATAATGTTTACCATACGTGCATGCTAAGGGACCTGCAAACCTCAACACAAGTATTTCTCAATTTCACAACTACTCAACTAGCATGACTTTGATATTATTACCTCCATATCTCAAAACAATCATCAAGCATCAAACTTTTCTTAGTATTCAACACACTTATAGGAAAGTTTTATTATTAATCTTGCATACAAAGCATATTAGGATTATAAGAAAATTACCATGCTATTAAGACTCTCAAAATAATCTAAGTGAAGCATTAGAGATCAATAATTCTATAAAACAAATCCACCACCATGCTCTAAAAAATATAAGTGAAGCACTAGAGCAAAATTATAAAGCTCAAAAGATATAAGTGAAGCACATAGAGTATCCTATCAAATTCCAAATCATGTATGGCTCTCTCAGAAGGTGTGTACAGCAAGGATGATTGTGGTAAACTAACAAGCAAAGACTCAAATCATAAAAGATGCTCCAAGCAAAACACATATCATGTGGTGAATAAAAATATAGCTCCAAGTAAAGTTACCGATAGAAGTAGACGAAAGAGGGGATGCCTTCCGGGGCATCCCCAAGCTTTGGATTTTAGGTGTCCTTAGATTATCTTGGGGGTTCCATGGGCATCCCCAAGCTTAGGCTCTTGCCACTCCTTGTTCCATAATCCATCAAATCTTTACCCAAAACTTGAAAACTTCACAACACAAAACTTAAAGTAGAAAATCTCGTGAGCTCCGTTAGCGAAAGAAAACAAAAGACCACTTCAAGGTACCTTAATGAACTCATTATTTATTTATATTGGTGTTATAACTACTGTATTCCAACTTTTCTATGGATTATAAACTATTTTACTAGCCATAGATTCATCAAAATAAGCAAACAACACACGAAAAACAGAATCTGTTAAAAACAGAACAGTCTGTAGTAATCTGTAGCTAGCGCAAGATCTGGAACCCCAAAAATTCTAAAATAAATTGCTGGACGTGAGAATTTTATATATTAATCATCTTAAAAAAGAATTAACTAAATAGCACTCTCCAAATAAAAATTACAGCAGTTCTCGTGAGCGCTAAAGTTTCTGTTTTTTACAGCAAGTTCAACAAGACTTTCCCCAAAGTCTTCCCAACGGTTCTACTTGGCACAAACACTAATTAAACACAAAAACACAACCAAAACAGAGGATAAATAATTTATTTATTACTAAACAGGAGCAAAAAGAAAGGAATAAAAATAAAATTGGGTTGCCTCCCAACAAGCGCTATCATTTAACGCCCCTAGCTAGGCATAATATATCAATGATGCTCACATGAAAGACAAGAATTGAGGCACAAAGAGAGAATCATAAAACACGTGACAAACACATCTAAGTCTACCATACTTCCTATGCATAGGCATCCTATAGGCAAACAAATTATCAAGGAAAGCAAAAACTAGCATAAGCAAGAAAGCGGAAAGAAACAATAGCAATATCAACATAACGATAGGTAATTTAGTAACATGAAAATTTCTACCACCATATTTTCCTCTCTCATAATAATTACATGTAGGATCATAAGAAAATTCAACAAAATAGCTATCACATAAAATATTTTCAACACGATCCACATGCATGCAAAGTTTACACTCTTCCAAAATAGTGGGATCTAAAGTTGACACTCTTCCAAACCCACTTTCAATAATATTGAAAACACTATTATCAATCTCATATTCATCATGGAGCTTAAATAGATTTTCAAGATCATAAGAAGAATCACCCCAATCATGATCATTGCAACAAATAGTAGTTATAGCAAAACTAGCATCCCCAAGCTTAGGGTTTTGCATATCATTAACACAATTGACATTAAGAGAATTTTTAATAACATCATTGCAAACATGCTTTTCATCGAAGGAACTATCAAGTATGGGTGCAATAGCAACGATCTCATGTTTAACATAAGGAACTATAGCAAATTCATCTTCATAAATATTGGCATCATGGCCACAAGAATAGCAAGTACCATGTTCGTCAAGGGATATTTCAACCAAATCATCGGAATCATCATTATCTATAGATTCATGCATATCATTATTTACTTCCAAAGCAACGGTCATTCTTTCAATAAATTCTTGGACATAGACATTATGAGCAAACTTTTCATTGCAATATTTAAGTATGACGGAATTTTCAGATTTATTGAGAGTAAAATCATACTTTTCAATCAAAGAAGCAACTTCATGAGCACCCTTAAAAACGACAAATTCTTCAATTTGTTCGATATCATAGTAACTATAAACACCCTTTGCATAAGAAGATAAGATTTCATTATCATTGAACTCACATAGGTAGGAAAGGTGTTTTTAGGGTTCTTAGAGCAACAAGTAAAATCACAAATTTCACAAAGATTCAAAGCATAGCATAGCAAACTATTTATATGATACCATAAGAGCTTCCCTTTTTCAGATAAACGATGACGCACAAAATGAGCATGCTCATCTAAAGATTTCCCATCAACTAGGCTAGTTGGGGTTTCAGCACGAGCACATAAGGATCGAAGATGATCCAAGTAGAACACTTTAAGTGGATCCATAAAAATAGATTATTAGCAAGCAAAGATGCAAGCAAATGGAAGGTACATGGTAACACAAGCAAACAAGCAACGGGCAAAAAGAGGCAAATAGAGAGGGAGGATAGAGAGAGAGAGGGCAAATAAAATAGCAAGGGTGAAGTGGGGGAGAGGAAAACGAGAGGCAAATGGCAAATAAAGTAATGCGGGATATAGGGATTGTGATGGGTACTTGGTATGTTGACTTTTGCGCAGACTCCCCGGCAACGGCGCCAGAAATTCTTCTTGCTACATCTTGAGCACTGCGTTGGATTTCCCCGAAGAGGAAGGGATGATGCAGCAAAGTAGCGTAAGTATTTCCCTTAGTTTTTGAGAACCAAGTTATCAATCGAGTAGGAGGCTACGCTCAAGTCCCTTGTACCTACACAAAAACAATAGCTCAACGCAACCAACGCGCTTAGGAGTTGTCAATCCCTTCACGGTCACTTACGAAAGTGAGATCTGATAGAGATGATAAATAATATTTTTTTGGTATTTTTGGTATAGAGATGCAAAGTAAAAAAGTAAAAGGCAAAGTAAAAGCAAAACAATAATAATGTGATGGAGATTAATATGATGAGAAAGAACCCGGGGGCCATAGGTTTCACTAGTGGCTTCTCTCAAGAGCATAAATATTCCACGGTGGGTGAACAAATTACTGTTGAGCAATTGACAGAATTGAGCATAGTTATGAGAATATCTAGGAATGATCATGTATATAGGCATCACGTCCGAGACAAGTAGACCGAAATCATTTTGCATCTACTACTATTACTCCACTCATCGACCGCTATCCAGCATGCATCTAGAGTATTAAGTTAAAAACAGAGTAACGCCTTAAGCAAGATGACATGATGCAGAGGGATAGTTTCATGCAATATGATAAAAAAATCATCTTGTTATCCTCGATGGCAGCAATACAATACATGCCTTGCTGCCCCTTCTGTCACTGGGAAAGGATACCGCAAGATTGAACCCAAAGCTAAGCACTTCTCCCATGGCAAGAACAACCAATCTAGTAGGCCAAACCAAACTGATAATTCGAAGAGACTTGCAAATATAACCAATCATACATAAAAGAATTCAGAGAAGATTCAAATATTATTCATAGATAGACTTGATCATAAACCCACAATTCATCGGTCTCATTAAACACACCGCAAAAAGAAGATTACATCGAATAGATCTCCACGAGTGGGGGAGAACATTGTATTGAGATCCAAAAAGAGAGAAGAAGCCATCTAGATACTAACTATGGACCCGTAGGTCTGAAATAAACTACTCACACTTCATCGAAGAGGCTTCGATGATGATGTAGAAGCCCTCCGTGATCGATGCCCCCTCCGGCGGAGCTCCGGACCAGGCCCCAAGATGGGATCTCGTCGATACAGAAAGTTACGACGGTGGAATTAGGGTTTTGGCTCCGTCTGCCGGTGTACTAAAGTAGGGGTACCCTAGTACCCCGAACTTGTGCACGGGCAGTCGCAGCGACCCGCGGCAAGGCTTGCCGAGCGACCGCCAAGACCCTCAATGGTTCCTTTTGAAGCCATTCAAGAACAAAGTATCCAAGAGCAAAACAAGGCCTCGGCAAGAGGAGCTTGCCGGGAAGGAGACAAGACCCCGGCGAGAGGAGCTTGCCGGGAAGAGGACAAGGCCCCGGCAAGAGGAGCTTGCCGGGAAGGAGACAAGACCCCGGCAAGAGGAGCTTGCCGGGAAGACCAACCCAAGCATTACAAGAAGATCACTGCGGCGCACCGCGTGCCCCGACAAGACCCGGTGAGCGACAAGCTCCCGGACCCGACAAGGCAACATCTGCGGCAAGGCGCTTGCCGCGACAAGCTACTACCCCGCAGCCCGTGCTCCAGCTCACCCACTAACATGTCGCCCTAGGACCATTCCTGGCGCACGTGGCGGGAGGCTGTGCAGCCGGGGGCATGCGGTGGCAAGCAGGCGCTGACAAGGAGCCGTCGTGGCAAACGGTGGCGTTCCTGGCGGTCCCTCTCTGGGCCGTCAAGGTGACACAGACGGGCATTTAATGCCCTTGTCCCCTGCCGTCAGAGTTAGGTAGGATGCGACATGTAGGCGGTGGAGCCAACTACCACCCCTTTTACATTTTTACCCTTACCTCTGTTGCCACGTGTCGGTGACCCCTTAGACATATAAAAGGAGGCCCATGCGCAACAGTGGAGGGGGGACATCCATTCTCACGCTCGGACTCGCCAGCTGCTTGAGTGTACTGTAGCACTCGCCGCTCCCGAGGAAGAACTCAATACAACCACCAAAGCAGGAGTAGGGTTTTACGCATCCGTGCGGCCTAAACCTGGGTAAATTGATCGTCTCGCTCGTGTGTTTCGCCTCGATCTGCTCTTTGTGCATCCACCGCCCCCCGCCGAACCACAAGGGGCTCGGTCCGCCGATCCCCATAGGTGTGCGAGGGATCAGACACCCCCGACATCTTTGGCGCACCAGGTAGGGGGCGCGTCGAGGTTGTGCGAACCTGATCCGGCGTTCACGCGAGCCGAATCCTCATCATCTTCATCAACATGCCGCCGAAGAAGAAGGCTTCGGAAGCCGCTGCTCCGTCTGCACTGAACCCACCATCGCCGAGGCGCACGGCTGGTGGGGTAGACACCGGTGAAGAGCGGGCACCGACAAGGAGACCCATGGCGCTTCCAGGTCCAAGGACCGGGTCGCGCCACACGTCGGCGGCGCAGTCGCCTCCCACAACCACCACGCGCACTCCAAGACTTCGGCGTCCGTACACGCACCGCGCCCGTCCCAGGAGGCGCGGGACCAATAGCGTCATGGTACCCATGGTACCATAAACCTGCTGGGCCAAGATCAAGCTGGCGGATCCCGGGGTGCCCAAGACCCGCATGCACGCCAACCTGCTGGCGTGAGCGCGGCACGGTCGCTTGCACGAGATGTTGCTCCTTCTAACGCGGTTAGAAGTCCGAGCATATCTCGCTCCTCGCACCGTTCGCCGCCACCACCTGCCACACCCTTTGCTCCAATCCATGCAGCGAAGGCAGATATCCCCACGGAACTCGTATACGGGTCACCTCGAGTGCTCGCTTATGATGAGCTTGAGCAAGAGCGGCTGCGGCAAGCTGACGCGCTGCTCCTCGAGGAAGATCGTCTCCAGGTTGCTGTGCGAGCCGCTCGCTACCAGCAAGTTTTGCGCCGCTACCATAGCCGCAAAGTTAATGCCCGGAGTTTCGAGGAAGGCGACCTTGTTTCCTTGGCGCGGTTAGTCCGCCAAGATTCCCGACAAGTTGACGCCGAAGTGGGAAGGCCCTTACCGGGTGAAGTGAGTCCCTAGGCTTGGCACTGTCCGCCTTGGGACCGAAGATGGCGTACCAATGAGCAACTCCTGGAATATTGCGCATCTTCGCAAGCTTTGCCTGTGAGGCGCGGTTGTCGGACCCCGTCAGGCAACCACCCATTTGTACAAAGTCTTGCCGCTGTTGCATGTAATCCTTTGTACAAAGCCAGGCGCAGACCCCGTGCATGAAGATTATGTGCTCAGCACATACTCCCAGGAAGGCAAACAACAAAGAAAGATAAGTGCCAAAGTTTGAGCAATCAGACTTCATTTAAATTTTTAAGTTATTCTCCTTGAACACCCGTGCTTTGTATGTGAAACCTGGGCGCAGAGGAGCCGACTCGTAGCTAGTTGCGCCCTTACTGTTGTTTCGAGCCCCGCTCAACGATTTAAGTGAGCTGCAACTAGCTCCGCGACAAGGTTTCTTGTCGGCCGCAGCACCGCCCGCAGATCGCTGACGTTCCGCACTCAGCACGCGCGGCAAGCGTGCCCGCGCCGGCAAGTTCCCTATATGCGCAGGGTAACAACATACAAAGGAAGGAGTCAAGTAAAGGAAATAACATAGCAATTAAATTTATAGAGTTATCTTCCTTGAGCGACCGCCCCTTGTATGGAAAAACCTGTGCGCGGAGGAACTGACTCGCAGCTAGTCATGCACTTACTATTGTTTCGAGTCCGCTCAACAACTTAGGTGAACTGCGGCTAGCTCCGCGACAAGGTTTCTTGTCGGTTGCGGCACCGCCGGCATGGAACCAACTCGTAGCTAGTTGCCTTACTGTCGTTTCGAGTCCGCTCAACGACTTAAGTAAGCTGCGGCTAGCTCCGCGACGAGGTTTCCTATCGGTTGCAGTTCCGCTGCTGATGTTCCGCACTCGGCGCTCGCGGCAAGGTGCCCGCACCGGCAAGTTCCCTAAAACCGTAGGGTAAAAAAATACAAGGGAGGGAAGCAAGTAAAGAAAATAACATAGCAATTATTATCCAAGATGGATGTATATTATAGAATAGCTTGTCGCGATTCTAACGGACTGTTTTTCATAACATGATTGACAGCGACAAGGAGAGAAGAAGATAAACAGCCTAGTCTACACGGTCGCCTTCGATCCTCCTGATTCCGCTCACCTTGTCCACGATAGGTGCGACAAGGGCCTTGAGCTCCTCCTGATCAGCATCTGGCGGCAGGCTTCGAAGGACGTTGTGGAGGCGGAGGCCTGGGTTGCGGAAGGCCACCTTCATCAGCACCTTCTGGAGAGCCCCCGCGCAGATCTTGCGCGACTCGTCGGCAAGCTGCTTTGGGAACTGCTCCCGGATTCGCTGGAGCGCCGTCGCCAAGCCTTTGAAGAACAGAGTGAGTTTGTCGCTGGGTTGGAGGTTCTCGTAGGAGGAGTACGCGAGATCCACCATCCCCAACTGCGCTAGCTCCTTGTCGACATCCGCGGAAACGTCCACCAGACCCTCCGTCCAGCGCTCCATATCCTCCGCCAAACTCTTCCGGGCGGCGGCAGCCTTCGCCAGCAGCACCTTGCCGGCCTTGACCTCCTCCTTCAGGGTCGTCTCCTGCTGCTTGGCACCGTCCAGAGATCTGGTCAGGGCCGCCAGCTTCCCTTCGAGGTCGGCGTTGGAGTTCTTGGCGGCTTCCAGCTCCTTGCCCCTTTAACGAAAAGATCCTGCAGCTCCAAGTAGCCGATGGCGTCCTTCTCCCGCTCGAGCTTGAGCGCGGCAAGCTCGTCGCCGCTCACCTTGAGGCCCGCCTCCAGCTGCATCACCTTCAGCTCCAGCTCAGCCTTGGCGGCCTCGGCAGCTGCGGCGGCGTCTTCGGCCCGCTTGACAGCTCCGCCAACTGCCCGCTCGCGCTCGGCAAGTTCCTCCTCGTGGCTGTCGAGGTTGACCGACCTCTGCGCCAAGTCACCCTCCTGTGAAGACAACTTCTCCGCGACAAGCCGTTGGCACTCCTCGACGTCGGCCTTCTCGAGGAGGAAGGCCTGCCGTGCCTCGGCGAGTTGCTCCCGCTCCTTTGCCAGGGAGCGGAGAGCTTCCTGGTGGGCGCCTCGGAGCTCTTCTGTGCGCTTCTCGATGTCGGCGCCAGCCTTCGCCACGAGCGCTTTGCGGGACTCCAGCTTGGCCTGCCGGGTGCGGAAGAGCGCCACCAGCTTCCGCAGCAGGCGCTCCTCTTCAGGATCGCTGCTGCTGCTGCTTGGCGCGTCAACCCGCTTCAGCCCGGCAGAGGCAAGCACCTCTCCGTCCAGCGCCTCCCCCTCGATCGGCGCCCTGGAGCTTGACGCCCAGGGGAGGCTGATGAAGATGTTCTCGCCGGCCTTCAGGTAGATGCCAGGCTGGGGCTCTTCGGGGCCTGCCGCGGCGGCAGCGGCGGAAGAGTCAGTGGTCGGAGCAGCGCCTGGCGCTCCTGTGGCCTCCGGGTCGTCAGTACGACCGCCAGACTCCCCGCCCGTCTCCGCGGCAGCAGCCCTGGCAGCCTTCTCGCCAGCGCCGGCCACTTCCTCGGCGGCGACCTCCGTCTCCATCGGCTCTGCGGCAGATGGATCTGATGGCCGGAAGAGGGGACAAGATTCAAGCAAGGTTCGGGCAAATCCAAGAGGAAAATCAAGAAGCTGAAGAAGCAAGGAGGTTACCTGCGCCAGGGCTGGTCGCTGTGGTCTCCGTCGCCGGAGGATCGCTGGCGCGGTCCCTTGCCGGAGATCCTTGCCGGGCCGGGGGCTCCTCCCTTGCCGGAGTCTCCTCCCTCGCCGGGGCTCCTCCCTTGCTGGAGTCCCTTCCCTTGCCGGGGGCTCCTCCCTTGTCGGAGCCTCCTCCCTCGCCGGAGAGCTCTCCCTTGCCGGAGACCTCTCCCTCGTCGGAGGACTCTGCCTTGGCACTTCAGGGGCGGTCTTCGGGCTCCCCTGGTGAGGCTGCTCCGCTCCTGCACAAGTCAACAAACAAGCATCAGCACAGCAAAGATCTTCATGCGCGCCCAATAGCGGGAAGTGAACAAGACGCTTACGCTAGGGGCTGCTCTGAAGATCAGCCACCGGGTCCGACGGGTTCGTCTCAGGCACGTCCCCTGTTGACGCAGTGGGTTCGTCCTCGATGACGATCACCGGCACCCTGGCCCTCTTCGCCACTCTCTGCGCCAGAGTCCTGAAAAGGAAGAGGCGCAGAGGAAGGCAAGTGAGAAACAAGACAAGACAAAATAATGGAAGTCAAAGAATTGCAAGGACAGAAAGAAGAACTTACTCCTCCTCTTCTTCCTCGTCGGAGCTAAACGCGGAGAAGTCAAAGTCCGGCCCGCGGCTGGCGCGGGAAGAAGGAGGGGTAGGCTCCCTTGGTCGCTTGGCGGGAGCAGAGGCGGCAGCCCGGGAAGACCCCGCTCCAGTCGAAGCAGCGGCATGGGGCGCTCCCGCGGCAACAGTGCTTGCCGCGGTAGAGCGCATCGTGCGGCGCTGCGACTGCTGGGCCTCCTGCTGCCTCGCTACATCCGCGGCCTTGCGGAGATGCCTTCTCGGTGGAGACGGAGGCGCAGCCGGCGGCGGGCTGTCGGAAGACGAAGTGGAGGAAGAGTCAATCTCCAGTGAGTCGCTCGCATCCCCGGAAGGCTCGCTCGGCTCGGCGCCGCCCCCGGCAAGATCCTCCTTGCCGGCAAGTTCATCTTGCCGGACAAGCTCTTTCTTGCCGAGGAACTCGTCTCGCTCGGCAGAGGTCATCTCCTCTTCTGCCGCCGCTTCCTCCAGAGTAAACCCAAATTCGCCTGCCGCTGCGGCTGCCGCTGCCTCTTCCAACCTGGAGGCTATGCGCGCCAGCTCCGCCTCGGTGGTGTCGCGGATGAGGCCGTCCCTCTCGTCGGCACGGATTGGCACTTCCACCAGGTCGTCGAAGAACTGCTGCACGACCTCGTCTGCGGGCTCTTGCCAAGTTGGCTCGATTCCGTGCGAGTCGCACAACGGCATCATCGCCCGGATGCGGTCGAGCGCAGAGTTGTTGCACAAAGGGACGACGCCCTGTGGCAGCCTGAAGACTTCGGGGTGATTCGGATCATATTTGAAGAGCTCCTACAGCATGCTAGTGTGCTCGAGGACAGTGAAATTATAGTTGAGGCCTGGGCGCAGCCTCATAATGTCCGCCGCATTCTTGAACTCCCAGGCAGGCCTTCCCCGTTCCTGCAGAGGGGCAATGCGGCGGCGAAGAAAGTCTGCGCCAACAGCGCCTACGGTGAGTCCGGCAAGCCTAAGACGCCGGATCCTGGTGACGGCAATTGTCAGCTTGCTGTCCTCCAGGGCCAGGTCGCTCCAAGCATTGCCGCGCACTGTCGCTGCTTGGCGCCGGACGGTGAATGACTGCGGGCTATCCTCGATAATCCAGCACCAGTTAACTCTCCACTCCTCCCACTTGCCGCGGAACTCCCCCTCTAGATAAGATTCCTTCTTGCCGGCTCTGGAGATCCAGGCGATCCTGCCGGACAGGGTCTCCCCTCTCTCTACCCGAGGGATGAAGAAATGGCGGAAGAAAGCTACACTAGGGTGGACTCCGACAAAGTTTTCGCAAAGATGTGCGAAAACTACCATGGTGAGAACGGCGTTGGGGGTGAAGTCAAGGAGGTAGAAGCCATATGTGTTCATAATATTGCAGAAGAACTCGGAAAAGGGCGGGCAGAGCCCGTAGTAGAAGAACACAGCGAAGAAAGGGTACCCGTCCAGAGCTTTCGTGTGGGCTTCAGCCGGGAGCACCCTGGTCCGCGGGTGAGCTCGCGTCTCCGCCGACCAGAACAGGTAGTACCGCTCCCGCAACGCCTTCGCGCCGAGCTTGGGAGGGAAGATGGCCCGCTCCTTCCGCATCATCGCGAGCCGCTGCACCTTGGTCGACTTCACCGCTTTTCCCTTGTCGCCCTTCGCAGCCATGGCGAGGGTGGTGGAGGAGGCCGACGGTGGTGGTGGCGCTGGTGATGATGGGGGGAGTAGGGCGCTGCTCTCTTGTTGCTCTGAGAAGACGGGGAGCGGCGGAGGATTTGAGATTGGAAGCAGCAACGGGCAGATGGCGCCGCACCCCTGTTTCCTCTACTTATAAGGAGGGGAAGGGGGAGGCGGACGTTTCGCCGTCACGAATAAACAACTACCCATGATTCCGCCCACCACGCCTCCACGCCTCCCTCCGTTTACGGGGAGGGGCGCGCCAACCGTCCCCTTTTACCGCGACGTGACACATGCGCGTGGGGGCGCAGCCCCGCGCACGCCGCCCACGTCACGGACGGCACCGCGTTCGACGCGTGCCGTTTGGGGAGGGCGCGGTGGGTGCGGAGTGGGTTATGGCGTGCCCTAGGCCGCGTGTGCCCATGCACTGTTTTGGGCCTGGCCCAACAGCGCTCGGCACCGTGTATGGCCCAGGCCCGGGGGCTCCTACCAGTGTACTAAAGTAGGGGTACCCTAGTACCCCGAACTTGTGCACGGGCAGTCGCAGCGACCCGCGGCAAGGCTTGCCGGGCGACCGCCAAGACCCTCAATGGTTCCTTTTGGAGCCATTCAAGAACAAAGTATCCAAGAGCAAAACAAGGCCTCGGCAAGAGGAGCTTGCCGGGAAGGAGACAAGACCCCGGCGAGAGGAGCTTGCCGGGAAGAGGACAAGGCCCCGGCAAGAGGAGCTTGCCGGGAAGGAGACAAGACCCCAGCAAGAGGAGCTTGCCGGGAAGACCAACCCAAGCATTACAAGAAGATCGCTGCGGCGCACCGCGCGCCCCGACAAGACCCGGTGAGCGACAAGCTCCCGGACCCGACAAGGCAACATCCGCGGCAAGGCGCTTGCCGCGACAAGCTACTACCCCGCAGCCCGTGCTCCAGCTCACCCACTAACGTGTCGCCCTGGGACCATTCCTAGCGCACGTGGCGGGAGGCTGTGCAGCCGGGGGCATGCGGTGGCAAGCAGGCGCTGACAAGGAGCCGTCGTGGCAAACGGTGGCGTTCCTGGCGGTCCCTCTCTGGGCCGTCAAGGTGACACAGACGGGCATTTAATGCCCTTGTCCCCTGCCGTCAGAGTTAGGTAGGATGCGACATGTAGGCGGTGGAGCCAACTACCACCCCTTTTACATTTTTACCCTTACCTTTGTTGCCACGTGTCGGTGACCCCTTAGACATATGAAAGGAGGCCCATGCGCAACAGCGGAGGGGGGACAGCCATTCTCACACTCGGACTCGCCAGCTGTTTGAGTGTACTGTAGCACTCGCCGCTCCCGAGCAAGAACTCAATACAACCACCAAAGCAGGAGTAGGGTTTTACGCATCCGTGCGGCCCGAACCTGGGTAAATCGATCGTCTCGCTCGTGTGTTTCGCCTCGATCTGCTCTTTGTGCATCCACCGCCCCCCGCCGAACCACAAAGGGCTCGGTCCGCCGATCCCCATAGGTGTGCGAGGGATCAGACACCCCCGACACCGTCCCCGATCGTTTGGGGGTACGTGGATATATATAGGAGGAAGAAGTACGTTGGTGGAGGTTCGAGGGGCCCACGAGGCAGGGGGCGCGCCCTCCAGCCTCGTGACCTCCTAGAGGCTTTCTTGACGGAGGGTCCAAGTCTCCTGGATCTTATCTGATGAGAAAATCACGTTTCCGAAGGTTTCATTCCATTTGGACTCCGTTTGATATTCCTGTTCTTCGAAACCCTAAAACAGGCAAAAAAACAGCAATTCTGGGCTGGGCCTCTGGTTAATAGGTTAGTCCCAAAAATAATATAAAAGTGGAAAATAAAGCCCAATATAGTCCAAAACAGTAGATAATATAGCATGGAGCAATCAAAAATTATAGATATGTTGGAGACGTATCAGTGCACTCCAGCTGTGACTCAGAGATCGAAATGGTCAATCAGTTGCAGCTGAAGTACGAGGTATGTTCTTCTGGCTTACTTATATTCTGCCAGCCCCCAAGTCTTCAGATTATGAGAAAACCGGAATGATCTGTAGACTTTATGATATAGGCTAAGACTTTACCTTTATATTTTTCTGAAGTCCAATAAAATAGAACAAAGCTTCACCTGTAGTCCCCAAGGGCCGGTTCACTTAACCATAAATGAGTCGGTACTTTGAATTTCATAACTATCTTGTACTGAATCCAATAAATATTGTAATCCGGCTTAACCTTGAGAGACTTTGCTGAATATCATACATTAGCCCCCAAGTGCCAGGTGCTGTTACTTTGTAAAGTACTTGGGACTTGAAGTATTTTTAGAGTCATAAGAAATTGTTTTGGCATACATTAGCCCCCAAGTGTCAAGTGGTTTTGCAATGCAAAAGTACTTGAGACTTGAATCTTCACTCTTGGACTTTAATTGAAACCTTGACACATCTGTGTACATTTTGTAGAATGCCTCATCTGAATTGAGCTCGCAATTAACTGAGGCGAAGACCCGGCTGGCGGATCAGGAAGCAGAAATCAAGTCTGCTGACTCGAAGCTGCAACTGAGTCTTGCTGAGACAGAAAATTTGAAAAGCAGCTTGATTGTCAAGAAGAAAACCTGGGCTGAGGAAGAAACGCTGCTGACACAACGCGCCGAGAAAGCTGAAGCAGCCCTTGAAGAGGTTACAACGGAGCTGATCGTGTTAAAAGACCGGGTGTCTCAAATGGTGTCTTCCATCTTCGGTAAGTCATCTGTACTAGCCTTTTTGACCTTCTTTTGACCCGGAATACAAACCGCTAGCTGACCCTTTGTTTAAAAACCATGTGCAGGCCCACGAAGCAAGAACCTGAGCCAAGACAACGTCACTAAACTGAAGGTGGTGTATACCTTAGTGGAACAATTGTACATTGGCGCACAACGGGCACTTGCCGCTATCTCTCCTGCCAATCAAGGACCCAACCGGCTCAACGATATCTTAAAGAAGTTGTCAATCTTACCCGCCAGGTTCCAAGAAGTCAAGCGCTCTTGTGCTAGAGCCGGGGCTTTAACTGCCGTAAGCCGCTCCAAGGCTTGGGTGCCAGATCTAGACCCGACGGATGTAGCCAGAGGGTACCCCATGGTAAAGGAAGACGGGTCACTGTTTGAACAGGATGACTTCGTTGCTTGCGTGAGGGAGGTGTGACCTCAGGCCACCATTCTTGGAGATGAAACAAATATCGACAAATACCAGCCGGGTTTTGACTTGGACAATAACAAGATGGCGACTGCCTCCTACAAAGTGACCGACCTTATCCCACCGGTTCGTCAACATACATTTGCTTTGGATATTGATCCAGCCGGCTTGATTGATGAAGAAGCAGAATTTACCGCTGTAGATGGTTTTGATTGGTCAAAATCTAACTTCCAATTAGCAGAAGGTGGTGAGCTGGCGAGGGAGGAGTGAAGACCATCTTCATGGGCTTTTAAAAGACTTGTAATAGATTAGATGTGAAAACACTGCATAATTTGCCTATGCCATCGCGCATAAGACACCGTGTGTGATTCTGTGTTTGCTGATGTCAATATATGCATCATATTTATGGTTGTCCCTGCAATATTTCCGCTCTGTTCCTGTAGATAAAAGGGAAAAACTGGCTTGGCGGCTTAGTACCGAATGGGTCAGAACACCCTGTCTATAGCCAATATTTTTATCATAGTAGAAAACAGAACCAGACGTAAAAAGAAAACAAGGTTGAAATAACCTTTGATTAATACAGAAGGAAACTGTTCATAAACAATAGCCATACCTGGATCTTTGACCTCTGGACCACCGGTTTATATGACCCGGGGATGAGTTTGACAATCAAGTCTTTGCGAGAAGTCAATGCTTCTGAATACCTGACGATTATCATGCCCTGGCGGCTTGTTGTCAAATAGTCAAGCCGGTGAAAAGACCATGATTGAGTATTTTGAAATTGAGTCAACAAAAAACCAATAAGACAAATAACAGGTGGTAACCAAAATTAGCCTTGTAACTAAAGGTTGGGGGTTTTCTGATTCGAATACGATCAGTAAACCGGACTAAAGGGGTTAAGCTAAGATTTGAATACGATCATATAGCCCCCAGTGGCTTTGGCGTTGCGCCGATTAAGAGGGTACCGACAGCTACGTTATCTTTGGTTCGAATACGACCTAAGTTTGAACAGGAAGCCCCCAAATGACCTTGAGAGGTTTTTAACGACCCTGATTCGAATACGATCCAAGTCGGACCCAAAAAGGGTTTAAGCTGTGATTCAAATACGATCAAGAAGCCCCCTAGTGAGTTTGGCTTTGAGTCGATAAAGAGGGTTACGACAGCTATGTTCTCTTTGGTTCGAATACGACCTATGTTTGAACAGGAAGCCCCCAAGTGACCTTGATAGTTTGCAGCTAGATTCGAATACGATCATAAGCCGGACCAAAAAAGGTTAGACTTGATTCAAATATGATCAGCTCCTTAATGGTCATTTGAAAATAGTAGTAAAAATAGTAAATATGTGTAATCTTTGAAAACAAAAGAGACTGATGGTGCTGCTTTATTACTTATCATAGTATATACAACCTCAAAATATGTACATGATGAGAGCCGGTGGCTCAGGTGTAGTATGGCCGAAGTTGAGCAATGTTCCACGGCTGGCGGGTCTCCTCTTCCGACTTACATGAGTCTTTGTGCTCTCGAACGTCGATGAGGTAATATGACCCGTTGTTTAAGTTCTTGCTGACCACAAAGGGTCCTTCCCAAGGCGGGGATAGCTTGTGTGCATCTGATGGATCCTGGATGAGCCGGAGCACCAGGTCACCTTCTTGAAAAGTCCTGGACTTAACCCGGCGGCTGTGATAACGGCGCAGGTCCTGTTGATAAATTGTTGATCGAGACGCTACTAAGTCTCTTTCCTCATCTAACAAGTGAAGTGCATCATGTCTGGCTTGTTCATTGTTAGCTTCAACATAAGCCGTCACATGGGGCGAGTCATGACGGATGTCACAAGGCAACACTGCTTCCGCTCCATAAACCATGAAGAAAGGTGTATAACCTGTAGACCTGTTAGGGGTGGTGTTGATACTCCACAGCACCGAGGGTAACTCCTCTACCCAACAACCCGGCGTTCGCTGCAAGGGAACCATAAGCCGGGGCTTGAGGCCTTTTAAGATTTCTTGATTTGCTCTCTTAGCCTCACCATTGGATTGAGGATGAGCTATAGAAGAAACATCAAGTCGGATATGCTCGCGCTGACAGAACTCCTCCATAGCCCCTTGGGATAGATAAGTGCCATTGTTAGTGATAATGTTGTGTGGAAAACCAAAACGGAACATCACCTTTTTCATGAACTGAACCGCTGTGGCCGCATCACACTTACTCACTGGTTCTGCCTCAACCCACTCTGTGAATTTGTCAACTGCCACTAAAAGATGTGTCTTTTTATCCTTAGACCTTTTGAAAGGTCCAACCATGTCAAGCCCCGAGAACGAAAACGGCCAAGTGATTGGAATCATCCGCAGTTCTTGAGCCGGCACATGTGCTCGTCATGCGAATTTTTGACATCCATCACATCTACTGACCAGATCTTCTGCATCAGCGTGAGCCATCAACCAGTAAAAACCATGACGGAAAGCTTTGGCCACCAGAGATTTTGACCCGGCGTGATGACCACAATCGCCTTCATGGATCTCACGAAGTATTTCTTGGCCTTCTTCAGGGGAAACACACCGCTGAAACGCTCCAGAGACGCTGCGGTGGTATAGTTCTTCGTCAGAAATTGTCATTGACTTAGACCGCTGGGTTATCTGTCGGGCCAGGGTCTCATCCACTGGCAGCTCGCCCCGGGTCATGTAAGCCAAGAACGGCACTGTCCATTCTGGGATGACATGAAGAGCCACCACCAACTGCGCCTCCGGGTCAGGAACGGCTAGATCTTCTTCTGTAGGTAACTTAACAGATGGGTTATGCAAAATATCCAAAAAGGTGTTAGGTGGCACCGGCTTACGCTGAGATTCCAACCGGCTTAAAGCATCAGCCGCTTCGTTCTTCCTACGGTCAATGTGCTCCACCTGATAACCTTTAAAATGCCCTACAACAGCATCAACTTCACAGTGATAAGCCACCATGAGAGGATCTTTGGAATCCCACTTGCCTGACACCTGTTGAGCTACCAAATCTAAGTCACCAAGACACCAGACCCGGCTCAGGCTCATCTCTTTAGCCATTCAAAGACCATGGAGCAATGCTTCATATTCCGCTGCATTTTTAGTGCAAGGAAACATCAGCCGCAACACATAACAAAATTTGTCACCTCGAGGGGAGGTTAAAACAACTCCAGCCCCCGAGCCTTCCAACTGTCTGGACCCATCAAAGTGAATAGTCCAATATGTGTTGTCTGGTTTCTCCTTCGGCATCTGCATCTCTGTCCAGTCATTAATAAAGTAAACTAGTGCTTCAGACTTGATCGCAGTACGTAGAAAACATACTTCAACCCATGAGACCCAAGCTCAATGGCCCACTTGGCGACTCGTCTAGTGGCTTCTCTATTTTGAATGATGAGTCCCAAAGGAGCAGAGCTAACCATAGTGATTGGGTGACCCTGAAAGTATTGTTTGAGCTTCCGGCTCACCATGAACACGCCATACACAAGCTTCTGCCAATGTGGATATCTCTGTTTAGATTCAATCAACACCTCACTGACGTAGTAAACCGGCCGTTGAACCGGATGTTCCTTGCCAACCTCCTTGCGCTCCACCACAATTGCCACACTAACAGCTCGTGAGTTGGCAGCTATGTATAACAATAGCGGCTCTTTCTCAACTGTAGCAGCAAGGACCGGCGGCTCAGCAAGATGTTTCTTCAGGTCCTCAAAAGCAAAGTTCGCAGCATCGCTCCAAACAAAATCATCTTCTTTCTTCATCAGCTGATACAAAGGCATCGCCTTCTCCCCTAACCGGCTTATGAACCGGCTCAAAGCAGCAACACGACCCGCCAGCCGTTGAACGTCATTGATGCATGTTGGTTTGGCCAGCGATGTGATTGCCTTAATCTTCTCCGGGTTAGCTTCAATACCGCGGTTGGACACCAAAAAACCCAAGAGCTTGCCCGCTGGGACTCCAAAAACACACTTGGCCGGGTTAAGCATCATTTTATAGACCCGGAGGTTATCAAAGGTCTCTTTCAGATATGTGACCAAGGTTTCCTCTTTCCTGGACTTTACCACTATATCATCCACGTAAGCATGAACATTACACCCAATCTGATTATGAAGGCAATTCTGCAAACACCGTTGATAAGTTGCCTGGGCACTCTTGAGCCCGAAGGGCATAGACACATAGCAGAAGGCTCCAAACGGAGTGATGAAAGATGTCTTCTCCTAGTCCTTGAGTGCCATCTTGATCTGATGATAACCTGAATATGCATCCAAAAAACTCAAACGTGCACAACCCGCCATAGCATCGATGATCTGATCAATACGGGGGAGAGCAAAAGGGTCAGCCGGACAAGCCTTATTTAAATCGGTGTAATCCACACACATACGCCAGGTGCCATTCTTTTTGAGTACAAGCACTGGGTTGGCCAACCACTCTGGGTGAAAGACTTCCACAATGAACCCGGCCGCCAAGAGCCGGGCCACCTCTTCTCCAATGGCCTTGCGCCTTTCCTCGTTGAATCGTCGGAGAAATTGCCTGACCTGCTTAAACTTTGGATCAATATTGAGAGTATGCTTAGCGAGTTCTCTCGGGACACCCGGCATGTTAGAAGATTTCCATGCAAAGATGTCCCGGTTCTCATGGATGAACTTGATGAGCGCGCTTTCCTATTTTGGATCCAAGTTGGCACTAATGATGAACTGCTTGGATGAGTCGTCGGGCACAAAATCAACCGTCTTGGTGTCATCAGCTGACTTGAATTTCAACACCGGTTCATGCTCCATTGTTGGCTTCTTTAAAGATGTCATGTCTGCCGGGTCAACATTATCTTTATAAAACTTTAGCTCCTCTGTTGCACAAACAGACTCAGCGTATGCAGCATCTCCTTCTTCACACTCCAGGGCTTTTTCTGGCTTCCATGTACTGTAATGGTGCCCTTATAACCCGGCATCTTGAGATGCAGATACACATAACACGGCCGAGCCATGAACTTGGCGTAAGCCGGCCGTCCAAACAACGCATGATATGGGCTTTTGATCTTAACCACCTCAAAGGTTAATTTCTCCACTCTGGAATCATATTCATCCCCAAAGGCTACTTCCAGTTCAATCTTTCCAACTGGGTATGCCGACTCGCCAGGTACCACACAGTGAAAAACAATGTTGGATTGCTTAAGACTCTTATCAGTCAACCCCATCCGACGAAACATCTCATAGTAGAGGATATTGATGCTACTGCCCCCATCCATGAGCACTTTAGTGAATTTATATCCACCAACCTGAGGCACTACTACCAAGGCCAAGTGACCCGGATTGTCAACCCAGGGAGGATGATCCTCTCTGCTCCACACAATAGGCTGTTCTGACCACCGTAAGTAACACGGAATCGCCGGCTCAATGGCATTGACAGCCCTCTTGTGAAGCTTTTGGTCCCTCTTGCACAAGCTAGTGGTAAATACATGTTATTGCCCACTTTTCAACTGTTTTGGGTTGCTTTGATATCCAGATTGCTGCTAATTACCTTGGCCAGGTTGTGGATTATAACCTCCTTGGTTACCCGTATGACCCTGACCGTGAAAGCCGCCTCCACCTGAATAGGCGCCCGGGCCATGAAAACCACCTCCACCTGAACCGCCGCTAGGGCCGTGACTTCCATCAAATGTATAATTTTTAAACGCCTTCATGATTGTGCAGTCCTTCCACAGATGGGTGGCTGGCTTCTCCTGGGTGTCGTGTCTTGGACAAGGTTCATTCAATAGTTGCTCAAGGGTGGGACCTGACCCGCCCGACCGAGGGGGTTGCCTACCCTTGCATCGTTGATTGTTGCCTGCGCATTGGTGTTAGCCACAAATTCGTCAGCCTTACGTTTATTACCTCATTGATTCGCCGTGTTATGCTGGTGACCCTTGCCGTTGCCGTTCTTCTTTCCCTTCCCTGTCTTTTCTTCATAAGACATAGGGTCCTTGGTATTATCAGAATCAGCATACTTGATGAGAGCCGCCATCAACTGGCCCATGTCATTGCAGTCACGTTTAAGCGGCCCCAGCTTCTGCTTTAGAGGTTCAAAACGGCAATTTTTCTCCAACATTAAGACTGTCGAGCCGGCATCCATCTTATCAGATGAATGAATTATCTCTTTGACCCGGCGCACCTAATGGGTTGTGGACTCACCTTCCTCTTGTTTACAATTAGTCAGGTCCATGATGGACATAGGTTGTTTGCATGTGTCCTTGAAGTTCTGAATGAACCGGGCTTTTAACTCCGCCCATGAGCCGATGGAATTGGGGGGCAATCCTTTTAGCCAAGTGCGAGTTGTTCCATCCAACATCGTGGTGAAATACTTAGCCATTATCGCGTCGCTGACCTCCAACAGCTCCATTGCCTTCTCATAACTCTCAATCCAGGGCCCAGGCTGCAAGTCGGCCATGTAATTAGGCACCTTACGAGGCCCCTTGAAGTCATTTGGCAAACACTCATTATGTATGGCCGGCACCTGGAAAGTGACACCTCCGGTTCTTGTGGCCACTACTGCCTCAACCGAGGTTGCTGGATAAGCCGGAAAAGTCTGATGAGACGCCTGGTCCGCTGTCAGTTGAACCGCTCGCTCAGCCTCTTGTCGGATCCTCAACTGATCCGCTAAGTTAAGGGCTCCAGCCTGTGCCAGCTCATGCCTGCGCGGCCGGTTGCAGCGTTGGGCATTGCTTGACATATCAGCTGAATCCATATGCCTACTATAGCTTGGGATCCGGCTCGGGCGAGGGGTTGAATGGATCCTGTCTCGACTGTAAGAGTACGCATCCTGCTGCGCCAGAGCTGTCTGAAGAAGTTCTCTCACCCTTCGCGTTTCGATCATCGTCGGAGAGTCGCCTTCCATCGGGACAGCCGCCAAACGAGCCGACGCAGCAATGAGGTTTTCCAAAGGATTGGAGAAGTGACCCGGTGGTGTTGGCACATAATGAGGCGGAGCGGTATGTACACGAGGTGGTTCCATGGCGCGCGGCTGAACTGGTGCTCCGGTGTCGTGATCCGATTTGCCTCTGGCAGGCTACTTGGGTCGGCCCCGGGCGTATGGAAAAGGTTCCTAGGATCAAGCGTTAGAGGTAGTCGTGACTGAGTTTTCTGATGCCTTCTTCTCATGACCTCGTTTGACACGTTCAGATCCACCGAGAGCCGGAAAGTCTCCGCTTGAAGCTGCTGAGCACGAGCGTCCAAAGCCGCCCGCTCCGCGGCCATACTGACCTCTTCTGCTGCTAAATTCTCCTTAGCTTGTACCATCTCTTCATGTATGCGTGCCACCTCCGTGTCGTGCTGAACCTTATCCGCCGGCTCCACCACGGCAGTCAACAGAGCCGTTAGCTTATCTGTGAGGTCCATTAGAATCTGAGCCGGGGGCGCGCGGAGCCTCCTGACCTGGCCGCTGCCGACCTGGTGGTTGTTGCTGCTGTAGTTGTGGAGTTCTTCCCGGGCTGCGTGCCTGCCATGAAGACTCCGGACCGATTCGGCGGCTCAAAGGGGTCCGGAATACTGCCGCCATCGGAACAGCCCCCAAGCATGCCATCCTGCAGCTGATACAAAGAGTTAGTCTCGCCCGTTGATGATGTAGCGTCAGAACATATGGTCGTCTCACCGCCATCCACCGATCATTCATAGTATTCGCCGCCGTGGATGCAACCCACGAAGGCATGCTTCACGACATATTGAACACGGGTGGACCTCGCGCGCTGAGCCATTTTGACGAGGTTGGTGTGGACGTCCGGCTCAGGGCCCGATTCGCCGATCCGGCTGATGAAGACATGAATTCCGCCGAAGGGGACCCGATATCCGTACTTGATTGAGCCGGCCTCGGGGCCCAGGCTTCGTCGTCGATGTAGAGCTTGCCGCGACGACTCTTGGTCATCCGGCCCATAGCGTATCCCTTGAGCCCTTTGAAGTTGCCCTTCAAGAACTCAAATCCACTGTGCGCTGGCCCCAAGGTGGGCGCCAACTGTCGTGGAATTGTCACGGCAGATGTCCTAGAAGAAGGACTTAGTCGTAGGGCCATCGCAATTAGGAAGCTTAAAGGGGTTAATCGGGACAAAGGACACGAGAGGTTTTATACTAGTTCGGCCCCTTACGATGAAGGTAAAAGCCTATGTCTAGTTGTGTTGATATTGCTGGGTTTTCGATCACTAAGAGGCTAGTTCGCCGGTTTGGTTATCGATCTCTTGTTTCTTGCCCTAAGCCGCCACTGGGTCGTCCCCTTATATACACAGGTTGACGCCTGGTGGCCTACAGAGTCCCGGCCGGCTCATAAATCGTGTCCGACTCGGTGACTTCTTTTACCTGCCTTTCCTTACAAGTCTTTCCTTATATACGACAGTTTACAATATTGGGCCTTAAGCCGCCTCTAGGCCTTTAGGCCTTCTATAAGTTTTAATAACTATCACCTTGAATGTTTACTAGGCTTCCTTTGTGACCCGCCATTGGGGCTGACCCGGCCCCTCCTGGGCGGGTCATAACCGATAGTTATATCCCCAACACTTTTGGATCTGTGGTAGAAGGTGTTCCCATTTGTTTCCTTAGGGTATGCTATGAAGGCGCACTTCTCCGATCTGGGTTCGAGCTAATCAGGCTAAAGCCTTTTGACATAAGTGTCGCAACCACAAATTTTAAGAAACGAGAGCTTAGGTTTCTTGCCAAACCATAGTTCATACGGTGTTGTCGCAACGGATTTAGACGGTGCCCTATTTAACGTGAATGTAGCTGTCTCTAATGCATAACCCCACAAAACGACAATGGTAAATCGGTAAGAGACATCATAGAACGCACAATATCTAATAAAGTACGGTCACGGCGTTCGGACACACCATTATGTTGTGGTGTTCTAGGTGGCGTGAGTAGTGAAACTATTCCACATTGTTTTAAATGAAGGCCAAACTCACAACTCAAATATTTGCCTCCGCGATCAGATCATAGAAACTTTTATTTTCTTGTTACGATGATTCTCCACTTCACTCTGAAATTCTTTGAGCTTTTCAAATGTTTCAGACTTGTGTTTCATTAAGTAGATATACCCATATCTACTCAAATCATCTATGAAGGTGAGAAAATAACGATACCCGTCGTGTGATTCAACTCTCATCGGACCGCATATATCGGTATGTATTATTCCCAATAAGTCATTAGCTCGCTCCATTGTTCTGGGGAATGGAGTTTTAGTCATCTTTCCCATGAGGCATGGTTCACAAGTATGAAATGATTCATAATCAAGTGATTCCAAAAGCCCATCTGCATGGAGTTTCTTCATGCGCTTTACACCAATATGACCTAAACGATAGTGCCACAAGTATGTTGCACTATCATTATCAACTTTGTATTTTTTGGCATCAATATTATGAATATGTGTATCACTACAATCGAGATTCAGTAAACCATTAACATTGGGTGTATGACCATCGAAGGTTTTATTCATGTAAACAGAACAACAATTATTCTCTGTCGGATTCACGGGTTCCGGCAGACCCTTAAGGTTCGAACACTGGGGTGCGCACGGAAATCACATCTTCTACCTCCCCGTCTCACAAAGATCTAAACTACTAAAGGAACTGCATGAGAGACATAAGATTTATACTGGTTCGGGCCACCGTTGTGGTGTAATACCCTACTCCAGTGTGTGGTGGGTGGATTGCCTCTTGGGGCTGATGATGATGAACGATACAAGGAAGAACAGCCTCGCGAGGGTCTGTTCTTGACTGGGGCAATGAACTGCTAGGAGGAGTTCAGTCACCCTTCTCTCTCTCTCTCTTTTATTTCGATCCCCCCTACCATGTGGGTGGCTGGTCCTATTTATAGGCAAAGGCCCTGGGCCTCTTCCCAAATATTGAGCGGGAAGGGCGCCAACAATTGGCCAATTCAAAGGGGAACATCTAGTACACTTATCCTGACTAAAGTTGGTCTTCGCTTGCGAAAGACCCTACGGTGACGCCGTGCTGGGCTCCATGGTGACCTCCGTCTCGTAGTCCGCTTGGTCCTGGTCTCGTTGCACCGAAATGGCAACCTTTGCCTGATGCCTCGGTACTCCGCGGTTGCGCTTGCCCCCTTTGCACCAAAGAGGAAAGAAGGACGCTGCGCGCGCTGGCGCCCGCCTGGCACCCTCGATCGTCATGGCTTGCGTCATGGGCACCTCGCGAGGTACCCCGCCTTGATTCCTCCACCTCCTCACGAGCCAGCCTGAGGAGGCTACGCCTGGGGATGCGCCGTGTCGTCCGCCCTGCGAGGCTTGGCCCCTCGCGAGGGTCTTGAGTCTTGTGTTGATGAAGATGGGCCATGCTGGGCCTCCTTTGAGCCACGCCGCAGGCCGCAGGCAGGCAAGTCTGGGGACCCCCGTTCCTAGAACGCTGACAGTAGCCCCCGGGCCCAAAGCGCGCATGGGCTTGGCCGTGCCGAGAGGCGAAAGGGCAAGGGCGAAGCGCCGCGGGCCCTAACAGCATGTGGCCTTGGGCGCCGCGTGGCGGTTGATGGGACGTGGGTGCTTCAGCAACCGTGCAGGTTGGTAAAGGAGCGGCATCTGCCCAGACTTCGCCTTTTGCTCTCTCCGGTCGCTGCTCAGATTCCCCTTCTTGCGCCTTCCCTTTCTTCCTCCAAACTTCCAGATCTACTCCAGCTGCGCGACCTAGGAATCCATGGCGCCTCGCCATCCTCCGGCCAAAGCTTGGTATTCTCCTGCTCTGGACTTGCCGAATGTGTCCAAGGCGAGCCTTGCCCGGCTGTGCCGGATGGCGACGGCGCAGGGCATCAACGGGACGGAGGTGTTCAAGACCGGCTCCACCACCTCTGAGGGCCGAGGGAGCACCTTTTATCCTCTCTTTGTAAGCTCCATTCCTGCGGGACTGGTGCCTCCCTTCTCCGAGTTCTTCTTCTCCGTCCTCCACCATTACAACTTGCAGGCTCTGTATCTCCACCCCAACTTTGTCCTTCTTCTAGCGATCTTCGCTTACTACTGCGAGGCCCGCGTAGGGGTGCAGCCTTCGTTGGCCTTGCTGCGCCACTACTTCTCCCTCCGGGTCTCCGGCAGCTCTCTTTCTGCGTGCGCGGGCTTCGTCGCGTATGGCGGCACCATTGCCATCTCGAATCCCGGGAAGAGGATTGAGGGCTTCAGGAGCAAGTGGGTCTTGGCAGATGCCGGGTGCATCCACCCTCGGCTGATCTTGCCCGCGGAGCAACCCGTGGGCTCCAGCGACTGGTGCCGCGCAGAGCTCACAGACCCCCGCACGAAACTGGTGTTGGAGAAGATGGACGTGGACCTGAGGCCGGCCAAGATGGCGGCGGCGAAGTTGACCGGTGCATCGCTGCTGAAGGAGTTCCTGGAGCACCAGCTGGCTCCGCTCCGGCAGTACTCTCCTCCAATGTGGAGGCCTCATCCGAGCCCCGAGGCTGTGGACGAAGAGGATGTGACCGCGGTTCTCCAGTCTCTCGTCGGGGGCGAGGTGGCAAGGTTGAAGGGCACTCCCAAGCCCTTGTTCCTTCGCGACGACTGGAAGCGGGTGGTGAAGTCCATGCCTGTTTTTAACGGGGACAGGCTCGTGCCCGCGGCGGCTTCTGAAGGACCGGTGGATGTGCCCTCCGGTGACTCCAGCGATGAGGAGGAGGAAGAGGAGCGGGGAGAGGGGCCCGACTCTGGGGCGACTGATGGAGAGTCAAGGGATCCCCTCTCCCGGCGCGGGTCCCGCACTCTCCGCCTTTCGCTGAGCAATGATGATGATGATGATGATGATGACGTACTGGGTAGCGGGAGCTCGCCCACGATCCCAAAGAAGGACAGGACCGGGCTGATCTCCCGCGGGTCCGTCCTGACTCCGGGGCGAACCGTGGACGCGCCTTCTGCTTCTGAGGTCGACCCTTCTAGCCGGCTGTCAGGCTTCAAGTTGGGCCGGAGGCTACCCGAGCTCACCGGCGATGACCCGTAAGTGCTTGATCCTTGATCTTTTGTTTCTCGTTCCGCCGACGAGGCTTGATGATTGCTTCTCTTGAATAGGCTGGCGCCAGCGGCGAAGAAGCCGAAGGGAGCCCCCGAGGCCCCACCTGCGGCGACGCCTTCGCCTGCAGGGGAGGGAGATCATGACGCGCGGGCCTCTCCTGCCCGCTCATCCTTGCGAGGCTTAGCTGAGCTGGCTGGGGCGAGCCCAGCCCCCATGGCTCGAACGACTCCCGAGGCGCCCTCGTCTGGCGCCGCTGCTACGGCTGTGGAGGCGCAGCAGACTCCGCCTCGGGACACTGCGGCCTCGCCGCCGCTACTTTCTCCTCTCGTTCCACTGACCGTTGCTTCCCCGGCTCCTCCTATTGTCTTGGGGCGCACCGATGTTTCTCCGCCTCCTTCTTCCATCTTGGAGCGTGCCGTTGCTGAACTGGACTGGCTGCGGCAGGATCTTCTCGGCGCCGACCCTCGCCTGGTGGCCGGGCGCCTGGAACTGGCTTCGGGGTGGATTCGTTCTGATGCTTTGATTCGGGCGGCATTGGTTTAGGCCTCAACGGCCTGCGACGGGGAGAGGGAGGCCACCCTCGAGGCGAAGGCTGCCCAAGACGCGGCCCTGGGAGAGGTGGTTGAAGTCCGCGGTCGTTGCAAGGCGCTGGAGGACGAGCTGCAAGGCCTGCGGGGCCAGCTCGCGAAGGAGGTTCGTCTTCGCCAGGAACAAGAGGAAAGCATGAAGGCTCGCGAGGCGGCCATCGAGGGCCGGGAGGCCAAGCTCAAGAAGCGCCGCGGCCGCCTAAGTGCGCTGGGGGAGGAGCTGGAGGCGACGAGGGTCGAGCTGGACAGCAAGGCCAAGGTTCTTGCCGAGGATCGCGTGGCCTTCGCGGATATGGAGAAAGATGCCTGCGCTTCGCTGAAGACGCTTTACGAGAGCGGCCTGGACAGCCCGCTAGCGGGTGATGGTGACGGCCCCGCCAAGCTGCTTCCTTTCCTAGTTAAGGCCCTTGGGGATGTCGCCCTTGGCATCGGCCCCACGGCCGAGGCCGAGGCGTGCGTCCTGTCTTCTGCTGTGCTGACGCGGGTCTTCGCCCACATCTACCTTCGTGATCCCAACGCCGACCTCGACGGCCTGCTGGACCCGGTGAGCGGCGAGGGTGCTGCTGCCGCTGTCGAAGCCGTGAAGGGGCACGCGGAGGCGCTGCTGGGGAAGTTCCGGGCCTTCCGCACCAAGCCAGAGCAAGGCGCTGCCGGCCCTGCTGCTCCACGAGGCGAAGCCACTCCGCACAGCTTCACTGCCAACGAGTGACTCCGTTCCATCCATGTTCTTCTTTCAATTCCTGCACATGCATCACGCCTTGGGGAGGCATTTAAACTTGCGTTTGGTACTGAGACGATAGTATGGGTCGTAATATTTGCTTTTAAATTCCTTGAATTTTATGTTTTTCTTCCCTACTTGCTTGTGTTCTATGTCGGCAGAGCCCGGCCCCGCGCATGCCTCACCCAGCATTAGCCCTGACCGGAAACCAGGACGGGACCAAAGGAGTGAGGGGCTACGTGACAAGTTAGGCTCCTGAGTCGCGATGCTCAGGAGTCCCCCTTGGCGTGCGAACAACAAGTAGGGAGGCGTAATGTAGGTGTATCTTCCATTCTACGTCTGCAGAGCCCGACTCCGCGAGTACCTCACCCAGCATAGCCTTTCAGAACTAAGGAGTGAGGGGCTACGGAGCCAGTTAGGCTCCTGAGTCACAATGCTCAGGAGTCCCCCTTGACGCGCAAACAGTGGGTGATGAGGTGCAATGTAAGCGGGGCTACCGTTCTACGTCTGTAGAGCCCGACTCCGCGCGTACCTCGCCCAGTATAGCCTTTCGGAACTAAGGAGTGAGGGGCTACGGGACCAGTTAGGCCCCTGAGTCGCGATGCTCAGGGGTCCCCCTTGACGCGCAAACGGCCTTCATACCTTGGCTCCGCTCAGGGAGAGACACGCGATGAACCAGGCCCGAGGGGCCTGGCGGGCGGCGTACGTATGGGCGTGACCCAGTCGTAGCCCCCGTGCCTAGCCCCCTCGCGCGGCACTCCTGAGGGGAGGCGTTGCAACGAGGCCAGCCACTGAGCTCTGGGCTCCCTGAGGTTAATGCGGCCCGGAGGCCACCCCCAGTTGTTTATCACCAGCGCGGAGCATAGCGCTTCTGTATGTGTACGGGCATAGCCGCTCCTCGGCAGTGTCGTCAGCCAGCACGGAGCATGGTGCTTCCACTGTTATGTGGGAGGGGGCTCCCCTCCGGGAGGAGCCCCCGGGGCGTGTACAGCCCTGCCCTGACACGTGGCCGGCACGGTAGGGCTAGGTGACGTTTATCTGGGCACCCGTGAGCCAGCGCGGGACTCACGAGGCCCTACCTCTAGGCGAGTTGTGCCTGGCACTGGGCCGTATCTTGAGATGTGTCCCTACAAAATTCGGTTAGATGCCGGTACTCTACGTCCTTGGGTCCTGGCCCTCGAGCTTGTCTCATCCATCCCTGGTATGCCAGGTCGCGATGCCGTGGACAAGGCCAGAGGGTGAGGGCTGGAGAGCCAGTAAGAGCCCTGAGTCACGATGCTCAGGCACCCCCCCTTTAACGTGCAAGTGGCCGACATGGAGAAGAAAGGATGCCGCGGGCAGGCATCAAGCAATCAAGCGTGATAGGTAATGCATAGTTGGAAATAAACATGAGGGAGATACATGCCGCTGGGCCTAGCCCGAGCGGCTTGGGGATGATGCAGCCCGAGGGGCGCCCCCATCAAGGCAAACTAACGGCCGGAAAATAAAGGGGATACATGCCGCAGGGACGGACCCACTCGGCCTGGGAGTGATGCAACCCTGGGAGGGCGCTCCCAGCTGGGAATGAAGCTTGAGAGATGTCACCTGAGGATGTCGTTGGGGAAGTGGCATTGGTGCAGCAGACTCGGTGGGCTGCGGAAGCTGATCCTCACGAGCACCCAGGCCCCAGGGCCTCGGGAGGCTCCGGAGGCACTGGTGACTCCTCGCGAGCTGTCTTCATCTCCGCCCAGGCCGTGGAACACCTGTCTTCCTGGGCGTCCATGATGCCCCTCATGAGGCGCTGGTACGCCGCAGCCATGCTCGGCAGGTCGTAAGGCATGGGAACATAGTTGTGGGGTGGACCCCCGCAGCGCCCCACTCGCGAGGGCCAGAGACGCTCCATCGTGGCGATCTGATTGAGCCCCGGTACGTCGACGCAGACGCGCAGCCCACCATCCTCGCCTGGATGCGGAGCCATAGCTGGTAGGTGGCGGCACCCTCTCATGATCCTTGACTCCTCTAGTTCTTGAATGGCCTTGTTAACAAACTCCTGCTGGTCTGATCTTCCTTGCCTGGCTCCTTTTCGGGGGAAACGTGCTTCGAAGCACGCCTCCACATGGTGCACAAGCGCCTCCCCCGTGAACCTGGCTAGGTCGGTGGCCCTCCAGGTGAGAGCCCCCGAGCCCTGCCTGAGGAGGGCACCGGGCGCGCTTTCCTATGCGATGGATGGGGGGTCCCCCTGGGCAGACACGAGCCCTGAGGGGCCTGCCTCCTGAGGGGCTGAGCTTGACGATGTCTTCTTCTTCTTGGGGTGGTCTCAGGAAGCCTCCTGCTTCCGCGATCTGGGTCTTCTAGCGACGCGGCCTGATAGGCCCGCTCCAGGGAACACACTGCATCCTTCTCTTCACAGGGCACCGTGATGACACCGCCACTTCCTGGCATCTTGAGGACGTTGTAGCCGTGGTGAGTCACGGCCATGAACTTGGCC
The DNA here is from genome assembly GCA_034509565.1 of Triticum monococcum. Classification (NCBI taxonomy): domain Eukaryota; kingdom Viridiplantae; phylum Streptophyta; class Magnoliopsida; order Poales; family Poaceae; genus Triticum; species Triticum monococcum. Next base: position 384,536,516 of record CM067845.1, read on the forward strand.
AGCGCTGGGTACCCGAGGATGGCGTTGTACGGCAGGCGGATGTGGGCGACGTCGAAGTCGATGAGCTCGGTGCGGTAGTTGCCGCGAGCCCCGAAGGTGACGGGGAGGTGGACCTACCCGATCGGGACTGTGGAACCGTCGGTGATTCCGGAGAAAGGCTTGGTTGGCTGAAGCTGGTCATAGGGTACTTGGAGATTGCTGAATGTTTCCACGGACAGGACGTTGATCCCTGCCCCTCCATCGATGAGGGTCTTGGTGACCAGCACGTTGCTGATGACTGGGGAGCAAAGCATTGGGAGGACTCCTGCCGTGGCCACGCACTTGAGCTGGTCTGCTGAGCTGAACGTGATGGAGCACGCCGACCACCTGAGGGGGCGCGTTGCTTCGAGCTTGGGGAGAAGTGCATTCACCTCGTGGGCAAACTGCTTGAAGATACGTTGAGAGGCTAGGGCTTGAGCTCCGCCTAGGATGAAGGCGATCGCGCGCAGCTCTTGGAAGCCCCCAGCCCCCTCGTCTTGATGGCGGTCTTCGTTCCTCCTTGGCTGAGGCGGCAGCGGAGGTAGGCCTGCGTTGCCATGAGGGCGATCCTCACGAGGCTGATCCCTCCAGTCTCCCTCGCGAGGCAGGTCCCGCCAGCGGTCCTCGCGAGGCAGGTCGCGCCACCCCTGGCGCGGGCCGCGATCTTCCCAGCGTCCTGGGTTTCTTCCTCCTCCTCGCCCGTAGCTCCAGTCAGCACGGTCAGGGCGACGGCCGATCCTTCCTTCTCGCATGGAGCGGAGTTCTTGGCATTCGTTGGTGTTGTGGGTGTGGAGGTCGTGGTACACACAGTACCGGCTGCCCCTGGAGGATTCGGGCAGATCCTTGCCCCGCTTGGTGTCTGGTTCTGCGGCAAGTACGGCAGCCCCCTTGCGCTTCACGTCCTTGGCCTTGGGCTTCTTCTCTCCTGGGTCCGCAGCAGGCAGCTCGAGCAGGGAGAGACGTCCCTCCTCAGCCCTGGCGCACTTGGTCACCAAGTTGAACAGCTCCAAGGAGGTGCAGAGGTCTTCGTGCATCGCCAGCTCCTCCTTCATCTTGACGTCGCGCACGCCATCGGAGAAGGCCGAGATGATGGCTTCCTCGGACACCTTGGGGATCTTGAGGCGCGCGCTGTTGAAGCGCTGGATGTACTTTTGCAGGGTCTCTCCGAGTTGTTGCTTGATGAGGCGCATGTCGCTCATGGCGGGTGGCCCGTTGCGAGTACCTTGGAAGTTGGCGATGAAGCGGGTGCGCATCTGGTCCCAGGAGGAGATCGTGCCTGGAGCCAGATTCAGGAGCTAGGTTCGAGCTCCTTCCTTGAGCGCCATGGGGAACCAGTTCGCCATGACCTTTTCATCCCCGCTGGCAGCCTCGATGCCCAGCTCATAGAGCTGGAGGAACTCTGTGGGATCAGTTGTGCCGTCGTAGCGAGGAGGCAGGTCTGGCTTGAACTTGCCGGGCCACGCGACGCTGCGTAGCCCAGTGGTGTCGCATGGCAGCCTGCGGTGGCCATGAAAGGCTTCGGCTGATGGAGAGCTTGGTCTTGAGGGTCCCCACGCGCTGCAGCTAGGAGCAGAGCAGGGTCTTGGCGCGCTGGAGCTGGAGCAGGGAGCGCCCTGGCAGCTCCTTGCGGGCGAGGGACTTCTTGGCAGCTCCGATCTTGTTGCGCTGGCGCCTGATGGAGCGGGTTCCGCCCAGGGGCCAAGCGCCTTGGAGCCATGGCATCTTCTTGGAGAGGAGGCGGCTGGTGCGCCTCTGGAGCTTCGTTGCCCGCGCGGGGCGGGGTGTGGCGCAGAGGAACGGACGGCGCGGAAGAGCCCCCTGCGGCGCTGACAAGCTCGGCGACGCGGTCGAGCCACTCTTCGTAGACGTCGTCGACGGGGTGGTAGCGCAGGAGCTCGTTTGCCGCGAGGAGCGCAGCTCGAGCCTCCAAGGGTGCGCGGAGCGCGCGGGACGAAGAACCGACTGGTGCGAGCGATGAAGTAGCGGTGCGGCCGTCTTGGCGCACGGACGGATGCTGAGACAACACTTGCTGCTCACCCCCCGCCGAGCCGGTGGCGGCGTTGATGGCAGGCGACAGGGAACGACGAGGACGCCCACCGACGGGGGCCGTCTGGGCGACGCGAGAAGCGATGGCGGCCTGGCGCTCGGCGCGGGCCCGACGAGCGTCGGACATGGATGCGACGGTCGGAGGAGAACGGAGTGGTGGAAGACAGATTCCGACGCACCCCTACCTGGCGCGCCAAATTTCGGATTCACGAGTTCCGGCAGACCCTTAAGGTTCGAACACTGGGGTGCGCGCGGAAATCATGCCTTCTACCTCCCTGTCTCGCAAATATCTAGACTACTAAAGGAACTGCATGAGAGACACAAGATTTATATTGGTTCGGGCCACCGTTGTGGTGTAATACCCTACTCCGGTGTGTGGTGGGTGGATTGCCTCTTGGGGCTGATGATGATGAACGATACAAGGAAGAACAGCCTCGCGAGGGTCTGTTCTTGGCTGGGGCGATGAACTGCTAGGAGGAGTTCAGTCACCCGTCTCTCTCTCTCTCTTTTATTTCGATCCCCCCTACCATGTGGGTGGCTGGTCCTATTTATAGGCAAAGGCCCTGGGCCTCTTCCCAACTATTGAGCGGGAAGGGCGCCAACAATTGGCCAATTCGAAGGGGAACATCTAGTACACTTATCCTGACTAAAGTTGGTCTTCGCCTGCGAAAGACCCTGCGGTGACACCATGCTGGGCTCCATGGTGACCTCCGTCTCGTAGTCCGCTTGGTCCTGGTCTCGTTGCACCAAAATGGCAACCTTTGCCTGATGCCTCGGTACTCCGCGGCTGCACACCAAATAGGAAAGAAGGACGCTGCGCGCGCTGGCGCCTGCTTGGCACCCCCGATCGTCATGGCTTGCATCATGGGCACCTCGCGAGGTACCCCGCCTTGATTTCTCCGCCTCCTCGCGAGCCAGCCTGAGGAGGCTGCGCCTGGGGATGCGCCGTGTCGTCCGCCCCACGAGGCTTGGCCCCTCGCGAGGGTCTTGAGTCTTGTGTTGATGAAGATGGGCCATGTTGGGCCTCCTTTGAGCCACGCCGCAGGCCGCAGGCAGGCAACTCTGGGGACTCCCGTTCCCAGAATGCCGACATTCTCCGACTTAAATGAATAACCGTATTGCAATAAACATGATTCAATCATATTCATGCTCAACGCAAACACCAAATAACATTTATTTAGGTTCAACACTAATCCCGAAGGTAGAGGGAGTGTGTGATGGTGATCGTATCAACCTTGGAATCACTTCCAACACACATCGTCACCTCGTCCTTAACTAGTCTATGTTCATTCTGCAACTCCCGTTTCGAGTTACTAATCTTAGCAACTGAACCGGTATCGAATGCCCAGGGGTTGCTAAGAACACTAGTAAAGTACACATCAATAATATGTATATCAAATATACCTTTGTTCACTTTGCCATCCTTCTTATCCGTCAAGTATCTGGGGCAGTTCCACTTCCAGTGATCATTCCCTTTGCAGTAGAAGCACTCAGTTTCAGGCTTGGGTCCAGCTTTGGGCTTCTTCCCGGGAGTGGCAACTTGCTTGCCATTCTTCTTGAAGTTCCCTCTCTTTCCCTTGCCCTTTTTCTTGAAACTAGTGATCTTGTTAACCATCAACATTTGATGCTCTTTCTTGATTTCTACCTTCGCCGATTTTAGCATCGTGAAGAGCTCGGGAATCGTTTTCGTCATCCTTTGCATGTTATAGTTCATCATGAAGTTCTAGTATCTTAGTGATGGTGACTAGAGAACTCTATCAATCACTATCTTATCTGGAAGATTAACTCCCACTTGATTCAAGCGATTGTAGTAATCAGACATTCTGAGTACATGCTCATTGACTGAACTATTCTCCTCCATCTTGTAGGCAAAGTACTTGGCAGAGGTCTCATGCCTCTCGACATGGGCATGAGTCTGAAATACCAATTTCAGCTCTTGGAACATCTCATATGCTCTATGGCGTTCAAAATGTTTTGAAGTCCCGGTTCTAAGCCGTAAAGCATGGTGAACTAAACTATCAAGTAGTCATCATATCGAGCTTGCCAAACATTCATAACATCTGCATCTACTCCTGCAATAGGTTTGTCACCTAGCGGTGCATCAAGGACATAATTCTTCTGCGCAGCAATGAGGATAATCCTCAGATCACGGACCCAGACCGCAATCATTTCTACTATAGGAACAAATCAAAAATAGGGGAGCTATATCGCGAGCTATTGATCTACAACATAGATATGCAAATACTTCAGGACTATGTTCATGATAAATTAAGTTCAATTAATCAAATTCCTTAAGAACTTCCACTTAGATAGACATCCCTCAAGTCATCTAAATGATACGTGATCCAAATCAACTAAACCATGTCCGATCATCACGTGAGATGGAGTAGTCATCAATGGTGAACATCTCTTTGTTGATCATATCTACTATACGATTCACGTTTGACCTTTCGGTCTCCAGTGTTCCGAGGCCATGTCTATACATGCTAGGCTCGTCAAGTTTAACCCAAGTATTCTGCATGTGCAACACTATCTTGCACCCATTGTATGTGAACGTAGAGTCTATCACACCCGATCATCACGTGGTGTGTCAACATAATGAACTGTCGCAATGGTGCATACTCAGGGAAAACACTTATACCTTGAAATTTAGTTAAGGGATCATCTTATAATGCTACCGCCGTACTAAGCAAAATAAGATGCATAAAAGATAAACATCACATGCAATCAAAATATGTGACATGATATGGCCATCATCATCTTGTGCTTTTGATCTCCATCTCCAAAGCATCGTCATGATCTCCATCGTCACTAACTCGACACATTGATCTCCATCGTAGCGTCATGGTCGTCTCGCCAACTATTGCTTCTATAACTATCGCTAACACATAGTGATAAAGTAAAGCAATCACATGGCGTTTGCATTTCATACAATAAAGAGCAACCATAAGGCTCCTACCGGTTGTCAGATATCTTACAAAACATGATCATCTCATACAATAACGTTTATCACATCATTTCTTGACCATATCACATCACAACGTGCCCTAGAAAAACAAGTTAGACGTCCTCTACTTTGTTGTTGCAAGTTTTACGTGGCTACTACGGGCTTCTAGCAAGAACCGTTCTTACCTACGCATCAAAACCACAACGGTGTTTCATCAAGTTTGTTGTTTTAACCTTCTTCAAGGACCAGCCGCAGTCAAATTCGATTCAACTAAAGTAGGAGAAACAGACACCCACTAGCCACCTTTATGCAAAACTAGTTGCATGTCTGTCGATGGAACTGGTCTCATGAACGTGGTCATGTAAGGTTGGTCCGGGCCGCTTCATCCAACAATACCGCCGAATCAAAATAAGATGTTGGTGGTAAGAAGTATGGCTATCACCGCCCACAACTCTTTGTGTTCTACTCGTGCATATCATCTACGCATAGACCTGGCTCAGATGCCACTGTTGGGAAACGTAGCATGCAATTTCAAAAATTTCCTACGCTCACGCAAGATATATCTAGGAGATGCATAACAACGAGAGGGGAGAGTTTTTCCACGTACCCTCATAGACCGAAAGCGGAAGCTTTTCACAACGCTGTTGATGTAGTCGAACTTTCTTCTAGCTCCGACCAATCAAGCACCGAACATACGACACCTCCGAGTTCTGCACACGTTCAGCTCAGTGACGTCCCTCGCCTTCTTGATCCGGCAAGTTGTCGAGGTAGTAGATGAGTTTCGTCAGCACGACGGCGTGGTGACGTGTAACACCCACGATGCGGCTATATCTCCCACGTGTCGGAGCATGACTTAGAGGCATAACCGCATAGTAGGCATGTCGCAGGAGGAGTAATTTTTACACATCCCATGTACTGAATAAGAAAGGGATAAAGAGTTGGCTTACAATCGCCACTTCACACAATACATAAATATAGCATTACATCATCCAGAATACAATCAAGGTCCGACTACGGAACCAACATAAATAAAGATGACCCAAAATGCATAGATCCATGATCGTCCCAACTGGGCTCCTCTACTGATCGTCCGGAAAGGAAACATAGTAACGTCCCGAATCCTCGTCGAACTCCCATTTGAGTTCGGTCGCGTCCCCTGCACTAGCATCGTCGGCACCTGCATCTGGTTTTGGAAGTAATCAGTGAGTCAAGGGGACTCAGCAATCTCACACCCTCGCAATCAAGACTATTTAAGCTTAAGGGGTAGGAAAAGGTAGTGAGGTGGAGCTGCAGCAAGCACTAGCATATATTGTGGCTAACTTACGCAAATGAGAGCGAGAAGAGAAGCAAAACACGGTCGAGAAGCTATAATGATCAAGAAGTGATCCTGAAACTACTTATGTTCAAGCATAACACGAGACCGTGTTCTCTTCCCGGACTCCACCGAAAAGAGACCATCACGGCTACACACGCGGTTGATTCATTTTAATTAAGTTAAGTGTCAGGTTTTCTACAACCGGATATTAACGAATTCCCATCTGCCCATAACCGCGGGCACGACTTTCGAAAGTTCAAAACCCTGCAGGGGTGTCCCAACTTAGCCCATCACAAGCTCTCACGGTCAACAAAGGATATTCCTTCTAGCGGGAAGACCCAATCAGTCTCGGAATCCTGGTTACAAGACATTCGACAATGGTAAAACAAGACCAGCAAAGCCACCCGACGTGCCGACAAATCCCAATAGGAGTCACACGTATCTAATTCTCAGGGCAACACCGGATGAGACTAGCTACGAGTAAAACCAAACCTCAAGTTTCCCCGAGGTGGCCCCGCAGGCAGCTCGGTTCGGACCAACACTCAGAGGAGCACTGGCCCGGGGGGTTTAAAATAAGATGACCCTTGAGTCTGCAGAACCCAAGGGAAGGTATATGGTGGTAGGTAGGCAGATGGTAAAACCAAGGTCGGGCCTTGCTAGAGGAGTTTTGTTCAAAGCGAACTGTCAAGGGGTTCCCATAACACCCAACCACGTAAGGAACGCAAAATCAAGGAACATAACACCGGTATGACGGAAACTAGGGCGGGAAGAGTGGAACAGAACGCCAGGCATAAGGCCGAGCCTTCCACCCTTTACCAAGTATATAGATGCATTAGAGTAAACAAGATATAATAATGATATCGCAACAATAATCATGTTCCAACAAGGAACAAACTTCAACTTCACCTACAACTAGCAACGCTATAAGAGGGGCTGAGCAAAGTGGTAACATAGCCAAAACAACGGTTTGCTAGGACAAGGTGGGTTAGAGGTTTGACATGGCAATATGGGAGGCATGATATAGCAAGTGGTAGGTATCATGACATAGCAATAGAGCGAGCAACTAGCAAGCAAAGATAGAAGTGATTTCGAGGGTATGATCATCTTTCCTGCAAAGTTCTCCGAGTTGACGTAAGCTTGATCCTCGTAAGCGTACTCAACGGGTTCCTCGTAAGCGTAGTCATCTCCCGGCTCTACCCAAAGCAAGAACACAAGCAAATGAAATGGCAATCAACCATGGTGCAATGCGCAAGCAACATGATGCAAAACATGGCATGATATGCGGGATGTGATATGCAATGCATATACGTGTTCCGGAAGGAAAAGATTGATCAAGGCATCAACTTGGCAAACCAAGTGTGCCGCTGGAAAGATGAGTTGATTTCGGTCGAAATCGATATAAAGATCACCGGAATCGTATGCACGGTTTGCAAATGGCAAGCAAAACAAGAATGGCACAATTTTGCGATCAACAGCACGATGCCATATAGAATGCACCAAGAAGCTAAGCTACTGCACTCCAACATAACAACAAAGCACATGGCAGTGACCTACTCAAGATGCTTGAAAAAATATGAATACTGAGCTATGGCTAAATCACACAAGAGCAGGTTCAAACAAGCATGGCAAAAGTGCAAAAGATATCAGCTTCACAGACTTAGTGAAAATACTAACATGCCAGGAATTAACATCAGGAAGCAATGTTTAGAGCAAGATAACAACATGCTACAGGAACAGATCATAGCAAAACAAGGCATGGCATGAATCTACTCAAAGCATAGAACAAACGTCCCTTACTGACCATAAGCCAAAAGGGCACAGAAAATATGATGGCACCCATGTAAACATAGCAAGTTCCGTTAACAGATTCAGACTTAGCAGAAAACTGGACATGGCAAAACAGAATTATGAAGGCATCTTTGCGAGCTCGATTCACTCATCACAAGGCATTACATGACAAGATAAGCATACTAACAGCAAGAAGACATGATCATGATGCTAACCAAAGCAAGAACAAGCTCATATCATGCATGGATCAACTACAACAACCTTGGCAAAATTGATTAACATGTAAACAATCTGCCAGGAACATTTTATAGCAAAAGTAGCGCAAGATTAAGTCATGCTAGGGTACTCCATAAATTCAAACAGGGGCATGCATGGATAGAGCATAACCATATGTCCAAATCATCCTTACTTAACATACTCAAAAGAAGCATGGATCTCTCTGTAGCAACATTAATACATGGCATAAAAATAACAGCAGGAAAATGACTTCGTGAAATTCTAAGTCCCTGAAATCAGCAATATCACGAGAGCTACTTTGCATGCTTGTGCTAGTCACCACAATGATCACAAAAATACATGGCATACACCCCCGTAAAGATGGCATGGCATAGACCAAAACACATGTAGAGCACATGACCATATGCAGCACACAACAAATGTAGCAAAAATGACAAATGCTCATACTCTGCTAAGAATCAGCACCTAACATTTTATAGCACTCTTGCATCAACAATTTGGGCATCAAGATGGACTCAAACAAGCATGGAACAATGGAACAAAATGAATAGCACATCATGATGAACATTTTGATATATCATGCATGCAAAATGGATCTACAAATGAGGAGTTACGACATGTTGAACAGTGCTTGAAAATATAGCAGATGAAAATGACGTAGGCGAAAATTGGGGTCAACCTAGGGTTAGACTGGATCTGGATCTGGATCTGGCACGGAGATCGAGGTTGGACAGAATCTCGCCGGAGTAGCAGTGCTGCGGTGGCCGGAGAGGACGGAGGAGCTCGCCGGCGAGAGGAACCGGCCGGATCCGGTGCTTGGCGCGGCGAGGGAGTGGCGAGGAGGCGCGGGCGGAGGTCGCTGGTTGGCGGCGGGGAGCTCGGTGGTCGGAGCGGGCAGCGCCGGCGGAGGGCTGGGCGGCGCACCCCGGCGATGGCGCGGCGGCGTTGGGCGGAGAAGCGGGGAAGCGAGGCGGCGGCGGGGGCGCTCGGGCGGCGGCGGTGACGCGCGGGCCGCGCTGGCCTGCTGTGGGCCGGGCGGCGGAGGCGAGTGGAGCGGACACGTGGTGGCACGCCAGTGGTGCGGGTGCGGTGGCAATTTCGTCCGGCGATGGCCGGACGTGTCCAGCAGCGGAGAGGTCTAGGTTAGGGTTTCGTCTGCGCGAGAAAATGGAGGGGATCACATATTTATACATAGAAGGAGGTGGGAGTGTCCAAATGGAGAGTGGTTTTCGGCCACATGATCGTGATCGAACGGCCGAGAGGATGGAGGGGTTTTGGATGGGTTGTTGGGCCACTTTGGAGGGGTGTTGGGCTGCAACACACACGAGGCCTTTACAGTTCCCTGGTTAACCGTTGGAGTATCAAACGGACTCCAAATGGCACGAAACTTGACAGGTGGTCTACCAATGGTGTACCAAGGCCGCTTGGCAAATCTCGGCCCATTCCAAAAAATTTTAACACCCGCACACGAAAAGAGGCAAAAGGGGGCGCCGGAGGACGTAGGAGTGTCGGATCGCAAAACGGACAACGGGGAAAATGTTCGGATGCATGAGATGAATGCGTATGCAAATGCGATGCACATGATAACATGATATGAGATGCATGACATGGACAAAATGAAAAACAAAGACAAAAACCCAACCACGAATCTCATAACTTAAAGCCGAAAATGGCAAGAGTCGGAGTACAAATATGGTAAGTTACATCCGGGGTGTTACATGACGGTCATGGTGAAGTGATCCACGCAGGGCTTCGCCTAAGCACTATGAAGATATGACCGGAGGCGTAAAGTGTGGAGGGGGGCGTCGCACACGACTAATAATTGATGTTGTGTGCTTGTGAGGCGCCCCCTCCCCACATATATATAGGTGGGAGGGGAGGCTGCCAGGGCACCCTAGGGCTTGGCCGCCGCCCCCAAGGGGCCCTGCCATGTCCTGCGCCCTCCTTTCCTTCTATACGGAAGGGGGAGGAAAGAGGGGAGAGGGGGAAGGAAGGGGGAATCCTATTCCCTCTCTTTCCTTTTGTAACACCCCGGATATGATTTACCTAATATGTAATCCAACTCTTGCCATTTCCGGCGTTAAGTTATTTTATTTTCTCGGGCTCAGGTTTTATCTCCGTGTGTTGTTGTCATTGTCATGCATCTCGTATCATCTCATCATGTGCATTGCATTTGCATACGTGTTCATCTCATGCATCCGAGCATTTTCCCCGTTGTCCGTTTTGCATTCCGGCGCTCCGTTCTCCTCCGGTGGTCATTTCTACCTTTCTTTCATGTGTGGGGATTAAACATTTCTATATTGGACCGAGACTTGCCAAGCGGCCTTGGTTTACTACCGGTAGACCACCTGTCAAGTTTCGTACCATTTGGACTTTGTTTGATGCTCCAACAGTTAACCGAGGGACCGAAAAGGCCTCGTGTGTGTTGCGGCCCAACACCCCTCCAAGTTGGCCCAAAACCCACCAAAACCCTCTCCATCATCTAGAGCGTTCGATCACGATCGCGTGGCCGAAAACCGCACCTCATTTGGACTCTCCTAGCTCCCTCCATGCCCATATATACACCTCCCCCTCCAAAATTCGTGGTGCAAAACCTACCCTAACTCTCCCCACCGCCGCCGGACATCTTCTTCCACCGACGGACGTGTCCGCCCGCCGTGTCCGCTGCCACATGGCAGCCTCCCATACGCCGCGCCTCGCGCCCACATCGCCACCGTGCATCGCCGCGCCGGCCCGCCCGGGCCCGTGCGGGGCCCTCCCCGGCCCGGAGCGCAGCGCCGCCCCGCGCCCTCCTCCTTCCCCGCGCCAGGTGTCCGGCGCCGCCGCGCGCCATTGTCGGCCTCGCCGCTCCGGCGAGGCACCGCCGCCCTGCAGCACCCCGACGCCGCCGGCCGCCGCCTCCCCGAGGCCTCGCCGCCGACGCCGCTCCTCCACGCCGGCCAAGACCCCGGCGAGCAGCGCCCCGCTCCGGCCACCCTCGCTCCAGCCGCCCTCGAAGACTCCGGCGAGCATCAAGTTCCTCGGTGAACCTCGTTATCCGTGCGGCTAGATCTGGATCCGGATCTCGGATCGGTTGACTTTTTATCGCCGAAACCCTAATTATTTGCTATGTTCATCGCATCGTAACTCCGCATCCGTAGCTCCGTTTTGGGCATATAGAATATCAAAATGTTCATCTCAGAGAGTACATCATTTCATCTCATTGCATCATTTTCATTTGAGTTCATCTTGATGCCCGAAATGCTGTTGGAAGAATGCTATTTGAGATAATTGTCAGATCTGCTGCTCCAATTAGATATTTGTCATTTTTGCCATGATTAATGTGTGCATGATATACCCCTGAGCTCTACATGTGTTTTGTTATATGTTTTGCCATCTATCCAGAGGTGCAACCCATGTATTTTTGTGATGTGTGTGGTGACTAGCACAAGCTTGCAAAGTGAAGCATTCGTTAATGCTGATTTTAGGGACTTAGCATTTCCACTAAGTCCTTGGACTGTTTATCTCAATATGCCATATGTTCATGTTGTTTCCTAGTGATCCGTGCCTCTTTTGAGGATGATCAGTAAGGATGTTTTGTTAATCTTGTAATTCTCTATCCATCCATGTCTTTGTTTGCAATTATGGAGCACCCTAGCTTGAGTCAATCGAGCTCTACTTTTCTATTTCGTGAATCTGGGCAGATTGTCTACTTGTTAGCGATTTTGCCGAGGATGTTGTAGTTGATCCGTGCATGCTATGTTATTGTTCTTGCCATGTCTAGCTTGCATAATGTGTATTCTTGATGAGTGTATGCTTAGATGGTCATGACTTGCTCTGTAGTGAGTGCATCGAGCTCGTAAACATGCCTAATTGATATCTGATTTTGCATGCTCCATTTTTCACTAAGTCTGAGAACTGATTATGTTTTTGCCATGTTCACATGCTTGCAAATGTATTTTCTGATCCCTTTTGGCTCAAGGTCACTAAGGGACTTTTGTTAAGCTCTTTGAGTAGCTCCATACCATGCTTTACTTGGCCATGTTCAGGTCCTGTAGAATATAGTTTTCATGCTTCAAAGAGTGCTATCTGATCTGAAATTCCAGACAAGTGTTAATTCCACTAAGTCTGAAATCTGTTTACCAAATGCATTTTGCCATGCTTGTTTGAACCTGGTAATGGATGAATTGTCCGTAGCTCAGTGTTCATCTTTTGTTAAGCATAATGAATGGATCCCTGCCATGTATTTTGTTGCCACGTTTGGGTGCTGTAGCATGTTCATCTTGTTGCATTTAGATGGTTACTTGCTGTAAATCGCAGACCATTGCCATATTTGAATCGCTTGCCATTTCCAAACCGTGACTCCGATTCCTATGATCTTTATATCATTTTCAAGCGATTTAATCTCACCTTTCTAGTGGCACACTTGGTTTTCCAAGTTGAGGCCAGATTCATTCATTCCTTGTCAAATCTTGCATATGCATCACATATCGCATCCCGCATAGCATACCATGTTTGCATCATGTTGTTTGAGTTTGCACGTGGTTGATTGTGTCCTTGTTGCTTGTTTGTATTGTTTGGGTAGAGCCGGGAGACGAGTTTGCTAATGAGGAGCCCGTTGAGTTTGCTTTCGAGGATCCAGTCAACTCTGACAACTTTGCAGGCAAGATGACCATACCCTCGAAATCACATCTATCTTCGCTTGCTAGTGCTCGCTCTTTTGCTATGCCTATGCTACGATGCCTACCACTTGCTTATCATGCCTCCCATATTGTTGAGCCAAGCCTCTAACCCACCTTGTCCTAGCAAACCGTTGTTTGGCTATGTTACCGCTTTGCTCAGCCCCTCTTATAGCATTGTTAGTTGTAGATGAAGATTGAAGTTTGTTCCTTGTTGGAACATGGAGATGTTGTTCCTTGTTGGAACATGTTTACTTGTTGGGATATCACAATATATCTTATTTAATTAATGCATCTATATACTTGGTAAAGGGTGGAAGGCTCGGCCTTATGCCTGGTGTTTTGTTCCACTCTTGCCGCCCTAGTTTCTGTCATATCGGTGTTATGTTCCCAGATTTTGCGTTCCTTACGCGGTTGGGTTATAATGGGAACCCCTTGACAGTCCGCCTTGAATAAAACTCCTCCAGCAATGCCCAACCTTGGTTTTACCATTTGCCACCTAGCCTTTTCCCTTGGGTTTCGCGGACTCAAGGGTCATCTTATTTTTAACCCCCGGGCCAGTGCTCCTCTGAGCGTTGGTCCAACCTAGAGCACCGTGCGGGGCCGTCCCTTGGCAACTTGGGTTACGTTGGCTCCCGTACGCTTAGCTTATCCGGTGTGCCCTGAGAACGAGATATGTGCAGCTCCTATCGAGATTTGTCGGCACAGCGGGTGGTGTTGCTGGACTTGTTTTACCATTGTCGGAGTTGTCTTGTAGTACCGGGATACTGAGTCTGATCGGAATGTCTCGGGAGGAGGTATATTCCTTCGTTGACTGTGAGAGCTTGTCATGGGCTAAGTTGGGACTCCCCTGTAGGGATTTGAACTTTCGAAAGCCGTGCCCGCGGTTATGGGCAGATGGGAATTTGTTAATGTCCGGTTGTAGATAACTTGAACCTTAACTTAATTAAAATGAATCAACTGTGTGAGTTTCCGTGATGGTCTCTTCTTGGTGGAGTCCGGGAAGTGAACACGGTGTTGGAGTAATGCTTGTCGCAGGTTGCTCTCTAGTTGTTTGTTCGTGCTTTGCCTCCTCTTCTCGCTCTCTTTTGCGAACAGGTTAGCCACCATATATGCTAGTCGCTTGCTGCAGCTCCACATATATTCCCTTACCTTACCTATAAGCTTAAATAGTCTTGATCGCGAGGGTGCGAGATTGCTGAGTCCCTGTGGCTCACAGATTACTTCCAAAACCAGATGCAGGGCCTGATGACTCCGTTCCAGATGACGCGCTTGAGCTCAAGTGGGAGTTCGACGAGGACTCACGCCGTTACTATGTTTCTTTCCCTGATGATCAGTAGTGGTGCCCAGTTGGGGCGATCGGGACCGTGTCGCATGTTGGGTTGTTCTTTTATTTTGGCGCCGTAGTCGGGCAATGAGTGTTTGGATGATGTAATGCTATTTATGTACTTTGATTGACGTGGCGAGTGTAAGCCAACTATGTATCTCCCCTTTTATTATCTATATTACATGGGATGTTGTGAAGATTGCCTAACTTGCGACATTGCTTTCAATGCGGTTATGCCTCTAAGTCGTGCCTCGACACGTGGGAGATATAGCTGCATCAAGGGCGTTACAAGTTGGTAATCAGAGCCTGCCCCGACCTTAGGAGCCCCCACTGCTTGATCGTTTTTAGCAGCCGTTGTTGAGTCTAGAAAAAATGTTTTGAGTCATTTAGGAATTATATATCGGAAAGTTTAGGAATTCTTTTTACTCCCCAGTCTCCTCATCTCTCTGGTAAGGCATCCTGATGTAGAGTTTTGACTCTTCTCTTCTCAAATTTCACTAAAAAAAATTTAGGATCACGCGAGTATCTTGGAGTCGTTCTGATGGTTTTGTGACGAGAACACTGTTCTTGGTGCCTCCTGCCTTTAGGGGTTGTGGCAGTGTCCCGGGGAGTTGAGCTCCGAGGTGTTGTCGTCACAATTTTATCGTTGCAGTTCTGGAATACCTGGGTTTAGTACGCCGACATCGAAAATCTCTTTTATGCAGCTCGTTGGTGAGATAACCTCGACGCCACCCAGTACTGGGGCAGGAGTTCGGGAGTATCGCCATAACTTGTATAACGGATGCTTTTCGAAGGTCGAGGTAGATGGTTTCCGAAGTTTTTCTCGGTTATGTGTTGAAGGATGGATACAGCTGGATGTAGGATTTGCTAGATTTGGGTGAGATATTATGCTTCCCCTGTATCCCCAACACCTAATTGCATAGCCGGAAAGGTTCGAGAGTTTTATAGGTGGGAATTCTTGTAGCTCTAGCTCTTCTTCCACCGATATTTGGTTTGAGATTGGGATTTCTTACCGAGTATTCGTTCTTGATCCATACCTTGTTGATTTATTTCTATACCTAAATTCTAAGTGGCTTCTCAATTTATGGATATGTGACCATTTCAAGTGGAATGCATTCGTTCATTTTGTTCGGATGTCAAGACTATATATTGCAATTTTCATTCCGTTGGATTCAGCTTCAATATTTGCCTATCAATGTGCTAATGGATGTCAACCTCTTCAGGATGGCTCCTCCAACGCGCACGACTCCGAATCCTGATCCGCCACCACCTCCACCTCCTCCGGAGGCATGGCAAGCTATGATGGCCGCAACCAATGCAAACACGCAGTTGATCATGCAAATTCTTCAAGAGAGCAATCAAGCAAACCAAGGCAACCAAGGCAACAATCAGAATCACTTTGCTACACTCAACCAGTTCCTTGCAACTTAGCCAAAGACTTTCAGCAATTGTGTTGAGGCAACTGATGCTGGCGATTGGCTTGTGGACTTGTGCAAGCATTTCGAGTGCAGTAACATCAGGCCTGAGGACTTTGTCAAGTTCGCTTCCTTCCAACTCAAAGACCAAGCTGCAGAATGGTTCCAGTAGTACAAAGATTCCAGAGGAGGCCGTGTGATTACCTGGGATGAATTCCATCAAGATTTCAAAGCTCATCATATCCCTCAGAGCGTGGTTGAAAGCAAGCGTGAGGAATTCCACAACCTGAAGCAAGGCTCTTTGTCTGTCTATGACTACAACAAGTTGTTCCAGAAGCTCGCCCGCTTTGCTAAGCAAGATGTCCCTGATGAGAAGAGCATGATATATTAGTTCAGGGGTGGTCTCAGAGAAGAAATCCAGCTAGCTCTTGTTCTCTTTGAGCCCTTGAGGTACGATGAGTTCTACAACATGGCATTGAAGCAAGAGGCCGCTCAACTGAAGTGTGATGCTTCCAAGA
Source organism: Triticum monococcum (assembly GCA_034509565.1). Taxonomy (NCBI): domain Eukaryota; kingdom Viridiplantae; phylum Streptophyta; class Magnoliopsida; order Poales; family Poaceae; genus Triticum; species Triticum monococcum. The sequence goes on from CM067845.1 coordinate 384,552,785, forward strand.
AGCGAGTCAGAGATGCTACTCCTTCTTCCTCTACTCAAGTGGCCAAGCAGCAGAAGTATTGGCTTCCTCCTCCTCTGTTTCGTCAGCCGTATCAGAAGAGCAAAGGTGGCAGTGGATCTTCCCACCCACCCAACCCTGGCTTTCAGAACAAGACTTCGTCTCAAGCTCCAAGATCGAGTGCTCCGTATCACCGTCCGCTTTCAGAGGTCACGTGCAACAAGTGCCAACAGAAAGGCCATTATGCCAACAAGTGCTTCAATCAGAGGCGTCTTCCTCCTCCTCCTGTGAGATCGGAAAGTACAGCTGTGGTCAAGCATAACCCCAAGCACGCCAAGGTTAACATGGTGAATGCAGCTTAGGCAGAGGACTCGTCAGATGTCATCATGGGTAACTTTCCAGTTAACTCTTTTCCCCCAAAAGTTCTTTTTGACACTGGTGCATCGCATTGTTTCATGTCAAGATCATTTGTTTCCAAGCATGACTTCGTTTAGCAAATGTTGGGTAAACCTATGGGAGTGGTTTCTCCGGCTAAGTCTATGAGGGCTGCTTCAATAGTCCCGGATGTTTCTATCATGATGGGTGATTTCAAGTTTCTGGCTTCTCCAATGGTTCTTGGTTACTCGGATACTGATCTTATTCTCGGGATGGATTGGCTTTCTAAGCACAAGGCTCGGCTTGATTGTGCATCCAGGCAGATTCAATTGACTCATCCGTCTGAGGATGTAATTGTCTTTGCCGCTAATGACGATACCATATGTCTGTTTTCTCTCAATGAGAAGGGTGAACTGGATGCTATCTCGCAAATCCCAGTTGTTTGCGAATATCAAGACGTCTTTCCAGAAGAGCTTCCAGGAATGCCTCCGCACCGGCCAGTTGAATTAGTCATTGACCTTGAGCCTGGTACGGAACCTGTGTGCAAGTGTCCTTACAAGCTCGGACCTGAAGAGTTGAAGGAGCTGAAGAAGCAACTCGATATTCAAGAGCGTATGGGTCTCATCTGACCTAGTTCTTCTCCGTGGGGTTGTGGTGTTCTTTTTGTGAAGAAGAAGGATGGAACGGACCGACTTTGTGTTGATTACCGTCCATTGAACAAGAAGACCATCAAGAACAAATACCCACTTCCCAACATCAACGAGTTGTTCGAACAACTCAAAGGCGCCCAAGTATTCTCCAAGCTTGATCTCCGTATGGGTTATCACCAGATTCGAATCCGTGAGCAAGATATTCCCAAGACGGCTTTCAGGACAAGCTATGGTTCATATGAATACACTGTCATGTCTTTTGGCCTCGTCAACGCTCCTCTGACGTTCTCTCGCATGATGAACTTCATCTTCAATGCCTACACCAATGACTTCGTTTTGGTCTATCTCGACGACATTCTGGTTTTCTCGAAGAACAAGGAAGATCATGCCAAGCACTTGCGTTTGGTACTGGATAAGCTGAGGGAACACCAGTTCTACGCCAAGTTCTCCAAGTGCGAATTTTGGCTCGATGAGGTTCTTTATCTTGGTCATATCATCTATGCCAAGGGCATTGCGGTGAATCCTGAGAAGGTGTCTGCAATTGTGAATTGGGAACCACCTCAGAACGTGAAGCAACTCCATAGCTTCCTCACTCTCGCAAGCTACTGTCGAAGATTCATTGAAAACTTTTCTAAGATTGCGAAGCCTCTCTCAAATCTTCTCCAGAAGCACATCAAGTACGTTTGGTCTCCAGAATGTGACATCGCTTTCAACACTTTGAAAGAGAAATTGGCCACTGCTCCAGTTCTGACTCCTCTTGATGAATCCAGACCGTACGAGGTCTTTTGCGATGCCTCTCTCCAAGGTCTTGGCATAGTGTTGATACAAGAGAAGAAAGTTGTGGCTTATACCTCTCGCCAGTTAAGCCCAATGAGAAGAACTACCCCACTCATGACCTCGAGTTGGCGGCAGTTGTGCATGCTCTTTTAACTGGGAGACATCTCTTATTGGGAAGAAAAGTGGACATTTTCACTGACCACAAGAGTCTCAAGTACATCTTCACTCAGCCTAATCTCAACCTCAGGCAGACTCGATGGGTCGAAATGATTCAAGAGTATAATCCGAGTATCGAGTATACTCCAGGCAAGGCCAATGTGATTGCTGACGCATTGAGCAGGAAGGCTTATTGCAACAGTCTTATTCTCAAGCCTTATCAACCCGAGCTTTGTGAAGCTTTCCGCAAACTTAATCTGCAAGTTGTTCCTCAAGGTTTCCTCGCCAACCTTCAAGTCTATCCTACTTTGGAAGACCAGATTCGCCAAGCTCATCTTCTTGATGCTATGGTGAAGAAGGTGAAGATTGGGATTGCCAAGAGTCAACCCAAATACAAGTGCTACCGCCTTGATGACAAGGATACTCTCTTCTTCGAGGATTGTATTGTTGTGCCCAAAGGTGACCTTCGTAAAGTGATCATGAATGAAGCTCACAATTCTCTCCTCTCCATCCACCCTGGGAGCACGAAGATGTATCAGGACCTCAAGCAGGCTTATTGGTGGACTCGAATGAAGCGTGAGATTGCTCAGTTCGTGAATGAATGTGATGTCTGCGGAAGAGTGAAGGCAGAACACCAAAGGCCAACTGGTCTCCTCCAACCTCTTGCCATTCCAGAATGGAAGTTTGACCACATTGAGATGGACTTCGTGACTGGGTTTCCAAAGTCCAAGCGTGGCAATGATGCTATATTCGTTGTCATCGACAAACTCACTAAAGTGGCTCACTTTCTGCCTATCAAAGAGTCAATCACTGCAGCTCAACTGGCGGAGCTCTATACCTCTCGGATTGTCTCTCTGCACGATATTCCACAAGTGATCTCTTCAGACCGTGGCAACATCTTTACCTCCAAGTTTTGGAATTCTTTTCATAAGGCCATGGGCACCAACATCCGCTTCAGCACAGCTTTCCATCCTCAAACTAGCGGTCAATTCGAGCGTGTCAATCAGATTCTTGAAGATATGCTCAGGGCTTGTGTGATCTCCTTCGGCATGAAGTGGGAGGATTTTCTTCCATATGCTGAATTCTCCTATAACAACAGTTTTCAAGCAAGTTCGGGCAAGGCCCCATTTGAAATTCTGGATGGCAGGAAGTGACGTACCCCTCTCAACTGGTCTGAAACCGGTGAACGTCAACTGTTGGGTAATGACTTAATCATAGAGGTAGAGGAAATGTGCAAAGTCATTCGAGATAACCTCAAAGCAGCCCAATCCCGCCAGAAGAGCTACTATGATAGTAAGCACTGTGATTTGGCTTTCGAGATCGGAGATCATGTTTACCTCCGCGTCTCTCCAATGAAAGGTACTCGTCGCTTCGGTATCAAAGGGAAGCTTGCCCCTAGATACGTGGGACCTTTCAAGATCGTCAGCAAGAGAGGCGATCTCGCCTATCAACTCGAGCTTCCTTCAAACTTTGCAAATGTGCATGACGTGTTCCATGTATCTCAGCTCCGAAAGTGCTTCAAGACTCCTGACCGCACCATCAACTTCGAAGACATTGAGCTCCAAGAAGATCTCTCTTACCATGAGCAGCCCGTTGCTATTCTTGAAGAGACTGAACGCAAGACTCGCAACAAGTCAATCAAATTCCTCAAAGTCAAGTGGTCACACCATTCCGACCGTGAAGATACCTGGGAACACGAGGATCACCTCCGTTCTGAGTACCCGGCGTTCTTCTAGTCCTAGATCTCGGGACGAGATCCTTTCATAGTGGTGGAGTGTTGTAACACCCCGGATATGATTTACCTAATATGTAATCCAACTCTTGCTGTTTCCGGCATTGAGTTATTTTATTTTCCCGGGTTCGGGTTTTGTCTCCGTGTGTTGTTGTCGTTGTCATGCATCTCGTATCATGTCATCATGTGCATTGCATTTGCATACGTGTTCATCTCATGCATCCGAGCATTTTCCCCGTTGTCCGTTTTGCATTCCGGCGCTCCGTTCTCCTCTGGTGGTCATTTCTACCTTTCTTTCGTGTGTGGGGATTAAACATTTCCGGATTGGACCGAGACTTGCCAAGTGGCCTTGGTTTACTACCGGTAGACCGCCTGTCAAGTTTCGTACCATTTGGACTTCGTTTGATGCTCCAACGGTTAACCGAGGGACCGAAAAGGCCTCGTGTATGTTGCAGCCCAACACCCCTCCAAGTTGGCCCAAAACCCACCAAAACCCTCTCCATCATCTAGAGCATTCGATCACGATCGCGTGGCCGAAAACCGCACCTCATTTGGAATCTCCTAGCTCCCTCCATGCCTATATATACACCTCTCCCTCCAAAATTCGCGGTGCAAAACCTACCCTAACTCTCCCCGCCGCCGCCGGACATCTTCTTCCACTGACGGACGTGTCCGCCCGCCGTGTCCGCCGCCACGTGGCAGCCTCCCATACGCCGCGCCTCTCGCCCACATCGCCACCGCGCGCCGCCGCGCCGGCCCGCCCGGGCCCGTGCGGGGCCCTCCCCGGCCCGGTGCGCAGCGCCGCCCCGCGCCCTCCTCCTTCCCCGTGCCCGGTGCCCGGCGCCGCCGCGCGCCATTGCCGGCCTCGCCGCTCCGGCGAGGCACCGCCGCCCTGCAGCACCCCAACGCCGCCGGCCGCCGCCGACGCCGCTCCTCCTCCACGCCGGCCAAGACCCCGGCGAGCAGCGCCCCGCTCCGGCCACCCTCGCTCCGGCCGCCCTCGTCGACTCCGGCAAGCGTCAAGTTCCCCGGCGAACCTCGTTATCCGTGCGGCCAGATCTGGATCCGGATCTCGGATCGGTTGACTTTTTATCCCCGAAACCCTAATTATTTGCTATGTTCATTGCATCGTAACTCCGCATCCGTAGCTCCGTTTTGGGCATATAGTATATCAAAATGTTCATCTCAGAGAGTACATCATTTCATCTCATTGCATCATTTTCATTTGAGTTCATCTTGATGCCCGAAATGCTTTTGGAAGAATGCTATTTGAGATAATTGTCAGATCTACTGCTCCAATTAGATATTTGTCATTTTTGCCATGATTAAGGTGTGCATGATATGCCCCTCAGCTCTACATGTGTTTTGTTATATGTTTTTCCATCTATCTAGAGGTGCAACCCATGTATTTTTGTGATGTGTGTGGTGACTAGCACAAGCTTCCAAAGCGAAGCATTCGTTAATGCTGATTTCAGGGACTTAGCATTTCCACTAAGTCCTTGGACTGTTTATCTCAATATGACATATGTTCATGTTGTTTCCTAGTGATCCGTGCCTCTTTTGAGGATGATCAGTAAGGATGTTTTGTTAATCTTGTAGTTCTCTATCCATCCATGTCTTTGTTTGCAATTATGGAGCACCCTAGCTTGAGTCAATCGAGCTCTACTTTTGCTATTTCGTGAATCTGGGCAGATTGTCTACTTGTTAGCGATTTTGCCGAGGATGTTGTAGTTGATCCGTGCATGCTATGTTATTGTTCTTGCCATGTCTAGCTTGCATAATGTGTATTCTTGATGGGTGTATGCTTAGATGGTCATGACTTGCTCTGTAGTGAATGCATCGAGCTCGTAAACATGCCTAATTGATATCTGATTTTGCATGCTCCATTTTTCACGAAGTTTGAGAACTGATTATGTTTTTGCCATGTTCACATGCTTGCAAATGTATTTTCTGATCCCTTTTGGCTCAAGGTCACTAAGGGACTTTTGTTAAGCTCTTTGAGTAGGTCCATGCCATGCTTTACTTTGCCATGTTCAGGTATTGTAGCATATAGTTTTCATGCTTCGAAGAGTGCTATCTGATCTGAAATTCCAGACAAGTGTTAATTTCACTAAGTCTGAAATCTGTTTACCAAATGCATTTTTGCCATGCTTGTTTGAACCTGTTAATGGATGAATTGGCCGTAGCTCAGTGTTCATCTTTTGTTAAGCATCATGAATGGATCCCTGTCATGTATTTTGTTGTCATGTTTGGGTGCTATAGCATGTTCATCTTGTTGCATTTAGATGGTTACTTGCTATAAATCGCAGACCGTTGCCATATTTGAATCGCTTGCCATTTCCAAACCGTGACTCCGATTCCGGTGATCTTTATATCGTTTTCAAGCGATTTAATCTCACCTTTCCAGTGGCACACTTGGTTTTCCAAGTTGAGGCCAGGTTCATTCATTCCTTGTCAAATCTTGCATATGCATCACATATCGCATCCCGCATAGCATACCATGTTTGCATCATGTTGTTTGAGTTTGCACGTGGTTGATTGTGTCCTTGTTGCTTGTTTGTCTTGTTTGGGTAGAGCCGGGAGACGAGTTCGCTAATGAGGAGCCCGTTGAGTTTGCTTTCGAGGATCCAGTCAACTCTGACAACTTTGTAGGCAAGATGACCATACCCTCGAAATCACTTCTATCTTTGCTTGCTAGTGCTCGTTATTTTGCTATGCCTATGGTACGGTGCCTACCACTTGCTTATCATGCCTCCCATATTGTTGAGCCAAGACTCTAACCCACCTTGTCCAAGCAAACCGTTGTTTGGCTATGTTACCGCTTTGCTCAGCCCCTCTTATAGCATTGTTAGTTGTAGGTGAAGATTGAAGTTTGTTCCTTGTTGGAACATGTTTACTTGTTGGGATATCACAATATATCTTATTTAATTAATGCATCTATATACTTGGTAAAGGGTGGAAGGCTCAGCCTTATGCCTGGTGTTTTGTTCCACTCTTGTCGCCCTAGTTTCCATCATATCGGTGTTATGTTCCCGGATTTTGCGTTCCTTACGCGGTTGGGTTATAATGGGAACCCCTTGACAGTCCGCCTTGAATAAAACTCCTCCAGCAATGTCCAACCTTGGTTTTACCATTTGCCACCTAGCCTTTTCCCTTGGGTTTCGTGGACTCAAGGGTCATCTTATTTTAAACCCCCGGGCCAGTGCTCCTCTGAGCGTTGGTCCAACCTAGAGCACCGTGCGGGGCCGTCCCTTGGCAACTTGGCTTATGTTGGCTCCCGTACGCTTAGCTTATCCGATGTGCCCTGAGAACGAGATATGTGCAGCTCCTATCGGGATTTGTCGGCACAGCGGGTGGTGTTGCTGGACTTGTTTTACCATTGTCGGAGTTGTCTTGTAGTACCGGGAAACCGAGTCTGATCGGAATGTCTCGGGAGGAGGTCTATTCCTTCGTTGACCGTGAGAGCTTGTCATGGGCTAAGTTGGGACTCCCTTGCAGGGATTTGAACTTTCAAAAGCCGTGCCCGTGGTTATGGGCAGATGGGAATTTGTTAATGCCCGGTTGTAGATAACTTGAACCTTAACTTAATTAAAATGAATCAACTATGTGAGTTGCCGTGATGGTCTCTTCTCGGCGGAGTCTTGGAAGTGAACACGGTGTTGGAGTAATGCTTGCCGCAGGTTGCTCTCTAGTTGTTCGTTCGCGCTTTGCCTCCTCTTCTCGCTCCCTTTTGAGAACAGGTTTGCCACCATATATGCTAGTCGCTTGCTGCAGCTCCACATATATTCCCTTACCTTACCTATAAGCTTAAATAGTCTTGATCGCGAGGGTGCGAGATTGCTGAGTCCCTGTGGCTCACAGATTACTTCCAAAACCAGATGCAGGGCCTGATGACTCTGTTCCAGATGACGCGCTTGAGCTCAAGTGGGAGTTCGACGAGGACTCATGCCGTTACTATGTTTCTTTCCCTGATGATCAGTAGTGGTGCCCAGTTGGGGCGATCGGGACCGTGTCGCATGTTGGGTTTTCTTTTATTTTGGCGCCGTAGTCGGGCCATGAGTGTTTGGATGATGTAATGCTATTTATGTACTTTGATTGATGTGGCGAGTGTAAGACAACTATGTATCTCCCCTTTTATTATCTATATTACATGGGATGTTGTGAAGATTGCCTAACTTGCGACATTGCTTTCAATGCGGTTATGCCTCTAAGTCGTGCCTCGACACGTGGGAGATATAGCCGCATCGAGGGCATTACACCTTTCCTCCTCCCATTTCCTTCTTCACTTAGGATGGCCTGCTATGGGGGGCACACCAGCCCCTTATGGCTGGTGCGTTCCCTCTGTTGGCCCATTAGGCCCATGACTTTTTCCCAGGGCACCCGAAACACCTTTCGGTGACCCGATATGTACCCGATACACTACGGAACACTTCCGATGTCCGAATACCATCGTCCTATATATCAATATTTACCTGCCGACCATTTCAAGACTCCTCTTAATGTCCGTGATCTCATCCGGGACTCCAAACAACATTCGGTCACCAAATCACATAACTCATATAGTACTATATCGTCAACAAACGTTAAGCATGCGGACCCTACGGGTTCGAGAACTATGTAGACATGATCGAGACACCTTTTCGGTAAATAACCAATAGCGGAACCTGGATGCCCATATTGGCTCGTACATATTCTACGAAGATCTTTATCGGTCGAACTGTTATGACAACATACACATTTGCCTTTGTCCGTCGGTATGTTACTTGCCCGAGATTCGATCTTCGGTATCTCTATACCTAGTTCAATCTCGTTACCGGCAAGTCTCTTTACTCGTTCCGTAATACATTGTAACGCCCCGGACACACCCGCCGGTGGTCGTTCTTCCTGGCGGGATCTAGACTGGACCCATAGATCAATACTAGTCTTTTCTGCGTACTTTGTCCTCACTCGTGCGCACCCGGGAGCAACTTCCCGGTTAGTCACCCATCCTGAAACAACTCCAAGCTGAGCACGCTTAACTTTGGAGTTCTGTCAGAATGGGCTCCTGGAAAAGAAGGAATTCCTTATTGATATGAGTATCTATCATCCCTAATAAGCCAGGCAATCACATACACCCCCACTTAGAGGAACCGACGTCCTCGTCAGGCCACAGAAACATTCCCTCTTGGCACATACGTCTGTGCTTCCAGTCCGGTACATGTGCCATACCGTGTGCCACGATGGGTCACAAACGTCAAGAACAACATGACCGCACACCTGTCTGCAAACATACGTGCAACCGCGAGGGTCGGCTCTGATACCAACTTGTAACGCCTCGGGCACACCCGCCGGTGGTCGTTACTCCTGGCGGGATCTAGACTGGCCCCATAGATCAATACTAGTCTTTTCAGCGCACTTTATCCTCACTCGTGCGCACCCGGGAGCAACTTCTCGATCGGTCACTCATCCTGAAACTACTCCAATATGAGCACACTTAACATTGGAGTTCTGTCAGAATGGGCTCCCGGAAAAGAAGGAATTCCTTATTGATATGAGTAGTCTATCTGGCGGTGTCCTGGACTAGGGGGTACTCACCACATCGTCTCCCGATCAGTTGGATTGGGCCGAGGACCCCCATGGCCGGTTACTCATGGGCCAGTTCGGATAGCCGAGGACATATACGAGGAAGATTCCACAAGACTTGGTGGTCAAGACAAGGACTCCTCTCCACCGACATATTCGACAAGGACTCTTGTTATCCTAGGCCTCTGGTATGTTATATAAGCCGAGGCCAGGCTAGTCAATAGATGATTTTGACATTATTCATCATACCCTTAGGTTTTAGACTCTGTACTCGATACTCCATCAATATAAACAAGAGCAGGACATAGGGTTTTACCTCCATCAAGAGGGCCCGAACCTGGGTAAACATCGTCTCCCCTGTCTCTTGTTACCCATCGATCCATGATACACAGCTTGGGACCCCCTACCCGAGATCTGCCGGTTTTGACACCGATAATGGTGCTTTCATTGAGAGTTCCGCTGTGTGATCGGCATAGGATCGATGGCTCGCCTGCAGATCAACTGCGACTTCGGCATCTTCGTCACCAGCTCGACTGGTCACCTTGGTTCGACCAAGAACTGCGCCTCGTGTTCAGATCACCATGTTCGGACGAGGGCCTTCATCAAACATCAGCTCCGATCTCTATCAAGATCATGGAGGGATCATCCATGGAGCTTGGGGCCTCAACGTCAACATTGCCCTTGAGCGACCGTGCTGTTTTTGTGGATAGCGAACTCGTATCTGCCACCACCACCTCCTTGAGTATCGCTTTGATGATTGCTTCGGTGGGATTGTGGGGAATTGAGTCTACAACAACCATGAAAAATTTCATCGAGTTCCGATGGAGGAATCTCTGGCAATCTATGATATACCAGAGCCGTTTTGAATCTGGACGAGTTCGGAGCGTGGCCTCGAGAATCTAGCTCGGACGTCGTTTGGAAGATCCAACCGTTGATCGGCTGCGGAATTCCTATATCTAGCACCCCTCAAAATTTCAGCTCAATCCGACCGTTCAAACTCCGGGAAACCTTCGATGAGCACAAAGATTTTCGGATTTGTTTTCTGCGCGAATACGGGTCCGACCAGAATTCATTTTTCTTTATGGACGTGATATTGGACAACCTTTTTAAGGAATTTTCTTCTATGGTATTGTGCAGTGTTTTTAAACACGTACCCATAAAATTTTAAGCCTCCTCCGAGATAATCTTCACCATCACGCTGGTGTCAACCCAGTCCGGTAGTATTGCTCCACGGCTGCCAACCTGCGCTAGACACGTCGCCGCTTTATTGAGCCGAGCTCAACTCCTTCGATCATCATTCGGCAAGCCGAACAAGAGTTCGGCATCGCGAAGGATAAATCATCATCAACATCGCTGCCCCACGGACTACACGGAGCGGGCACACTGGCAGGCGGTAGCTGCATCAAGCTAGCGTTGATCGCGTCACAAGTCTTGACATGCGTTGGCATCACCATGCTGCCTCTTCTTCAAATCATCATCAAACACGCCGACCTGTTTCGACACATCGGCTGACAGATAGACTCCGGCATCTCTTCGGCGAGCTGCTCCAACACCTCGGCTAGACCGGGGGCTTCATCATCCCTTCATCAACCTACTCCGGTGACTTTGGCGTCACCAGCCGACCAGCTTCGTCACGATTAGCTGGACCAAGGGCTTTGTCTCGGCAAGCCAACCTTTGCCAGCATCGGCATGCCGGCGCTTTATCACCCATCAGGCAATGGGTGTGCAGATCGAGTCCCAATGTTGGGAGTCACCTTTCTTCGGATTGCTACAATAAATAAACCATGTGCTATTTATCCCAGTAATTTTTTCTTGTTTGGGTCTATTCTCCCCAAAGAATTATTACTCTGGTTTATTCCATCATCTCTACGCAGGCCTGTCAAATGGCGGCCGCATTATCGACGGTCACGTGGTGGTACGGTCAATTTCCATATATAGTCTGGCAAACGCCGAATGTGGAACTCGGACCGGCATGTGAATTCGGGCTTTTGCCACGCCTTCATCGCGTCACACCGACGCTCTGCATCAACATTGACTTCGGCGCTAGACCATATCTCTTTAAATAAATTATTTTTGCGAAAAGCAATTATGCAAGGATTATATATATATATATATATATATATATATATATATATTATTCTTTTTGGACCGCACTATTTTATGCGTGTAGGTGATCGACTTCGACTATGTTACGCGGTCGCTTCGGCAAGCCAACGCTGCTGTCTCAAATTGGCATAAATCGGCTTGCGTGATCATCTTGTTTGTCGTGTTGCCATACCGACGTGTTCGGTTGCCTCGGAGACTTCGGCATCGCCAAGAGAGCTCTACCTCACCGAGTGTTCGGCGCACATGCCATACTTCTTTTATTACTGACTTTGCATAAATTATTTATTATGCAACAATTTTATTCATCATTATTACCATTATCTCGGGTTTGCACTATTTTTTGTGCACAGGTAAATGAATCGAGTTGGGTAGTGATGTCTCCTCGGCTGGACGGGAGGTTTCGTCAACACTTCGTTAACCCGCACTAGGGGCTTCGGCGTCACTCTACCGGCACGCTTTGGTCGTGCTATGCCACCACTTCGGAGTGCCGAGCTCTTCGCTCCGCCACCTTGGGACTGGCTTGGGGGATGGAACCTTGTCCTGCATCAAGCTTGGACCGCGTCCTCAATGCCGAACACATTAACAAGCTAAGTAGCTTTCATGCTCAAAACTTTCGGCTTTAAATTTTTTTTCCTGGTTCGACCAAGCGTCATACGTCCTTGTCAAAACTTTGTCTGTACGCACAAATTCAAATACTCCGTTTACTTGGGGGCTTCCTTGATAAAGCTTTTCCTCTTGCATATGATTATACTTGTACGGCTTCGTTCCTTATTCGTATATTATGCCACAATATGCACCATATTGACTTAAGTGTTCCGCAAGTTGGGTTGCCTGGCTCCTGTGCTTACCCCTACGTTCCCAATTGTTCAGCTAGGGAGTAAAGGGAGCACCTCTGCGATTGTCACGACCGGGTCATCCGAGCTCTGACCTCAGACTGGGTGAAGCCGAAATCTAGCGCTCTTATTGTTTTCAATCATGGTCGGCACACAACGGAACTCATGAGTACAAAAATCTATTGCACAAGTCTTATAGTAATAATGAGCACCGAAGAAAGGTATCGGTGGGGGGTACTATTTTCTTCGAAGATGCTTCTTACACTTCGTTAGTAATATAGCATAAGTTCCCTGAGTGCGCTTTGTCTGTTACAGCCTTATAGCCTGATTGCCTGGTCATCGAAAACACCGTCGATACTCTCGACAGGTGGAGTACAGGACACTGTTTAGCCCTTGGCCGAAGAGGGAGAAGCCGACGGTCAGTTAAGACGCGTTTAAAGTTCGGTGAACACATATATGATATAAGTACTTCGGTATATACAATCATTATACATAAAATTCTTTTACCCAAGTCAATTGGGGGCTCTTAAAATTTATATGAGCTGTTTTATAGTAAATGTGTTTTCTTATTGGTCGTTGCAAAGTCTTTTTCTACCACTCCTTTTTCGACTCGAGTTTATGGTCAATAGCCGGATAGCCTGTCTTCTCTCTGAAAGCCGCTTGAGTTTAGTTTGCTAAACTGTCCTCGGAGAAGTACTCCGCCTTTGGGATAAGGAGCTTGAAGCCGTAGGCTGACCCGCGTGAAGTCTTGAGATCGGATGTGTCATGTTAAAGCACGACAGAAGCACAATTTTTTTCCAATTTTTGGTTTGGTACCGGACACTTGATCTTGTTCGGACGTCAAGTTTTTACTGATATTTTTTTGGTTTTCCAAGCTTATGGCACTTTCAAACTATTTGTGTGTTTTTAGCACAACTCTCGCAGTGCAACACCGGACACCTTTAGAGATTCGGCAAAAACATTCTCGGATATTGCTATATATGCATCAGTTTAGAATTGTGTCTTCGGTCAATAGTTGGGTTGCCCGGCTCCTACGCTTGCCTCCTACGTTCCGCTTTGTTCGGTGCTACCTTTTGAGCACTGCGTTGGATTTCCCCGAAGAGGAGGGGATGATGCAGCAAAGTAGCGTAAGTATTTCCCTCAGTTTTTGAGAACCAAGGTATCAATCCAGTAGGAGGCTACGCTCAAGTCCCTTGTACCTACACAAAAACAATAGCTCAATGCAACCAACACGCTTAGAGGTTGTTATCCCTTCACGGTCACTTACGGAAGTGAGATCTGATAGAGATGATAAATACATTTTTTGGTATAGAGATGCAAAGTGAAAAGTAAAAGGCAAAGTAAAAGAAAAGCAATAATAAAAGTGATGGAGATTAATATGATGAGAAAGAGACCCGGGGGCCATAGGTTTCAGTAGTGGCTTCTCTCAAGAGCATAAGTATTCTACGGTGGGTGAACAAATTATTGTTGAGCAATTGATAGAATTGAGCATAGTTATCAGAATATCTAGGTATGATCATTATAACACCCTCGATGCGACTATATCTCCCACGTGTCTTGGCACGACTTAGAGGCATAATCGCATTGAAGGCATATGTCGCAAGTGAGGTAATCTTCACACAACCCATGTAATACAATAAGGGGGAAAAGATACATAGTTGGCTTACAATCGCCACTTCACACAATTACATAAATAAAAGCATTACATCATCCAGATACAATCAAGGTCCGACTACGGAACCAAAATAAAAGAAGAACCCCAAATGCGACAAAGGTCCCCGATCGACCCCAACTGGGCTCCACTACTAATCAACTAGAACGAAACAACACAAAGGACAAGATCTTCAACGAACTCCTCCTGAGCTTGGTTGCGTCATCTGCATGGACTCATCGGCACCTGCAAGCTGGTTTTGGAAGTATCTGTGAGCCACAGGAACTCAGCAATCTCGCACCCTCGCGATCAAGACTATTTAAGCTTATGGGTAAGGTAAGGTATGAGGTGGAGCTGCAGCAAGCGACTAGCATATATGGTGGCTAACATACGCAAATGAGAGCGAGAAGAGAAGGCAAAGCACGGTCGATAAAAGTATGATCAAGAAGTGATCCTGGACTACCTACGTCAAGCATAACTCCAACAACCGTGTTCACTTCCCAGACTCCGCCGGAAAGAGACCATCACGGTTACACACGCAGTTGATTCATTTTAATTAAGGTCAACTTTAGGTTTTCTACAACCAGACATTAACAAATTCCCATCTGCCCATAACCGCGGGCACGGCTTTCGAAAGTTCAAATCCCTGCAGGGGTGTCCCAACTTAGCCCATCACAAGCTCTCACGGTCAACGAAGGGATAGACCTCCACCCGAGACGTTCCGATCAGACTCGGTATCCCGGTACAACAAGACATTTCGACAGGGTAAAACTAAACCAGCAACACCGCCTGATGCGCCGACATCCTGATGGGAGCTGCACATATCTCGTTCTCAGGGCAACACCGGATGAGACATCCTACGAGTAAAACCAGCCCTCAAGTTTCCCCGAGGTGGCCCCGCAGTCTACTCAGTTCGGACCAACACTTAGACAAGCACTGGCCCGGGGGGGTTAAAATAAGATGACCCTCGGGATGCGCGACTCCCTAGGGAAAAAGTCTAGGTGGCAAATGGTAAAACCAATGTTGGGCATTGCTGGAAAAGCTTTACTTAAGGCGAACTGTCAAGGGGTTCCCATTATAGCCCAACCACGTAAGGGACGCAAAATCCGGGAACATAACACCGATATGACGGAAACTAGGGCAGCAAGAGTGGAACAAAACACCAGGCATAAGGCCGAGCCTTTCACCCTTTACCAAGTATATAGATGCATTAATTAAATAAGATATATTGTGATATCCCAACAAGTAACCAATGTTCTAACAAGGAACGATCTCCATGTTCCAACAAGGAACAAACTTCGATCTTCACCTGCAACTAACAACGCTATAAGAGGGGCTGTGCAAAGCGGTAACATAGCCAATCAACGGTTCGCTAGGACAAGGTGGGTTAGAGGCTCAACATGGCAATTGGGAGGCTGTCAAGCAAATGGTAGGCATCGCAGCATAGGCATAGCAAAAGAGCGAGCATCTAGCAAAGCAAAGATAGTAGTGATTTCGAGGGTATGATCATCTTGCCTGAAATCCCGCAAGGAAGAAGAACGAGTCCATGAAGAAGACAAGCGGACGTAGACGAATGGGTCCTCACAAACTCGACGTTAACGGAACCAACCCGAAGAAGCAACACCGGAAAAGAGCAAACAACATAGTAAACAAACACCACATAATCATGGCATGATGCACAATCAAGTATGATGCATGTCCGGTTTAATGAAGCATGACATGGCAAAGTGCACAAACAATCCTACAAATTAAGTGGAGCTCAATATGCAACGGAGTTGCATATTGAAGAAACACCACAACAAGTTATTTAGTTCGATCTCGTTTATGTACCCAACAATATTAAATGTTGATTAACATGGAAAGAGGTGAAGCACAACAAAACTACCTATCTGGGCAAGTTTAAATGAGGCCGGAAGCAACGAACAACAATTCCGGAAAATCCTCATATGCATAATTTAAGGTTTGGTACTGTTCTGCCCTAAACATTATTTTAGAGTTGTTAAACATGCAAAATGAGGGCACCATGTTAAACTAGGCAAAATTCTACCCCATTTACATATGTAATTTATTAAATTCGGAGTTACGGTTATTTAGTTATGAATTAAATCATTTTAACATGGCATAGGGACAAATTTAAACAAACATCACTTTAGACATTTTGAACATAGATGAAAGTGGCATATTATTAACCTACACAAAATTCTGAGCAAGTTTCATATATAAATCATTTTAAACCGATGCACGGTTGTGAAGTTATTATATGCATGAACATGAGGGTCTAATCTGTAAAACTGGCAAACTCTGGATAATTGGACAAATTCATAGAACGAGAAAAAAACATGATCGGGCTGATTCTGTCTGGCCCAACCGCATGAAAAAAAACAGAGGCGGGGCGCTGGGGCGGCTCACCCATGGGCTCGGCCCGTCTGCGGAGGAGCCGGCTTGGGCAGCGGGGCTGGGCCATGGCAACGGAGCATATTGGGCCTGGCACTCACTTCGTTCGGTCAACGCGGCTGGGACGAGCGGTCATGGCTCGAGGCGAGGGAGTCGGCGCGGTCGCATGGAACGACTTGAGGCAGAGGCTTCGTTCTCCTCTTTTCGACAGGAAGAAGGGCAGCAGCGGCGCTGAGGACTCCGGCGAGCGCTCCGATGGCCGGGGATGGGGCCCAGCCGGCGGGATCCGGCAGGAGCGTTCAAGGGCGGCGGAGGAGAGGGGATCCGGTCCAGATCGGGGCCGAGGCAGCGGGAGTCCACGACGAACTCCATGGCGGTGGGGCGAGGAGCACTGCAGGGGAGTGGAGAGTGGTTAGAGAGAGGCAGGGAGAACGGGAAGGGAGAGAGAGGGAGGCAACAGGGTCGGCCTGGTCATGCGGGGGTGAAGCAGAGGAGCCGCTGGAGGTCGTGGTCCCTCTGCTCGATGCAGAGGACACTGGCTGCGCGGGGACGAGGAGCAGGGACGCGCGTGGAGCTGCTGCTGGGCTTGGTTGACGGCGGAGACGAGGCCTCGGGCAGGAGATCGGTGAGCGGCGCTGGTTCCTTGGCCAGGAGGAAGGAGGAATCAAAGGGGGCCATGGGAGGGCTCTGGTTGGGTGGATCAATGGATTGGTAGGTGGAGGCAGATTGGAATGAGAGGATCCCGAGGAACTAGGTGAAGTGGCGGCGCGGTGGGAAAAGGTGGATGGGACAAGGCCCCTAGAATTTAGGGTTGGACCTATATATATAGCAGGGGATTTCTGGGTAGGGGCTAATCCATCCCTCCGATCGTAATCGGACGGTCGGGAAAAAAACAGCTAGGAAGTCCAAATAAGAAAACGGTGACGTTTTGTAGACGTTTGGGGTTGATCCGGACACAGCGGTAACGACTGTCCGGGTCGGGTTCGGGACAACTTTCGGACACGCGCGAGGGGGGGCTGCTGGCTGACGAGAGGGGTTAGGATTGGACCTGGCGGTAGGTAGTGGACTGTGCAGAAGGCCTTGGGCTGAGAGAAGAGAGGAGAGGGAGGCCCGACGACTATTTCCGGAGACCGAAAACGTCCGACGTTTAGACCGGCTACTATTGCCGCTATATTTATTCGTTGGGGCGTCAAACAAACTCCGATTGCGATGAAACTTGACAAGCGGTCTGTCTACACTGTAATAAGACCGCACACCAAATTTCAACCCAATCCGAGAAAACTTTCCGGCCACTTATAAAATAATATTTCGGACATGCCGCGGGCGCTGCAAGTGAGTCTGGGCTCAGAACGGACAACGGAAGGAACTGGGGGAAACCCGGACGTATGCAGTTTTTGAAAACATGATGATGCAATGCACATGATGACATGATAAGATGCAACACGCAAGCAAAAGACCTGACAACGACAGCGAATAACTGGACGACACCTGGCACATCGGTCTCGGGGCGCTACAACACTCCACCACTACGAGAGGATCTCGTCCCGAGATCTAGAATGGCACCGGAGGGAAAACAGAAGCGATAGAGGAGAGGTAAAGCTAAGTTGCTTCTTTGACAAACGAGTGAAACCAAAGAACCTTGAAAGGGTTAAGCCATTTCGAGAAAAGAATACAACGAAGGTGAACAAGGTCGAAAACACTCTGGTTAAAGGAAGGGGATCAAGGAAAACCAAAATTCAGGCAGCACTCCGGTTGAAAAGAAAAGGAATTGAATAATAACTTGATAAGATGAGAAGATACTTGATGAAATCACAATACACTGCCTCCGTAACTATTGAATGAATTGAAACAAGGGGTAAGATAGATCTCGGACAGCACTCCGGTTGAACAGAGATGAAAGGCTTGATAAGGCGAAAAGAACTTGAGCAAAATGGCACAACACTCCGGTTAAATGGGTAGGCCTGAAAAGAACAAGATCCTGACAAGAACAATAAGAAGGTTTGAAAAGAGCAACATCACAATGCCTCCGGAAGAAAAGAGAGAATGAAATGGAATGAACGAAGGGAAACAAGGTCTTGAGGGAGCACGCTTACAAAAAATGCTAGAACAGAGTTGTCGGAAAAACAACAACGAAAAGAATAATCTTGATATGGTCTTATGGAATACATCTCAAATTATGAGGTGACAACCTGCCACTCACGGGAAAAAGAATTGGATTGATAAGAACAAGGAGACGAGAAACTTATTTCACCGGGAGGATAATTGAAGAACTTGGGTCATTTATAAGCACCATAAATAGCAACAATCCTTAGGGAAGGCTTTAGGTGTAACATGGCACAAGATAACTCCAATGAAGAGATTGATGGGTTTAACTATCTCATTCTTAACAACATGTGAATCATGAAACATGAACCCAAATTATCAAGAATGGCATAATACCACCTCCAATAATATGGTAGAAAGAATTTGCACTCCGGATTGCAAGATGAAGAATGCTTGAGCTCCTCTGAAAAGAATCTCGATGAACACTTCGAGAAGGAATTAAATCCTTGATGAGCCATCATGTAGAACCTCCATGAAGAACTCCGGTAAACAAAAGAATGCTCAAACGGAAGGCCAGAGAAGATGGAAACACAAGGTGAAGCCTTGCGATGATTTAGATGGATCTCCATGATAATTAGAGCTTGGAACTCCGGGAAAGAAAAGATGAAAAACAAGTGAAACCAAGAATTTGGCGAACCTCCGGAATAAAGAATTAATCTCTTGGATGAAACAAGAATAAGAATTACATTATGCTTATCCTTCATCAATTAAATTGATGACAATCAACGGATTTGACATATTACTTATTCTCGTAGAAAATATTAAGATATATGTCGCGCCAACTTGGGAAGGTATTGAACGAACCACCGGAAGGGTTGAAACAACGAATACATTGATATGATAAAGAAGGAAGAGAAAACTCTTGAACGAACCACCGCAAGAATAGAAAACGATTGAAGAAAAGATAAAGAAAACACCGGGAAGAATTATGAAATGAATGAGGAAACTAGAGAGAAATTAGATGCAAGTGAATGAAAATATCACGAGCTGACTAGGGGATATTGAATAATGCCCCCGTAAGATTGGAGAACAATAGCTGAACACTGAGAATGAATAACTTGAGATGATGGACTCCGGATAATCAAACTGAAAAGACTCCTGAATTGCTCCGAATGGTTGAAAAGAATATCTCACAATCGCAAATAATTATGAGAGGATGGCAACAAGATAGAATCACGAATCTTGAAGAGAATGGAGCAAGATTAAAGAGAAACTCTTCTTCGGTCTTCAAAATCCAAGAATGACGACGAGAAACACCACCAAGAATTATTTAGACACTCCGGAAGAATCAAAACGAAGAGGTTGATCCAATGATGAAAAGAATTTGAAAGATCTTGAAGAAATACATATGACTGATGACAATCCATTCTTACGTCAAACTTCGAAAAGAAATTGGCAAATACCTCCGGGAAAATAAGACGAGTTAGGTAAGATCCTGGGAAAAGACCTTTGGGTTAGGGCCCACTCAACAGAAACACCGTAGAACGATTACTTGAGAAAGGAGATTGCACCGGTTGAATTAAATGGCTTGAATAAGATAACAACCTCAAAATATATTGAATGAATGCAGAGTGAAAAACACGAATCTTTGAGATATCTTGAGCACTCCGGAAAAATTGAATAGTGAGAAGTGAATTATTATGAGGTGCACCGGTATGAGAAAGCATTGACATGAGAAAAGGGTATGATCAACAAAGCTTGACTTGGAACCACCGGAGAAGAAAAGAACGAAAGATGATGAACTTGAAGCTCCGTTAGAATCTTCATGAGAATAACCGGATAACAATATTGATAGAAAAGAATGGAGAGACTTCCCATCAATAAGATGGATACTTGAATTGAGATATATGAGTCCTCGAAGAAACAAGGGTGGGTGGGCGGGAAAAACAAAGGCAACTTGGAGACGGATGAAACAAACACCGTTGAGAAGAACTAATAATTGATCTTGCGGAAGTTGAAATGGTCGGATCTACTCGAAGAGAAGCACACCGGTTAAAAAAAAGATTGACATGACAATCTCGATTATCATGAAGGGTTAGTATTCTCATCGGAGTATGAGAACACCATTTGGGGAAGGTATGGAATCAACACTTGACATTGAAGCAACTCGAATACCACAACTCAAAACAAAACAAAGAATTGGCTTGCAAAATAAGCCGGAACAAACATATGATAGAGATTTCGTCTGAAGTTTTCGTGGTGGGCCCTACACGGGCTCGATCGTACAGCACCATCATGCACAAGGCAGTGCACATGACATACGAAGCGTCCCCGAGTCGGCATAGCCAAGGACTCTTTAAGACACAACGAGACCACTGTAAAACCGACGGTGAATAGGCGGACCACTAGACGTCGAACCCCAATTTCATATCATACGTCTGTTGGAAAGATATCCTAAGAGCTACTTGAATTCCCACCTATGAAACTCCCGAAATTTTCCGGTTATACAATCAGGTGTTGGGGATACAGGGGAAGCATAATATCTCACCCAAATCTAGCAAATCCTACATCCAGCTGTAGCCATCCTTCAACACATAACCAAGAAACCTTCGGAAATCATCTACCTCAACCTTCGAAAAGCATCCGTTATACAAGTTATGGCAATACTCCCGAACTCCCGCCCCAGTACTGGGTGGCGTCGAGGTTATCTCACCAACGAACTGCATAAAAGAGATTTTCGATGTCGGCGTACTATACTCAGGTATTCCAGAACTGCAACGATAAAATTATGATGACAACACCTCAGAGCTCAACTCCCCGGGACACTTCCACAAAACCCCTGACAGGAGGCACCAAGACAATGTTCTCATCATAAAACCATCAGAACGATTCCAAGATACCCGTGTGATCCTAAAAAAATTTAGTGAAATTTGAGAAGAGAAGAGTCAAAACTCTACGTCAGGATGCCTTACCAGAGCGATGAAGGGACTGAGGAGTAAAAAGAATTCCTAAACTCTCCGATATATAATTCCTAAATGACTCAAAACATTTTTCTAGACACAACTCGGCCGCTAATAACGATCAAGCAATGGGGCTCCTAAGGTCGGGGAAGGCTCTGATTACCAACTTATAACACCCTCGATGCGACTATATCTCCCACGTGTCGAGGCACGACTTAGAGGCATAATCGCATTGAAGGCATATGTCGCAAGTGAGGTAATCTTCACACAACCCATGTAATACAATAAGGGGGAAAAGATACATAGTTGGCTTACAATCGCCACTTCACACAATTACATAAATAAAGCATTACATCATCCAGATACAATCAAGGTCCGACTACGGAACCAAAATAAAAGAAGAACCCCAAATGCGACAAAGGTCCCCGATCGACCCCAACTGGGCTCCACTACTGATCAACTAGAACGAAACAACACAAAGGACAAGATCTTCAACGAACTCCTCCTGAGCTTGGTTTCGTCATCTGCACGGACTCATCGGCACCTGCAAGCTGGTTTTGGAAGTATCTGTGAGCCACAGGGACTCAGCAATCTCGCACCCTCGTGATCAAGACTATTTAAGCTTATGGGTAAGGTAAGGTATGAGGTGGAGCTGCGGCAAGCGACTAGCATATATGGTGGCTAACATACGCAAATGAGAGCGAGAAGAGAAGGCAAAGCACGGTCGATAATAGTATGATCAAGAAGTGATCCTGGACTACCTACGTCAAGCATAACTCCAACAACCGTGTTCACTTCCCGGACTCCGCCGGAAAGAGACCATCACGGTTACACACGCAGTTGATTCATTTTAATTAAGGTCAAGTTTAGGTTTTCTACAACCAGACATTAACAAATTCCCATCTGCCCATAACCGCGGGCACGGCTTTCGGAAGTTCAAATCCCTGCAGGGGTGTCCCAACTTAGCCCATCACAAGCTCTCACGGTCAACGAAGGAATAGACCTCCACCCGAGACGTTCCGATCAGACTCGGTATCCCGGTACAACAAGACATTTCGACAGGGTAAAACTAAACCAGCAACACCGCCCGATGCGCCGACATCCTGATGGGAGCTGCACATATCTCGTTCTCAGGGCAACACCGGATGAGACATCCTACGAGTAAAACCAGCCCTCAAGTTTCCCCGAGGTGGCCCCGCAGTCTACTCAGTTCGGACCAACACTTAGACAAGCACTGGCCCGGGGGGGTTAAAATAAGATGACCCTCGGGATGTGCGACTCCCAAGCGAAAAAGGCTAGGTGGCAAATGGTAAAACCAATGTTGGGCATTGCTGGAAAAGCTTTACTTAAGGCGAACTGTCAAGGGGTTCCCATTATAGCCCAACCGCGTAAGGGACGCAAAATCCGGGAACATAACACCGATATGACGGAAACTAGGGCGGCAAGAGTGGAACAAAACACCAGGCATAAGGCCGAGCCTTCCACCCTTTACCAAGTATATAGATGCATTAATTAAATAAGATATATTGTGATATCCCAACAAGTAACAAATGGTCCAACAAGGAACGATCTCCATGTTCCAACAAGGAACAAACTTCGATCTTCACCTGCAACTAACAACGCTATAAGAGGGGCTGTGCAAAGCGGTAACATAGCCAATCAACGGTTTGCTAGGACAAGGTGGGTTAGAGGCTCAACATGGCAATTAGGAGGCTGTCAAGCAAATGGTAGGCATCGCAGCATAGGGATAGCAAAAGAGCGAGCATCTAGCAAAGCAAAGATAGTAGTGATTTCGAGGGTATGATCATCTTGCCTGAAATCCCGCATGGAAGAAGAACGAGTCCATGAAGAAGACAAGCGGACGTAGACGAAGGGGTCCTCACAAACTCGACGTTAACGAAACCAACCCGAAGAAGCAACACCGGAAAAGAGCAAACAACATAGTAAACAACCACCACATAATCATGGCATGATGCACAATCAAGTATGATGCATGTCCGGTTTAATGAAGCATGACATGGCAAAGTGCACAAACAATCCTACAAATTAAGTGGAGCTCAATATGCAACGGAGTTGCATATTGAAGAAACACCACAACAAGTTATTTAGTTCGATCTCGTTTATGTACCCAACAATATTAAATGTTGATTAACATGGCAAGAGGTGAAGCACAACAAAACTACCTATCTAGGCAAGTTTAAATGAGGCCGGAAGCAACGAACAACAATTCCGGAAAATCCTCATATGCATAATTTAAGGTTTGGTACTGTTCTGCCCTAAACATTATTTTAGAGTTGTTAAACATGCAAAATGAGGGCACCATGTTAAACTAGGCAAAATTCTACCCCATTTACATATATAATTTATTAAATTCGGAGTTACGGTTATTTAGTTATGAATTAAATCATTTTAACATGGCATAGGGACAAATTTAAACAAACATCACTTTAGACATTTTGAACATAGATGAAAGTGGCATATTATTAACCTACACAAAATTCTAAGCAAGTTTCATATATAAATCATTTTAAACCGATGCACGGTTGTGAAGTTATTATATGCATGAACATGAGGGTCTAATCTGTAAAACTGGCAAACTCTGGATAATTGGACAAATTCACAGAACGAGAAAAAAACATGATCGGGCTGAATCTGTCTGGCCCAACCGCATGAAAAAAACAGAGGCGGGGCGCTGGGGCGGCTCACCCATGGGCTCGGCCCGTCTGCAGAGGAGCCGGCTTGGGCAGCGGGGCTGGGCCATGGCAACGGAGCATATTGGGCCTGGCGCTCACTTCGTTCGGTCAGCGCAGCTGGGACGAGCGGTCGTGGCTCGAGGCGAGGGAGTCGACGCGGTCGCATGGAACGACTTGAGGTAGAGGCTTCGTTCTCCTCTTTTCGACAGGAAGAAGGGCAGCGGCGGCGCTGAGGACTCCGGCGAGCGCTCCGGTGGCCGGGGACGGGGCCCAGCCGGCGGGATCCGGTAGGAGCGTTCAAGGGCGGCGGAGGAGAGGGGATCCGGTCCAGATCGGGGCCGAGACAGCGATAGTCCACGACGAACTCCATGGCGGTGGGGCGAGGAGCACTGCAGGGGAGTGGAGAGAGGTTAGAGAGAGGCAGGGAGAACGGGAAGGGAGAGAGAGGGAGGCGATGGGGTCGGCCTGGTCATGCGGGGGCGAAGCAGAGGAGCCGCTGGAGGTCGTGGTCCCTCTGCTTGATGCAGAGGACGCTGGCTGCGCGGGGACGAGGAGCAGGGACGCGCGAGGAGCTGCTGCTGCGCTTGGTCGACGGCGGAGACGAGGCCTCGGGCAGGAGATCGGCGAGCGGCGCTGGTTCCTTGGCCAGGAGGAAGGAGGAATCGAAGGGGGCCATGGGAGGGCTCTGGTTGGGTGGATCGATGGATTGGTAGGTGGAGGCAGATTGGAATGAGAGGATCCCGAGGAACTAGGTGAAGTGGCGGCGCGGTGGGAAAAGGTGGATGGGACAAGGCCCCTAGAATTTAGGGTTGGACCTATATATATAGCAGGGGATTTCTGGGTCGGGGCTAATCCGTCCCTCCGATCGTAATCGGACGGTCGGGAAAAAAACAGCTAGGAAGTCCAAATAAGAAAACGGTGACGTTTTGTAGACGTTTGGGGTTGATCCGGACACAGCGGTAACGACTGTCCGGGTCGGGTTCGGGACAACTTTCGGACACGCACGATGGGGGCTGCGGGCTGATGAGAGGGGTTAGGATTGGACCTGGCGGTAGGTAGTGGACTGTGCAGAAGGCCTTGGGCTGAGAGAAGAGAAGAGAGGGAGGCCCGGCGACTATTTCCGGAGACCGAAAACGTCCGACATTTAGACCGGCTACTATTGCCGCTATATTTATTCGTTGGGGCGTCAAACAAACTCCGATTGCGATGAAACTTGACAGGCAGTCTGTCTACACTATAATAAGACCGCACACCAAATTTCAACACAATCCGAGAACACTTTCCGGCCACTTATAAAATAATATTTCGGACATGCCGCGGGCGCTGCAAGTGAGTCTGGGCTCAGAACGGACAATGGAAGGAAGTGGGGGAAACCCGGATGTATGCAGGTTTTGAAAACATGATGATGCAATGCACATGATGACATGATAAGATGCAACACGCAAGCAAAAGACCTGACAACAACAGCGAATAACTGGACGACACCTGGCACATCGGTCTCAGGGTGCTACAATCATGTATATAGGCATCATGCCCGAGACAAGTAGACCGAAACAATTCTTCATCTACTATTATTACTCCACTCACCGACCGCTATCCAGCATGCATCTAGAGTATTAAGTTAAAAACAGAGTAATGCCTTAAGCAAGATGACATGATGTAGAGGGATAGTTTCATGCAATATGATAAAAACCCCATCTTGTTATCCTCGATGGCAACAATACAATACGTGCCTTGCTGCCCCTTCTGTCACTGGGAAAGGACACCGCAAGATTGAACCCAAAGCTAAGCACTTCTCCCATGGCAAGAACAACCAATCTAGTAGGCCAAACCAAACTGATAATTCGAAGAGACTTGCAAAGATAACCAATCATACATAAAAGAATTCAGAGAAGATTCAAATATTATTCATAGATAGACTTGATCATAAACCCACAATTCATCGGTCTCAGCAAACACACCGCAAAAAGAAGATAACATCGAATAGATCTCCACAAGAGAGGGGGAGAACATCGTATTGAGATCCAAAAAGAGAGAAGAAGCCATCTAGCTACTAACTATGGACCCGTAGGTCTGAAATAAACTACTCACACTTCATCGGAGAGGCTTGGATGATGATGTAGAAGCCCTCCATGATCGATGCCCCCTCCGGCAGAGCTCCGGAACATGCCCCAAGATGGGATCTCGTGGATACAGAAAGTTACGGCGGTGGAATTAGGTTTTTGGCTCTGTCCCCGATCGTTTGGGGGTGTGGATATATATAGGAGGAAGAAGTACGTCAGTGGAGCTTCGAGTGGCCCACGAGGTAGGGGCGTGCCCTAGGGGGGCGCGCCCTCCACCCTCGTGATTGCCTCGTGGCTTTCTTGACGGAGGGTCCAAGTCTTCTAGATCTTATCTGATGAGAAAATCACGTTTCCGAAGGTTTCATTCCGTTTGGACTCCGTTTGATATTCTGTTTCTCCGAAACACTGAAATAGGCAAAAAAAACAGCAATTCTGGGATGGGCCTCCGGTTAATAGGTTAGTCCCAAAAAATTATATATAAAAGTGGAAAATAAAGCCCAACATAGTCCAAAACAGTAGATATTATAGCATGGAGCAATCAAAAATTATAGATACGTTGGAGACGTATCAAGCATCCCCAAGCTTAATTCCTGCTCGTCCTCGAGTAGGTAAATGATAAAAACAGAATTTTTGATGTGGAGTGCTACTTGGCATAATGTTAATGTAATTCTTCTTAATTGTGGTATGAATATTCAGATCCGAAAGATTCAAGACAAAAGTTCATATTGACATAAAAATGATAATACTTCAAGCATACAACTAAAAAATTATGTCTTCTCAAAATAATATGGCCAAAGAAAGTTCATCCCTACAAAATCATATAGTTTAGTCATGTTTCATTTTTGTCACACAAGAATGATATCATCATGCACAACCCCGATGACAAGCCAAGCAATTGTTTCATACTTTAGTAATCTCAAACCTATAAACTTTCACGCAATATATGAGCGCGAGCCATGGACATAGCACTATAGGTGGAATAGAATATAATGAGGGGGTTATGTGGAGAAGACAAAAAAGGAGAAAGTCTCACATCAACGAGGCTAATCAATGGGCTATGGAGATGCCCACCGATTGATGTTAATGCAAGGAGTAGGGATTGCCATGCAATGGATGCACTAGAGCTATAAATGTATGAAAGCTCAACAAAAGAAACTAGTGGGTGTGCATCCAACTTGCTTGCTCACGAAGACCTAGGGCACTTGAGGAGGCCCATTGTTGGAATATACAAGCTAAGTTCTATAATGAAAAATTCCCACTAGTATATGAAAGTGATGACATGAGAGACTCTCTACTATGAAGATCATGGTGTTACTTTGAAGCACAAGTGTGGTAAAAGGGTAGTAACATTGTCCCTTCTCTCTTTTTCTCTCATTTTTTGTGCCTTCTCTTCTTTTTTATGGCCTTTCTCTTTTTTGGGCCTTCTCTTTTTTTTATGGCCTTTCCTTTTTTTATTCCTCACTTGGGACAATGCTCTAATAATGATGATCATCACACTTTTATTTATTTACAACTCGATACTAGAACAAAGATGACTCTATATGAATGCCTCCGGCGGTGTACCGGGATATGGAATGAACCAAGAGTGACATGTATGAAAGAATTATAAACGGTGGCTTTGCCACAAATACTATGTCAACTACATGATCATGCTAAGCAATATGACAATGATGAATGTGTCATGATGAACGGAATGATGGAAAGTTGCATGGCAATATATCTCGAAATGGCTATGGAAATGCCATAATAGGTAGGTATGGTGGCTGTTTTGAGGAAGATATAAGGAGGTTTATGTGTGAAATAGCGTATCATATCACGGGGTTTGGATGCACCGGCGAAGTTTGCGCCAACTCTCAATGTGAGAAAGGGCAATGCACGGTACCGAAGAGGATAGCAAGGATGGAAGGGTGAGAGTGCGTATAATCCATGGACTCAACATTAGTCATAAAGAACTCGCATACTTGTTGCAAAAATCTACAAGTAATCAAAAACCTCGGTACAGCGCGCATGCTACTAGGGGGATAGATTGGTAGGAAATGACCATCGCTCGTCCCCGACCGCCACTCATAAGGAAGGCAATCAAATAACACCTCATGTTTCAAATTTGTTGCATAACGTTTACCATATGTGCATGCTACGGGACTTGCAGACCTCAACACAAGTATTTCTCAATTTCAAAACTACTCAACTAGCATGACTTTGATATTATTACCTCCATATCTCAAAACAATCATCAAGCATCAAACTTTTCTTAGTATTCAACACACTCATAAGAAAGTTTTATTGTTAATCTTGCATACCAAGCATATTAGGATTTTAAGTAAATTACCATGCTATTAATACGCTCAAAATAATCTAAGTGAAGCATGAGAGATCAATAGTTTCTATAAAACAAATCCATCACCGTGCTCTAAAAGATATAAGTGAAGCACTAGAGCAAAACTATAAAGCTCAAAAGATATAAGTGAAGCACATAGAGTATTCTATCAAATTCCAAATTATGTATGGCTCACTAAAAAGGTGTGTACAGCAAAGATGATTGTGGTAAACTAATAAGCAAATACTCAAATCATAAAAGACGCTCCAAGCAAAACACATATCATGTGGTGAATAAAAATATAACTCCAAGTAAAGTTACTGATAGAAGTAGACGAAAGAGGGGATGCCTTCCAGGGCATCCCCAAGCTTTGGCTTTTAGGTGTCCTTAGATTATCTTGGGGTGCCATGGGCATCCCCAAGCTTAGGCTCTTGCCACTCCTTGTTCCATAATCCATCAAATCTTTACCCAAAACTTTAAAACTTCACAACACAAAACTTAAAGTAGAAAATCTCGTGAGCTCTGTTAGCGAAAGAAAACAAAAGACCACTTCAAGGTACTGTAATGAACTCATTATTTATTTAAATTGGTGTTATACCTACTGTATTCCAACTTCTTTATGGTTTATAAACTATTTTACTAGCCACAGATTCATCAAAATAAGCAAACAACACACGAAAAACAGAATCTATCAAAAACAGAACAGTCTATAGTAATCTGAAGCTAGCGAAAGATCTGGAACCCCAAAAATGCTAAAATAAATTGCTGGACGTGAGGAATTTATATATTAATCATCTGCAAAAATAATTAACTAAATATAACTTTCCAAATAAAAATTACAGCAGTTCTCGTGAGCGCTAAAGTTTCTGTTTTTTACAGCAAGTTCAACAAGACTTTCCCCAAGTCTTCCCAACGGTTCTACTTGGCACAAACACTAATTAAACACAAAAAAACACAACCAAAACAGAGGCTAAATAATTTATTTATACTAAACAGGAGCAAAAAGCAAGGAATAAAAATAAAATTGGGTTGCCTCCCAACAAGCGCTAACGTTTAACGCCCCTAGCTAGGCATAACAAGCAAGAATAGATCTAGGTATTGCCATCTTTGGTAGGCAATCCATAAGTGGCTCTCATGATAGATTCATATGATAATTTTATTTTCTTTCTAGGGAAATGCTCCATACCCTTTTTTAATGGAAATTGAAATCTAATATTCCCTTCCTTCATATCAATAATTGCACCAACCGTTCTAAGGAAAGGTCTACCGAGAATAATAGGGCAAGAAGGATTGCAATCTATATCAAGAATGATAAAATCTACGGGCACATAATTCCTATTTGCAACAATAAGAACATCATTAATTCTTCCCATAGGTTTCTTAATAGTGGACTCCGCAAGATGCAATTTTAGAGAGCAATCATCAAAATTACGGAAATCTAGCAAATCACACAAAGTTTTGGAAATAGTAGAGACACTAGCACCCAAATCACACAAAGCATAAAACTCATGACCTTTAGTTTTAATTTTAATAGTTGGTTCCCACTCATCATAAAGTTTTCTAGGGATAGAAACTTCCAATTCAAGTTTTTCTTCATAAGATTGCATCAAGGCATCAACGATATGTTTAGTAAACGCTTTATTTTGACTATAAGCGTGAGGAGAATTTAGCACGGATTGCAACAAGGAAATACAATCAATCAAAGAGAAATTTTCATAGTTAAATTCCTTCAAATCCATAATAGTGGGTTTAGCAACATCTAGGGTTTTAATTTCTTCAATCCCACTTTTATCAAATTTAGCATCAAGATCTAAATACTCTGAATTTTTAGAACGCCTTCTAGGTAAAGGTGGATCATATTCAATCCCATCATTATCAAGATTCATATTTCAAAACAAAGATTTAATAGGGGACACATCAATAACTTTTATATCTTCATCATTATTTTCATAGGAACTAGAAGAACACGCTTTTATAAAGGCATCTTTCTTAGCACGCATCCTAGCGGTTCTTTCTTTGCACTCGTCAATGGAAATTCTCATGGTTTTGAGAGACTCATTGATATCATGCTTAGGTGGAATAGATCTAAGTTTCAAAGACTCAACATCAAGAGCAATTCTATCAACGTTCCTAGCCAAATCATCAATCTTAAGCAATTTTTTCTTCAATCATAGCATTAAAATTCTTTTGTGAAGAAATAAATTCTTTAATATTAGATTCAAAATCAGAGGGCATCTTATTATAATTTCCATAAGAATTATTGTAGGAATTACCATAATTATTAGAGGGATTACTAGGATAAGGCCTAGGATTGAAATTTCCTCTATACACGTTGTTGCCAAAATTGTTCCTACCAACAAAATTCACATCCATAGATTCATTATTATTCTCAATCAAAGTAGACAAGGGCACATCATTAGGATCAGAAGAAACACTCTTATTAGCAAATAATTTCATAAGTTCATCCATCTTTCCACTCAAAACATTAATTTCTTCTATCGCATGCACCTTTTTATTAGTAGATCTTTCAATATGCCATTGAGAATAATTAACCATAATATTATCTAGGAGTTTAATAGCTTCTCCTAAAGTGATTTCCATAAAAGTGCCTCCCGCGGCCGAATCTAAAAGATTTCTAGAAGCAAAATTCAATCCGGCATAAAAAATTTGTATAATCATCCATAAATTTAAACCATGAGTAGGGCAATTACGTATCATTAATTTCATTCTCTCCCAAGCTTGTGCAACATGTTCATGATCAAGTTGCTTAAAATTGATAATATCGTTTCTAAGAGAGATGATCTTAGCGGGAGGAAAATACTTAGAGATAAAAGCATCTTTGCACTTGTTCCATGAAGCAATACTATTTTTAGGCAAAGATGAAAACCAAGCTTTAGCACGATCTCTAAGAGAAAAAGGAAATAGCTTCAATTTAACAATATCATTATCGACATCTTTCTTCTTTTGCATGTCACACAAATCAACGAAGCTATAAAGATGGGTAGCGGCATCTTCACTAGGAAGGCCGGAGAACGGATCTTTCATGACAAGATTCAGCAAAGCAGTATTAATTTCACAAGATTTAGCATCGGTAAGAGGAGCAATCGGAGTGCTAAGGAAATCATTGTTGTTGCTATTGGTGAAGTCACACAATTTAGTATTATCTTGAGCCATCGTGACAAACAAGCAAACTAACACACAAGCAAACAAAAAGCAAACGGGCAAAGAGAGGCAAATAGAGAGGGAGGATAGAGAGAGAGGGCAAATAAAACGGCAAGGGTGAAGTGGGGGAGAGGAAAACAAGAGGCAAATGGCAAATAATGTAATGCGGTCGATAGGGATTGTGATGGGTACTTGGTATGTTGACTTTTGCACAGACTCCCCGCCAACGGCACCAGAAACTCTTCTAGCTACCTCTTGAGCACTGCGTTGGATTTCCCCAAAGAGGAAGGGATGATGCAGCAAAGTAGCATAAGTATTTCCCTCGGTTTTTGAGAACCAAGGTATCAATCCAGTAGGAGGCTACGCTCAAGTCCCTTGTACCTACACAAAAACAATAGCTCAACGCAACCAACGCGCTTAGGGGTTGTCAATCCCTTCACGGTCACTTATGAAAGTGAGATATGATAAAGATGATAAATAATATTTTTGATATTTTTGGTATAGAGATGCAAAGTGAAAAGTAAAAGGCAAAGTAAAAGCAAAGCAATAATAAAGTGATGGAGATTAATATGATGAGAAAGAGACCCAGGGCCATAGGTTTCACTACTGGCTTCTCTCAAGAGCATAAGTATTCTACGGTGGGTGAACAAATTACTGTTGAGCAATTGACAGAATTGAGCATAGTTATGAGAATATCTAGGTATGATCATGTATATAGGCATCATGTCCGAGACAAGTAGACCGAAACGATTCTGCATCTACTACTATTACTCCACTCATCGACCGCTATCCAGCATGCATCTAGAGTATTAAGTTAAAAATAGAGTAACACCTTAAGCAAGATGACATGATGTAGAGGGATAGTTTCATGCAATATGATAAAAAAGCCCATCTTGTTATCCTCGATGGCAAAAATACAATACGTGCCTTGCTACCCCTTCTGTCACTAGGAAAGGACACCGCATGATTGAACCCAAAGCTAAGCACTTCTCCCATGGCAAGAACAACCAATCTAGTAGGCCAAACCAAACTGATAATTCGAAGAGACTTGCAAAGATAACCAATCATACATAAAAGAATTCAGAGAAGATTCAAATAATATTCATAGATAGACTTGATCATAAACCCACAATTCATCGGTCTCAACAAACACACCGCAAAAAGAAGATTACATCGAATAGATCTCCACAAGAGAGGGGGAGAACATTGTATTGAGAACCAAAAAGAGAGAAGAAGCCATCTAGCTACTAACTATGGACCCGTAGGTCTGAAATAAACTACTCACACTTCATCGGAGAGGCTTGGATGATGATGTAGAAGCCCTCCGTGATCAATGCCCCCTCCGGCGGAGCTCCGGAACAGGCCCCAAGATGGGATCTCATGGATACAAAAAGTTGCGGCAGTGGAATTAGGTTTTTGGCTCTGTCCCCGGTCGTTTGGGGGTACGTGGATATATATAGGAGGAAGAAGTACGTCGATGGAGCTTCGAGGGGCCCACAAGGCAGGGGGCGCCCTCCACCCTCGTGACCGCCTGAAAGCACAAGTGCTCCCTGGGTGGTTTTGGTAATTAATGTCAACATATCTCTTGTTGGACTAATACTTTTACCTAGTATGTTTCAGATAAGTTCAACAATGGAGTGGCATGGACTAGAGGATGTGGAACCCCTTCAAGATGCTAAGGACAAAGGATTGGCTCAAGCTTCAAGATCAAGACTCTACATTTTCTATTTTAGTGATCCAAGATCACATTGAGTCTATAGGAAAAGCCAATACTATCAAGAGGGGATGAGGTGTTGATTAATGGCTTGCTTGCTCAAAGTGCTTAGTGATATGCTCCAAAACCCTCAACTACCTTCCCACATCCACATATGACCTAAACCAAAAGTCAAACTCAGCCCCACCAATTCTATCTATCCGGCGCCACCGAGTTTCAGATGTAATAGCCACTGCCACAAACCCTAGCAAATCGGTTTCACCGATAGGGATCTCGGTCTCACCGAGATGGGATTGTAATCTCTCTGTGTATGTCCATTACCAAAATTGGTCTCACCGAGTTTGAGCAATCGGTACTACCGAGATTACAATGCAAAGCTTATTACCAAAATCGGTCTCACCGAGTTTGCCTGACCAACTCTCTGGTTAGCTTATTACCAAAATCGGTCCCACCGAGTTTGTGTAATTGGTCACACCGAGATTATGTTATGGCCTAACCCTAACCATATCGGTCCTACCGAGTTGCATCTCAGTCCCACCGAAAATCCTAACGGTCACTAGGTTTGCTGAATCGGTCCGACCGAGTTTAACCATTCGGTCCCACCGAGTTTGGCAAATTGTGTGTAATAGTTAGATTTTGTGTGGAGGCTATATATACCCCTCCACCCACTCTTCATTCATAGAGAGAGCCATCAGAACATACCTACACTTCCAATACACATTTTCTGAGAGAGAACCACCTACACTTGTGTTGAGGTCAAGATATTCCATTCCAACCATATGAATCTTGATCTCTAGCCTTCCCCAAGTTGCTTTCCACTCAAATCTTCTTTCCACCAAATCCAAATCCTGTGAGAGAGAGTTGAGTGTTGTGGAGACTATCATTTGAAGCACAAGAGCAAGGAGTTCATCATCAACACACCATTTGTTACTTCTTGGAGAGTGGTGTCTCCTAGATTGGCTAGGTGTCACTTGGGAGCCTCCGACAAGATTGTGGAGTTGAACCAAGGAGTTTGTAAGGGCAAGGAGATCGCCTACTTCGTGAAGATCTACCGCTAGTGAGGCAAGTCCTTTGTGGGCGACGACTGTGATGGAATAGACAAGGTTGCTTCTTCGTGGACCCTTCGTGGGTGGAGCCCTCCGTGGACTCGCGCAACCGTTACCCTCCGTGGGTTGAAGTCTCCATCAACGTGGATGTACGATAGCACCACCTATCGGAACCATGACAAAAACATCTGTGTCTCCAATTGCGTTTGAATAATCCAAACCCTTCCCTTTACATTCTTGCAAGTTGCATGCTTTACTTTCCGCTGCTCATATACTCATTGCATGCTTGCTTGATATGTATTGTGCTTGTTAAACTTGTGCTCAAACTCCACTTAAACTTAAGAATATTAAAAACTGCAACTTTTGGCACTTAGTGTCTAATCACCCCCCCCCCCCCTCTAGACACCTCTTCTCGATCCTTTCAATTGGTATCAGAGCTTTGGTCTCCATTGCCTTGGTTTAAACACCATTGGAGGAAGATGGATGTGTCTACTTTGGGGAGTCTTAGACATAGAGTGCCTATTCTTTATGGAGAGTATTTTCATGAGTGGAAAAATGAAATGCTTGAGATTTTCAATGAATATCATTTGAACAAGTACATTACTAGCCCTTGTGCACCTCATGTTGATCCTTTGCACCCTACCCTAGATGAAGATATTGACATGATTCGCAATCTTAGAACTGTTGAGCTCATCATTAGAGGCTTGCCTAGAAACTTGATTAGATGTTTGCCTACTCTCAAGTGTGCCTACACCATATGGAAATTTCTTGTGGAACTCTTTCCTAATTACTCCTTGAAAGATCTAGATGAAATCCTCCATAAGTCTATTGCTTTGATTAAGATGAGTTCCAATGATCCCAAATTTGGTGACTGCTTATTTGAGCTTACTAATCTTATGAGTGCCAAAGGAGATGTTGGAATCATTAGCAATATCATTTCCAGAGCTATTAGAATTCATAAAGATAACTATAGAAATGATCATTTATCTAATGAATTGCCCTCTCTAGGAATTGATCAATCACAAGATGATGTTGAACATGAATACTCGGATGTTGATGATGATAGTGACTATGATCTTGATGATGTGATGAGACACTTTGGTCTTATGGCAAATCTTCGCGGCTACATGGCTGGAGGAAAGGAATGGGTCATTGATAGTGGATGTACTGATCATATGACCGGAGATAAAGATATGTTCCGTGAGCTTGCTGAAAAAGACGGCCCTCGAAAATATGTCACTTTTGGTGATAATTCAAAGGGTAAGGTGGTTGGCCTTGGTAAGGTGGCCATATCACATGATAGCTCCATACAAAATGTCATGCTCGTTGAATCTCTTGGCTACAACTTACTTTCAGTATCTAGACTTGCTGATTTTGGTTTCAATGTCCTATTTACTGAAGTAGACTGCCAAGTGTTTCGTAGAAATAATCATAAAATGGTCTTTACCGGTATACGTAGAGGAGATATTTACATTGTTGATTTCACTAAAAAGGCTCAACCTAAAACTTGCTTAATTGCCAAATCTTCTAAAGGCTGGTTGTGGCATAGAAGACTAGGTCATGTTGGTATGCGAAATGTTGATAAGCTTATTAAAGGTGATCATATCCTTGGAATAAAAGATGTCATATTTGACAAGGATAGACTTTGTAGTGCTTGTCAAGCAGGGAAACAAGTTGGAGGAAGTCGCCGCGCGAAGAACATCATGACCACAAGAAGACCACTCGAGCTACTTCACATGGATCTCTTTGGTCCCAATGCCTACAAGAGTCTCGGTGGTAAATCATTTGGTCTAGTCATAGTTGATGATTTTTCAAGATTTACGTGGGTGTTCTTTCTTGATGACAAATCGCAGGTCCAAAAGATCTTCAAAAACTTCACCAGGAAAGCCCAAAATCAGTTTGATGTGAAGATCAAGAAGGTTCGGAGTGACAATGGAACGGAGTTCAAGAACGCAAATGTGGACACCTTTCTTGATGAAGAAGGGATTTCACACGAGTTCTCGGCTACATACACACCTCAACAAAATGGAGTTGTTGAAAGGAAGAACCGGACTCTTATTGAGATGGCAAGAACGATGCTTGATGAGTACAAAACGCCAAAGCACTTTTGGGCGGAAGCGGTTGAGACAGCTTGTCATGCAACAAATCGCTTGTATCTTCACAAGCTACTCGGCAAGACGACATACGAGCTCCTCACCGGTAACAAACCCCAAGTTGGATACTTTCGAGTATTCGGCTCAAAGTGCTACATTCTTGATAAGCATCATCGTTCTAAATTTGCTCCTAAATCTCATGAAGGTTTCCTACTTGGTTATGGCTCAAACTCTCACACTTACCGTGTCTACAACAATTTCACCCGAAAGGTTGAAGAGACGGTAGATGTGAAGTTTGATGAATCTAACGGCTCGCAAGTAGAGCAATTGCCAATTGATGTAGGAGACAAAGACCCTTCGAAAGCAATTCAAGACTTGTCCATTGGCAAGATTCGTCCAACGGAAGTGAAGGAGAGTACCTCGTCCATCCAAGTGGAAGCTTCTACCTCACGACAAGGTGAACCAAGAGTTGATACAAAAGCATCCATAAGTGGGACACGCCAAGATGAAGAAAACGAGGAAGCGCACCAAGATGAACATCAACAACCTCCTTCTCCACCACGACAAGAGAATGACAACGTCAACAATGAAGAAGGCCAAGAAGAAGAAGAACAAGATGAAGAGGATGTTCCACCCCGACCCAAGCAAAAGCTTTCACGAGTTCGAGCAAGAATTGCTAAGGATCATCCTATCGAGCAAATCTACAATGATATCCAAACCGGGAGAATCACTCGCTCTAAAACTCGTTTAGCTAACTTTTGTGAACATTACTCATTCATCTCTAGCATTGAACCTATGAAGGTTGAAGAAGCATCGGAGGATCCGGACTGGATAAACGCTATGCATGAAGAGCTACACAACTTTGAGAGAAATCAAGTGTGGACATTGGTCGAGAAGCCCGACAACAACCACAACATCATTGGTACCAAATGGGTGTTTCGCAACAAGCAAGATGAAGATGGACAAGTGGTTCACAACAAAGCACGTCTCGTCGCCCAAGGCTACACACAAGTTGAAGGTATGGACTATGGTGAGACATATTCTCCCGTTGCTAGACTTCAGTCCATTCGCATCTTACTTGCTTATGCTAATCACCATAATATCACCTTGTACCAAATGGACATTAAAAGTGCTTTCTAAATGGCAAAACCGAGGAGGAAGTTTATGTTAAGCAACCTCCCGGCTTCGTCAATCCTAAGAAACCTAATCACGTTTACAAACTTCACAAAGCCCTTTATGGTCTTAAACAAGCTCCTAGAGCATGGTATAAATGCTTGACCAAGTTCCTTATTGAAAAAGGCTTTGAAATTGGTAAAATTGATTCTACTCTTTTTACTAAAAGGTTAATGGAGAACTATTTGTGTGCCAAATTTATGTTGATGATATCATATTTGGTTCAACTAACCCTCATTTTAGTGAGAAGTTTGGAAAGCTAATGTCGGAGAAGTTTGAGATGTCTATGATGAGTGAACTCAAATTCTTTCTCGGTTTGCAAATCAAGCAAACTAAGGAAGGTACCTTTGTCTCTCAAACGAAGTACACCAAGGACTTATTCAAGAAGTTCAATATGCAAGAATGCAAAGGTATGACTGCACCCATGCCTACTAGTGGACATCTTGATTTGACCAAAGATGGTGAACCGGTTGATCAAAAGGTTTATCGCTCTATGATTGGTTCATAGTTATATCTATGTGCCTCTTGTCCTGATATTATGCTAAGTGTGTGCATGTGTGCACGATATCAAGATGCTCCTAAAGAGTGTCATCTTAAGGCTGTGAAAAGGATAGTGAGATACCTAATCCATACACCAAATTTTGGCATTTGGTATCCTAAGAGGTCCTCTTTTGATCTTGTTGGCTACTCCGATTCGGACTATGCCGGAGACAAGGTTGATAGAAAATCCACTTCGGGTACTTGTCAATTCCTTGGTAGATCTCTTGTGTCTTGGTCTTCCAAGAAACAAAACTCGGTATCCTTATCCACCGCCAAAGCGGAATACATTGCCGCTGGTTCATGTTGTGCTCAATTACATTGGATGACCCAAACTCTTAAAGATTATGGGATATATGTGAAACATGTTCCATTGCTATGTGACAATGAAAGTGCTATTAAGATTGCTCACAATCCCGTGCAATATTCTCGAACTAAGCATATTGAAGTTCGTCATCATTTCATTTCGAGATCATGTTGCAAAAGGGGACATTAACCTTAAGCACGTTCGCACCGATAAGCAATTGGCGGATATATTCACTAAACCACTTGATGAGAAAGTGTTTTGCAGGTTGAGAGGTGAATTGAACATCATTGATGCTTCAAACTTGGAGTAGGAACTCCATTTGATACATGCGGGGCATGAGCCTATGACTAATCCTCGATATTTCTCTTATGATGCTATTCATATGTCTTGGATATATTTGTACCTTGCATGTTATCTAACCCGTGTAGGTACTTGGTTGAATCTAAATCTATGACATTACAACTCACTCACATCTTGAGCAATCTCTACATCACCAAGTCTCTACACAATAGTGGTTGAAGACAAGGAAGCACAAAACCATTCAAACATATCCTTTGGCAAATTCTATGTTGAGTCTCATGATTGTCATTTTGGATACACAAGCGCTCTTCCTTGCAAAGCTAACCCATGTAGGTAGATGAACTCAAACTCCAAGCGGTGCTCCCAACTCTTGATGAACTACATCAATCTTGAGCAACCCACACAAGTTCAACTACATGTGCAAGATCAACACCACCACCCAAGCTATGTTATTCCATCTTAGAGAAGCTTTACTCCAAGTCATGAGTCAAAGCAACTCGACAAGATGTGAATACATCAAGATGCTTAAACGAAAAATGGTAACCCCATTTTGAGCTTAAACGATGAGTATGACCTATGATCAAGTGCTCTCACTTGACTCCTAAGTCAATATACTCTAACATAGGTGACTTTGTCACCGACCATTTCTAGATGAAGTTCTCTAGTGCTTCTCCGTGATTTTGCATTTGCATATTTGTTTCCCCTTTCCAAAAAACTTCATCTAGAACTTTTAGTTTCTTTTCTTTCCTTTTTGTTCTGCATTTTCTGCATCCAATTCATTGCAAATCTTTCAGTTAATTCCTTGCATATCCTTGTGAGATCTTACTTGTCTAGTGAGCTGAGGTGAAAAGTGGTTTCACTCTGATGAACTCGGTCACACCGGTTTGTTCTCTTCGGCCCAACCGAAATCTTTCGGTGCAACCGAAGCACACAACTCGGAGTCACCGATTCCATCACAGGAAAACCAACTTGCCACTTATTCCTGATTTCTGTTTGCTCCAGCTCCACTCAATGATTATTGTCCTCTACCAGCATCATATTAGAGATGCTGCTTTGCTCTCTGACTCGAGGACCAGCCCATTTTGTATCACATGTCCAGAAGAGCCCTTCTTGGAAATTGATGCCAAAGGGGGAGAGAGATCACATCAAAGCTTAATCCTTCCTATAGGGGGAGAAAGAGAGAATACTCAGGGGGAGAAAGTAGTATCATCAAAGACCCCAGATGCTTGGTGTTCAAGAGGAGAGATGTCACATGTCTTTAAGAGGGGAAAGACATGTTTGGTTGCTTGCTTTAGCTCAAGCTCTGTTGTTCCTTTTTTGTTGCTCTGATTTTCTGTTCCCTATCTTCTCCCAATATCCCATGCAGATTCAGGGGGAGCAAGACATCTAAGGGAAGGAAATCTCTGATTTTATTGCTTA
This sequence comes from Triticum monococcum, assembly GCA_034509565.1. Classification (NCBI taxonomy): domain Eukaryota; kingdom Viridiplantae; phylum Streptophyta; class Magnoliopsida; order Poales; family Poaceae; genus Triticum; species Triticum monococcum. Next base: position 384,592,845 of record CM067845.1, read on the forward strand.
TCTTTACCTTTGGGGACATGTCTATATCCAATGTGGTACTTAGTACTCACTCTACATGTCATCCCAGTCTTGGTTCTCTTGTGGTTTCTCTTGCTTGCTCTGGTCAGTAGGTGTATCTGTGTTATTTAACCTTGTTTGCGCAGGTTCATCCCATCCTAAGCCAACTGAAGACAACAAGGTAAGTATATGCATCACAGTCATGTGAATGAGAAGTTCTTGCTGATGTACATACTGTTTGCAAGAAGGACTCATGAGCATGAAGGTACATTTCTCACATTCACATCATTTGCTCTGATGCATATAGCCAAGATACATGTAACACATTGCTTACTCTGTCATGTTTACGCATTCACATGCTCCTATATTCAATATTCACATGATTGCATACATGTAGGGGGAGCCTATGCATGTTACATGTCTTTCCAAAGCTTTACTTGCTATTCTCTATACCTTTATATAAAGCTTTGATGTATGTTGTCATCAATTACCAAAAAGGGGGAGATTGAAAGCACAAGTGCTCCCTCGGTGGTTTTGGTAATTAATGTCAACATATCTCTTGTTGGACTAACACTTTTACCTAGTATGTTTCAGATAAGTTCAACAATGGAGTGGCATGGACTAGAGGATGTGGAACCCCTTCAAGATGCTAAGGACAAAGGATTGGCTCAAGCTTCAAGATCAAGACTCTATATTTTCTATTTTAGTTATCCAAGATCACATTGAGTCTATAGGAAAAGCCAATACTATCAAGAGGGGATGAGGTGTTGCTTAATGGCTTGCTTGCTCAAAGTGCTTAGTGATATGCTCCAAAACCCTCAACTACCTTCCCACATCCACATATGACCTAAACCAAAAGTCAAACTCGGCCCCATCGATTCTATCTATCAGGCGCCACCGAGTTTCAGATGTCATAGCCACTGCCACAAACCCTAGTAAATCGGTTTCACCGATACGGATCTCGGTCTCACCGAGATGGGATTGTAATCTCTCTGTGTATATCCATTACCAAAATCAGTCTCACCGAGTTTGAGCAATCGGTACTACCGAGATTACAATGCAAACCCTCTGGTTAGCTTATTACCAAAATCGGTCTCACCGAGTTTGCCTGACCAACTCTCTGTTTAGCTTATTACCAAAATCGGTCCCACCGAGTTTGTGTAATCGGTCACACCAAGATTACGTTATGCCCTAACCCTAACCATATCAGTCCTACCGAGTTGCATCCCAGTCCCACCGAAAATCCTAACGGTCACTAGGTTTGCTGAATCGGTCCGACCGAGTTTAACCATTCGATCCCACCGAGTTTGGCAAATTGTGTGTAACGGTTAGACTTTGTGTGGAGGCTATATATACCCCTCCACCCACTCTTCATTCGTGGAGAGAGCCATCAGAACATACCTACACTTCCAATACACATTTTCTAAGAGAGAACCACCTACACTTGTGTTGAGGTCAAGATATTCCATTCCAACCATATGAATCTTGATCTCTAGCCTTCTCCAAGTTGCTTTCCACTCAAATCTTCTTTCCACCAAATCCAAATCCTGTGAGAGAGAGTTGAGTGTTGGGGAGACTATCATTTGAAGCACAAGAGCAAGGAGTTCATCATCAACACACCATTTGTTACTTCTTGGAGAGTGGTGTCTCCTAGATTGGCTAGGTGTCACTTGGGAGCCTCCAACAAGATTGTGGAGTTGAACCAAGGAGTTTGTAAGGGCAAGGAGATTGCCTACTTTGTGAAGATCTACCGCTAGTGAGGCAAGTCCTTTGTGGGCGACGGCCGTGATGGAATAGACAAGGTTGCTTCTTCGTGGACCTTTCGTGGGTGGAGCCCTCCGTGGACTTGCGCAACCGTTACCCTCCGTGGGTTGAAGTCTCCATCAACGTGGATGTACGATAGCACCACCTATCGGAACCACGACAAAAACATCCGTGTCTCCAATTGCATTTGAATACTCCAAACCCTTCCCTTTACATTCTTGCAAGTTGCATGCTCTACTTTCTGCTGCTCATATACTCATTGCATGCTTGCTTGATATGTATTGTGCTTGTTAAACTTGTGCTCAAACTCCACTTAAACTTAAGAATATTAAAAAATGCAACTTTTGGCACTTAGTGTCTAATCACCCCCCCCCCCTCTAGACACCTCTTCTCGATCCTTTCACCACCTCGTGGCTTTCTTGACGGAGGGTCCAAGTCTCCTGGATCTTATCTGATGAGAAAATCACGTTTCCGAAGGTTTCATTCCGTTTGGACTCCATTTGATATTCTGTTTCTCCGAAACACTGAAATAGGCAAAAAAAAGCAATTCTGGGCTGGGCCTCCGGTTAATAGGTTAGTCCCAAAAAATAATATAAAAGTGGAAAATAAAGCCCAATATAGTCCAAAACAGTAGATAATATAGCATGGAGCAATCAAAAATTATAGATACGTTGGAGACGTATCATTCGGCTAGGTGTGCAAAGGGAGAACCACTGCGATTGTGCTTCCAGCTCACATGGTTAAGCACCTCAGTGGAGAAAGCCAAAAACTGACTGTCACAATAAGTGTAAACTGGTCATCGATCCGATGACTGTGTTAAATGACGAGCCATTCATAACATTGGTCGAAGTGTTTACGGCTTGACCTCGACTGTCGCCGAACACTACCGGGGGCTAGTAACTGGCATCCCAAACTAAATCCTCAATATTTTGCTCTTACATTAGAGCTAAGGTTTCATGATCATACTTAGCATGACAACCTAAAGAAAGTAACCGATGGCGGGACTATTTTCTTTGGAAGACATTTCTTATGTTAAACAGCAATATAACATATCTCTCTGCGTACCTTTGTTTATAAAACCATATGGCCAGATTGCCTTGTTTGTCATAAATCTTTGCCCTCATAAAGGCTTTATAAAGTAGGACAAACACTCATCGGCTAATGGCCGAGGAGGTGGAAGCCGATGGTCGGTCAACAAAGTTTTGTACAACGCGGACCCAAGCATTAATGACGTAAAGTACTTGGATACATAGAGTCATTACACATAATTTGTGATTTTACTATGGATATCGATCCTTAATTTGGTCACCCATGCCCACATTAAGGCTCGGGGGCTACTGGGATTCGGGTTTATTATTTACAAATATTAAAGGGGCACATCGATCCCCTGATCTGGTGTTGCCACCCGACCAGTGTCTCGGGGGCTACTGCATTGCCTGTCCAATGCAGAAAATTTTATGTGCAATATAGTTTCTGAGGAAATTTTCATCCTTAGGTTGGTCGGCCGCACCCAACCTGAGTCTCGGGGACTGAGCATGTCGCTTTTTGTGTCCCGAAGTATTCTGCCGAGCTAGGACTTGATCCTCTGGCCAATTTTTCGAATCAACCTGAGTCTCAGCGGCTACTGGGATCAGCGGTCTTACGTCATCCTTCAGGTGCATCTCGGGTTTTAGACGGATACACACCTTGAGGGCTACTGGCTATATATATCGGCAGAGAATAAATTGCACCAATAAAAAATATTGACAAAAAATCGGCTCACAGTCGGGGTGGTGCACCACCTCGGAAGCAGTCCGACATAAAGCTCAGGCGCCAGTGGCTGGCCCCATAGAGGGCATTTCTGGCATTAAGCTCGGCTAGACTCCTTCAACCTTTTTGAACCAAGGTGATCTATGATACCTCGGATATAGTCCGTCGTTGGAGCTTGGACATAGTCCGGCGTTGGAGCTTGGACATAGTCCGGTGTTGGAGCTCGGATACATTCCGGCGTTGGAGCTCGGAGGCCGTCCGGTGTTGGTGCTCGTCTGCAAGAGATACCTCGAATATAGTCTGGCGTTTGAGCTCGGACACAAGAGGACACTGTCGCCCAGGAACGACTTCAAACCCGAGGTGTGGCATAAAAATAACAAGGCCGAAGACTTAAAGGGCTCCTCGAATACCCGACGTGTGAGATCTTCAAATTTAGCTCGGCAATCCTCAAGATAGAAGATGGGAAGATGTGTTGAACCAGTTTTCAAGACCGACGACCGAAGACGAAGAACAGTTCAGAAGAACCGAGGAGCATCCCCAACTTGAAGACCGGTTCAGGGGGCTACTGACGGTGTCCTGGACTAGGGGGTACTCACCACATCGTCTCCCAATCAGTTGGATTGGGCCGAGGACCCCCATGGCTGGTTACTCATGGGCCAGTTCGGATAGCCGAGGACATATACGAGGAAGATTCCACAAGACTTGGTGATCAAGACAAGGACTCCTCTCCACCGACATATTCGACTAGGACTCTTGTTATCCTAGGCCTCTGTTATGTTATATAAGCCGAGGCCAGGCTAGTCAATAGATGATTATGACATTATTCATCATACCCTTAGGTTTTAGACCACAACATATGATCTCGAGGTAGATCAACTCTGTACTCGATACTCCATCAATATAAACAAGAGCAACACGTAGGGTTTTACCTCCATCAAGTGGGCCCGAACCTGGGTAAACATCGTGTCCCCTGTCTCTTGTTACCCATCGATCCATGATACACAGCTTGGGACCCCCTACCCGAGATCTGCCGGCTTTGACACCGACACTATCATCCCTAATAAGCCAGGCAATCACATACATCATCCCGTGACTAACTCATTATTCATTTGCTTGCAAGGCTTACTATGTGAAGGAAATATGCCCTAGAGGCAATAATAAAGTTATTATTTATTTCCTTATATCATGATAAATGTTTATTATTCATGCTAGAATTGTATTAACCGGAAACATAATACATGTGTGAATACATAGACAAACAGTATGTCACTAGTATGCCTCTACTTGACTAGCTCGTTGATCAAAGATGGTTATGTTTCCTAACCATAGACATGAGTTGTCATTTGATTAACAGGACCACATCATTAGGAGAATGATGTGATTGACTTGACCCATTCCGTTAGCATAGCACTTGATCGTTTAGTTTGTTGCTATTGCTTTCTTCATGACTTATACATGTTCCTATAAATATGAGATTATGCAAATCCCGTTTACCGGAGGAACACTTTGTGTGCCACCAAATGTCACAACGTAACTGGGTGATTATAAAGGTGCTCTACAGGTGTCTCCGAAGGTACTCGTTGGGTTGGCATATTTCGAGATTAAGATTTGTCACTCTGATTGTCGGAGAGGTATCTCTGGGCCCTCTCGCTAATGCACATCACTTAAGCCTTGCAAGCATTGCAACTAATGAGTTAGTTGCAGGATGATGTATTATGGAACGAGTAAAGAGACTTGCCGGTAACGAGATTGAACTAGGTATTGAGATACCGACGATCGAATCTCGGGCAAGTAACATACCGATGACAAAGGGAACAACGTATGTTGTTATGCGGTTTGACCGATAAAGATCTTCGTAGAATATGTGGGAGCCAATATGAGCATCCAGGTTCCGCTATTGGTTATTGACCAGAGACGTGTCTCGGTCATGTCTACATTGTTCTCGAACCCGTAGGGTCCGCACGCTTAAGGTTTCGATGACAGTTATATTATGAGTTTATGAGTTTTTATGTACCGAAGGAGTTTAGAGTCCCGTATGAGATCAGGGGCATGACGAGGAGTCTCGAAATGGTCGAGACGTAAAGATCGATATATTGGACGACTATATTCGGACATCGGAAAGGTTCCGAGTGATTCGGGTATTTTTAGGAGTACCGGAGAGTTACGGGAATACGTATTGGGCCTTATTGGGACATACGGGAAAGAAGGAAAAGGGCCTCAAGGGTGGCCGCACCCCTCCCATTGGTCTGGTCCGAATTGGACTAGGGAAGGGGGGCGCCCCCTTCCTTCCTTCTCCTTTTCCCTTCCTCTTTTCCTATTCCTTATGGGAGGTGGAATCCTACTAGGACTAGGGAGTCCTAGTAGGACTCCACACTTGGCGCGCCCCCTCCTAGGGCCGGCCTCCTCCTCCCTTGCTCCTTTATATACGGGTGCAGGGGGCACCCCAAAGACACAACAATTGATCATTGATCTCTTAGCCGTGTGCGGTGCCCCCCTCCACCATAATCCACCTCGGTCATATCATAGCGGTGATTAGGCGAAGCCCTGCATCGGTAGAACATCATCATCGTCACCACACCGTCGTGCTGATGAAACTCTCCCTCAACACTCGGCGGGATCGGAATTCGAGGGACGTCATCGAGTTGAACATGTGCAGAACTCGGAGGTGACGTGTGTTCGGTACTTGATCGGTCGGACCGTGAAGACATACGACTACATCAACCGCGTTGTTATAATGCTTCCGCTTCCGGTCTACGAGGGTACATAAATAACACTCTCCCCTCTCGTTGTTGTGCATCACCATGATCTTGCATGTGCGTAGGAAATTTTTTGAAATTACTACATTCCCCAACAGTGGCATCCGAGCCTAGGTTTTATGCGTTGATGTTATGCACGAGTAGAACACAAGTGAGTTGTGGGCGATATAAGTCATACTGCTTACCAGCATGTCACACTTTGGTTCGGCGGTATTGTTGGATGAAGCGGCCCGGATCGACATTACGCGTACGCTTACGCGAGACTGGTTCTACCGATGTGCTTTGCACACAGGTGGCTGGCGGGTGTCAGTTTCTCCAACTTTAGTTGAACTAAGTGTGGCTACGCCCGGTCCTTGCGAAGGTTAAAACAGCACCAAAGTAGAGGACGTCTAACTTGTTTTTGTAGGGCATGTTGTGATGTGATATGGTCAAGACGTGATGATATATAAGTTGTTGTATGAGATGATCATGTTTTTTGAAGTTATCGGCAACCGGCAAAAGCCTTATGGTTATCTCTCTATTGCATAAGATGCAAGCGCCAAATAATTGCTTTACTTTATCGCTATGCGATAGCAATAGTTGCAAGAGCAATTGTTGGTGAGACAACCATGTGAACACACATTAATATAGATCAAGATGATGGAGATCATGGTGTCATGCCGGTGACGATGGAGATCATGACGATGCTTTCGAGATGGAGATCAAAGGCACAAGATGATGATGGACATATCATGTCACATATTATGATTGCATGTGATGTTTATCTTTTATACATCTTATTTTGCTTAGTTTGGCGGTAGCTTTATAAGATAATCTCTCACTAAATTATCAAGGTATAAGTGTTCTCCCTGAGTATGCACCCTTGCGAAAGTTCTTCATGCTGAGACACCACGTGATGATCGGGTGTGATAGGCTCTACGTTCAAATACAACGGGTGCAAAACAGTTGCACATGCGGAATACTCAGGTTAAACTTGACGAGCCTAGCATATAACAGATATGGCCTCGGAACACGGAGACTGAAAGGTCGAGCGTGAATCATATAGTAGATATGATCAACATAGTGATGTTCACCATTGAAACTACTCCATCTCACGTGATGATCGGACATGGTTTAGTTGATTTGGATCACGTGATCACTTAGAGGATTAGAGGGATGTCTATCTAAGTGGGAGTTCTTAAGTAATATGATTAATTGAACTTTAATTTATCATGAACTTAGTCCTCGTAGTATTAGCATATCTATGTTGTAGATCAATAGCTCGCGTTTAGCTCCCCTGTTTTATTTTTCATATGTTCCTAGAGAAAACTAAGTTGAAAGATATTAGTAGCAATGACGCGGATTGGATCCGTGATCTGAGGTTTATCCTCATTGCTGCATAAAAGAATTATGTCTTTGATGCACCGCTAGGTGACAAACCTATTGCAGGAGCAGATGCAGATGTTATGAACATTTGGCTAGCTCAATATGATGAATACTTGATAGTTTAGTGCGCCATGCTTAAACGGCTTAGAATCGGGACGTCAAAGACGTTTTGAACGTCATGGACCATATGAGATGTTCCATGAGTTGAAGTTAATATTTCAAGCAAATACCCGAGTTGAGAGATATGAAGTTTCCAACAAGTTCTATAGCTAAAAGATGGAGGAGAATAGCTCAAGCAGTGAGCATGTGCTCAGATTGTCTGGGTACTACAATCGCTTGAATCAAGTGGGAGTTAATCTTCCAGATAAGATAGTGATTGACATAATTCTCTAGTCACCATCACCAAGTTAGTAGAACTTCGTGGTGAACTATGATATGCAAGGGATAACGGAAACGGTTCCCAAGCTCTTCGTAATGCTGAAATCAATGAAGGTAGAAATCAAGAACAATATCAAGTGTTGATGGTAGACAAGACCACTAGTTTCAAGAAAAGGGCAAAGGGAAGAAGGGGAACTTCAAGAAGAATGGCAAGCAAGTTGCTGCTCAAGTGAAGAAGCCCAAGTCTGGTCCTAAGCCTGAGACTAAGTGCTTCTACTGCAAAGGGACTGATCACTGGAAGCGGAACTGCCCCAAGTATTTGGCGGATAAGAAGGATGGCAAAGTGAACAAAGGTATATTTGATATACAGATTATTGATGTGTATTTTACTAGTGTTCATAGCAACCCCTCAGTATTTGATACTGGTTCAGTTGCTAAGAGTACTAACTCGAAACGGGAGTTGCATAATGAAGAGACTAGTTAAGGGTGAAGTGACGATGTGTGTTGGAAGTGGTTCCAAGATTGATATGATCATCATCGCACACTCCCTATACTTTTGGGATTAGTGTTGAACCTAAATAAGTGTTATTTGGTGTTTGCGTTGAGCATGAATATGATTTGATCATGTTTATTGCAATACGGTTATTCATTTAAGTAAGAGAATAAATGGTTGTTTTGTTTACATGAATAAAACCTTATATGGTTACACACCCAATGAAAATAGTTCATTGGATTTCGATCATAGTGATACACATATTCATAATATTGAAACCAAAAGATGCAAAGTTAATAATGATAGTGCAACTTATTTGTGGCACTGCCGTTTAGGTCATATTGGTGTAAAGCGCATGAAGAAAATCCATGTTGATGGGCTTTTGGAATCACTTGATTATGAATTAGTTGATGCTTGCGAACCATGCCTCATGGGCAAGATGACTAAGACTCCATTCTCCGGAACAATGGAGCAAGCAACAGATTTGTTGGAAATCATACATACTGATGTATGTAGTCCGATGAATATTGAGGCTCGCGGTAGGTATCATATTTTCTGATCTTCACAGATGATTTGAGCAGATATGAGTATATCTACTTGATGAAACACAAGTCTAAAACATTTGAAACGTTCAAAGAATTTCATAGTGAAGTGGAGAATCATCGTAACAAAAATAAAATTTTCTACGATATGATCGCAGAAGGAAAATATTTGAGTTACGAGTTTGTCCTTCAGTTAAAACAATGTGAAATAGTTTCACTACTCACGCCACCTGGAACACCACAGTGTAATGGTGTGTCCGAACATCGTAACCGTACTTTATTAGATATGGTGCGATCTATGATGTCTCTTACCAATTTACCACTATAGTTTTGGGGTTATGCATTAGAGACAGCTACATTCACATTAAATAGGGCACCATCTAAATCCGTTGAGACGACACCGTATGAACTATGGTTTGGCAAGAAACCTGAGCTGTCGTTTCTTAAAGTTTGAGGTTGCAATGCTTATGTGAAAAAATTTCAACCTGATAAGCTCAAACCCAAATCGGAGAAGTGCATCTTCATAGGATACCCAAAAGAAAATGTTGGGTACACCTTCTATCACAGATCCGAAGGCAAGATATTCGTTGCTGAGAATGGATCCTTTCTAGAGAAGGAGTTTCTCTCGAAAGAAGTGAGTGGGAGGAAAGTAGAACTTGATGAGGTAACTGTACCTGCTCCCTTATTGGAAAGTAGTTCATCACAGAAATCTGTTCCTGTGACTACTACACCAATTAGTGAGGAAGCTAATGATGATGATCATGTAACTTCAGATCAAGTTACTACCGAACCTCGTAGGTAAACCAGAGTGAGATCCGCACCAGAGTGGTATGGTAATCCTACTCTAGAGTTCATGTTACTTGACCATGACAAACCTACGAACTATGAGGAAGCGATGATGAGCCCAGATTCCGCGAAATGGCTTGAGGCCATGAAATCTGAGATGGGATCCATGTATGAGAACAAAGTGTGGACTTTGGTTGACTTGCCCGTTGATCTGCAAGCAATTGAGATTAAATGGATCTTCAAGAGGACGACGGACGCTGATAGTAGTGTTACTATCTACAAAGCTAGAATTGTCGCAAAAGGTTTTCAACAAGTTCAAGGTGTTGACTACGATGAGAGTTTCTCACTTGTATCTATGCTTCAGTCTATCTGAATCTTGTTAGCAATTGCCACATTTTATGAAATCTGGCAAATGGATAAACAAAACTACATTCCTTAATGGATTTATTAAAGAAGAGTTGTATATGATGCAACAAGAAAGTTTTGTCAATCCTAAAGGTGCTAACAAAATATGCAAGCTCCAGCGATCCATCTATGGACTGGTGCAAGCATCTCGGAGTTGGAATATACACTTTAATAATTTGATCAAAGCAAATAGTTTTATACAGACTTGTGGTGAAGCCTGAATTTACAAGAAAGTGAGTGGGAGCACTACAACATTTCTGATAAGTATATGTGAATGACATATTGTTGATCGGAGATAATGTAGAATTATTCTGCAAAGCATAAAGGAGTGTTTGAAAGGAGTTTTTCAAAGAAAGACCTCGGTGAAGCTGCTTACATATTGAGCATCAAGATCTATAGAGATAGATCAAGACGCTTGATAAGTTTTTCAATGAGTACATACCTTGACAAGTTTTTGAAGTAGTTCAAAATGGAACAGTCAAAGAAAGAGTTCTTGCATGTGTTACAAGGTGTGAAACTGAGTAAGACTCAAAGCCCGACCACGGCAGAAGATAGAAAGAGAATGAAAGTCATTCCCTATGCCTTGGCCATAGGTTCTATAAAATATGCCATGTTGTGTACCATATCTATTGTATACCCTACACTGTTTTTGGCAAGGGGTACAATAGTGATCTAGGAGTAGATCACTGGACAGCTGTCAAAATTATCCTTAGTGGAATAAGGATATGTTTCTCGATTATGGAGGTGACAAAAAGGTTTGTCGTAAAGGGTTAAGTCGATGCAAATTTTGACACCGATCTAGATGACTCTAAATCTCAATCTGGATATATATTGAAAGTGGGAGCAATTAGCTAGAGTAGCTCCGTGCAGAGCATTGTTGACATAGAAATTTGCAAAATACTTACGGATCTGAATGTGGCAGACCCGTTGACTAAACTTCTCTCACAAGCAAAACATGATCACACCTTAGTACTCTTTGGGTGTTAATCACATAGCGATGTGAACTAGATTATTGACTCTAGTAAACCCTTTGGATGTTGGTCACATGTTAATATGAACTATGGGTGTTAATCACATGGTGATGTGAACTATTGGTATTAAATCACATGGCGATGTGAACTAGATTATTGACTCTAGTGCAAGTGGGAGACTGAAGGAAATATGCCCTAGAGGCAATAATAAAGTTATTATTTATTTCCTTATATCATGATAAATGTTTATTATTCATGCTAGAATTGTATTAACCGGAAACATAATACATGTGTGAATACATAGACAAACAGTATGTCACTAGTATGCCTCTACTTGACTAGCTCGTTGATCAAAGATGGTTATGTTTCCTAACCATAGACATGAGTTGTCATTTGATTAACGGGATCACATCATTAGGAGAATGATGTGATTGACTTGACCCATTCTGTTAGCATAGCACTTGATCGTTTAGTTTGTTGCTATTGCTTTCTTCATGACTTATACATGTTCCTATGACTATGAGATTATGCAACTCCCGTTTACCGGAGGAACACTTTGTGTGCCACCAAATGTCACAACGTAACTGGGTGATTATAAAGGTGCTCTACAGGTGTCTCCGAAGGTACTTGTTGGGTTGGCGTATTTCGAGATTAGGATTTGTCATTCCGATTGTCGGAGAGGTATCTCTGGGCCCTCTCGCTAATGCACATCACCTAAGCCTTGCAAGCATTGCAACTAATGAGTTAGTTGCAGGATGATGTATTACGGAACGAGTAAAGAGACTTGCCGGTAACGAGATTGAACTAGGTATTGAGATACCGACGATCGAATCTCGGGCAAGTAACATACCGATGACAAAGGGAACAACGTATGTTGTTATGCGGTTTGACCGATAAAGATCTTCGTAGAATATGTGGGAGCCAATATGAGCATCCAGGTTCCACTATTGGTTATTGACCGGAGACGTGTCTCGGTCATGTCTACATTGTTCTCGAACCCGTAGGGTCCGCTCGCTTAAGGTTTCGATGACAGTTATATTATGAGTTTTGATGTACCGAAGGAGTTCGGAGTCGCGGATGAGATCGGGGACATGACGAGGAGTCTCGAAATGGTCGAGACGTAAAGATCGATATATTGGACGACTATATTCGGACATCGGAAAGGTTCCGAGTGATTCGGGTATTTTTTGGAGTACCGGAGAGTTATGGGAATACGTATTGGGCCTTATTGGGCCATACGGGGAAGAAGGAAAAGGGCCTCAAGGGTGGCCGCACCCCTCCCCTTGGTCTGGTCCGAATTGGACTAGGGAAGGGGGGCGCCCCCTTCCTTCCTTCTCCTTTTCCCTTCGTCTTTTCCTATTCCATATGGGAGGTGGAATCCTACTAGGACTAGGGAGTCCTAGTAGGAATCCACACTTGGCGCGCCCCCTCCTAGGGCCGGCCTCCTCCTCCCTTACTCCTTTATATACGGGTGCAGGGGGCACCCCAAAGACACAATAATTGATCATTGATCTCTTAGCCGTGTGCGGTGCCCCCTCCACAATAATCCAACTCGGTCATATCATAGCAGTGCTTAAGCGAAGCCCTGCGTCGGTAGAACATCATCATCGTCACCATGTCGTCATGCTGACGAAACTCTCCCTCAACACTTGGCTGGATCGGAGTTCGAGGGACGTCATCGAGTTGAACGTGTGCAGAACTCGGAGGTGCCGTGTGTTCGGTACTTGATCGGTCGGACCATGAAGACGTACGACTACATCAACCGCGTTGTTATAACGCTTCCGCTTCCGGTCTACGAGGGTACATAGACAACACTCTCCCCTCTTGTTGTTGTGCATCACCATGATCTTGCATGTGCGTAGGAATTTTTTTGAAATTACTACGTTCCCCAACACTATGATGTGTATTACCGAGAGGGCCCAGAGATACCTCTTCGATACTCGGAGTGACAAATCCTAATCTCGATTCATGCCAACCCAAACAGGACACCTTCGGAGATACCTGTAGAGCATCTTTATAATCACCCAGTTATGTTGTGATGTTGGATAGCACACAAGGCATTTCTCTGGTATCCGAGAGTTGCATGATCTCATAGTCAAAGGAATATGTATTTCACATACATGAAATCACTAGCAATAAACAAAGCAATCAAATGCTAAGCTAATGGATAGGTTGTAACACCCTCGATGCGACTATATCTCCCACGTGTCGAGGCACGACTTAGAGGCATAATCGCATTGAAGGCATATGTCGCAAGTCGGGTAATCATCACAAACATCCCATGTAATATAGATAATGAAAAGGGATAACATAGCTGGCTTACACTCGCCACATCAATCAAGTACATAAATAACATACATCATCCAAATACTCATGGCCCGACTACGGCGCCAAAATAAAAGACAACCCAACAAGCGACATGGTCCCGATCACCCCAACTGGGCACCACTACTGATCATCAGGAAAAGAAACATAGTAACGCTAAGAGTCCTCGTCGTACAACCACTTGAGCTCAAGCGCGCCATCTGGAGCTGTATCATCGGGTCCTGCATCTGGTGTAATAGTAATCTGTGAGCCATAGGGACTCAGCAATCTCGCACCCTCGCGATCAAGACTATTTAAGCTTAATAGGTAGGGTAAGGTAAATATATGTGGAGCTGCAGCAAGCGACTAGCATATATGGTGGCTAACTCATTCGCAAAAGAGAGCGAGAAGAGGAGGCAAAGCGCGAGCGAGAAGCTAGAGGACAACCTGCGCAAACATAACTCCAACACCGTGTCCACCTCCCGGACTCCGCCGAGAAGAGGCCATCACGGTAACACACTCTGTTGATTCATTTTAATTAATTTAAGGTTCAAGTTATCTACAACCGGACATTAACAAATTCCCATCTGCCCATAACCGCGGGCATGGCTTTCGAAAGTTCAAATCCCTGCAGGGGAGTCCCAACTTAGCCCATGACAAGCTCTCATGGTCAACGAAGGAATAGACCTCCACCGGGACATTCCGATCAGACTCGGTATCCCGGTACAACAAGACATTTCGACAGGTTAAAACAAGACCAGCAACACCGCCCGAATGTGCCGACAAATCCCGATAGGAGCTGCACATATCTCATTCTCAGGACACACTCAGATGAGCTCTCCATACAACTAAAACCAAACCTCGAGTTTCCCCGAGGGGGCGCTGCACAGGACTCTAGTTCGGACCAACACTCAGAGGAGCACTGGCCCGGGGGGTTTTAAAATAAGATGACCCTCGGGCTCCGGAAACCCAAGGGAAAAAGAGGCTAGGTGGCAAATGGTAAAACCAATGTTGGGCATTGCTGGAAAAGCTTTAATCAAGGCGAACTATCAAGGGGTTCCCATTATAACTCAACCGCGTAAGGAACGCAAAATCCGGGAACATAACACCGATATGACGGAAACTAGGGGGGCAAGAGTGGAACAAAACACTAGGCGAGAGGCCGAGCCTTCCGCCCTTTACCAAGTACATAGATGCATTAAGATAACATGGCAATATAATGATATCCCAACAAGTAAATAAATGTTCCAACAAGGAACGGTCTCCAATCTTCACCTGCAACTAGCAACGCTATAAGAGGGGCTGAGCAAAGCGGTAACATAGCCAATCAACGGTTTGCTAGGACATGGTGGGTTAGGGGCTGAACATGGCAATTTTTGGGAGGCTGACAAGCAAATGGTAGGCATCGTAGCAGTGGCATAGCAAAAAAACGAGCAAACTAGCATAGCAAAGATAGTAGTGATTTCGAGGGTATGATCATCTTGCCTGCAAAGTTGTCAGAGTTGACTGGATCCTCGAAAGCAAACTCAACGGGCTCCTCGTTAGCGAACTCGTCTCCCGGCTCTACCCAAACAAGACAAACAAGCAACAAGAACTCAATCAACCACGTGCAAACTCAAATAACACGATGCAAAGATGATATGCTATGCGGGATGCAATGCGGGATGCGTATGCAAGATATGACAGGAAATGCATGAACCTGGCCTCAACTTGGAAAACCAAGTGTGCCACTAGAAAGATGGGATGAAATCGCTTGAAAACGATATAAAGATCACCGGAATCGGAGTTACGGTTTGGAAATGGCAAGCGATTCGAATATGACACCGGTCTGCGATTTACACCAAGTAGGCATCTAAATGCAATGAGATGAATATGCTACAGCACCCAAACATGGCATCAAAATACATGGCAGGGAAGCATTCAAGATTCTTAACAAAAGTCTAGCATTGAGCTACGGTCAATTCATCCATTAAGAGGTTCAAACAAGCATGGCAAAAACGCAAATGGTAAACAGATCTCAGACTTAGTGAAATTAACACTTGTCTGGAATTTCAGATCATATAGCCCTCTTCGGAGCAACAAAACAACATGCTACAGGACCTGAACATGAAAAAGAAAGACATGGCATGAAGCTACTCAGCGAGGTTAACAAAAGTCCCTTAGTGACCTTGAGCCAAAAGGGATCACAAAATATACTAACAAGCCCACGAACATAGCAAAAACATAATCAGTTTCCAGACTTAGTGAAAACTAGGACATGCTGAAACATAACTCACGAAGGCATGTTTACGAGCTCGATGCACTCACTACGGAGCAAGTCATGGCAAGACAAGCATACATCCATTAAGAAGGCACAAAATGCAAGCTAGACATGGCAAGAACAATGGCATAGCATGCACGGATCAACTACAATAACATCGGCAAAATCGCAAACAAGTTGACGATCTGCCCAGATTCACAACGAAGCAAAAGTAGAAATCGATTGACTCAAGCTAGGGTGCTCCATATATGCAAACAAATACATGGATGGATAGAGCACTACAATATTAACAAAACTCCTTTACTGATCATCCTCAAAGGAGGCACGGATCACTAGGAAACAACCTGAACATAAGTCATCATGAACTAAACAATCCCAGGACTTAGTGAAAACTACTAAGTCCCTGAAAACAGATTTACCGGGTGCCTCACTTTGCAAGCTTGCACCAAGCACCACACACGTCACAAAAATACATGGGTTGCACCTCTGGAAAGATGACAAAACCGTTAACAAAACATATGAAGAGCACCATGGCATATCATGCACACAATAATCATGGCAAAAATGACAAATGTCTAAGATGAACTAGCAGATCTGACAATTAACTCACGAAGCCCTCTTCTAACAGCATTTCGGGCATCAAGATGAACTCAAATGAAAATGATGCAATGGAATGAAATGATGTACTCTCTAAGACGAACATTTTGATATGCTATATGCATGAATCAGAGCTACGGATGCAAAGTTACGGGGCCTCGAACATGTGCACATGGACTGAAATTTTAAGGACTTGGGAAAAAACAACCTCCCAGATCTAGATCTAGGGTTTCACGGCACGCAACCCGAGGCGGCCGGAGTTACTGTTCACCGGCGGGTCGCCGGATCTCGACGGAGAGGGAGAAGACGGCCGGGGTGGCGAGGGTGGCCGCGGCGGCGGCGCTCGGCGTGGAGGGAGTCGGCGGCCGCGGCGGCCTGGGACTGCGCCGGCGAGGGGCTGCCGGAGCGGGGCGGCTCCGGTGGCGAGGAAGAGGCGGCGGGGTCGGCGGGGTCCGGCCGGCATCGCGGTGGCACGCAGCGGCTCCAGCGGAGCGCACGAGGCGGCGGGGCGGAGGAGATGGGCCTCGGGGGCCCCGGCTGGGCCTCCCGGGCCGGAGCGACGACGGCGGCTGCTGTGCCACGTGGCGGCGCCTGGTAGGCGCGGGCGGGTGGCGGCGGCTTTGTCCGGTGACAGCCGGACATGTCCGGGCGCGCGAGGGGAAAAATTAGGGTTTCGGGGGGAGAGGAAGATCCGGATTCGGAGGGGTCTTTATATAGGCATAGGGGGAGCTAGGAGAGTCCAAATGAGGTGCGGTTTTCGGCTACGCGATCGTGATCGAACGCTCTAGGTGATGGAGCAGAGTTAGGTGGGTTTGGGGCCAAATTGGAGGGTGTTGGGATGCAACACACACGAGGCCTTTTCGGTCCCTCGGTTAACCGTTGGAGCATCAAACGAAGTCCAAATGGTACGAAACTTGACAGGCGGTCTACCGGTAGTAAACCAAGGCCGCATGGCAAGTATTGGTCCAATCCGGAAATGTTTAATCCCCACACACGAAAGAAAGCTAGAAATGACCACCGGAGGAGAACGAAACGCCGGAATGCAAAACGGACAACGGGGAAAATGCTCGAATGCATGAGATGAACACGTATGCAGATGCAATGCACATGATGGCATGATATGAGATGCATGACAACGATAACAACACATGGAGACAAAGACCCGAACCCGAGAAAATAAATTAACTTAAAGCCGGAAACAGCAAGAGTTGGAGTACAAATTGGGAAAGTTATATCCGGGGTGTTACAACACTCCACCACTACGAAAAGATCTCGTCCCGAGATCTAGGACTGAAAGAACGCCGGGTACTCAGAACGGAGGTGATCCTCGCGTTCCCAGGTAGCTTCACGGTCGGAATGGTGTGACCACTTGACTTTGAGAAATTTGATTGACTTGTTGCGAGTCCTGCGTTCAGTCTCTTCAAGGATAGCAACTGGGTGCTCACGATAAGAGAGATCTTCTTGGAGCTCAATGTCCTCGAAGTTGACGGTGCGGTCAGGCGTCTTGAAGCACTTTCGGAGCTGAGAGACATGGAACACATCATGAACATTTGCAAAGTTTGAAGGAAGCTCGAGTTGATAGGCGAGGTCGCCTCTCTTGCTGACAATCTTGAAAGGTCCCACATATCTAGGGGCAAGCTTCCTTTGATACCGAAGCGACGAGTCCCTTTCATAGGAGAGACGCGGAGGTAAACATGATCTCCGATCTCGAAAGCCAAATCACGGTGCTTACTATCATAGTAGCTCTTCTGGCGGGATTGGGCTACTTTGAGGTTATCACAAATGACTTTGCACATTTCTTCTGCCTCTGTGATTAAGTCATTACCCAGCAGCTGGCGTTCACCGGTTTCGGACCAGTTGAGAGGGGTACGGCACTTCCTGCCATACAGAATTTCAAATGGGGCCTTGCCCGAACTTGCTTGAAAATTGTTGTTGTAGGAGAATTCAGCATAAGGAAGACAATCCTCCCACTTCATGCCGAAGGAGATCACACAAGCCCTGAGCATATCCTCAAGAATCTGGTTGACACGCTCAACTTGACCGCCTGTTTGAGGATGGAAAGTTGTGCTGAAGCGGATGTTGGTGCCCATGGCCTTCTGAAAAGAATCCCAAAACTTGGAGGTAAAGATGCTACCACGGTCTGAAGAGATCACCTGAGGAATACCGTGCAGAGAGACAATTCGAGAGGTATAGAGTTCCGCCAATTGAGCTGCAGTGATCGACTCTTTGATAGGCAGAAAATGAGCCACTTTGGTTAATCTGTCAATGACAACGAATATAGCATCATTGCCACGCTTGGACTTTGGAAACCCAGTCACGAAGTCCATCTCAATGTGGTCAAACTTCCATTCTGGAATGGCAAGAGGTTGGAGGAGACCTGCTGGCCTTTGGTGTTCTGCCTTCACTCTTCTGCAGACATCACATTCATTCACGAATTGAGCAATCTCGCGCTTCATTCGAGTCCACCAATAAGCTTGCTTAAGGTCCTGATACATCTTCATGCTCCCAGGGTGGATGGAGAGGAGAGAATTGTGAGCCTCATTCATGATCACTTTACGAAGTTCACCTTTGGGTACAACAATTCGATCCTCGAAGAAGAGAGTGTCCTTGTCATCAAGGCGGTAGCACTTATACTTGGGTTGACTCTTGGCAATCACAATCTTCACCTTCTTCACCATAGCATCAAGAAGCTGGGCTTGGCGAATCTGGTCTTCCAAGGTAGGAGAGACTTGAAGGTTGGCGAGGAAACCTTGAGGAACAATTTGCGGATTAAGTTTGTGGGAAGCTTCACAAAGCTCGGGTTGATAAGGCTTGAGAATCAGACTGTTGCAATACGCTTTTCTGCTCAAAGCGTCAGCAATCACATTGGCCTTGCCTGGAGTATACTCGATACTCGGATTATACTCTTGAATCATTTCGACCCATCGAGTTTGCCTGAGGTTGAGATTAGGCTGAGTGAAGATGTACTTGAGACTCTTGTGATCAGTGAAAATGTCCACTTTTCTTCCCAATAGAAGATGTCTCCAAGTCAAAAGAGCATGCACAACTGCCGCCAACTCGAGATCATGAGTGGGGTAGTTCTTCTCATTAGGCTTCAACTGGCGAGAGGTATAAGCAACAACTTTCTTCTCTTGCATCAACACTGCACCGAGACCTTGGAGAGAGGCATCACAAAAGACCTCGTACGGTTTGGATTCATCAGGCGGAGTAAGAACTGGAGCAGTGATCAATTTCTCTTTCAAAGTGTTGAAAGCAATGTCACACTCCGGAGACCAAACGTACTTGGCGTGCTTCTGGAGAAGATTTGAGAGAGGCTTCGCGATCTTAGAAAAGTTTTCAACGAATCTTCGACGGTAGCTTGCAAGACCGAGGAAGCTATGGAGTTGCTTCACGTTCTGAGGAGGTTCCCAATTAACAATTGCAGATGCCTTCTCAGGATTCACGGCAATGCCCTTGGCAGAGATGATATGACCAAGATAAAGAACCTCATCGAGCCAAAATTCACACTTGGAGAACTTAGCGTAGAACTGGTGTTCCCTCGGCTTGTCAAGAACCAAACGCAAGTGCTTGGCATGATCTTCCTTGTTCTTCGAGAAAACCAGAATGTCGTCGAGATAGACCAAAACGAAGTCATTGGTGTAGGCGTTGAAGATGAAGTTCATCATGCGAGAGAACGTCGAAGGAGCGTTGACGAGGCCAAAAGACATGACAGTGTACTCATATAACCCATAGCTTGTCCTGAAGGCCGTCTTGGGAATATCTTGCTCACGGATTCGAATCTGATGATAACCCATATGGAGATCAAGCTTGGAGAATACTTGGGCACCCTTGAGTTGTTCGAACAACTCGTTGATGTTGGGAAGTGGGTATTTGTTCTTGATGGTCTTCTTGTTCAATGGACGGTAATCAACACAAAGTCGGTCCGTTCCATCCTTCTTCTTCACAAAAAGAACACCACAACCCCACGGAGAAGAACTAGGCCGGATGAGACCCATTCTTTCTTGGATATCGAGTTGTTTCTTTAGCTCCTTCAACTCTTCAGGTCCGAGCTTCTAAGGATGCTTGCATACAGGTTCCATACCGGGCTCAAGATCAATAACAAATTCAACTGGCCGGTGCGGAGGCATTCCTGGGAGCTCTTCTGGAAAGACGTCTTGATATTCGCAAATGACTGGAATCTGCGAGATAGCATCGAGTTCACCCTTCTCGTTGAGAGAAAACAAACGGATGGTATTATCTCGAGCGGCAAAGACAATTACATCCTCAGACGAATGAGTCAATTGAATCTGCCTGGCTGCACAATGAAGATGTGCCTTGTGCTTAGGCAGCCAATCCATTCCGAGAATGAGATCAATATCCGAATCACCAAGAACAATTGGGGAAGAAAGGAACTTGTAGTCGCCCAAGGTGATAGTAATATCCGGGACGCAGAAATTAGCTGTCATTTGCTTGCCCGGTGACACAATTTGCAAAGAATTTTGCAGATGCTGATAATCCCACTCATAATTAGATGCAAAAGGTTTGGAAATGAAGCAATGCGATGCACCAGTGTCAAAAAGAACTTTTGCAGGAATATCATTAATAGGAAGGTTACCCATAATCACATCTAATGAATCCTCTGCCTGAGCTGCATTCATCAAGTTGACCTTGGCGGACTTGGGGTTATGCTTGACCACAGCTGTACTTGCCGATCTGACAGGAGGAGGAGCAGGAAGACGCCTCTAGTTGAAACACCTGTTGGCATAGTGACCCTTCTGTTGGCACTTGTTGCACGTGACCTCTGAAAGCGGACGGTGGTACGGAGCACTCGATCTTGGAGCTTGCGACGAAGTCTTGTTCTGAAAGCCAGGGTTGGGTGGGTGGGAAGAACCACTGCCACCTTTGCTCTTCTGCTGATACGGCTGACGGAACGGAGGAGGAGGAAGCCAAAACTTCTACTGCTTGGTCACTTGAGTAGAGGAAGAAGGAGTAGCATCTCTGACTCGCTTCTTGGAAGCATCACACCTCAACTGAGCGGCCTCTTGCTTCAGTGCCATGTTGTAGAACTCATCGTACCTCAACGGCT
The DNA here is from genome assembly GCA_034509565.1 of Triticum monococcum. NCBI lineage: Eukaryota > Viridiplantae > Streptophyta > Magnoliopsida > Poales > Poaceae > Triticum > Triticum monococcum. Next base: position 384,614,277 of record CM067845.1, read on the forward strand.
CAAAGAGAACAAGAGCGAGCTGAATTTCTTCTTTGAGACCACCCCTGAACTGGTATATCATGCTCTTCTCATCAGGGACGTCCTGCTTGGCAAAGCGGGCGAGCTTCTGGAACAACTTGTTGTAGTCATAGACAGACAAAGAGCCTTGCTTCAAGTTGCGGAATTCCTCACGCTTACTTTCAGTCACACTCTGAGGGATGTGATGAGCTCGGAAGTCTCGACGAAAATCATCCCAAGTGATCAGACGTCCACCTCTGGAATCCTTGTACTGCTGGAACCATTCTGCAGCTTGATCTTTGAGTTGGAAGAAAGCAAACTTGACAAAATCTTCAGGCCTGACGTTGCTACATTCAAAATGCTTACACAGATCCACAAGCCAATCATCAGCATCAGTTGCCTCAACACAATTGCTGAACGTCTTCGGCCCATTAGCTAGGAACTGGTTCAGTGTAGCAAAGTGGTTCTAATTGTTGCCTTGATTCCCTTGATTTCCTTGATTGCGCTCTTGGAGAATTTGCATGATCAACTGCGTGTTTGCATTGGTTGCGGCCATCACAGCTTGCCATGCCTCCGGAGGAGGTGGAGGTGGTGGCGGATCAGGATTCGGAGTCGTGCGCGTTGGAGGAGCCATCCTGAAGAGGTTGACCACCATTAGCACATTGATAGACAAAATATTGAAGCTGAAACCAACGGAATGAAAATTGCAACATAAAGTCTTCACATCCGAACAAAACAAACGAATGCATTCCTCTTGAAATGGTCACAAATCCATAAATTGCGAAGCCACATAGAATTAGGTAGAAGAAGTAAATCAACAAGGTACGGATCAAGAACGAATAATCAGTAAGAAATCCCAATCTCAAACCAATATCCGTGGAAGAAGAGCTAGAGCTACAAGAATTCCCACCTATGAAACTCCTGAACCTTTCCGGTTATGCAATCAGGTGTTGGGGATACAGGGGAAGCATAATATCTCACCCAAACTAGCAAATCCTACATCCAGCTGTATCCATCCTTCAACACATAACCAAGAAACCTTCGGAAACCATCTACCTCAACCTTCGAAAAGCATCCGTTATACAAGTTATGGCGATACTCCCGAACTCCCGCCCCAGTACTGGGTGGCGTCGAGGTTATCTCACCAACGAACTGCATAAAAGAGATTTTTGATGTCGGCGTACTAAACTCAGGTATTCCAGAACTGCAACGATAAAATTATGATGACAACACCTCATAGCTCAACTCCCCGGGACACTTCCACTAAACCCCTGACAGGAGGCACCAAGACAATGTTCTCATCATAACACCATCGAAACGATTCCAAGATACCCGCGTGATCCTAAAATAAAATTTAGTGAAATTTGGGAAGAGAAGAGTCAAAACTCTACGTCAGGATGCCTTACCAGAGCGATGAGGAGACTGGGAAGTAAAAAGAATTCCTAAACTCTCTGATATATAATTCCTAAATGACTCAAAACATTTTTCTAGACACAACTCGGCCGCTAAAAACGATCAAACAATGGGGCTCCTAAGGTGGGGGCTGGCTCTGATTACCAACTTGTAACACCCTCGATGCGACTATATCTCCCACGTGTTGAGGCACGACTTAGAGGCATAATCGCATTGAAGGCATATGTCGCAAGTCGGGTAATCATCACAAACATCCCATGTAATATAGATAATGAAAAGGGATAACATAGCTGGCTTACACTCGCCACGTCAATCAAGTACATAAATAACATACATCATCCAAACACTCATGGCCCGACTACGGCGCCAAAATAAAAGACAACCCAACAAGCGACATGGTCCCGATCACCCCAACTGGGCACCACTACTGATCATCAGGAAAAGAAACATAGTAACGCTAAGAGTCCTCGTCGTACTCCCACTTGAGCTCAAGCGCGCCATCTGGAGTTGTATCATCGGGTCCTGCATCTGGTGTAATAGTAATCTGTGAGCCACAGGGACTCAGCAATCTCGCACCCTCGCGATCAAGACTATTTAAGCTTAATAGGTAGGGTAAGGTAAATATATGTGGAGCTGCAGCAAGTGACTAGCATATATGGTGGCTAACTTATTCGCAAAAGAGAGCGAGAAGAGGAGGCTAAGCGCGAGCGAGAAGCTAGAGGACAACCTGCGCAAACATAACTCCAACACCGTGTCCACCTCCCGGACTCCGCCGAGAAGAGGCCATCACGGTAACACACTCTGTTGATTCATTTTAATTAAATTAAGGTTCAAGTTATCTACAACCGGACATTAACAAATTCCCATCTGCCCATAACCGCGGGCACGGCTTTCGAAAGTTCAAATCCCTGCAGGGGAGTCCCAACTTAGCCCATGACAAGCTCTCACGATCAACGAAGGAATAGACCTCCACCCGAGACATTCCGATCAGACTCGGTATCCCGGTACAACAAGACATTTCGACAGGTTAAAACAAGACCAGCAACACCGCCCGAATGTGCCGACAAATCCCGATAGGAGCTGCACATATCTCATTCTCAGGGCACACTCAGATGAGCTCTCCATACAACTAAAACCAAACCTTGAGTTTCCCCGAGGGGGCGCTGCACAGGACTCTAGTTCGGACCAACACTCAGAGGAGCACTGGCCCGGGGGGGTTTAAAATAAGATGACCCTCGGGCTCCGGAAACCCAAGGGAAAAAGAGGCTAGGTGGCAAATGGTAAAACCAATGTTGGGCATTGCTGGAAAAGCTTTAATCAAGGCGAACTATCAAGGGGTTCCCATTATAACTCAACCGCGTAAGGAACGCAAAATCCAAGAACATAACACCGATATGACGGAAACTAGGGGGGCAAGAGTGGAACAAAACACTAGGCGAGAGGCCGAGCCTTCCACCCTTTACCAAGTATATAGATGCATTAAGATAACATGGCAATATAATGATATCCCAACAAGTAAATAAATGTTCCAACAAGGAACGGTCTCCAATCTTCACCTGCAACTAGCAACGCTATAAGAGGGGCTGAGCAAAGCGGTAACATAGCCAATCAACGGTTTAATAGGACATGGTGGGTTAGGGGCTGAACATGGCAATTTTTGGGAGGCTGACAAGCAAATGGTAGGCATCATAGTAGTGGCATAGCAAAAAAACGAGCAAACTAGCATAGCAAAGATAGTAGTGACTTCGAGGGTATGATCATCTTGCCTGCAAAGTTGTCAGAGTTGACTGGATCCTCGAAAGCAAACTCAACGGGCTCCTCGTTAGCGAACTCGTCTCCCGGCTCTACCCAAACAAGACAAACAAGCAACAAGAACTCAATCAACCACATGCAAACTCAAACAACACGATGCAAAGATGATATGCTATGCGGGATGCAATGCGGGATGCGTATGCAAGATATGACAGGAAATGCATGAACCTGGCCTCAACTTGGAAAACCAAGTGTGCCACTGGAAAGATGGGATGAAATCGCTTGAAAACGATATAAAGATCACCGGAATCGGAGTTACGGTTTGGAAATGGCAAGCGATTCAAATATGACACCGGTCTGCGATTTACAGCAAGTAGGCATCTAAATGCAATGAGATGAATATGCTACAGCACCCAAACATGGCATCAAAATACATGGTAGGGAAGCATTCAAGATGCTTAACAAAAGTCTAGCACTGAGCTACGGCCAATTCATCCATTAAGAGGTTCAAACAAGCATGGCAAAAACGCAAATGGTAAACAGATCTCAGACTTAGTGAAATTAACACTTGTCTGGAATTTCAGATCATATAGCCCTCTTCGAAGCAACAAAACAACATACTACAGGACCTGAACATGAGAAAGAAAGACATGGCATGGAGCTACTCAACGAGCTTAACAAAAGTCCCTTAGTGACCTTGAGCCAAAAGGGATCACAAAATATACTAACAAGCCCACAAACATAGCAAAAACATAATCAGTTTCCAGACTTAGTGAAAACTGGGACATGCTGAAACATAACTCATGAAGGCATGTTTACGAGCTCGATGCACTCACTAGGGAGCAAGTCATGGCAAGAAAAGCATACATCCATTAAGAAGGCACAAAATGCAAGCTAGACATGGCAAGAACAATGGCATAACATGCACGGATCAACTACAATAACATCGGCAAAATCGCAAACAAGTTGACGATCTGCCCAGATTCACAATGAAGCAAAAGTAGAGCTCGATTGACTCAAGCTAGGGTGCTCCATATATGCAAACAAAGACATGGATGGATAGAGCACTACAATATTAACAAAACTCCTTTACTGATCATCCTCAAAGGAGGCACGGATCACTAGGAAATAACCTGAACATAAGGCATCATCAACTAAACAATCCCAGGACTTAGTGAAAACTACTAAGTCCCTGAAAACAGATTTACCGGGTGCCTCACTTTGCAAGCTTGCACCAAGCACCACACACATCACAAAAATACATGGGTTGCACCTCTGGAGATATGACAAAACCCTTAATAAAACATATGAAGAGCACCATGGCACATCATGCACACAATAATCATGGCAAAAATGACAAATGTCTAAGATGAACTAGCAGATCTGACAATTAACTCATGAAGCCCTCTTCTAACAGCATTTCGGGCATCAAGATGAACTCAAATGAAAATGATGCAATGGAATGAAATGATGTACTCTCTGAGATGAACATTTTGATATGCTATATGCATGAATCGGAGCTACGGATGCAAAGTTACGGGGCCTTGAACATGTGCACATGGACTGAAATTTTAAGGACTTAGGAAAAAACAACCTCCCAGATCTGGATCTAGGGTTTCACGGCACGCAACCCGAGGCGGCCGGAGTTACTGTTCACCGGCGGGTCGCCGGAGCTCGACGGAGAGGGAGAAGACGGCCGGGGCGGCGAGGGTAGCCGCGGCGGCGGCGCTCGGCGTGGAGGGAGTCGACGGCCGCGGCGGCCTGGGACGGCGCCGGCGAGGGGCTACCGGAGCGGGGCGGCTCCGGTGGCGAGGAAGAGGCGGCGGGGTCGGCGGGGTCCGGCCGGCGTCGCGGTGGCGCGCGGCGGCTCCGGCGGAGCGCACGAGGCGGCGGGGCAGAGGAGATGGGCCTCGGGGGCCCCGGCTGGGCCTCCCGGGCCGGAGCGACGACGGCGGCTGCTGTGCCACGTGGCGGCGCCTGGTAGGCGCGGGCGGGCGGCGGCGGCTTTGTCCGGTGACAGCTGGATGTGTACGGGCGCGCGAGGGGAAAAATTAGGGTTTCGGGGGGAGAGGAAGATCCGGATTCGGAGGGGTCTTTATATAGGCATAGAGGGAGCTAGGAGAGTCCAAATGAGGTGCGGTTTTCGGCCACGCAATCGTGATCGAACGCTCTAGGTGATGGAGCAGAGTTAGGTGGGTTTTGGGCCAAATTGGAGGGGTGTTGGGCTGCAACACACACGAGGCCTTTTCGGTCCCTCGGTTAACCGTTGGAGCATCGAACGAAGTCCAAATGGTACGAAACTTGACAGGCGGTCTACCGGTAGTAAACCAAGGCCGCATGGCAAGTCTCGGTCCAATCCGGAAATGTTTAATCCCCACACACGAAAGAAAGCTAGAAATGACCACCGGAGGAGAACGAAACGCCGGAATGCAAAACGGACAACGGGGAAAATGCTCGAATGCATGAGATGAGCACGTATGCAGATGCAATGCACATGATGGCATGATATGAGATGCATGACAACGATAACAACACACGGAGACAAAGACCCGAACCCGAGAAAATAAATTAACTTAAAGCCGGAAACGGCAAGAGTTGGAGTACAAATTGGGAAAGTTATATCCGGGGTGTTACATAGGTCTTGTCCATCACATCATTCTCCTAATGATGTGATCCTGTTATCAAATGACAACTCATGTCATGGTTAGGAAATCTTAACCATCTTTGATGAACGAGCTAGTCTAGTAGAGGCTCACTAGGGACATGGTGTTTGTTTTTGTATTCACACATGTAAGGTTTCCGATCAATACAATTATAGCATGAATAATAAACCTTTATCATGAATAAGGAAATATAAAATAACAACTTTATTGCCTCTAGGGCATATTTTCTTCAGAAACACCGTACTGTTAAAGGGGGTCTAGGTGATACATAAATCGTATTTCCGGGATGATGCTCAAAACCTGTACAAAGCCTAATTCTTCAAGTGAATACTTTGAAAATCTCTGGCAGTGCTGACGAATTTGTCAGAGACGGAGATGCAGTTCTTCTGGTCACTGCCAAATTTGGTATGACTGTTAGGATTTTGCCAGAGCGATCTGCATATTGTGAGGAAATTGAGTGCCCGACGAATTTGAGAGTCCAAATTTCGTCCGTTGCTGTGCCGAGTGACAGCCGTCGAGTGAATCCTTATCCTGAGAATTGTCATGTTCCAAGGGGCATTTATGACAATTTATGTTGGGTTGCCCCTGGCTATCAGCCGTCCCCCACAACTACTAGTTGGTTGGCTACTCTAAAGAGAAATTGACACTTGTCATTTGAGAGCAACCCTTCCTCTGATGACTTTATGAGAAACCCAAGTGAGGAAAAACCCAACCAGAGCCAAAGTGATTGCGCATCACTAAAGAGTTTGATCTGGGTGATCCGACGCCTATTACCTTTGAAGACTGTCATTCTTTCAGACAGTTAGGCGTCATGTTCTGAGCACCCAAGAGTAATTGTGGTGTACCGGTGAACGAGTCTATGATGGTTTTGAAAGTCTACCTTGAAGACTTACCACGAGTGATTGGGCGAGGTCTGTTGTGACCTTAGCTGAAGACGAATACGGTGAAGACTTAGTGTCTTCGGAGTTCATTCTCAGCCGCCTCAACCGGACATATAGTTGATACAACAACTGGAACTGATCTATCAAATCATCGTGTCATCGCCAAGTCTACCTGGTTTCAAATTCCTCAACCCCTTACTTCTGTTATTCCGTTGTTGAAGAATCCGTGATTTACTTACTGAAGAATTTGAACTGAAGACTTTCATCATGTTGTTTTTCATTTCTTCAGTACATCTTCCGTATGCCTGAATGCTTGTATGATTGCACGTTTTTCACTTGCATCTATCTTATATGTATGCTTTATGTTCTGTGATGAATTAATGTCGCTCCTGTTTTTATTTCTTCACTCTGATCTTCGTCAAATTTATCAGAGTTTGATGAATTTTTAAAAATTTCCGTTCACCCTCTCTGGGAGTAAACCCGCGCTTTCACCAACACATCCGCGAGTCATCAAAATGGCCCGGCAAACCTGACACAATGCTCGGCCAGATAGAGCCATTTGTTAGTGACCATATGAATGAAACCCTCAACCCCAAGGCCTCCAGCGCCTTACCTCTCTAAGTGTTTATCATCGGCGCCTATGACGGTAGGGTTAGAAGGCTATTGCCGGGGCCAGTGGCCTACTTTGACACGCAGGCATGACCGAATGACATAGCTGGGGGTCTACGACCGCTGGCGATAGCCCATTAATCCTACCTTCGGGGTATTTGGCGGTAGCAAAAGAGGTCAAATCTGAGCAAACTTTAAAACATGGTCAGACAAGGTCAAAACAATTTTTTTGGCCTGCAAGGCTGACCGCTGCATGCACCCTCCTATCAATCCGTTTAAGTCTTGATCTTGAAAAAAATCCCCCCAAATCAGGGAAATCAGATTGTACGGGAATAGGAGCTTATTACTACCTTCCATCTTCTAATTACCAGACTCTTATTTTTGTTCAACCGCCATTAAACTTGTAACCATATTAACCCCCACCCTTCCAAAAAAGAAAAAGAAAAACTCAGCCTTCTCTTCTTTTACAACCATGGCGATGTCGACTGCGGATGGTCGAGATGCCATCTAAACAACGCCCAACCATCAACGGTCCGAGGAGTCCAATATAACAGCGAAGGCGGGGCAGTCGAGCACTCCAGTCCACCTCCGTTCTCTGTTTCAGCGTCTTGTTCCCTCTCCCCGATCTCGGCTCCTCCAGGCCTCGTCCTCGTGCACTCCGCCGCCGCCAGATCGAGGCACGCTCGCTCTCGCTCCCCCCTCTCCTTTGTCACCTGCAGAATCGAATCGAATTGAATCCTCCCCCCCATTCACCCCTGCTGTCGAGGGATCGCGTGCGCGATGCGACGGCTCTTCGCTTGATTCCGTGGCGCGCTTGCGTGTGAGGTGGCTGACGCTGGGTTGCTTGTTCTGATTTTGCAGGTCGGAGCTGGGCTTTGGAGCGGCCATGGGTTCAGACCCCAGAGGTATTGTTTCATCCGAGCTTTTTCCAAGGCAATGAGCTGCTCACTGTCAGTAGTTCAGTGAGACTCAGTTTTTCTGTAACTACTACATAAGCGATCTGCATCGCAAGGATTGTGGCCTTGACTCGGTTCAGATAAACACATTGATCTAAGGTGTTGATAGGCACCAATTGGCAGTCAGTCTTTTGTTTTAATCCTTATTCGTACCTGCCAGTGATATTGGTTTTTGTTTTCTTTCTCGATCCTTGGCATATTTGAATTATGCTGTGCGGTTGCCAGTATAACATACTCCATGAGTAGTTGATATGCTTACGCAACATACATGGCGATAATGTCCATCATTGACTATAGGCTAATTTCCCTTTTCCTCCTCTAGATCAGCTTGGTTATCTTTTTTTTTGTTGCATTACCACTGGAAACAATTGATTCCAACCGCAAGAAAAAGGAAACAATTGATTCGCTAGTAGCGTGACATCATGCCAGATAACAGATTCTTATATTTTTGTTTGGTGCCTTGCGCAAACTTGTACAAATAAAGAGAAATCTGGCATCTACCAGATGGCTTCCCTGATCTTCAGTGTTTAGTCATGCCTTCAGAAGTTCGGAGTATAATCATGCTCTGTGTAGTTAGCAATTGCATGGGAGCCTGCTAGGTGGTTTTGCTGTATGCTGCAATTAGTAACTTTTCCTTTTATTACTGACAGATGTATGTGTTGTTGGGGTTGCACGCACCCCTATGGGTAGTTTCCTTGGTGGCTTGTCTTCCTTGCCTGCTACGAAACTTGGCTCTATAGCAATTGAAGGTGATATCAATACTTTCTCTCTGTGTACCCCAGATGGTATACTTTGTTCGGTTTGGTAACATCGTAATATTAAAATAATTACCGGGGTGATCAGCTGCTCTGAAAAGAGCAAATGTCGATCCATCCCTTGTGCAGGAGGTCTTCTTTGGCAATGTCTTGAGTGCTAACTTGGGGCAAGCTCCTGCAAGACAAGCTGCTTTAGGTGCAGGGATACCAAATACGGTTGTTTGCACCACAGTCAACAAAGTTTGCGCATCTGGCATGAAAGGTCTGAATTCTTGTGACCATGCTTGTATAATCTGTGTACTAAATTTCCTGAAGGGAACCAATTTTTTCTGACCATGATCCGTTTTCCTTCCTTTCTATACAGCGACCATGTTTGCTGCGCAATCAATTCAACTGGGAATCAATGACATTGTTGTGGCAGGTGGGATGGAAAGCATGTCAAATGCTCCGAAATACATCGCTGAAGCTAGGTCAGCCAAGTGTTCTTCTGGTTCTACTTTTGTGTAGTGCATAAATGAAGTACGATCATTTTCTTGCATACACTAAGCATACTAGGGAATACAATGCCAAAATATCTGTTCAAAATTTTGTGTGTCAGACCTTAAGTTTAGATTGCCTTTTCAGTACTCTCGTGTCGCTCATCCGTTCATTATTTATTAACATGTTTACACTATATTATGTTCTTGGATCTTGGTTAACATGGATTTAAAACTTCACTGTTAATGTATGGCTGTTTACGTCTTGGTGTCGACTTACTGATTTGTGCAATCAAATGCAGAAAAGGATCTCGTTTTGGACATGACAGCCTCGTTGATGGCATGCTTAAGGATGGCCTTTGGGATGTATACAGTGATTGTGGCATGGGAGTGTGCGCTGAGCTTTGTGCTGACAATCATGCCCTGACAAGGGAAGACCAGGTAACTTGCCACAAATTGCAATAATCATATTCTGATGTAATTATAATTCTTATATTTGTCTAGTGCCAAAAGGGCACACATTGTCTTAGTTGTTATGTACGGAGATTCAGTAGCGGTGAAGATTAATACCAAATACAAAAGTGCACATACAATCAGTCTTTCCAGTGTGAACTGATCACTGCCATAATCACCATTTTCATGCAGGTTCATTGTTTTATATCTTTTTTCTTCATCTCATAAATCATCATGTATGCTTTGAAGCAATAGCTGCAATTCTGCATTACTGCCAGTGTCTATTATCCACTATTAGTTTGCACTACTAGTTAGGGTAGGTTGAGTAAATGAGCCTTCGTTGCTTGCTTCGAACATGATTTCACATATTTTGTTTGTATGGTTTCTTGAGACATGTAGATATTACTTTTATACTCCCTCCGTTTCTAAATATAAGTCTTTTTAGAGATTTCAGTATGGACTACATACGGATGTATATAGACATACTTCAGAGTGTGTAGATTCACTCATTTTGCTCCGTATGTAGTCCATATTGGAATCTCTAAAAAGACTTATATTTAGGAACGGAGGGAGTATTATCTTATAGGTTGGTCTTCCGTGCAGAACAATATGCTTTGCACTTTAAATCACTTTGCAATTAGTTTTTGTAAAAAATTCTAAGAAGGGTGGGCCTTGCGCATCATAGATTATCTCCATTTGTTTCCTGGGTCTGGGATTGAATCAGCCTCCTTGCAAAAAGAAAGGCAAGGGAAGTGCTGCCTAGAAATTCCGTTCCCCAGAATCTGTGGGAGATTTCGGTATTGGGTACTCCCTTTTGTGTTTTATTGTTGTCGTCGGTGAATTTGATATACCAGCGTTAAACCTGTCGGATGCCTCCAAAATCTTCTAAGATTCGCTGTTTTGTTCTTCTTAATCTGCAATCCATATATTTATTATTCATGACATCTGAAATTTATATGTTCTTTATGTAGGATGCATATGCTATTCAAAGTAATGAGCGTGGAATTGCTGCTCGTGACAGTGGTGCTTTTGCATGGGAGATTGTTCCGGTGATTTTTCTGTCTCTTTGGCAAAGTAAGAAACTGTTCCTTTATTTGTTTCCCTAATGTTCTATATCCTATCATCCAGATTGAAGTTCCTGTTGGTAGAGGGAAACCTGCAGTACTTGTTGACAAAGATGAGAGCCTAGACAAGGTAAATTTTCTAATAAGATGGCACAAATAAGCTATAAACAAGAAGATTATTTGGGGCAGCATGTATCTGGTCCTAATGCAGTGCTTTCACGTACTAGGCTAAAAAAGTACTAATAATCAGTATGTATTTTGTTGTTGGTAAACATGTCAATACTTTATCTTCATCATATAGTTAACTGCAAGAAGGAAAATATGTAGTTTGCATTTATTTGTATCTTGTGAATAAATGTCTAGGCTCTCATCTGCATCATATAACTATTGTCTGTCTCGTAGTTTGACGCAGCCAAGCTGAAGAAGCTACGACCAGCATTCAAGGAGAGTGCTGGTAGTGTTACTGCTGGAAATGCTTCTAGTATAAGGTACCTGCTTGTTACTTATTTTATTTACAAGCCTTTTGAAGTCCTTCTGTCACATATTGTTTTGAAACCACTGCATGATATTCTGAAAGATGTGGTTTTCCTTCTTTCTTTCTATTTTGACATTTTATACTTTGTTCTACAATCTACACTATGCATTTTAGTTTATTTGTGTTATTGTTGTCCTGCAATGCCATATTCAATTGCTCTTTGTTTCCAAAGTGCTACTCCTGTTTAACATTTATGTTTGGGCGGCTCAGAATGTTTTTACTTCAGCCCAAGAGATGGTATATATTATTTTGTATTTATAACTGAAATTGGTTCATTTTCAAGAAAAAAATTGCCGAGGTTCCTATTGTGTATTAAACTTTTCAAGAAAATGCAAATGTAGTGTCTCGATGCAATGTTTATTGATAGATTAGGAATCCTCATATAGTTATATACATTAACTTCCTAGAGAGGCCAATCAAGGAACGCTAAGCTAGAAACTAAGTACCTGCACTGACTGTCTTTGATGGGCATTCTATGTACTCCCTCCAACTTCGTCGTGTGTTTGTTTATGCACTGAAAAATGTGATGCATCTGCACTGAGTAACATCTGTTTTCTTTTGAGTGGAATAGTGATGGTGCTGCAGCATTAGTATTGGTGAGTGGGAAGAAGGCTCAAGAACTTGGATTGCAAGTCCTTGCAAGGATCAAGGGATTTGCCGATGCAGCCCAAGTAAGCTACAGTACCTTTTTTGTTTATCTTAGCTGGTAGTGAGTACAATTATAGGCAAGTGCATATAATTATGTATGTTCTGGAAGGTTACAGGAGTCCGTCTTTCCTGGAATACTTTTATGTAATTGTAATCAGTGAAGGTTATTTGCTACCAAAATTGAACCCCTTAATGATATTTTTCAATTCCCATGTTACGCAGGCTCCTGAACTATTTACCACTACCCCAGCACTTGCCATACCAAAGGCTCTCACGAATGCTGGCCTAGAGTCCTCTCGTGTTGATTTTTATGAAATCAACGAAGCCTTTTCGGTATCTCTTGATCATTTCTGTTTATTTCTTAGTAATTAGTTAATTACATTATTTGAAATGGTATTTATTTTTATTTCTGAAAACAGGTTGTTGCACTTGCAAATCAAAAGCTTCTCGGAATTCCTTCAGTAAGTGCTTCCTTGTTTCAACCAAAATTACGTTTGCACCTGAAAATAAGTCAACATTCTTGCCAGGAACTAAATCTTGGTTACTGTGACTCGCTATTAACCAGCAATACTTATTAATCCGATTACCAGATGATAGTTACAACTCCCATGCTGACAACGGCTATGCTTGCAGGAAAAGATAAATGTACATGGAGGAGCTGTATCTTTAGGACACCCACTTGGGTGCAGTGGTGCTCGCATTTTGGTCACCCTTCTTGGTGTAAGTTCTTTCTTGAGGTGTTGTTTTGCATTTTGATCATCCGTGTCAGTCTGTTTTTCAGCATGGATCCTATTTTCTAGTAGAAGCTATTTCATGAGTAAATAATGATATCAAGTAGTAATCGTAGGAATAAACATCTTGCCTGCAGAATACCACAAACAATAAGGGGTAAGACATTTTTGTTACAACTATTTGGCCATCTTTGTGACTCCTTTTTGCGTCCAAAATATATGCAGAAAGGAGTTTAATCTGCAACCCGTACAATTGTTCCACATTGAGGCTTAAAAAGGATATGTGGAAGTTATATTCCGTGATTTCATTTACCATGTCTTCAGTGGTTCTATCCTCACTTGTTCAGATGTTGTCAGCATCTTAATTAGGTCATCGTGTCTTCAATGCCCGTTTCTCATAGTTCTTTTAAAATTAAACTAAGCAATACGGTGTTCTTTCTTCTCAATAGGTTCTTAGGGAGAAGAGTGGCAAGATCGGAGTTGCTGGTGTCTGCAACGGCGGTGGCGGTGCATCTGCGCTCGTTATGGAGCTCGCGTAAGGAGCTCTGACACCAAAGATGGAGCTTGCATGTAAAATTCTATGTACTGTATTTCATAGTGCTGTGTCAGATTAAGTAATTGATTAACTTAGAACTTGTGTGCCGGTTTCTGATCTTACTCTAGATTGTTTTTATTTATTTTCTCTTGTACTACTCTCTCTGTCCGAAAATACTTGTCATCAAAATAGATAAAAAGAGATGCATCTAGACGTATTTTAGTTCTAGATACATCTTTTTTCATCCATTTTAATGACAAGTATTTTCGGACGGAGGAAGTAGCTGTTTTGGACATTCTTGGTTTAATAATGATAATAATTGTTGCAATAAAGCATCATTGTGCTACCAAAGGTACTCCCAGAAAGTGGTGGTTTTGTCCAATGATGATCGAGTCAAACTTAATTTTGGAAGAAAAAGTATCTTCTACCCTCTCTTTGTTTATTGAACTTTATCTTCTACCCTCTCTTAGTCTCTCCTTTGCCAACAATCTCGGCTTATCTGCCCTGCTCCCTCCCTCCCCCGCGTCACCCTCCCCTGACGACACCCCCAGACACACCGTCCGCCACTCCACCTTGCCGCGGTGGCACCCTCCCTTGTTGGTTCGGCGACGGGGGATCCGGCCACCCCTCGGGGTGGCCTGGCCCCACGCGTCTCTGGCTGGTCGTGGCCCCCCTGCCTTGCTATCCTCGGCCGCCGCGAATGCCCCTCCCCACACGCCTCCCCCTTCTGCTTGCGACCCGGTCTCCTTCCGGCGATTCTTGGCCCCCCTCCAACTGCTGCTCGAGCCTGCCGGTCGGCGGTGACGGCCAGTTGCGGGGCATTCATGGCCTGCCCTCCCATGCAGGCGCCCCCCTCGTCTCCGGCGGCCCTTCCCCCAAGCCACGGTGATGGCTCTCGCGCAGAGGCGGCGACGTGTACGCGGTTGTGGCTGGCTTTGGGCCTCTCGCGGCATGTCTTTGCTGGTGTTGTTCCGGCCTCGGCGGCTACAGCCCCGCGTCTCTCCGGTGTCCCTCGCTGTCGGCGTCCTCCACCGGGTTGCTCCGGCCCGGCGACCGGGCAGTTGCGCCCCTTCCAGCTTATCTGGCTAACCGAGATCATGACGGTCAAGGCCACAACAGCTCGGATCTGTGTGCTTTCGGTCCTTGCTTGCCGGTGTCGCTGGACGCCGTCGCGGCAAAACCCTCATGTGGTTTGCCTCGTCGCCCGCCCTACCGTGTACGCCTCAAAGCCCCCTTTTGCCAGATCCTGTGCTCTTGGGTGCGGAGGTGATGCCACCCTCCGACGGCAGGCGCAGCCCCACCAACCCCCCATGACTCGGTGATTCCAACCAGTGTTAGCCTCCCATCTACGATCCTGGATTCAGCGGCTATGGGATCGCTCAGCTTCAGGCCAGGGAAAGATCCCTGGTCGACTCGCCGGTGCTGGCAGCGATGGCGCCCGCGGGTGTCGTTTTCCTCCCTGGAGGCGCTGCCAAGGCCTTCTTCAGCTGCGCCCCTCTCGAGCTGGGGGAAACCCTAGGTCCTGGTCTCCCGAACCGGATAGTGATCGAGCCTGGGCCTCGTTCTCCTTGAAGGCACTATCTTGCTCGCTCGAGGTGTCCCCAGTTTTGGCTCGGACGATGTTGTAGTTCTCGTTGGTTTGGCAGCACCGCTCTTGGCTCGGGTCTGGTAGGTTTAGCTACGATGTATCTTCTGTTTGGGCCGATCATCCTTTGTCTCTCTACTCCGAGCATCATTTTTACGCATGTCTGCATTCGTGTCATGTGTTGTACCCCCTGTATTGATTCTTTTTTCTATCAATGGAATGATATGCAAGCTTTGCGTATTTGAGAAAAGAGAACGCTTAGGGCGCGTTTGGTTGCCATCTACCAATTTGCCTGCATTGCATGCTTGTCCTCACGGGCGGAGCCAGAAATTTTGTGAAGCCTGGGCAAAGTTTGAGCCTAATTGTATAATATGAAATTCAAATCTGGTGGTTGAACCAACTTTTTTTCTTGATAGCGGCTTTTTCAGGTAGGGACCAAAAGAACTGGTTTTTGAAAAATCTCAAAACTTTCACCTTTTTGGCCCGAAAATACTTAAAAAAATTTGAATTCAAATTCATTTATCAGCAAAATATATAGTATTTTACCTTATCCAAATCTCCTTGTGTTCTAGCAGTCAACATGTATCAATCCACTCTCTAATGGGCGGGTTTGAGTCCTCGCTAACCCACCACGGCATAAAAAAAATTTAAACACTAAA
The DNA here is from genome assembly GCA_034509565.1 of Triticum monococcum. Classification (NCBI taxonomy): domain Eukaryota; kingdom Viridiplantae; phylum Streptophyta; class Magnoliopsida; order Poales; family Poaceae; genus Triticum; species Triticum monococcum. Next base: position 384,629,989 of record CM067845.1, read on the forward strand.
ATCAAGCCGGCAAGATTGGTAGTCCGCAACGCCGAAACCACTTCCACGAGGCTAGGGGCTATGTTGTGTTAAAATACGAATATGGGTCACCCAAACATGAAGCAAAAAAAATAATCCAACAAAATATCTGGTAACCAGTCAGCTTTTTAAAAAATTGACCATTAAAAAAACCTTGATTTAGATAGACAACATATAAAATAGTACAAAAATCCTGAGCCACAAATCTATCTATATTAATAATGAAGTAAAATTGTGAACCCAGTAGTCATACAAATGTAATTCTAAAATGAAATATCCTCAATGACCAACTCTCCAGCTCTAATCTTAAAATATAGACCTAAAAATAAGTCTATCAATCTCACCTAATAACGAGGGGGCAAGCAGCCGCCGGATGATGATGGAAGCCATTCCTAGGATTGATCTGCTGAGTAAGTCAGCTTTATAAAATATTGACCAGCAAAAAAGCCTTGATTCAGATAGACAACAAATGAAATAGTACAAAAATCCTGAGCCACAAATCTATCTACATTAATAATGAGGTGAAATTTTGAAAGTCGTACAAATGTAATTTTAAAATGAAATATCCTCAATGACCAACTCCCCATCTCTAATCTTAAAATATAGACCTAAAAATAAGTCTATCAATCTCACCTAATAACGAAGAGGCAAGCAGCCGCCGGCTAATGATGCAAGCCGTTCCTAGAATTGATCAGCTGAGCAGGTCAGCTTTTTAAAAATTTGACTAGCAAAAAAGCCTTGATTCACATAGACAACATGTAAAATAGTACAAAAATTCCAAGCCACAAATCTATCTACACTAATAATGAAGTGAAATTTTGAACATAGTAGTCGTACAAATGTAATTTTAAAGTGAAATATCCCTAATGACCAACTCCTCAACTCTAATCTCAAAATATAAACCTAAAAATAACTCTATCAATTTCACCTATAATAACGAAGGGGCAAGAAGCCACCGGCTGATGATGCAAGCTGTTTCTAGGATTGATCCGCTGAGCAGGTCAGCTTTTTTAAAAATTGACTAGCAAAAAAGCCTTGATTCATATAGACAACATATAAAATAGTACAAAAATCACGAGCCACAAATCTATCTACATTAATAACGAAGTGAAATTTTGAACATAATAGCCGTACAGATATAATTTTAAAGTGAAATATGCTCAATGACCAACTCCCCAGCTCTAATCTCAAAACATAAACCTAAAAATAAGTCTATGAATCTCACCTAATAACGAGGGGGCAAGCAGCCGTCGGTTGATGATGCAAGCTGTTCCTACGATTGATCCGTTGAGCATGTCAGCATTTTAAAAAATTGACCAGCAAAAAAACTTGATTTAGATAGACAACATATAAAATAGTAAAAAATCCCTAGCCACAAATCTATCTACATTAATAATGAAGTGAAAATTTGAACATAGTAGTTGTACAAGTGTAATTTTAAAGTGAAATATCCTCAATGACTAACTCCCCAGCTCTAATATCAAAATATAAACCTAAAATTAAATCTATCAATCTCATCTAATAACGAGGGGGCAAGCAGCCGCCGGCTGATGATGCAAGCCGTTTTTAGGATTGATCCGCTCTGGCTCAGCCCATTGGCGGCAAGGCACCCAACCCAGACCAGGCTCCGCTCGCCGCCGTCCCGTCTTCGATCGACCCAGGGTGTCGCCGTCTGGAACAGCCGAACAAGCGGGGTCACGGGGAGGTGGAGCAAAAGCCCGATTCTTGTTTTTTTAGAAAAGATCCGGGTGCTCGTCTCGAGCAAAACAACCAAATACACTACTTGTTAGGCCTAGGCCAATAGCCCAGTATGCCAGGCCACCTAACCCATTCATTACTGATGGCAGGAAGCCTGTTATTAGCTGATTAACGAAGCACAACCCGCCCAGCTGCCCGGGTAAACGATGATGCATTAACGATTTTTCCCGGGGCCATCGTAGCAGGCGTGTGCCTAGCGAGCCCGGGCAAGTGCCCAGGGTCATGGGGCGGTGGCTCCGCAACTGCTTGTCCTATTAGAGCCTGGCTGAGCAAAACAGGGAAAAAACAAACATTTGCACATCGTTTGGCTGCTCGCATCTAGGCTTTCTGTATTAGGGGATCAATTTTGGCATGACATTTTGGTGTTTTGTATTGGCCTGTCACATGCAAGTACACGGTGTTTGGTTGTATACACGAGATATGATTAAGAGTTAACAGCTACACATGGCGACTACAGTAGACAGCGGCGACGACGCAAGCAACTAATTCGCCGAGTCGCCACAGAGAAATGTCGCACGGATGGACGAATAGAAGGGTGATGAGGCAGATGACAAAGAAAAAAAAGATGCAGTGCGCGCCCCATGGCAATGGCAAGTAGCATGTAGGCGTGCACAACAAACATGTTGATGGTGCATGAAGGCGCCGATGGAGAAGGTGAGCACCTAGCGACCGCTGCCATTGTAGAAGTACAACTCCACCTAAGCTCTACGTGCAGCCACATTCATCAAGTAGTTCGACACCTGCAGCGAGCCAAGAAGCCCATGCAGCATCAGCACAAGCGACGATGCCGACGGTGATCTGGCTGCCGGAGCGCCCTACATGGCGTTCCTGCGCCTTGCAAACAAGCAACACATGCGGTGGTGCCAGTGTAGTAGGACACAAGATATGAGGATTAGAAAGTATGAAGGAGATTAAGGAGTGTCACTAAAACACATCACACAGTTCATGAGGAAGATGCACATCTACTCGTCTACAATCGTCAAAACAGAAAATATGCAACACAAAAGTCGTATGAAACTGCGAGATGTATCTATTGGTCAAAGAAAATTTCAAATGGTCAACCGTGCGCGAAGAATTTGACAGAATTTGTCCAAAATAGCTCCAAACATGATCAAAAAATTAAGCATTTACGATCGACGAAAACTACGAACGGATCGCCTGAACGGAACCATAACATCTATGCGCATCTTTTTCGTGTAGAGCTTATCTCAAATCAAAACACTGTTGTGTAGATTTTTTTTTGAAGGACCAGCCAAGGCCGGTGTTTCATTGATATAAAGCAGGGAGCAGATGACAAAATGACAAGGCGGGGATCCGAAGATCAAGGAAAGAAGGAAGAAGAATCAAAGAAAGGTGCCCAGGGCACCAAAAAAAGCTAGCCTACTCTCCCGGCTGGTCCCCGAAGGGGCTCTGGATGATCTTGGCGCCGCCTTGCTGCCAAAGGCTTAGGCCTTGTCTGATCGCAGAAATCACGTCATCCACGTTGGCCACTTTTTCCCTAAAAATGCAATTGTTCCTCTCCTGCCAGATCTCCCAAAGGACAAGCATCGCGAGTGCCTTGGTTCCCTTTCTGAAAATTGGTGGCGAGGCCTCAACCATAACATGTACCCTGTCGACGGAGCTTTGTTTGTCGATCCAAGTCTCCTGGCGCATGGCCTGGCAGCACTGCCAGGTGGAGATTTTTGCCCAGGTGGCAGCCGCAAAACGGCATTGCCAGAACAGATGGTCGGAGCTTTCCAGGTTACGGAGGCAAAGCTGACAGAAATAGCTATTGATCCAACCTCTACGTTGCAGCCTGTCGTTGCACCAGAGACGGTCTTGGTGGAGCAGCCATGCAAAAAATTTCAGCTTTGAAGGCGCCCAAGTGTCCCAGATCACCGTGCGGAGACGGGATTGTACGCGGCCCTGGAACTGAGCAGCATATGCCGATCGCACGGAGTACCGCCCGGAGGCCGCGATCTGCCATGTGATATCGTCCCTGTTGGCTTCTTGGAGGGCCAGACGCCGCGGGTGAAGCCGCCTGTGCAGGTTGAGCACCTCCGGGGCGATCACGCTGGCGTCACCGTGAGCTAAGTCGGTGATCCAGCGATCGTCGATGAGAGCCTGCGCAACTGACCTGTTCTTCCGTCTGGATAGCTTGAAAAGGTTGGGGTGGAGGTCCTTCAGCGGAGTCGCGTCGATCCAGGCCGAATGCCAGAAGCTGGCCAATTGGCCGTTGCCAACCACAACCTTGGTCACCGCACTGAAGAGGGCGTGGTCGGAGGCGTCGCAGGGAGGCGCCGTCCCCGCCCACGGTCGTTCCGGGCTTTTCCAAGCGTGCCAGAGCCAGCGGAGCCGGAGCGCGCGGCTGAATTTCTTGAGGTCAAGGATGCCAAGCCCCCCATGCTCGATCGGTGAGCAGATCCGTTCCCAGCTGACTTTACAGCTGCCGCCGGAGAGCTCCTGATCCTGGCCCCAGAGGAAGCGCCGTCTGCACTTGTCAATTTCCTTGAGAAGCTTTGCGGGGAACCGCAGCGCCGTAAGGGCGAAAGTTGGCATGGTCGTAAGGACACATCTGACAAGAACACGGCGGCCGGCGATGGATAGCATCTTCCCTTTCCATCCTGCGAGTCGAGCCCTAATACGGTCGAGGATGAATTGAAGGTGGACGAGTCGGAGACGGCCAGTCGTTAGAGGGAGCCCTAAGTATCTAATTGGGAACTGCGTAGTTGGTCCTCCAAAAGACTGTAACACTGCGTTGAGGTCGACGTTGCTGCAGCAAATCGGGGTCGCTGTAGATTTGGCGTTGTTGATCTTCAGGCCAGTTGCATCGCCAAAGCTACTGAGGATGTCCATGAGGTGGTCGATATCCTCCTTGATCGGGTTGGCAAAGATGACGGCGTCGTCAGCGTATAGGCTTACTCTGAACTTGATTTCCCTGCCAGGCACCGGTGCGATGACAAGCTCGTCCTCAGCCGCTTTGAGCAAGCGGTGGATAGGATCTATAGCTAGGATGAAGAGAAGTGGCGACAGAGGATCGCCCTGACGAAGGCCGCGTCGATGCAGGATGGATTTGCCGGGGATGCCGTTTAGTAGGAAGGCAGAGGAGGAAGTGACAAGCAAGAGGGAGATCCAATCACGCCATCTAGTGCTAAACCCTAAAGTAACCATGAGCTCGAGCAGGTATTGCCATGAAACATTGTCGAAGGCTCTAGAGATATCTAGTTTGAGGAGAACCGCCGGCGTTTTCCGACGATGCAAAGCCCTGACACAGTTCTGCACATAGACGAAACTGTCATGGAGACATTTGGATTTTAGAAAAGCTGTTTGGGCCGGCGATATGATGTTCTGGATAACTGGAGCCAGCCTGATTGATAGAACTTTGGAGACAAGCTTGGCGATGGAGTGGATCAGGCTAATTGGGCGGTAGTCACCGATGCCGCTCGCGACGTCCTTTTTAGGGATCAGGGCAACGATCGCGGAGTTGAGCAGGCCAAAATTGTTGCCGGCCAAGCTGTAGAATTGGTTGAACGCCTGTAGCACATCTTCTTTGATAATCCCCCAGCACGATCTGAAGAACTGCCCGCTGAAACCGTCTGGCCCTGGCGATTTTTCTACAGGCGTGGCTTGGATTGCCGCCCATACCTCTTGCTCAGAAAAGGGGTTGTCCAGTCCCCCTCCTTGGATCGTTGGCATGTTGATTTGGCTCCAGTTGATTGTAGATGTTCTCGGGCTTGCAGTCCCAAGAATGGCGTCGAAATGGTTGTCGATGGCCGTTTCTTTGTCGCTATGGGCCGTAGTAACCGTCCCATTGATGTTGAGGGCGGGAATGAAATTCTTCCTTCTCCGCGAGCAGATCTTGGCCATGAAGAATTTTGTTGGGGCATCGCTAGCACGTAGCCAGGTAAGTCTAGATGCCTGTCGCTTTCTGCAGCGTTCGATCGCCGCCAGCCCTAGCAGCCTGAGCTTGAGGCCCTTCCGCAGTTCCCGCTCGGCCGGCAATAGTTGTCGTCTTTCCTGGGCTACATCGAGGCGCAAAATGACTTTGCAAACTATGTGGAATTGCAGCTTCGCGTCGCCAAAGAGACTCTGACTCCAAATGCGAAGATCTTTGGCCGTGCGGGCAAGCTTGACGTGGAGACGAGTGAACGCACAGGCGGTTGCAACTGGCCGCGTCCAGGCTGCGGTCACCGTGTCTAGGAAGTACGAGAAGCGGGGCCAGAACGACTCGAATTTGAAAGGCCTGCGTCAGCGAGGGCCCGCTGCGTCAGAGAGCAGAAGCGGGCAGTGGTCGGTGTTGGGTAACGTAGCAGAAATTCAAAATTTTCCTACGTGTCATCAAGATCTATCTATGGAGAGACTAGCAACAAGGGGAAGGAGAGTGCATCTACATACCCTTGTAGATCGCTAAGCGGAAGCATTCAAGTGAACGGGGTTGATGGAGTCGTACTCGTCGTGATCCAAATCACCGATGATCCTAGTGCCGAACGGACGGCACCTCCGCGTTCAACACACGTACAGCCCGGTGACGTCTCCCACGCCTTGATCCAGCAAGGAGAGAGGGAGAGGTTGAGGAAGACTTCATCCAACAGCAGCACTACGGCGTGGTGGTGGTGGAGGAGCGTGGCTATCCTGCAGGGCTTCGCCAAGCACCACAGAAGAGGAGGAAGAAGAGACGCAGGGCTGCACCAAGAGAGATTGAATCGCGTGTGTAATGGGCAGCCCCCTAGGCCTCATATATATAGGGGAAGGGGAGGGGCTGCGCCCCCTCTAGGGTTCCCACCCCTAGGGGGGCGGCAGCCCTAGATGGGGATCAAAGGTGGCGGCCAAGAGGGGGAGAGGAGAGGGAGGCGCACCAATATGGGCCCTAAGGCCCATATCCCCTAGGGTTTGCCCCCTTTCCACCTCTTAGGCGCCATGGGCCCTTATGGGAGGCGCACCAGCCCACTAAGGGGCTGGTCCCTCACCACTCTTGGCCCATGCAAGCCTCCGGGGTTGGTGGCCCCACTTGGTGGACCCCCGGGACCCTCCCGGTGGTCCCGGTACATTACCGATAAACCCCGAAACTTTTCCGGTGTCCAAAACATGACTTCCCATATATAAATCTTTACCTCCGGACCATTCCGGAACTCCTCGTGACGTCCGGGATCTCATCTGGGACTCCGAACAACATTCGGTAACCACATACTAACTTCCTTTATAACCCTAGCGTCATCGAACCTTAAGTGTGTAGACCCTACGGGTTCGGGAGACATGCAGACATGACCGAGACGTTCACCGGTCAATAACCAACAGCGGGATCTGGATACCCATGTTGGCTCCCACATGTTCCACGATGATCTCATCGGATGAACCACGATGTCAAGGACTTAATCAATCCCGTATACAATTTCCTTTGTCTATCGGTACGATACTTGCCCAAGATTTGATCATCGGTATCCCGATACCTTGTTCAATCTTGTTACCGGCAAGTCTCTTTACTCGTTCCGTAACACATCATCCCGTGATCAACTCCTTGATCACATTGTGCACATTATGATGATGTCCTACCGAGTGGGCCCAGAGATACCTCTCCGTCACACGGAGTGACAAATCCCAGTCTCGATTCGTGCCAACCCAACAGACACTTTCAGAGATACCCGTAGTGTACCTTTATAGCCACCCAGTTACGTTGTGACGTTTGGCACACCCAAAGCACTCCTACGGTATCCGGGAGTTGCACAATCTCATGGTCTAAGGAAATGATACTTGACATTAGCAAAGCTTTAGCATACGAACTACACGATCTAGTGCTATGCTTAGGATTGGGTCTTGTCCATCACATCATTCTCCTAATGATGTGATCCCGTTATCAACGGCATCCAATGTCCATGGTCAGGAAACCGTAACCATCTATTGATCAACGAGCTAGTCAACTAGAGGCTTACTAGGGACATGGTGTTGTCTATGTATCCACACATGTATCTGAGTTTCCTATCAATACAATTCTAGCATGGATAATAAACGATTATCATGAACAAGGAAATATAATAATAATCAATTTATTATTGCCTCTAGGGCATATTTCCAACAGTCTCCCACTTGCACTAGAGTCAATAATCTACTTCACATCGCCATGTGATTAACACTCACAGGTCACATCGCCATGTGACTAACACCCAAGAGTTTACTAGAGTCAGTAGTCTAGTTCACATCACTATGTGATTAACACTCAATTAGTTCTAGGTTTGATCATGTTGCTTGTGAGAGAGGTTTTAGTCAACGGGTCTGAACCTTTCAGATCCGTGTGTGCTTTACAAATCTCTATGTCATCTCCTAGATGTAGCTACCACGTTCTATTTGGAGCTATTCCAAATAACTGTTCTACTTGGAGCTATTCTAAATTGTTGCTCCATTATACGTATCCGGTATCTCTACTCAGAGCTATCCGGATAGGTGTTAATCTTGCATCGACGTAACCCTTTACGACGAACTCTTTTACCACCTCCATAATCGAGAAAAAATTCCTTAGTCCACTAGTTACTAAGGATAACTTTGACCGCTGTCCTGTGATCCATTCTTGGATCACTCTTGTACCCCTTGACTGACTCATGGCAAGGCACACTTCAGGTGCGGTACAGAGCATAGCATACTGTAGAGCCTATGTCTTAAGCATAGCGGACGACCTTCGTCCTTTCTCTCTATTCTGCCGTTGTCGAGCTTTAAGTCTTAACTTCATACCTTACAACTCAGGCAAGAACTCCTTCTTTGACTGATCCATCTTGAACACCTTCAAGATCATGTTAAGGTATGTGCTCATTTGAAAGTACCATTAAGCGTTTTTGATCTATCCTTATAGATCTTGATGCTCAATGTTCAAGTAGCTTAATCCAGGCTTTCAATTGAAAAACACTTTTCAAATAACCCTATATGTTTTCTTAGAAATTCTACATCATTTCTGATCAACAATATGTCAACAACATATACTCATCAGAAATTCTATAGTGCTCCCACTCACTTCTTTGGAAATACAAGTTTCTCATAAACTTTGTATAAACCAAAATCTTTGATCATCTCATCAAAGCATACATTCCAACTCCGAGATGCTTACTCCAGTCCTTAGAAGGATTGCTGGAGCTTTGCATACTTATTAGCATATTTCAGGATTGACAAAACCTTCCGGTTGTATCACATACAACCTTTCCTCGAAAATCGTCGAGGAAACAATGTTTTGACATCCTATCTGCAAGATTTCATAAATGATGCAGTAATTGCTAATATAATTCCAACAGACTCTTAGCATCGCTACGAGTGAGAAAGTCTCACCGTAGTCAACTCCTTGAACTTGTCGGAAAACATCTTAACGACAAGTCGAGCTTTCTTAATGGTGACACTTACCATCATTGTCTGTCTTCCTTTTAAAATCCATCTGTACTGAACAGCCTTACGACCATCGAGCCATTCTGCCAAAGTCTACACTTTGTTTTCATACATGGATCCTCTCTCGGATTGTATGGCCTCGAGCCATATATCAGAATCCGGGCCCACCATCGCTTCTCCATAGCTCGTAGTTTCATTGTTGTCTAGCAACATGACTTCCAAGACAGGATTACGTACCACTCTGAAGTAGTACGCATCCTTGTCATCCTACGTGGTTTGGGAGTGACTTGATCCGAAGTCTCATGATCAATATCATAAGCTTCCACTTCAATTGGTGTGGGTGCCACAGGAACAATTTCCTGTGCCCTGCCACACACTAGTTGAAGGGACGGTTTAATAACCTCATCAAGTTTCCACCATCCTCCCACTCAATTCTTTCGAGAGAAACTTTTCCTCGAGAAAGGACCCGATTCTAGAAACAATCCCTTATTGCTTTTGGATCTGAGACATGAGGTATACCCAACTGTTTTGGGTGTCCTATGAAGATGCATTTATCCGCTTTGGGTTCGAGCTCATCAGCCTGAAACTTTTTCATATAAGCGTCGCAGCCCCAAACTTTTAAGAAATGACAGCTTAGGTTTCTCTAAACCATAGTTCATACGGTGTCACCTCATCGGAATTACGTGGTGCCCCCTTTTAAAGTGAATGTGGTTGTCTCTAATGCCTAACCCATAAACTATTGTGGTAATTCGATAAGAGACATCATGGTATGCATCATATCCAATAGGGTGCAGTTATGATGTTCGGACACACCATCACACTATGGTGTTCCAGGCTGTATCGGTTGTGAAACAATTTCCACAATGTCTTAATTCTGTGCCAAACTCGTAATTCAGATATTCATCTCTATGATCATATCATAGATCTTTTATCCTCTTGTCACGACGATCTTTCAACTTCACCCTGAAATTACTTGAACCTTTCAATAATTCAGACTCGTGATTCATCAAGTAAATATTCTCAACATCTACTCAAATCATCTGTGAAGTAAAACCATAACGATATCCACTACATGCCTCAGCACTCATTGGACTGCACACATCAAAATGTATTACTTCCAGCAAGTTGCTTTCTAGTTCCATTTTACTGAAACCGAGGCGTTCAGTCATCTTGCCCAAGTGGTATGATTTGCATGTCTCAAGTGATTCAAAATCAAGTGAGTCCAAACGGTCCATCTGTATAGAGTTTCTTCATGCATATCTACCAACAAACATGGTTCGCATGTCTCAATCCTTTCAAAAATGAGTGAGTCCAAAGATCCATCAACATGGAGCTTCTTCATGCGTTTTATACCAATATGACTTACGTGGCAGTGCCACAAGTAGGTGGTACTATCATTACTATCTTTTGGCATGAACATGTGTATCACTACGATTGAGATCCATTCATTTTATATGTAAGACCATTGAAGGTATTATTCAAATAAACAGAGTAACCGTTATTCTCCTTAAATGAATAACCGTATTGCGATAGACATAATCCAATCATGTCTATGCTCAACGCAAACACCAATCTCGATGGTAGAGGGAGCGTGCGATACTTGATCACATCAAGCTTGGAAACACTTCCAACACATATTGTCATCTCACCTTTAGCTAGTCTCCGGTTATTCCGTAGCTTTTATTTCGAGTTACTAACACTTAGCAACCGAACCGGTATCTAATACCCTGGTGCTACTAGGAGTACTAGTAAAGTACACATCAACACAATGTATATCCAATATACTTCTATCGACCTTGCCAGCCTTCTCATCTACCAAGTATCTAGGGTAATTCTGCTCCAGTGGTTGTTCCTCTTATTACAGAAGCACTTAGTCTCGGGTTTGGGTTTAACCTTGGGATTCTTCACTAGAGCAGCAACTGAATTGCCGTTTCATGAAGTATCCCTTCTTTCCCTTGCCCTTCTTGAAACTAGTGGTTTCACTAACCATCAACAATTGATGCTCCTTCTTGATTTCTACTTTCGTGGTGTCAAACATCGCGAATATCTCAAGGATCATCATATATGTCCCTGATATATCATAGTTCATCATGAAGCTCTAGCAGCTTGGTGGTAATGACTTCGGAGAAACATCACTATCTCATCTGGAAGATCAAATCCCACTCGATTCAAGTGATTGTTGTACTCAGACAATCTGAGCACAAGCTCAACAATTGAGCTTTTCTCCCTTAGTTTGCAGGTTAAGAAAATCGTCGGAGGTTTTATACCTCTTGACGTGGGCACAAGCCTGAAATCCCAATTTCAGCCCTCGAAACATCTCATATGTTTCGCGACGTTTCAAAAAACGTCTTCGGTGCCTCAACTCTAAACCATTTAACTGAACTATCACGTAGTTATCAAAACGTGTATGTCAGACATCTACAGACGACATTCGAGGTTCAGCACACTGAGCGGTGCATTAAGGACATAAGCCTTCTATGAAGCAATGAGGACAATCCTCAGTTTACGGACCTAGTCCGCATAATTGCTACTATCAACTTTCAACTAATTTTTCTCTAGGAACATATCTAAATAGTAGAACTGAAGCGCGAGCTACGACATAATTTGCAAAATCCTTTTTGACTATGTTCAGGATAATTAAGTTCATCTTATGAACTCCCACTCAGATATACATCCCTCTAGTCATCTAAGTGATTACATGATCCGAGTCAACTAGGCCGTGTCCAATCATCACGTGAGACGGACTAGTCATCATCGGTGAACATCTTCATGTTGATCGTATCTTCTATACGACTCATGCTCGACCTTTCGGTCTTCTGTGTTCCGAGGCCATGTCTGTACATGCTAGGCTCGTCAAGTTAACCCTAAGTGTTTTGCGTGTGTAAATCTGTCTTACACCCGTTGTATGTGAACGTTAGAATCTAACACCCGATCATCACGTGGTGCTTCGAAACACGAACTGTCGCAACGGTGCACAATTAGGGGAGAACACTTCTTGAAATTGTTGTAAGGGATCATCTTATTTACTACCGTCATTCTAAGCAAATAAGATGTATAAACATGATAAACATCACATGCAATCAAATAGTGACATGATATGGTCATCATCACTTTGCTCCTCTTGATCTCCATCTTCGGGGCTCCATGATCATCATCGTCACCGGCATGACACCATGATCTCCATCATCATGATCTCCATCATCGTGTCTTCATGAAGTTGCCTCGCCAACTATTACTTCTACTACTATGGCTAACGGTTAGCAATAAAGTAAAGTAATTACATGACGTTTAAGTTGACACGCAGGTCATAAATAAATAAAGACAACTCCTATGGCTCCTGCCGGTTGTCATACTCATCGACATGCAAGTCGTGATTCCTATTACAAGAACATGTTCATCTCATACATCACATATATCATTCATCACATCCTTTGGCCATATCACATCACATAGCATACCCTGCAAAAACAAGTTAGACGTCCTCTAATTGTTGTTTGCATGTTTTACGTGGCTGCTATGGGTTTCTAGCAAGAACGTTTCTTACCTACGCAAAGACCACAATGTGATATGCCAATTGCTATTTACCCTTCATAAGGACCCTTTTCATCGAATCCGATTCGACTAAAGTGGGAGAGACAGAGACCCGCCAGCCACCTTATGCAACTAGTGCATGTTTGTCGGTGGAACCGGTCTCACGTAAAAGTACGTGTAAGGTTGGTCCGGGCCGCTTCATCCCATGATGCCGCCGAATCAAGATAAGACTAGTAACGGCAAGCATATTGAACAAAATCAACGCCCACAACTACTTTGTGTTCTACTCGTGCATAGAATCTATGCAATAGACCTAGCACATGATGCCACTGTTGGGTAACGTAGCAGAAATTCAAAATTTTCCTACGTGTCACCAAGATCTATCTATGGAGAGACTAGCAACGAGGGGAAGGAGAGTGCATCTACATACCCTTGTAGATCGCTAAGAGGAAGCGTTCAAGTGAACGGGGTTGATGGAGTCGTACTTGTCATGATCCAAATCACCGATGATCCTAGTGCCGCGGACGGCACCTCCGCGTTCAACACACGTACAGCCCGGTGACGTCTCCCACGCCTTGATCCAGCAAGGAGAGAGGGAGAGGTTGAGGAAGACTTCATCCAAAAGTAGCACTACGACATGGTGGTGGTGGAGGAGCGTGGCTATCCTGCAGGGCTTCGCCAAGCACCACAGAAGAGGAGGAAGAAGAGACGCAGGGCTGCACCAAGAGAGATTGAACCGCGTGTGTAATGGGCAGCCCCCTAGGCCTCATATATATAGGGGAAGGGGAGGGGCTGCGCCCCCTCTAGGGTTCCCACCCCTAGGGGGGGCGGCAGCCCTAGATGGGGATCAAAGGTGGCGGCCAAGAGGGGGAGAGGAGAGGGAGGCGCACCAATATGGGCCCTAAGGCCCATATCCCCTAGGGTTTGCCCCCTTTCCACCTCTTAGGCGCCATGGGCCCTTATGGGAGGCGCACCAGCCCACTAAGGGGCTGGTCCCTCACCACTCTTGGCCCATGCAAGCCTCCGGGGTTGGTGGCCCCACTTGGTGGACCCCCGGGACCCTCCCGGTGGTCCCGGTACATTACCGATAAACCCCGAAACTTTTCCGGTGTCCAAAACATGACTTCCCATATATAAATCTTTACCTCTGGACCATTCCGGAACTCCTCGTGACGTTCGGGATCTCATCCGGGACTCCGAACAACATTCGGTAACCACATACTAACTTCCTTTATAACCCTAGCGTCATCGAACCTTAAGTGTGTAGACCCTACGGGTTCGGGAGACATGCAGACATGACCGAGACGTTCACCGGTCAATAACCAACAGCGGGATCTGGATACCCATGTTGGCTCCCACATGTTCCATGATGATCTCATCGGATTAACCACGATGTCAAGGACTTAATCAATCCCGTATACAATTTCCTTTGTCTATCGGTACGATACTTGCCCGAGATTCGATCATCGGTATCCCGATACCTTGTTCAATCTCGTTACCGGCAAGTCTCTTTACTCGTTCCGTAACACATCATCCCGTGATCAACTCCTTGATCACATTGTGCACATTATGATGATGTCCTACCGAGTGGGCCCAGAGATACCTCTCCGTCACACGGAGTGACAAATCCCAGTCTTGATTCATGCCAACCCAACAGACACTTTCAGAGATACCCGTAGTGTACCTTTATAGCCACCCAGTTACGTTGTGACGTTTGGCACACCCAAAGCACTCCTACGGTATCCGGGAGTTGCACAATCTCATGGTCTAAGGAAATGATACTTGACATTAGCAAAGCTTTAGCATACGAACTACACGATCTAGTGCTATGCTTAGGATTGGGTCTTGTCCATCACATCATTCTCCTAATGATGTGATCCCGTTATCAACGGCATCCAATGTCCATGGTCAGGAAACCGTAACCATCTATTGATCAACGAGCTAGTCAACTAGAGGCTTACTAGGGACATGGTGTTGTCTATGTATCCACACATGTATCTGAGTTTCCTATCAATACAATTCTAGCATGGATAACAAACGATTATCATGAACAAGGAAATATAATAATAATCAATTTATTATTGCCTCTAGGGCATATTTCCAACAGTCTCCCACTTGCACTAGAGTCAATAATCTACTTCACATCGCCATGTGATTAACACTCACAGGTCACATCGCCATGTGACTAACACCCAAGAGTTTACTAGAGTCAGTAGTCAAGAGTTTACGAGGGCCGACGTCCATTCGTCGATCTTGGTCTCTTGCAAGCACAAGATGGCTGTGCGGTGCGCAGCGACATCCTCGCGAACTGCTTCACGCTTCGCCGGTGAGTTTAGGCCTCGAACATTCCAGCTCATGATCGGGGGTGTGGTTGGTTCGTCATTCATGGGGACACAGGCTGTTTCTCCGGCGACTACACATACTAAGAAAACACAGGTACACCACCGAGCACACCGGGGAACGCCGTCGCCCACCAATAGGCCCCAAACTACGACGGCGCCAGCTCGACCTCACACTACTACCAACACAGGGGGGAAGCAACCCTATCTCAGACCAGCCGATCGCTGGCCGCCACCGGAGACTACAGCTACTACTACAACAAAGAGAACTAGCTAACATGACTACACTGAAGGAAATATGCCCTAGAGGTAATAATAAAGTTATTATTTATTTCCTTATTTCATGATAAATGTTTATTATTCATGCTAGAATTGTATTAACCGGAAACATAATACATGTGTGAATACATAGACAAACAGAGTGTCACTAGTATGCCTCTACTTGACTAGCTCGTTAATCAAAGATGGTTATGTTTCCCAACCATGGACAAAGAGTTGTTATTTGATTAACGGGATCACATCATTAGATGAATGATCTGATTGACATGACCCATTCCATTAGCTTAGCACCCGATCGTTTAGTATGTTGCTATTGCTTTCTTCATGACTTATACATGTTCCTATGACTATGAGATTATGCAACTCCCGTTTGCCGGAGGAACACTTTGTGTGCTACCAAACGTCACAACGTAACTGGGTGATTATAAAGGAGCTCTACAGGTGTCTCCAAAGGTACATGTTGGGTTGGCGTATTTCGAGATTAGGATTTGTCACTCCGATTGTCAGAAAGGTATCTCTAGGCCCTCTCGGTAATGCACATCACTTAAGCCTTGCAAGCATGGCAACTAATGAGTTAGTTGCGGGATGATGTATTACGGAACGAGTAAAGAGACTTGCCGGTAACGAGATTGAACTAGGTATTGGATACCGACGATCGAATCTCGGGCAAGTAACATACCGATGACAAAGGGAACAACGTATGTTGTTATGCGGTCTGACCAATAAAAGATCTTCGTAGAATATGTAGGAGCTAATATGGGCATCCAGGTCCCGCTATTGGTTATTGACCGGAGACGTGTCTCGGTCATGTCTACATTGTTCTCGAACCCGTAGGGTCCGCACGCTTAAGGTTTCGATGACCGTTATATTATGAGTTTATGAGTTTTGATGTACCGAAGGAGTTCGGAGTCCCGGATGAGATCGGGGACATGACGAGGAGTCTCGAAATGGTCGAGACGTAAAGATCAATATATTGGACGACTATATTCGGACATCGGAAAGGTTCCGAGTGATTCGGGTATTTTTCGAAGTACTGGGTAGTTACGGGAGAAGCAATGGGCCTTGATGGGCTTTAGTGGGAAGAGAAGAAAGGGCCAAGGGGCTGCTGCGCCCCCCCTCCCCTCTGGTCCGAATTGAACTAGGGAAAAGGGGGCCGGCCACCTTTCCTTCTCCTCTACTTCCTTCTCCCTTCCTCCCCTCTTGGTGGACTCCTACTAGGACTTGGAGTCCTAGTAGGACTCCACATCCTGGCCGCACCAATTGCCTTGGCCGGCCTCCTCCTCCTCCATCCTTTATATACTGAGGCAAGGGGCGCCCTAGAGGCACAAGTTGATCATCATGATCGTTCCTTAGCCGTGTGCGGTGCCCCCCTCCACCATATTCCACCTCGGTCATATTGTAGCAGCGCTTAGGCGAAGCCCTGCGACAGTAGAACATCAAGATCGTCACCACGCCGTCGTGCTAACGGAACTCATCCCCGAAGCTTTGCTGGATCGGAGCCCGGGGAGCGTCATCGAGCTGTACGTGTGCTAAGAACTCGGAGGTGCCGGAGTTTCGGTGCTTGATCGGTCGGGCCGTGAAAACGTACAACTACATCAACCGCGTTGTGCTAACGCTTCCGCTGTCGGTCTACAAGGGTACATAGATCACACTCTCCTCTCTCGTTGCTATGCATCACCATGATCTTGCGTGTGCGTAGGAAAGTTTTGAAATTACTACGTTCTCCAACAGTGGCATCCGAGCCTAGGTTTTATGTGTTGATGTTATATGCACGAGTAGAACACAAGTGAGTTGTGGGCGATATAAGTCATACTGCTTACCAGCATGTCATACTTTGGTTCGGCGGTATTGTTGGATGAAGCGGCCCGGACCGACATTACGCGTACGCTTACGCGAGACTGGTTCTACCGCCGTGCTTTGCACACAGGTGGCTGGCGGGTGCCAGTTTCTCCAAGTTTAGTTGAACTGAGTGTGGCTACGCCCGGTCCTTGCGAAGGTTAAAACAGCACCAACTTGACAAACTATCGTTGTGGTTTTTGATGCGTAGGTAAGAACGGTTCTTGCTAAGCCCGTAGCAGCCACGTAAAACTTGCAACAACAAAGTAGAGGACGTCTAACTTGTTTTTGTAGGGCATGTTGTGATGTGATATGGTCAAGGCGTGATGAGATATAAGTTGTTGTATGATCATGTTTTGTTGAAGTTATCGGCAACTGGCAAAATCCTTATGATTGTCTCTCTATTGCATAAGATGCAAGCGTCCAATAATTGCTTTACTTTATCGCTATGCGATAGCAATAGTTGCAAGAGCAATTGTTGGCGAGACGACCACGTGACGACACATTGATATAGATCAAGATGATGGAGATCATGGTGTCATGCCGGTGATGATAGAGATCATGACAGTACTTTGGAGATGGAAATCAAAGGCGCAAGATGATAATGGCCATATCATGTCACATATTTTGATTGCATATGATGTTTGTCTTTTATACATCTTATTTTGCTTAGTTTGACGGTAGCATTTTAAGATGATCTCTCACTAATTATCAAGAAGTGTTCTCCCTGAGTATGCACCGTTGCGAAAGTTCTTCGTGCTGAGACACCACGTGATGATCGGGTGTGATAGGCTCTACATTCAAATACAACGGGTGCAAAACAGTTGCACACGCGGAATACTCAGGTTATACTTGACGAGCCAAGCATATACAGATATGGCCTCAGAACACGGAGACCGAAAGGTCGAGCGTGAATCATATAGTAGATATGATCAACATAGTGATGTTCACCAATGAAACTGCTCCATCTCACGTGATGATCGGACATGGTTTAGTTGATTTGGATCACGTGATCACTTAGAGGATTAGAGGGATGTCTATCTAAGTCGGAGTTCTTAAATAATATGATTAATTGAACTTAAATTTATCATGAACTTAGTCCTGGTAGTATTTTGCAAATTATGTTGTAGATCAATAGCTCGCGTTGTTACTTCCCTGTGTTTATTTTGATATGTTCCTAGACAAAATTGTGTTGAAAAATGTTAGTAGCAATGATGCAGATTGGATCCGTGATCTGAGGTTTATCCTCATTGCTACACAGAAGAATTATGTCCTTGATGCACCGCTAGGTGACAGACCTATTGCAGGAGCAGATGCAGACGTTATGAACGTTTGGCTAGCTCAATATGATGACTACTTGGTAGTTTAGTGCACCATGCTTAATGGCTTAGAATCGGGACTTCAAAGACGTTTTGAACGTCATGGACCATATGAGATGTTCCATGAGTTGAAGATAATATTTCAAGCAAATACCCGAGTTGAGAGATATGAAGTCTCCAACAAGTTCTATAGCTAAAAGATGGAGGAGAATCGCTCAACTAGTGAGCATGTGCTCAGATTGTCTGGGTACTACAATCGCTTGAATCAAGTGGGAGTTAATCTTCCAGATAAGATAGTGATTGACAGAATTCTCTAGTCACCATGACCAAGTTAGTAGAACTTCGTGATGAACTATAGTATGCAAGGGATGACGAAAACGACTCTCGAGCTTTTCATGATGATGAAATCGATGAACGTAGAAATCAAAGAAAAACATCAAGTGTTGATGGTAGACAAGACCACTAGTTTCAAGAAAAGGGCAGAGGGAAGAAGGGGAACTTCAAAAAGAACAGCAAGCAAGTTGCTGCTCAAGTGAAGAAGCCCAAGTCTGGACCTAAGCCTAAGACTGGGTGCTTCTACTGCAAAGGGACTGGTCACTGGAAGCGGAACTACCCCAAGTGATTGGCAGATAAGAAGGATGGCAAAGTGAACATAAGTATATTTGATATACATGTTATTGATGTGTACTTTACTAGTGTTTATAGCAACCCCTCAGTATTTGATACTAGTTCAGTTGCTAAGATTAGTAACTCGAAACGGGAGTTGCAGAATAAATAGAGACTAGTTAAGGGTGAAGTGACGATGTGTGTTGGAAGTGGTTCCAAGATTGATATGATCATCATCGCACACTCCCTATAAATTCGGGATTAGTGTTGAACCTAAATAAGTGTTATTTGGTGTTTACGTTGAGCATGAATATGATTTGATCATGTTTATTGTAATACGGTTATTCATTTAAGTAAGAGAATAAATTGTTGTTCTGTTTACATGAATAAAACCTCATATGGTTACACACCCAATGAAAATAGTTCGTTGGATCTCGATCATAGTGATACACATAATCATAATATTGAAACCAAAAGATGCAAAGTTAATAATGATAGTGCAACTTATTTGTAGCACTGCCGTTTAGGTCATATTGGTGTAAAGCGCATGAAGAAACTCCATGCTGATGGGCTTTTGGAATCACTTGATTATGAATCAGTTGATGCTTGCGAACCATGCCTCATGGGCAAGATGACTAAGACTCTATTCTTCGGAACAATGGAGCGAGCAACAGATTTGTTGGAAATCATACATACTGATGTATGTGGTCCGATGAATATTGAGGCTCGCGATAGGTATCATTATTTTCTGATGTTCACAGATGATTTCAGCAGATATGAGTATATCTACTTGATGAAACATAAGTCTGAAACATTTGAAAAAGTTCAAAGAATTTCAGAGTGAAGTGGAGAATCATCGTAACAAGAAAATAAGGCTTCTACGATCTGATCGCGGAGACAAATATTTGAGTTACGAGTTTGGTCTTCAATTAAAACAATGTGGAATAGTTTCATAAATTCGTGCCACCCGGAACACCACAGCATAATGGTGTGTCCGAACGTCATAGCCGTACTTTATTAGATATAGTGCAAATCTATGATGTTTCTTACCGATTTACCACTATTGTTTTTGAGGTTATGCATTAAAGACAGCTGCATTCACGATAAAAAGGGGCACCATCTAAGTCCGTTGAGACGACACAATCCGAACTATGGTTTAGCAAGAAACCAAAGTTGTCATTTCTTAAAGTTTGGGGTTGTGATGCTTATGTGAAAAAGTTTCATCCTGATAAGCTCAAAACCAAATCGGAGAAATATGTCTTCATAGGAGACTGTTGGATACACCTTCTATCATAGATCCTAAGGCAAGACATTCGTTGCTTATAATGGATCCTTTCTAGAGAAGGAGTTTCTCTCGAAAGAAGTGAGTGGGAGGAAAGTAGAACTTGATAAGGTAATTGTACCTTCTCCCTTATTGGAAAGTAGTTCATCACAGAAATCTATTCCTGTGACTACTACACCAATTAGTGAGGAAGCTAATGATGATGAACATAGAACTTCAGATCAAGTTACTACCGAATCTCGTAGGTAAACCAGAGTGAGATCCGCACTAGAGTGGTACAGTAATCCTGTTCTGGAAGTCATGTTACTAGACCATGACGAACTTGCGAACTATGAGGAAGCGATGATGAGCCCAGATTCCGCAAAATGGCTTGAGGCCATGAAATCTGAGATGGGATTCATGTATGAAAACAAAGTATGGACTTTGGTTGACTTGCCCGATGATCGGCAATCCATAGAAAAGAAATGGATCTTCAAGAGGAAGACGGACGTTGATAGTAGTGTTACTATCTACAAAGCTAGAATTGTCGCAAAAGGTTTTCGACAAGTTCAAAGTGTTGACTACGATGAGAGTTTCTCACTCGTATCTATGCTTAAGTCTGTCTGAATCATGTTAGCAATTGCCGCATTTTATGAAATCTGGCAAATGGATAAACAAAACTGCATTCCTTAATGGATTTCTTAAAGAAGAGTTGTATATGATGCAACCAGTAGGTTTTGTCAATCCTAAAGGTGCTAACAAAATATGCAAGCTCCAGCGATTCATCTATGGACTGGTGCAAGCATCTCAGAGTTGGAATACACGCTTTGATAAGTTGATCAAAGCATATAGTTTTATACAGACTTGCGGTGAAGCCTGTATTTACAAGAAATTGAGTGGGAGCACTACAGCATTTCTGATAAGTATCGGAAATAATGTAGAATTATTCTGTAAAGCATAAAGGAGTGTTTGAAAGGAGTTTTTCAAAGAAAGACTTCGGTGAAGCTGCTTACATATTGAGCATCAAGATCTATAGAGATAGATCAAGACGCTTGATAAGTTTTTTCAATAAATACATACCTTGACAAGATTTTGAAGTAGTTCAAAATGGAACAGTCAAAGAAAGAGTTTCTTGCCTATGTTACAAGGTGTGAAATTGAGTAAGACTCAAAGCCCGAGCACGGCAAAAGATACAAAGAGAATGAATGTCATTCCCTATGCCTTGGTCATGGGTTCTATAAAGTATGCCATGCTGTGTACCAGATCTATTGTATACCCTACCACTGAGTTTGGCAAGGGAGTACAATAGTGATCTATGAGTAGATCACTGGACAGCGGTCAAAATTATCCTTAGTGGAATAAGGATATGTTCTCTCGATTATGGAAGTGAAAAAAGGTTCGTCGTAAAGGGTTGCGTCGATGCAAGTTTTGACACTAATCTAGATGACTCTAAGTCTCGGTCTAGATCCATATTGAAAGTGGGAGCAATTAGCTAGAGTAGCTCCATGCAGAGCATTGTTGACATAGAAATTTGCAAAATACATGCGGATCTGAATGTGGCAGACCCGTTGACTAAGATTCTCTCACAAGCAAAGCATGATCACACCTTAGTACTCTTTGGGTGTTAATCACATAGCAATGTGAACTAGATTACTGAATCCAGTAAACCCTTTGGGTGTTGGTCACATGGCGATGTGAACTATGGGTGTTAATCACATGGTGATGTGAACTATTGCTGTTAAATCACATGACGATGTGAACTAGATTATTGACTCTAGTGCAAGTGGGAGACTGAAGGAAATATGCCCTAGAGGCAATAATAAAGTTATTATTTATTTCCTTATTTCATGATAAATGTTTATTATTCATGCTAGAATTGTTTTAACCGGAAACATAATACATGTGTGAATACATAGACAAATAGAGTGTCACTAGTATGCCTCTACTTGACTAGCTCGTTAATCAAAGATGGTTATGTTTCCCAACCATGGACAAAGAGTTGTTATTTGATTAACGGGATCACATCATTAGATGAATGATCTGATTGACATGACCCATTCCATTAGCTTAGCTCCCGATCGTTTAGTATGTTGCTATTGCTTTCTTCATGACTTATACATGTTCCTATGACTATGAGATTATGCAACTCCCGTTTGCCGGAGGAACACTTTGTGTGCTACCAAACGTCACAACGTAACTGGGTGATTATAAAGGAGCTCTACAGGTGTCTCCAAAGGTACATGTTGGGTTGGCGTATTTCGAGATTAGGATTTGTCACTCCGATTGTCGGAGAGGTATCTCTAGGCCCTCTCGGTAATGCACATCACTTAAGCCTTGCAAGCATTGCAACTAATGAGTTAGTTGCGGGATGATGTATTACGGAACGAGTAAAGAGACTTGCCGGTAACGATATTGAACTAGGTATTGGATACCGACGATCGAATCTCGGGCAAGTAACATACCGATGACAAAGGGAACAACGTATGTTGTTATGCGGTCTGACCGATAAAAGATCTTCGTAGAATATGTAGGAGCCAATATGGGCATCCAGGTCCCGCTATTGGTTATTGACCGGAGACGTGTCTCGGTCATGTCTACATTGTTCTCGAACCCGTAGGGTCCGCACGCTTAAGGTTTCGATGACAGTTATATTATGAGTTTTGATGTACCGAAGGAGTTTGGAGTCCCGGATGAGATCGGGGACATGACGAGGAGTCTCGAAATGGTCGAGACGTAAAGATCGATATATTGGATGACTATATTCGTTCATCGGAAAGGTTCCGAGTGATTCGGGTATTTTTCGAAGTACCGGGTAGTTACGGGAGAAGCAATGGGCCTTGATGGGCTTTAGTGGGAAGAGAAGAAAGGGCGAAGGGGCTGCTGCGCCCCCCCTCCCCTTTGGTCCGAATTGGACTGGGGAAAAGGGGGCCGGCCACCTTTCCTTCTCCTCTACTTCCTTCTCCCTTCCTCCCCTCTTGGTGGACTCCTACTAGGACTTGGAGTCCTAGTAGGACTCCACATCCTGGCCGCACCAATTGCCTTGGCCGGCCTCCTCCTCCTCCATCCTTTATATACTGAGGCAAGGGGCACCCTAGAGACACAAGTTGATCATCGTGATTGTTCCTTAGCCGTGTGCAGTGCCCCCTTCCACCATATTCCATCTCGGTCATATTGTAGCAGCACTTAGGCGAAGCCCTGCGACAGTAGAACATCAAGATCGTCACCACGCCGTCGTGCTGATGGAACTCATCCCCGAAGCTTTGCTGGATCGGAGCCCGGGGAGCGTCATCGAGATGTACGTGTGCTAAGAACTCGGAGGTGCCGGAGTTTTGGTGCTTGATCGGTCGGGCCGTGAAGACGTACGACTACATCAACCGTGTTGTGCTAACGCTTCCACTGTCGGTCTACAAGGGTACATAGATCACACTCTCCTCTCTCGTTGCTATGCATCACCATGATATTGCATGTGCGTAGGAAATTTTTGAAATTACTACATTCCCCAACATACACCATGGCCTCTTCGGCGACTCCTTCAGGCCCGTTGAGGCCGGCAGCGATACGCAGGGCCTCCGTGCCCATTCTGGTGAGCTTGGCGATGACGGCGATATCTTCTTCAGAGAGCGGTTCGTCGAACCTGCGCACTAGTGCCTCAGCCGCCTTCTTCGTCATCTTCTCTTTTGGACCAAGGAGGCCAAGGCCCTGAACCAGGCAGAGCGTGCCGCGCTGGGCGACGGGCACCTTGCAGTTCTGGGCTGCCTGATGGGCGCTCTGTCACGACGGAGGAACAGAAGTGGCACGCGTCTTGGGGGGAGCAGAGCTACGCTTGGACAGGGGAAGACCGAGCAGGGGAGCCGGTTTGTCGCAGAAGAGGCGTCGGGGCGCAGCTGAGGACTCAGCGATCTCCAGGAGTTGAACTTGCTACGTGACTGCCCCCAGCTTGACCGCAACCATTGTCGCAGCCGTTGGGGTCTGGCGGCTGAGCAGCGCGGGGCTGTGACATGAGCCAGAGAGCGTTGGGCTGTAGACGTCCGGGATGTCCACCGATTCCTTGCCCCTGGTCTTCCTTGCTTCTTCTTCAAAATCAAGGGCACCGCCGTCGAGGCCGCAATCACCTCATCAAGCTGAGCCGCGACGTCGTCGCCAGGAGCCATGGGAACGATCAGCGCCCTGCCTGCCGTGGTGAAGAACTCGTCGACGTCGTCGGGGGCGGGGGTGGTGGCAGGCGCGGGCAGACGCACGACCATGGGCGCAGTGGGCACGTGCACCCGGCTGGCCAGGCGCTGCTTGTCGGTCTTCTTTTGGCATGGGTATGCTTGGCCGGAGGAGCGGACGCGACCTCCGTGCCGGCCATTGCTTGAGCGCCGAGGCGGGGGGGGGGGAGCGGCTACGGTGGCGCACTCTGCTTGTTGCCCCGTCCGCACCTGACGAGGCGCTGGGGGCGCGCCCGCGTCCCAACAACGTGTCCTTCCAAGAGCGACGGCCGCCGCCCCGCCCATCAACGTCACGACGCGGGTCACCGCGGGGGAGGCCCCGGCAGCCAGTGTCGACCACCGGAGCGCGTTGCTGACGGCGATGGCGCTCTTCGGGTTGTCCGTCCTCAATGTGCATGACCCAAGTGCCGGGGAAGATGCGCGGCAGGTCGTTGTCGTGGTCCGAGTCGGAGGAGGGCAAGCCGCTCTGGGCGGAGTGCGAGGAGCGCGGCGAGCGGGGGGACCAGTCCTCCACCCTGTCGACGTGGATGAGCAGATCGTAGCGTTCGGCGCCGGGTGGCTGGGCAACCCGCCGGTCAGGCGACGAGTAGCCCTCCATCTCCTCGACGCGGCCCGCGCCCTGGGGGAGCTTCCAGTAGGTGTGCCTGGTGGGGATGAAGGCCATGTCCCAGACCCACACCCAGCAGGCGAAATGCTTGGTGTGGTCGCGCTCAAGCATGCGGCTGTCGAGGCGGTCAACGCGCACCTTGTCGCCAAACACTTCCTGGACGCCTTCGAGGGTCCAGTATTGCCGCGGAAGGTGCTCGATGACGCAGCGGACGTGGAGGTTGAAGGTACCGTGGCCGGTGTGGTTGTTTTCTCTCCATGGCGCGATGATGAAGTTGACACCATCGACGCGCAGGGTGCCGCGGCACACCGCATTGTCGTGGTGGGCAGGCTGGGTGAAGACGACGAAGAAATCCTCCGGGTTGTGCGCCGTCACACGCAGGTGGTGCGGTGGGACGCAGAGCTGCGCCTCAAACCCGCGGCCCACGGCCATGGGCGAGGTGGCGCTGACCCCGTCTAGCGCTCGCAGCGTAACAACATGTCGCCGGAGGAAGAAGATGCTCTGCTCAATGGCCGGGGTGGATTCGCCGATCTTGTGGCTCGAGCGCGGGCGCCTTGCCGGGTCGGCCAGGCTGAGTTCAGCCATGTCAGCCTCGGGTGCTGCTTGGGGTGGCGTTGGCGGAGGTGGTGGTGTAGGGAAGCGGAGGCGAGCGTGAGCCGGTGTGCGAGGAGGAGGCAGGGCCGCCATGGCCGTTGCGAGGGTTCTGGGGGCACTCCCTAGCAAAATGGCCGAAGAGCTCGCAGATTACGCAATGAAGGGGGTCGCGGCAGTCCTTTCTACGGTGGTGCTTGCTGAGGCAGCGGAAGCAACGGCCGCGGAAGCGGCTTAAGAAGGCCTCCCGGCCACCCCCTGCATTGAATCCCTGCCGGCGGTCCGAGCGAGGAGCTGCGCTCGACCTTGGAGAGACCGGCAGATCGAGGGAGGCCTTGCGGTTTTTGCGCGAGGAGACCTCGGTCCAGCCACCGTCCATCCCCGAAGAGGAATGGTCGACCGCAGGGGATGGGACGACGATGATGGACTGTAGTCGTCGGGGTGGGGGAGGGGAGAGATCCGCCGGATCTTCAGAGGCCTCCGTCGTGGCGCATTGACCATGCAGCAGCAGGCGCGGCGGGGCCGCCGGATCCGGGATTGAATGCGCCGCAAGGCCCGGGATCTCGGACGGGGCGGGGGGGAGGGACTGGAATCGCCCCCGGTCCAGAGCCAGCTGGCGCATAGGCCAGCGGATCTGAGACGGAGGCGGCAGCGCGTCGGGGTTGCGCGCCCATGCTGGGCGCGAGGGAGGTGGCCGCCGCGGCCGGAGCGGCCAGCGGCGCGGGAGAGGGCTGGAGGCTACCTAGCGGGAGAGGGCCATGAGTAGTGTGCGTCGTCCAAGCTCCCTGTTGTGTAGATTAGAAGGGACGAGAAAGAAAAGGATTAGAGAGCAGTTTACTGGAGGGAGGAGAAGATAGCACACACGGGCTATGTACTAGCTCGCATCGCGCTGGCATACTCTCGTGCAAGGGGGCTCATGATGTGCGCTCGATGTGGCTCAACTCAGTCTGGCTGGCTAGAAACTGCCGATTCGACAGTCTGGGAGTTGCTTTAAATTCCGTGTGATGCAGACTTAAGTGAACACAGGCTACCAAATAGCCAATTTTCTTTCCGTGTGGGGTCTGGTTGGCTTATATGCGGGCTATTAAACACACCTTAACACTATAACTAGCACTAGCCTTAGGAAAGATAAAAAACACTGCGACCGTGCACGCGAGGCTGAAAATTACAGAGTCCAGAGTTGGCCCTTTTTTGAAACTTCATCACAAAATGAATCGGATATGAAAATATTTTGAAAAATTAACGCTTTTTCATGAAGATGTCCGGATGCTAGATAGCATGAAGCCTTTGGTAGAGGCCGCCGTCGCGCCATTCAACATGGCACCCGAGGACAGGGCGTGGCGCGCCCGGTCGGGGCGTCATTAAAAGTGTCATTTCTAAAATATTTTCAAATCTGATTTATTTTGTGCTGAAGTTTTAAAAAAGGTAAAATATGAAGAGAGGCTTTTTGGCTCCCAGGCTTAGATGAGCCCGAGAGTGAACAAAAAAATCATCAAAAATACTAAATAAATTCAAAAGAAATAAAAAAATTGTGAAGAAAGATGAGTGAGTACGTGATGTCCGTGCTAAATTTCTTAGCATTGAATGTGCTCTCAGTAAAAAAAGACAAATTTGGAATCTATGAAATTTTTTACCGTTTGTGCACTGTTTGAACCTGATTTTCATTTTTTCTAAGTTCTACTCATATGTCCAAATGCTTTGAAATTTGGCATGCACCTCACGCCCTAAAATATTCCACACAATTTCTTTTTATTTATTTTTTAAATTTTTAGTATTTTTTTAAATTTATTGCTCACCAGGTGTTATTGCCCCAGGCTCAGAATTAGGTATTCATCAAATGTGTCCATACTGACCACCCGAGGCTGACACGATAAAACCTTGGGTCAATATCTGCTTTTCCCGGGCCCAGCCAAGGGCAGCCTAAAAAATTGGCTGAGAGGACGAGCGGATCCAAAGACCCAGCTCGTCCTGCATTCGGCAAATCGGTCTGATGGGATGTCATTCATGCAGTTTATCGAAAACAGCCAAAGGCAGACAAGTTCGGTTAGGCGACAAAGATGATCTCACGTGCATATATGCATGCCGTTTTTGTGCCGGCGGTGAACCGGTAGAGAAAATATGAGCCGACCCAATGTACACACGTATTCTGCTGTGAGCCAGGGCTTAGATAAAAACGTGTGCCACCTCATGATAGAGGCGAGGGTGTCCGATCTTTCGATGAGATGATAACTATTGATTTGGTGGAGACGACTTTCACGATCCGACTACAAACGTGCACGACGTTGCGCCTTAGCAATTGCTAAACCAATCTCCTGAGGTTACTAACGATGCTGGAAGCACGGTCAGCCTGACCACGGAGGTCTATTCCTGAAAGCAATCGAAGAACGAGTAAGAATATGATAAAGCAATCTGAATATTGCAAATATATATGAAGTATTGATAATGGTGGGGATCCGGAAGCGGTCTTGGTCTGGTCGTTGGACACAAACGAAGTACACGAAGTTGCAATGGCTAACTTTTAACTAAACAAATCCCAAGAAAAAAGCTACTAGATGGATCTACTTATATAGGAGCAAGGGGTGGCGGCCAAGGAGGTGGGAGGACGTCCCAAGACAGCCTAAAACTAACCCTAGGTCATACAAGGCTCATGGGCCCAAGTGGAGGTGATGCAACACCTTTGGGCTTGTAGTTTGACTCGGATTCTGCTGCAACGTCAGATTGATTCGTCCATAACTCAACACTCCCGACGAATTTGAAGGTGAATCCAATTGGGTTGGAAAGAGCACGAAATCTAGTTTCCAACAAAAAAAGAATCACCCAATTCGGAGTCCGTATGAAAAAGTTGTTGGCATTTTGAGTCAGGTATGTCTGTGCAGTCCGAATCTGAATCCAGAACGTGAGAGACTTGGACTCTATCTTCTCTTGGTCCAAAAGTGACGTGAGAGGACTTTTTAAACACAACCTAAACTTCTCCTTTTCCCTTATCTTCATATGTGGATTGTACAAATGTCCCATACACCTGCAATTAGACAAAACACAAAAGTGTGTGAAGTATTTTTGTTCTAGATAACATAAATAGACTACTGAATAGTTTGCATTAGAAATCACCTGACAAATATGCATGTATGTAATATTTTTGGTCGTATCCAAGGTAGTCATGTCCTCATCATCCTCCCCTTTTTGAAAACAAAGCCGTCCTCGGCATTGCTTAATCTGAAATGTGGCTAACAAAAGAGACAAGGTGTACATGTTGTATATGTATATGTCATCCATTTTAACTTCCCTTGATTTTTGCACATATGTCACATGTATACATGAGTAACTTTCATTGTTCATAAAATCTAAAGCCAAAAAATTATCATAAGAAGTAGAAGGCATGAAAATATTGCAACTCAGTTTGCACATATAAGTGAAGCTCTTATTCACTTCAAAAGATTGGCAATGTTCATCATTAAACCATCCTAACTTTAATGAATAAACCTTACTTGCATCAAATTTACATGCTACAACATGCTTAAATAAGCAAACATGCAATAAGTCATTGGACACAGAATCATCATCAAGATTTGAGGTCATATCAAAATGATTAAATATTGGTTCTTTTGCATCAACAGTTAATTCAACGGGTGCACTCAAAATTGTTGATATTTCAGTTGTTTGATCACATGACGCTTTCATGACAGTAACAAGAGTCTCTAAAATAGGTGGTATGCTCAAATCAACAGGTAACTCAACACATGATGCATTCAAGTTAACT
This sequence comes from Triticum monococcum, assembly GCA_034509565.1. Lineage (NCBI taxonomy): Eukaryota > Viridiplantae > Streptophyta > Magnoliopsida > Poales > Poaceae > Triticum > Triticum monococcum. The sequence continues at coordinate 384,659,440 of CM067845.1, forward strand.
AGGCATGCTTCATTCTCATGTGAAGTTATATCATCAATACCTTTACTGTTACCTCGCAGAGATGTAGCCGATGTAGGTACGGACGTTGACAATGTACCATACTCTTGAGATGATATTGCGCTCACAATCCAAGGTGGGGCTGCTCTAGTAGGTGCAATAGTGGAGTAACCAACCGGCGGTGGTGAGCATGAACTGGAATAGTAGTTGTTGTAGTCACCCAATGCATCCTCCTGTATCTGTCTCTCAAAGGTACAAGCACGGACATACATACCAGTAATGCAATGAGGAATATACTGAAATCTTGCCTGAATATCATGGTTCAAACCACCAAAAAATCTATTCATTGTATCATCCTCAGATTCTTCTATGTCACAATGATGCATATAAGATTTGAACTCTTGGTAGTAAGCATGAACAGTGTTACTGCCTTGTTTTAATTGCTCCAATTTACGACGCAATTCACGACGATAGTAAGGAGGAAAAAATTGTTGTCTCATTACAGTTTTCAAAACTTTCCAAGTTGTGGGTTGGTTATCAATGTTTTTCTTACAATGTACACTCCACCAAACAGAAGCAAAACCAGTAAATGCTCTAATGGTAGCTCGTACTCTCTCAAGTTCAGAAAAAACATGGTGACTAAAAACTTGTTCTACTTCAAGCTCCCAAGCTAGATAAATAGCAGGATTAAATCTACCCTCAAATGATGGTAAAGAGATAACCTGACCATATGCTTGTGTGTGTTGTCCCAACTCTCGTGATGGTGAAGATGTGTCCGTCGTCCAAGAACTTCTATCTCTGGAACCTGTCATGATTAGTAGAAACAAGAACCAAAATTCGAGAATAATGTTCCTATGAACTACTGGGATGTGGTTGTAAAGTGCTCACAGTAAAGCAAATATCAATATCATACAAGTTCTTACCATGCGGCAGGTGGTGACAGGCAACCAGCGGTGTCAAATAACTCTGAAGATTGTGTAAAGCGATTGCCAGGGGAACGTGCGTATACACGGTGTAGAAATATGTGGAGCTGGGTTGGCTATATATGGTAGCAAAAGATTAACAATAATCAATTCACAAATGCAATGTTGAATAAACGCTCAACGACGGTACTGTGCTGGTCCTAGGCTAGACCGAACTAGAGACGCGAGCCTAGAACACTAATGAGGTCACGTCGTAGCACAACTAGCATCAATGAAGGATACTAAGTAGCTCTGAACAGCAAGATATAAGTGAAGATCACAACGGCAGTAAAGATAATGATGTGAAACAACAGCCAAGCAGGATATATCAACAACTTTGTATCCAACTTTCCTCTGAAAAAGTATGTGCCGATTTTTTGATTTTTTTTTCAAGAATGGTATTGACTCAAGCTTTCAAACACAAAAGGAATCACTCAATTCCGAGTTGATATGAGGAGTCAAAAAATTCGAAAACTGGCCTGAAAAACTGGAATAAGGTGTGTTCATGAACTTCGGAGGGCAAAAAGACCTATTTAGGAGCCGATTTTGAGGTGCCAAATATTGAACTAGCTTCTTCAACTATTTAGATGCGGCTCGTCGCTAGCTTTCGTTTGAGTACTCGCGGAGGCAAAACGGACTTCGTATGAGGAAGTTATGCCTGTTTTACTGAACAATGCACAAAATAGATTCCAATCCGAATTCAACTACGAGATTGAGTCTAAAAAGATCCGAATTTTGTTTTTTTTTCTCTCTTTTTTTCCTCACACTTTTTTTTCTTTCTCTCCTTTTTTTCTCTGACTTTTTTTCTCTTTTTTTCTCTCGTTTTCTTTTCTCTATTTTTTTTCTCCCTCTTTCCAAAACAAACTAGATAAGATGCAGATTGGATCAAGCGAAGATGTGAACGATCTCAACTATTATTATGACAATAAATGGTGGGTAGCACGTGGTAGAAATTGATGGATGGGTGATGGACAACGGAAGAGATAATGATGCAGCGGTGGCGTGACTAATGTGAACAGAACTTGAAACTCTAAACGAACTAGACACTAAGACCAGCAACTCGACACGACGATGCAACCGATAATTCAACTATGCAAGCAATGAAAAGAAAATTGCAAAGGCTCAGACTGGCTTGGACCAAGGATGAATAGATCTGACTCTTTTTTGTGGCTTTTTCTTGGACAATAGGTAAGAAAATAAATCTAATCTAGGAAAACTGGAAATTCTCACCGAGCAACCTGAAAACTGATACCACTTGATAGAGGCGAGGGTGTCCGATCTTTCGATGAGATGATAACTATCGATTTGGTGGAGACGACTTTCACGATCCGACTACAAACGTGCACGACGTTGCGCCTTAGCAATCGCTAAACCAATCTCCTGAGGTTACTAACGATGCTGGAAGCACGGTCAGCCTGACCACGAAGGTCTATTCCTGAAAGCAATCGAAGAACGAGCAAGAATATAATAAAGCAATCTGAATATTATAAATATATATATGAAGTATTGATAATGATGGGGATCCGGAAGCGGTCTTGGTCTGGTCGTTGGACACAAACGAAGTACACGAAGTTGCAATGGCTAATTTTTAACTAAACAAATCCCAAGGAAAAAGCTACTAGATCGATCTACTTATATAGGAGCAAGGGGTGGCGGCCAAGGAGGTGGGAGGACGTCCCAAGACAGCCTAAAACTAACCCTAAGTCGTACAAGGCTCATGGGCCCAAGTGGAGGTGATGCAACACCTTTGGGCTTGTAGTTTGACTCGGATTCTGCTGCAACGTCAGATTGATTCGTCCATAACTCAACACTCCTGACGAATTTGAAGGTGAATCCAATTGGGTTGGAAAGAGCACGAAATCTAGTTTCCAACAAAAAAAGAATCACCTAATTCGGAGTCCGTATGAAAAAGTTGTTGGCGTTTTGAGTCAGGTATGTCTGTGCAGTCCGAATCTGAATCCAGAACGTGAGAGACTTGGACTCTATCTTTTCTTGGCCTAAAAGTGACGTGAGAGGACTTTTTGAACACAACCTAAACTTCTTCTTTTCCCTTATCTTCATATGTGGATTGTACAAATGTCCCATACACCTGCAATTAGACAAAACACAAAAGTGTGTGAAGTATTTTTGTTCTGGATAACATAAATAGACTACTGAATAGTTTGCATTAGAAATCATCTAAAAAATATGCATGTATGCAATATTTTTGGTCGTATTCAAGGTAGTCATGTCCTCATCACCTCAACTACGGCTCTTGCACGCTGCTTGCTTGAAATAAAGGCGCACATGTTGGTTACCAAATTGGTTTGAGAAGCATGTGGATTTTTCTTTTCTTTTTCCCACACAAGGACAAATGGGATGAGATCTTTTATCTTCTAGCGGTTTAGTTCTGAGATGAGAGTAAACGGATGTAGTTTTAAACAAAAAATTGCCTTCTACTTCCTTCGTTTCTAAATATAAGTCTTTTTAAAGATTCCAATATAAACTACATACGGATATATATAGACATATTTTAAAATGTAGGTTCATTCATTTTGCTTTGTATGTAGTCCACATCAAAATCTCTAAAAAACTTATATTTAGAAACGAAGGGAGTATGATAGAAATTGTCATGTCACTCTGAAGGAACTGCTACCCCTCACAACCAAAAATGCAAGCGAAATCATTCGCAAAATGCCATCTCCTCCCGACGAATGTTCGCTAGCTAAGAGGGTCCTTTGTGAAACCAGAACCAGCCGTATCATAGTTTATTCTGCAACTTGGTTACCCTTAATTTCTGAAAGGGGACAAACTAGGATAGACACAATATTCATGGTGAGAAAATAGATGAATTGAAGATGGGTGGTACAAATCCAGGCCGAGGGATCTACATGTATACTCCCTGTGTTCCTAAATATAAGTCTTTTTAGAAATTACAATAAGGACTATATACAAATGTATATAGATATATTTAGAGTGTAGATTCATTCGTTTTACTTCGTATGTAGTCCGTGTTGAAATCTTTAAAAAGACTTATATTTAGGAACGGAGGAGTAGATATTTCCACCAACAACATAGCTCACAAGACACATCTTACTTTAGGGCACGGCGTTTTGGCTCTAGGAGCATAAAGAATTCTGATTATTATTTTTGTACATGTTCACGTTAGTGTCTAAGGTGTGCTTGACAACTTCCATGTGAAACCAGAAAACCCAAAGTTCAATGGTTTAGAAATACAAAAAAATTGGCACCCACCTTGGTTTTTGTTTTGCACATGTCAAAACTACCGGGTTTTCCCATAAACATATCTATAGGTAATTTTTGAAGATGAAAGTGTACATGCCTACAAATTGTTTTATTTTTTTCTCGGACATGCCTACAAATTTCCAGAGCTGAATTGAATATCCGCTAAATTTGGTGCCAATTTGTTATATTGGGGAGAGGTAGCTATTTTTCATTTACAAGTTACAAATAAATACTACCTCTTTTAACTACTCCTTCCGTTTCTAAATATTTGTCTTTCTAGAGATTTTAACAAGTGACTACATATAAAACAAAATGAGTGAATCTACACTCTAAAATATGTCTATATACATCTGTATGTAATAGTTCATTTGAAATCTCTAAAAAGACAAATATTTAGGAACGGAAGGAGTAATATAAAACTTTTTAGATCACTAAAGTAGCATGCAAGAGACTACTTACAAACCAATATTTGGTTCCCATCACCGATGATCTAGTTTAGTTATTTATAATATTTCACCACAAGTGCTATTTTCATTATAGCCATCCTTGATTCAGAAGCTGCTCTATAGTGCTATCCATCAGTTAACCAAAGCACAATAAAAAACACCACATGACACATGTGGTAAGCAATAAGAAAAAACAATGCATTGAATTCAATGAAAGTTTATCTTTCTCTACTATATCTACTACCATTTGTGCCCTTAAAAGAGGTTGGGGACCTCAGACATTCTTAACACCAAGCACATGAATTGGTGCTCCATGGCCAAGTGAGCATCAATAATCTTAGCGGACGAGTGTGCGTTATGGTTAGACATCATCAAACACAAATACCTGCAACACGCCCCGATTTCGATGACCACTTGTCAGAACGGGTCCCAGTTTTGAAAATTTGTGTCGAACGTGACACAATTTTTGTGGACTGGGGTAGTGCACATTGTTGGAAATGGCAAATCCACGGTTTTTGGTTAGAGGTGTGACTAGGGCTGAACCCCCTCACTTCGGTGTTCCCTCATTGATTTGCAATTTCCCGCCACCCTAACTCCTTAGTTTGTGACAATTGGCAAGACGAACAATGGTGTCCATAATTTCACAGATCCTTTGGACCAGCCGAGCCGCATGAATGGGACCGCCTGGTTACGATGCTTACAGATTCTGCCCCATCCGACCAGCCCAATTCCTTTAGGTGGAAACTTGAGTCGTCTATAAATTTTTCCACTAGCTCTCTCTATCATGCTCTCCATCCAGGTGCAACCCCTTTTCAAGCAATAGACATTTGGAAAGCTCGTAGCTCCACTAAAATCAAGATCTTTTTATGGTAGCTTTTGCGGGATAGATTACCTTCAGGTGTGGATGTGCAAAAACGTCACGACCCATGGGACGACTTATGCCCATTGTGTGGCGATGTCGAAGATGCAAACCGTATTTTTTTCAAGTGTATCTTGGCACAATTTTTGGGGCTGTGTTTGTGACATTACTACGTGCAGCTAGGCACCTGCATCCTTCGCATCCTTCCACACCCTAAGTGGGAGGCTAGCGGGCCATTCACGCAAGATGGCTTGGTTGATTTTTGCGTCTTTAGCTTTGGCTCTTTGGCACATTAGAAACAAAGCCATAATTGAAGGCATCTTTACTAAACATCCAGCTAATGCATTGGGTAATGCATTATACAAAATGACTATTTTCTTACAGCTGTGAAGCCATTGAGTAAAACCACCGAGGCATCCTCTCTTAATATGTTGCGCAACAAACTTCAGGAGCACGCACAGATTCCCAGGGAGGGAAGCAGCGACCAGGCATGCTGATCTTCATCCACTGATCGTCATGCGTCTTTCGCCTTTTATCTAGTTTGTTTCGTTTGTAGTCGGCCTATGTGTCGTGGCCCTTTGGGTCTGTATCGAACTTCCACTTAATTTCTCTTGTCGATCCTTGTTGTAACCCTTCAATTCGCTAAAGCTAGGCAAGCACCTTTAAAAAAATCTATTATATTACTTTAAAAAACGTAAAGTTTCATATTTTACTTTTTTTTCACAGCCCCTTTGTCCAACTTTCCCCGTAACATAATGAACCATCTTAGTTTAGTTACCTTCCGAACAAATTTCATTTTAATTTGCTTACCAAACTTCATCAAAATATAAGGTAAATCATGGGTAGGATTTGATAAACATTTATTCACACAATAGAATTAATATGAGCAGGTAAATCGCAAACTAACTTAATAGAATATTTATATATTGTTGCAATGCGCGGACATTGTTTTAGTAAAAAAAAGTTACATACCATCTGGTATCTGTCTGCCCCTAATCCGCAGAAAATCTCTACTACTTAAAAGGAATGTAAAGTTTCATGTTTTACTTTTCTTTCCATCACACATTCGTTCAACATTTTCCATTATTATGATCAGTCATCTTAATTTAGTTATCTTCTGAGTCAATTTCATTTTAATTACTCAGCAAACTTCTCATCAGAATATAAGGTAAATCATGAGCATGATTCAATAAAATATTTATAAACATAAACACATTGACATAAACAGATAAATCAAAAACTAACGTACATAAAATATTTATATCCCATTGCAATGCATTGCCCTAGTAAAAACGGTGCGTACCATTTGGTGGCTGTCTGCTCCCCCAATCAGCAGAAAATAGAAAAAGAAAAGTAAGGGACAAAGAAGTTACCCACTGTCAACTTGTCAAGCGATGGATTATCCCTGGCGCGTGTGCGACCGATCAATGCCAACTTGTCCAGCACACTAGAAATCGTCAACGTTCAAGATCAAGATGGTTTAGCCGACGGTAATCCAGAGCGCGCACGGCTCCAGAAAGTTCCACGCCGCGAAGGTACCAGGTGACCTACCACTGTCCGCGTCACGGAGATTTTCCAACGTCACCGGACCGGAAAGGATCTCCGGTTTCCGCAGAGTCGAGTGGGCGAGTCCAGCGGCTGATGGACCATTCGAGCAAGAGCGTGCTCCAGCGGGCGACTTTGCGGCGACGATCATGGACCGGGACCAGGAACAAGAGCGTTCGGCTGCTTCGATGTCTATCTTTTGTTCCTCGCGCTGGTGTTTGATTTGACCGGGAGTTTAGCTCCAGCGGTCAGTGTTAATCGTATTGTCCACATTTTATACCAGTATTTGTTACTGTATAGTATTGGTTGGGGAGAATGTACCAACGTGCATCATTGGGTACGTAATAACGACGTATCGAACTAATTATCTCCGTTTTCTAACCTGAAGTGTACATTTAGCGCACGTGCAGGATTGCCTAGGGTAGCTGATTTTCTCTGTTCCCTCATCTCCAGTGTACTTACTTTTCTTGAGTCGGCTTTGATTCAACTGTTAGGCCAGCTAAATTAAATGAGTTTTTTTTGTCGAAAAGGAGGACAGCCCATGCGTCTACATTAGGACGATGCATGCAGTCATACACATATTATTAAAAATGTAAAATTCAGCAGTCAAACAACATCGATCCGAAAATAAAGCGACAAAACCCCAAGGCCGCATGACTTACGCGACAGTAAGTCCATCAGATAGCTACTAACCCTATGTTATAAGATAATATTAAAACAAAAAAATACACATCTCTTACGCTACGCCTTTAAAAAAGAATTGTCGCCATATACGCCGATGATGGCGAGTCCAACACAAGGTTGAACTCCGCATTCTTATCCCCGAAGCCAAGCTTCAACCCACCACCTTCAGCAAGTAAATGACGCACCCCCCGTCGGCATAGCCTGATCAGAGATCTTGTCCTTCCACCGGAATGCATAAAGCCGTCATTGAAGTCGTATGTACCATCATCCCTTATCTAGCCACCGACGCCTTGATAACCGGATACCACTAGACAAGACACCAAAAGACAGATGTCTCATACCACCTGCTTCCCACCACTGTCACACCACCTTTGATCTAGTAGCAACAAGCTAAACATGAGACCTCTGCCAGAGTCATCATGGAGCATGTGCCGGTAGCAGGCATGACTTGACGTCTCAGCATGAGACATCGTGTGTAGCATCCGCCGGAGGCTTCATCTACCGGCGGTAGGCACTGCTCGACGACTCCTGAAGAGATGCATTTGTCACCTACCGAGCCGCATCGAACCCAATCTACTGATGGAGGGATGTCCAATACCGCCACCGGCCACAGAAAGGCCATCACCACCTTGATATCCATACTCTGGGCCGCCCACGACCTCGGAGTCCGCCGCTGTCGAAGAAGAGAGACCGCCGCGCCGATTCGGGTGCTATAGGGAGCACCCATTGCCGCGCCAGCCGCTATCGTTGCCCATACAATGGCAACTGCCGCCTCGACTGTTAGATCCATGTACTAGGCCCCGAATCCCTCGCACACTGCCCCATGGCCAAACACGCTTGACCTCTTGTCGTGCTGACGAGCAGGCCACCACCAGATCTGCCGCCCGGGGCTGCCACCACAGCATCTGCCGCCATGCGAAGGCCGATGTAGATCTGATTCGGAACAACGCATGTGCAAAATGGCACACACGCCCGAGATCCGCCAGCCGCCCAGGTGCCATCGCAGCCAACGCCAACAACGCCCACGCGATGCCCACCATCATCGAGCCACCACGACACTCAACTCCCTCCGTAGGCCAAATGGCCCGCCGCCATCTGGACCACGCGAGATCCAGCCCAAATGAGCCACTGGGCAAGGAGTTGCACTATCTTATCCAGCCACGGCTATGGCGGGCTGAGCCGCTGCTACACACGGGCCAGACAGATCTGACTCCGCACACTAGCTGCCCGCTCACAAAAATCCTAGCTGCCACCATCCCCGGAGCAGGAGTGAGCTTTGCCGACGGGCTCCTCTAACAACGGCTAGGAGAGAGGGAGACAGATGGGGAAGGTAGGCCACGACGGTGAGGGTTTCCTCCATGTCGCCAAGGATGGTGACACGGGGGCGGGCTTGCTAGGTTGGGTCAGCATTTCACGACCCATCATGCCTTGGGTTGTGTCAAGCTCGGACCAATCAGTTTAGCCAAACCCATTGTGCCATGGCGACACGACATGGGTTCCTTGATGGAGCATGTCGACGGGTGATCGTAGATATCAGAGCTATGATGCAACTCCTAGATTGTATGGTCAGGGGTTAAAACACTCCACACACACACACACACACTTTACTTGGGTTGAGGCCACCACGAGGTATATAATACCCTACCCATGCTTATAGTGTTCTTCATATATCGATTTCTTCACCAAGAAGATAATGGAACATCATTTGGATCCACAGAGACTTGTTTAATACTCCCTCCATCTCAAAATAAGTGACTCAACTTTGTACTAATTTTGTAACCAAAATAAGTGACTCAACTTTGTACTAAATTTAATACAAAGTTAGTATAAAGTTGAGTCACTTATTTTGGGACGGAGAGAGTAGTAAGTAAAGACATAATCATATCAAACTTTTCACTCAGTGAGGAAATTTCCTTAAAATAGTTACCCTTTTACTTGTTGGAGATCTTCCAAGGGTGATTCCCATAAATGTTCCACCTGCAGCTGGGTCTAAAACATTTCTTAGACATAAAGTTTAGTTCTACATAGAAAGTTTGTACTACCATCCAGATACTTAAACCATGAGTAGAAAAATTCTTCAACATAGTTTTCATCATTTCCCAAGATTGGGTAACATATTTTTGATCAAGTTTTTAAAAGTTTATTATTTGATTTCTCCTTTTGCAGGAGGATAGTACTTTCCCATAAAATCATCTTTGCATTTTGTCCAAGAATCAGTCCTTTTAGGTAAAGACAATAACCACTCCTTAGATCTACCTCTTAAAGAGAAAGGAAATAATTACAGTTTTATAATATCACTCTAAACTTCTTTATATTTTTGCATATCACATAATTCAACAAAATTATTAAGATGAGCAGTAATATCTTCATTATGGATCCAGAAAACTGTTCTTTCGTAACAAGATTTAGGAAAGCATGTGTAATTTCATATGAATCCATAGTAGTGGTGGGAGGATCAATATGAGTGCTAATAAAATCGTTATTACTACTACTACTGAAACACAGAGCTTGGTATTCTTAGCAATAGACATGATTGCTAGAATGGAAATAGTAACTAAAGTTTTTTGGTACTTTTTGAAGATTTTTTAGCAAGCAAACAAAAGATTAAAGTAACTAGGCAAAAAAGATAACAAGAATGCAGTGTGGTAGTGTGAAAGACATGGTTGTTTGTAGAAGAACTCCCCGACAATGACGCAAGAAATCTTGCTCGCTCTCTTGTAAAAGTGGTTGGGTATCCCCTAAGTGTAAGGGTGATGTAACCTAGCAATAAGTATTTTCCTCGATTAGAGATCCAAGGTTTATCGAACCGGAAGGAGTTCTTCAACAAACAAAGTCACTGGTACCTGCACACACACAAAGAAAACAAGCTTGCCCCCAACACGGAAGAAGGTTGCCAAGTTTATTGTCTTGCTAGTTACAAGAATAATTGCACAGGATAATGATAGTTGATAGATAGGTAAATGGTACATCAATGAATAGTAAATTGTAACAAAGATTTCAATACCGAAGAATACACCCTAGGGGCCATAGGTTCACTAGTGGCATCTCTCTCAAGCATACAAGTGTGATGTGGTGAAAAAATTACAGCTGAATAACAATTAAATTTTAATATTTATATTTATGACTATGATCATTCATGGCATAATCTCGTGTAGGCATTATGTCTGTGATATGTAGACCGTTGTCCAATGATACGTCTCCAATGTATCTATAATTTTTGATTGCTCCATGCTATATTATCTACTGTTTTGGACTATATTGGGCTTTATTTTCCACTTTTATATTATTTTTAGGACTAACCTATTAACCGGAGGCCCAACCCAGAATTGATGTTTTTTTTGCCTATTTCAGTGTTTCGGAGAAACAGAATATCAAACGGAGTCCAAACGGAATGAAATCTTCGGAAACGTGATTTTCTCATCAGATAAGATCCAGGAGACTTGGACCCCCCCCCCCCCCCCCCCCCGTCAAGAAAGCCATGAGGTGGTCATGAGGGTGGGGGCGCGCCCCCCCCTAGGGCGCGCCCCCTGCCTTGTGGGCCCCTCGAAGCTCCACCGATGTACTTCTTCCTCCTATATATACCTACGTACCCCCAAACGATCGGGGACGGAGCCAAAAACCTAATTCCACCGCCGCAACTTTCTGTATCCACGAGATCCCATCTTGGGGCCTGTTCTGGAGCTCCGCCGGAAGGGGAATCGATCACGGAGGGCTTCTACATCATCATCCAAGCCTCTCCGATGAAGCGTGAGTAGTTTACTTCAGACCTACGGGTCCATAGTTAGTAGCTAGATGACTTCTTCTTTCTTTTTGGATCTCAATACAATGTTCTCCCCCTCTCTTGTGGAGATCTATTCGATGTAATCTTCTTTTTGCGATGTGTTTGTTGAGACCGATGAATTGTGGGTTTATGATCCAGTTTATCTATGAATAATATTTGAATCTTCTCTGAATTCTTTTATGTATGATTGGTTATCTTTGCAAGTCTCTTTGAATTATCAGTTTGGTTTGGCCTACTAGATTGGTTGTTCTTGCCATGGGAGAAGTGCTTAGCTTTGGGTTCGATCTTGCAGTGTCCTTTCCCAGTGTCAGAAGGGGCAGCAAAGCACATATTGTACTGTTGCCATCCAGGATAACAAGATGTTTTTTATCATATTGCATGAAACTATCCCTCTACATCATGTCATCTTGCTTAAGGCGTTACTCTGTTTTTAACTTAATACTCTAGATGCATGCTGGATAGCGGTCGATGAGTGGAGTAATAGTAGTAGATGCAGAATCGTTTTGGTCTACTTGTCTCGGACGTGATGCCTATATACATGATCATACCTAGATATTCTCATAACTATACTCAATTCTGTCAATTGCTCAACGGTAATTTGTTCACCCACCGTAGAATACTTATGCTCTTGAGAGAAGCCACTAATGAAACCTATGGCCCCCGGGTCTCTTTCTCATCATATCAATCTCCATCACTTTATTATTGCTTTGCTTTTACTTTGCCTTTTACTTTTCACTTTGCATCTCTATACCAAAAATACCAAAAAATATTATTTATCATCTCTATGAGATCTCAGTTTCGTAAGTGACCGTGAAGGGATTGACAACCCCTAAGCGCGTTGGTTGCGTTGAGCTATTATTTTTGTGTAGGTACAAGGGACTCAAGCGTAGCTTCCTACTGGATTGATACCTTGGTTCTCAAAAACTGAGGAAAATACTTACGCTACTTTGCTGCATCATCCTCTCCTCTTCGGGGAAATCCAACGCAGTGCTCAAGAGGTAGCATCCAACTGCATATACTACTAATACTCCACTGACTACAAAAAAATACACTTCCGTGATGATACGTGCTTGCCACAGTAGGTCACGTTTTTTGCCATGCATGTACATCCATGACGATTTTATGACAGAATCAAGATAGTCATACATGTGATGTCATAGATCTGTTCCATGACAATACCAAAATTATCATCACAGAAGTGCCCACTTCCATGACGATAAATGGCACATCATGGAAGTGCTTTCATCAAGGGTAACCGACACTTGGCATCCACCGTAACGGGTTGCTGTTAAGCTATCAGGTTCCGGTTTGGATCCGATAACCCGTTAACAGCCCGGATCAATGGGGATTTTCCACGTGTAAAATCATCATTGGCTGGAGAAAACATGTGTCAGCTCACCGTTGGGACAGATGTCATCCACTCATTGGACAGAAGGCACCAATGATACATCGATGAGTGGCACGGCCCAACAGAGGCCCATTCCTGTGAAAAGGCTGACTCGTTTGACTTGGTCAAAAGATAGCGGGGCGGACCATGGAAAGCCTGTTAACGGCATGTGCGCACATAGCCCATTTACAGCCCCCTAACCCAGAGCCCCTTATGGCCTATCCGAATTAGGCCCGGTAGTGTCATCTGGGCCGTCCGAATATGATTCCAGCCCGTTGTAACTTCCGACCCATGTATGGCCCATGACGTCTTTCGACCCATATGAGGCACTTTGTAACTCTTGGCCCATTAACAGCCTGTGGTGAAACTGGCCCGTAATGAATAGTATATCGCTTTATACCCATTAACGGCCCATTATTCCATTGGGACATTTCAAGCCCATGTTATCTTTCGGCCTTCTTAGGGCCCATTTATTCTTGGGCTCATTTCCAGCATTCGATTACTTATGGCCTTTTACTGGCCTTTCTGCTTGTGGGCCAAATTCAACCCGTGGTTACAGTCGGCCCGTTAATCCGTTGGGCCGTTTTCATAGCGTCCTCAAATACGACCGATTAACGATGGCCCATTATGGTGGGCCCATGAACAGATGATTCCAACTCTAGCCCGTTTAAGGCCCATAATGCGGTCCGTTATTGGCCCATGTTTGGCCAATTAATGATACAGCTTGTAGAAGGCCCATTGATGCTACGACTCATAGAAGGCCCATTGTTTCTATGGCCTGTAGAAGGCCCATTGTTTCTACAGCCCGTAGGAGGCCCAAGGTCACTACAGTAAATATGTAGCCCATGGTTATTCTGGCCTAGTTTTTAAAAAAAGGTTATTGCGGCCACTAGCAAACAACGGAAAAAGAACTACACTGACTACAAGCAAACAAATAAACAATACAACAAGGAAATAAACAAGCAAGCAACTTATGTTAGGCTGTCATGGCTATTACACATATTACATCCACTGGGCATCAAAGTTCGCCACCAATGCAAGTATAGGGAACAAAGAAGCATATCACATACACTGGTTGTCAAAGTTGGCGACCAGTGCAAATAAACGCCGCAACAAAACAAGTCCAGAACTAAAACCACTTCAGAAGGGCTCAAGAAATAATATCCTGGGTACGCATAATGCTAGCAAGATTCTTAGCAAGCTTATTAACTTTCTCTTGTTTGGCGCTTAAATCCTCCAGCGCTCGCTGTTGCACAAGAAAGTATGCATCTGAATTCTACACGGACTTCCTCAGTCCTTCGGCTTCTTGCCGCAACACAGCTGACTGATGCCTTTCAGCTTGTAGCTGAGACTGAAGAAGCCGAAGTGATTCAGGCACCGAGTTCGAAGATCTTGTGCCAGCGGTACTGGCCAGTAACTTGAACACTACATCAACGCAGGACTGTGGGGTTTTCTCACTGTCTACAAGATCATTTTTATCACCTTTCTTGGAGACCAACATGGTTGTCTTACTATCTTGAACCTTATCTCCATTACTTTCTCTACCATTGCATAGTGGGGTGCTCTTCTCCAATATTCTGTACAAGACTCATCACAGGTTTAGCATGTAGTATACAAAACTCATTTTGGTAAACCTATTCAGCAATAAGGTGGACAGGATAACAACATGAAACAAACATATATCTATGTACTATGGTCACTGTATTATCCATATCATTCTTGTTTATGTTGCCAAATCAAGATAGAGATACAACTCAACTCATATATTTTTAATACACATCAACATAGACAGAATATAAGTGTGAGAAACTACACAGCATTGGCAACACTTGTAATGTGCATCACATGAGAACATAACTGTTTATACAACTGAAACTGAAATCAACATAGAGGAAGAAGTTAGAACAACAATCCAGTTATTAAACAAATAAGTTTAAAACATACTTGTTGTGCCATTGGAGTTTCAATTGGATCCTTCAAATTCAAAAGTAGTTGGTATGAGTAAATACAGTGATGCAAAAACAAAGGAGTATGGACCATAGCTACAGAATCTGACCTGAGAACAGTTGCTCTTCTGCTTTAACGTGGAGTTTGGGTTCGCTGTGGTGGTCTTCGTGCTTTGGGCACTACAGTTGCTTTACAAACTGCTCGTGTGGGGGTACTATGTGGTGGACATGGTGCTGTGTCAACTAGAAGTGGGTTACTATCCATTAGGGTTGGGGTCAGATGGGTTGTAGCTGGTTCTCCGTCCAACGATGTAAGTGTGCAATCTGGAAGAGTCTCGATTATGTGTTGTGGGGCTAGTTCATGGGCCAGTACGACCATGGTTCTATCTACATCGACGGGCAGCACCATCTTTTGTGAAGAACGGGTTTTTGCCCCCTTAGATACTGCCATCACCCCCTCCAATTAAAATGGCTGATAAACAAGAAAAGAAATTGAACGTACAGACATTGTATGATAGACAGATGTGGTAATTCACATATATGTTGTCTAACCAAACAGGACAACATGACACAATTTCACATATATTATGCCTAACTAAACATGATAGCATGACACAGTTTCAGATATATGATGGATAACTTAACATGATATAATGGCATAATTCAACATATGATGAGTATCTAAACAAGATGACATGACAAAACTATATGATGTCTTTCTAAAATAGGTTGGGATGAAATAATTCACATACATGTTGTCTAAGTATACAAGATGGCATGATATAAGTAACATAATTGATTCATATACTAAGCAGCTGGCACTCGCATGTATGATCTCTAAACTAAGCAGATGTAATTCAATATTGTGCATATGATGTCTAAACTAAGCAATGCAAGACACCATATGCATGATATGAGAAATATAAACATTGCAACTTAGAGCATACACCTTAGGTGGGATATAGGACTGGTCATCTGTTTCTGAATCCTCCTCTGAGGATCTACCTGTAACCATCGAGATATATGCTTCAACATGTACCATTGCCTGCTCTGAAGACCTTGTTTTCACTCATGATTTTTCCATAACCGGCTCAAATGGCGGATACACATGAAGAGTAGTTCAATATACACAGATTGTTGACAAATGGAATATGTAATGAAAAAAAGATGGCATGAGATAATTCACATATATGATGCCTGGCTACATGGCGGTGCTAAATTCACATATATGATAACTGGCTGAAAAACATGGCATTGCATAATTCACATATATGATATAGAAAGCAAACAAGAGGCATTCACACAAAGCATGTCTAATCTAAGCAGATGGCATGGCAATGCAACACACCATATGCATGATATGAGCAATATAACCCTGCCAAGTTAGAGCATGCACCTTGGGGGGGGGGGATACGACTAGTCATCTATCTCTGAATCCTCATCTAAGGAGCTATCTGTAACCAGCAAGAAATCTGCATCGACAGGTAGCACTAACTGCTCAGAAGACCTTGTTTTCACTCCAGATTTTCCCATGACCGACTCAAATGGCTGATGCACAGGAAGAGTAGATGAATGTATAAAAATTGTTGACAAATGGAATACATTATGAAAAAATATGGCACGATACAATTCACATATACGATGACTGGCTAAACAGGATGGCATTGCATGATTCACGTATATGATGCCTGGCTAAAGAAGATGGCATTGCATAATTCCCATATATGATATAGAAACCAAACAGGTGGCATTCACACAATGCAAATCTAAACTAAGCTGATGACATATAAGATGTATAATATAAGCAATGTGAGGCACCATATGCATGATATGGCCAACATCAGCATGCCAGGTTAGAGCAAACACCTCAGGTGGTAAATAGGAGTGGTCGGCTCCCTCTGAATCCCCATATGAACAGTTATCTTCCTCTAGAATACAATCTAGATTGGCGGGAGGGGGCCCCACTTTGCCCACCATGGAGCGGCGTCTGCATGACATTATATTCCCACACAACGGTCTTCTCTTTTTCTCTACATGTTCAGTACGATTGTGTGCAATAACTAACATGCATAATAAAAAAACATAGTTAGATTATGTAAGGCCTAAGGGGTGCATGCAGAAATCAAGACTAATGGTAGCAAACGAGTGGATAGATCCAAAACTAATGATAGCAGGTAGATTATAGCTTCAGTTTAAAAATATAGACAATGGATCATCTACTGTTTGTTGCCAACTGAACATGAACCACATAGAAGACCCCAGATGAACCAGATAGTAGATAGATACTATTCGTTGCTGCCTCGATATGTGCCCTATGGGCATTTTTAAACTCAAGTTTGAACGATAAAGTAGCAGGTAATAATAACTGATGTATAACGTAAGCAAACACAAAAGAGTGCGACCTCTCTGCCGGAACTGTGTAGTCCTCAAGTTCATCTCTCAGTCGATGATGGTAATGCAGTTGGCATGGCTGCCGACAACGGGGAAGATGACCTGAGGCGGTGAAAGAAAGTCTGCAGGGGGAATCTCTGATGCAGTGGACGCTTCCGTCGATGGTGCACCTCAGGTGGGGTGGATGACGGCACAACAGGAGCAGGACATAACACACAGAGTTTTCTTTGACGCCTATCTGAAAATGAAGCAAATCTGTAAGGGCTCCTTAGAATTGGAGGATTCTATAAACACAAGGACAGAAAAAACACAGGAATAGGATAGGAATGCACGTGCAAAAGAGAGCATTTGGAAACATAGGATTTCTGTCAACCTGGGTGTTTGGTTCACATGAATTGGAAGAACACAGGTATGGAGAAACATGGTCAAATTAAAGTCAAACCACGTGAAAATGAAAAAAATAAGAATCTTATTATGCCAGTAATGCAATTAGTCCTGTTTTTCATGCATATTAATTTGAAAAGGACGTCCAAGTGGATATTAAAATTCCTACATTTTTTTCTTTGAAAGAGACACCAAAGGAAAATAATCCTCCAGTTTTGCGTTGCTCCACTCCTTCTAACCAAATGCACGAATAGTAGTACCATAGTAGTTCCATAGCAAAGGATTCCTTAGGGATCGACATGATTGCAGAGTAACAAAGTGATGTGAAGAGTGTACAACCTCTTTGGCATAGCCTTGTCGACCTCAGCATCATTGGGTTGGATGTAGAGGATGGTGATGCTTGTGTGACTATCGGAGGCGGGGAAGAAGATCTGAGGCCTCTGGAAATGGCGCCGAGGGTACTGCTCCGCTGTGATGGACGGTTCCGTCATTGGAGAAGCTTCGGTGAGGTGTGCGGCGGCGAGGCTGAAGCAGGACAAGACAGCCATCCTTAATCTGAAGTGGGGCTCTAATATCATCTGCAATAGATGATGTAAAATACATCACCAAAAAGTGCTAGATGTAAAACGCATCAGCCGCGCCACGGCCGCTCCGACAGATGCTGTAAATACTGTTCACTCTGAACTTAACTGAAGAAACTGAACTTTACAGTCGAAACTAAATTTTACTGTCGAAACTGATTAAACTAGTCGCAGAGCATTGCAATAGATGTTTAGGGCGTTCGAGCACTAGTAGCGGAGCAAGGAACGCACTAGTAGAGAGCAAGTCGTGCAGAAGCACCGCGAGCGAGTGCTAAAGCAGCAACTCCTATATATAGCTGTCGGAGGTCGTGCAACAGCAACAGCGTGAGCGAGAGCAAGAGCAAAGCAACAACATGAACGAGAGCAAGAGCAGACCAGCAGCGCGACCGATAACAATAGTAGAGGAGAGCAGCAGCACGAACGAAAGCAAGAGCAGTGCAACAGCACGACTGACAACAAGAACAGAGCCGCAGTGCGAGCGAGAGCCGGAGCAGCAATAGCAGCACAAGTGAGAGCCGGAGCAGCTGCAGCTAGTGCCGATGTGGAAGTCGTTGCCGAGGAAGCAACGACATGGGGGAGAAACACCGTCGATGAAGTGGCCGGTGACGACAACATCGATAGAGACCCGCTATGGCTGCTCGGTATCGAGCACCAATAGCCGCGTGAGATCGAATAAAAGATAAAATGCAGCGGTGAATGTAGAACCTCCTTGGTGGCACCGAGCAGGCCTCAGCTTCACCGGAGGAATTGGTGAGGGTGTTGCGATTCCGGTGGGGCAGGTCAAGACGGCGCTGTGGGATGGAGGTGGCGCGATAGACGAGGCAAACATCGGGGCAACTCCTTGGAGGTGGAGGATAGGGCGGCTGATCCGGTGGGACGATGAGATCGACGATAGATCCTCATCCGGTGCGGTGGATGAGGGACGGCGGGGTGTTGCTGTGGACGACGTCGTCGGGGAAGAGTCTCCAGCTGGGCGGCGGTTGGGAGGCCAATGGAGGAGCATGGGGTTTCGCTTGTTTTGGCGGCCTTGGTGTATGAATGGGGGGACGAAGGGGAAGGTAGGGGGAGCCATGGCTTAGGGATTCACTTGTACAAAATGTAGGGTAAGTTACCAGCGTACCCCCACCGGTTTTGACCACGCGACGTCGAGCCGACATTTCCGCCTGAGGGGTAGAAGGGGGATTTTGCGTGTCTGGGCCGCGGGACCGATTTCGAATGAGGAGGGGTTTTCGCGATAACAAGACGCGGTGTGGGTTGAAGAGGTGGGAGTTTCACAGCAGATGAGACAAAAGATACCCGAGCTTGAAAATTTCGGGATAACAAGGCGCGGATTCCATGTTCGGCAGAACAAACTTAACGTGTACAAACAAAACAATTCATACAGGACACAAGAGAGTCATGTACCCTTTTACTATATTGCTATAAATGCCATTGAAAAAACTACAAGAAAAATGCAAAAAAAATCGGGAGAACAAGATTACCCTGTACAGTACCAAATCAATTCGCACTTCCCTCAACAACAACAAAAAACAAATCAATTCCCACCACAAGAAAGAGTCATGTCCCTTTTTATATGATTACAAATGCCAGGATCTCGAATTTCAATTTTTGAATCCACGTTATGTTGAATTCAAATATATCATGAGGTGACCTTGA
Source organism: Triticum monococcum (assembly GCA_034509565.1). Taxonomy (NCBI): domain Eukaryota; kingdom Viridiplantae; phylum Streptophyta; class Magnoliopsida; order Poales; family Poaceae; genus Triticum; species Triticum monococcum. Next base: position 384,679,284 of record CM067845.1, read on the forward strand.
GGTTTATAATGGATGTAGTCCTACATTTTGATCTTCCATCATATATGAACATTTTATTCCATCCTATGAACATATATATTGTCGTCTACCATATGGACTAAATTTGAATCAATTTTCCTTATTTGAATACGATTGTTGTCAAGTTATACCATCATTTAAATATTATCTTGATAAAAGAACACACATATAGCAGTAATCATATTTCACTATGAACTACATGTACCATACAGTCTCCAATTCAAATATTTGTATCAATTCTATGTTGCATTAAAATCACAGTACATTGGTCTAGGTAGCGAGATGTTCGGGATAATCTAAACCCTGTTTTCATATGTATAATTTTTGGCTGAATTGGGACAAGTTTTGGTATGAGCTTCTTGCCAAACCGTAGATTCTCTCAACAAGCCTCGTGGTTCCGAGAGGGAACGTGTCACCTTTGTGTGCGAAACGATATACGCTGCCTCCCCCTGATTTTCTTTACAGAGGCAACATAGAACTATATGAGTGCCCTGTTAAATTTTGGAATTATTCTGGGTTCGTTAGGCATTTTTTATACACTAGCAAAACATGCCCGTGCGTTGCAATGGGGGGGGCATCTTTCATACACACATTCGACAACATCAGCAAACAATATTCTTAAAAAAATCTTTATTGACACAATTTCAAACAATATGAAAATCAACTTTAAGCCTCTGGTTTACATAAAACTCATATCAACAGTTTAATGTGCATCATCGTACAGGGGTTGGTAGTGCACTGTGCATAACAGAGAAGATGATTATGTACATGTTTTAACCTTTAAGATATGGTAGTTGATAGGAATCAACATCCCCTATAGTGCTAATAATAGATTATGTGAGAGCATCTAATTGTCATATCTATTAAATTTGAATAGGGTAGAAAACATATATAATAGACATTTATTAAATGCCCCACATAGAGAAGATATTAGTTAAGTTTACATTCCGGGTTTGTTTGGCCCTTTTTATATATTAATTGAGTTTTTGGACATTTAATGTGCATAATTCAAATTTGAACTGCAAGCACATGCTCTGGTGCACAAAAGTTGGTTGAAAAATCACATGTGTGTCCATGGGTGAATTTCTAGGTCCCATACAAGAAATGGGAATGAAATTCAAACATCTGGGCGTCGTGACTCGCCCGAGAACATTGAGAAACTTGGTTTTTAAATACCTGTAAATCCAAAACTCGCCTAGAAATCATGAAACTTGGTATGATGTCATGTCATGGCACTAACATGTTGTGGTAAAAAACTTGGCCGAATTGGAACAAGTTTTGGTATAAGCTTCTTGCAAACCGGAGCTTCTCTCAAGAAGGCTCATGGTTCTAAGAGGGAACATGTCACCTTTGTGTGCGAAGCGATATACGCTGCCCCCCCCCCCCGATTTTCTTTACAGAGGCAACATAGAACTATATGAGTGTTATGTTAAATTTTGGGATTAGTCCGGGTTTGTTTGGCCTTTTTATACATCAATTGAGTTTCTAGTCATTTAATGTGCATAATTCAATTTTGAACTACAAGCACATCCTCCAGTGCACCAAACTTGGTTGAAAAATAACATGTGTGTCTTTGGGTGAATTTCTAGGTCCCATGTAAGAAATGGGAATGAAATTCAAACATCTGGGCGTCGTGGCTCAGCCGGGAACATTGAGAAACTTGGTTTTAAAATTCTTCTAAATCCAAATCATGCGTGAAAATCATGGAACTTGGCATGGTGTCATGTCATGGTACTAACATGCTATCGTAAAAAAATTGGCCGAATTGGAACTAATTTTGGTATAAGCTTCTTGCAAACCGTAGCTTTGTAAGTGCATCTAGTGCCCCTTAGTGACTTTGGTGTATTGAAGACTTATAGGTTAAGGGACTAATATGTTTGTGAGTGTACACAGGTCCATAAGTCTATGAGGAGTTTGATATTTACAGAGAAAGTCGACCCCTAAAAATGAAGTTCTTCGACTGAAGACTTAGGATCTCTGAAGACTTACTAAAGACTTTGAAAGTGAAGAAGTTGTTGTGACCTTGAAGACCCGATATTCATGTGAGGAACATGAAGCGTGAAGACTTTTGTTTTTATAGTTTCATTTTATCTTTCTTGAGTCTTAGGAAACACCGTATTATTAAAGGGGGTCGAGGAAATACTAAGGAAAAATTTCCATGTGATGCTCAACTCAAAATCCTACACCAACCAATCCCTTCGAGTGAAGCCATTGGAAATCTCATACAGTTCAGTCATATTCTTCAATGACAGAGACGAAGTTCTTCTGTTCTCTGAGGAATTTGTTCTGACTGAGGAGTTAGGAATTCGCCAGTGCGGATTGCCTACATAGTGAGGAACATGATAGCCCTGAGGATTTTGCTACTCAAAATTCCGACCGTTGCTGTGCTAGCCAGCTGTCCCAAAATATCTACCCACCTAATGGTCATATCATTGAAGGGCATTTATGTCTTATCATGTCGGGCTGCTCCCTAGGCTATAAATAGCCGTCCCCTACAACCACTAGCTGGTTGGCTGCTCCAAGAGAAACTGACACTTGTCATTTGAGAGCATCCCATCCTCCGAGGAATTTGAGCGAAAATCATCAAGTGAGGAAAACCAAAACCCAAACACCTACAAACCCAAAGTGATTGAGCATCACTGAAGAGATTGATCCTGCATGGATCTGACGCTTGTTACCTTTGAAGACTATGCTTCTTCCAGACGGTTAGGCGTCAAGGTCTAGAGCATCCAAGAGGAATTGTGGATAGCCGAGTGACCAATTTTGTGAAGGTTCGGAAGTCACCTGAAGACTTACCACAAGTGATTGGGTGAGGTCTGTGTGACCTTAGCTCAAGGAGAATACGGTGAGGACTGTGTGTCCGGGACTGTGTGTCCTCAGGTTTAAATACCTACCCGCTCCAACCAGAAGTACAACTGAGACAACAGTTGGTACTGGTCTACCAAATCATTGTCTTGACCAAGCTCACTGGTTCTATTTCCTCAACTCTTTCATTTCCTCATAACTGTGTTGAGTGCTTGTTCATATATGTGTTTGAAGACTTTGACCGAAGACTTTCTCAAATTCCTCAGTTCAATTTCTTCAGTCTATTTGTCTTCATCTTGTGATATCTTGTGCTTACGCTTTCTGTACTCTGTGCTTGTGTTCATTTCATCATGATGACTATGCTTGTGTTCTGTTATGTTTACTTTTGAGTACTTATTCCGCTGCTAGTAGTTCTTCGCTAAGGAATTTCCTCACCTGCAAATTCCTTAATGAAGAATTCATAAAAATCGCCTATTCACCCCCCCTCTAGTCGATATAACGCAGTTTCAAGCTTCTCTAAACAATGCTTGTGGTTCTGAGAGAGAACGTGTCACCTTTGTGTACGAAATGATATATGCTGTTGAAAGCACAAGTGCTCCCTGGGTGACTTTGGTAATTAATGTCAAAATATCTCTTGTTGGACTAATATTTTTATCTAGTATATTTCAGAAAGTTCAACAAAGGCGTGGCATGGACAAGAGGATGTGGAACCCCTTCAAGAATCTAAGGACAGAAGATTGGCAAAATCTCAAGGCTCTTCATTTCTATTTTAGTGATCCAAGATCACATTGAGTCCATAGGAAAGCCGATACTATTAAAAGGGGATGAGGTGTTGCTTAATGGTCTACTTTCTCAAGTGCTTAGTGATATGCTCCAAAGCCCACAACCACTTTCTCATTTCCACATATGTCCTAAACCTAAAGTCAAACACGGCCTCACCGATTTGATCTATCCGGCGCCACCGAGTTCACTTGACATAGCAACTGCCAGAAACCCTCATTAGTTCGGTCTCACCGATGGGATCTCGGTCTCACCTAGATGGGCTTGCAAACTCTTAGTTGCCTGTTGCAATTATTTAAGTCTCACCGAGATACGCAGTCGGTCTCACCGAGTTTGCATGACCAACTCTCTCTTTGCTTATCATCAAAATTGGTCTCACTGAGTTTGTGTAATCAGTCAAACCGAGTTTACGTTTTACCCTAACCCTAGCACATCAGTCCCACCGAATTGATCATATCGGTCCCACCGAAAATCCTAAAATTCACATTTTGAACTGAATCGGTCTCACTGAGTTCACAAATTCGGTCTGACCAAGTTTGCTCTTTTGTGTGTAATGGTTAGATTTTGTGTGCAGGCTATAAATACCCCTCCCCCTTCTCCATTTAAGATAGAGCCATCAGAACGTGCCTACACTTCCACTACTCATTTTATGAGACAGAACCACCTACTCATGTGTTGAGACCAAGACATTCCAATCCAACCACAAGAATCTTGATCTCTAGCCTTCCCAAGTTGCTTTCTACTCAAATCATCTTTCCACCATATCCAAATTTGTGAGAGAGAGTTGAGTGTTGGGTAGACTATCATTTGAAGCACAAGAGCAAGGAGTTCATCATCAACACACCATCTATTACCTTTTGGAGAGTGGTGTCTCCTAGATTGGTTAGGTGTCACTTGGGAGCCTCCATCAATATTGTGGAGTTGAACCAAGGAGTTTGTAAGGGCAAGGAGATCGCCTACTTCGTGAAGATCTACCCAAGTGAGGCAAGTCCTTCGTGGGCTAAGGCCATGGTGGGATAGACAAGGTTGCTTCTTCGTGGACCCTTCGTGGGTGGAGCCCTCCATGGACTCGCGCAACTGTTACCCTTCATGGGTTGAAGTCTCCATCAACGTGGATGTACGATAGCACCACCTATCAAAACCATGCCAAAAATCTCAGTGTCTCCAATTGCGTTTGCACACTCCAATCCCATGCTTTGCTTTCCTCTGCTCATATATTCTTGCCATGCTTTCTTGAAATGTATTGTGAATGTTTAAACTTGTGCTAAAACTCCACCTTAACTTGAAGAACTTAAAAACTGCTACTTTTCTTTGTTGAGGGTCTAATCACCCCCTCTAGACACCTCTTCTCGATCCTTTCAATTGGTATCAGAGCATTGGTTTCCATTGCTTTGTTTTAATCGCCATTGGAGGAAGATGGATGAGTCCACGATGCGGAGTTTTAGATGTAGAGTGCCTATACTTGATGGGGAGTTCTTTAATGCTTGGAAAAATGAGATGCTTGAGATTTTCAATGAATATCATTTGAACAAGTACATTAGTAGCCCGTGTGCACCCCTTGTTGACCCCTTGCATCCTACCCCTAATGAATCTCTTGACATGATCCACAATCTTAGAACAATCAATCTTATAATTAGAGGATTGCCTAGAAATCTGATTGTTTGCTTGCCTACTCTTGATTGTGCTTACACCATATGGAGATTTCTTTAGGAATGATTTCCAAACTATTCCTTGCAAAATCTAGATGTGATTCTTCAAAAGTCAATTGCTTTAAGTAAGATGAATCCTAGAGATCATGAGTTTAGTGATTGTTTATTTGAGCTTCGTGACCTTATGCGTGCCAAAGGATATGTTGGAATCGTTAGTAATATCATCTCGGAAGTCATTAGGATTCACAAAGATGAATATTGTCATGATCATAAATCTAATGAATCACTCTCTCTAGGTGATGATCAATCACAAGACGATGTTGAACATGGATACTATGATGAGGATGATGATAGTGATTTCAATCTCGATAAGTCTATGAGACACTTTGGTCTTATGGCTAACCTTCGCGGCTACATGGCTGGAGGAAAGGCATGGGTTCTTGATAGTGGATGTACCAATCACATGACCGGAGACAAGGATATGTTTCGTGTGCTTGCTGAAAACAACAGCCCTCGAAAATATGTCACTTTTGGTGATAACTCAAAGGGTAAGGTGGTTGGCCTTGGTAAGGTGGCCATCTCACATGACAGCTCCATCCAAAATGATATGCTCGTTGAATCTCTTGGCTATAATTACTTTCCGTATCTAGACTAGTTGATTTCGGTTTCAATGTCCTATTTACTGAAGTAGATTGCCAAGTGTTTTGAAGAGATAATCATAATATGGTCTTTACCGGTATACATAGAGGTGATCTATACATTGTTGATTTCACTAAAAAGGCTCAACCTAGAACTTGCTTAATTGCTAAATCTTCTAAAGGTTGGTTATGGCATAGAAGGTTAGGACATGTGGGCAAGCGAAATCTTGATAAGCTTATTAAAGGTGATCATATCCTTGGAGTGAAAGATGTTATATTTGATAAGGATAGATTGTGCAGTGCTTGTCGACCATGAAAACAGGTTGGAGCAAGCCACCCTGTGAAGAACATCATGACCACGAGAAGACCACTCGAGCTGCTTCATATGGATCTTTTTGGTCCAAACGTCTATAAAAGTCTCAGTGGAAATTCGTTTGGTTTAGTCAAATTCCTCAATATCGGTATTTACACTTCATATGTTTATTCCCGTTGAAAACTTAACCTATATTGTCATCAATCACCAAAAAGGGGGAGATTGGAAGTGCATCTAGTGCCCCTTAGTGATTTTGGTGTATTGAAGACTTATAGGTTAAGGGACTAATGTGTTTGTGAGTGTACACAGGTCCATAAGTCTATGAGGAGTTTGATATTTACAGAGAAAGTCGACCCCTAAAAATGAAGTTCTTCCACTGAAGACTTTGGATTTCTGAAGACTTTGAAAGTGAAGAAATTGGTGTGACCTTGAAGACCCGGTATTCATGTGAGGAACGTGAAGCGTGAAGACTTTTGTTTTTATAGTTTCATTTTCTCTTTCTTGAGTCTTAGGAAACACCGTACTATTAAAGGGGGTCGAGGAAATACTAAGGAAAAATTTCCATGTGATGCTCAACTCAAAATCCTACACCTACCAATCCCTTCGAGTGAAGCCATTGGAAATCTCATACAGTTCAGTCATATTCTTCAGTGACAGAGACAAAGTTCTTCTGTTCTCTGAGGAATTTGTTCTGACTGAGGAGTTAGGAATTCGCCAGTGCGGATTGCCTACATAGTGAGGAACATGATAGCCCTGATGATTTTGCTACTCAAAATTTCGACTGTTGTTGTGCTATGCGCCAGCTGTCCCAAAATATCTACCCACCTAACGGTCATATCATTGAAGGGCATTTATGTCTTATCATGTCGGGCTGCTCCCTAGGCTATAAATAGCCGTCCCCTACAACCACTAGCTGGTTGGCTGCTCCGAGAGAAACTAACACTTGTCATTTGAGAGCATCCCATCCTCCGAGGAATTTGAGCGAAAATCATCAAGTGAGGAAAACCAAAACCCAAACCCAAACACCTACAAACCCAAAGTGATTGAGCATCACTGAAGAGATTGATCCTACGTGGATCCGACGCTTGTTACCTTTGAAGTCTGTGCTTCTTCTAGACAGTTAGGCATCAAGGTCTAGAGCATCCAAGAGGAATTGTGGATCACCGAGTGACCAAGTTTTCTGAAGGTTCGAAAGTCACCTGAAGACTTACCACGAGTGATTGGGCGAGGTCTGTGTGACCTTAGCTCAAGGAGAATATGGTGAGGACTGTGTGTCCTCAGGTTTAAATACCTAGCCGCTCCAACCAGACGTACAACTGAGACAGCAGTTGGAACTGGTCTACCAAATCATTGTCTTCACCAAGCTCACTGGTTCTATTTCCTCAACTCTTTCATTTCCTCATAACTGTGTTGAGTGCTTGTTCATATATGTGTTTGAAGACTTTGACTGAAGACTTTCTCAAATTCCTCAGTTCAATTTCTTCAGGCTGTTTGTCTTCATCCTGTGTTATCCTATGCTTACGCTTTCTGTACTCTATGCTTGTCTTCATTTCATCATGATGACTATGCTTGTGTTCTGTTATGTTTACTTTTGAGTACTTATTCCGCTGCTAGTAGTTCCTCGCTAAGGAATTTCCTCACCTGCAAATTCCTCAGTGAAGAATTCATAAAAATCGCCTATTCACCCCCCTCTAGTCGATATAACGCACTTCCAATTGGTATCAGAGCAAGGTACTCCCTTGTTCTGTGTGATTTTGGTTTAACCACATGCAGTTTTAGTTATGTCGACCACAGGAATGAAGATTGTGTCATGCCCCATCTTTGACGGTCACGAGTATCCCAAGTGGAAGGCCATGATGAAGAAGCGCCTCATGGCGATGAACAGCGAGCTGTGGACCATCACTGAGATTGGTCTGACTGATCTGTGCAAGATGGCGGAAGCTGATGACATTCGCAAGTACACTCTTCTCAACCTCACGGCGAAGGACGTCATCTGCTCCTGTCTGTCTCAAAATCAGTTCAGGAATATCATGCATCTCGATCATGCGAAGCTTATCTGGGACCGTCTCTCTGAGGTCTATGAAGGTCACCGAACTTGTTGTGATCCTTGGTTTTAGGAATTTAAGGAATCTCTCAAAGCGATGACATTCGAACCAGAATCATCATCTTCTGCATCATGCCTTTTGGCAAAAGATGATAAGGTAACTGAATGCTATCTATCTGAATCCAGTGATGATGAATCTGGTGATGAATTTGGACCCAGCTATGTCAAACTTGGTTCCCTTGCCACTAAACAACAAAGAGCTTTGGAAAAAGTTCAATACATGCTAAATAGGAGCGATGATATGTTGGGTGAAGAAATGGTCAGTCTAAAGCTTTGGCTGAAAGTCTTTAGAGACTTCATACTAAGTATGACCTCCTTCAAGATCAACATAACACTCTCTTATCTGATCGTGAGAAGCTTTCATATGAATTTCTTCAAAGAAAGCAAGATCTTGAAAAGCTAAGAGTGAGTTATGAAGATCTCCAGAAGGAGCGCCATTCATTACTTGCCTAACGAATCAGCGCTTCTCAGGAAGAATTTGTTCCTCCATGCTTGAAGTGCATTGAACGTGAATCTGCTAATTCTTCACCTAAATGTTCAAATGTTGTTAATGTTTTCATCTGCCTCTGCTATCACTAATTCCTCATCTGAGGACATTGCTAGTATCACTGACGATCCAGGGCTGAAGGAATTGTACATGACAGGCATGTACAAAAGCCTCAAAGGGCATCAGACTCTTTGTGATGTGCTTAAAAAGCAGATCCTTAACATAAACCCTAGGAAAGAGGGTATTACCTTTGATAGGAAACTCAATGCTGATGGTACATATTGGAAGCCTGAGCAGTACCCCAAAACCTCATGGGTTGATGCAAAGGGACCTCCAGTTGATCCATCTAACTTATCTGGATTTGCATGTGAATCTCCTTGTTCTAATGATGAGTCATTTGACTCCAACTATAAACTGTTCAAAAATCAGAATGGTGAAGTATTTGCTAGATATGTTTGCACTAACTTTAGGAATGGTTCTCCTATGAAGAAAACCTGGGTTCCCAAAAAGTGCCTTGAAAGTCTTCAGGTGAATGTCCTCAGGACACCACCTGTGAAGAATAGGAACCCCAGATCAAATTCTTCATATGGACCAAATTCCTCAAAAGGATCAAAGTCCTCATATGAATATCATCATGCTAACTACTCTGTTTCGCAGGGAAGAGCCAAGGGCTATGAATATGAGCAGTATTCTTCTAATCGTTATGTTCATAAGTCCTCAAGAATTTCTCTGCTTATTCATATGCTTATCCTAACTCCTCTTATGTGAAACGAAATGGACTGGCTTCTATGCCACCTTTCTTGTATGGAGCTCGCAGCGTGATGAACTCTTTGCCACCCCTTCAGATGTCGGTGGTGAAGAAAAAGAACTAATCTCTTCTGCAGGGTCAGGCCTCCAAACGTACGTAATCGTCTGAAGAATTTGCTGGAGACCTGAGTGTGCCTGATAGGACGCAGGCTAACCATGAAGAAATGAACTTTCATTTCTCACGTCCTCATACTGTTTTATCTGTTCTATTGCTTGATGAAATTGATTTGATGAATTGATGTCATATTCTTCACTGATGAAGTATATGAGTTCGTAAGCTGCACTAATTCATCTGCAGGATGATCAACCCAAAGCCACTGAGTGGGTCCTCGATAGTGGATGTACAAATCACACGACTGGTGACAAGAATCTATTGATGGATGCTCCATTATCTCCGTCGCATCTTAAGCATATCATCTTTGCTGACAAAGGAAAAAGTCAGGTATTGGGTCTAGGTAAGGTTGCGATCACAAAGGATGGACACATAGACAAAGTCATGCTTGTCGAGTCCTTAGGATACAACCTCATGTCTGTCTCAATGCTTTGCGATCTTGATATGGTTGTTGTCTTTGGCAAATACCGTTGTGTTGTGGTTATGCAAACTGACAATTCCAAAGTCTTCGAAGGCTTTAGGAGAGGAGACCTCTATATTTTTGATTTCTCTACAGGACCACAACCAGCAGTGTGCCTACTTGCAAAAGCTTCAGAAGGCTGGCTCTGAAGGAAATATGCCCTAGAGGCAATAATAAAGTTATTATTTATTTCCTTATATCATGATAAATATTTATTATTCATGCTAGAATTGTATTAACCGGAAACATAATACATGTGTGAATACATAGACAAACAGAGTGTCACTAGGATGCCTCTACTTGACTAGCTCGTTAATCAAAGATGGTTATGATTCCTAACCATGGACAAAGAGTTGTTATTTGATTAATGGGATCACATCATTAGATGAATGATCTGATTGACATGACCCATTCCATTAGCTTAGCACCCGATCGTTTAGTATGTTGCTATTGCTTTCTTCATGACTTATACATGTTCCTGTGACTATGAGATTATGCAACTCCCGTTTACCGGAGGAACACTTTGGGTACTACCAAACGTCACAACGTAACTGGGTGATTGTAAAGGAGTACTACAGGTGTCTCCAAAGGTAGATGTTGGGTTGGCGTATTTCGACATTAGGATTTGTCACTCCGATTGTCGGAGAGGTATCTCTGGGCCCTCTCGGTAATGCACATCACTTAAAGCCTTGCAAGCATTGCAACTAATGAGTTAGTTGCGGGATGATGTATTATGGAACGAGTAAAGAGACTTGCCAGTAACGAGATTGAACTAGGTATTGGATACCGACGATCGAATCTCGGGCAAGTAACATACCGATGACAAAGGGAACAACGTATGTTGTTATGCGGTCTGACCGATAAAGATCTTCGTAGAATATGTAGGAGCCAATATGGGCATCCAGGTCCCGCTATTGGTTATTGACCGAAGACGTGTCTCGGTCATGTCTACATTGTTCTCGAACCGTAGGGTCCGCACGCTTAAGGTTTCGATGACAGTTATATTATGAGTTTATGAGTTTTGATGTACCGAAGGAGTTCGGAGTCCCGGATGGGATCGGGGACATGACGAGGAGTCTCTAAATGGTCGAGACGTAAAGATCGATATATTGGACGACTATATTCGGACATCGGAAAGGTTTCGAGTGATTCGGGTATTTTTCGGAGTACCGGGTAGTTACGGGAGAAGTAATGGGCCTTGATGGGCTTTAGTAGGAAGAGGAAAAAGGTGCTGCGCCCCCCTCCCCTCTAGTCCGAATTGTACTAGGGAAAAGGGGGCCGGCCACCTTTCCTACTCCTCCACTTCCTTCTCCCTTCCTCCCCTCTTGGTGGACTCCTACTAGGACTTGGAGTCCTAGTAGGACTCCACACCTGACGCGCCTAGCCTTGGCCGGCCTCCTCCTCCTCCATCCTTTATATACAGGGGCAGGGGGCACCCCATAGACACACAAGTTGATCATTGAGATCGTTCCTTAGCCGTGTGCGGTGCCCCCTGCCACCATATTCCACCTCGATCATATCGTTGTAGTGCTTAGGCGAAGCCCTGCGTTTGTAGTACATCAAGATCGTCACCACGCCGTCGTGCTGACGGAACTCCTCCCCGAAGCTTTGCTGGATCGGAGCCTGGGGATCGTCATCGAGCTGTACGTGTGCTAAGAACTCGGAGGTGCCGGAGTAACGGTGCTTGGATCGGTCGGATCGGGAAGAAGACGTACGACTACTTCCTCTACGTTGTGTCAACGCTTCCGTTGCGATCTACAAGGGTACGTAGATCAGACTCTCCCCCTCGTTGCTATGCATCACCATGATCTTGCGTATGCGTAGGAATTTTTTTGAAATTACTACGTTCCCCAACAGTGGCATCCGAGCCTAGGTTTTATGGTTTGATGTTATTTGCACAAGTAGAACACAAGTGAGTTGTGGGCGATATAAGTCATACTGCCTACCAGCATGTCATACTTTGGTTCAGCGGTATTGTTGGACGAGACGACCCGGACCAACATTACGCGTACGCTTACGCGAGACTGGTTCCCTCGACGTGCTTTGCACATAGATGGCTTGCGGGCGACTGTCTCTCCAACTTTAGTTGAACCGAGTGTGGCTATGCCCGGTCCTTGAGAAGGTTAAAACGAAGTCTATTTGACAAACTATCGTTGTGGTTTTGATGCGTAGGTGAGATTGGTTCTTACTTAAGCCCGTAGCAGCCACGTAAAACTTGCAACAACAAAGTAGAGGACGTCTAACTTGTTTTTGCAGGGCATGTTGTGATGTGATATGGTCAAGACATGATGCTAAATTTTATTGTATGAGATGATCATGTTTTGTAACTGAGTTATCGGCAACTGGCAGGAGCCATATGGTTGTCGCTTTATTGTATGCAATGCAATCGTGATGTAATGCTTTACTTTATTACTAAGCGGTAGTGATAGTCGTGGAAGCATAAGATTGGCGAGACGACAACGATGCTACGATGGAGATCAAGGTGTCGTGCCGGTGACGATGGTGATCATGACGGTGCTTCGGAGATGGAGATCACAAGCACAAGATGATGATGGCCATATCATATCACTTATATTGATTGCATGTGATGTTTATCTTTTTATGCATCTTATCTTGCTTTGATTGATGGTAGCATTATAAGATGATCTCTCACTAAATTATCAAGAAGTGTTCTCCCTGAGTATGCACCGTTGCCAAAGTTCGTCGTGCCCAGACACCACGTGATGATCGGGTGTGATAAGCTCTACGTCCATCTACAACGGGTGCAAGCCAGTTTTTGCACACGCAGAATACTCAGGTTAAACTTGACGAGCCTAGCATATGTAGATATGGCCTCGGAACACGGAGACCGAAAGGTCGAGCGTGAATCATATAGTAGATATGATCAACATAACGATGTTCACCATTGAAAACTACTCCATCTCACGTGATGATCGGTTATGGTTTAGTTGATTTGGATCACGTGATCACTTAGAGGATTAGAGGGATGTCTATCTAAGAGGGAGTTCTTGAGTAATATGATTAAAGTGAACTTAAATTTATCATGAACTTAGTCCTGGTAGTATTTTGCAAATTATGTTGTAGATCAATAGCTCGCGTTGTTGCTTTCATATGTTTATTTTGATATGTTCCTAGAGAAAATTGTGTTGAAAGATGTTAGTAGCAATGATGCGGATTGGATCCATGATCTGAGGTTTATCCTCATTGCTGCACAGAAGAATTATGTCCTTGATGCACCACTAGGTGACGGGCCTATTGCAGGAGCAGATGCAGACGTTATGAACGTTTGGCTAGCTCAATATGATGACTACTTGACAGTTTAGTGTACCATGCTTAACAGCTTAGAATCGGGACTTCAAAGACGTTTTGAACGTCATGGACCATATGAGATGTTCCAGGAGTTGAAGTTAATATTTCAAGCAAATACCTGAGTTGAGAGATATGAAGTCTCCAACAAGTTCTATAGCTAAAAGAAGGAGGAGAATCGCTCAACTAGTGAGCATGTGCTCAGATTGTCTGGGTACTACAATCACTTGAATCAAGTGGGAGTTAATCTTCCAGATAAAATAGTGATTGACATAATTCTCTAGTCACCATCACCAAGTTAGTAGAACTTCGTGATGAACTATAATATGCAAGGGATAACGGAAACAACTCCCGAGCTTTTCATGATGATGAAATCGATGAAGATAGAAATCAAGAAAGACATCAAGTGTTGATGGTTGACAAGACCACTAGTTTCAAGAAAAGGGCAAAGGGAAGAAGGGGAACTTCAAGAAGAACGGCAAGCAAGTTGCTGCTCAAGTGAAGAAACCCAAGTCTGATCCTAAGCCTGAGACTAAGTGCTTCTACTGCAAAGGGACTGGTCACTGGAAGCGGAACTACCCCAAGTGATTGGCAAATAAGAAGGATGGCAAAGTGAACATAAGTATATTTGATATACATGTTATTGATGTGTACTTTACTAGTGTTTATAGCAACCCCTCAGTATTTCATACTAGTTCAGTTGCTAAGATTAGTAACTCGAAACGGGAGTTGCAGAATAAACAGAGACTAGTTAAGGGTGAAGTGACGATGTGTGTTGGAAGTGGTTCCAAGATTGATATGATCATCATCGCACACTCCCTATAATTTCGGGATTAGTGTTGAAGCTAAATAAGTGTTATTTGGTGTTTGCGTTGAGCATGAATATGATTTGATCATGTTTATTGTAATACGGTTATTCATTTAAGTAAGAGAATAAATTGTTGTTCTGTTTACATGAATAAAACCTTATATGGTTACACACCCAATGAAAATAGTTCGTTGGATCTCGATCGTAGTGATACACATAATCATAATATTGAAACCAAAAGATGCAAAGTTAATAATGATAGTGCAACTTATTTGTGGCACTGTAGTTTAGGTCATATTGGTGTAAAGCGCATAAAGAAACTCCATACTGATGGGCTTTTGGAATCACTTGATGCTTGCGAACCATGCCTCATGGGCAAGATGACTAAAACTCCGTTCTTCGGAACAATGGAGCTAGCAACAGATTTGTTGGAAATCATACATACTGATGTATGTGGTCCGATAAATATTGAGGCTCGCGACAGGTATCATTATTTTCTGATCTTCACATTTGATTGGAGCAGATATGAGTATATCTACTTGATGAAACATAAGTCTGAAACGTTTGAAAAGTTCAAAGAATTTCAGAGTGAAGTGAAAAATCATCGTAACAAGAAAATAAAGTTTCTACGATCTGATCGTAGAAAAGAGTATTTGAGTTACGAGTTGGGCCTTCAGTTAAAAACAATGTGAAATAGTTTCACTACTCACGCCACCTGGAACACCACAATGTAATGGTGTGACCGAACATCATAACCGTACTTTATTAGATATGGTGCGATCTATGATGTCTCTTACCGATATACCACTATCGTTTTGGGGTTATGCATTAGAGACAGTTGCATTCACGTTAAAAAGGGGCACCATCTAAGTCCGTTGAGACGACACAATCTGAACTGTGGTTTGGCAAGAAACCAAATTTGTCGTTTCTTAAAGTTTGGGGTTGTGATGCTTATGGGAAAAAGTTTCATCCTGATAAGCTCAAAACCAAATCGGAGAAATATGTCTTCATAGGATACCCAAAAGGAGACTGTTGGGTACACCTTCTATCACAGATCCTAAGGCAAGACATTCGTTGCTTATAATGGATCCTTTCTAGAGAAGGAGTTTCTCTCGAAAGAAGTGAGTGGGAGGAAAGTAGAACTTGATAAGGTAATTGTACCTTCTCCCTTATTGGAAAGTAGTTCATCACATAAATCTGTTCCTGTGACTACTACACCAATTAATGAGGAAGCTAATGATGATGATCATGTAACTTCAGATCAAGTTACTACCGAATCTCGTAGGAAAAACCAGAGTGAGATCCGCACCAGAGTGGTATGGTAATCCTGTTCTGGAGGTTATGTTACTTGACCATGACGAACCTATGAACTATGAGGAAGCGATGATGAGCCCAGATTCCGCGAAATGGTTTGAGGCCATGAAATCTGAGATATGATCCATGTATGAGAACAAAGTTTGGACTTTGGTTGGCTTGCCCGATGATCGGCAAGCAATTGAGAATAAATGGATCTTCAAGAGGAAGACAGACGCTGATAGTAGTGTTACTATCTACAAAGCTAGAATTGTCGCAAAAGGTTTTCGACAAGTTCAAGGTGTTGACTGCGATGAGAGGTTCTCACTCGTATCTATGCTTGAGTCTGTCCGAATCATGTTAGTAATTGCCGCATTTTATGAAATCTGGCAAATGGATAAACAAAACTGCATTCCTTAATGGATTTATTAAAGAAGAGTTGTATATGATGCAACCAGAAGGTTTTGTCAATCCGAAAGGTGCTAACAAAATGTGCAAGCTTCAACGATCCATCTGTGGACTGGTGCAAGCATCTCAGAGTTGGAATATACGCTTTGATAAGTTGATCAAAGCATATAGTTTTATACAGACTTGCGGTGAAGCCTGTATTTACAAGAAAGTGAGTGGGAGCACTACAACATTTTTGATAAGTATATGTGAATGACATATTGTTGATCGGAAATAATGTAGAATTATTCTGTAAAGCATGAAGGAGTGTTTGAAAGGAGTTTTTCAAAGAAAGACTTCGGTGAAGCTGCTTACATATTGAGCTGCAAGATCTATAGAGATAGATCAAGATGCTTGATAAGTTTTTTCAATGAGTACATACCTTGACAAGATTTTGAAGTAGTTCAAAATAGAGCAGTCAAAGAAAGATTTCTTGCCTGTATTACAAGGTGTGAAATTGAGTAAGACTCAAATCCCGACCACGGCAGAAGATAGAAAAAGAATGAAAGTCATTCCCTATGCCTTGGTCATAGGTTCTATAAAGTATGTCATGCTGTATACCAGATCTATTGTATACCCTGCACTGATTTGCCAAGGGAGTACAATAGTGATCTAGGAGTAGATCACTGGACAGCGGTCAGAATTATCCTTAGTGAAATAAGGATATGTTTCTCGATTATGGACGTGATAAAAAGGTTCGTCGTAAAGGGTTACGCCGATGCAAGTTTTGACACTAATCTAGATGACTCTAAGTCTCGGTCTAGATACATATTGAAAGTGGGAGCAATTAGCTAGAGTAGCTCCATGCAGAGCATTGTTGACATAGAAATTTGCAAAATACATGTGGATCTGAATGTGGCAGATCCGTTGACTAAGATTCTCTCACAAGCAAAACATGATCACACCTTAGTACTCTTTGGGTGTTAATCACATAGCGATGTGAACTAGATTACTGAATCTAGTAAACCCTTTGGGTGTTGGTTACATGGCGATGTGAACTATGGGTGTTAATCACATGATGATGTGAACTATCGATGTTAATCACATGGTGATGTGATCTAGATTATTGACTCTAGTGCAAGTGGGAGACTGAAGGAAATATGCCCTAGAGGCGATAATAAAGTTATTATTTATTTCCTTATATCATGATAAATATTTATTATTCATGCTAGAATTGTATTAACCGGAAACATAATACATGTGTGAATACATAGACAAACAGAGTGTCACTAGTATGCCTCTACTTGACTAGCTCGTTAATCAAAGATGGTTATGTTTCCTAACCATGGACAAAGAGTTGTTATTTGATTAATGGGATCACATCATTAGATGAATGATCTGATTGACATGACCCATTCCATTAGCTTAGCACCCGATCGTTTAGTATGTTGCTATTGCTTTCTTCATGACTTATACATGTTCCTATGACTATGAAATTATGCAACTCCCGTTTACCGGAGGAACACTTTGGGTACTACCAAACGTCACAATGTAACTGGGTGATTATAAAGGAGTACTACAGGTGTCTCCAAAGGTAGATGTTGGGTTGGCGTATTTCGAGATTAGGATTTGTCACTCCGATTGTCGGAGAGGTATCTCTGGGCCCTCTCGGTAATGCACATCACTTAAAGCCTTGCAAGCATTGCAACTAATGAGTTAGTTGCGGGATGATGTATTACGGAACTAGTAAAGAGACTTGCCAGTAACGAGATTGAACTAGGTGTTGGATACCGACGATCGAATCTCGGGCAAGTAACATACCGATGACAAAGGGAACAACGTATGTTGTTATGCGGTCTGATCGATAAAGATCTTCGTAGAATATGTAGGAGCCAATATGGGCATCCAGGTCCCGCTATTGGTTATTGACCAGAGACGTGTCTCGGTCATGTCTACATTGTTCTCGAACCGTAGGGTCCGCACGCTTAAGGTTTCGATAACAGTTATATTATGAGTTTATGAGTTTTGATGTACCGAAGGAGTTCGGAGTCCCGGATGAGATCGGGGACATGACGAGGAGTCTCGAAATGGTCGAGACGTAAAGATCGATATATTGGACGACTATATTCGGACATCGGAAAGGTTCCGAGTGATTCAGGTATTTTTCGGAGTACCGGGTAGTTACGGGAGAAGTAATGGGCCTTGATGGGCTTTAGTGGGAAGAGGAAAAAGGCTGCTGCGCCCCCCTCCCCTCTAGTCTGAATTGTACTAGGGAAAAGGGGGCCGGCCACCTTTCCTACTCCTCCACTTCCTTCTCCCTTCCTCCCCTCTTGGTGGACTCCTACTAGGACTTGGAGTCCTAGTAGGACTCCACACCTGGCGCGCCTAGCCTTGGCCGGCCTCCTCCTCCTCCATCCTTTATATACAGGGGCAGGGGGCACCCCATAGACACACAAGTTGATCATTGAGATCGTTCCTTAGCCGTGTGCGGTGCCCCCTGCCACCATATTCCACCTCGATCATATTGTTGTAGTGCTTAGGCGAAGCCCTGTGTCGGTAGTACATCAAGATCGTCACCACGTCGTCGTGCTAACGGAACTCCTCCCCGGAGCTTTGCTGGATCGGAGCCCGGGGATCGTCATCGAGCTGTACGTGTGCTAAGAACTCGGAGGTGCCGGAGTAACGGTGCTTGGATCGGTCGGATCGGGAAGAAGACGTACGACTACTTCCTCTATGTTGTGTCAACGCTTCCGTTGCGATCTACAAGGGTACGTAGATCAGACTCTCCCCCTCGTTGCTATGCATCACCATGATCTTGCGTGTGCGTAGGAAATTTTTTGAAATTACTACGTTCCCCAACAGGCTCTGGCATCGACGACTTGGTCATGCAGGCATGAGGAATTTGCACACGCTTGCAAAGAAGAAGCATGTCATTGGCATTGAGAATGTAAAATTCCTCAAGGATCACCTATGCGGAGCCTGTGAAGCTGGGAAGATGACAAAGGCTAAGCATCGAGCGAAGACTATCATGACCACTACTCGTCCATTTGAATTGCTTCGCATGGATCTCTTCGGTCCTAACCATTATTCTGCGTTCTCAAATGAGGCATCTCAATATGGCTTTGTTATTGTTGATGATTACTCTTGATACACATGGGTACACATTGTTACTTACAAACATGAAGTGCAGGAAGTCTTCAAATGATTTTCCTCAAGGGCTTCAACCAACTTTGGTGTGAAGATCAAGCACATCAGAAGTGACAATGGAACCGAGTTCAAGAATTCTGGTATTGATGACTATCTTGATGAACTTGGTATTACTCATGAGTTATCTACTCCTTATACTCCTCAGCAGAACGGCATCGTGGAGAGCAAGAACAGGACTCTTGCTGAGATGGCTCGCACTATGCTTGATGAATACAAAACGCCTCGTCGTTTCTGGATTGAGGAAATTGATACTGCGTGCCACATCATCAACGGAGTATATCTTCACAATTTCTTCAAGAAGACTGCCTATGAACTCCTCACTAATAAGAAACCCAATGTAAGTTATTTCAAAGTCTTCGGTGCTAAATGTTGGATTAGAGATCCTCATCAGAACTCAAAATTTGCACCGAAAGCACATGAAGGTTTTATGCTTTGTTACGGAAAGGACTTGCACACCTACAGAGTCTTCAACAACGTTCTTCACAAGGTTGTTGAAACTGTAGATGTGCGGTTCGATGAAACTAATGGCTCGCAAAGAGAGCACCTACCTACCGTGATAGATGAACCAGCACCTGAGGAAACTATCAAGTTCAAGGCTACTGAGGATGTCATTCCCACTGAAGAATCTGCTGAAGAATTCATTCCAGAACATGAAGAACGTCGAGCTAATGCACCTGAAGAAAATACTGAAGAAAATGGTGCTGAAGAAAATGCTGATCAAATTCCTCGACGGCAACCAGCTCATCCTCGTGTTGCGAAAGAAGTGCAAGTTGAAAAGATCATCAATGACATTAAAGCGCCAGGTCCTCTCACACGCTCAAAAGCTTCACATTTATCTAACTTTTGTGGGCACTATGCTTTTGTCTCTATCACAGAGCCCACTAAGGTAGATGCAGCATTTCTGAAGCCTGAGTGGATTCAGGCCATGCAAGAAGAATTACATCAGTTTGAGCTCAACAACGTCTGGGAACTGGTCAAATGTCCAGACCCTCGCAAGCACAATATCATTGGCACAAAGTGGATCTACCGCAACAAGCAAGATGAAAAGGGCCATCTGTGCACTGATGAAAATGGTATTGACTTCGATCATAAGGTATACCGCTCCATGATTGGTTCTTTATTGTACTTATGTGCATCTAGACCAGATATAATGCTTAGTGTTTGCATGTGTGCCTGATTTCAAGCTACACCGAAGGAATCACACCATAAGGCTGTGAAGCATATTCTTCAATATCTAGCTCACACACCAACACTTGGATTATGGTACCCCAAGGGCTCGGCTTTTGATCTCATTGGATATTCTGACTCTGACTATGCTGGTGATCGTGTGGACCACAAGTCAATATCTGGTACATGTCATTTCCTCGGACGATCTTTGGTCTGTTGGTCCTCTAAGAAACAGAACTGCGTATCACTATCTACTGCTGAAGCTGAGTACATTGCCGCTGGTTCTTGCTGTGCTCAATTGCTATGGATGAAGCAAACTCTCAAGGACTACGACATCAACATGAAGAATGTGCCTCTCTTCTGTGACAATGAGAGTTCCATCAAGATTGCTCACAACCCAGTTCAGCACTCTAAGACAAAGCACATTCCGATTCGTCATCATTTTCTTCGTGATCATGTGTTGAAGGGCGACATTTCTATTGAGCATGTGAAGACTGAAGAACAGCTAGCTGATATCTTCACAAAGCCCTTGGATGAGAAGAGATTTAGCAAGTTATGGTGTGAGCTAAATATCCTAGAATCTTCGAATGTTCTTTGAAAAGGACACTCATCCTAACACTTATGCAAAATTGATGACTTAGATGTGCAACACATGAAGAAACATTTTTATTCAATCAATGAAGAATAACACTCGAAGTGTGAAGAAATTAATGAAGAATTTGATTCTCAGAACCCTACGACAATTGTACACGGTGTCTGAAATCATCATTCTTATATGGTGGGGCACGCCACCACCAAAAGTTGAAATTCCTCAGTTGTTCAAATTCTTCAACTTTGCATTGTCTTCACTGTTTCCGTCATTTTTCTTCATTGGCTATATATATATATGAGTTTATCTCCTCTACAACATTCACTTATTGCTAATTCTTCAAGTTGGTTTTTTGCTAGGTGAATGTGATCGGACCCTTCCCCCTCTATGCTAAACTCAACCCAATCTATTCACAAATTCTTCATGTGCGTTCTATTTGAAACTCGTTCAAAATCTTCACTGTGTCCTTGTCAGCTGAAGAATTTGCGAACGGAACGTTAAAACTTATCTTATCCAAATTTTTGGCTTTGCCGCTCAAACCATTCCGCATCCCACGATATACTTATCCATTCACCCACGATCTAACACGATCTCCACTTCTTAGTACGTGGGTGACACATGTCATGCGAATGAGAAGGGCCAGGGGCACGTTCGTCCAAATTCTTCGGGTGAACGGTTTTTCACCGTGGCTATAAATACTCCCCTTCCCTTCCTCACTTCCTTTACTCCGCTCGACCTCCTTCTCCATCTCGAGCTTCTCAAACCCTAGTGCCGCCGCTACTTCATCATCGGCGGTGAGGAGGAGCTTCAGTGCCTCGACCTTGTTGCCGCCGTACTCGCGCCGGCCGCGGAAATCTTTACTCTGCCGCCGCCGTAGCCGTCTTCCTCCGCCGAGTTAGGGCATGGAAGATCTGCACAAACGAACTTCACTTCTCCACCTCACAGTTCGTCGTGTTCTTCGTTTAGGGTAATTAAAAGATACTTTTACTGCCCTCTGTGATTCAAGTCATTATCTACAAAATCTTCAAAGGTGTTTTTCTTCAATTCTTCACACACTAAACACCACACATGTCATCTGTTCTTGATTCGTTTCTCTAAGCTATGTTTTTCTTCAAGATTCCTCAAATGTGTGGATTTTTGATCTATACATCTCTGGAACCTAAGACAAAGAACACTTAGTGAAATTTTTCAAGACTCATCTGGTCAAATTCCTCAAACTTGTTCTTTTTACAAAACCTTCTGAGAACACATATGACCTCTCCAAATTCCTCGCAACTATACTTTGTTCACAGGTACTCATGTCCGCTGCTGAATCACTAGGTTCTCATCAACTTAACTCATTTGTAGCGTTCCTCGAAGAAAAGTTGCATACTTCCTCAGAGAATTCGATTGTTCAAATTCCTCAACTAAAGAAAATGGCTGGCGGTAAGAAGCCACAGAAAGGAGGAAAGAAGCCTGAGGTCAACACAGCGTTTGAAATTCCTGATGACATCTATGCTGGGTATTGCATACCTCCTGAGGAAGATAAAAATCAGCGCAAGGTGCGCATTCAGAAGATAGAGAGGAGATGGGCTAGAGAGTGGAGGGAGTACAGATATGTCACTCCCAAATACATGAAGAAATTCGCTGTTACCCCTCCATGCTCAATACCTCCATTGGCACCTGGCCAAGAAGCGGATCCCACCAGCGTCAAGTGCGGTGAGGACTTTCCTGAAGAATGGGCCAAGCGACAGGCCAAGTTGGCCAAACAAGCAAAAGAAGCAGTGAGGAAGTTCAATGAAGACTCTGTTGTTGCTACTACCACTAAGGCCTTTATCAAGCCGAAGAAATCTTTGGCAAAGAAGCCTGCATGTAAGCCAAGTGCTTCACCTTCAGTGCCCTCAAGGCCAAGTTCCTCAGCAATGCCCTCACGGCCAGAATCTTCAAAGCCCTCAAGGACAATTCCTCATGCTGCCCCTGCTCCTCCAAAATCCTAAGCTCCTCAAAAGTCCTCAGTAGCTCCTCCAAAGTCCTCAGCTACTCCGACAAAGTCCTCTGCACCTGTGCATCTTGCCACGAGCCAAAAGGACTATATGCATCTCTATTGCCTCAGGAGCTTCAGCTAGTTCCTTAGCTGCACCCAATTCTTCAACGGGACCCTCTCTGCTGAAGACAAAGGCCACTGCTGGACGAGGTCCTCGCCCTAGTCCTTAGAAGAAGCAGGTCGCCTTCCAAGTGCCGTCTGAAGAAGACGAAGCTGATGATGAAGAACTTGCTGAGATCATCAAAGATAGGCAAGTCAGGGACGCTAGAGCCAAAGGCACAAATGTGCCACTGCTTTTGGATCCAAGGTTGATCCTCGACTATATTGATCTCTGGCACAAGGATCCAAACACTCCTATGCCTGATTTCAAGTTGACTCCTGGCCAAAGTCACATGCTGACCCATTTCATCCAAGAAGAAAAATGGAAATACGAGAAGGCCAGGCAGATCAAGAAATCGCAATATAAGAAGGAGAAATTTCTGAAGAACAACGTTGTCACTATGACAGCTGATGAACTTGTAAAAATCCAGTCTGAAATCAAAACCCTCAGGGATGACTTCAATGCCTACTATGCTGATTGGAAAGGAGCCAAGGTCGGGTTTGTTAAACTGAATGAGAAGTTCACCTCCAATGTTGCAGCTCCATCGCAACAGGAAATTCCTCAGGCTGAAGCATCTGCTGAGCCAACTGAAGAGCATGCCAGCACCGCTGATGACTTTCAGGCTGCTGAAGAAAATGTGAGTTCCAGGGCTGATGACTGCATTCCAGCCGCTGAAGAAATTGCCAGGGCATCCACTAGTGGTGCGCCTGAAGAAAATGAAGAAGTCAGGGCAACTGCATCAGTTGTGCCTGAAGAAAATCAACTAGATTCCTCTGCTCCTCCTGCGCCTACACCAACTCTGATCCTTCCATCTGCATCAGATGTGAAGAAGACCAAGGCTGCAGAGCATGCAACTGTGAAGAAAAGGAAAGCATAAGCTACTTCAGATTCTTCAGCTTTGAAGAAAATGAAGTCTATGACAAGTTCGTTCGCAAATCCCATTGATGTTGTTCCTATCTCAACCATGCCATCAAAGGACCTTGTTCCTTTTGATGAAGAATATGTGATCCCTAGCGGATCTGATGAAGAAAATCCTTCTGGTGCTTCATCAGAGCAGATGGATGAAGAAATTGAAGCAGATCAAATCCCTTCAACACAAGTTATTTCCTCGCCTATGCCTCAGTTCACAGCTGAAGAAGCTGGCGTTGAAGAAATGGAAGATGAAGATATGGACATTGGCTGCTCCACACCAGTGATGAATGATGAATTCTGGGAAAGTCAGCATCGCAACTCTCCAATGTTCACAACTTTACAGCAAATACCTCAGTCCCCTGCACAAACTGTTCAAATGGGCTCTGAAGAAACTCACCCCACTTCATCTATACGTGAAGAAATTCCAGCCACTAGTGCTGAAGAAACTGCTGCTGTTGAACATCTGAAGACGTAGACTGCCACTGAAGAGGAACCAGAAATTCCTCAGCCTGAAGAACCTAAGATTGCGATTCCTGAGGTTGTGATGCAACTCACTAACACTCCTCTACCCAAGCCAAAGGATCCATTCTTCAAGAAGCAAAAATTCAAGGCTGAAGAGTTCTTCGGCGAGCACGTATTCTTCACATACTACGACCCCTATGACTCTGCTCGCATTAGGAAGAGACATTTCTGGACTGCCAGCCAGGCTAATTTCTATTCCTCAGTGCTGTTCAACAAAGACAAAATCTTCTTCCATGAGCACATTCCTCATGTGGATATGGAATCTCTGCCGTGCTTCGTGCCAGTCCTCAGTGTTCTTCACGACGCTGGACTGTTAAATTTCTGCACTGACATATGTGATTGGAATGAAGAACTCATTCTTCAGTTTTATGCGACACTGCACATCACAGGAGATTCTGAAGATGTAAATTCATGGGTGCTGGACTGGATGTCTGGAAACACTCACTACATGGCACCAGCTACTGAATTGCTTCGTGCCTTACCACTCAGTCCTCCCCTTGAAGCCGCTCGTTGCGCCTACAGTGAACCTGAGCTTACAAATCACTACATGCAAGTTCTGATGAATCCTTTGAAGCCAGGTCAGGCCCCACGAACCAAATTCCTCGTGAAGGAATTACTATATGTGCCTAGAACTGTCTATCGCATTCTGACGAGGACAATGAGTCCCATCAAAGGCCACGACTCATCTGATGACGAAATTGTTGGCATCATGAAGAATCTGGTATTCAACATCGTTCATGGCCTTCCTGTCAATTATCACGATTTCTTCATGAGGACTCTGGCAAATGTTGCACTTTCTCCGTTTGAGCTGAAGCCTTATGCACCCTGGATCATGAGATTCCTCAAGACAAGGACTTCACTCAGCTACAAAGCTGATTTTCAGAATCACCTCAGCTACTTGCCCCCGATTGAAGTCCTCAAACGAACCTATTCCTCAGTTGACGAAAAGGGCAAGGCACCACCTATTATAGATGAAGGCATTCATCCATTGGATGGTCAGTTTCGCAAAGCTACATCTTATTCCACCAATGATGACTCTGCCACACATGACTCTGCTGCCAATGCACCCAAGTCTACTCCTCAAGCCACTGCTCCTCATGTGATGACTGACCGTGAGCTTCTGCTTAGTCTTCACCAGAAGGTGGATCGAAACCATAAATGGGTTAAGCGTTAGTTTGGTTCATTTCTTCACAACATGACTGCTACACACAATGCAGTGAAGAAAAACCATTACTACCTCTATGAAGTTTTCGGTCGCACCCGGGCCATTCTGTCACATCTGTATGGTGAAGAAGATCTCAAGAACACGGGTCTCAAGGAAGATTTTGACTGGTCTGCACCTCCACCGCAGAAATACAAGAAGGTCAAGGTTCCTCCCTTGGTGGCCAGCTCATATTCATCGCGCGACACCGATGAGCATGAAGACTTGGACGACACTGCAGTAGGCCCTTCCATGACAAACGACCCCAACAATGCTGGCACTCCTTCATCAACTTGATATTCTCCAGGGGCGTTAGTCCTCATTTTCGATCCTTTTGGTCATTTGATGACAAAGGGGGAGAATTTTGAGTTAGTCTTCAAGCGGGTCTGTCTATATGGGCGTTTTTTTGCTAAGTTACAATTCTCGTTCTTCTGAAACTTTATTGGATCGAGTTGTAAACTTAAACCCGATGGCGCTCTGATACTCTTGATGCTTTTTCTGCATGCTTATTCCTCATATATGTTAATGCACGCATGCTGAATTACATTAGTCACCATATTTCATCACGCATTTCAAATTCTTCATTATGATATGTCAAATGCGTGTATGAATTACAAGATATCGGGGGAGATCTCCATGATTCTACTCTTCAAGTGTGCAATGCTTCAAAAGCAAATTCCTCACCATGCACATCTTCAGGGGGAGTTGTCCTATATCTTGCAATCAAATTCCTCAATATTAGTATTTACACTTCATATGTTTATTCCCGTTGAAAACTTAACCTATATTGTCATCAATACCCAAAAAGGGGGAGATTGTAAGTGCATCTAGTGCCCCTTAGTGATTTTGGTGTATTGAAGACTTATAGGTTAAGGGACTAATGTGTTTGTGAGCGTACACAGGTCCATAAGTCTATGAGGAGTTTGATATTTACAGAGAAAGTCGATCCCTAAAAATGAAGTTCTTCGACTGAAGACTTTGAATTTCTGAAGACTTTCTAAAGACTTTGAAAGTGAAGAAATTGGTGTGACCTTGAAGACCCGGTATTCATGTGAGGAACATGAAGCGTGAAGACTTTTGTTTTCATAGTTTAATTTTCTCTTTCTTGAGTCTGAGGAAACACCTTACTGTTAAAGGGGGTCGAGGAAATACTAAGGAAAAATTTCCATGTGATGCTCAACTCAAAATCCTACACCTACCAATCCCTTCGAGTGAAGCCATTGGAAATCTCATACAGTTCAGTCATATTCTTCAGTGACAGAGATGAAGTTCTTTTGTTCTCCGAGGAATTTGTTCTAACTGAGGAGTTAGGAATTCACCAGTGCGGATTGCCTACATAGTGAGGAACATGATAGCCCTAAGGATTTTGCTACTCAAAATTCTGACTGTTGCTGTGCTATGCGCCAGCTGTCCCAAAATATCTACCCACCTAACGGTCATATCATTGAAGGGCATTTATGTCTTATCATGTCAGGCTGCTCCCTAGGCTATAAATAGCCATCCCCTACAACCACTAGCTGGTTGACTGCTCCGAAAGAAACTGACACTTGTCATTTGAGAGCATCCCATCCTTCGAGGAATTTGAGCGAAAATCATCAAGTGAGGAAAACCAAAACCCAAACCCAAACACCTACAAATCCAAAGTGATTGAGCATCACTGAAGAGATTGATCCTGCGTGGATCCGACGCTTGTTACCTTTGAAGGCTGTGCTTCTTCCAGACGGTTAGGCGTCAAGGTCTAGAGCATCCAAGAGGAATTGTGGATCACCGAGTGACCAAGTTTGTGAAGGTTCGAAAGTCACCTGAAGACTTACCACGAGTGATTGGGCGAGGTTTGTGTGACCTTAGCTCAAGGAGAATACGGTGAGGACTGTGTGTCCGGGACTGTGTGTCCTTAGGTTTAAATACCTAGCCGCTCCAACCACACGTACAACTGAGACAGGAGTTGGAACTGGTCTACCAAATCATTGTCTTCACCAAGCTCACTAGTTCTATTTCCTCAACTCTTTCATTTCCTCATAACTATGTTGAGTGCTTGTTCATATCTGTGTTTGAAGACTTTGACTGAAGACTTTCTCAATTTCCTCAGTTCAATTTCTTCAGTCTGTTTATCTTCATCCTGTGTTATCTTGTGCTTACGCTTTCTGTACTCTGTGCTTGTCTTCATTTCATCATGGTGACTATGCTTGTGTTCTGTTATGTTTAATTTTGAGTACTTATTCCACTTCTAGTAGTTCTTCGCTAAGGAATTTCCTCACCTGCAAATTCCTCAGTGAAGAATTCATAAAAATCGCCTATTCACCCCCCTCTAGTCGATATAATGCACTTTCAAGATTCTCTCAACAATGCTTGTGGTTCTGAGAGAGAATGTGTCACCTTTGTGTATGAAATGATATACGCTGTTGAAAGCACAAGTGCTCCCTGGGTGACTTTGGTAATTAATGTCAAAATATCTCTTGTTGGACTAATATTTTTATCTAGTATATTTCAGAAAGTTCAACAAAGGCGTGGCATGGGCCCCTTCAAGAATCTAAGGATAGAAGATTGGCAAAAGCTCAAGGCTCTTCATTTCTATTTTAGTGATCGAAGATCACATTGAGTCCATAGGAAAGCCAATACTATTAAAAGGGGATGAGGTGTTGCTTAATGGTCTACTTGCTCAAGTGCTTAGTGATATGCTCCAAAGCCCACAACCACTTTCTCATTTCCACATATGTCCTAAACCTAAAGTCAAACTCGGCCTCACTGATTTGATCTATCCGGCGCCACCGAGTTCACTTGACATAGCAACTGCCAGAAACCCTCATCAGTTCGGCCTCATCGATGGGATCTCGGTCTCACCTAGATGGGCTTGCAAACTCTCAGTTGCCTGTTGCAATTATTTCAGTCTCACCGAGATACGCAGTCGGTCTCACCGAGTTTGCTTGACCAACTCTCTCTTTGATTATCACCAAAATTGGTCTCACTGAGTTTGTGTAATCAGTCAAACTGAGTTTACGTTTTACCCTAACCCTAGCACATCAGTCCCACCGAATTGATCATATCGGTCCCACCGAAAATCCTAAAATTCACATTTTGAACTGAATCGGTCTCACCGAGTTCACAAATTCGGTCTGACCAAGTTTGCTCTTTTGTGTGTAATGGTTAGATTTTGTGTGGAGGCTATAAATACCCCTCCCCCTTCTCCATTTAATATAGAGCCATCAGAACGTGCCTACACTTGCACTACTCATTTTATGAGACAGAACCACCTACTCATGTGTTGAGACCAAGACATTCCAATCCAACCAGAAGAATCTTGATCTCTAGCCTTCCCAAGTCGCTTTCTACTCAAATCATCTTTCCACCATATCCAAATTTGTGAGAGAGAGTTGAGTGTTGGGGAGACTATCATTTGAAGCACAAGAGCAAGGAGTTCATCATCAACACACCATTTATTACCTTTTGGAGAGTGGTGTCTCCTAGATTGGTTAGGTGTCACTTGGGAGCCTCCATCAAGATTGTGGAGTTGAACCAAGGAGTTTGTAAGGGCAAGCAGATCGCCTACTTCGTGAAGATCTACCCAAGTGAGGCAAGTCCTTCATGGGCGATGGCCATGGTGGGATAGACAAGGTTGCTTCTTCATGGACCCTTCGTGGGTGGAGCCCTCCATGGACTCGCGCAACCGTTACCCTTCGTGGGTTGAAGTCTCCATCAACGTGGATGTACGATAGCACCACCTATCGAAACTATGCCAAAAA
The DNA here is from genome assembly GCA_034509565.1 of Triticum monococcum. Classification (NCBI taxonomy): domain Eukaryota; kingdom Viridiplantae; phylum Streptophyta; class Magnoliopsida; order Poales; family Poaceae; genus Triticum; species Triticum monococcum. The sequence goes on from CM067845.1 coordinate 384,708,712, forward strand.
TCTCAGTGTCTCCAATTGCGTTTGCACACTCCAATCCCGTCCCTTTACTTTCTTGCAATTTACATGCTTTGCTTTCCGCTGCTCATATATTCTTTCCATGCTTTCTTGAAATGTATTGTGAATGTTTAAACTTGTGCTAAAACTCCACCTTAACTTGAAGAACTTAAAAACTGCTACTTTTGTTTGTTGGGGGGGGGTCTAATCACCCCCTCTAGAAACCTCTTCTCGATCCTTTCAATTGGTATCAGAGCATTGGTTTCCATTGCTTTGTTTTAATCACCATTGGAGGAAGATGGATGAGTCTACGATGCGGAGTTTTAGATGTAGAGTGCCTATACTTGATGGCGAGTTCTTTAATGCTTGGAAAAATGAGATGCTTGAGATTTTCAATGAATATCATTTGAACAAGTACATTACTAGCCCGTGTGCACCCCTTGTTGACCCCTTGCATCCTACCCCTAATGAATCTCTTGACATGATCTGCAATCTTAGAACAATCAATCTTATAATTAGAGGATTGCCTAGAAATCTGATTGTTTGCTTGCCTACTCTTGATTGTGCTTACACCATATGGAGATTTCTTGAGGAACGATTTCCAAACTATTCCTTGCAAAATCTAGATGTGATTCTTTGAAAGTCAATTGATTTAAGTAAGATGAATCCTAGAGATCCTGAGTTTAGTGATTGTTTATTTGAGCTTCATGACCTTATGCGTGCCAATGGATATGTTGGAATCATTAGTAATATCATCTCGGAAGTCATTAGGATTCACAAAGATGAATATTGTCATGATCAGAAATCTAATGAATCACTCTCTCTAGGAGATGATCAATCACAAGACAATGTTGAACATGGATACTATGATGAGGATGATGGTAGTGACTTCAATCTCGATGAGTCTATGAGACACTTTGGTCTTATGGCTAACCTTCGTGGCTACATAGCTGGAGGAAAGGAATGGGTTCTTGATAGTGGATGTACCAATCACATGACCGGAGACAAGGATATGTTTCGTGAGCTTGCTGAAAACAACAGCCCTCGAAAATGTGTCATTTTTGGTGATAACTCAAAGGGTAAGGTGGTTGGCCTTGGTAAGGTGGCCATCTCACATGACAGCTCCATCCAAAATGATATGCTCGTTGAATCTCTTGGCTATAATTACTTTCCGTATCTAGACTAGTTGATGTCGGTTTCAATGTCCTATTTACTGAAGTAGATTGCCAAGTGTTTCGAAGAGATAATCGTAATATGGTCTTTACCAGTATACGTAGAGGTGATCTATACATTGTTGATTTCACTAAAAAGTCTCAACCTAGAACTTGCTTAATTGCTAAATCTTCTAAAGGTTGGTTATGGCATAGAAGGTTAGGACATGTGGGCATGCGAAATCTTGATAAGCTTATTAAAGGTGATCATATCCTTGGAGTGAAAGATGTTATATTTGATTAGGATAGATTGTGCAGTGCTTGTCAACCAGGAAAACAGGTTGGAGGAAGCCACCCTGTGAAGAACATCATGACCACGAGAAGACCACTCGAGCTGCTACATATGGATCTTTTTGGTCCAAACGTCTATAAAAGTCTCAGTGGAAATTCATTTGGTTTAGTCATAGTTGTTGATTTTTCAAGATTTACGTGGGTGTTCTTTCTCGATGATAAATCACAGGTCCAAAAGATCTTCAAGAACTTTGCTAGAAAGGCCCAAAATCAATTTGAAGTGAAGATCAAGAAGGTTCGCAGCAACAACGGAACAAAGTTCAAGAACACAAATGTGGACAACTTTCTTGATGAAGAAGGGATTTCACACGAATTCTTGGCTACGTACATGCCTCAACAAAATGGAGTTGTTGAGAGGAAGAACCGGACTCTTATTGAGATGGCGAGAATGATGCTTAATGAGTACAAGATGCCAAAACACTTTTGGGCGAAAGCGGTTGAGACAGCTTGTCATGCAACAAATCATCTATATCTTCACAAGCTACTCGGCAAGACGGCATATGAGCTTCACACCGGTAACAAACCCCAAGTTGGATACTTTTGAGTATTCGGCTCAAAGTGCTATATTCTTGATAAGCATCATCGTTCTAAATTTGCTACTAAATCTCATGAGGGTTTCCTACTTGGTTATGGCTCAAACTCTCGCACTTACTGTGTCTACAACAATTTCACTCGAATGATTGAATAGACGGTAGATGTGTGATAACCCACAAGTATAGGGGATCGCAACAGTTTTCGAGGGTAAAGTATTCAACCCAAATTTATTGATTCGACACAAGGGGAGCCAAAGAATACTCTCAAGTATTAGCAGCTGAGTTGGCAATTCAACCACACCTGGAAACTTAGTATCTGCAGCTAAGTATTTAGTAGCAAAGTAATATGATAGTAGTGGTAACGGTAGCAAAAGGTAATAGTAGTAAAAGTAATGTTTTTGGTATTTTGTAGTGATGATAGCAATAGCAACGGGAAAGTAAATAAGCGAAGAACAATATATGGAAAGCTCGTAGGCAATGGATCGGTGATAGAGAATTATGCCGGATGCGGTTCATCATGTAACAGTCATAACCTAGGGTGACACAGAACTAGCTCCAGTTCATCATTGTAATGTAGGAATGTATTCCGAATATAGTCATACGTGCTTATGGAAAAGAACTTGCATGACATCTTTTGTCCTACCCTCCCATGGCAGCAGGGTCCTTACGGAAACTAAGGGATATTAAGGCCTCCTTTTAATAGAGTACTGGAACAAATCATTAACACATAGTGAATACATGAACTCCTCAAACTACGGTCATCATCGGTAAGTATCCCGATTATTGTCACTTCGGGGTTAACGGATCATAACACATAGTTGGTGTAAAGCGCATGAAGAAACTCCATGCTGATGGAATTTTGGAATCACTTGATTATGAATCATTTTATGCCTGTGAACCATGCCTCATGGGCAAGATGACTAAGACTCCATTCTCCATAATAATGGAGCGAGCCATTGACTTATTGGAAATAATACATACCGATGTATGCGGTCCGATGAGTGTTGAGGCTCGCGGTGGGTATCATTATTTTCTGACCTTCATAGATGATTTGAGCAGATATGGGTATATCTACTTAATGAAACACAAGTCTAAAACATTTGAAAAGCTCAAAGAATTTTATAGTGAAGTGGAGAATCATCGTGACAAGAAAATAAAGTTTCTACAATCTGATCATGGAGGCGAATATTTGAGTTACGAGTTTGGCCTTCATTTAAAACAATGTGTAATAGTTTCACAACTCACGCCACCTAGAACACCACAACATAATGGTGTGTCCGAACGTCGTAACCGTACTAGCTTTGTTGGATATGGTGTGATCTATGATGTCTCTTACCGATTTACCACTATCATTTTGGGGTTATGCATTAGAGACAACTGCATTCATGTTAAATAGGGCACCATCTAAATCCATTGAGATGACACCGTATGAACTGTGGTTTGGCAAGAAACCTAAAATGTCATTTCTTAAAGTTTGGGGTTGCGATGCTTATGTGAAAAATCTTCAGCCTGATAAGCTCGAACCCAAATTGGAGAAGTGCGTCTTCATAGGATACCCAAAAGAAACTGTTGGGTACACCTTCTATCACAGATCCAAAGGCAAGATCTTTGTTGCTAAGAATAGATCCTTTCTAGAGAAGGATTTTCTCTCGAAAGAAGTGAGTGGGAAAAAAGTAGAACTTGATGAGGTAAATGTACCATCTCTCGAATTGGAAAGTAGCTCATCACAGAATCAGTTCGAGTGATGCCTACACCAACTAAAGAGGAAGCTAATGATAATGATCATGAAACTTCAGATCAAGTTTCTACCGAACCTCATAGGTCAACCAGAGCACGTTCCGCACCTGAGTGGTACGGTAATCCTGTTCTAGAAGTCATGTTACTAGACCATGACGAACCTACAAACTATAAGGAAGCGATGATGAGCCTAGATTCCGCGAAATGGCTTGAGGCCATGAAATCTGAGATAGGATCCATGTATGAGAACAAAGTATGGACTTTGGTTGACTTGCCCGATGATCGGCAAGCCATAGAGAATAAATGGATCTTCAAGAAGAAGACTGGCGCTGATGGTAATGTTACTGTCTACAAAGCTCGACTTGTTGCGAAAGGTTTTCGACAAGATCAAGTAGTTGACTACGATGAGACTTTCTCACCCGTAGCAATGCTTAAGTCTGTCCGAATCATGTTAGCAGTTGCCGCATTTTATAATTATGAAATCTGGCAAATGGACGTCAAAACTGCATTCCGTAATGGATTTCTCAAAGAAGAGTTGTATATGATGCAACCTGAAGGTTTTGTCGGTCCTAAAGGAGCTAACAAAGTGTGAAAGCTCCAGCTATCCATTTATGGACTGGTGCAAGCATCTCGGAGTTGGAATATATGCTTTGATAGTGTGATCAAAGCGTATGGTTTTATACAGACATTCAGAGAAGCCTGTATTTACAAGAAAGTGATTGGGAGCTCTGTAGCATTTCTAATATTATATGTGGATGACATATTGTTGATTGGAAATGATATAGAATTTCTGGATAGCATAAAAGGATACTTGAATAAGAGTTTTTCAATGAAAGACCTCGGTGAAGCTACTTATATATTGGGCATGAAGATCTATAGAGATAGATCAAGACGCTTAATAGAACTTTCACAAAACACATACCTTGACAAGATTGTGAAGAAATTCAAAATGGATCAGTCAAAGAAAGGGTTCTTGCCTGTGTTGCAAGGTGTGAAGTTGAGTAAGACTCAAAGCCCGACCTCAGCCGTAGGTTCTATAAATTATGCCATGCTGTGTACCAGACATATTGTATACCTTACCATGAGTTTGGCAAGGGGGTACAATAGTGATCCAGGAGTAGATCACTAGCAGCGGTCAAAATTATCCTTAGTTACCTAAGAGGACTAAGGAGATGTTTCTCAGTTATGGAGGTGACAAAGAGTTCGTCGTAAAGGGTTACATCAATGCAAGCTTTGACACTAATCTAGATGACTCAGTGTCTCAATCTGGATACATATTGAAAGTGGGAGCAATTAGCTAGAGTAGCTCCGTGCAGAGTATAGTAGACATAGAAATTTGCAAAATACATACCGTTCTGAATGTGGCAGACCCGTTGACTAAACTTCTCTCACAAGAAAAACATGATCACACCTTAGTACTCTTTGGGTGTTAATTGCATAGCGATGTGAACTAGATTATTGACTCTTGTAAACCCTTTGGGTGTTGGTCACATGGCGATGTGAACTATGGGTATTAATCACATAAAGATGTGAACTATTGGTGTTAAATCACATGGTGATGTGAACTAGATTATTGACTCTAGTGCTAGTGGGAGACTGAAGGAAATATGCCCTAGAGGCAATAATAAAGTAGTTATTTTATATTTCCTTATATCATGATAAATGTTTATTATTCATGCTAGAATTGTATTAACTAGAAACTTGATACATGTGTGGATACATAGACAAAACACCATGTCCCTAGTAAGCCTCTACTAGACTAGCTCGTTAATCAAAGATGGTTAAGTTTCCTAACCATAGACATGTGTTGTCATTTGATGAACGGGATCACATCATTAGGAGAATGATGTGATGGACAAGACCCATCCGTTAGCTTAGCATAATGATCGTTAAGTTTTATTGCTATCGCTTTCTTCAGGTCATATACATATTCATTTGACTATGAGATTATGCAACTCCAGGATACCGGAGGAATACCTTGTGTGCTATCTAACATCAGAACCTAACTGGATGATTATAAAGATGCTCTACAAGTATCTCCGAAGGTGTTTGTTGGGTTGGCATAGATCGAGATTAGGATTTTTCACTCCGAGTATCAGAGAGGTATCTCTGGGCCCTCTCGGTAATGCACATCATAATAAGCCTTGCAAGCAATGTGACTAATGAGTTAGTTACAGGATGATGCATTACGGAGTGAGTAAAGAGACTTGCCGGTAACGAGATTGAACTAGGTATGGAGATACCGACGATCGAATCTCGGGCAAGTAACATACCAATGACAAAGGGCATAACGTATGTTGTCATTACGGTACGTCCGATAAAGATCTTCGTAGAATATGTAGGAACCAATATGAGCATCTAGGTTCCGCTATTGGTTATTGGCCGGAGAGGTGTCTCGGTCATGTCTACATAGTTCTCAAACCCATAGGGTCCGGACACTTAATGTTCGAGGACGATTTGGTATTATATGAGTTATGTGACGATTTGGTATGTTCATGGAGGGGGAAGGGGAAATCCTATCCCCTTTTCCCTTCCTACTCCGAATTGGAATAGGAAAGGGGGAGGCCGAATTGGGAGGCGCCCAAGTAGGATTCCTCCTACTTGGGGCGCCCCCTTGGCTACCTTCCCTCCCCTCCAATATATATATATATATATATATGAAGGGGGGGACCTCTAGAACACACACGAACAATTGTTAGCCGGGTGCGGCGCCCCCTCCATAGTTTACGCCTCCGGTCATATTGTCGTAGTGCTTAGGCAAAGCTCTGCGTGGATCACTTCACCATCACCGTCACCACACCATCGTGCTAATGAAACTCTCCCTAAACACTTTGCTGGATCAAGAGTTCAAGGGACAGCATCGATCTAAACATGTGCAGAACTCGGAGGTGCCATATGTTTGGTGCTTGATCAGTCGGGACGAGAAGAAGTTCGACTACATCAACCACTTTGTCAAACGCTTCCGCTTTCGATTTACGAGGGTACGTGGATACACTCTCCCCCTATCATTGCTATGAATCTCCTAGATAGATCTTGCGTGAGCGTAGGAAAATTTTGAAATTGCATGCTATGTTCCCTAACAGAGTTGTCCAAGTATAGACACAACCATGCCCTCCTTGGTATCTATGCCTCGACTTATCCACAGAGAAATTAGGATCGGAGGGAGTACTACTACTAGTAGTACTACTGCTTTGATGTGTGGCGTCAACTCGCACAAGTATGCAACACTTCCTGAACAAACAAGCATATAAGTTGTTATACTTCTTACCCAAAGGATCTTTATATCCAACAGACACAAAATATCCGTTCGACTGTTGGAAATTACTTGAACTACTGATCTGATGTCAAAGTAATTGTTGCATCGCCACCAAAACCCACCATCTCTTAAGCTAAAGTAGACCGAGCTAACCCCTATATCAGCATATTACTAAGATAAACAGAATGCACTGTAGAATCATTTAGTACGTGAGCTTGTCAATCTGAATGTGGAGGGACACCGTCCTTGACAATCCGCCCTGGCCAGAAGCTTGGGCGGAACTGTGAAGAAGGTCAGCTCCTGCACGGCGATGTCACCAGGATCCTTGCCGCTTGTCACCTCCATTTCCACCTTGACAGCGTCGGTCTTGCCTTTGGGCTCCCCCGGTGCGCCGTTCGCCCACAGCTTGGCCGCGTAGTGCGGCAGTGGGGACGCCCTTGCTTTGATGCAGACGACCGACACGTCGATAGGCGCGCCGATGTCGAGCATGCCGCCGACCAAGAAAATGCGCGACCATCCCCCTCCATGAACAGCAAGAGCCGCGGCTCCGACAGTGGCACTTGCAGCTGGAGCACCTTGCCGTACTGGATCCCGTGCACGGGCATGGGATGCATGATGCTAATGTGGTGGGAGAGCGCCGGCGGCGGGCCTTTGTGGCCGTAGACGGGCACGGGACATTTGCATGGCGCGAGCGGACACACGCTTTGGTGATCGGCGAGCTCGTGGTAAGTGACGTAGAGCCCACATCCTTCGTGCGGGCACTCCACCCTCATCGAGGAGAAGATGGCGTCCATCGCCATGTTCCGTGCTACCTCTTGAGCATGCGCTGGTTTTCCCTTGAAGAGGAAAGGGTGATGCAGCAAACTAGCATAAGTATTTCCCTCAGTTTTTGAGAACCAAGGTATCAATCCAGTAGGAGACTACACACAAGTCGCCTAGTACCTGCACAAATAAATAAGAACCTTGCAACCAACGCGATAAAGGGGTTCAATCCCTTCACGGCCACTTGCAAAAGTGTGATCTGATAAAGATAATAAGATAAATATTTTGGGTATTTTGGTGTATAGATTGGAAAATAAAGATTGCAAAATAAACGGCGACAGAAATGGCTAGTTCACGGGAAACTAATATGACGTAAAGTAGACCCGGGGGCCATAGGTTTCACTAGTGGCTTCTCTCAAGATAACATATATTATGGTGGGTGAACAAATTACTGCCGAGCAATTGATAGAAAAGCGCATCGTTATGATGATATCTAGGCATGATCATGAACATAGGCATCATGTCCGTGTCAAGTATACCGAAACGATTCTGCATCTACTACTATTACTCCACACATCAACCGCTATCCAGCATGCATCTAGAGTATTAAGTTCATAAGAACAGAGTAACACATTAGGCAAGATGACATGATGTAGAGGGATAAACTCAAGCAATAAGATATAAACCCCATCTTTTTATCCTCGATGGCAACAATACAATACGTGCCTTGCTGCCCCTACTGTCATTGGGAAAGGACACCGCAAGATTGAACCCAAAGCTAAGCACTTCTCCCATTGCAAGAAAGATCAATCTAGTAGGCCAAACCAAACTGATAATTCGAAGAGACTTGCAAAGATATCAAATCATGCATATAAGAATTCAGAGAAGAATCAAATATTGTTCATAGATAATCTTAATCATAAACCCACAATTCATCCGATCTCGACAAACACACCGCAAAAAGAATTACATCGAATAGATCTCCAAGAACATCGAGGAGAACTTTGTATTGAGATCCATAGAGAGAGAAGAAGCCATCTAGCTAATAACTATGGACCCGAAGGTCTGTGGTAAACTACTCACACATCATCGGAGAGGCTATGGTGTTGATGTAGAAGCCCTCCGTGATCGAATCCCCCTCCGGTAGATCGTCGAAAAAGGTCCCCAGATGGGATCTCACGGGTACAGAAGGTTGCGGCCATGGAAAAGTGGTTTCGTGGCTCCCCTGGATGTTTTCAGGGTATAAGAGTATATATAGGCGAAGGAAGTAGGTCGGTGGAGCTACGAGGGGCCCATGAGGGTGGGGGTGCTGCACCCTACCTCATGGCCGCCTCGTTGCTTCCTTGACCTCCACTCCAAGTCTCCTGGATTGCGTTTGTTCCAAAAAAGATCCTCATGAAGGTTTCATTCCGTTTGGATCCCGTTTGATATTCCTTTTCTGCGAAACACTGAAATAGGCAAAAAAACAGCAGCTGGCACTGGGCCTCCTATTAATAGGTTAGTCCCAAAAATAATATAAAAGTGCATATTAAAGCCCATGAAACATCCAAAACAGATAATATAATAGCATGGAACAATAAAAAATTATAGATACATTGGAGATGTATCATTCCGCACGTCGAAGCCACCACCGTGCTCGCACTTCTGGCACTGCCACTGGTTCCCGGGGCGCTCACCGTAGCAGTCCGCGCAGGCCAGGTGCCCTCCCTTGCACTTCACAAATCAATCAAATAGCACATCAATCAAGAAACTTGTACCTTGCTCGATCAGCCGAATAGACGAGGTGTATTCGAACCTCATACACCGGAGGCTTCAAGGGGTGGAGGCACAAGGGGCAGTGGAGCAAGGTGAGGTCCATAGAGGCCATACAGAGCTCCATCGTCGGGTCCTGTTCCATCGGCTTGATCTCTCCCTCCTCATGCACAACCATCTCTCGTCTTAGGGCCGGGGCATTACAAAGCTTTACCGTCACATATTCATACTACTTCAAGGTGCATTAAATCAACACATGCAAGTATCAAAAGGAAAATCACAGCATGCATGCATGTATTGTAATTAATGCATCGGTAAACGCAAATTATTGAAATATATCGAGTGCACTGCTTTGATGTGTCGCGCCAACTCTTTCAACAAGGTGAAGTTTGATTACAATGCCCTCTCACTCGACCATGAGCGTGGTGGCTCGTAGGACTAGGAGAAGCTTTCACTACACGCTCTCGCTCCCGCACACGATGGACACGTAGCAGTTCATTCGGTGTCAGATGGCCAGGTAGTACTCCACTGTAGTAGTACCATCATTGTTCGACTTCCCGAAGAGGCGAAGAGCCAAGCGCAACCTGGACGCTCGTGTGGCAGTTTCATGTGTAGGGGAGGTATAGTGACATAGTCTAGGATAGCGTGTACCGTGCTTCTAAGCTTAAAATCGGTGGGGTCGGCTCCATGCTATGAGGCCGTCTTGAAGCATTTTTTGATTAAAATAATTTGCTGGCCCGACCTGTCATCCTGGTGATTGTAGTTTGCACGCTCATCTGGTCAAGATAGGAACATATATTTTAATTTGTGGTGGGGTAAATGTTAGATGTTGCAGCAAATATATTGTACACTATGGGTCTTTTAGCCAAGTTTAGAGGCAAGCATGTGGGGCCAGTTCTATGATGTGTCGCATCAACTCGCACAACGAGGAGAAGCTTGATTTTACTACACTACACGCCCTCTCCCTCGCCCATGCATGCAATGGCTCGTAGACAAGGATGGGCTTTTGCTTACTACAACAAGCTATCCCTCCCGCACGCGGTGGACGGACATGCAGCAGTTGATTCGATATTGTAGAAGTAGTAACGTCATTGTTCGTCTTCTCAAAGAGGCGAAGAGCCAAGCGCAATCCAACGTGGCAGTTGCGAACGCTCGCGTGGCAGTCTTTGTGTAGGGTGGGGCGTGGTGCGGAGCCTTGGAGCGGGCATATAGCCAGGCTCTTGCATGAGACAAAATTGCCATGTAAGCAGGCTATAAGCCCACTATTGTACTTGCTCTTAATAGTATAGCCCTGTAAACCGGAAAGGAGGGACTACTCCCTCCGTTCCTAAATACTCCCTTTATTTTTATTTAGTCCTCATATTAGCTTTGGTAAAAGTCAAGCTTTATAAACTTTGACCAAGTTTATAAAAATATATTAACATAAGCAATAACAAATCAATACAATTAGATTTATTATTGAATGTACTTTCACATCATATTTTTTTATGATAAATGTTTATATTATTTTTTATAAACTTGGTCAAACTTTATGAAAATTTGACCTCAGTCAACTCTAATATGCAGAGTAAATAAAAACGGAAGGAGTTTTTGCCTTTCTAGAGATTTCAACAAGTGACTACACCCTAAATACTCACATATGGAGCAAAATGAGTGAATCTACACCGTAAATAAATATGTAGTTCTCTTGTTTTCCTCTCCACCTTGGTTGTGGTGCACAATATTGAGTATACTATTGACTAGTCTCTTTTTGAAATGGATTTGCGTTGATACGACTTGAATGCCAACGAGGCAGAGGGTAGCGGTTCCCGAAACATTGAATGGTCAATGATGACTCCGCATTCAATTAGCATGCAGAGGTTGGAGAAGCAGAATGGAGACAGCACGTTGTGAATGCAACACAGTTTGGACTCTCATATAAAGGCGCCCCACCACTCCAATCCATCTACTCCTAGTCTCTGCGCAACACTACCCACTCCAATCCAAGACCAAGACCAAGTGACCAGAAGCCACAAGCACCCATGGCGTCGATGGACGCGAGCGGTAGTCGGCTGTGCCGGATCGTCCAAGAGGTCGACCTGCGGCCCCGCACCATGCAGCGTTTCTAGACGGTGCTGGCGATCGCCAGTGTTGTAGACCTAGTCGACGCCGGCTTCGCCTCTCGCATGTGCCAGACGATGGTCGACTCCATCCGCAAGTTCACCGCCATCAAGAAGTGCGCGACGCGCTTGCCGTACTGCTCCAGCTCGCGCGCCCTGGCTCCTCGTTGCCGGCCACCCTCATCGGCCTCCAAGGTGACGAACTCTTTGAAGCACTGCTGGCCCTGCAGCCGCTGGAGGTCGCGACGAAGAATGTGCACCTCGAGGCCGCGCTCACCGCACAATGCCTCGCCATGCAAGAAACCATCGATCGGCACATCCACGTCTACGAGGAAATCGTCTACATAGGCCACTACAAGGCCGGCGAGGACAGAAATACGTTGGCCTTCTTCCAGCAATCTTTGGACGCCATTGTTCAGAAGCACGTCGACCTGGCCATGAAAGCTGATGCTACTTAGCCGCCTTTCGGTGGGCCGACGCCCTAAGTCAAGGAGGTGGACGTCGTCGATGGATGCATCTTTCTTCTCGCCTCCTGTAACCAGCACTGCATCGCCTTGTGGCCTTAATGTTTTATTAGTGCAAGCGATTTTTATTCCAATCGTAAATGACATGTGTGATCCCTTGCTCTTATTTGGCGTTAATTATATGTAGTATCACTGTCTTCAACCTGGTGTACTACCTAGGTCATGGTTTATTAGTCCCTTTTGTAATTTGTGCTAAATTTTGACCAAAGATTTAATTGACAAAATTATAGTGCATAGTTTTCAATGATATAATTTTGGTGACATGCATGAACCTTTTGTTAGTCAAATTTTGGTCAAAATTTGGCACCGATTACGACGGGGAGCAATAAACCAGGACGGAGGTAGACTAGTCCGTCACCATCGTGTTTTGTGTCTAGTTTTGACTTCAGTGAGGAAACCTACATGGAGGGAGTGATGTATATATTGGCGTGACAACCAAACTTATATATATATATATATATTCAAAATTGAGCGTTACTACAAGTCACGAGGTCAAAACGAGAAAGTGGAATAAGTACAGCATGCATGTGCCGTTCACGTCACACCCACACACGGTCGCGGTGCACAATGTAGTAAATGACTAGTCTCTTCTCATATAAAGAAGCCCCACCACTCCAATCCATCTACTCTTAGTCTCTGCGCAACACTGCTCACTCAAATCCAAGACGAAGTGACCAGAAGCCACAAGAACCTATGGAGGCGATGGACGCGAGCGGCAGTCGGCTATGCCAGATCATCCAAGACACCGGCCCGTGGCCCCGCACCGCGAGCGTTTCCAGACGGTGCTGGTGACCGCCAGCGTCGTAGCCCTCGCCGACGCTGGTTTCGCTTCTCGCATGGACGACATGATGGTCCGCTCCATCCACAAGTTCACTGCCATCAAGAAGCACGCAGATGACCTTGCCATTCTGCTCCAGCCCGCGCGCCCAGGCTCCTCATTGCCTGCCACCCTCATTGGCCTCCATGATGATGAACTCTTTCAAGCCCTGGTGGCCCTGCAGGTGCCAGAGGTCGCAACGAAGAATGTGCACCTCGAGGCCGCGCTCGCCAAGCAATGTCTCGCCATACAAGAAACCGTCAACCTGCACATCCATGTCTATGAGGAAATCATCTATATAGGCCACTACAAGGCCAGCGAGGACAGAAAGACGTTAGCCTTCTTCCAATGGCTGGAATCTTTGGATGCCATTGTTCAGAAGCACGTCGACCTAGCCACGAAAGCCGCTGCTACTTAGCCGATGTTTGGTGGGCCGGCGCCCTGAGTCTAGGAGGTGGACATTGTCGATGCATGTATCTTTCTTCTCGCCTCCTGTAACCAGCACTGCATCGCCTCGTGGCCTTAATGTTTTATTAGTGTATGTCATTTTTATTCCAGTCGTAACATTTTCACTGTGAGGTGGGGCCGCAGTTGAGCAAACCGACCATCGGCAAATCTCCACCCCGCCTACTGTGCGTCGGCTGCGTTAGAATTTAGAAGAGAGAAACGAGGGAGAAGAGCTAGCTGTAGCACGGACGCTGTTGTCAGATTGGAGTCGTGTTGATAGAATAGGATTACTGAGTACTCGTACTCTTTTTTTAGGGTAAAAGTAGTCGTACGTCTAGTACCACTAGATGGGTGTGTGCGACATATACCTGTCATCACTTTAGGTCTCCTTTTCAAACCGCAGCTACGCTTCATAGTATTTTTTCACGCATTTATCCTACTATATGTACTCCTAGGCTATTTCCACGTGCTCTCTTTCGCCAACATGTGGGACATAGAGCATCGGGGTCGTACTGCATGATTGACTCGCAGCATATGCAACCATGCCGACGTACTTTACATTTCAGACCTCACGAATTACTACAAGCAAACCGGATTATTTTCATAGAAACTGGAGCACGTTCATTCAATTTTGGACATAACACATTTATAAAAAATGACCGGACCTAAACTAGTCTAAGGTCCTCTTTAATTCGCAGGATATTGAAAAATAGGAACGGGGAAAGTACGACGGTGATGAACCGAGACGAGGAGGCAGAGGGGTAGTACTGTACATGCTACAGACTGGAATGTAGCACATTGTTTTTATGGCCACATCACCATATTGTTTTCTATCGCCTATTGCCTACTGGTTCACTAGGCTGCTGTGGTTCGCACTCTTCCGACGTGAGTAGTAGTACTAGTATATACACTATATATACTGCATGATTCTTTGCTCCTTCTTACGTACTTCGCCGACATGTGGGAGTGCCAGCATCCGGGTCGACGTGTCATGCACCAGATTAGAGTGGGGAATGGAAGGGGGGCATCACCCCAGTCGTAGCGCAGTAATTCATGACTATAGTGAGTAGTCATATCACAAGACCTCATCTTTATAGCAATAACGCGCCGTGAAATCGCACAGCCCTACCTTTCCAGTAGTAAGTTCAATCTGCTACCCCCTCACCCTCCTCGGCTCTCTGTCAAACTGCCTACGTGAAAACTTACATGCGTACATCCTGAGAAAAGCCCCGCCCTCAACTTTTAAATACTCATAGTACTCTATAATTTTGTATCGATGAATTGCACCATGGAGTAGAAAACCAAAAGAAAAAAAATGTGGTACATGTAAACAAATACATTTCTAGCTCTAGCTAGCGATTCAGAATGTAAACCGTGCATGTGTTTATACATATAGGTTACTTTAAAGTACTAAGTCCATTGATGCAATGTGGTTAAAATGTACCATCGATATCTCAAAGCCAAAATAGTTTGAGCTTGTTCGTTCTATATAAATACTAGTACTGTATGTTTATTCACCCGTGGGGTTGTTCAATGAATGGAGGGCCGGGGAGCACAAGTGAAAAATACTAATACTAGTAAATAGGAGTCATACGGTTAGTCATGTTAAATACAGAGTTTCTTTTCTTTAATGCCACGTACACAAATTGAAATGCTTGTTGTGGAGAGAAAAAGATAATCACTCCACTATATATATATAGGCAGGGGCCTGAGCGTTTGCTTTACTAGGGTTGCTCTCTTCATTCTATCATCCTCTACAGATCTAAATAAGATAGCGGTAGCGAAATTTTCTCTCTACTCACCGCTGGTCACAGATCCGGCTGGATCCCTTCGGCAGGAGTGTGTAGAGGACTAGGTGCATCATACACGCGGTCATCAACGTCGAGGGAGGAAACCCACAACTGCCGGAAGGTCCCTATCCTCTGCCCATGCCGTTCTCTCCGACACACAGCCAGCTCGGGAGGTCCTCCAACCCTTCTTCCTCGCTGCGTATTGTCGCAGATCCGACCTACCGCCACCGACATCCCGAGGACCCTTATGTATAAGTTCTTCGGAAGCGGCCTTGCTCTACTACGCCAGACCCCACATGTCTGCATGTGCATCTTTTTCTACTTCCATCAGCTCTTCCAAAGCCACCTAAATTTTTAGTATTATTGGAGGTAAAGCTACATCATGCAGTTGGATATAGGACTTGGTTCAAACAACGAAGAAAGGGTGGGGAGTCGTAGCATGAATCTAGGACTTGATTCAAAGAGGAAATAATAGGGGGAATGTAGTAGAGACTGGATACCCAACCGTTCTCTTGGTTGAAAAGGGAAATAAAGGGAAAGGGTACAAACTGGATAAGGAACAGATCTATTATTGGTTGAAAAATGGATAGAGAGTGGCGGCTGGTGGACAAGTCAACAGAGTATATCCAGGATTAGATTTGCTGCCCTCACATAGTAAAAGGTCTCCAGGATTAGATTTTCTGCCATCACATAGTAAAAGGTCTCCAGGATTAGATTTCCTGCCTTCACATAGTTAAAGGTCTCCTGGATTAGATTAGCTTCCCACACATAGTAAAAGGTCTCCAGGATTAGATTTGCTACCCTCACAGAGCATGAACAAACTCGGCATCACCACTTTATGCCTCCTTGTAGGTACATTGTGCTGATGTGTCCACTATCGCATGTCTTTATACCAACTTTTTGCTGTTGTTAATGTAAGGGCACATGTAAAATGAAGCGATCACACTGTTACCTTAAGGACATGTCTAACCAGTGTTATTGTTAATCTAATGCCTCCACTGATATGATGCAATTAAACTGTGTTACAAATGGTATTCATGTTGTATTCCCTAGTATGATAAGTAAGTTGCTTCTTTGTGCTACTAAGTGTCCTGGTGTCCCCACGGTCCCATGCCCTTAAACCAACTCTTTAGCTGATGTTGATTTACTGTATCTGGTAAACAAGCAATGCCACCATGAAAGTAATCCCATATTTGACGAATGTCATTGTTGATCGTAATGCTTCCGGTAACATGAAGCATTGCTGACGTTTTAAAATTTCTACTGTCCTTGCATGATTGCCATGAACATAATTAAGATGCTTCTTTTCATTTCGTGTATGTTTAGTATCTTCTTATTGACCAGCAAATGTTTACTTTCTATCTTTTTTGCAGATAGGGATATCCATTTCACCTTGTTGCTACTGGAACCTTTTGGTGAGCTACACAAAACACTTTTTTTGGAATGAGTGTCATGTGCAGTTGAACTAAAATGTCACGTGGGCAACATCTCTCAATTTTGGTGGAACTGCACAAAATGGTGATTGGAGTTTCCAAAATCTCCGTCAAATTCTGCTGGTAATCTCATGCAACATTTTATTAGCCTTTGCAAGATGAGTCGTCACTGTCACCACAATGGCACTTTTTTTAGTGGAACTGCAGAAAGGATAAGCAAATTATAGTTGCACCTTACATGAGCAGGACAGCCAACCTTAATGTTGCTCAATTTTTGTGCAACTACCAAAGAAGAACCTGCCAGCTCACGAGAGCAAGTACTTCTTGCTAGCTGAATGATGCAATCTTTGCTTCATTTCAGGTGAACTATAGAAAACGTGGCATGAATTGAATCATCGAGTGAAGCTGCAGGTTGGCTTCCACTAGTGCCACTATTATAGTAATCATGCCCCTTATTATCTGTGTTGTGCAAACAGGAATACTCAACTACAGATGTTGTGATGGTCAAGAGCATTCACCAAGTTCTTGGGTTGTATGACATGGCTAGCCAAGATGGATTTAATCCCAATATTCACTTTATCAAAAGGCTCTAATGGGTTGGTTCTGAATCTTCCAAGCTGGGAATCAATGAGATGTTTAGGCATCTTTGTTGTACTTATTATTTGAATCTTATTTGTTGGTTTTGAATCTTGCAAACTGGGAATCAATGAGATGTGTAGGCATCTTTGTTGTACTTATTATTTGAATCTTATTTGTTGGTTCTGAATCTTACAAGCTGGGAAACATGGCATGATGATGCAGAGGACATCAACCATAATAGACAGTTCAAACTTGGTAGTATTATCTGTGTAAAAGTGCCACAAATGTGTTGATCATGTGCGTCCTGAGAATAATAATTCTAATTGTTGTGCATGTCGATCCTGTGGCACTAATAGAACGAGCCAATGCATTGCTTATTTTAAGAATAAATTTTAATTTAAGGTAATTAAATTTAAGTAAAGTGACCACTAGCACTTATTATTACAGTACCAATACAGACCCACTCGTGAACCGACGTGTGGCCGGAATAGGTTTTTAATGGAGGCGTTTGAATGCACTGAGGGTGCATGTTCTGTCGGGCGTGCAGCGGGCGAGTTAGGGGTAGTAACTATTGTTGCATGTACACACTCAGTTTTCTATTGAATCCAGTTCCCCAAGAGCTGAAAAATGAGCTACTGCCGCCGCCGACCCACTCATTCACTTGAAGAGACTCCAATGGCGATCCGAGGGGTGAGCCTGCTGGATATGGACTTCAGCAAGAAGTTCACCTTTGAGTTGCCGTTCAGTCCCATGGCTGCACCAAGTTGAATGTGAGTACACCAACGATCCAGACTCGGTGAAGCTCTGCCTTGTCGAGTTCAAGCAGTACCTATAGGATGAGAAAGCACAAGGTCGCAGGACTAGACCTTGTGATGTCTCCTGACAGGGACCGGAAGATCGCCATCGCCCATGTATGCATGCGGGATGAGGTTCTCGTCTACCACTGCTGTAGGGCCATCAGAGGTTCTGGAGGATTCACCCATTTCATCGGCAGCACCGACTGCACGTTCGCTATGCTGGAGAGAAGGAAGAACACGACGATTCGGCCATCTGGTGCAACAAGCTTGTTGACATCTAGAAGCAATACAAGATCATCGGCAACGGGCATGAGAAAGACTCCGTGGTTGACCTCGCCGAGACCATCATCGACCCCTGCTATGCTAACATGAAAGAAGACAACGATAGCAAGGACCTGAACACATGGGAGGTACCTCTGAATGTAGCCTACATAACCTATGCAGCCACGGACGCATACGCATTCTACGACATGTATAGGCGGATCATGGACATGAGAGCGTGTCTGCTTCCCGTAACCGAGAGTACACGGACAGCCGCAACGTCATGATCAAGCGTGCCAAGAAGGTCTAGATGATGTGCTTTATCTGTTTAAGCACCTTTATCATCTGAGTGTTTCATGCATTAGCCTATGTGTGGTAATTATCTGTTTTGCCGAAATATTTCATCTAAGAACCCATTAACCCATTTTTAGTGGTTATTTGCTTATGTATGTAACTAGTTCACTGGGCTGTCGTGCTTTGAATCTCCTTCCTCCCAACATATTCCCCTTCTTTGGTGGACCTAGTGATACATCTCCGTCATATCTATAATTTTTTTATTATTCCATGCCAATATTCTACAACTTTCATACACTTTTGGCAACTTTTTATACTATTTTTGGGACTATTATATTGATCCAGTGCCCAGTGCCAGTTCCTATTTGTTGCATGTCTTTTGTTTTTCAGAATATCCATATCAAATGGAGTCCAAACGGGATAAAAACTGACAGAGATTTTTTTGGAATATATATGATTTTTGGGAAGACAAATCCACGCGAGACGATGCCCGAGGGGGCCACGAGGCAGGGGGGCGCGCCCCACGGGGGCAGGCATGCCCCTGGCCCTCGTGGCCACCCCGTAAGGTGGTTGATGCCCTTCTTTCGCCGCAAGAAAGCTAATAACCGGATAGAGATCGTGTTAAAACTTCAGCTCAATCGGAGTTACGGATCTCTGGGAATATAAGAAATGGCGAAAGGGTAGATTCTGAGAATGCAGAAACAGAGAGAGACAGAGAGACATATCCAATCTTGGAGGGGCTCTCACCCCTCCCATGCCATGGAGGCCAAGGACCAGAGGGGAAACCCTTCTCCCATCTAGGGAGGAGGTCTAGGAAGAAGAAGACAAAGGGCCCCCCTCTCCCCTTCTTTTCCGGTGGCGTCGGAACGCTGCCGTGGCCATCATCATCACCGCAATCTTCACCAACAACTTCACCGCCATCATCACCAACTCTCCCCCCCTGTATGCAGCGGTGTAACATTTCTCTTACCCGCTGTAATCTCTACTTAAACATGGTGCTCAACGCTATATATTATTTTCCAATGATGTATGGCTATCCTATGATGTTTGAGTAGATCCGTTTTGTCCTATGGGCTATTTGATGATCGTGATTGGTTTGAGTTGCATGTTTTATTATTGGTGCTGTCCTATGGCGCTCTCCGTGTCGCGCAAGCGTGAGGGATCCCCGCTGTAGGGTGTTGCAATACGTTCATGATTCACTTATAGTGGGTTGCGTGAGTGACTGGAACACAAACCCGAGTAAGGGGGTTGTTGTGTATGGGATAAAGAGGACTTGATGCTTTAATGCTATGGTTGGGTTTTACCTTAATGATCTTCAGTAGTTGAGGATGCTTGCTAGAGTTCCAATCATAAGTGCATATGATCCAAGTAGAGAAAGTATGTTAGCTTATGCCTCTCCCTCATATAAAATTGCAATAATGATTACCGGTCTAGTTATCGATTGCCTAGGGACAAATAAATTTCTCATAACAAAACACTCTTTACTAAAACTAACTTAGTTGTGTCTTTGTCTAAACATCCCCTACTTTTTATTTACGTAATATTTATTATCTTGCAAACCTATCCAAAAACACCTACAAAGTACTTCTAGTTTCATACTTGTTCTAGGTAAAGCAAACATCAAGCGTGCGTAGAGTTGTATCGGTGGTCGACAGAACTTGAGGGAATATTTGTTCTGCCTTTAGCTCCTCGTTGGGTTCGACACTCTTACTTATCGAAAACTGTTGCAATCCCCTATACTTGTGGGTTATCAAGACCTTTTTCTGGCGCCATTGCCGGGGAGCAATAGCGTGGGGTGAATATTCTCGTGTGTGCTTGTTTGCTTTATCACTAAGTAATTTTTATTTGCTGTTCTTAGTTGTTCTTTATCTTTAGTTATGGATATGGAATACGAAATGCCAAAAAAATTAGGTGTACTTGCTACTCATGGAGATGGGGAACCTCCTAAAACCCTCGATGCTGGTTATGTGAAAGATATTATGTACTACTTTAATAATCCTTAGAAAACCCATTCAATTATGTAATGGGAGTAACGTTGGATCAACGCGAATACTTTAGGGATTATCGCTTGACACAAAAAGGGAAACTATTATGGGATCAAATTTATATATTGTATTGGTATGCTAGGCAACTATGCTTGAGACATGATTATACTTGTTGCTCTAGGATGAAGGCTCCACACCTTCCCTTTTCATGTGAATTTAATGATAATGAAACCTTAGCCTCTTATGCTAATGGTATATATGATTACTATGATGTGGAACAAATAGAAGAATTTGTTGCTTTTAAGGGTGCTTATGAAATTGAATCTTTGTTTGAAAAGTATGAAGCTTTTGATGATGATGTTTATAGGCCTGAAAATTTAGCTATCCTAAAATATTGCTATGATAATTATGAATATAATTCCTATATTAATGCGCTTATTAAGAAAGTCTCCGCTGTCCAAGAAGAGACTAATATTTTGCAGGAATCTATGGAAGAAGAAGTCGATGAAACTGTGAGCTCATTGGATGAAAACGATGAGGAGGAGAGCGAAGAACAAAAGGAGGAAGAGCGGATTGATCACCCATGCCCACCTTCTAATGAGAGTAACTCTTCAACTCATACATTGTTTAATTCCCCTTCATGCTTACCGAAGGATGAGTGCTATGATAATTGCTATGATCCCATTGATTCTTTTGAAATATCCCTTTTTGATGATGCTTGCTATGCTTGTGGCCAAGATGCCAATATGAATTATGCTTATGGAGATGAACTTGCTATAGTTCCTTATGTTAAACATGAAATTGTTTCTATTGCACCCACACATGATAGTCCTATTATCTTTTTGAATTCTCCCGACTACACTATATCGGAGAAGTTTGCACTTATTAAGGATTATATTGATGGGTTGCGTTTTACTATTACACATGATGATTTTGATAGATATAATATGCATGTGCTGGCTGCTCCTACTTGAAATTATTATGAGAGAGGAACTATGTCTCCACCTCTCTATGTTTCCCACATGATAAAATTGCAAGAAACTGCTTATACTATGCATTGGCCTTTACTTTGGGTGCATGAATTGTTCTTTTATGACATGCCGATGCATAGGAAGAGAGTTAGACTTCGTTGTTGCATGATATATGTTACTTTGTGCTCACTACTAAACTACAAATCATTGTTAATTAAAATTGGCTTTGATATACCTTGGGATCCGGGTGGATCCATTACTTGAGCACTATATGCCTAGCTTAATGGCTTTAAAGAAAGCGCTGCCAGGGAGACAACCCGGAAGTTTTAGAGAGTAATTTATTTCTGTTGAGTGCTTTTATATAGTTTAAAAACAAAATAAAATAAAGAGGGGAACCCAAAACTTTTTCAAAAAGGAAAGTGAAAGTGAGAAAGACAAGCATTGTTGAAGTGGGAGAGCTCCTTGAACTTTGTTCATGCTCACGACAACTTTGTGAATCTTGATTACAGAAAATTTTCAAAAAAAATAATTATCCCCTTGTAAAATTCCATTGTATTATGAAAATAATGTGCCAAGGTTTGCCTTTAGGATGTTTACATTTGCTTGATGGTTTGTACGGTGCAGGACAGAAACTTTGGCTGTAGTGCGCGATGTTACATTTTTAGCTGGAATTTGAAATGGCTCTAATTCTTTTTGCACTGTCTTTCTAAACAAGTTTTTTATTTTTCCTAATTTTGGCAGAATTTTTCAAGTACCATAAGTATGGTAAATGTTCATATTATTACAGACTGTTCTGTTTTAGACAGATTCTGTTTTAGACAGATTCTGTTTTTGATGCATAGTTTGCTTCTTTTGATGAAACTATCAATTTATATTAGTGGATTAAGCCATGACAAAGTTATATTACAGTAGAAACAATGCAAAAACAAAATATGAATTGGTTTGCAACAGTACTTAGAGTAGTGATTTGCTTTGTTATACTAACGTATTTTACCGAGTTTTTTGTTGAAGTTTTGTGTGGATGAAGTGTTCGATGATCGAGAAGGTCTCGATGTGAGAAGAAGGAAGAGAGGCAAGAGCTCAAGCCTGGGGATGCCCAAGGCACCCCAAGTAAACATTCAAGGAGACTCAAGCGTCTAAGCTTGGGGATGCCCCTGAAGGCATCCCCTCTTTCTTCACCAAGTATCGGTATGTTTTCGGATTCGTTTCGTTCATGTGATATGTGCAGATCTTGGAGCATCTTTTGCATTTAGTTTTCATTTTTATTTTATGCACCATGCTGGTATGCGATAGTCCTTGGTTGATTTATAGAATGCTCATTGCACTTCACTTATATCTTTTGAGTATGGCTTTATAGAATGCTTCATGTGCTTCACTTATATCATTTGAAGTTTGGATTGCCTATTTCTCTTTACATAGAAAACCGCCATTTGTAGAATGCTCTTTTGCTTCACTTATATTTGTTAGAGCGTGGGCATATATTTTGTAGAAAGAATTAAACTCGCTTGCTTCACTTATATCTACTTAGAGAGATGACAGGAACTGGTCATTCACATGGTTAGTCATAAAATCCTAGATAAAACTTGTAGATCACTGAATATGATATGTTTGATTCCTTGCAATAGTTTTGCGATATAAAGATGGTGATATTAGAGTCCTGCTAGTGGGTAGTTGTGGATTAGTAGAAATACTTGTGTTGAGGTTTGTGATTCCCGTAGCATGCACGTATGGTGAACCGTTATTTAACAAAGTCGGAGCATGATTTATTTATTGATTGTCTTCCTTATGAGTGGTGGTCGGGGACGAGCGATGGTCTTTTCCTACCAATATATCCCCCTAGGAGCATGCGCGTAGTACTTTGTTTCGATGACTAATATATTTTTGCAATAAGTATGTGAGTTCTTTATGACTAATGTTGAGTCCATGGATTGTACGCACTCTCACCCTTCCACCATTGCTAGCCTCTCCAGTACCGCACAACTTTCGCCGGTACCATAAACCCACCGTATACCTTCCTCAAAACAACCACCATACATACCTATCATGGCATTTCTGTAGCCATTCTGAGATATATTGCCATGCAACTTCCATCATCATCATATACATGACTTGAGAATTCATTGTCATATTGCTTTGCATGATCGTAAGATAGCTAGCATGATGTTTTCATGGCTTGTCCGTCTTTTGATGTCATTGCTACGCTAGATCATTGCACATCCCGGTATACCGCCGGAGGCATTCATCTAGAGTCATATCTTTGTTCTAGTATCGAGTTGTAATATTGAGTTGTAAGTAAATAAAAGTGTGATGATCATCATTATTAGAGCATTGCCCCAGTGAGGAAAGGATGATGGAGACTATAATTCCCCCACAAGTCGGGATGAGACTCCGGACGAACAAAATAAAAAAAATAAAAAAAGATAAAGGCCAAAAAAAGAGAAGGCCCAAAAAAATGAGAGAAAAAGAGAGAAGGGGCAATGTTACTATCCTTTTACCACACTTGTGCTTCAAAGTAGCACCATGTTCTTCATATAGAGAGTCTCTTGAGTTATCACTTTCATATACTAGTGGGAATTTTCATTATAGAACTTCGCCTGTATATTCCGATGATGGGCTTCCTCAAGCGCCTGAGGTCTTCATGAGCAAGCAAGTTGGATGCACACCCACTTAGTTTCAGTTTGAGCTTTCATACACTTATAGCTCTAGTGCATCCGTTGCATGGCAATCCCTACTCACTCACATTGATATCTATTGATGGGCATCTCCATAGCCCGTTGATACGCCTAGTTGATGTGAGACTATCTTCTCCTTTTGTCTCCTCCACAACCACCATTCCATTCCACCTATAGTGCTATGTCCATGGCTCACGCTCATGTATAGCGTGAAAGTTGAAAAGGTTTGAGAACGTCAAACGTATGAAACAATTGCTTGGCTTGTCATCGGGGTTGTGCATGATGTGAATATTTTGTGTGGTGAAGATGGAGCATAGCCAGACTATATGATTTTGTAGGGATAACTTTCTTTGGCCATGTTATTTTGAAAAGACATGATTGCTTTATTAGTAGGCTTGAATTATTATTGTTTTTATGTCAAATGATAGACTATTGCTTTGAATCACTCGTGTCTTAATATTCATGCCATGATTAGATATGTGATCAAGATTATGCTAGGTAGCATTCCACATCAAAAATTATCCTTATATCATTTACCTACTCGAGGACGAGCAGGAATTAAGCTTGGGGATGCTGATACGTCTCCGTCGTATATATAATTTTTGATTGTTCCATGCCAATATTCTACAACTTTCATATACTTTTGACAACTTTTTATACTATTTTTGGGACTAACATATTGATCCAGTGCCAGTTCCTATTTGTTGCATGTTTTTTGTTTCGCAGAATATCCATATCAAACGGAGTCCAAACAGGATAAAAACTGACGGAGATTTTTTTGGAATATATATGATTTTTGGGAAGAAAAATCCACGTGAGACGATGCCCGAGGGGGCCATGAGGCAGGGGGCGCCCCTGACCCTCGTGGCCACCCCATAAGGTAGTTGATGCCCTTCTTTCGCTGCAAGAAAGCTAATATCCGGATAGAGATCGTGTTAAAATTTCAGCCCAATCGGAGTTACGCATCTCCGGGAATATAAGAAACGGTGAAAGGGTAGAATCTGAGAACGCTGAAACAGAGAGAGACAGAGAGACAGATCCAATCTCAGAGGGGCTCTTGCCCCTCCCATGCCATGGAGGCCAAGGACCAGAGGGGAAACCCTTCTCCCATCTAGGTAGGAGGTCATGGAAGAAGAAGACGAAGGGCCCCCCTCTCCCCTTCTCTTCCGGTGGCGTCGGAACGTTGTCGTGGCCATCATCATCACCGCAATCTTCACCAACAACTTCACCGCCATCATCACCAACTCTTCCTCCTCTATCCAGCGGTGTAACCTCTCTCTTACCCGCTGTAATCTCTACTTAAACATGGTGCTCAACGCTATATATTATTTCCCAAGGATGTATGGCTATCCTCTGATGTTTGAGTAGATCCGTTTAGTCCCATGGGCTATTTGATGATCGTGATTGGTTTGAGTTGCATGTTTTATTATTCATGCTGTCCTATGGCGCTCTCCATGTCGCGCAAGCGTGAGGGATCCCCGCTGTAGGGTGTTGCAATATGTTCATGATTCGCTTATAGTGGGTTGCGTGAGTGACTGAAACACAAACCCGAGTAAGGGGGTTGTTGCGTATGGGATAAAGAGGACTTCATGCTTTAATGCTATGGTTGGGTTTTACCTTAATGATCTTTAGTAGTTGCGGATGCTTACTAGAGTTCCAATCATAAGTGCATATGATCCAAGTAGAGAAAGCATGTTAGCTTATGCCTCTCCCTCGTATAAAATTGCAATAATGATTACCGGTCTAGTTATCGATTGCCTAGGGACAAATAACTTTCTCGTAACAAAACACTCTTTACTAAAACTAACTTAGTTGTGTCTTTATCTAAACAGCCCCTACTTTTTATTTACATAATCTTTATTATCTTGCAAACCTATCCAAAAACACCTACAAAGTACTTCTAGTTTCATACTTGTTGTAGGTAAAGAAA
The DNA here is from genome assembly GCA_034509565.1 of Triticum monococcum. Classification (NCBI taxonomy): domain Eukaryota; kingdom Viridiplantae; phylum Streptophyta; class Magnoliopsida; order Poales; family Poaceae; genus Triticum; species Triticum monococcum. The sequence goes on from CM067845.1 coordinate 384,734,847, forward strand.
ACATCAAGCGTGCGTAGAGTTGTATCGGTGGTCGATAGAACTTGAGGGAATATTTGTTCTGCCTTTAGCTCAGCGTTGGGTTCGACACTCTTACTTATCGAAAACTGTTGCGATCCCCTATACTTGTGGGTTATCAGCCAGCAGGTCTCGTACACAGACATCTGGGACCAACCACCTATCCATTTGTATTTCTTTATTTTGTTCAATTTTTCGTCCTCTTCCTATACGGTGGCTGGCGGCACTGCCGCACACGCCTCGGTGACCCATCATAGCCTATGGCGTTGGCCAGGCCATCCCTCTACTCCCACACATTGTCTGGCGGCGCCAGCTCCACTGGCCCACCCTACACCCGAACAAGTCAACAATCGTACTCCCCTCCGCCTACGTCTTCCCCCACACCGGTTCGTTCAGTCTGAGGTCTCGACGTCGTCCTCCGCCTTGGTTCTCTCGCCGCGGCGCCGCCGTCTTCATTCCCAACATGGTCAACAAAACAAGAGGAATCGGGAGATGACTGTTCATCGAGAGGCTGACAGTCCCGGGCCACCAGGTCCATGGCCTAGGTTTTGTTGTTTAACATGTGCAACCCACAACATGTTTAACTTTTTTTTGGATCCGGCAGGTATCAAGCGGCCTCTGGGCCTCCCAACCTAGCTTGTCTATAACATCAGCAGCCCAAGTTATGTTTGTTTTTTCAAGATGACGCACAGCTCAGTTCTGTTTTTCTATAAGAATGCAAAACTAAACCTATGTTTTCCCTTCTATAATAGTATACATATTTATATTTATATCTTATTTCATTACACATATATAACAGAAACAACATAAGGTTCCGTTAAACCTGTCGTTCGTCCAACCATTTTATAGACCTTCCCACTTCCTTTATTTTTGTTTTCATTAATCCTATATTTGAATTTTCTCCCACTTTCTTTTTCGATGTAACCTGAGTTTTATCCTAGTACTTTTCCCTAAAACCAACTCAAGTGTCCCACGTCTAGCCTAAATAATAATAATACCCCACGTCCTATTAACCCATCAAATTAAAATGATATTAACTTTCGTAAGTCGAAAGTTCTTACAAAATAGTAATAATAATTGTTCATACATAACTTGGCAAGTTAACTCCTGGTGATTGCGTACATAAACTTGCAAAGATTTTACTGACCAATGAAGTAATAGACGTGTAATCATGTGTTTATGTTTCTATAACATTTCTTCGTCCAGCCCAACATGATATTTTCACCCAGCCCACCAAGTCTGCGGGTTTCGATAAAAATGCAAATGGGCTTTAAATTCTACCATAATATATAAACGGGCTGCATGGGCGCTGAATCATTGTTTCACCCAACCCAACAAATGGACTAAAAAACAAATGGACTGGCTAACATGTGGGCCAATAGGTTGAAGCCTAAGCACTTCCACAGAAAATACAAAGGTCGAAGCCTAAGCAAGGCATTGGATTTACATCCAACGGCCGACATTCTTCTTCAATCTCTCGTCTTCTTCCCCCGGCGCTGCTGGGACCGCCTGCTCCAGCCTCTGCTGTCCAGCGGCGCTGTTTTGTGCGCCTCGCAGCGAAATGCTACCCCACCGATGAACATGCCATGACTCCACTCCTCCGCACCTCCTGTTATTCTCTGCCGAGTGTAGGCCCACCCCACACCCGAACTAGTCAAGTTTCTCACTCCTCTGCGTCTGCGACTCCACTACCGCATCTTCCCCATCTCTGGTGCGTTCCAGTTTGAGGCCTTGCCGTCGTCCATCGGCTTGGTGCGCTCTTCACGGTGTGTTCAACGAGGTCAACAAACGAGAGTCATCGGAAGATGACTGTACGTGAGAGGCTGACAGTGGGGCGCACCACGCCCATGGACGCATGCATGCAACTGCATCCTTTTTACCCTAAAAAATGATGTTTTCTCCCCTTGATAGCTGGGATCCACCAGCTACATCTTCGCACGCAAGGAAGCACATTCTTATTACGGGGAAACATGTTCCCCCCACTGACAGGTCGGACCCAGCAGGTATATCTTCGCACGCAAGGAAGTGCCTCCTTATTACGCACAAATAAATGACCCTGCTACCTGGGACCCACCGTAGTGGGAGGCTGACCTGTGGGCCTACTAAGTTGATGTGGACAGAGGGCTTTGTCAACTTAGTCAATATGAATGATTCTAGCTCCAGTGACCGTACGATGTCCATCCAATGGTCGTAGTGCTTCTTCAACCTCAGGTCTTCTTGCTCTAGCCGCCCAAACCAGCGTCGGCCGTGCCGCCTGCTCCTGCCTCCCATGGCCGGCTGTGCTGCCGCGGAGGCCTCACCGCCCGCTACTACTCCCACCGCTGGCCAGGCCATCCCTCTTCGTACCGACACCCCCTGTTATTCCGTGGTGATGACAGCCAAACTAGTGAATCCTCGTACTCCTCTCCTCTTGGGCATCCACTGCTGCGTCTTCTCCGGCTCCGCATCGTCCCGTTCCTAGGCCTCGCCATCGTCCACCGCCTTGGTGCTCTCGGCACGGCATGGTCAATGTGGTCAAGGAACGACTTCCATCGGAAGAGTACTATACGTGGAGAGGCTGATAGCTGGGTCCATGGCCGCAACAAGCAAGTGCAACCTTATTACGCGCAAAATAATGATTCCTCCACCTGATAGTAGGGACCCACTGGACATGCCACCATATTTCACGAAAAAACATTTCCCCCTGACTGCTGGGACCTACCAGCTACATCTTCACACGCAAGGAAGTGCCTCCTTATCCTTCCTAACAGTCGGGACCCACCTGGTCGAAGTGTACGTAGTGTTGTCATTCTAGTCGCGAATGTGTACGTATATACGATCAGTCTGTCTGTAGGCTGCAGCGATGAATCGTGGCCGAGTAAGGAAGGGCACATGTCGTAGTAGAGGCGCGCATGTAGCATGTACACGTACGTACAACCAGGGTGCAAGAAGATAAATACGGCCACATACGTACATATGGGCGGGGTCTCAAACGCCTACTCGCGCATACGTACGGCCAGGGCTCGTGTTCATGGCTGGGTCAGAATGGAGAAACTATGTTGTCGTGTTCATCGGGAGGCAACAGAATCTGTCGTGTTCATCAGGAGCCAACCGGCTTGGACGGAACAACCGATCGAAACGAGGCCTGGCGTACCACAGAACGAAGGAAACGACCTTCTGTTCGACCGGCCACGGTCGAAACGGGATCCTGTTCATCGGGAGGGGTCTGGAGTACCGCAAAACGGAGGAAACAGACTTGTGTTCGAGTGCCTATGGTCGAAACGGGGTCCTGTTGATTGGGAGCGGTGTGGCGTACCACAAAACGGAGGAAACAGACTTCTCTTGGAGCACTACGGTCAAAACAGGGGTCCTGTTGATCGGGGGGTGTGGCGTACCGCACAACGGGACTCCACGGGCTACTGTTCATCTCCACCGTTGACCTCCTCCAGCCTCCATGGGCTACTGTGCATCCACCGTCAACCTCCTCCAGCCTCCACCTGTGACTGTTCATCCACGGACTCCTATTCATCCAGCCTCCACCGCTCCTCCACCGGCTACTGTTCAACCACCCTCTCCACGGGGTCCTGTTCAACCACCCCTCCATGGGCAACTATTCATCCAGCCCTCCACCACTACTGTTCAACTAGCCCTCCACAGGGTCCTGTTCATCCAGCCCTCCACGAGGTCCTGTTCATCCACCGCCAACCGGCTCTATCGGGGTCCTGTTCATCCAGCGACAATGGCCTCTACTACCACGGGGTCCTGTTCATCCAACCCCCACCAGGAACTATTCATCCAACCCCCCAACAATGCTCATTGTTTGTCAAGAGGCAACCGGTTTGATCGGCTTCAGTTATCAGCAGTAGGAAAGGAATCGCTCGATCGGGTTAAGTTAACAGCCAGATCGATCGATCGCTCGGGTTCAGTAATGCGTAGCCTGCAGTTTAATCGCTCAGGTTCAGTAGGCGAACGCCTCGCCCTGGTTCAGTTAGAGCCCAACGCCTCGCACCCATGCGCGTATGTGTATGAGAGAAACATGCATCGCTCGGCCCCGGACCACCCACCGTAACCGGGAACTACCTGATATTTTCCTCGCCCTCGCTTCTACCATGGGTTTTTCCGTCATGGACAACCCAAAGAATGTCATGCAGCTGCATCTCCGGCCTGCCAAGGACGAAATGCCCATTTTCTATCATGATTTTTTGTCTTAGAAGTAGGAGCCCACCACATCTATGATGGTACCGGGTTTTGTCACAATTATCGTCATAGAAGTGTCATCAGCATGACAGAAAAAAAATTTCGTTCGACCCAAAATGTCACGGATGTGTCTTTTTTTTGTAGTGACTCAAAGAGCGCTTTCCAGCATGCATCTCGAAGTATTAAGTTTACATGAAACAAATCATGCAATAAGCATGATGGCACAATCTAGACAGTAAAACATCAGTCAATATGACGAGACACCTATATAATATGTGTCTTGACCCTTTCTGTCACTGGGATATAGAACACCGCAATATTAGAACCCACTACCGAGCACCATTCCCTCCGGAGAAAAAGAAGATCAAACTTGGCTAGAGAAGATAGATAGATTGGAGAGCATGCAATGTGATACATCTCCAATGTATCTATAATTTTTTATTGTTCCATGTTATTATATTATCTGTTTTGGATATTTAACGGGCTTTAATATTCTCTTTTATATTATTTTTGGGACTAACCTATTAACCAGAGGCCCAGTGCTAGTTTCTTTTTTTGTCTATTATAGAGTTTCTCAGAATAGGAATACCAAATGGAATCCAAACGGAATGAGACCTTCGCGATGATCTTTCTTGGACCGAAAGCAAACCAGAAGACTTGGAGTTGAAGTCTAGAACTCCATGAGGCGGCCATGAGGCAGGAGGGCGCGCCCAGGGGGTAGGCGTGCCCCCACCCTCGTGGGTCCCACGTAGCTCCACCGACGTACTTCTTCTACCTATATATACTCTTATTCCCTAGATCGATCGCAGAGAGCCATGAAACCACTTTTCCACCGCCGCAACATTTTGTACCCATGAGATCCCATCTTGGGGCCTTTTCTGGCAATCTGCCGGAGGGGGAATCGATCACGGAGGGCTTCTACATCAACACCACAGCCTCTCCAATGAAGCGTGAGTAGTTTACCACAGACCTTCGGGTCCATAGTTATTAGCTAGATGGCTTCTCTCTCTCTCTCTAACTCTCAATACAAAGTTCTCCTCGATGTTCTTGGAGAACTATTTGATGTAATACTCTTTTGCGGTGTGTTTGCCGAGATCTGATGAATTGTGGGTTTATGAACAAGATTATCTATGAATATTATTTGGATCTTCTCTGAATTCTTATATGCAGGATTTGATATCTTTGCAAGTCTCTTCGAATTATCGGTTTAGTTTGGCCTACTAGATTGATCTTTCTTGCAATGGGCGAAGTGCTTAGCTTTGGGTTCAATCTTGCGGTGTCCTTTCCCAGTGACTGTAGGGGTAGCAAGGCACATATTGTATTGTTGCCATCTAGGATAAAAAGTTGGGCTTTATATCATATTGCTTGAGTTTATCCCTCTACATCATGTCATCTTGCTTAATGCGTTACTCTGTTCTTATGAACTTAATACTCTAGATGCATGCTGGATAGCGGTCGATGTGTGGAGTAATAGTAGTAGATGCAGAATCGTTTCGATCTACTTGACACGGACGTGATTCCTATATTCATAATCATTGCCTAGATATTCTCATAACTATGCGCTTTTCTATCAATTGCTTTGCAGTAATTTGTTCACCCACCGTAATACATGCTATCTTGAGAGAAGCCACTAGTGAAACCTATGGCCCCCGGGTCTCTTTCTTATTATATTGTATCTATTTTATTTACATCGCATCTCGTTTACTATTTTGCAATCTTTACTTTCCAATCTATACAACAAAAATACCAAAAATATTTACTTTACTATCTCTATCAGATCTCACTTTTGCGAGTGACCGTGAAGGGATTGACAACCCCTTTATCGCGTTGGTTGCAAGGTTCTTGATTGTTTCTGCAGGTACTAGGTGACTTGTGTGTTGTCTCCTACTGGATTGATACCTTGGTTCTCAAAATCTGAGGGAAATACTTACGCTACTTTACTGCATCACCCTTTCCTCTTCAAGGGAAAACCAATGCATGCTCAAGAGGTAGCACAAAGCTATTTAATTATACATCAAGAAAATGTCAAAAGATTCAATTGAATTCAACAAACACATCCAAGGATTACATTAGATTGATCCCGATCATGTGAGGTAGCTCACTAAAACTTGGTATTGAAGATCACAGAGAGAGAGAGAGATAGAGAGAGAGACATCTAGCTACTACTATGGACCCTAAGGTGCTAAGAGAACTACTCACACATGGTCATCGAGGCAGCAAAGTTAATGAAGAAACCTCGGGCAATAGATTCCACCTTCGTGAGAGTACCAGAACATATCTCCTTGGAATAGAAGCTTGTATTGGCGGAAAAATACAGAGAAAAATCTTGTGAAGCATTTTGCAAAATATGGGATTTATAGGTAGAAAAATGGGCGTAAGGTGGTGGACAGGTGCTACTCTCTATAGAGTTGTTGGGCTTCCTTGAAGAGGAAGGGTGAAGTAGTATAGTTGTGATATTTGTGACCTGCGTTGGGATTTCCCCGAAGAGGAGAGGATGATGCAGTACAGTAGAGATTAGTATTTCCCTTAGTTAAGAACCAAGGTTTTCAATCTAGTAGGTGAACCACGCAAGACCTCATGAACAACACCTACATACAAAATAACAAAAACTTGCACCCAACGCAAACAAGGGGTTGTCAATCCCTTGGCGGTTAATTGCAAGGTTAAATCTCATAGTGATAGATAGATAAACAAAAACATAAAATAAAATAATGGTAAATAAATTGCAGCAAAGTATTTTTGGATTTTTGATATATGATAGAGATAGACCCCGGGGCCATAGTTTTCACTAGAGGCTTCTCTCTTGAACATAGCATGCAGAGGGTAAACAAATTACTATGGGGAAATTGATAGAAAGGCGCATAGTTATGATGATATCTAAGGCAATTATCATGTATATTGGTGATACGTCTCCAACACACCTATAATATATGAAGCATTCATGCCATGTTTACAACAATTTTATATGGTTTTGGTATGATTTGATTAGAACTAACCTGGACTGACACTGTTTTTAGCAGAACTACCGTGGTGTTATTTTTTGTGTAGAAATAAAAGTTCTCAAAATCGGCTGAAAATTTATGGTGATTTTTTATGGAAAAAAGAGACCCCTGAAACACCGGAGCCATGCCAGGAAGTGGACGAGGAAGCCACAAGCTCGCTAGGCATGCCCTACCCCTAGCGCTCTAGCGGCGAGCTTGTGGGCCCCTCGGGCACCCCCTTGACATGAGACCGACGCCAAAAATTCCTATAAATACCCAAACCCCCAGAAAGAACCCTAGATGACAAGTTCCGTTGCCGCAAGCCTTTGTATCCACGAAAAACCAATCGGGACCCCGTTTCGGCACCCTGCCGGAGGGGGAAATCATCACCGGAGGCATCTTCATCATCTTGGTGGCCACCATGATGAGGAGGGAGTAGTTCACCCTAGCGGTTGAGGGTATGTACCAGTAGCTATGTGTTTTATCTCTCGCTCTCTCTCTCATGTTCTTGGTTTGGCACAATCTTGATGTATCGCAAGCTTTGTTAATATATTTGGATCTTATCACTACAAAAAATACACTTCCGTGATGATACGTGTTTGTCACAGTAGGTCGCGTTTTTTGTCATGCATGTACATCCATGGCAAATTTATGACAGAATCAAGATAGTCATACCTGTGCTGTCCTAGAAGTGTTCCATGACATTACCAAAATTATCATCACAGAAGTGTCCACTTCCATGATGATAAATTGTGCGTCATAGAAGTGCTTCCGTCAAGGGTGACCGACACGTGGCATCCACCGTAACGGAACGCCGTTAAGCTATCGGGTCGGGTTTTGGATCTGATAACCCGTTAACAGCCCCGACTAATGGGGATTTTCCATGTGTAAAATCATCATTGGCTGGAGGAGACACGTGTCAGGCCCGCGTTGGCACAGGTTTCACTCATCCAATGGGCGAGATGCGCCTATGATATGTTGACACGTGGACCGGCCCATCAAGTTTAAATGGGCCGGCCCAACTGAAGGCCCACAAGATTTTACGGACCATAATGGGACGGCCCAGCTAAAGGCCCACGAGATTTTGCGGACCATAATGGGCTGGCCCAGCTAAAGGCTCACAAGATTTTGCGGGCCATAATAGGCCGGCCCAGGTAAAGGCCCACAAGATTTTTGTGTGCCATAATGGGCCGGCCCAGGTAAAGGCCCACAAGATTCTTGCGGATCATAATGGGCCGGCCCAGCTAAAGGCCCACGAGATTTCACCGACATTAATGGGCCCGCCCAGCTATAGGCCCACAAGATTTTGAGGACCCTAGTAGGCCGGCCCATTAACTGGCTGCCATGTTTTGGGCCAAATGCCGTCCATATTTGATCTGGTCCATTAATGGCCTGCCACGCTCCGGGCCTAATAGTGGACCATATGAGATCCGGCCCGTTAAAAGCCTACCACGTTCTGGGCCAAATTACGGCACAGATCAGGTCTGGCCCTTTAAGAGGCTTTGGGCACAATTATGGCCCATATCAGATTCAGCCCGTCAACTGGACACTATGCTTTTGGGCCCACTTGCTAAAGGCCCACTTAGTAATTCAGCGTGATATTAGTTTTGTCCTGTGAAGGGCCCATTTAACATTTCGGCCCTATATTAATTTCGGCCTGTTAAAAGCCCGTCATATAGTTGGGCCTAACTACGGCCCGGTTTGCATCCGGCCTGCTCGCAGCCGATATCTGATTGGGCCAAACAAGGACTGAGACAATTTTGGCCTGTTAAAAGCCCGTGATTTGATTCACACAATCATGGGCCAGGGTTCATTTCGGGCTGCTGCCGGCCCGTGAGATGTTCGGCATGTTTCAGGCCCGCTAAAAACCTGGCCCGTTAGAGTTGGATGTTTCGGTCCGATCAACTACATCTGACTTTTTTCAGATAGCAAATGATGGTAGTAACTAGTAGGAATTAAGAACAAACCTACTCTATACAATAAAGAAATTACGGCATAGTAACTAAGAATAAACCTACACTATACAATAAAGGATTTAAGGTATATTACATCCACTGGGCATCGAAGTTCGCCACCAGTGATCATAAAGCGCAATGAAGAAGCAGATTACAAAAACTGGGCACCATTGCAGCGTAACAAAATAATACTGAACCGAGACCACTTGCAAGACAGTTCAAGAAAGGTTAGCCTTATGGGGGAACTGCTGCGCAAGCTACTGAGCAAGGCTGTGAGACCGGCCTAGCATGTCGGTCATAGCTTCCAGGTGTAGCTGTTTAGCGATGAGGTTCTGATTGGTGTTCTCCGCAATCTTTCTTAGAGATAGGACCTCAAGTCGAAGTTGAGTTGCAGAATGCCTTTCTTCTAGAAGTTGGGACTGAAGAAGTCGAACTGATTCAGACAACAAATTCTATGAGCTTGTCTGACTGTTAGTCTCAAGTAACATGAACACTGCATCAAGACAAGACTTTGGGGTTGTCTCGCTATCTTCAAGATGTTTTGCCTTCTTTGCTGCAATATATCTTGGGTTTGTCTCACAGCCTTCAGTAGACTTGTGCATGCCATCAGGCATATCACCTTGAAACAAAGCAGAGAGATGACAGGTTTTGCACATGTATAAACAAAGATGATAACTATTCTGTCAATTCTATCCAATTTCAAATTAGAAAATAAAGAGTAAGTTCAAAATATCAATAGCATAATTTGGCATTGTTCATAATGCGGGGAGCTTCACCACACTACTGGATTACCATGTCAACATAACAAGCATAGATGAAGGGCAAAGAAAATCATTGTATCTATTTTGGATAATGTGCATGGCATGTTGTTCATATCATCAGCCACATCAGTAAGATAAAACAGGAGATGACAAGGTGCAAACGTGGGCTGCTTCACCACACACTGGATTATAGATCCACAAAAACAAGCATACATATAGGGAGTATTAAGTAATGTGCATGGTATGAATAAGGAATTTGGTTTTACAAGTAAAACTTAGAACTTACGGATATTACGAACATGCATTTTGGTAGAAACAGCAAACTAAACAGCAGTAAACGATAGGGAGTATGAGCAAATTAAACAGCAATTGAGGATAAAGGCATTAGAAGGACTAACTTACATTAACAGTTAACATCGGCTTTATAACGCCTTCTCCATGGCAAGGGAAGGATAACTCAAGAATTTCAGCACATAATCTTCTTCATAAGCATTGCATGTACTCTACATTTTGTAGAGAGTAATTATAGATATGATAATACTGGAAGGGATAGAGGATAATGAAGATAAGATGCAGATTGATGCTACATAATCAACTACCAATCCCTGGAAGTACAAGCGTTAGAGGAAAAAATGTATTGACAAGAGCAATGGGCTACACTTCTGCACTGGCATTGTCTGTGTATTCTACTTGTTGGTAAGATTAAATATAGATCTGATCTTTTTTAGTAAATGGTGGACGAGGGAGATAAGATGCAGAATGCTACAAAATGAACCAATCCCTCTTCCCATAATACAAGAGTGTTTTGAACACTGGTGTACTGTACAAAACGTTCTTATATTATGGGACGGAGGGAGTAGCTGTTAATGTAAGTACAGTGATAGACCATGTTCAGTCCTTACAAGAGGACTGCAGAGCTAAACCTCTTCAAAAGCATTGGGTTGATTCTAAATTTATGTAAGAGTCCATACTGATCTTATAATGTCCACCAAATGGACGATTACGAGGCTAACATGTGCAGTGATGCTACATAATCAAACAGCTATGAAAGTAAGTATGGTCATACAGGGCAAGAGGTACTCACAAGAGCAATGCAGTGTGCAGTATAGTTGCAAGATTCTGTGGTCCCTTGAGAACGAATGTTCTTCTGCTAACAGTTTTCATACAAGTGAGACATTAAGGAAAAAGCAGAAATGTAGTTCAAATTGTGATGTGATATGATAGACAGTACCTTACGCTGCAGCCGAGACCAATGTGTAACAAGATTATTCCAGTCACCATCGGATAAATGTAGCACTGGAGACTTTACAGAAATTTCGTTCAGAGGCTTGCCATCGAAGTGCGCTTGCCTCAGGTAGGAACGATACTTCATCAACGAGTGCTTGAAAAGCGCAACCAACCCTTGCTCGTCATCACAATCCAGTTTGCTCCTCACCTATTTAAAAGAATGAAATCTTGTGTCTTCTGTCAGCAGAAACATATGCAGTAATGACCATGAATAACATTAGTGCATTACTTATGCGTAAGTTGTGGAGGAAGACTGGAAATTGTTCTATGTCTGCGGTATAATCTTACCATGAAGGAAAGATGCGCACAAAGTTCCTGACAACAACATAAGCTTCGTCTTCTAAACTGGGAAGAAATGGAATAGGGGTCCTATTTGCTGCAATTAGGGCTCTCTCTGGTTCGAAAAGGGATTTGGCAACTGGATTTGGTGTACTCTTTGCTGGAATGGGGGTTTTGCATCGTACAGCTGGTGCTATGTCAACTGGCATAATCATACGGTTTGCTGCAGTTGGGGTCTGTTTAGTTGGGGCATCAGAAATGACCAGTGTAGTAGGGCTAGAGTCTGCTAGAGTTGGGGTATTTTGTGAGTCAGGTGATATTGAAACTACACCTAATGGGCTATTTGATTTATCAGGTGCCACTACCTTTTCCAAATACTTTGCTTGTGCTCCTCCGCGATCAGCAATCACCTTCTTCCTTTTGAACGTCTGATACACAAGAACATCATTTGAATGGATAAATATGGTATGATGACAGATGGAATATGTATAGAAAATGGATAGGCAGGGCGTATTCACATACACGATGTGTAAACTAAGCTAATGGCAGTTCAACAAAGTAGAAGCAACGCAAAGCATCAGTTACAAGATATGTGCGAGCAATGTAACCTTGGAAAGTTAGAGCAAGTACCTTGATGGGTGAATAAGATAGGGCATCTTCCTCTGACTCCTCCACTAGGGAGCTACATTGACTTAGGTCTCCCTCTAGCTCAGAATCACTGTTAGGATCATATTCTGAGCATGAATCTGTAGGTGGAGAGTGTTTGCATTGCATCCAGAGTTGATTTCAGTCCCTTAATGCCAAGTTTGATAGCCATGGCATTGTTCTGCTTTATTCTTTTCATGCGCGCAAGCTCATAATCATTATGATGCTGTTCAGAATCTGAGATTCATGAAAACATAAAAAGTAGTCAGATTATCTATTCCGAGGGCCGGAATTTTGAAAACCCTGTGAACTTTAGAGGTACTAAAGATTACTGAAATACATCTGAACCATTAAGTGTAGGTAGCACTAAGCACACAACAAACCCTAATGATAGTCCTTCCTAATGAGTAATGAATCAATTAGAAAATGGGTGATGAGGAGTGCCTGCTGAGTGTTGAGGACGTATCTCAGGATAAATCGGGTTGGCTTTGTGGGTGCTGCATGCCTGAGCCCTGAACGGGCTGGGAAGGTAGGCACGGCGGCGCGCCCGGGCAGCGGTGACGCTGTTGGGCGAGCGACTCCTGGCCTCTTGTTAGTCCGGCGTCTCCTCCTAGAGTCATGCCGTCCGGGGACAGCAAGTCGTCGGCGAGGCAGGCGGCTGGGGGCGAGTAGAGATCGGAAGAGCGCAACAGAACAAAGGGGAATCGGGGCCTGGGACGACCCAAAATCCCAGGGTGGGCCGGCCCACTGTGGGCACCCTGTAGAGATACACACCCGAGCGGCGAACATGCATTTTTGAAACTAATTTAGGAACATTTATCTGACCAATTAAACAACTCTGTTTCCATAATATCAGATTCGTATTTGAACCTCTATTGGAAAAGGTAGTGCCTAGGAGGCGCTTAGGCACGCCTAGGCGCTAGGCAATAGCCAAATGCCTCGCCTAGGGCATAAATGGAGGTCTAGGCAGGGAAAGCAAGGAATTGCCTACCCAAGAAAGAAATCATGCCACGTACTGCACTGATATGCTAAATGGGTTATATTCCAATGGCAATAGATGGTATTTAACTTATTTGTATGCCCTAAACTAATATCGACACCCATATAATAATCGCAAATACACTATGAGTAAAAAATATATTACCACCTAGGTCGCTTAGGCACCTCCTAGGCACTAGGCGAAGGCCAACCGCCTCGCTTACGCCTACCGCTTTTTCGAACCTTGATTTGAACAACTAAGCTTGTTTAGCTTGATGGGTGGAGCAGTGTTATTATGACACAAAGCACGTATTCTGATCGAATAGTGATCATAAAAGGGGGAAACTCTAAGCATATTTTTTAGCAAAAGAGGGTTTCCCCTCCGATTTGTATTAAAGAAACCACCACGGAACCAACATGATCAATTAAACCCTAAGCATGATCAATTAAATCGTATTATGGCTGTGCCATGGCAGATTTGAAGCTACAAACCAGAGAAATGATATTTAGCATCCATTGTTTGCTTCGAACTAAGAACTAAATTCTAAGAGCTGAAAAGAAAGTAGAGTAACCAAGTTAAGATCTATTTTCTGGTTGAGATCAAAAAGTTGAGGAGAGATGAAGTACCACCTCTCTTGCGGCGCTGTGTAGGCATCGGGGGTGCGATGGCTGTCGGTGGCGTTGAAGCAGATCTGCGATGGTAGACGGGTGCATCGGGGGATAAGTCCCATTGCGGTGGAAGAGAAGGTCGTGTGAGCGGCCCCGGCAAACAGGACGACGACGCCAATGAAGCGAGAGGACGCGATGCAAGGCTATTGGTCCGTCACCGTGGATGAGAAACGTCCATCTCTAGCAGTGGACGACGCGGTCTTGGTAGGCGCTCCGGCATGGTGGAGGACGGTGGCGATGGATGTGGTGGAGGACGGCGGCGATGGATGGGGTGGCGGACGAAGGCTGGTGTGGGGATGGGGTGTTCTAGCGCGGACGGTGTATGAATGGGAAAATGGAGGGAGAGGTACGGGGAACCATGTTTTTGGGACGCGCCTGTCTGAAATATGGGAAAGTTACGAACTGAGCCCCCGTTTAAAATTTGGATGTCTCATCGGTTGGGGATAGGACGGTAATCTCGCATCTCGCCAATATTTGCCCAGAGTGATTTCGGGCGAGGAGAGGGTGGTTGGCGCCCATGGTGTATGAACGGGGCTGATAGGTAGGGTGGTTGTGTCACGTCTGAGTGAAGTTACAAACCTGCCCCTATTGAAAATATTTGCCTTCATCGATTTCGGCCGAGTCGAGTTTGTTTTGCCGCCCACCGTGTATGAATGGGTAATGGAGGGAGAAACAGAAGTCTTTCGAATGAGCTTGAATCAAATGAGTTTTTCCGCCCATGTTTGACGCCCACCATGTCGGAATGGGCTCAGAGGCGGTCGTGTCATGTCTAATTGAAGTTACTAACCTACCCCTATTTAGAGCAATGGAAATCGGGCCGAAGGATTGTCTGTGTAATGGGTAGACAGTAATTTCCATCTCCCAAACACTTGGCTTTGGGCAGCCGACGTGGGAGTGGACATTTTGCTGCTTCTTTCGAATTTTGGGACAATAAGCATCCACGTTTACCCTGGCAACTAAATTCGAATCCATTTTGTATTCCTATATGAATCTTTATAAATCATTCTATGTGTTTTTATATATCTTCAAAAGGACGACAAAGATGTATTCCACTGTCATATATGAATATGGTTTACAAATGCCGATACTCAAATTCAGAAACTAGAATCCAGTTTAAGGTGAATTCGAATATTTGGAACACTTCATGTCCAACTCAAATGGCACACGCATCATAATGTGTAGTCCCATTTAGATATGTACACAAGCAATGTATCAAGATTCAAATACCGAGTCAATCAACCAAGAATGTATAGAACTAACTAACATATAAACACTTATTGAGTATATGGATCAATAATATCAACTAACATACATAAGTCAGGCCGCTGTAGTTTTTTTTGCTACAACAACATCCTTTTTTTAGCCAGCATCTTGGCCCTTTCCGATGCGTGCCACTTATGGTCCATCTATACTACTACTATTGCTGAATGCACATTCAGCCCGATTGGCATATTTGTAGGTCTGGCACAACAATCCAAATGAATTGTCTCCGAGTCTTATCAATTAATACAACCTTATGCTCAAATAAAATTAAAAACCAAAAAAACAATTATTACATGATCTCTAAAACAAATGGTTTGATTGATTACATGAACAAACAACACAAAGGTTATTCAACTATGGAAAGAACATTTCACCTATGATTTACCAAGTAGGAATTTAATTTCCTTTTTTCCTTCAGGACCTTAACAATCTGGTCAGTCTCAGCTTGCTTTGTTTTGAAATCCACCAAATATTTAATGGTTGTCTTGAGTACTGCTTGTGATTATGCTGTTTGCTTCCTCAACATGTCAACTTCATCTCTAAGTGCAGAAGCAGAATCTCTTTCTATCACTAGTTTAGCCTCTAGAGCATCAGCAGTTGGCAATTCATAATGCACGATTGGGCCGGTGCCACTGCTGTGGGATGATTCAACGTCCATGGGGACCTCGCTCTTTGATCTTGGGCTAACCTGTTTTGCCATTAAAGTTCCGATTGGATTCAGAAAAGTGGAAG
The DNA here is from genome assembly GCA_034509565.1 of Triticum monococcum. Lineage (NCBI taxonomy): Eukaryota > Viridiplantae > Streptophyta > Magnoliopsida > Poales > Poaceae > Triticum > Triticum monococcum. Next base: position 384,750,588 of record CM067845.1, read on the forward strand.
TTAGCAAAACATCCCAACTGGGAGTTATAACAGCAAACTAGTTAAACAAACAAGGAATTAAAGAGTTTCAATTGGATGCTGAAAAGTAGTTATTAATATCATTGTAACCCGTTGTTGCAGCAACAACGCAGTTAAACAAACAAGTAGATATTTAAGTTAAGGCAAATAGGTAATTCTTAACAGTAAGTATCAAACACATAGATAGGCGCAGCCTACAATATGATTAACAGGTTGTGCCATTATGTAATCAGTAGCAAACTAAATTAAGCCAAGCAACGTAATTGAACAATTTTGCAATAAGTGGCCAACTAAAATTCCGAGAAGCAGGTAACTGAACTTACGCTAGTTCTTTGTATAGGCACAGTGCAACTTATTTTTCGCTTACAAGGTTGTACGAAGGAGTCCATGGCATCAATTGCTTGGATACGCAGTCCCAATACTTCTTTCTTCCCACACTGCATGGGTAAGTCAAATGGTTAATCTGGTAAGATGGTGCGTCCTTGATATGTTATATGAGGACGTGTAGTCAGACTAGTTGTAGCCAAACACATCACACTGGCCTTTACTGTATATTTCATGCGATTAATTTTGGCATATCGAGATCTAAGCAATCTACAATAGGATGAAAAGACTGGCATCCTTCACATTATTGGCGAACTCAGTTCATAGAAACAAGCAATTCAACCATTCTGTGGGTAAATCAAAAGCGCCACTGGAATTTTTTTCACTATCCAATCATACACGCAAAAAGGGGTGACGCCACCATAGGGGCTTGTATGGGCGGCCGCCTCAGGTGGCTGGAAAGTGTGCACCTAGTTTGAGTCATCCAGGTTGGCCCACGCTAGTTTTGTTCGTCCCAACGCACGAGCAGGCAATGTAAAAAATAAAGAAAAATGTTTCAATTTGGATGGGCCAATAACATAAGTGCAAGGCAGGCCCTATAGCAGGCTCGTGGGCCAAATGAGCGCCTCCCATATCGATCGACAGCAGGAAAAATCCCAATTCATTCGCTCCAGCCTCCAGTCTGGTTTGCTCCTAATCTAGCCGCCACTGGACAGACTGACACAACACTTCCTCGTGCCCTCGTTGGAGGGCGGTCGCCGGACAAGAAGATGAAGATCCAACCCTGGGTGTAGCCTGCGTGGGAGGCAGCGGCGGCAACACGGGCATGGCATCGAGCTTGCGCAAACGGACAGTCGCAGCTTGCAAGAGTAGCATGTGCAACAAGTAGGTACATCACATCCCTGATAATATCTAATTCAACTCTTCAATTTCTGGCCAATAGTTAAACCTAATGATGTTGTAAAACTGGTTGTATGTAGGGAATCTATGAGAAAATGAAACCAATTTCTACTTATTTTATAACTCCCCCAATCAATACTGAACTGACTGAATCTGATGTATCTAATCAAGTTTCCGGTGCAAACATACAAGCTCATGTTGTTCTTGAGCCTGAAGTGTCTAATGAACAGACTGCTAATGAAGGATTTGATGCAAACATTTTACATGCTCCTGGTGATGAACATATAGTGTCTAATGAGGGATCGAATGCAAGCATTTTGCAAGCTCATTGAAGGATTTAGTGTCTAATGATGATCTACTATGTTGAAAGAGACAGAGATTTGCAGGCATTGATAGCAAATTATAGTGCATTTTCATAGCTTGAGGAAACGTCGAGGCCATCTACCAGAAAGTCCCCGTATCATGACAATATAGCATAAATACTTTTCTAATCTGTTGTTTGAAACTATTGGCATACTTGTGCAGGATAGATATATTGATATGCAGTTCGCGCACTGGTTATACGTGCAATTACACTTCGATATTTTCAGCCAGAGAACGAATAATTCAAGCAGGTACAGACCATGTTTGTAGTCCTTGTACACCATGTTGTATTTTGTGTTTTTTGGTGCTTGCATCATTTAGTGTTTATAATCTGAACTACTTTGGATCATTAGCTGGTTTTCAAAGTGCATGTAGCTTCACATTTCTCAAGTTATGTTGATTTCCGGAGTGCAAGTGCCTTTGTATTTTTTAAGTTAAATGTTCGCCCCTGGTAACTTGAATTTGTGGATCAGCCACTGCACACAAATCATACACGAATGCTAGTACGAATTAAATGAAATGCAGGGACTTACGCTAGCTCGTTGTACAGGCTCACTGCAGCTCTTCTTGCGCTTGGGATGTTCCATGTACTAGTCCATGTTACCACTTGCTTGGATGTGCAGGCCTTGTGCTCCTTGCATCCACCTCTGCATTTTTGACACGGCGAATGGTTGAGCAAATAAGAGGAATCGACCTTGATGTTGTACCGGAGGACATATACTTACAAGGTTATACGGGTGTGCAGGATGTGTACCAGATCCCGTAGCGCCGTCATGCTTCACTAAAAAATGGATTTGCTTATTTCAGATGACATCTCCAGAAGAAATAAGAGTTAAAGTCAGAGTTGGATAGGCGTGTAAGCTAAGAGAGCAGTGAAAGGATATCCAAACATCGTCGGAACAGTGCACAAGGGAGTGATGTGTGGATACCTAGTTCGGGTCGGCGTTTGGGCATGCTCACCTAGCTAGAGTGCGGGTCACTTCAGCGCCGTTGAGGGTGATGCGCTGGCGTTGGCTGTCCGCGCACGGATGCAGATCTTGAGTGGTAGCGGAGCGCTATGATACGGTGGACGAGACCGTTGGTGAAGCCCCAACGACCTCGGGGGGCGGAGGTGCGACGATGTGCTCGGTGAAGTAGCCCCGGTGAGCTGGGAGACGGCGTCGGTGAAGCGCACCTGATGCGGTGGAACTCGGTGTCTGTGAGGCACGTCGGTTGCGGCGGCCGACATTGTCGATGGACCACCCGGTGCGGTGGACGAGGGCGTAGATGAGGTAGCTCCGGTGCGGTGGTGAAGCGCGACCGTCGTCTTCGTTGTCGTCGTCCGGCACGCAGGTGGGGAATGGTGGGGAAAGAGACGAGACGAGGGGCGATTCGAGGGTTGGCGGCGAATTAGGGATTTGAGCAATCTGGGCGTGGAAGGGGATGGTGGAGAAGAGAGATTTTGCAGGGCTGGAATTGGGGCCGCCAGATATTTCAATCTGAAACATGGAAGCGCGAACTTATATTGTCGTCGTCCTTTTTTGGGGGGAGGGGGTTGGGTGGCTGGGTGCTACGCGTCCGTCCGACACACGCGACCACCCCGACAGGACTATGCTTCAGTGCCTTAAGGCACCTGCCTTTGTGTCCATGACACGTGGGCCCAAAAGGTGGCTGGCCCACATGTCAGTGACCCAAAGGCAGTTGCCTTTAAGGCACCGAAGCAGCGTCCACCCCGACACGACCCTGGTCTGCCTAGTGCGCCTACATTTGAGAATGCAAATGAATTTTCTTTCATTTGCAAACGAATCTGTATGTATTACCATGCCCATGTTTTCCTTGCAATAATTAGTCATTCGAAACGAGATACTCCATCCGTTCACTTTTATAAGTCATTTCAGACAACTTAAAATGAATTGTCTTGCACATTGTCTGAAATGTCTTCAAGGTCTTATAAAAGTGAACAGAGGGAGTACTATAAATTAATTAATGAGGAGTTATTTGAAAAAAATCGAAATGGTACCCACGCTAACGTGGATTAGAGTGTGTGTGTCACATAATTAGTTATTTGAATTAGAGTGTGTGTCACATAGTTAGTTATTTGAATTAGAGTGTGTGTGTCACATAGCAATCTCCAATTCTAACGTGGATTTCGCATTTCACAGTATCCACACTACTTTTTTAATACAAATTCATATGTATATGATGAACACCATTGTAGTGAGAAAACTTTTGGATGGATTCAAACATATGACCTACAAAATAGCACAACAAACTGAGTCAATGTCAACTTTTCGAAACTTAGCATGGTACGAATTCGAAATAATTACCCGTATGCCTGGTCCTCGGTTCAAATCTTACAATGTACACCGAATTGAAACATCGATGTTAAGTCTCGTACTATGTACATTCAAATGTTCTTTTTAGCCCCCCCCCCACAAACGCTACATACTTCCTGTATCGGTCAACCTTCCTCTCCTAACCACCTTAGGAAGCTATCAGTTTCCAACACACGTTCATTCTTTCTCTCCATGTTTCAATCCCTAAGTCTCTCAACTACACAACCCCTTTTTCCAATCCGTTACCAAATGTATTGACCTCACACACCCGCCATTGCACCCCCATGCCGAGCTCTCTCTCTCCCCCCTCTCCGTCTCACCCTCTCGCGCTAAATACATGCATTTCCTATCTAGCCCCCCAACCTCTCGTGCGCGCGTACGCATGTTGTATACCTAGGTCACTCCCTCGAGACTATCTCACTCTTTCTTCCGCACGGCGGGCCACACTCGCTCAATCTCGCTCTCTTTATCTGAGTCTCGTTTAACCTCGTTTTCTTTCACACAAATGATATATCTCCCTGTACGGGCCTCGATCGACACACTCTATACTCTCTCACAGAGATTGTCTATCTAGGTCAGTCCATCCAAGCCGCTGCCACTCTTTCGACCTCATGGTGGGCCACGCTCACTCAATCACTCTCCCTCTCTCTCTCTCTCTGTATGTCTCGATTGACCTCGCTCTTTCTCGGACAAAAATGATATACCACCATGTTTGAGCCCAATTCGACCTATTAACATTGTATACTCTCTCACGCACATCGTCTATCTAGGTCACTCTCTCCAACCTGTCTCACTCTTTCGATCGCAGGACGACCCTATGTGATCGGTTGACCTTGCTTCCTCCCACGCACAAAATATATCTACACGTCTGTGACTGGATCATCTCTCAAGCTCTATCTTACAGCCCTCACCCTTGCGAACAAGCTCAATCAGACAATATCTCTCCAGAGCATATATATTTGTTCAATGAATGTCGGACCACACTCACTTTGTCTCTCTATCTATATGTCTCTCGACTGACCTCGCTTTCTCACACCGTATATTCCACGCGTTGAAGCTACTAGCTCTCCATCCCTCGCAAAGCTGGAGCTATTTACATTGCGAGGGGCACTCCAACCTTGGATTAATTTGTGTAGGCATTTGTTCTGGTCGGTTTAGATTATACTTTCGTAGCATTCGGCCCACAACTACTCCAAACATCGTTGCAACCCACGCAACTCTTCTAGTTGATTTTCGTGTGGCTCGGTCATTGCTCTCTCGCACGTCCTTTCTCGCCTTCAACGTCGCACCATGGTATTATTGAAAAAAGTATGTTGTTCTCTTTAATTATTATAAATAAGCTACAAAACTACACACCGATAGTCCACTTGGAATGGAACAAATTTCGACCCACAAATTAAAGTGCCACAAACTACACACTCAGGGGCCCACATGTCATGAAACAAATTTGGGCTCATATACAAATTAAAAAATAAAGGACGAGGATCGAACATGCGACCGGGCCTTCAAGCCGCACGTCAATAGGCAACATATGTAGAATAGCAATGTTTGTTGTACCCCCTTTGTTCACATAATGTTTTTATATTACCACAACCTAATTAATGGATAACATGTAATATTATTTTTAATACTATTCGCCTTCACTTACTGGTGGGTTCCATGTGTGCTCTCTCTCTCTCTCTCTCCTCCCCTTCTATGTTTAGACGCACGGGCAAACAGGAAGAACTTGCGGGCGATGTTGACGGTGACCATATGTGGACGCGTTCACAAGTCACGGCACCAGTTTCACGTACTAGCAGCACTAGTCAGTGTGTACATGCAGTACACGTTAATTTGGAAGTATATTAAGTGCATGCGGATATTAACTACTAGGATATTATTTGCATGTTGTCATGTGATTAGCACTATTTTTGGCATGAAATTAACTGCACGCTAAACGTGTTGAGCGCTCGACATTGAAGCAGTCTAGGTTGTTGGATGACAAGGAATACATGTGGCTTTATGACGTTTTATATTTAATTTGATACGTCTCTAGCAGAACATTCAATTGATCAAACCATACATTTCGTTCAGTTTGACTCCGACTTTAAATTATACGACGATCGATATAAAATAAACGGAAATGATAAACGTTCGGATTTTAAGCATGGCAATCCGAACATTTTTCATTGCAATTTTAGATTACGCGGCGGCGGCGGCGGCGTCTCACGGTGGGAAGCGGCTCCTCTGCCGTGCTCTGTGTGTCGTCGGGCCACTGACCGACGGCGATGGCGGTGTCTTGCGCCATTGTTGGCGTACTACTGGACGTTGGCCTAGCTTCAAGGAAGGCCAAAATGTTTTGGACTTCGGAGCGAGTCAACTAGCGGGAGGAGGCGACTGGCGTTGGTGCAAGGAAGCGGTCGACAGCGGCCACCCATGCCGCCGAGGGGGGCACTGGCACCCGCGCGGGGACAGGCGCTGTCAACGGCGCGGCGGAGACATTCGTGTGCACGGGCACCGGCACGGGCGCGCACGTCAGTGCACGCGCAGGTGCATGCGCTGGCAGGTGCACTGGCACCAGCACAGGCATGCGCATCAGTGCACGCGCAGGCGCATGCGCTGACAGGTGCACAGGGATGGGCGCTGGCGCAGTCGGGGCAACGGGAGCCGGAACGGGAGCGCGGACAGGCGCGGCGTCTTCCCGCAAGGCCAGTTCAAGCTCGCCCCAAAGCGCCTTATGTTCTTGAGACTCCGGCTAGGTGTCTTCCTCAGGAAACTGGAACACTAAGGGTAGACCATCATGATGCAGCATGGCGTACGTTTAGGTCAGGCTAGTTGGAGGTAGACGACAGGAGAATCGAATAGGAAGAGAGAGGATTGTAGCGATACCGGGTAGTGCAGGGTTTATTTTAAACTGCGGCGCCGGCGACATTAAAAGTGGGAGCAGTTGGGACGATGGTGGGCGGCGGAGCCTGGTCAAAGGGCTCGCCTCCCGATGAGCCTACACAGCGGTCTGCTCGCACGCCTCCCTGACAGCCGGCGCAATGGTCTGCTCGCATGCCTCCCGTCGACTCACACCTTGCTCAGACGGCACCTACCGATGAGAAGCTGGGACGTGTGGCAGCACGTAAAAGCCCATGGTTTCAATAGTGAAAGCATTCGCCTTAACGTGACATGTCTTTCTTTGTTCCAAAATACCTTGCCTCTTCATTTGTGCAACTTGTCATAAGCAGCTTGTCTCAAATTGAAGAAAAAACTTACGAAGTAATATTTGTGCCATATCACGTGACCATGCTTAGTTTCAAGAATTTATGCTCACTTTTGGATTTTCTGAAATTTAAGATCCAGGATTCGAAACAATATCATAACCTGCATCATGTAATAAATTTTCAAGCCGTACATCTGTCCTGTTGTATTTCTTAAGAAAGGATTTGGTCAAACATTTTGCTTAGTTAGACTTCACACAAGTTATATATGCAGAGTAAAAGGATAATCCCTCCGTACCAGTGCATTGCCTGATATATTAACTCAAGTACTAGGCACGAACAAACGGGCTCAATTCTGTGCTCATCCTGGTGTAGTAGTAGTAGTAGTACTAGGCAATGCAGTTGACGGGTGACCTTGACGAGCGGCGACCGAGGGAATTGAACCCTGCTCGGCATGGTAGGCAATGTTGTCTAGTTGCTAAAGCATCCCTCCGCTGTTCATCGGTAGTCATTATGGATCAGGGACATGAGGAGAATTTCCTAGGCCTGGAATTCTGGCCGCCAGATATTTCGACTTGAAACGCTGAGGCTCGACTGGTTGGGGTTTCCTAATGTGCGTACCATGCATGCCACCGAAGGACACGAGCCCGGTTTTTTTAGGATCAACACGAGCCAAGGTCTGACTGGTACGCCATTGGGTCCTACCATTCGAGAACACGAAAGGAGCCTTTTAAATTGCCGAATGAATCTATGTGTATTACAATACCCATATTTTCCTTTCAAATACTAATCTCAACGTGGTAATTGATTTATGACGAGTTGTTGAATTAGAGTGAGTTTGTGATATAATGATCTCAATGTGGATTTCACATTTCATGGTATCGCTAGTAAGTTTCCAATGCAAATTCAAATTTAAAAGATGAACAATATGGAGGTGAGAAAACTTTGTATGTATCAAGCATATGACCACACAGAGAGAGAGAGAGACACACATGCACGAACACAACAACAATCCAATAAGTATAGTGCATCTATTTTTCCAAACCATGCATGTATGACACGAATTCAAAAATACTCCTTCTATTCCTAAATATTAGTCTTTTAGAGAGTTCAACAAGTGACTACATACGGAGCAAAATGAGTGAATCTAGACTCTAAAATATGTCTATATACATCCGTATGTGCGAGCCATTTGAAGCCTCTAAAAAGACTACTATTTAGGAACGAAGGGACTAAAATGTAAGACATCCATGGTCCTCAGTTCAATATTTAAAATGAACATGAAACTGAAACATGAATATTAAGTCTAGTACTACAGTACATGCAAATGTTGTGTTTAGGCGGAGGTATGATTGCCGGGGGTCAACCCCTCGACCTTAGATAAAATTGTGGAGCTCTGTTTAGGGTTGTTTAGATTATATTTGTCCCCACCCTCCCAACCACCGATTGGTTGTGCACCCCCACCCCTCCTCCCTGGGAGAATATCATGTGCCCCATACCTTAGATGCTATATGCCGATACGAGTTGCTTGGAGCTTGTAGATCTGAGATATAGCAGCTCACATGATGTGTCTTAATATTTTTGCAGGAAACCTTGATGAGTTTGAGAATTGCACACAATTTGTACAAAAACTACTTAGATGCCCTTTGATCCCATATCCAACGACCTCGAAGCTCGTATCACCGTAGCATCTAAGATGAAGGAGGACATCATATTCTCCTGTATGTAAGAATATCATGTGCTACCACACCTTAGATGCTTTGGTGATACAAGCTCTTCGGAGGCGTTGAATTTGTGACCCAACACCTCCTCGGTGGTTCGAATGGTTTTTTGCAGAAAAGCCCCAAAAGAGTTCGGCCACTACTTACAAGCACAAAGACTGCTCAGATGCCATTGGATCTCAGATCAAACGACCTCCAAGCTCGTATCACCATAGCATCCAAGCTGTGATAACACCTTATGTTTTCTCGCACAGGAGAGTATGAGGTGCTCCCGCACCGTAGATTCTATGGTGATACGAGTTCACTGAGATCTAACGGCCCACAGTAGGAGGTTTGAATGTTTTTGCAATATACAACTGATAGAGTTTGGAAAATGCGTAGATACTGCAAGTACTACGCATGTGCCATCTGATCACTGATCATATGACCTAGATGCTCATATCACCGTAGCGGGTAATTAAGCTACGGGGATCACCTAATATGAGCACCGGGGAGCCGTTGGATCGAAGATGCAGCGGAACACACGAGGCCTGAATGTTTTATTTGCAAAAACACCTTTGGAGATTTTGGAAATTGCGCATAATTACAAAGACTACTCCCAAGCCATTGGATCTCACTTCCAACGGTGTAAAAACTCGTATCGCCATAGTATCTAAGCTGCGGGGTGGATGTGATATTCTATGCCGCTGTCATTTTTGTTCGTAAACTTGCAAAATACGTGTAACTCGTGCCGTTACTTGTCTAACCGTGCAAAGTGTTTGTTAAAAAAAACCATCCAACACTGAAATATCGGAACAACACACGGGAGTCCCACTTGTCATTAATCAAATATGGACCTAAAACTAACAAAAATCTAAAAGACGAGATTCGAACTAACAACCTGGACTACAAAGCGTAAGTCGATAGCCTGAAAAAACGATCGGTTGTTGGCTTTGTCCCATAACTTGATTTTATACAGTACTTGCGTTGAGTAGAGTAGAGGGAGTGCCTCGTCAACACGTGCATGACCGTTGTCTCACTTACTGGTGGGTCCCAGGTCTGCGATCTCAATCTCTCTTCTCTCCATCGTCTAACCTTTGCACGGGCACACACAAAGAGCGGCGCTAGCTTGCCGTGGTGTTATTACAACTAAAAAAAAGCTTGGAAAATAGAAGAATCGCCTAGAACAAGAGACATTGTGGCTGGTCGAGACGGAGCTAACCACATCTATCCTCTGTGCCATGTTTGCATGACGAAGCTGTGTAGCTAGTGGGGTGTTTTCGACCGACTGGCTAGGTCCCGAGGTCAAACCATAGGTACTACGTCTGATATAGTATATTTTTACACACACATTTTTCCTCTGTGCTGAGATGTGGCACACCCTACCGCGTGGTTTCGGGGTCCTCCCGGGTGGTGCACGCATATATTCTTCCTGAATTGGGACGCCCTACCATGCATTTTCTAGGTCCTCCTCGGTCGTAGTGCTGAAGCAAGTAAATGAGTGTTCAAATCATGAAAGACCACCTTTCCTGCCGAGTACATCAATGAAGCATAGTGGCTAGCTAGTTGGGATAGTTTGACCGATTAGCTAGGCCGCTGCCACATTTGTTTTTTCACCCCTTTTTTTATCTACTTGCCGGCAGGTAAATTTAAATATCCACCGCGGCATTGCTCTGGTGTTTGGGTGTGGCAGGATTTTTAATTTTTTGATTGGCAGGAGCAGGCGTGGCAGGATTTTTAATTTTTTTTGATTGACGGGAGCATGCGCGGCAACAATTAGTCACGATGACTCTTCCTGTAAAAACCCACTGCTCCCTCCGCCTTCCTGTATATTGCATTGCCTTTCAATCATTTCTCCCCCTTTGCTTCCTCTCCCCATTGCTTCTACCTGGTGCCATGGCGGTGCAGCAGATCACTGAGTCTGAGGTGAGGCTCCTGACACAGGAGCTCCATGCCAAGGATGCGGAGCTTAGGGCCAAGGACGTGGAGCTCCGTGAGCTCAAGGGGGAGAGGAGTGCCATGCTCCTCCGTTATGTGCGGGAGTTCACGGAGCTTCAAAAGCAGCAGGCGTCCACCACAAAGATGCTCGAGGCGTCGGCGGCGTTGCTGCAAAAAGTGGGAGATACGATAGGCCGTCAGGGGAGCCGGCTGGAGCATGAGCGGGCCGATCATGATGAGGTCCAGGATCGCCTTAGCCACTTGGTGAACCAAGTTGCCACACACGTGTTGCGGCTGCGCGATGCCTACCGTCGTGCCAGCGCGACGATGCCAGCCATCGGACTAAACCCGTCCAACCACCCGGTCGACTTCAATGAGCCGCGGCTTCCTGACCTAGTCTCCTTCTTCACCTATATCTCTGAGGAGATGAGCCGTCTCCGCGCGATGGTGGGTGCTGAGCTGGACAAGGAGGGGTTGTGGGCTGCCGTCACCATTGCCAGGCGAATCCTTTCATGGCTCCGTCACCGGAATCCATTCGTGCTTCATATGGTTCATGTTTCGTGGAGTACTGTAGCACCGTACTCTCCGTGCGCTGTGGACCTAGTTCCGTTAACATTGATCTCACCGTTCATTCTCGACCGGACAGTCGAAAAAGAGGTACTATGTTACATATAGGAGTAGTTGACATGCGCACAACATCATTTGTTATCGTCATATCTTACTACACTAGCAAGAAGATTGTGTAGTACTGACGTATGAACCACCGCACATGCCTAGTAGTAGGAACACTGTGTATGTTCAAGTGGCTGCCATGTTTTGCACTCCTCCATCGTAAGAGTGGAAACGCTTGCTGTAATCATTTTTTCTTCAGAAAAACAGTGGACATGCTCTACCATGCGGATCCTCCTCCATCCATGCACTAAATTACTCACTTTCACCGACGTGTAGGACAGCCAACACCTGGGTCCACCAGCCATGCACTAAATTACTCCGTAGTAGAGTGACGGTAGACTACCCGATCCAACTGCCGCAGTAATGCCCAATGAGCCGTCAAATCACAAAACCCCCTCCTTTCCATCAGTAAGTTGGACGGACGAAGCAACCATTATTTCACTCTTCTATCTAAGCTTCCTCTCTTGAAGAAAACCCCCACTCGCTTCGCTTCTCCCTCATCTCGTTCCTCCTTTCACTCTTCTCTCTCAGCTTCCTCTCTTGGATGGACGCTAGAGCACCGGCCGATGTGATGTCTATGGCTCTGGCCAAAACCGTCGAGGCTCATGGTACGAAGAAGCGCAAGCACCCCGCCGAGACTACAACAGAAAAGCTCAAAGCCATCGCCCTGTCCAAGCCCCCCTCTTCGGGATACCTCATTAAGCAAGTCCAGGTAATGTCTCTTGTTGACGATCTTTTTCTCGATCTTGATCGTGTTTTTTCATCTAACACGCAGTACTAGTACCGGCAGTGAAACTTTATGGGTGATCGTGCATGTGATTTTAGTGTGCCAAATGACGGTTCTAAATTCCTCTTTTGACCAAAACATGCGAGAGGTTGACACTGATTTCTTATAGATTACTTTCAACTACTCCCTTTGTCCCAAATTTCTTGTCTTAGATTTGTCTAGATACAGATGTATCTAATACTAAAATGTGACTTGATACATCCGTATCTAGACAAATCTAAGACAAGAATTTTGGGACGGAGGGAGTACTTTATGAACATGAATGCTACCTTTTAAGAGGGTATAATTGCCTCAGTAACTTGTGTTATGGATATTGCATGTAATCCCTCTGCTCTCATGCCTTTGAAGACATGTTCTAGTGTCTTTGTTCACTCATTTCTGTGCGTATATGTAGTCATATATGGAGTATAATATCGAAAATCATCTTATATTTCTGAATGGAGGTAGTAATAAAATATGGTTTCTGTTTGAATTAGAACTAGGTCCGCGGTGGAGATGAAGTTCTCAAAGTCATGCCGTGTGAACTGGAAGACCCGATGATGAGTTCTACTGCTGAACTATCCAGCTGTTGTGTCCTTGTCGCCACATGTCCTGAACTAGTGTTTTCCTGTAGCATTGTTGTCAGGCGTGTTCTCGAGGCTGTACTTGACCACAACAATTTCCTGGCTATGCCTTCGATTACGAATGGTGTGGTTCTTGTAAAGCTTCCCAACAAATCTGATGCGGCCTGTCTTCATCATCATGTTTATGAGTGGAAAGACCACTCTATTAGGTTCTCCAAGGTTGACAAGATGGTGATGGTGCATGTAGACATCTCGCACGAAGTCCATGGCCTAGTCAGTTATGCGGGGTTCATCCCGTAGGTCGGTGGCAAGAAATAGTCTACAGAGTTTAGTTAGTGCAACTTTGCTTGTCTATAGTAAGTAGTGTTGTTCAGTACATGATTTGTGTTTGTGAACCCTGTATTGTTTATTAGTACTGCCGCTTTTGGTGTGTGGTCAGTCCTGAGAATGGTCTATGTTAATGTCTGTCCACTCAATTCAGTCTGTATATTTTGAAGTATCCAGATCATATTTTTTGTGAGGACGGTTTATCAATTATGGTTACACTCCAATATCTGTATGCATTGCAGGGTTTATCGCACCCACCAGGATTTCCAGTCCCATGTATGTTCGGTCCATACGATTTGTCACGACCTATGGACTATCCTGCTTGTGGGAGTAGGCGGGGCCCCTGCATGCCACGCGTAGTTGGACGATCAATCTTCTGTTTAGTACTTCAACATAGTGATTTCTTGGTAAGGATTCACTCGTGTCACATCAAGTAAATCTTATTGATTTACTGTCTAAATCTTATTGATTTAATGTCATGTTTTCTTTCTTTTCCTTCAATTTTACGATGCAGGTTTTTCCATGTGAAATTCATCACAGAATAAACCGTTTGGTTTGCTCTACGATGGCTATTTTTGCAGGTTTCACTTCTTATGTCGTGTCAGTAACGAAGGCACTGTCCATCACTTATATTACTGGAAAAAATTGGATCAGTCTGTTGTCTGAGTACAAGTTGAATCCCTATGATGAACTGCAGTTTGGTTTAACCAAAACGCCACAATTAGTCCTTCTCGCGTTTAAAAGAAATGAAGAAAAAAACCGGATCACGGTCATGGATCCTAGTCAAGTTAGAAAGCTGATCATAGCAGACAAGACACGATCGTCGCTGTCTCGCACAGATCGAGCACCGACAGTTGCTGTAGCACTGACAGCGGCAGCAGCTCAGTCTGATCCAGCTGAGGATTGGGCATCGACCACGTCAGTGGATCAGTCTGATCTACCGGAGGATCGGGCATCGACACCGGCACCTACTCCGACACCGGCACCAGCTCTACAAGGAGAACCATCTCCGGCAGCAACAGCGGCTTCGACACCTGCACCAACACTTGCACTTGCATCTGCTCCGGCCCGTGCAGCTGCACTGGCAATAGACCGGGCTGCAGTTCGCAGTTCATATACCAAAGTCCATACAAAAACCGACATGTCCACCTTCTTGGTAAGCATTGGCCGCCCAAGTGCTTCGTTCTTTTTTCTTTCCATGTTGTTTCACATGATTCACTATGTTAATCTAACTGTTTGGGTATGTCTTCTTGTTTGCAAACAGAGAATTCCTGGAGCAATAATGGAGTCGTTCAACAATCCGGGCAACCACGGCCAAGTTTCTCTTACCATGCGCAGCCTTGGTGTGAATGAACCTGCTCAATATACTGTAAGTACAAAGGATGGTCGCATGATGATTGATGCTAAAGGATGGTCAATGTTCAAATCTAAATCATATCTTGCGGTAGGGGATGATGTCAAAATCGAACTTTCTTGGCAAGGAGAGCTGGTCCAAATCAACTTTGAAATTCTTCAGTAGCAGCACGTAACAGCCGAACTGATCTATCCTCCGAGAGATTTTGATGTAATAATCTGGCATGGTGAAACAAGTGTCCTGTGTGTATAAGTAGTACGACAGTATTATTTATCACATGGTATATCGTTGATAGAATTGCAACTCTGATTGCTGGTTAGGAACTGTCGTTCGATTTCATTCCAACATATGTCGTGCTTTATTCAATTTTGTGTATTCGCCTTGCGACAGCATCTAAAACCAGCGCCATACCGATCGCTTGCAATATGAAAAGCGCTGAGGTAGAACACATGGGCCCCCAAACATGCAGGGTCAGCCTGCAGCCCAAAGTCCAGAACCGTGAGCCTATCTGAGTATTATATTCTCAGCTGAACCCCCATAAAAAAGTTGAACCCCCATAATGCCCGTGCGTTGCAGAGCGGCAAGGTGAGCCTGTGATATAAAAGATTTGTATATTTCTTTACAGAGGGAGTATCTCCCTGTCAAAATATATATTTATGTGTAACTAGTTACTCATGTCTTTCTACTTCCTTTCGCTGATATGTGGGGCAACCGGCAATGGGGTCCACGTGCCATATGCACAAATTAGAGTGCACAACTTCACGGTAGACACACCCCGGTCGTAGTGCCGCGGTAATGCCCAATGAGCCGTCAAATCACAACCCCCCCCCCCTTTCCAGCTTTAGTAGTAAGCTGGACAAACAAAGCGGCAATATTTCACTGGGCCTGAATCCCCTTCTCCCTCGTCTGCTTGTTCAGAGAAAACCCCCTCTCGGCGATTGCATAGGGTTTTCTCATGGAGAACCAGGTACGAATTCTTCATCCATCCCCGAAAAATCCAAGTCCCTTGATCGCAGGTAATCCTAGGATGGTAGCCGCCGCCGTTGATGCATTTTTCTTCCTACTGAATCTAGTGTGTTTCATGTGCAGTGCCCAAAGTGCGAGTACCCTACAGGTTTCTGCGCCCTCGGCGAGACGCCACACTTGTTCCTTCTCATCCTAACACATCATTTTGAAATGCGCATAGTATGTTCCTAGAATCCTCTTTTCTATCCGGGAGGGTGGGGGTTTTTTGAACATGCTGTGTTCTCATATTATTTTTCCTGCAGTGTATTATTTGCTCTGCAAGAACACATGTACGCAAGATGCTCGGCCTTGCCATAACTTAATACACTAGTTTAATGGTCACAGTGAAGACAAGCCATGGATATAAGTTCCGAGTTGGGTTCATGAACCAAGAAGATTGCTGCTTTTTTTATGGCCAAACTTGGATAAACTTTCTCAAGTGTTACGGACTGAAAGTTGGTGCACGAATGTTGATGGAAATAGTAGAATCTGGTCTCATCTTCACTGCGATCTTCCACCCCGGCGTCGTTCCAATTGTTCATCCATGTTAGTTTTGTATCTGGTTCTTGCTTGTTGCCTCGATTACTTCTTAATCCACCTATTCCGTCTAACTAATCACAATTTAACTTTAGAAGTAGCAACGAATCTCTCATGAAGATGCTACTTCTAACTAATATTTTCTTATAATTGGTGGCACGTGTAGGTTTTTCCAGAGTTAAGCAGTCTGCTCGTTTGTTACTCTGTAATAACTCGGCTGTTACTAATGGCACTGAAGTTGACTGGATCGACATCCACAAGTTCCTACACTTTATTGATCGTCTTGAGGTCCTTGTGGGGCGTTTCAATGGTGGAAGGCCACGTGGGATATGTGTGCCACTGCTGCACTCGTTGAACAGGTCCAACTGTGTCGAGAAACTTATGGTACGAGCTGTTTTCTGTTATATATGTTGTTCATAAACTATTGCTTATACACAGTTTTACAGCTGTGATCTTCTTGAAACAGGAACTGCCGAGTTCTATTGTTCCTATACAGATGCCTATCCATGGTTGGGTCAGACTTGCGCTTGGTCACAACATGATGTTTATGTCGACCTACTCAATTCCCCTTGGAGGTGAAAAGATACTTATTCATGGGTGGTCTCAAATAATGAAGGCCCATCCATCTTGGAGAATAGGACAGAAGATTATGTTCATGCTTTTCCATGGCTCTAAAGAGAATATCCTGACCATGTTGCGAGATGAAGCCGCTTTCAGAAGGTTGTGGACGCGCGGCGTGGCGCCCGGGCCTTGTCCTGGGGATTGACGGCCTCACCCTTGGTTAACTATAGGCAAAGTAGCACTGTTCGAGGCGTGTATTGTACGGTTGAACATGTATAAGTACTCATACTGCTTTTAGCTTTGGTTGTTAAGTGCCCCTGCTGGTTTCAGTTAAGGTTGTTAAGTACTCCTACTGCTTTTACAGTCTATCGTGTTTCTTCAGTCCTGTCTTCCTCTAGCAGCCAAAAGCAAACCAGCGCCGGCGGGGCCGCCTGCTTCCGCCTCCCACGGCTGGCTGCACCTCAGCGCATGCATCGCCGCCCCACCGTCTCCAAAATCGTTAACGCCGACGTCTTCCACGCACTTTGGTGCACTCGCCGCGGCGCCGCCCTCTTGCGTTGTCAACATCGTCAACAAACAACAGGAATCGGCAAAAGTACGTGGAGAGGATGACAGTAGGGGCCCACCACGTCAGCATATGGAAAAATAAAATGCTTCCTCCTAGTGTTTTCCTGACATCTGGGACCCACGACATTGTGAGCGTATATAGTCAATAGACAAGAGAACAGCACAAGATCGGCTGACACCTGGGACGTAGCTACTCGAGCAGTATTTTTTTGTTTTGTATTGTTGAGATGGAGTAGGGTTTGAACTAGGCTGTGCCCTGTCTAGCCCAGGCTTATATTTTATGTTCACCATGTGACCAGCTCAGCTATTTTTTCTTTGTGAAAATGAGCCCAGTTTATTTTTTCTGAAGAATACCCAATCCAGGCCTACTTATTTTTCTACGCCCTGATGGGCTGCAACTCTTTCAAGACACCTGCAAATCTTGAAAGTAATATGAAATGGGTTGTAAATACAAAAACAGATGACAAATTGACAATTACTTTATGATTTCTGAATTTTTTCACATTTTCAGATTCCTATTTCACTGGGCATTAACCTAATTTAAATATATCTTCAAAGTACTTTAAATCTGGCTCGACATTTCGGTACTAAAAATAGTTTGGAACCCACAGAAATATGTGAAATTGGCCCTGGCCAACCAAAAAACGACTGCAATAAATTGCATAAGAAGTTGCCATGAGCTATATATAAATTATTAAAAAAAAGAGGGAGTGGTCTGACTTGTGGGCCTGTTTAGTTGACGCGTATGCAATATTTTTTTAGTTATTATATACGTCAACAAACGATTCTAGCAGACGTGACCGTTGGATGTCAATCCAACGGCCGTCGTGTTTCTTCAATCTCTGATCTTCTTGCTCCAGCCGCCAAAGCAGCGCCGGCGGGACCGCCTACTCCCGCCTCCCGTGGCCGGCAGTGCTGCCGCGCAGGCCTCAGCGCCCCCTACTACTCCCACCGCTGGCCAAGGCACCCCTCTACTCACCCACACCCCCTGTTATTCAGCGGCGACGGTAGCCTCACACCGCAGCCGAACCGGTGAACCCTCGTACTCCTCTCCGTGCGGGCTTCCACTGCCGCATCTTCCCTGGCTCCGCGTCGTCCCCTTCCTAGGCATCGCCGTCGTCCACCGCCGTGGTGCCCTCGGTGCGGCGTGGTCAATGTGGTCAACGACCGACTTCCATCGGAAGAGTACTGTACGTGGAGAGGCTGACAACTGGGTCCACGGCAGCCGCAAGGAAGTGCCTTCTTATTATGCGGAAAATAATTATTCCTCCACCTGACAGTAGGGACCCATCAGACGGGCCACCAGTATTTCACGAAAAAAAACATTTCCCCTTGACAGCTGGGACCCACAGGATGGGCCATCGTATTTCGTGAAAAAACGTTCCCCCCGTTGTCAGCTCGGATCCACCAGAAGTGCCTCCTTATTACGCACAAAAACATGAATATCCCCCTGCTACCTGGGACTCACCTTGGTGGGAGGCTGACTTGTGGGCCGACTAAGTTGACTGGGACGGAGGCATTTGTCAACTTTAGTCAATATATGAACGATTCTAGCTCCAGTGACTGTACGATGTCCATCCAACGGCCGTAGTGCTTCTTCAACCTCTGGTCTTCTTGCTCCAGCCGCCCAAAGCAGCGCCGGTCGTGCCGCCTGCTCTTATCTCCCATGGCCGGCTGTGATGCCGCGGAGGCCTCACCGCCCCCTACCACTCCCACCGCTAGCCAGGCCATCCCTCTATGCACCCTAACACCCTGTTATTCTGCGGCAACGGCAGCCTCACACCGCAGCCGTACGAGTGAACCCTCATACTCCTCTACGCGTGGGCATCCACTGTCGCGTCTTTCCTGGATCCATGTCGTCCCCTTCCTAGGCCTCGCTGTCGCCCGCCGCCCTGGTGTTCTCGGCGCGGCGTGGTCAACGTGGTCAAGGAATGACTTCCATCGGACGTGGACTGTACGTGGAGAGACTAACAGCTGGGTCCACGGCCGCAGCAAGGAAGTGCCTCCTTATTACGCAAAAAATAATTATTCCTCCACCTAACAGCGGGGACCCACCGGACGGGCCACCGTATTTCGCAAAAAAACGTTTCCCCTGACTGCTGGGACCCACCAGCTACATCTTCACACACAAGGAAGTGCGTCCAAAAAAAAGAGTCGCCCCCTGACTGCTGGGACCCACCAGCTACATCTTCGCACGCAAGGAAGTGGGTCTGAAAAAAACGATTCGCCCCTCACTGCTGGGACCCACCAGCTACATCTTCACACGCAAGGAAGTGCGTCTGGAAAAATAAAACAAAACGATTCCCCCCTGACTGCTGGGACCCAGCAGCTACATCTTCGCACGCAAGGAAGTGCGTCCGGGCAAAAAAACAAACAAAACGATTCGCCCCCATGACTGCTGGGACCCACCAGCTACATCTTCGCAGGCAAGGAAGTGCCTGATAGTCGGGACCCATCTAGTTGAAGCGTACGAAGCGTTGTCATTCTGGTCGTGAACGTATACGTACATATATACTGGTTGACGTAGAGGTGCACACGTGTCATAGTAGAGGCACGTACGTGTCGTAGTAGAGGCGCACACGTAGCATGTACACGTACGTACAGCGGCCAGGGTGCAAGAAAGAAAATACGGCCACGTACGTACATATGGGCAGGGTCTCGAACGCCTACTCGCGCATACGTACGGCCAGGGCTCGTGTACATGGCTGGGTCGGAACGGAGAAACAGTGTCGTCGTCGTGTTCATGGGGAGGCAACGGAATGCGTCGTGTTCATGGGGAGGCAACAGAACGCGTGGGAGCCAACCGGCTGGGTCGGAACGGAATGCATGGTCGTGTTCATCGGGAGGGCTTGGACGGAATAGGCGATGGAAACGAGGCCTGGCATACCGCAAAATGGAGGAAACGGGCTTGTGTTCGACCGGCCACGTTCGAAACGGGATCCTGTTCATCGGGAGGGGTCTGGCGTACCGCAAAATGGAGGAAACGGACCTCCTACGGTCGAAACAGGGGTCCTGTTGATCAGGAGGGGTGTGGCGTACCGCAAAACAGAGGAAACGGACCTCCTACGGTCGAAACGGGGGTCCTGTTGATCGGGAGGGGTGTGGCGTACCACAAAACGGACGAAACGGACTTGTGTTGGAGCGCTACGGTCGAAACGGGGGTCCTGTTCATCAGGAGGGGTGTGGCGTACCGCAAAACGGGACTCCACGGGATACTGTTCATCTGCACCGTCGACCTCCTCCAGCCTCCACGGGCTCCTGTTCATCCAACCTCCACCGCGCGCTACTCCACCGGCTACTGTTCAACCACCCTCCACTGTCTACTGTTCATCCAGCCCTCCACACCACGGGGTCCTGTTCAACCACCCCTCCACGGGCACCCCTCCACCGTCTACTTGTAACGCCCCGAGACCGATGCGCCAGGTGTCTTCCAGTTATTCGTTGTCTTTGCCATGCCATTCGCTTGCGTGTTGCATCTTGTCATGTCATCATGTGCATTGCATCATCATGTTTTCAAAACTTGCATTCGTCCGGGTCTCCCCGTTCTTTCCGTTGTCCGTTCTAAGCCCAGACACACTCGCACACGCCCGCGACATGTCCGAAATAGTATTTTTATAAGTGGCCAGAAAATGTTCTCGGAATGGGTTGAAAGTTGGCGTGCGGTCTTATTATAGTGTAGGTAGGCCGCCCGCCAAGTTTCATCGCAATTGGAGTTCGTTTGACGCCCCAATGATTAACTATAGCGGCAATATAGCCGGTCTAACGTCGGACGTTTTCGGTCTCCGGAAACAGTCGCCGGGCCTCCCTCTCTTCTCTTCTCTTAGCTCGAGACCGTCTACACAGCCCACGTCCTACCGCCAGGTCCAACCTAACCTCTCTCGTCAGCCCGCGGCCCTCCTCCCGCGCGCGTCCGAAATCGGTCCCGGACCCGACCCGGACAGTTGTCACCGTTGGATCCGGAACATCCCCAAACATCTACAAAATATAACCGTTTCCTTATTTGGGCTACCTAAGATTTTTTTTCCCGCCCGTCCGATTACGATCGGAGGGACCTTATACCCCCTAAACCTATCCGGCTTGCTATATATAGTGGACACCCTAGACTAATCCCTAGATTTTAGCCCGTATGTCCCATCCATCCCAACATGCGCCACCACCCGCTCAAATCTCTCGGGATCCATTCCCCAACCCAAGCAGCCTCTGACCCCCTCCTGGTTTTCAGCGCAGCCGCACCTGATCGCCTCTCCTCCCTAAATGGAGTCGTCAGATCCGACGAGCCCTGCCGCTGGTGACTCCCACAGGAACCCTCTCCTTCCTCCCCTGCTTCTTCTTCCTTCCCAATTTTTCTCTCCCTCCTCTCAACATCTTGGTCTTGCTTTTCTACAGGAGCACACCGGCGTCGTGGTGCCCTCCCGAGCCCCTCGCGCGCCAGATCCGACGTGCCACGCCGGATCCATCTCCGGTTCCTTGTAGCTCGGCGCCCCCGTTCCGTCGCCACGTACGAGCTTGGCACCGTCCACTGCTTCGCCCACCTACTCCCGCTGCTGCCTACGACCTCTGCTTCTATCAGGATGCCGCCGCCTTGGCCTCGAGCTCCGCCCAACCGCTGCCTCCTCTGCCGACTTGAACCTCGCCGAATCAGGGCCTCGTCGTCCGCGCCCGGCCAACAACAAGCAACAGCTCACCGGGGCATGAGCTCCATCGGGTCCGCCTCCCTGCTGCCGGAGCCCTATGAACCCGCGCAGAGCCTCTCGCCCGCGCCAAGTGCCTGGCCGCCTCTGCCTGGATCCACTCCTCGCCTTGTCCTCGTCACCGGGAGCCCCGCCATCTCCAGCGTCGCGCCCAAGACCCACATCGCCGGCAATCGTTCCGGCCATGCGTCATCCTGAACTTGCTGCAGCTGTCTCCGTTCTTCAGTTACGAGAAGGAGGAAGCTCGCCGCCTGCCCACAAGTTCGCCGCGCCATCGGTGGCCTCCGCCGTTTTCAGGCCAGCACCTCCTCGTCGCTCCTCTTCTCCCACTCCCCCTGTTTCTTCTGGTTTTTCCCCTGCTGCTCCCTGTGGCCTGATCTCTTGCCGCCGACAGGAACTGCCAGCGCCGCCCATGGCCTCGTCTCTGGCCAGAACGGGCTGTCCCTTACCTCCACCGCCCGGATCCAGTGACTCTTGCCGCCGCCGCCAAGAACCTCGCCGGAGAACGACGCTCCGCCCTGGACCCGCTCGTTTCAGCCGCCGCTGCCGCTCTAAACTGCTTCGTTTGTCGAGAACGAGCGCTCCCTCATCGTCGCGTTGACCATAGCAGTCCCGCGCCTGGCATGTGTCTCGCACGAGGTCCACCGACCGGCCCAGCTGCCAGCCCAGCGGCGCCCGGCCTGCCTTGGCCTCTCCCTCTCCGCAAATTGGGCCTGGCCCATGGGTGAGGCCACCCCAGCGCCCCACCTTTTTTTCCTTCCTGTTGTTGGGCTTGTCCCAGATTCGGCCCATTTCTATATTTTTCCCAGATTCTGCGAATTTATCTTTTATTCCAGTAAAATAGTTTTGCAGTAACACCCTTGAACTTCATGCATATTTTAACTCACAAACTAAGCATCACATGTAAAAACTTAATATATGAAAAATGCTTAGAATCTTGTCTACTTTAATAATATGCAACTTTCATCTATGTTTAAAATGTGATTTGTTTAAATTTGCTTAAATAACTTGTTAAAATGATTTATTTCATAACTAAATAACCGTAGCTCCAAACTTAACAAACTTTATATGTAAATGGGGTAGAAAATTGCCTAGTTTAACATGGTGTACGTGCTTTGCATGTTTAATAACTCTAAAATTGTGTTTAGGGCAGAACAGTAACATAACCAAAATATGCATATGGGGTTTTACCGGAATTGTTGTTCGTTGTTTCCGGCCTCATTTAAACTTGCCTGGATAGGTAGTTTTCATTTGCTTCACCCTCTTGCCATGTTTAACAACATTTAATATTGTTGGATACATAAACAAGATCGAACTAAATAACTTGTCGTGGTGTTTCGTCAATATGCAACGGAGTTGCATATTGAGCTCCACTTAATTTGTAGGATTGCTTGTGCACTTTTCCATGCCATGCTTCTTTAAACCGGACATGCATCATACTTGGTTGTGCATGATGCCATGTTCATGTGGTGGTTGTTTACTATGTTGTTTGCTTCTTTCCGGTGTTGCTTCTTCGGGTTGGTTCCGATAACGTCGTGTTTGTGAGGATCCGTTCGACTACGTCTGTTTGTCTTCTTCATGGACTCGTTCTTCTTCCTTGCGGGATCTCAGGCAAGATGACCATACCCTCGAAATCACTTCTATCTTTGCTTGCTAGTTGCTCGCTCTTTTGCTATGCCTCTGCTGCATTACCTACCACTTGCTTATCATGCCTCCCATATTGTTAAGCCAAGCCTCTAACCCACCTTATCCTAGCAAACCGTTGTTTGTCTATGTTACCGCTTTGCTCAGCCACTCTTATAGCGTTGTTAGTTGCAGGTGAAGATTGGAGTTTTGTTCCGTGTTGGAACATGGTTATTTTGTTGGTATATCACAATATCTCTTATTTAAGTAATGCATCTATATACTTGGTAAAGGGTGGAAGGCTCGGCCTTATGCCTCGTGTTTTGTTCCACTCTTGGCGCCCTTGTTTCCGTCATATCGGTGTTATGTTCCCGGATTTTGCGTTCCTTACGCGGTTGGGTTATAATGGGAACCCCTTGACAGTTCACCTTGAATAAAACTCCTCCAGCAATGCCCAACATTTGTTTTACCATTCGCCACCTAGCCTCTTTTTCCCTTGGGTTGCGTGGACTCAAGGGTCATCTTTATTTTAACCCCCCCGGGCCAGTGCTACTCTGAGTCTTGTTCTGAACTGAGCTGCCTGCGGGGCCAACTCGGGGAAACTTGAGGGTTGGTTTTACTCGTAGCTAGTCTCATCTGAGTGTGCCCTGAGAACGAGATATGTGCAGCTCCTGTCGGGATTTGTCGGCACATTCGGGCGGTGTTGTTGGACTTGTTTTACCATTGTCGAGGATGTCTTGTAACCTGGATGCCGAGCCTGATCGGATTGTCTTGGGAGAAGGAACATCCTTCATTGACCGTTAGAGCTTTTGATGGGCTAAGTTGGGACACCCCTGCAGGGTTTTGAACTTTCGAAAGCCGTGCCCGTGGTTATGGGCAGATGGGAATTTTTTAATGTCCGATTGTAGAAAACCTGAAGTTGATCTTAATTAAAATACATCAACCGCGTGTGTAACCGTGATGGTCTCTTCTCGGCAGAGTCCGGGAAGTGAACATGGTGTTGGAGTTATGCTTGACGTAGGTTGTTCTAGGATCACTTCTTGATCATAGTTGTTCGACCGTGCTGTTGCCTTCTCTTCTCGCTCTCATTTCGTATGTTAGCCACCATATATGCTAGTCACTTGCTGCAGCTCCACCTCATACCTTTTACCCTTCCTATAAGCTTAAATAGTCTTGATCGCGAGGGTGTGAGATTGCTGAGTCCCCGTGACTCACAGATACTTCCAAAACCAGCTTGCAGGTGCCGACGATACCATGCAGGTGACGCAACCAAGCTCAACGAGGAGCTCTTTGAAGATCTTGTCCTTTGTGTTGTTTCGTTCTAGTCGATCAGTAGTGGAGCCCAATTGGGGTCGATCGGGGATCTGTGTAGCATTTGGGGAAGTCTTCTTTTATTTTGGTTCCGTAGTCGGACCTTGATTGTATCTGGTTGATGTAATGCTTTATCCATGTAATTGTGTGAAGTGGCGATTGTAAGCCAACTATGTATATCTTTCCCTTATGTATTACATGGGTTGTGTGACGATTACCTCACTTGCGACATTGCTTTCAATGCGGTTATGCCTCTAAGTCGTGCTTCGACACATGGGAGATATAGCCACATCGAGGGCGTCACAAGTTGGTAATCAGAGCCTTCCCCGACCTTAGGAGCCCCCTGCTTGATCGAATCGTTGGCGTTGTTGAGTCTAGAAAAATGTTTTGACTCATTTAGGATTATATATATCGGAGAGTTAGGACTTCTTTTTACTCCTCAGTCCCTTCGTTGCTCTAGTGAGGCATCCTGACGTAGAGTTTTGTCTCTTCTCTTCTCAAATTTCACTAAAAAAATTTTAGGATCACGCGGGTATCTTGGAATCGTTCCAGTGGTTTTGTGACGAGAACATTGTTCTTGGTGCCTCCTGTCATTTAGGGGTTGTGGCAGTGTCCCGGGGAGTTGAGCTCCAAGGTGTTGTCATCACAATTTTATCGTTGCAGTTCTGGAATACCTTTGTTTAGTTTCACCGACATCGAAATTCTCTTTTATGTAGTTGTTGGTGAGATAACCTCGACGCCACCCAGTACTGGGCGGGAGTTCGGGGGTATTGCCATAACTCGTATAACGGATGCTTTTCGAAGGTCGAGGTAAACGATTTCCGAAGGTTTCTTGGTTATGTGTTGAAGGATGGATACAGCTGGATGTAGGATTTGCTAGTTTTGGATAAGATATTCTGCTTCCCCTGTATCCCCAACACCTGATTGCATAACTGGAAAGTTTCGGGAGTTTATCAGTGGGAATTCAAGTAGATCTTAGGATATCTTTCCGACAGATGTATGATATGAAATTGGGGTTCGATGTCTAGTGGTCCGCCTATCCACGGTTGGTTTTACAATGGTCTCGTTGTGTCTTAAAGAGTCCTTGGCTATGCCGACTCGGGGACGATTCGTATGTCATGTGCACTGCCTTGTACATGATGGTGCTGTACGATCGAGCCCGTGTAGGCCCCACCATGAAAATTTCGGACGAAATCTCTATCATATGTTTGTTCTGGCTTATTCTGCAAGCCAATCCTTTGTTTTGTTTTTGAGTTGTGGTATTCGAGTTGCTTCAAAGTCAAATGTTGATTCCATACCTTCCGTAAGTGGTGTTCTCATATTCCTATGTGAATACTGATCTTTCATGATAATCGAGTTTGTCATGTCAATCCTTTTCAACCGGCGTGTTTTCTCTTCAAGTGGTTCCGATCATTTCAACATCAGCAAGATCAAGTCAAGTCTTCTCAACAGTGTTTTTTTCATCCGTTCCCAAATTCTTTTTGTTTGCCCACCCTCCCACCCTTGTTTCTTCAAGGACTCAGATTTCTTAATCAAGTATCATCTTATTGATATGAAGTCTAACCATTCTTTTTCGTCAATGTTCTTACCCGGTGATGCTCATGAAGATTCTAACGGAGCCTCAAGTTCGTCACTCTTCACTCGTTTTCTTCTCCGGTGGATTCAAATCAAGCTTTTGTGTTGATCATATCCCTTTTCCTCGTTTCAAATACCTTCTCATGCCGGTGCACCTCATATTCATTCACTTCTCGCTATTTAATTGTTCCGGAGTGCTCAAGATATCTCGAAGATTCGTGTTTTCCACTCTGCATTCGTTCAAGATCTTTCGAGGTTGTTACCTCATTCAAGTCATTTAATTCAACTGGTGCAACCTCTCCTTTAAATCATTTCAACGGTGTTTATTTTCAGTGGGCCCTAACCCACAGGTCTTTTCCCAAGATCTTACCTGACTCTTCTTGTTTTACCGGAGCTTCTCAAATTCTCTCCAAAGTTTGACGTAAGAATGAATTGTCATCAGTCAAATGTTTTTTTCTCCAAGATCTTTCAAATTCTTTTCATTGTTGGATCAACCTTTCTATTCTTTATTCCGGAGTGCCTCTACAATTATTGTTGGTGTTTCTCGTCGTCATTCTCAGGTTTTGAAGACCGAAGAAGACTTTTCCTCCATATCTATCCGCTCTCTCAGAGATTCATGGCTCTAGCTTGATGTCATCCTCTCATAACTGTTTTTGATAGTGATAATTCTTTCCACCTATCTAGAGCAATTCAAGAGTCTTCTCAGTTATTCATTCTCAGCTTCCAGCTATCATTCTCCAATCTTACCGGCGCATTGTTCAAGTGATCTCTAATCAATTCGGGATCTCTTCGTTCACTTGTATCTAAATTCTCTCAAGTATCCTCGTTCATTTCATAATTCTTTCCGGTGTTCCTTTATCTTTTCTTTGGTCATTTCAATTCTTACGGTGGTTCTCCAAAGATTCTTCTTCCTTCGTGTATCATATCAATGCATTCGTGCTTTTCAAATTCTACCGGTGCTTCGTTGAAGACTTTTCCAAGTTTGCGCCATATCTATCTTAATCCTTTCTATGAGAATAAGTAGTATGCCAAATCCATTGTTGGTCATCAATTTGAATTGGTGAAGGATAAGCATAATGTAATTCTTACTCTTGTTTTCATCCAAATGATTCAATTCCTTATTCCGGAGGTTCATCATATCACATTCTCGGTTCGAGATGCTTTATCTTGTCTTTTCCCGGAGTTCCAAGCTCTCTCATTTATCTCGTCGCAAAGCTCCATCTAAATCATTCCAAGGCTTCACCTTATTTTCTCAACTTCTTTTTTTTCGTTACCCTTTTATTTACCGGAGTTTTTCATGGAGGCTCTACATGATGGTTCATCAAGGATTTAATTCCTTCTTGAAGTGTTCTTTGAGAATCTTTTCAGAGGAGCTCAAGTATCTTCATCTTGCAATCTGGAGTGCAATTGTTCTCCCTTATCTTTTGAGGTGGTGTTATGTCATTGTTGATAATTTCCCTTCGTGCTTCGTGATTCACAAGTTATCAAGTATGAGATATTTTAAATCCATCGATCTCTTCTTTGAAATTATCTGGGGTTATATTTCACCTAAAGCCTTCCCTAAGGATTGTTGCTATCTATGGTGCTTATAAATGACCCAAGTTCTTCATTTATCCTCCCGGTGAAATAATTTCTCGTCTCCTTGTTGATATCATCCAATCTATCATTTCCATTAGTGGAAGATTTTCACCTCTTGGTTTTGAGATGTTTTCCATAAGCCCACTACAAGCTTACTCTTTTCGTTGTTGGTTTTCTAACAACTCCGTTCAACCCTTCTCCTAAGGATGCCTTTTCAAACTCTTTTGTGACAGAAGTTGCCTTTTTCTTCTCCATTCTTTTATTTCAATGATCTATCTTCTATTTCTCTCTTCCGGAGGCATTGCGATGTTGCTCTTTTCAACCCATCATCTTGTTTTGTCAAGATCATGCTTATTTCCTTTGCTTATCCATTTAACCGGGGTGTTGTGCCCTCTGCTCAAGTTCTTTTCATCTTATCAAGTCTTGCATAATTTTTTCAACTGGAGTGCTGCTTGAAGTTGTTCTTCTTCATTACTCTTCCCTACCGGAGTGCTTTCAACTTTGTCTTCTTCGTTGCATTATTCCTTTCAATTTGTTCAACCTCTCAAGGCTCGTGGTTTCACTCGTTTGTCAAAGAAGCAACTTAGTTTTACCTCTTCTCTTTCTCTTCCGTTTGTCCCTCCGGTGCCATTCTAGATCTCGGGACGAGATCCTCTCGTAGTGGTGGAGTGTTGTAACGCCCTGAGGCCGATGCGCCAGGTGTCTTCCAGTTATTCGCTGTCTTTGCCATGTCATTCGCTTGCGTGTTGCATCTTGTCATGTCATCATGTGCATTGCATCATCATGTTTTCAAAACTTGCATTCGTCCGGGTCTCCCCGTTCTTTTCGTTGTCCGTTCTGAGCCCAGGCACACTCACACGTGCCCGCGACATGTCCGAAATAGTATTTTTATAAGTGGCCGTAAAATGTTCTCGGAATGGGTTGAAAGTTGGCGTGCGGTCTTATTATAGTGTAGGTAGGCCGCCTGCCAAGTTTCATCGCAATCGGAGTACGTTTGACGCCCCAACGATTAACTATAGCGGCAGTATAGCCGGTCTAACGCCGGACGTTTTCGGTCTCCGGAAACAGTCGCCGGGCCTCCCTCTCTTCTCTTCTCTTAGCTCGAGACCGTCTACACAGCCCACGACCTACCGCCAGGTCCAACCTAACCTCTCTCGTCAGCCCGCGGCCCTCCTCCCGCGCGCGTCCGAAATCGGTCCCGGACCCGACCCGGACAGTCATCACCGTTGGATCCGGAACATCCCCAAACATCTACAAAATATCACTGTTTCCTTATTTGGGCTACCTAAGCTTTTTTTCCCGTCCGTCCGATTACGATCGGAGGGACCTTATACCCCCTAAACCTATCCGGCTTGCTATATATAGTTGCAACCCTAGACTAATCCCTAGATTTTAGCCCGTATGTCCCATCCATCCCATCATGCGCTGCCACCCACTTAAATCTCTCGGGATTCATTCCCCAACCCAAGCAGCCTCCGACCCCCTCATGGTTTTCAGCACAGCCCCACCTGAGAGCATCTCCAACAGCCGCGCTAAAGCGCCGCGCGCAAAAAACCTATTTACCGCGCGCGCTGCGGCTGGTTTTACGCGCCCGCCTGTGCTGGCTCCATCAGCCGCGCTATAATGCAGCGCGTGTGCGCCGCTCCAGCAGAGCGCAAAAATACAGCGCGCGCGACTCACCGGGCATTTTGCATATATGGATATTTTGGACAAAAATGAACATGTAAAATTTGACACAAACGAGTTGATGAATAAAAGTTCATGCCCACAAGATCAAAATCATGCCCACAAGTTCATCCAACCAAGTTCAAATGCAAACTAAAGTTCAAGACATGAAAGACACATCAATCTTCATCTTCCTCTTCTTCGTCTTCGTCCTCATCTTCCGAAGACGACTCTTCCACCTCCGAAGATGAATCTTCCTCCCTCTCCTCATCACGCACCGCATCACGCACCGCATCATGTGAAGCTCCGACGGTGTTGGCAAGATCTTCAACGGCATCTTCATGGGAATGTGTGTGAGAAGCCATGGCGGCCGGAGGTGCACCCATGCTTCCCATGAGAGAAGCAAAACTCATGCCTCCCATGGCGGCCATAGCGTCGGAGGGTGCTCCGAAGCCACCCATGCCTCCCATGGCGGCCGGAGGTGCACCCATGCCTCCCTTGGCAGCCGGAGATGCACCCATGCCTCCCATGACTCCGAAGCCACCCATGCCTCCCATGGCGCCGAGGCCACCATCACCCATGGCGCCGAGGCCACCGCCACCCGGCGCCGTGGTCATCCGCGGTGGCAAGAAGAGGCTGCACGCGAGGCCGACGCTCGGCGGAGCTCCAGCGGTGGCGACGCCAGCGCTCGTCGCGCTACGGTTTCCGGCCGCGGCGGCGGCGGGATCGCGGCTATACAGCGGGGTGAGCGGGGCGCCGGTGTGCGCGTCCATGGGTGGGTGGCAGGGCGCCGGCGCCGGCGCGCGCGGGGCGTAGGACAAGGAGAGGAGAGAGTACGGCGCGAGCGCTCGAGTGTGCCGCGCGCTGTAACTGGCGCCCCAAATACACCGCGCGGCTAAGTGTTTTTGTCGGCACGCACAACCCGTTATGCACGCGCGCCATTTTTGCGCGCCCGCTGGAGCGACCCGCCGCGGTGCGCGCGCGCTAAAACGGCATAATATGTGGTGCGGCGCTAGTTTAGCGCGGCTGTTGGAGATGCTCTAATCGCCTCTCCTCCTTCCGACGAGCCCTGCCGCCGGTGACTCCCACAGGAACCCTCTCCTTCCTCCCCTGCTTCTTCTTCCTTCCCAATTGTTCCCTCCCTCCTCTCAACATCTTGGTCTTGCTTTTCTACAGGAGCACACCAGCATCGTGGTGCCCTCCCGAGCCCCTCGCGCGCCAGATCCGGCGAGCCACGCCGGATCCATCTCCGGTTCCTTATAGCTCGGCGCCCCCGTGCTCCGTCGCCACGTACGAGCTTGGCGCCGTACACTGCTTCGCGCACCTACTCCCACTGTTGCGTGCGACCTCTGCTTCTATCAGGATGCCGCCGCCTTGGCCTCCAGCTCCGCCCAGCCGCTGCCTCTTCTGCCGACTTGAACCCCGCCGAATCAGGGCCTCGTCGTCCACGCCCAGCCGACAACAAGCAGCAGCTCGCCGGGGCACGAGCTCCATCAGGTCCGCCTCCCTGCTGCCGGAGCCCCATGACCCCGCGCCAAGCCTCTCGCCCACGCCAAGTGCCTGGCCGCCTCTGCCTGGATCCACTCCTCGCCTTGTCCTCGTCACCGGGAGCCCCGCCATCTCCAGCGTCGCGCCCAAGACCCACATCGCCGGCAATCGTTCCCGCCGTGCGTCGTCCTGAACTTGCTGCAGTTGTCTCCGTTCTTCAGTTAAGAGAAGGAAGAAGCTCGCCGCCTGCCCACAAGTTCGCCGTGCCGTCGGTGGCCTTCGCCGTCGTCAGGCCAGCACCTCCCCGTCGCTCCTCTTCTTCCACTCCGCCTGTTTCTTCTGGTTTTTCCCCTGCTGGTCCCTGTGGCCTGAACTCTTGCCATCGACAGGAACTGCCAGAACGGGCCGTCCCAGACCTCCACCGCCCGGATCCAGTGACTCTTGCTGCCGCCGCCGCCAAGAACCTCACCGGAGAACGACGTTGCGCCCTGGACCCTCTCGTTTCAGCCGCCGCTGCCGCTCTGAACTGCTTCGTATGTCGAGAACAAGCGCTCCCTCGTCGTCGCGTTGACCGCAGCAGCCCCGCACCTGGCCTGTGTCTCGCGCGAGGTCCACCGACCGGCCCAGCTGCCAGCCCAGCGGCGCCCGGCCTGCCTTGGCCTCTCCCTCTCCGCAAACTGGTCCTGGCCCATGGGTGAGGCCACCCCAGCACCCCACCTTTTTTTTCCTTCCTGCTATTGGGCTTGTCCCAGATTTGGTCCGCTTCTATATTTTTCCCAGATTATGCGAATTTATCTTTTATTCCAGTAAAACAGTTTTGCAGTAACACCCTTGAACTTCATGCATATTTTAACTCACAAACTAAGCATCACATGTAAAAACTTAATATATGAAAAATGCTTAGAATCTTGTCTAGTTTAATAATATGCAACTTTCATCTATGTTTAAAATGTTTAAAATGCGGTTTGTTTAAATTTGCTTAAATAACTTGTTAAAATGATTTATTTCAAAACTAAATAACCGTAGCTCCAAACTTAACAAACTTTATATGTAAATGGGGTAGAAAATTGCCTAGTTTAACATGATGTACGTGCTTTGCATGTTTAATAACTCTAAAATTGTGTTTAGGGAAGAACAGTACCATAACCAAAATATGCATATGGGGTTTTACCGGAATTGTTGTTCGTTGTTTCCGGCCTCATTTAAACTTGCCTGGATAGGTAGTTTTCATTTGCTTCACCCTCTTGCCATGTTTAACAACATTTAATATTGTTGGGTACATAAACAAGATCGAACTAAATAAATTGTCGTGGTGTTTCGTCAATATGCAACGGAGTTGCATATTGAGCTCCACTTAATTGATAGGATTGCTTGTGCACTTTGCCATGCCATGCTTCTTTAAACCGGACATGCATCATACTTGGTTGTGCATCATGCCATGTTCATGTGGTGGTTGTTTACTATGTTGTTTGCTTCTTTCCGGTGTTGCTTCTTCAGGTTGGTTCCGATAACGTCGTGTTTGTGAGGATCCATTCGACTACGTCCATTTGTCTTCTTCATGGACTCGTTCTTCTTCCTTGCGGGATCTCCGGCAAGATGACCATACCCTCAAAATCACTTCTATCTTTGCTTGCTAGTTGCTCGCTCTTTTGCTATGCCTATGCTGCGTTACCTACCACTTGCTTATCATGCCTCCCATATTGTTAAGCCAAGCCTCTAACCCACCTTGTCCTAGCAAACCGTTGTTTGGCTATGTTACCGCTTTGCTCAGCCCCTCTTATAGAGTTGTTAGTTGCAGGTGAAGATTGGAGTTTTGTTCCTTGTTGGAACATGGTTATTTTGTTGGGATGTCACAATATCTCTTATTTAATTAATGCATCTATATACTTCGTAAAGGGTGGAAGGCTTGGCCTTATGCCTGGTGTTTTGTTCCACTCTTGCCTCCCTAGTTTCCGTCATATTGGTGTTATGTTCCCGGATTTTGTGTTCCTTACGCGATGGGGTTATAATGGGAACCCCTTGACAGTTCGCCTTGAATAAAACTCCTCCAGCAATACCCAACATTGGTTTTACCATTCGCCACTTATCCTATTTTTCCCTTGGGTTTCGCGGACTCAAGGGTCATCTTTATTTTAACCCCCCCCCCGGCCAGTGCTCCTCTGAGTGTTGGTCCGAACTGAGCTGCCTACGGGGGCACCTCGGGGAAACTTGAGGGTTGGTTTTACTCGTAGCTAGTCTCATCTGAGTGTGCTCTGAGAACGAGATATGTGCAGCTCCTATCGGGATTTGTCGGCACATTCGGGCGGTGTTGCTGGACTTGTTTTACCATTGTCGAGGATGTCTTGTAACCTGGATGCCGAGCCTGATCGGATTGTCTTGGGAGAAGGAATATCCTTCTTTGACCGTGAGAGCTTGTGATGGGCTAAGTTGGGACACCCCTGCAGGGTTTTGAACTTTCGAAAGCCATGCCCGCGGTTATGGGCAGATGGGAATTTGTTAATGTTCGGTTGTAGAAAACCTGAAGTTGATCTTAACTAAAATACATCAACCGCGTGTGTAACCATGATGGTCTCTTCTCGGCGGAGTCCGGGAAGTGAACACGGTGTTGGAGTTATGCTTGGCGTAGGTTGTTCTAGGATCACTTCTTGATCATAGTTGTTCGACCGTGCTATTGCCTTCTCTTCTCGCTCTCATTTGCGTATGTTAGCCACCATATATGCTAGTCGCTTGCTGCAGCTCCACCTCATACCTTTTACCCTTCCTATAAGCTTAACTAGTCTTGATTGCGAGGGTGTGAGATTGCTGAGTCCCCGTGACTCACAGATACTTCCAAAACTAGCTTGCAGGTGTCGACGATACCGTGCAGGTGACGCAACCAAGCTCAAGGAGGAGCTCTTTGAAGATCTTGTCCTTTGTGTTGTTTCGTTCTAGTTGATCAGTAGTGGAGCCCAGTTGGGGTCGATCGGGGATCTGTGTAGCATTTGGGGTAGTCTTCTTTTATTGTGGTTCCGTAGTCGGACCTTGATTGTATCTGGTTGATGTAATGTTTATTCATGTAATTGTGTGAAGTGGTGATTGTAAGCCAACTATGTATCTCTTTCCCTTATGTATTAAATGGGTTGTGTGAAGATTACCTCACTTGCGACATTGCTTTCAATGCGGTTATGCCTCTAAGTCGTGCTTCGACACATGGGAGATATAGCCGCATCGAGGGTGTCACACTACTGTTCATCCAGCCCTCCACCACACCACGGGGTCCTGTTCATCCAGAGGCAACGCCACCGCTCACTGTTCATCCAAACCCCCCGCAACGCTCACTATTCATCCCAGAGGCAGCATCGATCGGCTTCAGTTAGCAGCAGTAGCGAACGAATCGCTCGATCGAGTTCAGTTAACATCCATCGATCGATCGCTCGGGTTTAGTAATGCGTAGCCTGTAGTGCAATCGCTCGGGTTCTGTTAATTAGAGCCGAACACCTCGCTCGGGTTCAGTTAGAGCCAACGCCTCGCACACACGCGCGTATGTGTATGAGAGAAACGTGCATCACTCGGCCCCGACCTCCCACCGTAACCGGGAACTCCCCAAAATTTTCCTCCCCCTCGCTTCTATAACGGTTTTTTCCATCATGCATGGCCCAAAGAATGTCATGCAACTGTGTCTCTGGCCCGCCCAGGATGAAAATCCCATTTTCTATCATGATTTTTTGTCATAGAAGTAGGAGCCCACCACATCTATGATGATACCGGGTTTTGTCACAATTATTGTCATAGAAGTGTCATATGTATGACAGAAAAAAATTTCGTTATGACAGAAAAAAATCTCGGGCCCAAAATGTCACAGATGTGTCTTTTTTTGTAGTGTATGGTGTTCCTCCCTCTCTACCTTCTTGCGATGTTGAGTGTTGCTCTTTGAGGTTTTGTTATGTTGGATTGGATATTGGATTTGTGAACACTTGATGTATGTCTTGCATATTGATTCACTTGATGTATGTTTTGGCACTCAACTCACAGATTCCCGAGGTGACATTGGGGTAATCTATGCATAGGGGTTGATGCACGTTTTCATCCTACGTTCTCCGACAGAAACATTGGAGTGATTCTTTGTTGCATGTTGAGGGATTGTTATATGATCCAACTATGTTATCATTGTTGAGAGATCTTGCACTAGTGAAAGTATGAACCCTAGGCCTTGTTCTCAAGCATTGCCATACCGCTTTTGCTCACTTTTACTACTTGCTACCTTGCTGTTTTATATTTTTCATATTACAAAAACCTATATATACTATCCATACTACACTTGTATCACCATCTCTTCGCCGAACGAGTGCACATATACAATTTACCATTGTATTGGGTGTGTTGGAGACACAAGAGATTTCTTGTATTTGGTTGTAGGGCTGTTTGAGAAAGACCATCTTCATTCTACGCCTCCCATGGATTGATAAACCTTAGGTCATCCCCTTGAGGGAAAATTTCTATTGTCCTACAAAACTCTGTGCTTGGAGGCCCTACACGAGTCTACAAGAAGAAAGGTTGCATAGTAGACATCAAGCTCTTTTGTGGCACTGTTGCTGGGGAGGTGAGTGCTTGAAGGTATATCTTTAGATCTGGTAATTGAATCTTCTAGTTTCTTGTTTTATCACTAGTCTGATTTATAAAAGAAAACTAAAAATATGGAATTGAGGTTGCCTCATATTATTCGTCTTTATCATGTCTTTCTTGAAAGTTATGGATCAGAAAATTGTGCCAAAGTG